>JAWHQI010000039.1:2400000-3720000 GCA_033032865.1 Dactylorhiza incarnata | reverse complement strand
CAACTCAAGGCGAATTCCTCCCTAAGTCCTACCCAGACCTAGTCGCCAACACAAGGCGAATTCTCTAAACGGTTACAAAAAGTATGGAATGAAAACAAAGATAACAATAATAGAACTCCCTATATGAGATCTTCTGAAGTCGGAGATGAAGGATCGATGTAGTATAAGCGAAGTCGAAGCGATCGTCCTTCGGATGTAGCGTGACGTTGTCTTCCTCCAAAATTCTCCTTAGGCTTTTAGTGGGAGATCCATCTTCGGCAGCATAGCAACAGTAGAATTGTGGCACTTGCAATCTCTCTGGGATGGATGAGCCAAAATGAGAAAGAGCCCATCAATTTATAAAACTTGAAGATAGTGCATACGGTAGCTCCTAGCGCCTGCGGTAGCGTTCGTGTGGAGTGGTTACGGAACCGTCGACGGCATGGCGCTGTGCACGAACTTGAGATAGCGCCAGGCGGTAGCGCTAGCGGTTGCGAAACCGTCGGCGGCGTGGCAGAACAAACTTTCGTCGAACGAAAATTTTCGTCGAAGGGAGCTTCAAGTTCGTCGAATGGAAATTTTTGTCAAACGGAGTTTTCGTCGAACGCAGGCAAATTTGTCGAACGGAACCTGAGCTAGCGCCTGGCGGTAGCTTTAACGCTGGCGGTAGTGCATTCTTTTAGATTTTTGAATTCAGCTGCTTTCTACCTGTGGAGTATTGCACCTAAAGTTCCTGCACACTATAAACACACGACAAGCAAGATCAAATACAATTTGGGATTTGTTATTCTCAAACAAAGGGATGTGACACACATGTCCAACAAACTCCCCCTTTTGATAATAACAAATCCACTTAGCAAGAAATCAACAATAATGTTTATAGTATAGGATAAGCAAGATGATAGTGCAACTATATTATATGATAAGCATGATAATGTGCATACTCCCCCTATCTTAATGCTCCCCCTACATAAATGCAATTTATGTTTTACTCCCCCTAAATGATAGATTACATGGATTATTCTCCCCTTAATCTTCTGTATTTCTCCTATATAGATTTCTTCAATTAATCTCCCTCTTTTGGTATTATCAAAAGAAGGTGGGGTAAGGGTAGTAAGGAGGCAATTCTTATAAATGATAAAGCATGATCGAGCTTTTGTAATATAGATAATGATAAAGATTTTAAGCATAGTATATAAGAGATTTCAAATAAAAAGATAAGAGTTGTAAGCAAGCGGAAGATTATAATAAACATCTTTTCCTAAGCATGAAAAACATAAGTAAAAATATGAGTTTTAGTTCAGAATTGAAAGATGTTTTAACCTTTGAAATCTCAAAGTTTTTCATAGAGATACCAAGCATGAAATGAACATATCAAAGATAGATTATACTACAATGTTACTTAATTTTAAGTTCAAGAGATACCAAAACATTGTAGAGATCATGCTAGGTTATCTAGTGCATTTTTTATATAAAGAGTAGTATAGATAAAACATTAGAATCCAATACTCATGAGAAGAAGTGTTATGAAAGAGAATGATGTGCACATAAGTGTATTTTGGGCAATGCTAATAATTGATTTAAATCAACAAAATACAAGACATATGTAAAGTAAAGTGCACAATAGAACACAAGTAAATTACTTTCACATACTTTTAATGCACATAATTTTTAACAAAGTGGTGTAATAACCAAGGTTTGCACAAGACACTTTACTATTCTTTCCAATGTGCTCAACCTCACAATGCTTATGAAGACTTATCAGGAGTTTAAGTAGTGCTTGGTGGAGTTATATTTGTCTACATATATAATTTTTTTTGTTCATATTTATGAGACAACATTCTCCGAATACACTCGTTTTGCAAACCCAATTTTTTAAACTTAACCACTTTTCTAAATTTCATAAGTGCAATTCAAATGTAGTGTAGGCAATAAACTTATGCAAGTTTTAATTCATTGTACAAATACAATACACAAACAAGCATTTTTAGATTTAAACACACATGTTGATTACCAAAATAAGTGAGTGAAAAGTATCATTATCAATCATAATACATTTACTCATACTTAGAGGCATGCTAAGCTTGGTTCTACACATATTTTTCAGGACAATTGATGCACTTTAATAGATATATCAAAGCATAATAAACAAAACAATGTTCATAGTAATTTGAAGGAATAAATGTTGACATTGTAAATAATTCTAAATAATAGAATTCATTCATGCTTGATATTAGCAATAAAGATCATATAGTTTTTTTGTTGTTTTGAAAATTTTTTAATGAAATAAACACAGAAAAACACACAAACATATTTTTGTATTTTTGAATTTTAAATTTTTGTAGTTGATTTTCCATAATATAAATAAAACAGAAAACCATAAAAACATATTTTTGTATTTTTGAATTTTGAAATTTTATAATTGATTTTCCATAATATAAATAAAAACAGAAAATCTCAAAAACATATTTTTTGTATTTTTGAATTTTGAACTTTTATAGTTGTTTTTTTTCATAATATGAATAAAACAAAAATAACAAAAGTCAGAAACACAAACAAATAAGTAGTACATATGAACTAACATATTTTTATAGATTTTTAAAAATTTTAAAACACAGAAAAATCAGACACCCACGCTAGTGCCTGCGCTAGTGCTAGCGCGGGAAACAGTACTTGATTTTTTGAGAATTTTAAAAATCTGATTTTTGATATTTATTAAGTGTCCTTAGAGTAGTCTTATGCAAAAATTTTGTAATTTTTGGAGATGTCTAGGTGGATCAAATTTGCATGAAACTTTGTCTTTTTCAAATTCTTGTGGACACTTTTTTTGAACAACCCAAAATATGCATGATTTAAGTAATAAGTCAATAAAAATGTTCATGCAGTGAGTAATATAGGTATGTCCTAGGATTACAAATTACCCGGACTAAATGTCTACACCCTAGCCCCGTACTAAGTGACGGATGGGCATGAGGAGCTGCACACATGCCGTAGGTTGGGGTGTTAATCCCATATGCACACATTAGAGAACGCTCAACCTAGCACTCTTTCCCCCCAGTGCCTCGCAAGGCCTGTGAAATTTTTCGGATCTTTATGGAGTGAAGCAGGAGCTAGTCAACTTAGAGTTAAAAAACAAACAACCAGAAGCAAGTGAAGGCAAACAACTGATCTTTATTGATAACAATCTTCAAAATTACAAGGCAAGGCATGCTTGACGAGATATGATTTCGTCAGCACAAACACAAAGGAAAGATACAAAGTTGAAGATAACTTGAGATCGCTCAGACCGTGCGACCTCCCTGCGATCTCAAAAAACTGCCAGACCGCAGCGACTTGACGATCACAGAACACCACCAGCTCGCTGATCAAACCGCTCACTTCTTCAGACCTCCTGATTCTCCCGAACTCCAGCACCACAACTCCAAGCCGCAGACCGCCCGAACACTTTCAGAGGAAGAGGTGATCGCTGCTGCCCGCACTATCCGCAGAAGCTGCACAAGAGAAGTTCAATCAGGAGATCGCCTGGTCACATAAACTCAGACCGCAGGAAAGAAGAAAGCTTAGCTTACACTTGGTGTGTATATTTTGCTGCTACAGTGGCCTCCTATTTATAGGCGCGGGACCTGATCCAGTCACCACCCTATGAGATAGGATCACCACCCCCCCCAGACCGCGCGACCTGACCGGTCACACTGCGCGATCAGCAACATTACTTCTGCTTCATTTTGGTGAACCCGCTAGCTTCAAAGTTGCCATGAGAGACCGCCACTCTCACAGCAGACCGCGACTCCACAAGGAGCTCGCCAGACCGCCCGAAGCTATTCACCACCTGTGTTTGCACGAGACCGCGAACACAGTCAGTTCGCCATCAGACCGCGAACTCCTGTCCGCATGCCGATCTCCTCCTGAGACCGCGAACAGCAACCAGCTCGCATACCAGTCTCCTCCTGAGAATGCGAACTGAGACCGCGCGACTAAGACCCTTAGTCTGCGAATACCACCAGAAAGCCCGGTCAGCTACCAGACCGCATTCTGGAGAAAACCTGGATCAAGCTGTGCGGTCACACCAGACTGCCACAGCCTTGAAGAAGATAGCTCACCACGCGATCACGCACAGATCGCGCAAACCTGAAAATGATCAACCCGCCATGCGATCAGAGACAGACCGCGCGACCTCACCTTCAGCGGCCTTGGACCAGAACCAGCGGCCATACCAGAGGACCGCAACTACAGACCGCCAGGCCGTGCGGTCACGTCAGACCGCCCGACCTCCTCCCAGACCGCCCAGGTCCAAAAGCCCTCCAAACTTCCACTTCAACAATTTCAACACTCCCCCTTGAAGTGGGAAGTTGAAACTAGCCCCAGTAAGCTCCTTAACCGAGTGAACGACCCCTTTGCCAGCGCCTTTGTGAAGATGTCTGCGATATTGTCCGCACTCCGCACATGCCCGAACGAAAGAGATCCCTCCAGCACCTTCTCCCGTATGAAGTGATGCTCGATCTCAATATGCTTGGTCCTCGTGTGACAAACTGGATTAGTTACCAGTTTGAGAGCACTCTCGTTGTCACCGCGTAGCAGAGTCGGTTCCCGAACCTCCTTGTGGACGTCTCCCACTAACCTCCTAATCCAGATGGCTTCCTGAGCTGCCAAGGCCGAAGCCTTGTATTCCGCTTCCGTGGTAGAGACCGATACGGAATCCTGCTTCTTGCTGCACCATGATATAGCTGTAGGACCCGCCATGAAGACGAATCCAGACGTCGACTTCCGATCATCCGAATCTCCCCCATAATCAGCATCCATAAACCCATGCACCTCGAAGCCCGCATCCCTCCTGTATAGGAGACCCATGTCCGATGTCGCCTTGACATACTTCAGAATGTTCTTGGCCGCTAGCAGATGAGGTACCCGTGGCTCCGCCATATATCGACTCACTCTGCCAACTGCATATGCAATATCCGGCCTCGTGATTGTCAGATAAATCAAGCTCCCAACCAGAGCTCGAAACACCAACGGATCTTGCATAATTCTCCCCTCATCCTTCCGAAGCTTCATAGCCTTATCAAGAGGTGTGGAAGTGCACTTCCCTTCCTTCATGCCGAATCGCTCCACGATCCGCTCCGCATAACCGGCCTGGGTCACTAGCACTCCACCTTCCTTCCTCTGCACCTCGAGTCCAAGGAAGTGGTGAAGCTCACCTAAGTCCTTCATCTCGAACCTGATAGACAACTCGGCCCGAAGCCGCGCTACCTCCTCCTTCGAATTCCCCGTCACGATCATATCGTCGACGTATAGCAGCACGATGACTTGAAGCTCCCCGCTCTTCTTGACGAACAAGATTGAGTCTGAGTCTGAAGCAGCAAATCCATAGAATAGAAGATATTCTGCGATCTTCCCGTACCACGCCCTCGGCGCTTGCTTCAACCCATACAGGGCCTTCTTCAGCTTGCAGACATGCTCCGGAAAATCTTCAGACACAAAACCTGGTGGCTGGACCATGAAGATATCCTTGTCAATCTCTCCGTACAAGAAAGCGTTCTTGACGTCGAGCTGCCAAATCTTCCATCCACTGAATGCCTCCAAGGCAATGACGAATCGAACTGAAGTCATTTTTGCCACCGGACTGAATGTCTCCTCGTAGTCTTCACCGTATTGCTGCGAGAACCCCCGAGCTACAAGACGAGCCTTGTACCGCTCGATGCTGCCGTCAGCTTTCTTCTTGAGCTTGTATACCCACATGCATGTAACAGGAGTGGTACCCTTGGTCTTGGGCACAAGAGACCAGGTCTCATTCTTCTCGAGAGCTTCCATCTCTTCTTGCATAATGACGTCCCACTCCTTTACGCCTCTGGCCTTCTCAAAGCTCGACGGCTCCCTCTCATCCAAGGGACCAGCAAAGAAACATGAGACAAAGCTCACTGCATTTCCTCCTGTATAGCGATCAGGGGCAATGATTGCTCGCTTCGACCTCCTCAGCTCCTTCCCCTGAACCGCATTATCTCCAGCTGCTTCTTCCCTAGCTCCTCTTCCAGATGTGCTAGGAGCATCGCTCCCCCTGCTCCCTGAACCAGAAGCCCCCGTCTCGGAACTAGAAGGGGATGGACCACCTGGTGACACAGGTAGCTCCACCTGAAGATCCTCCACAGCTTTTTCTGGCACCTCCACCCTGCTTTCTGGTAACTCCACATCAGAAGACCCCTTGTAAGATGTCACCTCATCGAACACGACATCGCGAGATACAACAAACCTTCGCGTCTCCGGGTCCATGCACTTCCATCCTTTCTTTCGCTCATCGTATCCCACGAAGACTAGCTTCCTTGCTTTCGCATCTAGCTTCGTCCGAAGAGCATCTGGAACATGCACGTAGCAGGTGGAACCAAACACCCTAAGGTGTGCCACGCTTGGCTTCTCTTTGAACATCATCTCATGCGGGGTCAACATGTTGACGGGGCTCAGAGGCATCCTGTTGATGACGTAGGCAGCACAAGACATTCCCTCCGCCTAGAAGGACTTTGGGATATTCTTGGCATGCAGCCAACACTTGCAGGTCTCCGTCAGATGACGGATCTTCCGCTCTGCAACTCCGTTTTGTTGTGGAGTATGTGCACAAGTGAGCTCCCTCCGGATGCCAGCCTTCCTATAAAAAGTAGAGAACTCACTGGAGGTGAACTCCCCTCCGTTGTCAGTCCTCGGCTTCTTCACCCGCAGTCCTAACCGACCTTCCACGAGCTCCTTGAACTCCACAAACTTGGCAAATGCCTCCGCCTTCTCCTTTAGGAAATATACCCAAACATATCTGGTGTAATCATCAATCAACACCAGCATATATCTGCTGCCTCTGAGGCTTGGGGTAGCAGTTGGTCCCATCAAGTCACCGTGGATGCACTCCAACGGCAAACTACTCCTTGTCTGCGACTTGTCAAACGGTAGTCGATGAGACTTGCCGAACTGACATCCCTCGCAAACATGACCTTCTCCGTAGGAAGATAGACTTGGCAGGCCCTTGACCAGACCTCTCACCGCCATAGCTTTCAGCTTGTCCATCTCTACGTGCCCCAACCTCTCATGCCAAATAACAGCACCATCATTCGTCTTCATCTTATCGACGTAGGAACTTGTTGACAAAACAAACAAGTCCTTTGCCCGTCTCCCAACATGGACGACCTCCGCCTTTACGGCCTCAAAATTTCGTAGAAACTTCACTTCCGTTGGGCCGAACAGAACGTGATACCCAGCGTCTACAACGTTGGTTACGGAGAAAAGGTTTTTCCTCATTCCGGGCACATGATAGACACTCTTCAACGTAAGTGGCCCTCTATCACTGCCCAAAGAAACAACCCCCACCTTCTCTACTGGATGCACAGTATTATCAGCAGTAATGATTGCATTGTTACCTGTATAGGGCTGTGCAGAAGAAAGCTTGGTCTCGTCTCCGGTGAGGTGATGACCACACCCCGAATCCACGATCCAGTCCTCCAGATAGTTGATAGGAGCAGAAGCTCCAACAGAAGCCGAGAAGGCTCCTCCCCAACCTCCTTCAAAGTTCCTGGCCTCAGCTCCCTCCTTCTCCGCAGCATGCCCAGCTTGGGTAACCACCTTGCAATCCTTCTTGATGTTGCCATACTTGCCACACTTGAAGCACTTCAGACCTTCACCCTTCTTCTTCCCGTCAGCCTTGGGAGCATACCCCCTTTCCTGCTGCCCAGAAGTTGAAGGCCCATAGCCTCCTCCAGCGGTCTTCTTCTTCTTCTCCCACTTCTTCTTCTTGCCTGAGAAGAGCACTTCACCATCTCCCCCAGCCACTGACATCCCCGCCATCTGCCTTGCCAAACTTTCTTGCGATGCAAGCAAGTTCTCCAGCTCCAACAGAGACGGATGATTTGCCCATCCCTGCACCGACGTCACAAAGGCAACATATTCCTTCCGCAAGCCGCGGATGATGTGCCTCTTCAGCTTCGCCTCAGAGATAGGCTCATCAGGATCCAATGCTGAGATTTCAGCACACAAGTTCTTCATCTTCAGAAAGAAGGTAGAGATAGAAAGATCACCCTGAGCCGACCTTGCCAGCTCATTCTCTAAGAACTGCAGCCTTGCTATGTTCTTCTTGTTAAACAGCCCATCCAGGGCTCTCCAGATCTCCGCAGCTGATCCACATCCCAAAATGTGATCAAACAGATCAGGTGAAATTGCCCTCTTCAGAGTGAATTCTGCCTTTGCATTCGTCCTCCTCCAAGTTCTCACCTCAGCTCCATTATCCCCCTCCGGGACAACTTCCTGCGTCTGATCTCCTCCAACTACCTCCCAGAGGTCCTCACCTAGAAGATAGCTTTGCATACATGACTTCCACTTCTTGAAGTTAGTCGATGTAAGCAACTCAATTCCAAGACCCCTCGCTTCCATTGCTCTACCACTGGTTCCTTCTTCACAAAGGCGATGGCTACTCTAAGTTACTCACTGCTCAACCACTCCAACCTACCTCTGATACCATGTGAAATTTTTCGGATCTTTATGGAGTGAAGCAGGAGCTAGTCAACTTAGAGTTAAAAAACCAAACAACCAGAAGCAAGTGGAGACAAACAACTGATCTTTATTGATAACAATCTTCAAAATTACAAGGCAAGACATGCTTGACGAGACATGATTTCGTCAGCACAAACACAAAGGAAAGATACAAAGTTGAAGATAACTTGAGATCGCTCAGACCGTGCGACCTCCCTGCGATCTCAAAAAACTGCCAGACCGCAGCGACTTGACGATCACAGAACACCACCAACTCGCTGATCAAACCGCTCACTTCTTCAGACCTCCTGATTCTCCCGAACTCCAGCACCACAACTCCAAGCCGCAGACCGCCCGAACACTTTCAGAGGAAGAGGTGATTGTTGCTGCCCGCACTATCCGCAGAAGCTGTATAAGAGAAGTTCAATCAGGAGACCGCCCGGTCACATAAACTCAGACCGCAGGAAAGAAGAAAGCTTAGCTTACACTTGGTGTGTATATTTTGCTGCTACAGTGGCCTCCTATTTATAGGCGCGGGACCTGATCCAGTCACCACCCTATGAGATAGGATCACCACCCCCCCCAGACCGCGCGACCTGACCGGTCACACTGCGCGATCAGCAACATTACTTCTGCTTCATTTTGGTGAACCCGCTAGCTTCAAAGTTGCCATGAGAGACCGCCACTCTCACAGCAGACCGCGACTCCACAAGGAGCTCTCCAGACCGCCCGAAGCTATTCACCACCTGTGTTCGCACGAGACCGCGAACACAGTCAGTTCGCCATCAGACCGCAAACTCCTGTCCGCATGCCGATCTCCTCCTGAGACCGCGAACAGCAACCAACTCGCATACCAGTCTCCTCCTGAGACTGCGAACTGAGCCGCGCGACTAAGACCCTTAGTCCGCGAATACCACCAGAAAGCCCGGTCAGCTACCAGACCGCATTCTGGAGAAAACCTGGATCAAGCTGTGCGGTCACACCAGACCGCCACAGCCTTGAAGAAGATAGCTCACCACGCGATCACGCACAGATCGCGCAAACCTGAAAATGATCAACCCGCCACGCGATCAGAGACAGACCGCGCGACCTCACCTTCAGCCGCCTTGGACCAGAACCAGCGGCCATACCAGAGGACCGCAGCTACAGACCGCCAGGCCGTGCGGTCACGTCAGACCGCCCGACCTCCTCACAGACCGGCCAGGTCCAAAAGCCCTCCAAACTTCCACTTCAACAATTTCAATAAGGCCCCACTGGAACCCTCCCCGGTTAAGGACAAGACATGACTTAGAGGTTAGGTCTCTAATGCATACAACCCTACGCCCCCTCTATTATGAGATATCAAGTCATAGGTGAATAATCTTTGGATAACCTATGCTTTTAAACTATGGGTTGATTTATAAACTATGGGTTTTGTTTAATGTGATGAGTTATATAAAGCCGCATAGTTTTTCTACTATTATGAGATGACGATATGAGATAACTAGCACAATTACTAATATTCAATAAGTGACAATGCTAGTATGATGAGTTTTGGGTTTAATGTCATGTCATAAAATTTATATTGATATTGCATGTATTCCAAAATAGAGTTTCAAATTATAGATCTAGAATAGAGTGACGATTAAGTTTGATTTATACTTTCATTACAAAGTTGATTCTAGAGTCTACAAATATGAGAGATACCTGCAATTACTAGCAAAGCAAATTCATACATCAAATAATGTAAGGAAAACATTATTCATAATTTTTATCATAAGATTCATAATTCCTATTAATGATTTGAGATATTTCTTGATAGAACATGAATTATGATTTATGATTATAGAGAATTTTGCATAGAAAATATGTTAGATCATCATGATGTATGTAAGTTATATTCCTTCTAAACTTATGGCAATATGATTTGGTGATATTCTTTTGAATGAGCATGTTTGAATTGTAAGTCTAGAAAATGATGATCATGCTATTATATCAAAGACAAAGATCACAAATATATAGTTTTGAAATAAAATTGCATTCAATAATTGAATTTATTGATCTTTGGTTTTGTATGATAATATGTAGTTTCATGACATATATACTAATAATCAAACCATAAACTATGTGTTTGTTGGAATTTTAGTATTCTATTTATGATTTTAAATCACATAGTTATCCTGAAATTTGAATAACATTGTAAGTGTTATACCTAGCATAAATATATAAGCATAGGCCAAGAAGTGATGCTAGGATGATGAGTTTGAATGCAATGTTATTACATAGGATTAATGGAGATTATGTTTCATGTAATATGAGAAGTTTTCAAATTAATTTTCTTTAGACCTAGAATGAAATGATTAAACTTTTGATTTGATCTTAATGATACAAGATGATTCTAAGGTCTAAATTACATGCAAACATTGGTGACACACATCACACACATAATATCTAAATTAATATATGAAACAATTATACTAAGGATAGCATGTGATGAAAAATCCATAAACACAGAAATTCCAAATCAAGCAAACTAAGATAGTTTTTTTAAAATGGAGTTGAAATTTGGCAAATTGACAGCACCAAACGAACTCAAATGGGCAAGCCTAGTTCACTGGTGGATGGAGATTTCTGTGCTCTTTCTGAAAATATATTAAACGCAAAAATCGGACGAGAAGGATGCTCTCAACGTCCTCACGGACTGCTAGGTCCGATCCAGAGGAGGCGGCGACTGACGGCGGCGACAAGCGGCGGCGGAAGGACGATCGGCGGACGGCGCGAGAACGATCAGAACGCTTCTGTCTTCTGTTCTCTCGCAAAAGGGCTCGATCTAAAAACCGTATATTATCGAAGCCCTAATCACGTCCTTTTATACGCAAGGCATAAAATCGACTATCCGCAGACCAGAGAGAAAAACACGCTCTTCCTCACTCGATGAATGCAGTGACTTCAGGTCAAAGGACCACAACACCATTGTCAAATGAGACCTACTTGTGACACTTTTAAGTAACAATCCACAAAGTAGTCTCTGGTTGGGTCTGTCCAGTACAACTTGTTCACTAACAAGTACCCACGTGATGACTTGATATCACAATATCATGACATGTGAGAACCAGTCATCAGTCAACACACATGCTAGTCTTAATGTATCATCATCACCCTTAGCTTCTACGATGATACCTCGACCAGGGACCTTTTAAGAATGAAGCTTCGAAATCATAGGCTCTCACATTCAAGTCACGTACTTGATGTCCTATGGAAGCGAACATTCTAAGGGTATTTATCACGAATTTTATTCTATCATATAGAAACAGTATATCATAATAAAAGAACTTGCCATTAATTGTAAAAAAAAAAATAATTGGTACACAATTCATCATATGAATAAATAATAAACAGCCAACAGAATATATATTTTACATGCAACCCACAAGACTCCCACTAGAGTTGATCACTCAGGTATCGTATACCCATTGATCTAGTATGACCATCATGCTTTCTCTGCGCGAGAGGCTTTGTCAGTGGATCTGCAATATTCTCCTCAGTCGACACTTTGCAAATTTTCACATCTCCTCGTTCGACAATCTCACGAATAAGATGGAACCGCCGAAGTATGTGCTTGGAGCGCTGATGGGATCTAGGTTCCTTAGATTGTGCAATTGCACCATTGTTATCACAGTAGAGAACTACGGGACCAACAATGCTAGGAACTATATCTAGCTCGCCGATGAATTTCCTAATCCATACAGCCTCCTTCGCTGCATTAGCAGCAGCGATATACTCGGCCTCAGTTGTAGAATCAGCAACTGTCTCTTGCTTGGAACTCTTCCAGCTCACAGCTCCTCCATTCAGGCAAAACACAAAACCTGACTGAGACTTCGAATCATCCCTATCAGTTTGGAAGCTGGCATCCGTGTAACCACTTACAACGAGCTCTTCCTCTCCACCATACACCAAGAATACATCCTTAGTCCTTCTCAAGTACTTCAGGATATTCTTTACGGCTATCCAGTGACATTCACCGGGATCAGACTGATACCTGCTAGTCATGCTCAAAGCAAAAGAGACATCGGGTCGTGTACATAACATTGCATACATGATTGACCCAATTGCTGAAGCATATGGAATCAACTTCATGTGGTCCTTATCTTCACAAGATTTTGGACACTGGTCCTTAGAGAGATTCACACCATGAGACATGGGCAAAAATCCTTTCTTGGACTCAAGCATGTTGAACCGCTTCAACACCTTCTCAATGTACGTACTCTGGGTCAAACCCAGCAACTTCTTCGATCTATCTCTATAGATCTTAATACCGAGTATGTAAGTCGCTTCACCCAAGTCCTTCATAGAAAAGCAGTTCCCTAGGTTGTTCTTAACAACTTTCAGGGTAGGTATGTCATTCCCGATCAGCAGTATGCCATCTACATACAATATCAGGAAGACAACAATGCTCCCACTGATTCGCTTGTAAACACACGGTTCATCTTCATTCTTGACAAAACCAAACTCTTTGATCTTCTCATCAAAACGAAGATTCCAACTTCTAGAGGCATGTTTCAATCCATAGATGAACCTATTCAGCTTGCATATTTTAGTGGCTTCATTTGAGGATACAAAACCCTCGGGTTGTGTCATGTACACTTCCTCAAGGAGGTTTCCATTTAGGAAAGCCGTTTTGACATCCATCTGCCAGATCTCGTAGTCATAATACGCAGCAATAGCAAGCAATATCCTAATGGACTTTACCATGACAACAGGGGAAAAGGTCTCATCCATGAATTTGCTTGAAACCCTTAGCCACCAGTCGCCCTTTGAATGTCTGTACATTCCCATCCATGTCGGTCTTCTTCTTGAAGACCCACTTGCACCCTATGGGTCGTACCCCTTCAGGTGGTTCCACCAAGTTCCAAACTTGGTTTGTATACATGGAGTCCATTTCGGATTTCATTGCCTCAAGCCATTTGTCGTAGTTCGGTCCATTCATAGCCTCTTGGTAGGTCGCTAGTTCATCATCATGATCCATAAGCAACACATTACCTATTTGAGACATGAGAAATCCATCTCTCTCAGGCTCAAATCTTGGTCTACCAGATCTACGTAGGACTTGTGTCTCCTGAGCAGGTTCTCTAGCTACAACATCTTGTAGTCTTGGCTCAGAATCCAATTCTGGTTCATTCACTACTTGTGGTTCTTGAACTTCTTCAAGTTCTACCTTTTGCATCTTTCTTGACAAGAACTCTTTCTCCAAGAAGACACCCGTCCTTGCGACAAACACTTTGCCCTCAGACGGTAGGTAAAAGTAATATCCTTTCGTTTCCTTAGGATATCCCACCAGATAACACTTATCTGATTTGGGTTCCAGCTTGTCAGGCATTTGACGTCGTATGTATGCCTCACAGCCCCAAATTTTAATGAATGACATACTAGGACGCTTCCCAGTCCATATCTCATATGGTGTCTTTAGAACCGTTTTCGTCGGAGTGCGATTCAGTGTCATTGCAGCAGTCTCTAAAGCAAAACCCCAAAAGGAAACATGCAAGTCTGCATGACTCATCATCGACCGTACCATGTCTAACAGAGTACGATTTCTCCTCTCAGACACACCATTATGCTGCGGTGTCCTAGGTGGAGTGAGCTGTGATACAATACCACACTCTTTCAGATGATCACGGAACTCATGACTCAGGTATTCGCCACCTCGATTAGATCGGAGTGCTTTAACCTTTTTACCCAATTGGTTCTCCACTTCATTCTTAAACTCTTTGAACTTTTCAAAAGTTTCGGATTTGCACTTCATAAGATACACGTATCCGTATCTACTGAAATCATCAGTAAATGTAACGAAGTAGAAATACCCACCTCTAGCTATAGAACTCATGGGTCCGCATACATCACTATGTACTATACCCAAAAGATCCTCAGCCCTTTCAGTATAACCAGTGAAAGGGGCTTTAGTCATCTTGCCTAATAAACAAGACTTGCATCGCTCAAATGATTCATAACCAAATGAGTCCAATAGTCCATCTTTATGGAGCTTGGATATGCGCTTCTCGTTTATATGGCCCAAACGACAATGCCAGAGATATGTAGGATTTGAGTCATTTGTTCTTAGTCTTTTATTATTATCTACATTATAGATCAGATGGTCCAAGTTCAAAACATAAAGACCATTAAACAATTGAGCTACAACATAACAAACATCATTCATAAATATAGAACAACAATTGTTCTTAATTATAAAAGAAAATCCAATCATGTCTAAGCATGAAATGGATATAATGTTTCTAGTTATGGCCGGAACAAAATAACAATTATTAAGTTCTATTACAAGCCCACTGGGTAAAGAAAGACGGTAAACCCCTACGACTACAACAGCAACTCTTGCTCCATTGCCGACGCGCAGGTCCACCTCTCCTTTACTCAGCAATCTCCTCCTTCCCAGTTCCTGCACATTTGTACAAATGTGAGAACCACATCCGGTATCCAATACCCAAGATGAAGGAGCAGAAAGGTTTATCTCTATAACGTAAATATTTGAAGCGGAAGTCATACCTCCCTTCATTTTCTGCAGACCCTCAATGTACGAAGGACAATTCCTCCTCCAATGACCAGCCTTGCCACAGTGGTGGCATTTCCCTTCCTTCACGGTGCTCTTCTTTTTCAGCGCAGAAGATTTGGGCTTAAGATGTGACTTAGGTCCCACCTTCGTCTTCTTGAAACCCTTGGCCTTACCCTTGCCTTTATGTACCATCAATATGGGACTAGCAGGCTTGGCCTTCTTCATGTTTATCTCGGCAGTTCGCAACATGCCTAGGAGCTCGGTCAGTGTCTTGTCTATTTCATTCATGTTGTAGTTCAAGACGAACTGCTCATAACTATCCGGCAACGATTGCAGGATAAGATATGTGGCCAACTCTTGACCCAGAGGAAAACCCAGTCTCTCCAGGTTCTCTATATACCCAATCATCTTGAGTACGTGAGTACCAACCGAGTCTCGAGCTCCCATTTTGCACTGAAATAATGCCTTCGTGACATCGAACCTCTCTTGACGAGCTTGCCCTTGAAACATTTTCTTTAGGTGCTCGTCAATCTCCTTGCACCCCCATGTTCTCGTGTTGCTTCTGAAGCTCAGAGTTCATGGTGGCAAGCATAAGGCACTCGACGTCTAAGGCGTCATCGGTATACTTCTTATAAGCATCCTTATCAACACGGGACGAGTTCCCGATCGGCACCTCGGGGGCTTCCTCTTCCAAGACGTAGAGCTTTCACTCTTGCCTGAGAACAATTCTCAGGTTCCTATACCAGTCCATGTAGTTCATCCCACTTAGCTTGTCCTTCTCAAGGATAGCTCTCAGGGACAAGGTGGAATGTGAACCACTTGCCATGGAATTCTACAAGAATTCATGCAGAATTTAATCAGCACCAAAATTTCAAAATACAATTTATTTTTAATTTGGACTTCAATTAAATACTCCCACTATTTTATTCAAATTGATAGCCCTCACTATCAATTCGGAGAGTCCATGCGAGCTACTCTCTTAGCGGACAAGACCCGTATTTCACCAACACAATGAGTCAGCTTTGGCTTTTCTCTCACTATGCAGTTATTTAGGTAGCTTGCCAATTGCATCCTCATGCAACTCATGTATGGTTGGTGAATAACTCCTTATTCGCATCCATTATATGGTGTATGCCAACCCTATGCCTCTAGGAACTCAACCTTTGAGGTCACCTAGTTAAGTTAGACCCGATGTCGACAGTGGGATATCACAATTATCCGCTCGCACCCTTACCAAGATAGATTAATGCACCTTTCTTTGGCAAGCCCACACTTCATCGATCGAGGCAGGAAGAGTGTCATCCATCGGAAGGCATCCGAACACTTAATATTTGATGAAGGGATTTTAATAATAAGTTAACACTTAACCATGATCAACATTTGATCAATGTGTGCATCCACAGAAAAACAAGCTGCTAAAAACCACATGCATCCCTTATGTGCACAACATAAGACTATCAACCTTTGATAGACGAAAGGGCTAAATCTGGACATTTAGAACTCTTCCAAATCTTCAGATTTACATGCATTGGACAAAGGCAAAGACAACTCGACTTAAAGCAGTAGACAAGCTCGTCTCTCATTGTTGGATTCAAAATCCAAAACAATACAAGGGTTCATTAACCACTTGAGGGACGGTTACTGCTAAGGAGACAATAATTTCTAACAATTAGAAATTACCACGAAATCCCAGACGTTCCTGGCGGGGTTCCAAGGGGCCGCGCCCCTGGCAGGGTCTTAGGGGCAGAGCCCCTAACGGGGTCCAAGGGGCAGCGCCCCTGGCGGTCACCACCGAATTCCCTTGGAAAAATCATCAACTTTTGATGTTCCAGGAAGAAATCTTGACATTTAGAACGCTTCCAAATACCTAGATTTGCACGTACTGGAATAACCTAACTTCTGAAACAACATTCATGACCGCAACCTCGCTCTGATACCACTGTTGGGTTTTCTACAACCATACATCATATGTAGGCGCAACGGAAATAAAGAGAACAACCCAAAAGAGTTTCGGATCGGGCCATGAAAATGAATCAAGAAGTAATAAAAACTACTAGGTATGAAAATTACCTTTGCGGGATTGGATCAAATCCAACCTAGATGCTCCACGAGTTGAGTTCTGTCGGCAAGAGAGTCCTCACGTAGAATAATGTCTACGTCTCTACAGCAGTCCACACAAGCAAAGGAGAACCCTAGCTTCTTGTCGTACAAGAACTAGGTCGGAGAAGGATGCTCTCAACGTCCTCACGGACTGCTAGGTCCGATCCAGAGGAGGTGGTGACTGACGGCGGCAACAAGCGGCGGCGGAAGGACGATCGGCGGACGGCGCGAGAACGATCGAAACGCTTCCGTCTTCTGTTCTCTCGCAAAAGGGCTCGATCTAAAAACCGTATATTATCGAAGCCCTAATCACGCCCTTTTATACGCAAGGCATAAAATCGACTATCCGCAGACCAGAGAGAAAAATAGAAAATCTGTCCAGATTTACATTCGCCGAATTCGACTAATCACATTAACCGAATTCGACTAATCACAATAACCGAATCCGGCGAATCCATTTCGACGAATTCGACTATATAAATTCGGCTGTATAAATTCGGCGAAACCCTTTCGTCGAATTTGCCATTAGCCGAATTCGTCTAAACCCTTTAGCCGAATTCGGTTAATCCCATTAGCCGAATTCGTCTAAACCATTTAGTCGAATTCGGTTAATGCCTTTAGCCGAATTACCTAATGTAAATCCGTTCGTTTAAACACTTTAAACGATTTCCCTTTTGAGTCATTCTCAACTTGATTCCAAGCAGTCACAAGATTGGTCCTCCACTTATATTCAATATGAGTAAGGCCAGCACAATCCTTTCTCCAATTTCTCCAAACGCTTTTATGTGCGACCCTATAGGCTCATATTGCGTTGACAGCAAGACTAACTGTTGATTGCTTTGAGATCATCTCAGAAACTCCAACAATTTTTGTTTTCAATTTTTCTAGATACTATTCTTCATTATAAGGGCTATCATATGCAGCAAACAAAAATAGAAAAGAATCAAAAAAAAAAATGTTGCGCATTTTAATTTTTAGTTTAAGCCCTTTAATAAACCATTTAAATCCAATCTTTAAAATAGTTTCAATAGTCTTGATAATAATTTCAATATTCAATTTATAATGATAATTCAAGACAATTAAGGGTAAATGATTTAAAAGGATAAAGAACAATCAAAGATGAGAGATATATCACTTTGAAAAATATATGACTTAATGTTCAATTTTAATACAAATTTGATTTGATAATCATTAGACTTAATATATGAAAGTCATATTTCATGATATATAAAGTGATCATAGCATGTTTGTTCAAAAAATAATAAAAAAATAAACAAAAGAAAAGTGACAATAAGCATATCATGAAGTTGAGTAGTGATATTTCATTTTTATTTGTTTCTACTTCATGCAAATGAATGGATATTAATGAATGAGAGATTTAGGCATCCAAAGGTGACCAAGTGGGATGGTTCCTTTGGGTACCCAAATACATCGCGGTGATTTTGTAGGAGACAAGGATAAATGGGCCTTTTCAATTAAAGTTGATGTTTCATTTTTCTTTAAGGGTCTCCATTCATACCTTGGTGGTTTATCTTTTAAATTCATATTATGATTATGTGACATCTTTATATGATTATATTTGTTTGAAAAATAATTCATTTGAGATTTATGTTTATTCAAATTATTTTTCAAAATAGATTGATGTTGATAACCATAATGAATTCTATTATATGGATTCTTTGAAAGTTTATAAGAGTGGTTGTCTTTCTTTAGAATTGAATGTTGAAAGAGTGGGTTACAATATGTTTTGAATAATTGATTCTTATATTGATGATTTTCATTTCCACTCTTTCTTATAGACATACTCTTATAATATGAAGGATAATATTTTATAGTTTGATTTTCATGAAAAGGAGGTTTTAAATTTGAGTCATGATTGAAAATATATTGAGACTTATAATAGTGACTCTTAAAAATTTTATGAGGATCATAATTCTTTTTGAAACTAAACTCTTTTTGATTTAATGTGTGAAAATGGTCCTTTTTAGAAATGATTTTGTAAGTTAATTTATCCTTGTTATTCAAAATCTTATGATGAAATTCATTACATGACATTTGAAATTTTTCAACAAAAGATTTTAATTGTATAAACTTACAAGATAAATCATCATTTTCAATTATCAATTTTTCATTATGCCTTTTAGAAATTAAGAGCCCTTTTTCAATTTCCTTGAATTTTTCTTTTAATAAATTGCAATTAAGACAAGGAATAGGAATTTTAACTAAAGAGCATGAAAGAGAATTTAACACATCAATATTTGATTCTACGTTATCGTTTGCTTTTAAAGATTTATTTTCTAAACGTAATTTGGAATTAGCAATTTTTAACTTTAAAATTTTACGTTTAGCAATTTTAAGCATACGAGAAGTAGAAATGGAATTTGTTACAAAAAAAGGAGTTTTTGATTTTCTTACATTGCTATGGGATGAGGCAAGATTTGGACCAACGGTTCCTTTGACATCTTCTTTGCATTCCTCTTCCAAAGTTGAATTTCCTTCTTCTCTTTTGCTTGATGTGTTGCCAACAAATGAGTCCAAAATTGTGACGTTATGTTCTTCTTCCTCCAAGCATAAGTCCTCATCAGTTTCTTCTCTTGGATCCACAAGGAATTGCTCCTGTTCATCATCTGTGGAAGGAAGAATATAAGTATTCTCAAGAAATTTCCAAACTTCATAAGCAGTAGGAAGTGTATAAATAAGTTTGAAAATATTTTGATCTAATGCACAATATAGACTGTTCATAGATTTGGCATTTAAAAACATTTCATTTTTATTTAAAATACTTGGGGGCATTTTAATTGTAATATTCCATACTTTAATATCCAAAGATTTAAGAAATTTTTCCATAAGAAATTTCCACCAATTATATTTTTTGCCTTCAAATAAAGGTGGTGCTAAAGATTTTTCATTTATATAAAAGTTTTTCCCATTAGTAGAAGCGACATCATGAGACGCCATTATTCCCGGTTTTTAAGCCGTTTGGAATAACCTATATCTGATACCACTTGTTGGATCGATAGGCGCCCTTAGAGGGGGGGGGGGGGGGTGAATAAGGGAATAAAAATGCTTTCTTATAATTTTATGAAAATTACTAAATTGTTTTTATAATATGAGAAAGGCAAAATGACAATTTAGCTAATTTGTGAGAATATCATAATTTTCAAGTTTAGAAATAAGTACTAAATTGTTTTATGATTAAGAGATTGAAATAAACAATTTAGATAAAGTAATTTGAATTGAAAACTTTGTAACCATTATTTTAGAGATAACGCCAAAGGAGAGAAATCAAGTAAACACAAATAGAGACATGATTGTATTTATATAAAAAAGGTGTTTACATAAATTTGATTTCAATATCACTAGAAATCGGAGGCGTACAAAAGTAAATATCTTTTCCTTTTCTATACCGACTTGTATCCCCACAAACCGGTTCGCTTTAGCCTATCCTTCCCCGGATAAGGCCTCAAGCCGCTCTAGCCAATCCTTCCCGGATATGACCTCAAGCACCCCCTAGATCTAATCACCTAGAACTAGTCGCCAACTCAAGGCGAATTCCTCCCTAAGTCCTACCCAGAACTAGTCGCCAACACAAGACGAATTCTCTAAACGGTTACAAAAAGTATGGAATGAAAACAAAGATAACAATAATAAAACTCCCTATATGAGATCTTCTGAAGTCGGAGATGAAGGATCGCTGTAGTATAAGCGAGGTCGAAGCGATCATCCTTCGGATGTAGCGTGACGTTGTCCTCCTCCAGAATTCTCCTTAGGCTTTTAGTGGGAGATCCATCTTCGGCAGCATAGCAGCAGTAGAATTGTGGCACTTGCAATCTCTCTGGGATGGATGAGCCAAAACGAGAAAGAGCCCATCAATTTATAGAACTTGAAGATAGCGCCTGCGGTAGCTCCTAGCGCCTGCGGTAGCGTTCGTGTGGAGCGGTTGCAGAACCGTCGGTGGCGTGGCGCTGTGCACGAACTTGAGATAGAGCCAGGCGGTAGCGCTAGCGCTGGCGGTAGCGATTGCGAAACCGTCGGCGGCGTGGCAGAACAAACTTTTGTCGAACGAAGCTTCAAGTTCGTCGAACGAAAATTTTCGTCGAACGGAGTTTTCGTCGAACGCAGGCAAATTCGTCGAACGAAACCTGAGCTAGCGCCTGGCGGTAGCTTTAACGCTGGCGGTAGTGCATTCTTTTAGATTTTTGAATTCAGCTGCTTTCTACCTGTGGAGTATTGCACCTATAGTTCCTGCACACTATAAACACATGACAAGCAAGATCAAATACAATTTGGGATTTTTTATTCTCAAACAAAGGGATGTGACACACATGTCCAACAGAGTTGAGGTCGTTAGGAGAGGAGATCGGGTGCAGAAATGGCGTCAGAGACAAGCTTGGCCGTCGAAAATGGGGTGTAGAAATCAGAAGAGGCGTCGAACCGGAGCCGTCGGAGATAGATCGGGAGCCGGCAGAGTCGCACTCGAACTGGAGAAGTGAGGAACGCAGCCTTAATCCTGAAAATAAAAAACCAGGAACCAAAAGAGCGAGCCGAATGGACGGAAAACATTGGAAAATTCACGATTTTGCATTTCTCCCCCCCGAGCCTCCAGCTCCCCTCGGCAAGCCTCCAGTTCCCCTCACCGACGGCATCCAGAAGCCGACCGGTGTCCAGTCACTTTCGCCGAGCCCTTCCAGTTGCCTTCGACTAGCCCTTAAGTTGCCTTCGCCGAGCCCTTCAATTGCTTTCGTCGGCGGTTGTTCTGCGTGTATCCTCCCGATTTTAGGTAACTCCTCCCTTTTTTCAGTTTTGTATTTTATCTTGTCTTATTATAGTACACTTATGGTGGAATAGAATGTTTTTATTTTATTTTTGGGTTTGTTTTGGCGAATATTAGATTTTTTTCAGTTTTTTGAGGGATTTTTTGATGAATGCGTGGTTATAGTACATTTATGTTAGATTTTTTGGGTTTAATTTGATGATTTTTAGGTTTTTTTAGGGATTTTAGGGTTCCAATTTTTATTGGGTTTTTTTTGGTGAATGCGTGTTTGTGTTTTTTTGTGGTGAATGTGTGTGTATGTTATTATTTGTGTTGATGAAGGTTGTGGTGTGTGTGTGTGTGTTTGTTTTTGTGTGGTGAATGTGTGTGCGTTTGTTTGTTTTTGTTTTTGTGTGGTGAATGTGTGTTTTTTGTGCGATGGTGGTGGTGTGTGTGTGTGTGTGTGTTTGTTTGTGTGATAATGATGGTGAATGTGTGGTTGTGTGCATGTTATTATGTGTTGATGAAGGTGGTGAATGTGTGTGTGTGTGTGTTTGTGTGATGAATGTGTGTGTCATTGTGTGTGTGTGATGATGATGGTGAATGTGTGTGTGTGTGTTGTTTGTGTGATGATGGTGGTGAATGTGTGGTTGTGTGTATGTTATTATGTGTGTTGATGGAGGTGGTGGTGGTGGTGTGTGTATGTTATTATTTGTGTTGATGAAGATGGTTTGTGTGTATGTTATTATTTGTGTTGATGAAGGTGGTGTGTGTGTGTATGTTATTATTTGTGTTGATGAAGGTGGTGTGTGTGTATGTTATTATTTGTGTTGATGAAGGCGGTGTGTGTGTGTGTGTTGATGAAGGCAGTGTGTGTGTTGATGAAGGCGGTGTGTGTGTGTGTGTTGATGAAGGCGGTGTGTGTGTGTGTTGATGAAGGCGGTGTGTGTGTGTGTTGATGAAGGCGGTGTGTGTGTGTGTGTTGATGAAGGCGGTGTGTGTGTGTGTGTTGATGAAGGCGATGTGTGTGTGTGATGAAGGCGGTGTGTGTGTGTGTTGATGAAGGCGGTGTGTGTGTGTTGATGAAGGCGGTGTGTGTGTGTGTGTGTTGATGAAGGCGGCGTGTGTGTGTTGATGAAGGCGGTGCGTGTGTTTGTGTTGATGAAGGCAGTGTGTGTGTGTGTGTGTTGATGAAGGCGGTGTGTGTGTGTGTGTGTGTTGATGAAGGTGGTGTGTGTGTGTGTGTGTGTGTGTGTGTGTTGATGAATGCGGTGTGTGTGTGTTGATGAATGCGGTGTATGTGTGTTGATAAAGGCGGTGTGTGTGTGTGTGTGTGTGTTGATGAAGGCGGTGTGTGTGTGTGTGTGTGTGTGTGTTGATGAAGGCGATGTGTGTGTGTTGATGAAGGCGGTGTGTGTGTGTTGATGAAGGCGGTGTGTGTGTGTGTGTTGATGAAGGCGATGTGTGTGTGTGTGTTGATGAAGGCGATGTGTGTGTGTGTTGATGAAGGCGGTGTGTGTGTGTGTGTGTGTGTGTGTGTGTGTGTGTGTGTGTGTTTGTGTGTGTGTGTTGATGAAGGCGGTGTGTGTGTGTGTGTGTGTGTTGATGAAGGCGGTGTGTGTGTGTGTATGTGTTGATGAAGGTGGTGCGTGTGTGTGTTGATGAAGGTGGTGCGTGTGTGTGTTGATGAAGGTGGTGTGTGTAAGACCCCTTTTTTTCCAAACACCTGGTCTTAGGCCCAGAACCGCCGCTTTGCGGTGACACATTCACTCGGAAAGGTCGCCACTACAAAACGCCGATCCTGCCGGCCAAATCGATCACAAAGAAAAGTGCATTAAAGACGACAAGTCCACAGAATCAACATGCAAAATATAAGAATGTCCACATGATATAACTGAATAAAAAGATAACAAGGGTTACAATAAATAAGAAGAAGGAAGGGCTCATGCCCAGTACATCATATCCTCACTACAAGATCACTCGCGGAAGCTAACTCCTAACCACTCACTGATCCTGAATCCTGTGCTCCTGTACTGCACTGGCATGCCTCCGCCTGCACCGGCCTCTGGTGCTGCTCCGTCGCCACGGTCTCCTAAAATGATAAGGTCCATCGACCGTTAGTCAAAAAGACTAAGCCAATCCCCCACCCCTCCCCCGGTGACTCCTAGGCACCGAGCGGGAAGGATGAAGCAGAGGACAACAAGGGGTATAATCAAAAAGCAGATGACGGGGCATGATCTACAGGAAGAGTTCTACCACTACTCAAGTATATATGTACATAATCGAAGCAGTAAATAAAGCATAGTAAGAGCAGGTAAAGAATAAGTAAAGTGCAGAAGTAAAGACATGTATATAAAATGAAAGTAACCATT
This sequence comes from Dactylorhiza incarnata, assembly GCA_033032865.1. Taxonomy (NCBI): domain Eukaryota; kingdom Viridiplantae; phylum Streptophyta; class Magnoliopsida; order Asparagales; family Orchidaceae; genus Dactylorhiza; species Dactylorhiza incarnata. The sequence continues at coordinate 3,695,759 of JAWHQI010000039.1, read as the reverse complement.
GATTTATAGGAATGCCCATACAAACCTATAGACCAAGGGGTCGTTTAGCAAGGCCTATCGTATAAGAAGTCCCATAACCGACTTATACGATAGGGGTAGGGGTTGAAATGCAATGTTTATGCCATGACATGCAAGGTATGCGGTTTATGCTATGTTCATACAAGTGTAACTCACCCACTTCAACTCTATGTGCATAGACCTTTAGTTCCCCCTTTTTGGAGCTAGTTAGACTCCCAGGATACTCCCGTAGTGGCAAACGGAAGCGGTGGGTTGGGCCTCGCCCACCTCTAGGTTGGTATTCACACTACCTAACCTAGACCTATCGTACGCCTCAATGCAAAACCGCGGAGCATCTGCGTACTCCTACTGGCTGGACCACCAGACTTTTATGGCTAAGTGCAAATTCCACACTTGCCGAGTCAACGTATTGACGTCGGTGTGAACGACCGTCCAATACTGAAGACCCACCACTTTCGTGCACATGCAAACATGTTCTACTATCTATCTACGAGCCATAAATTCCCCGGGCTAACCTGCCCGTCATCAATAACCTTCCGAGCCACCGGCTCGTCGGACCAACCCGTCCGTACCAACAAACACTACTGAGTCACAAGCTCACCAGACTAACTAGTCCGCTGCTTCAACCACCGAGCCTACCGCTCGTAAAACCAAACCAACTAACCTCCCGTAACCATGGGGTGTGGGCATGTGTATTGTTAAGTTAATCTTGTACAACATCTTACTCCTACAGTTTATGGTTAATCTTGGACTTCCCGAGGATTACCCTGTAAGGGGCTCGCTACGGTACTAGGAACTATAATGGGATGACACCCCAAAGTTCCCTTTCTCAAGACACTTAGTGTTATTGGTATCTACCCATAAGAACACCCCTCTTATCATTTCACTTGAGTTAAACCTAAGTGCTTTATGACACGCTAGGGAAAAGACGATCCTTCGTCAATCCCAAGCACTACCTTACCCTTAACTCACCAAGCACTCTTAATATATAACTCCTTTTTGGTGACCTAAATCTCATCATCCTGACCATGTACACCAACTACATGCCATTCCCACTTAGTAGGCCACTAGTTACCCAAGTTTCACAGTTTTACTATACGCAGACCAAACTAATTATATGAAGCTCACAACTAGAGGTACTCCAAATATTCATCCAACTGACCCAAGCTATTTACTGGAGGTCTATCATGATGTTATAAGACTAATTCCAGAGAATCATATTTTTCCCTAATTAATTAATATTTATTTTAATTTTTCCAAACATCTGCCAAGTATGAAAATGAACATGAAGTGTAAGTAAATCTTATGATATGGCTCTCCAAAACTTATGATAAATCTATGGTGACTAAATAACATCAGAAACAGCATATCATATTTTTACAGTAAGAAATTGTCCTCTAATTTAATTATTTAACATCTGTCCAAAATTGTAGTTTTATGAAGGAACCACCAAAAAGCTCAACACTAAAATTCTGGGAAAATTACCACACTCTTGTATTCATCAGAAAATGCTACTGACTAAGTTTCAGGATTTAAGGGAATCATTTTCTTACTTAAGTAAATAATTTCAGAAAACCTCAAATTAAATAAATTGTGAAGTAGCCTACCTATTTAAGTCTTCAAAAATTCTATAAAAATTAACAGAGCTTTTTAATGCTCTAAAAAGTCCTATCACCAATTTGCACAATTTTACAATGAGTTTTGGACCCTCAAATATTTTCCTTAAGTCTATATTAAAACAAGTGCCTTGTGAAAGAAGTACTCAGTAAATCATTTAATAAAATTCACAAAAATTACCAGAGGTCTAAAACATGATTATAAGGGCACAACCAAAGTCTCATCATCATCCAAGACATTTTAAGCATGTAAATGTTTCTTATAAGAAGTTTCCCTAAAGGGGTTATGTCCTAATTCAAAGGGAATATTGGCCCCTAAAATTCTTATAAAATTATCCAGTGCCTATTTACACCCTATGAACCTAACTACCAAGTTTCATAACCATCAAGGGACGTTTGACCACATGGCCTTCACAAGGTCCTAAATGCACACCTAGGAATAGAACTAGTGTTCTAGGGCTTAACCACCTTCACACCACCCCATATCACTCATGGAGGTGTCTTAGGTGATTCTAAACCAGTTACCAAGGTTTCACTTCATGGTGATGAGTTTTGACCACCATACCCCAAGGTAAACACCATACCCTAACTTTGACCCTATTTGTCCTAACTTTGGTTTACAAAATACTCAAACAAAACAGTCCCAATTGGGCTGATAATTTTACCAAGGTCATACAGTAACCCTAAGGAGCATCCACCAAAATTTGGAGGGCATTGGAGGTCATTTAACCCACTAATTAATTAATATATGATTTATGAAATTATTTCAAAAACCTTAGAAAAAGGTTCTCCTAAAAATCCCATCTTTTGATATGATGTGTGTGTAGGTATAAGTAGACTATGTTTCAAATCTCAAGTCCATATCATTTCCCAATCAAAAGCTATTCAAGAAATGGTGGCTATCCTATACTAGGGACTAGCCCCACCAAAATGGTCCTACAGGGAGCTACAAAACTCCTTTTGGGCTGAAACAAATTTTAAACTAAAGTAGACTCTAAGGGCTACAACTTTGTTGTTGGATACTTTTTAATCAGAGGTGATCTAGTATTTTTAACAATTAAAATAAACTACAGCAAAAAAGGTGTGACAGAAATCATATAAACATTTAATTATTTATCTGTTTTTGCGTTCGACGAAATTTAAATAGTGCTCAACGAAATCAGAACGACTCTGCGTTCGACGAAATTAATTGCGCTCAACGAAGGCAGAATAACTCTGCGCTCGACGAAATCTGAACAAAGCTGCGTTCGACTAACTAATATTAAAACTGCGCTCGGCTAAGTTAATATATAACAGCGCTCGACTAATTAATAAATAACAACGTTCGACGAAAATGACATATAACAACGTTCGACGAATTTCAAGCCGTTCGACGAACTTCAATCCGTTTGACGAACTCAAATCCGTTCGACGAAACAAATGATATGAATATAAACATTAAATAGCAGATCTGACGGCTCTCTATCATCGTCCCCGATCTCTGGACGGTGTGCGACAGCCCGTCCTGGGCTTCCTTGCGGGGCGATTTCCCGGCCACCTACGCCTCTTTCCGGCCGGCCAATGCCTCCACCACCTCCGTTGAGATGGTGGCCGACGATAGGGGTGGTTGGCCGGCCGGAGGTGGTGGATCTGGTTTTAGAGGAAGGAAAAATGGTACGTATCGCACCCCTTTCGGAAGCACAATTTGAGCCCTATTGTGCACGGATCAAGCCCCAAAATACGAAGAGATCTAGCACTAAGGGAGGAGAAGAGGATCAGACCTGTGTGAGGGCTTGGTGGCGTGAATTCCGGCGAGTTGCCATTGACGGTGCTGGAGCTTTTGGTGCCATGCCGATCCTTGCTCCTGGTGCTTGATTTCTTCGGGGAAGAGGGGGGGGGGGGGGGGGGGGTTCACTCCTTTCCAACCTCTGAAGATGTTAAAAGGATCGATTGAGGCTAAGGGTGGGGAGTTACTCGGATTGCCATTAATGGCCATAGGTGGAGATTTCGGTTACACTTAGGGGGGGGGGGGGGGGGGGTGAATTGGCCATCAATTAGGCCGGGAAGAAGCTGAAAACTTCTCCTCTCCCCAAGGGGAGATGAATGGAGCCATTAATTGCTCAGATTGAGGGGTTTCTCCTTCTCCTCCATTAACTCCCCCTTCTTTCTCTCTCTTCCAAAATGGGCTTTCTCTCTCCTGGCCGACTCTCTCCAAATTGAATGGCCACCTCAGCAACATTCCATCCCCATTAGGTGGTGGACCACCTTAATTGGGTCTAGCCCAAGTGGATTGGGTCCAATTTGGGCAAATTAGATCATTTTGACCTAAATTAGGGCAAGGGTAAATTGGTCAAATTTCAAGTCCCATGATGAGGCTTTTTGGTCCATTAGGCTCCTAGTACCCATATAAGGGTAGGGGCAGGGTCAATTTGGCATGGTGGGGGCCAATTGACCTTAGTTGAGTTAGTTTGACCAATTTTAGAATTAAGGTTGACTTTGGTCCAATTGGCCTCTTAGGTCGACCCCAATGGGTCACTGGTGCTTCAAGGAGACCTCTAATGGGTTAGGGATGATATTGTGGGGTCAAGGTTCAAGGTGGGGTCCTAAAGTCCAACCCTAGGCTTGGTATCTAAAAATTGCTATTTGCAGACCACTTGGGTTTTCTCCTTCTCACCTATGTTCACAAGGTCTTGAGATCTTCCTATGGTTTTGTCATGACCTAGTCATGACAAAACCAACTTAGGGGTCTAGCTGTTTGGGGGATGTTACAGTGTGTGTGTGTGTGGATGAAGGTGGTGTGTGTGTGTGTGTGTGTGGATGAAGGTGGTGTGTGTGTGTGTGTGTGTGTGGATGAAGGTGGTGTGTGTGTGTGTTTTGATGAAGGTGGTGTGTGTGTGTGTGTGTTTTGATGAAGGTGGTGTCTGTGTGTGTGTGTGTTTTGATGAAGGTGGTGGTGGTGTGTGTGTTTTGATGAACGTGGTGTGTGTGTGTGTTTATTTTGATGAAAGTGGTGTGTGTGTGTCTTGATGAAGGTGGTGTGTGTGTTTTGATGAAGGTGGTGTGTGTGTGTTTTGATGAAGGTGGTGTGTGTGTGTGTTTTGATGAAGGTGGTGTGTGTGTGTTTTGATGAAGGTGGTGGTGGTGGTGGTGTGTGTGTGTAATTATGGTGGTAAATGTGTGGCTGTGTGTATGTTATTATTTGTTTTTTTGGAGGTAGTGATGTGTGTGTGTGTGTGTGTGTGTGTGTGTGTGTGTGTGTGTGTGTGTGTAATACTGGTGGTAAATGTGTGGTTGTGTGTATGTTATTATTTGTGTTGTTGGAGGTAGTGAATGTGTGTGTGTGTGCGGTAAATACATGTGTGTTTGTTTGTGTGATGATGATAAATGTGTGATTGTGTGTATGTTATTGTTTGTATTGATGAAGGTAGTGAATGTGTGTGTGTGTTTTTGTGGTGAATGTGTGTGTGTATTTTTGTTTTTGTGTGGTGAATGTGTGTGTGTGTGTGTTTGTTTGCGTGATGATGGTGGTGAATGTGTGGTTGTGTAAATGTTATTATTTGTGTTGATGAAGGTGGTGAATGCGTGTGTGTGTGTGTTGTTGTGGTGAATGTGTGTTTTTATTTTATTTTTTGTGTGGTGAATGTGTGTGTATATATGTTATTGATTATGTTGATGAAGGTGGTGAATGTGTGTGCTTACAGAAAATGAGTTCTCGAAGGGAGAAAGGGTTGTCGGCATCTTCGGATACAAATGACGTGATGTTGTTTTTCTATATATGTATTAGAGAGATTGGAGTAGGCAATAAACCCACCACACATTTTAATAAGGAAAGCTTGAAGAATCTGATAATGAAGTTTAAAGAGGGTTCTGGAAAATTGTACGATCGCGCACAACTTAAAAACAAATGGGACCAGATGAAGAAAAACTGGAAGCTTTGGAGAGAGCTTAAGCGGAATGAGACAGGTTTGGGTTGGAACCTCATCCAAAAGACGATTGATGCTCCCGATGAGTGGTGGGCTGAGAAAATTCAGGTAATAGTCAACCCTTAAGAAGTCTGCTTTTATTCATTACAAATTCTTGGTTTAACATTTCCCTATTTATCCTTAGGCCATACCAAATGATAAGAAGTTTTGCTATGCGGGCATTGCACCAGAGCTGGAAAGAAAGCTTGATATAATGTTCAATTTTGTGGTTGCAAACGGTGAAGATGTTTGGATGCCTAGCTCAGGGAAACTACCTTCAGAAGTCATGTCAGTGCATATTGCATCAGATACTGGTACTCATGGAAGTAGGTATGGTGGAGGACATATGTCGGTTGGAGAATCCTCTTCACATCAGAGCAAAAGAAAGTGCACTATGAAATCATAGGTAGTCAACTACGTCAAGGAGTTAGTTGGCACTGCACGTGAGACAACACCTGCATCTAGGACATCCACCATCAAAGAGGCATTTGAGGAACTGACAAAGATCTTTTCTATATATAATGATCTGAATTTCTATAATTTTGCAACTGAATTTGTAATGGATAAAAACAAGCGAGTGGGGTTCATGAACTGTCAGGCGGATTGGAAAGTATGGTGGCTAAAGACACGTTACATGAAGAGCTTGGAGTGAAAGAGAGGCATTATTTGTTATGATGTTATGTTTTATTTCCATGTTTTTCTATATTTGTTGTTATGTCCGGCTAAAGACACTTTATGTTATATTTTTCTATATTTGTTGCTATATTTTCTGTATTAGAGAGATTGAAGTATGTTGTATTTTCATGTTATGATGTTATGTTTAATATGCTATCTAATGTCATTTCACCATTCTGTGTTATATTTTATAGATATGAAGTACTCTTCTAGTGAATTTTCTTCTGATTCTGAACGTTTATTTAATAACTCTGTTTATCAGCGACGTTATGCACGATTCATCAGAAAAGTTGTTGTTGTTTTTGTTGTTGTTGTTGTTGTTGTTGTGTGTGTGTGTGTGTGTGTGTGTGTGGTTGTGTGTTTGTTTGTTTGTGTGATAATGGTGGTAAATGTGTGGTTGTGTGTATGTTATTATTTGTGTTGTTGGAGGTAGTGAATGTGTGTGTGTGTGTGTGTTTGTGGTTAATGCGTGTGTGTTTGTTTGCGCGATGATGGTAAATGTGTGACTGTGTGTATGTTATTGTTTGTATTGATGAAGGTAGTGAATGTGTGTGTGTGTTTTTTGGTGAATGTGTGTGTGTGTGTTTTTGTGGTGAATGTGTGTGTGTGTGTGTGTGTGTGTTTATGTTTTTGTGTGGTGAATGTGTGTGTGTGTGTTTGTTTGCGTGATGATGGTGGTGAATGTGTGGTTGTGTGTATGTGATTATTTGTGTTGATGAAGGTGGTGAATACATGTGTGTGTTTTTTGTGGTGAATGTGTTTTTTTTATTTTGTTTTTTGTGTGGTGAATGTGTGTGTATATATGTTATTGATTGTGTTGATGAAGGTGGTGAATGTGTGTTCTTACAGAAAATGAGTTCTCGAAGGGAGAAAGGGTTGTCAGCATCTTGGGATACAAATGCCGTGATGTTGTTTTTCGATATATGTATTAGAGAGATTGAAGTAGGCAATAGACCCACCACATATTTTAATAAGGAAGGCTGGAAGAATCTGATAATGAAGTTTAAAGAGGGTTCTGGAAAATTGTACGATCGCACACAACTTAAAAACAAATGGGACCAGATGAAGAAAGACTGGAAGCTTTGGAGAGAGCTTAAGTGGAACGAGACAGGTTTTGGTTGGAACCCCATCAAAAAGACGATTGATGCTCCTGATGGGTGGTGGGTTGAGAAAATCCAGGTAATAGTCAACCCTTAAGAAGTCTGCTTTTATTAATTACAAATTCTTGGTTTAACATTTACCTATTTATCCTTAGGCCATACCAAATGCTAAGAAGTTTTGCTATGCGGGCATTGCACCAGAGCTGGAAGGAAAGCTTGATATAATGTTCAATTCTGTGGTTGCAAATGGTGAAGATGTTTGGATGCCTAGCTCAGGGAAACTACCTTCAGAAGTCATGTCAGAGCATATTGCATCAGATGATGATGATAATATGGCAACAGATACTGGTACTCATTGAAGTAGGTATGATGGATGACATATGTCGGTTGGAGAATCCTCTTCACATCAGAGCAAAAGAAAGAGCACTATGAAATCACAGGTACTCAACTACGTCAAGGAGTTAGTTGGCACTGCACGTGAGACAACACCTGCATCTAGGAAATCCACCCTCAAAGAGGCATTTGAGGAACTGACAAAGATCTTTTCTATATATAATGATCTGAATTTCAATAATTTTGCAACTGAATTTGTAATGGATAAAAACAAGCGAGAGGGGTTCATGAACTGCCTGGCGGATTGGAAAGTATGGTGGCTAAAGATCCGTTACATGAAGAGCTTGGAGTGAAAGAGAGGCGTTATTTGTTATAATGTTATGTTTTATTTCCATGTTTTTCTATATTTGTTGTTATGTCTGGTTAAAGACACTTTATGTTATGTTTTCCTATATTTGTTGTTATATTTTCTGTATTAGAGAGATTGAAGTATGTTGTATTTTTCATGTTTTGATGTTATGTTTAATATGCTATCTAATGTCATTTCACCATTCTGTGTTATATTTTATAGATATGAAGTACTCTTCTAGTGATTTTTCTTCTGATTCTGAACGTTTATTTAATAACTCTGTTTATCAGCGACGTTATTCACGATTCATCAGAAAAGTTGTTGCAGTCATATGCATCACATAGTAATATATTTCTAGTTTACAAGTCAAGACCCCAACTATGACCTCGAGACAGAGAGGTGCTAGATGAGTTACTGAATTATTGGTTGGCCATACAAGTAGATCTCATAACATGCTAAGGATGTCAAAAAAAGTTTATGTTGATCTGGTTAACAAACTAGAAAGCACGCATGGTCTTAAATGGTTAGTAAGAACAAATGCAAATGAGGTGTTAGCCATTACGATATACATTTTGGCTCAAAACAAAATAGTGAGGGCTACTACTGAACGCTTTCAACATTCGACAGAAATAATTTGTCATTTTTTCACATGTGGTATTACTGCTCTAATTCGACTATCAGTAAATATTATTCAGTCAGATGACAGACAGTTTAGAGATATTCCTGCAAAAATAAAGTACGATGATCGATATATGTCTTTCTTCAAAAATTACATTGGAGCAATTAATAGGACACAAGTGCATGCACGCATTGCAGTTGATAAACAAGTGTCATATATATCGGTCGACAGGGAAAACCAACACAAAATGTTATGGTTATTTGTGATTTCAATATGTGCTTCACATTCGCAGTCCCAAGGTGGGAATCGACACATGACAGTCGGATATTTCGCCGTGCGTTAACAGACCGGAACATCAATTTCTCATTTCCGCCGCCTGGTAAATGTGCTACTTTTATTAAAAGTTTTTTTTACAACTACACAATGCCTGAACTTGTTGATAATGCAAAAAATTCTACAGGTAAATATTACTTGGTAGATACCGAGTATTATCCACTACAGATGAGGTTCTTAAAACCCTACCCTGATACTATGTATCATTTATCGGATTTTGCGCGAGGTAATCGTCCAATTCGAGGACCCCGAGAGCTTTTTAATAAGCCACACTCGTTACTGTGCGGTGTTATTGAAATAACATTTGACGTATGAAAGAAAAAATGGGCAATACTATGAGACATGCCACAATACTATTTCAAGAAACAGGTTTTAATTGTGGTAGCAACAATGACATTGCACAACTTTATTCGTAAGCATCCTTCACATGAAGACCCGAAGTTTGAAGAGTGTGAGGATGATGAAAACATCAGACAACATGTGTGGTTAAAACTAGATGAAATAGATGCTGATTTCATTAAGGGGGAGTCTGCTAAAATGGTGGTTTTAAGGGATCATATAGCCAGTCAACTTGCTGAAATGGTGACCTTAAGGTATCTTAAAATTCTAATTAATTATTGTTAATGGACTCTTTATTCATAATAAATTATTCATAATTTTTATAATTGTCTAATGTCTAAACGATGTTGATCGGAGCTGGCAGACAAGAATGAAAATTTGAGTTGGCGGACAAGAATGTTTGAGTTTATTACGATTTGAATAATTTGATGTTTATTTTTCATTGTGAACAATGATATATTTATGTTTTTTGTTTTAAGCTCGATATTTGGATTTAAAAAAATAAAGTAATCGTCAACAGCCACCACAGTTCTGTGTTACCAAACAAATAAAATCGCTTTCACATTCATGACTGCACCAAAAACACAGTTTTACCAAATAGCAAAACTTCGTTACAGACCACAATTTTGAATCATTGCTTTCATGACCGCCACCACCGACCACTGTGTTTCTAACCGCAACAGCCGCGCCAAATGGGGCCTGAGTCTTCTTGGAGAAGCCCGTGATGGAAATTGTAGGTTAATGCTGAAAAATATATTAGTAGGATATCAAAATCCCAATAGATATTTATGAATTCTGCCACGGCCAGGTTACCAGCAACATGATTGATTAACAAATTTAACGTGTTTCATTATATATATATAAATATATAATATTAAAAGGGATAAGAGGTCATTGGTTAACATTCAATGTTCCTTTTTTACCCTTCAGTTTTAAAAAATGTTTAGGGAGAGAAAGAGAGTGGAGGGGCCCGCATCTGTTTAAGATTAAAGAACTATGCTACAATATATATAGTTCTCAAAAGAGACGACAAGATTTTAAAAAAATTGTAATAAATCAGGGAGAAATTTTTTTAAAACCAGAATATGACATGCCAATTAGGTGAAATTCCACTTACAAAATGTAAAAAAGTGCATTCCGTCAAAAAACTCTCCTAATGGAATTTTATTCCACAAATACAACTCATGATTTAAATGACGATGATTGGAAAACAATTATGATTTATATGAGCTTATTAGAATGCTTTTATATAGCGACGATTCAATTATTTGACATTTATTATCCCACTAGCTCCCGAGTTATCGAATTTTTTTAATTATGACAAAGATTTTAAATTTTTATAAACAATATAGGTTTTGGCAGCCCGTAATTGAAACAATGGAAACAAAAAATTTAAAATACTATAAGGAATGCCGCATGTCTTCATGTGCGGCAACTTTAAGGCCTTTATTAGGTGTTTTAGGTGTTCAAAATCTTTTAGAAAAAATAAATAAAAATTTACCTTAAATTTAAATAATTTGAAATATGAAGATTCAATAATTTCAAAATTTAATACAGTTTTTACAGATTTCTATAATTATTATTATGATTTATAATTTGTGTCGCGACAGCGAGATGATTCAACATAAGTACAAATGACAAATGATTTTCAAAATGAAATTTATGAGATAGCGTTTAGAAAGAAATCACGAACTACTAGTACATTAAATGATTTAGGATTATACACTAAAATATAATTTAGAGAGTATATGACTAAAACAGAAATTGAAAATTTTAATATATTAGAGTGGTGGAAAAATAAAACTAACACTTATCCTATTTTGGCATTAATGACACGCGATATATAAACTGTCCAAGCTAGTACAGTAGCTCCGGAGTCTGCTTTTTCTTTGAGTGATAGGGTTTTGAATGAATGACGGAGTCGACTTAACGAAGAGTCATTGCAGATTTGTATTTGCTATAAAGATTATTTGGACGCGGCGAACAGAGAGCAACATACTGTTTTCATCGAAGACAACTCCTCGTCACTCGAAGAAAAATTGATTTCGTTAAACTTGGCCAAAGAAGATTGAGTATTATTAATGTAATTTTTTTGGGTAGGCCGCCATACGGTGCTTTGACATCTTACTTATTGTGGGTGGGTAGGTTGAGAGTTGTGAGATTTTGTGCGTTTTGTAAGTTTGGGTAGATTTTCTCGCGGTTGGTGGCCGACCCATTTGTGTGTGTTGTAATATTTTTTTAATATGAAATAAAATAAAACCTTTTATCTTATTAAGCATTTAAAATTTTAATATATATGTCTTACTTAATATATTTATATTAGGTAATTTTTATAAAAAGATCAATTTTTTTTTGAAAAAATCAGCCTTGAGTAGGCCTGGGTGTAACGGTCTCCTCAGCTCACAGCTCGCAAGGACGACCGCCGACACCCCCAGCATCCAGCTCGAAAGGGTTCAGCCTCAACCGGTCTGCAGACTATGCACCCCAACCCCTCTCCGTCCTACCACAGGGCACAGTGGGTTGTTGGAGGCCGCAACCCACCTTTTTATGAGAAATGATTCAGTTAAGCAGCATCGCAGGGACTTCCCAGGAGGTCACCCATTCCATGACTACTCCAGCCCGAGCATGGTTAACTATGGAGTTCTTTCACTTCTCATCACCAATTGAGCTACATCCCTCAAACAACTAGACCCCTAAGTTGTTTTTGTCATGACTAGGTCATGACAAAACCCTAGGATGCACAAAAGACCATGAGAGCTTAGGCAAGAAGGAGGAAAACACAATGGTCTGCAAATAACAATTTTTAATTACCAAGCCTAGGGTTGGACTTTAGGGCCTCACATTGACCCTTTGACCCCACCATAGCATCCCTAACTTATTAGGGGTCCCTTGGAGCACCAAGGACCCATTGGGGTCAACTAAAGAGGCCAATTTGACCAAAGTCAACCCTAGCTCTAAAATGGTCAAAGTAGCCTAATTTGGGTCAATTGGCCTCCACCATGCCAAATTGACCTTGCCCCTATCCTTATGAGGATATTAGGGACCCAATGGACCAAAAATCCTCATCATGGGGCCACCAATTGGACCAATTTGACCTAAGTCAAAATAACCCTGTTTTGGTCAAAGTGTCCTATTAAGGGTCAATTGACCCTCACCTTGCCAAATTGACCCTACCTAGACCTTCCTAACTCTTAAGTGAGGCCAATGGGTGACTACCCATTGTGTTCAACCCAAATGGTCAAATTGGCCAAAGTCAACTCTACCCTAAATTTAGGTCAAAATGACCTATTTTGATCTAACCAAGCCCAATCCACTTAGATTAGACCCAATTGAAGTGGCCCACTGACCCATGGGGTTGAGAATTACTCAATTTTCCACTGAATTTCAGTAAATGATGACTAGGAGAGAGAAGGTGAAGGTTTCCCCCAAATTGGAGAGAGAGAGAGGAAGAACATTCAAGGTGATTGAATGCATTGACCCCTCAATCCTCCCCCATCTGATGAGCATTCATTTCCCCTAGCTGTTACCAGAAGATTAGGAGCTTTTCCAGGCCATATGGTGGCTGGATTTGAAGGGATTTCACTTGGCTGAAACCTCCCTCTAATGGCCATTAATGGCAATCAATGTTGTAACCTCCCCCTCCCTCAATTGGAGCTTTTAACACCTTCAGAGGTCGGAGAGGAGAGAAACCCCCCACTTTCCTGAAGATTTCGGGCTCTCCAAGTGCAAGAGAGGCATGACACCAAAAGCTCCAATTTCGTCCATGGAAACCCGCCGGAATACGCGACATCAGGCCACCACACAGGTTCGATCCTCCTCTCCTCCTCTAGTGCATAGATCCCAATCAATTTGGAGCTTGATTCGAGCTCAATCGGGCTTGAATCACGCTCCCAAAAGGGCTCATTTTCGAGCTCTTTGCCCCCGCTAGAAAACCCCCCTCTGGCCACCACCGGCCGACAAACCACCGTCAATCGCCTGCCACCACCTTGATAAAGGTAGTGGTGGCATTAGCCGGCCGGAAGGATGCAAGGGTGGCCGACAAATCAAGCGCAAACATCACCTAGGATGGGTTGTCGGGGACCGTCCAATTATTGGGGACGATGACTGGGCGCCGTCCGATCTGGTGGGATCTGCTAAGCGCAGACCAGATGATTTAATTAATTAAGTTTTGTATGTTTTCTGACACATATTATGCTATGTTTGGTTTTAATTATTAAAAATACTTAGACTCTGAATTGAAAAAAATAGTCTACATGATAGTTGTATGCCATGAGGTCTACTTTAATTTAAAATTGGTTTCATTCAATTTGGGTCAGTGGTCTGACCACAACACTCAAAATGGTGCAACATATACAAAGGGTTGACCAGATATTGACTTGTGTGCCCCCATCAATCCAGTCATCCAAATTACTTGAAAATTGAAACATAGGCTGTGTATACCCACACCCTAAACATATCCAAAAATGAGAATTTTTGGAGGATATTTTTCTAAGATTTTTACAAAACTTTAATAATCCATGTATTAATTAATTATAGGTTCTAGTTACATCCAAACACCACCAAATTTTGGTGGGGGGGGGGGGGGGGGGGTCCTTAGGGCTATGTTATGCCTATGGTAAAAATTTCATCCCATTTGGGATTGAATTGGTTGGGTGTTTAATTAACCCAAGATTGATCAAACTAAGGGCTAAAAGGTCAAAAGTGCACTTGTTGGATTGAATGGTCAAATCTCATCCAAAAGTGATGAAATCTTGGACACTAGTTTAATATCACATAAAATACCCTCTCCCATGATTTGGCGTGATTTGGAGTAGTTGAAACCTAGAACCCTAGTTCAAACCTTAGGGTTATATATTGAACCCATTGAAGGGCATAGGTTCATATGTCCTTGTATTGACCTAAAATTTGGTAGAGGGTTTCAAGCCCTAGGAAATTTACTTGGGATTTTTGGAGACTTTTATTCCCTTAAATTTAATTAAGAATTATTTAGGGCACCTCCTTAATAAAGGGAATTACGTGTTCATATGTCCTTGTTGTGCAAGATTAACTTATAATACACTCACCCACACCCCGGTGGTTACGGGAGGATAGTTGGTTTGGTCTTACGAGCGGTAGGCTCAGTGGTTGTAGAAGCGGACTAATTAGTCTGGTGAGCTTGTGACTCAGAAATGGTTCTTGGACGGGCAGGTTAGCTCGGGGAGCTTATGGCTCGGAGATGTTCATAAATGTATGTGCATAAGGTGGTGGGTCCATAGTATTGATGGTCGTCGCACCGACATCGATACTTTGGCTCGGTAAGTGTGGATTACACTTTACCAAAAAGAGTCTGGTGGACTGGCCAACAAGAGTACGCAGGAGCTCCGCTGTTGTGTTCTTAGCGTTGAGGCGCACGATAGGTCTAGGTTAGGTAGTGCAGATACCAACCTAGAGGTGGGTGAGGCCCAACACACTGCTTCCGTTTTCAACTACGAGAGTATCCTGGGAGTTTTGCTAGCTCCAAAAAGGGGGAACTAAAGGTCTGTGCGCATAGAGTCAAAGTGTGTGAGTTGCACTTATGTGTTTATAGCATAAACTGCATAACTCTGCATGTCATAGCATAAACATTGCATTTCAACCCTACCCATATCATATAAATTGGTTATGGGACTCTTTATACGATAAGCCCTGCTAAACAACCTCTTGGTCTATAGGTTTGTATGGGCATTCCAATAAATCAAGGTTACTCTTCCTTATTACTGGTTACCTTATTACTGTTTACTTATTGCTTTTTTGCCTATTACTGCTTTAATAGTTACTGCTTTACTCATTGTAATATATGCTGCGTAGTGGTAGACATTTCCCGTAGATTAGATTCACCGTCACCTGCTATTGCTTATACCCCTTGCTGTCCTCCACTTCATTCCTCCCGCTCGGTGCCTAGGAGTCATCCAGGGAGGGGTGGGGGATTGGCTTAGTCTTTTTGACTAACGGTCGGTGGAACTTATCATTTTAGGGGACCGAGGAGATGCTGCAGCACTAAAGGCCGGTGCAGATGGAGGTGGGACAATCTAGCATAGGAGCACCCTTCTCAGGATCCATGAGTGTTACTAGTTGATTTGCTTCCGTGAGTGACATTGTAGTGAGGATTTTATGTATCGGGCAGGAGCCTTTATTATTGCAACCTTTATTTCGGTTACTATCTGTGGACCGCTTTTATCCCGAGATATTTAATTTCATGTGATGTGGACTTGATTTCTATATATCCAAATGTATACTTTTTTTCTGTTGTGATCGATATGGATGCCAGGATCGGCGTTTTGTAGTGGTGACCTTCCCAAGTGATGGTGTTACCGTAAAGCGACGGTTCTGGGCATAATACCCAGTTTTGTAGCAAAAAAAGGCGTCTTACAAACTGATATCAGAGGAAACCTCGATCCGAAGAAAAGAAGTTCACAAACCCTGAGCCACCCTGCGCGAGCTTAGTTTGAGGACAAACTAGCAAGGGAAGCAATGGTGTGCCCATATGGGAATCACATGAAAAGTCCACTTGTAACTAAATATTTTTTTGACAAACCCCCCCTTACGAGTGTCAAATTTTCTCTTATAGCCTGTGAAGAACCCTACCCCGCAGCATGGAGTGCCTTCGACTCCAAATGTCATCCCACCACCACCGGCTCCTTCTCCATTTCAGCAAACGGAGATGAGGCAGACATTGACGACCATACTGGAGGCTTTCAGGGCACACTAGGCACCGACTCCTCAGCCAAACCCCTGGGCCAACTGGATGAGTGCCTTCCGAGGTCTTTCTCCTCCATCATACCTCGGGATGGAGACAGTTGTTCGGACGGAGGAGTGGGTAGACATCATGTACGAGATGCTGGCAGGGATTCAGTGCCCGGCGGATATGGAAGTACCCTCGGTGGTTTCGTGCTTGGAATCTCACGCGAAGAGGTGGTGGAAGTCACTACTGGACACCACCTATGCTGGGTTGAAGGCAGCTGACATCTCATGGGATGAGTTCAAGACGGCGCTGTTGGAGCACTACATACCGAAGTCTGCCAGAGATGAGCTAGAAGACAGGTTCCTGCAGTTGAGACAGGGTAGCAGGACAGTGGTGGAGTATCACCGAGAGTTCACACACCCAACATGGTTTGCAGACTCTTATCAGTTGGATGATGCAGGCTACACAAAGAGGTTCTATAAGGGCCTCCGTGATGACCTGAGGCAGACCCTCCTCTTTGTTTCTGACGGCAGCCTGGCCAAGGTCCTGGAGATGGCCAAGAAGCTGGATGCCGACCAGCTCATCGTTTGAGGTAGGAAAAGGCGATAGAGGACCAGGGAAGGAGTGGCAGGAGGGACAGGGTGGAGTTCTTATCCGACTACCAGTACACGATGCATTACCACCTAGGGAAGAGGAATGTGGTAGCGGACGCACTGAGCAAGAGAGCTACCACGTCAAGAGCAGAGCCCCAGTTGATGGCCATGGAGCTGGTATGAATGCTCGAGGACATGCAGATCTCCTTAGTATCCAAGGATGATCCGAAGCTATACAAGGAGTACCTGACAGCGATGAGTACCACAGATGATATACGAGACGGTATCAGGGATGGGAAGAGGTAGGATTCCAAGTTAGAGCTGATATTCAGGGCCTTGGAGGCAGGCTCGACCGAAGAATATTCGTTGAAGGATGGCATGTTGAGTTTTAGAGGCTGAGTATTTATACCAGCAAGGGGCCGGATTCGGGATGGCATTATGACTTAGGCTCACCGCAGTAGGTATTCGGTGCACCTGGGTATCACCAAGATGATGGCAAACTTGAAGAGGACCATGTACTGGCCGGGCATGAAGAGAGACATCACATATTTTGTGACCCACTGCGAGTCTTGCCAACTCATAAAGGCGGAATGCAAGAACCCGACTGGACTACTGCAACCAATCCCGATGTTGGAGTGGAAGTTCGACGACATTGTGATGGATTTCATACATGGTCTTCCCCGATCACATGCGGGGAATGATTTGATATGGGTGATCGTCGACCGATTGACGAAGGTGGCTAGATTCATTCCAGTCAGGAAGGGCGCACCGGTCGATGATTTGATACGGAAGTTCATGGAGCAGTTTGTTTGATATCATGGCGTGCCTAGGATGATCCTGTCTGATCGGGATGGACGATTTACATCGAGGGAGTTTAGAGCGGCGCTGGCTTATGTGGGCACACGATTGACATTCAGCACTGGATTCCACCCCAGACAGACAGGCAAACAGAGCGTACCAACAAAACCTTGGAGGATCTTCTACGTCTATGTATTCTAGACCGCGGGAAGCCATGGGAGAGACTGCTGCCGTTAGTCGAGTTCTCGTACAACAAAGTCACTAGGAAAATATAGGCATGACACCCTACGAGGCATTATACGGGCGGAGATGCATGACCCCATTGTCTTGGATCCAGGATGAGGATCCCAAGGCACTCGACTCAGAGTTCGTGGAGGACATGGAGGTTCAGGTGCGGCTGATTCGAGATAGGATGCTGGAGGCCCAGAGCAGGCATGCCAAGTATTACGATGCTCGACATTGTATGGTAGAGTTCCAGGTGGGATATCGGGTATTCTTGAAGATAAGTTATATGCATGGAGTCTCGCATGTATGCGGGCGGAAGAAGCTCAGTCCGAGATATATGGGGCCCTACAGGATCCTGGAGCGGATCGGCCCCTAGGCTTACAGGCTGGAGCTACCGTCGGAGTTAGCGGGATATCACGACATCTTTGAAAATGCATAGTGTGCCTCTAAGAATCCTCTAGAGGGGGGGGGGGGGGGTGAATAGAGATTTAAAAATTATTTCTATCCTATTTATGCAAACATAATAAAACACTAAGTGTTATGCTTCAACAATTCCACACACAGAATAAAACAAAGGCTGTTTAAATAAAGCAAGAAAAATAGTAAAAGAAAAAGTAAACAATATGGGACAACACAAAAAATAAGCAACCAGAAGACACAAAGATTTTATAGAGTCCCCAAAATGTGGGTAATCCTCTCTTCTACCACATGGTAGGAATGCACCACCTGTGCCCGAGTCTTTTGACAAGGAGACTCTTAGAACAACTGATCTTTTGATAAGGAGATCATGAACCAACAAGATTTTTTGATAAGGAGATCTTGAACCAACCAGATCTTTTGATAAGGAGACCTTGAACCACTGAATCCTTTGGAAGAGGGATTCTTAAAACTCTTTTACAGTTGAGAATGAGAAGGAGAAAGAAGAAGGGGGAGGAAGAAGAATTCTGTTCTCAGAATTCTTATGAAGCCTGTCTCAAGAATAGCTTCTATATTCTTTCACTGGATCTGCTGATGATGAACTCCTGCTTATGATTGTGATGATTTGCAGGAGCTATGATTGTCAGATACTTTCTCTTCCTTTTGATTGAACTTTGGCTGCTATGTGATATTAATGATAAGCAACCTTCAGTTGTTCTGTTCTAAGAGAGGGAGATTAGTTCTTGTTTCTTCACTGTCTTTTCTCTATTAGGGTTTCAGGAGGAAGAAGAAGAAAAGGAAACCCTAATTGAAAACTTTAGCCGTTTATGATGAATGCTCTCTGATCTTTCTCTGTCTTCTCCTCCCTTTTATTGTCCCTCTTCAAATTGAATTCATTTCCTATTCTGGTAGGTCCTGAAAAGGTATTTTTCCCTAGACAATTTCTCTGTCTTTCCTTCTTTAATTCACGACCCGTCCACCAAATGTAAGCTTGTTTCCAAGAAAGCTTTTCTATCCTCTTTTAATTCTTCTTTCTATTTGAGCCAATAATTAAGCTATTGGAGAACGGTCTTCAGTGCTGTGGGCCATGAGAGAGGGTCCAAAATGACAGCTGAAAAGGTTTCCTTTTCAGACTGTATTCGACTTAGCGTCGAGTTCTCTTCCTCTCTTATCAACGCACCTTCGAGTTCATGTAAGAGCAGCTATGAATTCATCCTTTTTCTGATTGAACTTTGCTAGTCGACGTTACGTCGATACCTTATCGACGTAACCGTCGAGTTGATGTCTTGACTCTAAACTTCATTATCTGGTCAAAATGAAGTCGACGTTGCGTCGACTTTAGATGGCTTCGACAAATACATCCTTCTGTGCTGAGTTGAAGTAGAAGCTGCGTCGACTTCTCAAGGTACTTCGACAGGTCCATGGACTCTACGTTGATATTTATTCGACGTAACATCGACTTGACTTACTTCGACTGAAGAGTTGGACCACTTGGACTTCTAGTCAGAGTAGCGTGGACATTAACTCGATGTTGTGTCAATTTCTATTCGACGCAAATGTTAACTCTGCCCAAATTGTGCTTTTCTTGATATGGTCTTGACACCCTAGGTTGGGTGTGACATCCTAAGAAATCTAATGACCAGATTACCCTCACTATACAAAGGGTAAATAAACCTAAGAGATAAAATCACTTTTAGGTAATTTGTTAAGTTAAATCAAAGGATTTTTCCCAACAATCTCCCCCTATTCATCTTAACAAATTTTACAGATTGAATAAAGTGATTTTACACATTCCTTTTATATAAACAAAAATATTTAAGATAACATAGACACAGAGATACCAAAACAACCAGCTGAATAGGCTGGCAAGCAAGAAACATCTGATTAATTATCAATAAGTGTTTATCAGAGTTTACCCAGGAAAAAGTCCACTTCCTTCCTTTAAGAAAAGTAGATAGGTCCTCATAGATCATCCTGAATTTCCTTTCCACATATCTGAAGTTTGCAGGAGTGGCTTTCTGTGGATTCTTCTGTATTCTTTCATGACCTTTGAACAGTTTTTCCAAATCCACTTTAGTATTAGGATGAACATCCTTGAGTGTGAAACCAAGACCAAACACTTTTGCTATCATCAAATTTATGATTTCTTGATTTAAATCATCTGAATCAGGTTCTTTATCAGGATTTGATTCAGCAATAGTTGCTTGTGCTTTCCCAGAGGTTGAAGCTTATGTGAACATAATCTTCATTTTGTTGTTGTTCTTCTTCTTCTCTTTAGGTGACTTTTCTCCCTTCTTTCTTTTCTGAGGAAGCTGTACTGCATCCTCTGGATTGCACCCAATACCTCCTCTGTGGAGTTGCCCTACTCCCTCTAGCATTTTGGCTTGAGGATTCTTTGCAGTATACTTTGTATGATCAAATAGAGTAGATTTAATTGGAATTGCTTTGGCCAACTCTTCCTTTTCAACAACCTCTTTTCCTCTTTTTAGGATATCAATAAACATATTTTTCTTATCTTCAAGCTCCTTTTGGGTTGCCTCATATTCAAATCTTTCTCTATCGCCAATCTCCTCTAAAACTCTGTCGAGCTCTGGATTAGTGTAAGTTTTCATTGTGTTCTCTGGAATTTCAATCCTTTCATACTTTTTGTAATATGATTTATCTTTCCTGTACTCATTCCTTTATTCTTTTGAGTACCGCTCCCAAATAGGCAATCTCCCTCTTTCTCTTCCTCTTCCTCTTCCTCTACCTCTATATGGAGGTCTTCCTCTGAAGACAGGTGTTGGAAGAATTGATTTAAGAATTGGAGCAGGTGGAGATGGAAGCTGAGCCGGAGTAGACAACTGATTTGGAGATGGATTAGGTGAAGCAAGATCCTGGTCAGTCATCTTGACTGGTGAGGGTGCTATTGTGGAATCTTCAGAGGACACTCTGAATGTAAGAGCATCAGGAATGGGTCTTTCAGTGTCTACCTGAAACTCCTGCAGAGTCTTTAAGTAAACCCGATCATCTGAGATTAAAGGGATCTCCCCCTGAGTTGAGGACTCCCCCTGTGCTGGTGGCAGGATCCTTGAAGGGGTTGACTCCCCCTGAGTTGCAAAATCCTGAAGCCGTAGCTTGGAAGAAACAGCTGGCTCCCCTTCAGAATTAGAAGAAAGAGGAATAGCTGTTGTGTATACTGAGTCGTTAGGAGGCTGTCTGCTGATACATTTCTTCCCCTGCTTTATATCTTTGAGAAAAGATATAAAGACATCTGCAGGCATGACAGCTAGTCTCAATTCTGCAGCAATGATCTTGATTTCAGATGAAAGATTTTGCAACCGTCTGTGTTGGCCGCATAGTTTGCGATAACATTCCTTGGAGAAGTCAATATACAGTGAGCTAAACTTCGATAACACTATTTCTAGGGCAAGATTGACTGCTTTAATAACATCTTGTTGAAGCGATGGAGATGCCATTGAGATCTTGAGGGTACCTGCACTGAAACAAAAGAGAGCGACGAAGAGAAGAAAATGGAAGAGAGCAGTAGGGAGAGAATTCGAAAAGCACAAAAGAATCAAATGCATAAGTTGCTTTGAGTAGATGAATCATCGCAACTTAGGGTTTTATTCAAAGCAATGTCGAAAAGAGCTGAATTCAGCGTGGCAAAACATGTCAATGCGCGCGATTTGTCAAATCGACGGAGCGTCGAGTTGAAGTCGACGTGGCTTCGAAATATATTCATCAATGATGATGTCGACGTAAGCGTCGATAAGTATTCAACGTTACATCGAGTGCTATTCGAATGATCCATCCCAGAGAGCTCTCAAAGCTGACGTCGAGTAGAAGTCAATGGTACGTCGATTTGAATTCGACGCAGCTCTGATTAAACAGTTGTGATTTTCTTCAAAATCCTTGCTATTTTTCCCAGCAGCAATTTTCTATAGAAAATAGGTCTTTATACATAATAAAGGGGACCTACAAAGCTCCATCAAGCATACCTAGTGCATTAATGAAGAACTTGTGCTTACTTTCATCAAGAGGCTTAGTGAAGATGTCAGCCCTTTGAGTGTTAGTAAATATGTATTGAACATTGACCTTACCCTTCTATACATTGTCTCTGAGAAAGTGGTGCCTTATCTCTATGTGCTTAGTTCTGCTGTGGAGAACAAGATTCGAAGCAATTGAAATAGCACTAGAGCTGTCACAATAGATTGTGGAATTATCAAGGAAAAAGTTGTTGTCCAACAACTGATTTTGCATCCACAAAATTTGTGAATAGCAGCTTCCTGCAGCTATATACTCAGCTTCAGCTGTAGAAGTGGAGACTGTGGTTTGCTTCTTGCTAAACCATGAAATCAGTCTAGCACCCAAAAACTGACATGTTCTAGAAGTGCTTTTTCTATCCAGTCAGCATCCAACATAGTCTACATCTGAATATCCATCCAATTCAAATCCAGATTCAACTGGATACCATAATCCAAGCTCAGGAGTACCCTTCAGATATCTGAGAATTCTTTAGACAGAACTCATGTGGGATTCCTTTGGGTCAACTTGAAATCTTGCACAAATACAGGTAGCAAACATTATATCAGGCCTGCTAGCTGTTAGGTAGAGAAGAGAGTCAATGGCTGCTCTGTAAGTCTTTTGATCAAAGGACTTACCCTATTCATCTCTATCTAAAATAGCATTAGTAGCCATGGTAGTTTTCATAACAGTGGCATTTGATGCGATGACGACAAGTGCACCGATCGTACAAGTAATAAAAGTTGGGAGAGACTCCCCGAATATCGTTCTCAGAGGATTGCAAGTTGGGTTGTATGATTTCTCATTAGGAAATTAATTATAAAGATTCCTATGCACTTAATTAAAGGGAGGGTTTGATCTTGGTTTTCCTAATTTAACAACAGTGAAATAAAATGCGTGCCTAAAGCACCGCTTCGCTTGGCGGGATGGAATGCAGGCTGCAATGCCGTGCTTCAGTAAGCGGGTGGACGAGAAGGCTAGCGAATGTATGATTTGTAACCAGCGGAGTGAGGGTCGTAGGCACCTCGTCACGGAACACGCAACTAGCAATTGCTAGTGCGGTGCACAACATAGCAGTGGAGTGGATGGTGGAATGGGGCACTCCTCAGTTCACATAAACCACAACAAAACTCAAAAGCATGAAATCATATTATATAAAACATAGTGTTTATGAACATCATCCAAATTAATACACATACAAGGAAAACACTGAAGCAATGCGTAAGGGGAAAGAGAAAACCGAAGCTCGAAGACTTTGCTGAAGATTCTCGGCTGGAATTGTAGGGTTGTCAGCCTCGTCCGTGCTCAGTCTTCAGTTACGTCCGGGGTCCGGAGGAGCTGTCACCTTCCTCTACTTTACCCGTCTTCTTCGTGGTCTAGCTCAAGCTAACTCATGTTAGACACCTTGAATGCAGTAGAGACTTTCCGTCGATGGCGTTCTTGAGCTCGTGGATGATGGAGGAGGCCAAGGAGGAAGCTTTGGCAGAAGTTTTGCAAGGAAGAGGTCGCCGGAGCTTCTCCTAGGTCGAGCGGTGGTGGAGCGGCGAAATGGGCGGAATGGAGGAGAAAATGGCGGGCTCTCAAGTGATTTTTCCCAGTTCTCCTTTCACTCAACAAATTTCCTGCTTTAAATACTAAAACAGGAGAAATTATGTCACGCACGGTAGAACGCACGACCGTGCGTTGCCCGTGCATTATTTAACGAAAAGATACTGCCTTGAGGAAGAAGCAACAACGCCCGTGCATTTTACTCGCGCACGGTCGAAGCCGCCCGCGTAAAAACGCACGACCCAATCCAGATTGGCTAAAAACCAGGCAAAACAAGCGATCGTGCATTTACTTTGCGCACGGGCAACTGCCCGTGCGTAAAAACGCACGATCAAAGACAAAACATCATTTTGCCAGCCAAAGAGCACGCACGGTCGGAGCGATCGTGCGTTAAGAAAAATGCACGATCGTGCGATTCATGCAGAAATGTAATTTGGGCAAAATTAGGATGAACCATCCACATGCATAAACATTAATACAGCTAGGAATACATCTCCAACAACATTCAAACACATAAAAAGGGTCGGGGAGCACCATGTGCTTACCCCCAACAACATGGAGCGCAAACGCACACCAAAATGGGCCAAAATAGTGCACATAACGCGGAATTGATTATAAGAGAAATACAAGAAATAATTGCTCGAAAAAGACATGCATAAGAGTGAAAACTAGTCCGGATGAGTACATAAAAGCGTATATAAATGGGACTCATCACACCCCCAGACATAATCTTATGCTTATCCCGAGAAAATCATCCCTTATGCGGACGGAAAAATTGATTAGCAGGCTTAACAATTGTAGAAGCGGAGTACCATGCGAAGTCGCATGCTTGCGCGCATAGAAATGCAGTAGAAGAAATTTTTAATTATACAAACACTTTGTAATAATCTAAGAGCGTACATATATATTATCTCTACTCAAAAGTTGAATCACGATGAATCGTCCGGTCTCGCATAGGAAGAAAGTAAACCGATCGCTGAGGCTAGTATTACTCAAGATCGGTGCTCGGAACAATCTCCATTGAAATCCATCAATGTCGGTGACAATAAGCTCACCCAGTCACACTCTCTCCACGACACTAGTTCGATTAAGTGCGTGAGTCAATAGGACTTTAGGATAAATACGGGGCTTGGGATTCGGTAAGGTTTACAATGATAAACATGAAGGTTTCCGCACCTAATCCAAAAGAGCTTGCGTCAAAGAAATTATCCAAGCACCATAATAAAAACACGAGTGCACCACACCCCCAGACTTGAACCTGAAAATGTGGGTGTGTGCACTGCCTATTCCCAAAACAATTCTTAAAACGATTTTCAATTTGGCTCTTTTCTTAACCAAGCATTTTTCTTTCTTTTCTTTTCTTGTTCTAATTTTTTTTTTCTTTTCTCATAACCTTTTTTCAGCAAATAATTCGAGGAAGCGCAAACCACAGTTTCAAAAAAAAAAAATTCTGCATCAACACCCTCAATTAAAATTGATATAACACTAAAGCTCGGATTTGGAGCATGACTAGGATTAGCTTGCAGGCCTTGGTGAAATATAAGTGGAGCTGAATCAAGAGATGGGGTAGGCACAAGGGGCTAGCATGGATAATGATAGGGTCGGTATACAAAGCTCAACCTGGCCAAAGCGAAGGCCTACATCATGCTCACACATTGAACTAACTTATACCAATGCTTCGAGAGTCGTTTGGGGCAAGTTCTTAGCCACCAAGAAAGATAATTCTTTCTCCTGACTCGAGCAATACAACCCTAACAACCGTCTACACACAATCCTACGCTACCGTCGGAGTCACACCAGATTCACCACTTTTGAGTAGAATAAACAATTATTACGCAAACAGTAAAATTACAAAACTATAAGTATAAAGAAAAATTTATTCTACACACAAATCTATGCAAGACGCGAGTACACGACTAGAGCACTACGGGAGTCAACATTTTACTCCGTCTTACAACCCTGAGCCATCACAATAATTTTCCCAATCCTACAAAAGAAACAAGCTAGACTCGTTACGCGCCTATGATTAAGTGCGCTCTCTAGTGGGTGTTGTGGTGTGCTATGAGAATGAAAAATAACAATAATATTGTAACTTCTAGTATGATGTGCTTATGTGCACGTGCAAGTGAGTAACGACAAGCTACTCTCCCCCAGACTTAAATCTAAACATCACAGATTGCAATACTAGATTCATAAAAAGAAGTGGGAGGAGAAGTTACCCCATGCTCAGAAATGAGCATACCGAAAGATTGGCGTTAAATTGGAACTAGAGCCAAAAATGCATCCGCCATTGAGGTCTCCCTTCCTGCAAAACAACATCTCCACAAATCGCAAAACAACAATAGAGTTTAAGCAAAATTGGGTTGTCTCCCATAAGCCCTTTTGTTTACCGTCCTTAAGGTGGACCAAATACCTGTATTAACATTGTAGCAATAGGGTTCAAGCATAATTCTTAGCAATTGTCCAGAATATCACAAAAATAAACACACAAGCATAGCCAAGGAAACAGAATTATACAAAATAGAAACCACATAAATAAAAACCCGGAGACTCCATCATGACTCAGCTGTAGGCTGATTTGTTATGATTCTCCCCAGCCACACGAGATGGTAAGGAGGTGAAGGCTTTAGGGCGCAAAGGAGATTTCTCTACCTTGCTCCTAACCTCTTCCTTCTCGTGCCGGAGGGCAGTAAAGCGCGCTGCGCGTAATAACCCGACCTGCTTCAATCTCTCCACAGTAGGAGAGCGCCATCGAGCAATATGAGCTCAATCAAAATCATTGTCCTGCAGCTTCGGAGCAGCCAAGGGCTTCATTTCTTCACCCCCTACGGGTGATAGATCTGCCCAACTAACCTAATTTAAATGTTTACATTTTTCTTCAGTTCTAACAAAATCAATCAAAATGTTTTTAGCCATGCCGACCATGGTAACTTCAGACTTCGCGGCCTCGCCGCCTTTGTTCTCAGCTTCTTCTTCACCCCTCACCTCTTTTTTCACTATCTTCTTTTCCTCCTCCTCTGACTCAGCATTCGTTTCTTCACTTTGCTTCTCCACATCTATGCTCAACTCATTAGCAAATTTATTAGTAATGACAGGCAAAAGACTGATGTCATTGGTTATCATAGATGGGTGAGTGTGGTGTATCACCTTGGGTGACAAGGTTACACACCCACTGGGAATGTGAATGATGACACCACTCTCCTTCAAGAATGGGACACCCAAAAAAGGCATGGAGTTATTTTCCATGGGGCCCAAAACTTGGAAATTTGTGATAACCGAAGTTCCATCTATGATTACCTCGATATCTGTAACTTCTCCTTCAGTCCCCACCACCATTCCATTAGCTAGGATAAGTGACTTCCGATAATCGTTATTGATTTTCAAGTTCAGATTTTCAATGTCTTGCAATGCAAGCACGCTGCGCGATGATCCGGTGTCGCACAGAGCGGTGGTTTCAATGCTATTAATTTGACATTTCACAATCAACTCGCCCTCATGGCATCCATCCGTCTCGGTTATGCTTTTTCCTTGCTCATGAGGATTCTTCTCCGTTGTGCTAGGAAGAGCACCTTGAGTACGCTCAGAAAGCACTTGAGGCAATTGACCCAGTTGCATTTCCAAGTTCCTCATCGAGGCCGTTTGATTGGCCATATTTGCTTGGGCCACATCCACAAATTTCTCCATCATCTCTTCTAATGCACTCTTGCGCTGCACCGAAGCGCATTGATTATATCCGGGCTGAGGCGGCCTTTGTTGGCTTCCGGACGCTTGAGAATCAAATTAATGCTGGCCTGGTTTCTAACGTTGGCCCACAGTGTTCTGATTCCATGAGAAATTTGGGTGATTTCTCACACCCGAATTATACGTATTTGAAAATGGTGGCAGTGCGATTTTGATTTTGAACAAAATTAACACTTTCTTCTATATTGAGATTAGAGAATTCAGATGAGATTTCACCTGAGGGGCATTCATAAGTATAATGACCGGAGTTCCCGCATCCTCGACATGATATTGCCATCACCGGAGCCGGAGAAAAGACAGGCTTCTTCAACAACATGATGTTCTCATATGGTGCTGGAGCTGGACCAGAGGTGTTCACTTCTAATAGTCCTCATGCGTTCCGCGTGGTGTTTTGCCCTGCAGCCCAAAAAGAACTATGAGTTGCTGTATCCTGCAAAATTCGTAAAGCTTCATCAGGAGTATGATTTAAGAGGGTTCCGCCGGCGGCAGCATCGATCATGGCCCTGTAATTTGGTTCTATTGCGAAGTAGAAATACTCCACCAGGTTCCAAGGTTGCAGCTCATGGTGAGGGAACTTCCGGAGGAGTTCCATAAATCTCTCCCAAGCTTCCGCGATGGTCTCCTGAGCATGCTATTGGAAGGTAGCAATCTCACTCCTTAGGTTCACCGTTTTGTCCACGGGGTGGAACTTTGCTAAGAATTTGGAGGAGAGAAGCTCCCATGTGGTTGCTGTGCCCGACGGGATCGTATGGAGCCACACTTTGGCTTTATCGCGGAGGGAGAACGAAAATAATCTTAATTTTACCGTGTTGTCCGCTATACCTGCGTACCAGAACGTTCCGCAGATTCCTGAGAACTCTGCCAAGTGAAGATGGGGATCTTCACTTGCCATCCCAGAGAACTGGGCATAGTTGCGGATGATGTTCAGGATCGCCGGCTTGATCTCGAACTGGTTGTTCATGATGGCTGGGCCAAAACTAGGGTACACACTCCCCACAGTGGGAGTGGTATAATCTCGCATCGTTTTGGGCCTCGCCCGGGCCACCTCGTTCTCATCAGCCACATGACTAGCAGCGGGTGCGTTCTCACCCCCAGGGTTAATTTCATTTCTGTTGATATTGAGATGCATGGTAGCAGCAGTACGGCGACGCGCGCGCAGCGTCCTCTCAATCTCAGGGTCGTACTCTACTAACTCTTCAGGGCCTTGCCCCTGCATAAACTTACACACACAAAAAAAAATCAAAAACAACAAAGAACCTTTATAGAAGCTTCCTGGAAGAAAAACTCATACAACACTCGCAATTCCCCGGCAACGGTGCCAAAAACTTGATGCGATGACGACAAGTGCACCGGTCGTACAAGTAATAAAAGTTGGGAGAGACTCCCCGAATATCGTTCTCAGAGGATTGCAAGTTGGGTTGTATGATTTCTCGTTAGGAAATTAATTATAAAGATTCATATGCACTTAATTAAAGAGAGGGTTTGATCTTGGTTTTCCTAATTTAACAACAGTGAAAGAAAATGCGGGCCTAAAGCACCGCTTCACTTGGCGGGATGGAATGCAGGCTGCAATGCCGTGCTTCGGTAAGCGGGTGGACGAGAAGGCTAGCAGATGGATGATTTTTAACCAGCGGAGTGAGGGTCGTAGGTACCTTGTCACGGAACACGCAACTAGCAATTGCTAGTGCGGTGCACAACAAAGCAGTGGAGTGGATGGTGGAATGGGGCACTACTCAGTTCAAAAAAACCACAACAAATCTCAAAAGCATGAAATCATTTTATCTAAAACACAGTGTTTATGAACATCATCCAAATTAACACACATACAAGAAAAACTCTGAAGCAATGCGCAAGGGGAAAGAGAAAACCGAAGCTCGAAGACTTTGCTGAAGATTCTCAGTCGGAATCGTAGGGTTGTCAAGCCTCGTCCGTGCTCAGTCTTCAGTTGCTTGGGGTCCGGAGGAGCTGTCACCTTCCTCTACTTTACCCGTCTTCTTCGTGGTCTAGACCAAGCTAACTCTTGTTGGACACCTTAATGCAACGGAGACTTTCCATCGATGGCGTTCTTGAGCTCGTGGATGATGGAGGAGGCCAAGGAGGAAGCTTTGGAGGAAGTTTTGGGAAGCGGTTGCCGGAGCTTCTCCTAGGTCGAGCGGCAAAATGGGCAGAATGGAGGAGAAAATAGCGGGCTCTCAAGTGATTTTTCCCGGTTCTCCTTTCACTTAGGAGATTTCCTGCTTTAAATACTAAAACAAGAGAAATTAAGTCATGCACGGTCGAACGCACGCCCGTGCGTTGCCCGTGCATTATTTAACTAAAAGATACTGCCTTGAGGAAGAAGCATCAGCGCCCGTGCATTTTACTCGCGCACGGTCGAAACCGCCCGTGCGTAAAAACGCACGACCAAATCTAGATTGGCTAAAAACCAGGCAAAACAGGCGATCATGTGTTTCCTTTGCGCACGAGCAACTGCCCATGCGTTAAAATGCACGATCAAAGATAGAAAATCATTTTTCCAGCTGAAGATGAAGGCCGCGCGGTCTGTCTCTGACCACGTGGCGGGTTGTTCATCTTCTGGTGTGCGCGGTCTATTCGTGATCTCGTGGCGGGTTGTCTTCCTCAAGGCTGTGGTGGTCTGGTGTGACCGCACAGCCTGTTCCAGTTCTCTCCAGAATGCGGTCTGGTGGCTGACCGGGCTTTCTGGTGGTATTCGCGGACTAAGGATCTTAGTCGCGCGGTCTCAGTTCGCGGTCTCAGGAGGAGACTGGTATGCGAGCTGGACGCTATTCGCGGTCTCAGGTGGAGACCGGCATGCGAACAGGAGTTCGCGGTCTGATGGCGAACTAGCTGTGTTTGCGGTCTCGGATGAACACAGGGGATGAACAGCTTCGGGCGGTCTGGCGATCTCCCTTGGAGTCGCGATCTGCTGTGAGAGTGGCGGTCTCTCATAGTTGATGTTGAAGCTGGCGAGTTCACCAAAACGAAGTAGGAGTATTGTTGCTGATCGCGCGGTATGACCGGTCAGGTCGCACGGTCTGGAGGTTGGGGATCCTATCTCATAGGGTGGTGACTGGATCAGGTTCCACGCCTATAAATAGGAGCCACTGTAGCAGCAAATTATATACACACCAAGTGTAAGCCGAGTTCTCTTCTTTCCTGCGATCTCTGTTTGTCTGACCGGGAGGTCTGCTGATTGAACTTCTTGATGACGCAAATCTCACACACCGCTATAGGCGGTAGCTCGACTGCGGCACGAAACGGCAGTGTACCGATCGTTCAAGTAATATAAAACGAGGAGTAATCCCCGAGTATCGAATCTCTCAAGGAACACAGTAAGGTGGAGTTTATTATCGAGGAAAGACTTGAGATTGAAGTCCTGCGAAAGGCGGAATGCGAATGAAAGGGCTTTGGGGGTTTGTGAATACTTAAAATAAATATTACCACTACTCCTATGCAATGCCGCTATGCAAAGCTTCGCTTGGCGGGATGGAGACTAGGCAGGCCTTGAGCGCGCTGCGTCGAAAGGGCGGCTGGACGAGTAGGCAAACGGATCGAACTATGCAGGCCTTGAGCGCGCTGCTTCGTTAGGCGGGATGGAATACGGGCCGCGATGCCACGCTTCGGTAGGCGGATGGGCGAGTGGGCTAGCGGAAAGAGGGTCGCAAGCACCTCTTCGATAAGCACGCCGCTAGCAATTGCTAGTGCGGCACCGGACACGGTGGTGGGATGGAAAATGGAATGGAGCGCGCCTCAATGACACAAATGAACAAAATAATTTCATAAACATGAAATTAGCAACATTAGGCATGATTCATAGTGTTCATCATCAAGATAAAGAGAATACATCACACATAACCACAAAAATAGAGGAAAAAGGCAAGAGATACGACCGAATCTGGAGTCTCGTAGTAGATTTACGGTAGGAAGCACCGGGTTGTCAATCCGGGTCCTAACTCGGTCCCAACTGCGTCCGGGGTAGAAGAGGGCTGTCACACCTCCCAATGGACCCGTCTTCTCCAGCGATTTACAATCCAGCCACGTCTATTGCGGAGAACCTCTTCCTTAGCGGTCAAAATGAGTGTAGGACCCCTTCCTTTAAGCCTTTGGATGATGGAGGAGGCCTAGGGGGCGGAAATCCCCTGAAAACGGCGAAAACGGCGGACTGAACGGAGCAGAGTTCCCTCCTCCCGACCTAATTCGCGAACAGGTCAATAAATAGGCGCTGGATTAAACACTGCGCACGATCATTGGCGCACGACCAGTGGTCGTGCGCACTGGAATCCTGCGATCGTGCGCACTGCCTGGACAGAACCTGCACGAGATGAAATCATGAAATACAATGTTCGCACGACCAGTGGCGCACGACCGGTGGTCGTGCGCACTGGAGTTGATGGTCGTGCGCACTACAGCAAACAGAACTCAGAAATTTAATGGTCAATGCGCACGAGCAGTGGCGCACGACCGATGGTCGTGCGCACTGGAGTTGATGGTCGTGCGCACTACACCAGACAGAACTCGTGAAAAAGGGTTAAGTGCGCACGATTAGTGGCGCACGACCGGTGGTCGTGCGCACTAGAACAAGTGATCGTGCGCAGTGTTCCTGTGCAGAATTGCACCGGAAGCACTTGCACGCCTCCTATTCCAGCACAAACACAGATCTAGCCACCAAAAGTGGCACTTAACAACATATGAGTACTATGAAAGGAAATAAACACGAAAACACACCCAAGTGGGCCAAAATGTGCACCTAGCATGGGTTATCAATTATAAACTATAATAAGGCTAAAGTGCGTGATAATGACTAAATAATGGCCCGGATGAGTCCATGAAGGTGTATATAATCAGGACTCATCACACCCCCAGACTTAACTGTTTGCGCGTCCCGAGCAAACTAATCCAGCGGAAGTTGAAAAAGATAATTAAAATAGCGAATTACGCAGGGGAGTACAGTGCGAAGTAACATATGCATGCGAGTAGGAATTCTAGTAGAAGAAGATTCTAGCTATGCTAACTAATTTACGTAAGTACTAAAGCGTAATCAAAGATTTAATTGTACTCAGTGGGTGAATTATGAAGAATTTAACGATCATGCCCGGTATGAAAGTGACGAGACGCTGAGGCGGGTGTTGCAAAAGATCGGGACTTAGGAATAACTCCGCTGAAATCCATCAACGTCGTGAACCATACGCTTGCCCGGTCACACTCTCTCCACGGCGCTAGCAAACTCGCAAGTCAAATCAGTAGGACTTATAGGATTAAAACGGGGCTTAGGTTACGGAATGATATGCAAAGATAAACATGACGGCTACGCAACCCAATTGAGCCAACGGCACACTGCACCTTACAAAACCAAACAACTATGCTCGTGTGACACACCCCCAGACTTATCATGAAAACCAGGTGTGCACACAGCCTACTTTACAAATACCAACTGATTTTTCTCTTTAGCTTGGGAAGATTATTTTCAGGATACTCTTCTTTTTTTTTCTTTTATATATTTTTCTTCTTTCAAGCAACCTCCAGTTGGTTCAAAATCAGCGGATAGACAATATTTTCTCTTCAAAACACAATGATACCACACACCACACAAGTTGGAAATTATGAGCACAGTTAAAACATTTTTTTTTTTTTTTTTTGGTTGCGGGCGTAGGATAGGCTTCAGGCTTTGGTGGATGAGGAGGAGCTGAACATAAAAAATGGTAGGCACAAATTTGGCTTGCAAAGGTGAATGAAAGGGGCATGGAATAGCAAAGCTCAAACTAGCCAAATGGTGGCCTACATCATGCTTGACTCAACAAGTAGCTCTCACCCATGCTTCAAGAGTCGCTTGGGGCAAGTTCTTAGCCCACAAGAAAGATAAACCTTCCTCCCGACTCGAGCAACACACGTATAGCGACCGCACACACACAACACCGGGTTATCATCAATTTCATTCGAATTCACCACTTGAGTACATTAAATCTAAATTTACGCAGAGATACTACACATAAATTAAATGCATAAAGGAAAATCTAATTCTACTCAGGTCCTACTATAGCATGCGAAGCGACTAGAACACTACATGAGTCGACACCGCGCTCCAAATAATAATTCCTGTGTTAATAGCCTATTTCACATTCAAACCAAACTAGCTTAAACGGAACACACAAAAGAAAGCACGCACTCAAGTGGGTGAAGTGGTGTGTGAAGATGAACGAAACTAAATAACTGAAATTAAAATACTTCTAGTATGCAAATGAGATGAGCATGTGCAGTGGGTGACAAAGAAACGGCTCCCCCCCAGACCTAATCAAAACCATACAACATAATGATATGACAGTGAAAATCAAAATTGAAAGCTAGGGAAGAAGTTACCCAATGCTCAGCACGTGAGCATACCCGAAGAATGGCGTTTAAAAATCAAGACAATCCGCAGCATCCACCATCTCAAGGAACCAAGGCCACCTGAAAATTAGATACTAGAACAACAAAAATAGTAAAAACTGGATTAAAACAAGTGAGAGCACAACAAATCAAGAAATCTGGGTTATCACCCATGGGGTAAACCTATTCCTGCAATTAATATTGACCACTCGCACACAAAATAAGGGAACAGAAAAAGCTGAATAAAAAAAAAAACTATGCCCAGAGGAGCATTCCATAAACAAAGTGTTATTATTACAAACATAACAAGAGCAAGAGTTCAAATGTCTTGACAAAAGTCCTAAAAAAAAAAAAAAAACAACAAGGGAAAAACAGAAAACACAGCCAAGAATAGCTCGCATGCGGGGGAAAAGATCACTCGTCGCCGCTATCGCTGTCAATAACCACAACAGGCGGCGACCGGCGGGAAGATGAAGCGGCACGACCCGGAGGTGGAGGAATATTTAGTCCGCCCCGCAGCGCTTGCTGATAGACGAAGTCCGTGAGCCAGTACTGGTTTGCCTCCAGATCGGAGAGGCGTCGATCAAAACTGGGCACTTCCGGTGCTCTTGAAGAACTGCCTTCCTCCTTGGCTCTCCGCCCATGCTGAGATGAATGACTCCGCGGCTGCGGAAGAACTACCTCTCGGTGAGTATTCGGCGGCTCAGCCGGCTCTCCCTGCTCCTCGTCACCCTGCCTCTCCCTAGGCGTATCTCCAGGCATCACAACCACAAAACGTTTGCTATTCTTCTTCCCCACGACCCGCAACAAGTGGAAACTCACCATGGTGGCCCGCGTGATAGAGGAGGGTGCAGTCACCTGCACCATCGGAGGCAGATGACTCCAAACCCCCAAGCTTTTGGCAATGCGGGTGATGTAGTAAGCACCGCCAATGGCACCAGTGAGACCGTAGGTGGCCTCGTGGTGGAAGAAGAAAGCCAACATGTAGCCGAGATGCAAAGGTTGCCGAAATTCCATACTATAGAGGGCGATAAGATCTTGCCACCCCACTACATTCTGACTAAGCGCACGGGCAACAAGAGAATGGCTGAGGACGTGCTGCAGGTAACGGAGAGCAGGTGCGACGATCCATGTGGATTTGCTTTTTCTGGCCACATATTCCTCATCACGACCCGTGAGGGCACACCACGCGGCACGCGGAGTAACCCCATCAGGGAAGGAGACGTCCAAGTCCAGAAATGGGATCGTCGCGGCTTCGGCTTCGGTGTAGAATCCAGCGCACACCGCCAACTCGGATAAAGAGAGAGTGAAAACCTTGCCCAAAATCCG
Source organism: Dactylorhiza incarnata (assembly GCA_033032865.1). Lineage (NCBI taxonomy): Eukaryota > Viridiplantae > Streptophyta > Magnoliopsida > Asparagales > Orchidaceae > Dactylorhiza > Dactylorhiza incarnata. The sequence continues at coordinate 3,660,717 of JAWHQI010000039.1, read as the reverse complement.
AAAAGAACACTTTCCCGGACGTTGACCGGAGGGCAAAACTTCCCACTCAAATGTAGAAAGAAATTCCAAGGTGAGCTCCCGGTAGCCGAGATCATCGCACCCGAGCACCCCACTCCAATGATCGAAAGAATAACGTTGGAGGACGGCCGCCCCCAACTCCCCATTGTCGCCGATAGAGTTCAATTCGTTCCAATCCACTAGACGTTGCGATAGGAACGGCTTCTCCTTGAGAGAATTGAATCGCCTTGTGTGCGAATCTTTGGAAAAGGTAGCCATCCTAGCAAGGATCTGAGCGGGAGAGGCGGAAGTGCGGCCGGAGCGTTGGTAGACATTTTGGCGATCCCTAGAGCTCATGGCGGAAGGATGGCAAAGGAGAGCAAAGAAAGGAAGAGGAAGGAAATGGTCTCACCGGAAGGAAGGGAAGGAGGCGCACGATCAGCGGCGAAGGGGAAGAACGGCGCACGGGCGATCGCAAAGAAGAACCCTAGGTCGTGCGTGAAAGGCTCGTGCGGACGGGTTTTTATAAAAAAATCTGGGCCGATCGCACGACCAATGATCGTGCGCGATAAGTAGTGCGCACGACCAGTGATCGTGCGCAATAGGAATTTTTTTCAGCGGCCAAAATTTTTTTGTGAAAACGCCAATCACCGCGCAGTTTACGCACAAACAAGAGTCAGCACACGCAGCGAGACATTCATAGCCTTAACAAAAATTCAACTAAATCAAACAAAATAAAGTTTCAGGAAAAAATAAGGATAACTACTGGGGTTTATGTCATCCCAGCACGACTTATTCGAAAATATAAAAGTTCTAGCTAATGGGTTTATGGAAAGAAAAGTGCACAGGTAACTGTTCTAATATGCGCATCGGTAGCGGGTACCGATACGGAGACAGAACAGTCACCCCTCTACCTAAATAACAATACCTGCTAAACACAAGTAGAGGGAAAAGAAAGTAAGAAGAGGAGGAGGCCTGGTCCTCGCTCATCTCACCAACACTATCCTTGCACAACAAGGTATCGTCTACAGCAGGTCCGCAGGAGGAGAAGGCAATGAGTGAGGCTTCCTCTATGGAGGAAGGATCAACCTCCTCACATGAAAGGATACACTCATCATTGACTTGAGCACAAAGCTCCAAGTCCTCCTGAAGTACCTGTGAAGATTCAACCTGCACAGACTCAGATGAAGGAAGGGGATCAAGAAATAAAGAAGACGGAGAACATAAATAAACATCAATCGGGGGAGTGATCCCGGACTCACTCCCATCAGGTGGGGGAAGTAAAATAATGTTTGCATTGTCATCAATGCTACGAGATTCGGCGGGATCAACAGTGGCCAAGCTAAAGATTTGGACTTCCTCCACCGGTGCTGAGGAAAACTCCTCTTCACCTAGAAGGTTGTCCTCCTCCATAGGACTAGGCACAATACTAAGATCAACCGCCTCCTCCTGCGACACATCATCAACAATGTCGTCAGAGACGAGTGTAGTATGCACAACAGGGAGAGGAATAGTGCTCGGATAAAAGTCGAGCACCGATTCCTCACAAAGAATCAAATCCACTAGAGGTGGTGGATGCACTGGGAGAATGGGCTCAGCAATATCGGTGCCCAGATCAGCCACACATCTGGTGACTGTGTCAACGCCATACCCTTCAAGATGTGAAGGTGGCAAAGACACAAAACCGGATGTTGAAGGTGTGCCGCCAGAGTTAGGATTCGGGACGATCCGGATATCCAGCTCGTCATCCTCATCCAATTGGCGACGAAAAGCAGCACAATCCTTCAGGGCGTGATCTGTGCTCCGACAAAACTGGCACTGCCTAGCGGGCTTCTTTGGCACAGCGGGGGCTGGAGCCGAAAAGAAGTATGATGGTAAAGGCTCAGCAGAGTAGCCATAAGACTTACGCGCACCATATGGAGTACTAGACGAAGTCGGTGCTCCATATGCTGGGCTATAAGAATTATGCCTACTATTCTCCGTAGGGCATTCATCACTACAGTGGGAGGTAGCTCCACACCAACGGCAACGGAAATTTAGATGTGCCCACATAGTGTGAAGATAATATGATTCAGGCAAAATGTGCACAATACTACACCTAACAAAAATTTACTAAAGCAACCTAATAAAAACAAGAAAATGGAATAAAAAGAACAGAAATAAAATAACAGAAAATGCAATTTACAAATGGAAGGGCTTTTCTCTCAGGTTCTCCCTCTCCAGAAAACTCACACGTCTGTGCTCCCCGGCAACGGCGCCAAAAACTTGATGACGCAAATCTCACACACCGCTATAGGCGGTAGCTCGACTGCGGCACGAAACGGCAGTGTACCGATCGTTCAAGTAATATAAAACGAGGAGTAATCCCCGAGTATCGAATCTCTCAAGGAACACAGTAAGGTGGAGTTTATTATCGAGGAAAGACTTGAGATTGAAGTCCTGCGAAAGGCGGAATGCGAATGAAAGGGCTTTGGGGGTTTGTGAATACTTAAAATAAATATTACCACTACTCCTATGCAATGCCGCTATGCAAAGCTTCGCTTGGCGGGATGGAGACTAGGCAGGCCTTGAGCGCGCTGCGTCGAAAGGGCGGCTGGACGAGTAGGCAAACGGATCGAACTATGCAGGCCTTGAGCGCGCTGCTTCGTTAGGCGGGATGGAATACGGGCCGCGATGCCACGCTTCGGTAGGCGGATGGGCGAGTGGGCTAGCGGAAAGAGGGTCGCAAGCACCTCTTCGATAAGCACGCCGCTAGCAATTGCTAGTGCGGCACCGGACACGGTGGTGGGATGGAAAATGGAATGGAGCGCGCCTCAATGACACAAATGAACAAAATAATTTCATAAACATGAAATTAGCAACATTAGGCATGATTCATAGTGTTCATCATCAAGATAAAGAGAATACATCACACATAACCACAAAAATAGAGGAAAAAGGCAAGAGATACGACCGAATCTGGAGTCTCGTAGTAGATTTACGGTAGGAAGCACCGGGTTGTCAATCCGGGTCCTAACTCGGTCCCAACTGCGTCCGGGGTAGAAGAGGGCTGTCACACCTCCCAATGGACCCGTCTTCTCCAGCGATTTACAATCCAGCCACGTCTATTGCGGAGAACCTCTTCCTTAGCGGTCAAAATGAGTGTAGGACCCCTTCCTTTAAGCCTTTGGATGATGGAGGAGGCCTAGGGGGCGGAAATCCCCTGAAAACGGCGAAAACGGCGGACTGAACGGAGCAGAGTTCCCTCCTCCCGACCTAATTCGCGAACAGGTCAATAAATAGGCGCTGGATTAAACACTGCGCACGATCATTGGCGCACGACCAGTGGTCGTGCGCACTGGAATCCTGCGATCGTGCGCACTGCCTGGACAGAACCTGCACGAGATGAAATCATGAAATACAATGTTCGCACGACCAGTGGCGCACGACCGGTGGTCGTGCGCACTGGAGTTGATGGTCGTGCGCACTACAGCAAACAGAACTCAGAAATTTAATGGTCAATGCGCACGAGCAGTGGCGCACGACCGATGGTCGTGCGCACTGGAGTTGATGGTCGTGCGCACTACACCAGACAGAACTCGTGAAAAAGGGTTAAGTGCGCACGATTAGTGGCGCACGACCGGTGGTCGTGCGCACTAGAACAAGTGATCGTGCGCAGTGTTCCTGTGCAGAATTGCACCGGAAGCACTTGCACGCCTCCTATTCCAGCACAAACACAGATCTAGCCACCAAAAGTGGCACTTAACAACATATGAGTACTATGAAAGGAAATAAACACGAAAACACACCCAAGTGGGCCAAAATGTGCACCTAGCATGGGTTATCAATTATAAACTATAATAAGGCTAAAGTGCGTGATAATGACTAAATAATGGCCCGGATGAGTCCATGAAGGTGTATATAATCAGGACTCATCACTTCTCTTGTGCAGCTTCTGCGGATAGTGCGGGCAGCAGCGATCACCTCTTCCTCTGAAAGTGTTCTTGCGGTCTGCGGCTTGGAGTTGTGGTGCTGGAGTTCGGGAGAATCAGGAGTTTGGAAAGAAAGGGTGCGATCTGATCAGCGGGTTGGTGTTGTTCTGAGATCGGCAGCGGGTTGCGGTCTGGCGTGTTGCTGAGGTCGCAAGGGAGACCGCGCGGTCTCAAGTTGTCTTCAACATTGTATCTTTTCATTTGGTATTTGTGCTGGCGAAATCATGTCTCGCTGATGGCGCAAATCTCGCACACCGCTATAGGCGGTAGCTCGACTGCGGCACGAAACGGCAGTGTACCGATCGTTCAAGTAATATAAAATGGGAATGAATCCCCAAGTATCGATCTCAAAGGAACACAGTAAGGTGGAGTTTATTATCGAGGAAGGACTTGAGATTGAAGTCCTTTCGAGCGGATGGATGCGGAAATGGGGGATTAGGTTTTTGGAAAATAAAAGAAAACAACTACAACTACTCCTATGCAATGCCGCTATGCAATGCTTCGCTTGGCGGAATGGAGACTAGGCAGGCCTTGAGCGCGCTGCGTCGCAAGGGCGGATGGACGAGTAGGCAGACGGAATCGAACTATGCAGGCCTTGAGCGCGCTGCTTCATAGGCCGAGTGGATTACACGGGCCGCGATGCCACGCTTCGGTAGGCGGTTGGACGAGTAGGCTGACGGAGTGAGGGTCGTAAGCACCTCTTCGACAAGCACGCCACTAGCAATTGCTAGTGCGGCACCGGACACGGTGGTGGAGTGGAATATGGAATGGGGCGCTCCTCATTCACACATATGAATAATATGATTCCATAAAAATGAAATAAACATTAATAAACAAGATTCATAGTGTCATCATCTAAATATAGAGATTACAAACAAATACAACCACACAAGTAGAAGAAAGAGGCAAGAGATACGACCGAATCCGGAGTCTCCTTGTAGATTCACGGTAGGAATCGTCGGGTTGTCAATCCACATCCTAGCTCGGTCCCAACTGCGTCTGGGGTAGAGGAGGGCTGTCACACCTCCCAATGGACCCGTCTTTTCCAGCGTTTTACAATCCGGCCACGTCCGATGCGAGGAACTCCTTGCTTGGCGATGAAGATGAGTGGAATCTCCTCCTTGAAGCTCTTGGATGATGGAGGAGGCCTAGGGGGTAGAGAACCAGCGAGAAGGGGCGAAACGGCAGACTCGGGCGGAGAAAATGCGGAGTGCCCGACCTAATTCGCGAGCAGGTCAATTTATAGGCGCTGGAATAAACAGTGCGCACGGTCATTGGCGCACGACCAGTGGTCGTGCGCACTAGAATCCTGTGATCGTGCGCCTGACTGGACGGAGCCTGCAAGGGAAGAAAATTATAAAATACAATGTTCGCACGACCAGTGGCGCACGACTAGAGGTCGTGCGCGCTATCGTAAGTGATCGTGCGATAAGCCAAACAGAACTCATAAAATGGGCGTTAAGTGCGCACGATCAGTGGCGCACGACCAGTGGTCGTGCGCAATAGAACCAGTGATCGTGCGCTGTGTTCCTGTACAGAATTGTACCGGAAACACCTGCACGACACCTGTTCCAGCACAACCACGAATTCAGCCACTGAAAGTGGCACTTAACAATGCATAGCAACTACTAAAGGAGAATAACACGAAATAACACCAAAAACGGGCCTAAAGGTGCACTTAGCATGGAGAATCAAATATAAGTGAAAACAAGGCTAAAGTGCAGTGGAAAGACTAGAAAAACGGCCCAGATGAGTCCATATATGTGTATATAATTGGGACTCATCACACCCCCAGACTTACCTGTTTGCGCGTCCCGAGCAAACAAATTCTAAGCGAACGGGGAAAGAAAAGTAGATGGCTTAAAATTACAATACAGAGTACCATGCGAAGTCGTATGCTCACGTGCATAAGAAAAATAGTAGAGAAAATTTCTGATTATATAAACAGTTTATATATTTCTAAAAGAGTAAAAGCATATTACAACTACTCAAAATGGTGAACAACGGTGAATCATTCGGTCATGCATACGGAGAAAATAAACTAAGCGCTGAGATGAGCATTGCTCAAGATCGGGATGCGGGACAAACTCCACTGAAATCCATCAGTGTCGGTGACCATAAGCTTGCCCGGTCACATTCTCTCCACGACACTAGATTGGTTCATAGCGTGAGTCGGTAGGACTTTAGGTTAGAGATGGGGCTTGGGTTACGGTGAGGTAAACAAAGATAAACCAAATGGCTTATAACACATAACCCAAATGAGCTTTAAAAACAACTACCCGCGCACCAAAATCGATTGCAAGTGCACCACACCCCCAGACTTGGACTTTTGCAACATAGGTGTGTGCACCACCTACTCCCAATACATAATTTTTTAGACGATTTTCAATAAAACTCATCATTTTTTTTTTCATTTTTCTTTCTATCTTTCTTTTTCTTGTCTTTTTTTTTTCTTTCAGCAAAATTTTCAAATGAGTATATCCACAGATTCACATAATAAACACCACAGTCAACGCCCCCAAAATGTAAATAAAACTACAACTAAAGCCCAGATTTGGGTGTGCGACTAGGTTAGGCTTTTAGGCTTTGGGGTGATATAAGTGGAGCTGAATCAAGAAAAGGGTAGGCACAAAGGGGCTAGCAAGGGTAGACGATAGGCATGAAATAAAAAGTTCAACCGGGCCAAAATAATGGCCTACGTCATTCTCACGCACTAGAACTATCCTATGCCAATGCTTCAAGAATCGCTTGGGGCAAGTTCTAGCCACCGAGAAAGATTCTCCTTTCTCCCGACTCAAGCAATACGAGTCTAGCGATCGTTTACACACATCCCTACGCTACCGTTTGATTCCACCAGATTCACCATTTGAGTAGAGTAAACAACATTTACACTAACAGAAAAAATATAAAACCATAAGTATAAAAAGAGGTCTAATCTACACAAATTCCTATGCAACCGAGCACTCGACTAGGAGCACTACGGGAGTCAACATTTTACTCTGCTACATAGTCCTAAGCCATCACCTAGACTTTCCCACATAAGCAGAAGAATTAAATTCACTACAGAGCATGCATACAGACGAGTATGCGCTCAAGTGGGTGCAGTGGTGTGCAATGAAGATGAACAATACTAAATAAATGAAATAGAAATACTTCTAGCATGCAATGCAATAGTGCACGTGCGTGGGCACACAGAACTACTCTCCCCCAGACTTAAACTAGACAATACACACAATATATATCTATGATATTCAGAAAAGAGCTAGGGGAAGAGAGTACCCAATGCTCAAAAATGAGCACACCAGAAGATTGGCGTGTAAGCTAAAATGAGCCGCAGCATCCGCCATCCAGAAGAAGGATACCTGCAGGGGTCAGCTCCGCAAAAACAAAAGAAAATAAAAAACTGAAATATAGTGCAATTAACTAAATAAAATTAGAAAAGAAATGAAAATGCAAGAAAAATTAAGATAACTACTGGGGTTATTGTCATCCCAGCACGACTTATTCAAAACTTTATGATATCTAGCTAATGGGAGTATGGAAGGAGAAGTGGACAGGTAACTGACCCAATATCCGTGTCGGTAGCGGGTACCTATACGGAGAAAGAATAGTCACGCGTCTACCCGAATATAAATACCTGCTCCTCACAGGTAGAGGGAAAAGAAAGTAAGAAGAGGAGGAGGCCTGGTCCTCACTCATCTCACCAAAACTATCCTTGCCCAGCAAGGTATCATCTCCAGGGAGGCAGCAGGAGGAGGGGGCAATGAGTGGAGCTTCCTCTACGGAGGGGGAATCAACCTCCTCACATAAGAGGATGCTCTCATCATTGACTTGAGCATCATGCTCCAAGTCCTCCTGGGGTACCTGTGAAAACTCAACCTGCACAGGCTCAGATGAAGAAGGGGAGTCAAGAAATAAAAGAGAAGAAGGACAAAAATAATCAGAAATCGGGGGAGTGGTCCCGGTCTCACTCCCAGCAGGATCCAAGGATAGATCGCTATCATCATCGTAAGTATCATGGCGAGGAGAACCCACGAACTCAAGGGCCTCGGTGGTGAGTTGGACCTCCTCATCCCATGAGGAAGTGCGAACCTCCTCATCAGAAAGAGTATCCTCCTCAACCCACTTTGGAGCATCCTCCGAGTCCGAAGCATCACCCCGCTCCTTTACTTTGATAGGATCAAAAGGAATGTGTGTAGAAAAATCATGCAGAGAAACTGGAGGAACACAAAAATTTGGTTCCTTCGCAAAAAGATCTGCTAAAGCCTCCCCGATGAAAAGAATACTTTCCTCATCATACTCAGGTGCATCTGGGAGCTCCCATTCCTCTCCTTGTTGGCCAACAGATGAGTGATCATCATCACTAGGAGTGAAGCCAAACACAGGGAGTGAAGAGTCCATGCACGAGACAAGCTCGGGGGTAGAGGGCACAATTGCCTCCATGGGTAAAGAATGAGCGATAGGGACAATGTTGTCATGAGTGGAGGAGCGGCGGTCAGGATTGAAAAGACTAGGACAGTCCTTCAATTCATGACCCTCTCCTCGACACAACAAGCAAACAACGTTCCTACACTGCCTAGCATTTAATTCATTCATTTGGTCTAAATAATAGTCCATCATGTCGTAAGTGCCAGGAGAAATATCCCATGAAGACATTTTCAATAATAAAAGCAGATATAAAGAGGCTGAAATTCTTTGCAAGGAAATCTACACAAACTAATAAAACTCCTTGGATTAAACTTGCTTAAAACTTTAGAATAGGAGAGAAGAAATAATAACAAACAATATAAATTTAAAAAGCAAACAAAAATAAAAAGGCGGCTATAAACACTGGAAGAACTACTATCTCTCGGCTCTCCCTCTCAAGAAAACTCACACGACTGTGCTCCCCGGCAACGGCGCCAAAAACTTGATGGCGCAATTCTCGCACACCGCTATAGGCGGTAGCTCGACTGCGGCACGAAACGGCAGTGTACCGATCGTTCAAGTAATATAAAATGGGAATGAATCCCCAAGTATCGATCTCAAAGGAACACAGTAAGGTGGAGTTTATTATCGAGGAAGGACTTGAGATTGAAGTCCTTTCGAGCGGATGGATGCGGAAATGGGGGATTTGGTTTTTGGAAAATAAAAGAAAACAACTACAACTACTCCTATGCAATGCCGCTATGCAATGCTTCGCTTGGCGGAATGGAGACTAGGCAGGCCTTGAGCGCGCTGCGTCGCAAGGGCAGATGGACGAGTAGGCAGACGGAATCGAACTATGCAGGCCTTGAGCGCGCTGCTTCGTAGGGCGAGTGGATTACACGGGCCGCGATGCCACGCTTCGGTAGGCGGATGGATGAGTAGGCTGACGGAGTGAGGGTCGTAAGCACCTCTTCGACAAGCACGCCACTAGCAATTGCTAGTGCGGCACCGGACACGGTGGTGGAGTGGAAAATGGAATGGGGCGCTCCTCATTCACACATATGAATAATATGATTCCATAAACATGAAATAAACATTAATAAACAAGATTCATAGTGTCATCATCTAAATATAGAGATTACAAACAAATACAACCACACAAGTAGAAGAAAGAGGCAAGAGATACGACCGAATCCGGAGTCTCGTTGTAGATTCACGATAGGAATCGTCGGGTTGTCAATCCACGTCCTAGCTCGGTCCCAACTGCGTCCGGGGTAGAGGAGGGCTGTCACACCTCCCAATGGACCCGTCTTCTCCAGCGTTTTACAATCTGGCCACGTCCGATGCGAGGAACTCCTTGCTTGGCGATGAAGATGAGTGGAATCTCCTCCTTGAAGCTCTTGGATGATGGAGGAGGCCTAGGGGGGCAGAGAACCAGCGAGAAGGGGCGAAACGGCGGACTCGGGCGGAGAAAATGCGGAGTGCCCGACCTAATTCGCGAGCAGGTCAATTTATAGGCGCTGGAATAAACAGTGCGCACGGTCATTGGCGCACGACCAGTGGTCGTGCGCACTAGAATCCTGTGATCGTGCGCCTGACTGGACGGAGCCTGCAAGGGAAGAAAATTATAAAATACAATGTTCGCACGACCAGTGGCGCACGACCAGAGGTCGTGCGCGCTATCGTAAGTGGTCGTGCGATAAGCCAAACAGAACTCATAAAATGGGCGTTAAGTGTGTTTTACTAATAAAATGCCAAATAAGCATGGGATAGAGAACCATCCCGGATCATTTAGTTTTTGGGACAATTTATTAAGCACAACAGCCGAGCACTCCGCGTTAAGAGAAACACACGAAATATCCTCAAGTTTCTTTTTATTTGAGAGCAAATCTTTAAGATATTTCGCATATTTAGCCATTTGAGAGATTGCCTCGCAGAAAGGTACGTTAATCTGAATTTGTTTTAAAATTTCTAAAAAAAATTATATTACTCTTCATTTGCACTCGTTTCTAACTTTTGAAGGATAAGGAATATAAGGCTGAATAATGCGTGGAGATAAAGTAGAAGATAAAATAGGAGGAGGTGAAGTGGAGACATTTACCTCGGGCTCGACCATTTTTGAGGAAGGTACCCTCTTTCCGCTTCAGATGGTGATTACGTTTGCACTTTCTCTTGGATTCGGCTCGGTGTTACCTGACAAAGATCCATGTGGGCGCTCAAAGATCATTTTAGCAAGCTATCCAATTTGGTTTTCTAAATTTTCATCAATCTAGTGAGGCTCCAGATATTGGACTCATTTGAAGCAACATATTTAGTGAAAACCTCTTCAATTGAAGAGGGCTTCAGAGTTTGCGGTGGAAATCCAGCTGGATTTATATTTGGGGGGCGTTGTGCATTGCTTTAGTTGCTCCATGAGAAATTCGGATGATTCTGGTAGCCCAGATTGTAAGTGTTATTATACGGAATGTAATTCTAGTTAAAGGAAGGCCGAAGCAGATTTCTTATGTAGTCAGCAAGTTCTTCGATCATATTATTATTATTAGCCTAAAATGGAGTGGCACGGGAAGCAGACATCTCTGCCACTTGCTTACTTCAATGTTCAACTTGCAAAGCTAGATTAGACGCAATATCTACTTCAAAAAGTCCGTCTGGCTTATTAGGGCGCGACCAGGGCGGATTCCACTGGTAGGCATTCATGGTCATTTCCTCAAGAATCTCTTGAGAGTCCTTCGGGGTCTTATTGTTTAGAGTACCCCCGGCGGTACCATCAGTCATCTGTCTTGTTGGACATTCAAATCAGTATAGAATGTTTGCACTTGTAAGCAAGAAGGAAGTGCATGGTGAGGACATATTCACAAAAGTTCCTTAAAACGATCCCACGTGTCATAGAGAGTCTAGGAATCGATTTGCGTAAAAGAAAAAACATAGGCGTGCAATTTAGCGGTCTTGTCCGGAGGAAAATATTTGGATAAAAATTTCTCCGTCATTTCGGCCCATGTGGTGATGATCCTCTAGGAAGAGAACCCAACCACTAATTGGCCTTTGTCCGCAAAGAAAAGGGAAACAAACACAACCGAATGGCATCATCAGTAACACCATGGATCTTAAACGTATCACAGATTTCTAAAAAACTTGAGAGGTGCAAGTTAGGATCTTCATCCGACAACCCATCAAACAGTACTGATTGTCGTACCATCTGAATGATGCTAGAATTGACATCGAAATTGTTGTTTGCCGCCGTGTGTTGAACGATACTAGATTTTGCACCCTCCAAATTAGGCTGCACAAAATATGACATGGTCCATTGCTGGACTTCATTAGGATTGAGCTCACCCATAGTTTCTGTGTTAATGTCTCTGATCGTCTCTTCGAGATTTAAAGGTAAATCTTGATAACAAAATCGGAGGCGCTGCCGAATGGTGCACCCGATCTCTGGATCAAAATGAATATTAGGATTATTTGAAGAGCTTTCTCGGGTCATACACTGGAAAGAGAAAAAGAAAAGAGAAAGAAGAAGAGAGAAAAATAAAAGAAAAAGGGATGCTAAGATTATTGATGGATTTTCTTCTTCTTCCTTTTAGACAGTTTAAGGCTTCATTTGGCGCGGCGGTGGCGGGCGGCGATTGCGGCAAACGCCACCGCAAGGTGGGTAAACAAACGCCCGACGGTGGCGTTTGCCGTGGTTGCACCCGCCGCGCCCTAAGAAACGGAGCAAAAAGCTCCGTTTCGAGCCCCGCCTCCTCCCCTTCGTTTCCAACCCCGCGGCTCCACCCGCCATTTCCGCCCGCCACCGCCACGCCAAATAAAGCCTAAGTTAGTCCTAGACTTCCCGAGGTCTACCCTGTGAAGGGCTCACACTGGTACTAGGAGATATGCTGGGGTGACATCCTAAACCTCCTTTTCCAGGAATATAGCTACACCTTAAAGATTTTTCAGAAAGTGAAATAAGAAGAATATAAAATAATAAAATTAATAGTTATTCCTTATTTCAAAATATCAACATGAAGTCCTCGGCAACGGCGCAAAAACTTGATAAACAAATTTTAGATTGAAAAAAGATGTTCTCATATTCTATATCCGATAAAGGCAAGTGTACATTATCGATTATAATATAAGATATAAAATACCAAGGTGGTATTAGATCTGGGCGCGTTGATTACTTTTACTTCAAAGGAATCACTATTATCTTATCAAATAGATTTTTGGATTGGTTTTTGCAAATAAAAGAAAGCTTACAATAAAAAGGGTGATTTAGATTATATAAAAAAAAATAGGTTAGCACTCGATCTCGACTCACCTCGGATTGAAAATGATCAAAAGAAATAATATTCTATTCTCTTTAATGAAAATGCTTGGACCATGGAGGTTTCCAAAATATGAACGCACCTCTCTCGAGGATACACACAACTGAGTTAAGGTTGACCGCCCGAACTCTCGTTCTAAGTCGAAACCCCTAAAACTCGCTTTATGTTGTGAACCCCGTTATTGGATTTGACTCCAATTCGGGAAATTTACGTCATCCTCTCTCGAGGGTTGCGCGCAACTCTCTTTACCCATGAGTGATTGATTTGTACGCACGAGCCTCTCGGCTAACTAGAGTACAAACACAGAAATGAAAGTCATATATTGATAATATGACCTTACTCAATATTTATCAAGGGTAAATTCTAAGCATTCGTTAAAAGAGAAAAGAAATTAAAAATTAAGAAAAAATCATTTATTTCTCATATCATCTCGATCGAGTACTGATAGGAATTTAGTTACTCATGGAGATGGTGGAAACATAAATAAAAAAGAAGTACATGATTAAGAACACATGAGCGTAATAGATTAAAAGAAAATGCGATTTTATTTCTAGTAAAAAGAGAGCCAAAGTGAAAGAAAAGTACAAGATTACAAGGCTTGGAAATAAAGTGCAAGAAACTATGTAAAGAAGTACAAGAATAGGGAAACAACAACTTAAAGCACTCCAAGATTTCTCCAAAATTTTAGTAGTCCCCAACCATGGATCCAACCAGTTTTATATAGGCAATGGGAAGGATGAAGGTGGACGGGTATGGGAAAGGTTGGAATGGATATGGGCGGACATCTGAATTCTCGGAATGAATATGAGCGGCCATATTCATGCATGGTAAGGGTGATGAGGTGGCAACATTTTATGGGATTAACTTGCGTGTATTTCACGTGAATAGCTGTGTGGGTGGGTTGGTGTGAAGCAGCTTACACAGATGTGACTTCATGAAATTCCATCGAGATTGGATGCACATGTCATTGAGACAAGGCTGCACATGTCGTCGAGATTGGCTTCACATGTCGTCGAGATTGGCTTCACATGTCGTCGAGACAAGCTTATTATGTCGAAAAGTCCTAGAAATGTCGTTGAGACTGGTTGCACATATCGTCGAGACAAGGCTGCACATGTCGTCGAGATGGCTGGAAATATCATTAAGATGGGTTTTGCTCTGTCGGCGTGATGACTGGAAATATCGTCGAGATGGATGAAAATATTATCGAGATGGCTGGAAATATCGTCGAGATAGGCATGACTTCATGAAATGTCATCGAGACTGGCTTCACATGTCGTCGAGATGGCTGGAAATATCATCAAGATGGGTGTAACTTCATGAAATTGGCTTAGGAGTGCGACAACAGGTCTGGAATTCTGATTTATTTGACACGCCCTTATTCACGGGTGTGACCGAGGGCGTGTACTTGCATTTTTCACCATTTTGTCCACAAACCCTGCAAAACACAAATAAGACTTTTATTAGAACAAAATTATAAAAAGAAATGATTTATTAACTAAAATAGATATAATATTACTAATTCTAATTAAATTAATACCAAATACTATACTAAAATGTGTATAAAATACTACTTATCAGAAGTGCATATGAAGCATATGCCATACTGTGAAGGATTAGGTGCATAGTATGCGGGCATATGATTAACGTAATATGGGTCGAGGTAAAACAGCACCCACACCATGTTGGTGTCATGGTGACTTGAGCAATGGGCAAAAGATGAACTGAAGCTGCACCATGCAATTTGGTATGAGGTAAATCCTCATTATTACTAATTGATCATGGGAGAGGCTGTGTCATGCAAAACTGTCAAGACCAGCAAATGCTCAAGTGGTATTTTGGGATCGTATATCCTAATTTAGATGTGTTGCTCGTGTTGGAGAAATCTGAGACCTCCTAATCGAGTGTGTATTGTATGTGTCATGAGTGAACAAACTTGTGTGGTCGTGAGAACTCACGGGCACTATGTTGTTGGTTGATGGCTTGGCAGATTCATACATTGTTGCTTTTGGTGGTTGTGGGAAAACTTTTGGGTGAACCCAACCATCATCAATTTCATTCTTAGGTTCCTTATTTCTATATACTCAACCTAGAAGATTGTTTGTGCTTGAGCCTTCACCCTATGTAGCTTGGTTGTACTTTCAATTTGTTACATTTTGCTTGTTGGGGCATACTTGTAGTTGAATCGTATCCCACCCCGGAGTCCGCTAGGATGACCAGGGGAGGGATCGTTAAGCGGTTTGTGTTCAACTCATAACTGACCCTCATTTACCTTTGATTTGTGTTTGGTATAGGTGTTGTAGAGTGTAGCGGGCCTAAAGCCCAAAGCTGGAATGCAAAAGATAGGCATTCATTTTACTGTTTTTATAAGGCCGGTCCGCGAGATGATGTTTTTGATCATCGTACTTGCTTGTTGCTTTGATACTCTTGTTCTAATGTAAGTTCTTAAAGCTGACACTTTTTGGTAACACATTCTTGTAGTATTATGGACATTCATAGTTGATTTTATTATTAAAGCTTCCACTAGTGTTTATGTTCTCTGAGTAGTTTACTTATATACCTCATATAACATTTAACTTGCATGGGTAATATATTGTGGGGTCCCAGACGTACCCATGTTATACTTGTATAATTTGGATGTTACATTGATGCTCTCATGCTGAGTCAGATATACAATAATTGCAATGGTTGCATATATCATATCGACTCTTGAAATCGGTAGTGGAGGTTGAACAGTTGCATTGCTCTCATGTTACATGTTCCTTATAATTGCTGAAACTACATCAACAATAATATCAACTACAACAACTTTCTTCTTCTTCGGGCATGGATCGACCTCCTCGACCATATTTTTATCCACTAAATCGTCTATGTTAATTTTAGTCATGGCCTCATATGCAGTCGCAACATGAGCTCCAGTAGCTCTATCAACCCTACATATCATATCTAAGTCTCCCAAATTCACGATAACCTTACTTTGATAACATTTTACAGCAGAATATGCCTACAAGTTTAGTACAGATTAAACTCATAAATTATAAATATTGGTAATTTTGCTTTTACGCAAAAACAAAATATTATTTGAACATAGTTGGCCCAGACATCTTCATTGTCTACCCTTACAACATTGCGCTCTCAATCCCATATGAATCCACTAGTATGAAACATCATTGATATCCCCTGGTAATAATTATTCCATGTTTTAAGTGCATCATTATCTTTTGCTTATTTACGACCACATTACATTCCTCCTTTAATGCTTGATTCGCAGTAGTGAATGCAATCATTTGTCGTCTTATTCCCCAAACGTTGCTACTCAATGAGAGCAGTGGATAAACACAGTCCATCTGTGTTGTCTAGTGAACATATGGCGTTTCACTTTCTTTGGTAGTTTACTTTTGTTTTTATCCATTAAGTATATGTATAAAAGTCATGCACAAAACAAAGAAAGTCAACAAAGTTTAGTTAGCAACAAAATAATTGATGATAACATTTCTTTCCTTTGAGTGCCAAAGATTAAACAACTCTTTATAGTTGGTGGGATTATTGCCCAACACTGATCATTCTTTAAGGTGATATCTGGTTGATATATATGGAGCAAGATAGTCTGGACAGTTAGTGTCTCTCGCATCCACAAGGTAGTATTTACCTATCAACACTTCAAAATGACTTGCTCTTTTGAGTGCATTACGCAATACTCTGGAGTCCGATAATGATCCCTCCCATCCATGCAATACATATATAAAGTTCATGTTCAAATCACATATGCCATGACTTTTATTGTCATAGTTTGTTTTTTTATTCTGATATCTACATAGATCTTTAATTCAGAGACTATTACCCCAATATGAGTGTCATCTATGGGGCCAATGCAGTCCTATAAGATAATAGAATATATAAATACTCCTTAAGCATACTACTTATACATAAAATTATGATACTATTAATTAGCCTATTATAAAATGACATCATCATTGTGTTATTGTTGCATCAGGGAGCTTGGTAAAGTCGGTGGATAACATGAGAATTTCCCCTAACACGTTGTTGAAATATTTACCGATTGTGTCAGTTGAATGGAGATACGTTCAGACGACATCCCAAAATTTCTTATTGTGATCAAAGACATAAAAATATGTTAATTGATTCTCTAATTAAAATGTTTTGTGTCTCTTAATAATCTACGACTCATGAGAATGTTACACATGGTTTCAAATGAGCTTCTATGCATGCGAAGCTGGTTAAAATAATTTACATATGTCACACTTCACAAATGATTGAACAACGTTGTCCTTCAAATATTCTAAGCGTTGGACTCTACAAGATCTCTTGGTATCTTGGGTTTTATCAAAGCTATAGTGGCCGAAGCAAGAACCGCAGCAAGAGTCATTGCAACTACTGACCTCCCACATCTACAACACTTCATTATTCCATTCATCTACATATAAACAATAATGCAAAAAATAAATAAGCATCCAAACATATACACCTACACACATTAAGAACACATGAAAGCAAACATACACACTCTAAAACACATACACATACACATACAAACACAATTTCGTCAAAACATAGGCACATACACACACACACATTCCCCCCCCCCCCCCCACCCACACACACATACACACGTACAAACACAATTGCATCCAAGCACACATACACAAATAATTTCATCCAAACACACATTCAACAACACACACACTACAAACACACACACACACACGCACACACACACGCACACACACACGCACACACACACACACACGCACACGCACACACGCACACGCACACGCACATGCACACGCACACACGCACACACACACACACACGCACACACACACGCACACGCACACACGCACACGCACACGCACACGCACACGCACACACGCACACACACACACACACACACACACACACACACACACACACACACACACACACACACACACACACACACACACACACACACACACACACACACACACACACACACACACACACATCCATACGTACACATACAAACATAATTGAATCCAAGCACACATACACACATCCAAACAGACATTCATCCACAAACACAAATATACACACATTCATCGACGCACACAGTACAAATCCATAAACGCACACACACACACACATTCATGCACACAAACACACACTACCTACACGCATTCACACCTACACACACACATTCATCCACACACACATATACACATAAAACACAATTTCATCCAAGCACACACTACCTACACACACATTCATACACACATACACACATAATTTCATCCAATCACACACATTCATCCACATACATGCAAATACACACACATTCATTCAAGCACACATTACAAACACACATTCACACACTACCTACATTCATACATACATAAAAAATAATTTCATCCAAGCATGCATACATAGAGATTCCAATCGTTAGTTTGCACTCGATTATGACCGGGAGTCGACATCTCGACACTTTGTATGATAAATTTCTGTCGACATAGTGTGTGGTGTTTATGCATGCATCGATGAGATGATATTAATATATATACTTGTGTAGTGTGACTCAGATGAGTCGTCTTGGTTACTGTTAGTTTAGAATGTTGTCTAATCACCTATAGGGGGTGAATAGGTGTTTCAAAGATTTTAGTATTCTTTTGCTTAAAGACTGTTCTTTCTTAGGGATATAAATATACTTGAAGCACACCACAGAAAACACACAATGATTTATAGTAATTCACCTAGACAATGTATCTAGAGTACTATATTGTCCCTTTACGTCTATCCAGCAGTATGCTAGAGTCATCAAACTCCCCCAAAACTCAGATCTACTTCATAGATCTTACAACTCAGGCACACATGCCCTCCAGCTCAGGCTCTCAAGCCCTACAACTCAGATCCTTCTAGGATCCTACCTCAGGTTCCAGGAACCCTACAACTTAGGCCCTCAATCCCTACAACTCAGGGCCTCAAGCCATACAACTCAGACCCTCAAGCCCTACAGTGAATGTATAAGATACAATGATGAAGAACACTTAACACAGTGAAGAAAATACTGGAGAGTACTTCTGAGACCCAGATGTTGACGACCTCTGGACTTGAAGAGAATACGATAAAGATCTTATCTTGCGGAACACACGCTTCTCTTCTATAACATCCCACAAACCACTAGACCCCTATGCTGTATTTTTGTCATGAATTTGTCATGACAAAAGGGGAGACCTGCCAAAAAGTCTAAGAAACCTAAGGGAATGGCTAAATTGCACATTGGGGTGCATTTAACAACTTTTGATGACTTAACCTAGGGATAACCAAGAGGCTTTAGAATGTCATGACACCTCACCTTGACCCCTATGACCATTCAAAGAGGTCAATGGGTCACCATGGACCCTTTTGAGTCAACCAAAATGGTCAAGTTGACCAAAGTCAACTTTAGCCCAAATTAGCTCAAACCTTCCCCCATTGAAGTCAATTGGACTTCATATGGCCGAATTGAAATTACCACTACAAAGGCAACCTTCCAAGGAGCACAATTGACCCAAAAGCCCCATCATGGGGCCACCAATTGACCCAAATTAACCAAAGTGCCCTTTAGGCCAACATAGGTCAATCCTCCACCCATAGGTCTAATTGACCACAATGGCATGCAATTGACCTCACCCTTAGTCTTATAACATCATGGGGGATCAAATGGACCCAGAATCCCCATCAAGTGGTCACCAATTGGCCCAATTTGAACACAGTCAACTTTCCCCAAATTTTGGTCAAAATCACACCAATTGGCTAAATTGGCCCAATTAGGGCATCACCATGACCCAATCAACATTGAGTGGCATCAAGGGGCTCAAGAACAACACATTGGACAAATCAACCCATCAAATTGACCAACTCAACCCTAAAGTCAACCTTGGTCAAAGTGAGCCCTAATTATGAGATTAAGAGCCAACTAATTAAATCCAATTGGGATAAGGCCTAATCCAAAGCCCATCCAGCCAGCCCATGAGC
Organism: Dactylorhiza incarnata; assembly: GCA_033032865.1. Lineage (NCBI taxonomy): Eukaryota > Viridiplantae > Streptophyta > Magnoliopsida > Asparagales > Orchidaceae > Dactylorhiza > Dactylorhiza incarnata. The sequence goes on along the minus strand of JAWHQI010000039.1, from coordinate 3,641,027 downwards.
TAAATGACCCCCTAGGCCCCTCTGAATTTGAATGGAGAGAATCCATGGAGGGCAAGGTGGGGATTTCACTCATTTGAGGGATAAAGAGGAGGAAAGTAAGGAATACATGCCACTTGGCACCTCCTCCTCATTTCCAATGGCAGCCAAGGCCTTCCCCATGCATTGAGAATGATCTCCCATCAATGCCAACCGACTGCCATCAAGAGGAAGACTCCAAATTGCCTTGGATGAGCCCCCTCCATGTGACAACCATAAGTACACCACTCCTCAGTGTTAAATTTTCTGAATCTTTATGGAGTGAGCAGGAAACATACAACTTAGAGTTCACAAGCCAAACAACCAGAAGCACATGAAGGAAATAAAGTCTTTATTGATAACAACAATCTTCATTACAGGGAGAGGTATACATGGCGAGACATAATTTCGCCAGTACACAAACCAAAGGGAAAAAATATGATGCTGAAGAAGAAGAGATAACTCAGACCGCAGACCGTGCGGTCTGCTTGCCGATCTCTGCTAGCTGCCTGACCACAAACACTGACCGCAAAATCTGCCGGTCACCGATCAACACTCCTGACCGCTGAGCTTCCGCGACCTCCTTCTGAACTCCCACTGATTCTCCCGAACTCCAGCAACCCGCACTGCAAGTCGCGAGACCGCCCGAACACTTTCAGAAGAAGAGGTGATCGCTGCTGCCCGCACAATCCACAGAAGCTGCACAAGGAAAATTCAATCAGCAAGACCGACCGGTCACAAGAATTGAGACCACACGAATTAGACGTGAGCTCAGCTTACACTTGGTGCTATATGTTTGCTGCTACAGTGGCTCCTATTTATAGGCGTGAGACCTGATCCAGTCACCACCCTATGAGATAGGATCACCACCCTCTAGATTGCGTGACCAGAACCGGTCAACCCGCACGATCAGTAACAGATCATTCTGCTTAGGTGAGATCGCCGACTATAACAACAGACCGCGGGAGATCACCACTCCCACAATGAAGCCGCCCACCACCAATGTTCGCCACCCGACCTCCTCCAGAGACCGCGAACACACCAGGCCGACTAGGACACTAGCCCGCCAAGTCGACCAACCACCTGTGACCGCATATACCAGCTGATCGTTGAAGGACCAGCCATGCAAGAACACACTGGAGACCGCGCGACTAATAAGATCTTAGTCCGCGCGCACCACAAAGAACCCGGACAGCCTTCAGACCGGGCTGCCCACACCACGCGGTCACGGACACCAGACCGCGTGCCGCCCTAACCAGGTAGAAACCTGCACCGCCATGCGGTCACACGACCAGACCGCGCGGCCACACCTCGGCACCCTTGGACAGAAGAATGGCGGTCACGCCGAGAAGCCCACGGCTAGACCAGAGAGGTCAGACCGCCAGAGGAGACCGCAAGACCGTGCGGTCAGATCAGACCATGCGGTCTCCCCCAGACCGCCAACTCCACAACTTCCACTTCAACATTTTCAACATTCCCCCTTGAAGTGGGACGTTGAAAACAGCCCAAGTAGACTCCTTAGCCGAGTAAACGATCCCTTCGCCAGCGCCTTTGTGAATATGTCAATAATGTTGTCCTGACTCCGAACATGCTCGACCGAAAGAGACCCCTCCAACACCTTCTCACGAATGAAATGATGCTCGATCTCGATATGCTTGGTCCTCGCATGACAAACTGGATTAGTAACCAGTTTGAGAGCACTCTCATTGTCGCCGCGGAGCAGAGTCGGACCCCGAACCTCCTTATGGACGTCTCCAACTAACCTCCTAAGCTAGATGGCTTCCTGAGATGCCAAGGCCGAAGCCTTGTATTCTGCTTCCGTGGTTGAGACAGACACAGAATCCTATTTCTTACTGCACCATGATATAGCCGTGGGGCCCGCCATAAAGACGTATTCAAACGTCGACTTCCGATCATCCGAATCTCCCCCGTAATCAGCGTCCATGTACCCATGCACCTCGAAGCCCGCATCCCTCTGGTCAAGGATACCCATATCTGAAGTCGCCTTGACATACTTCAATATACTCTTGTCCGCTAGAAGATGAGGTATCCGTGGTTCCGCCATATACCGACTCACCCTGCCAACTGCATATGCAATATCCGGCCTAGTGATCGTCAAATAGATCAAGCTCCCAACCAGAGCTCGGAACACCAACGGATCTCCCAAAATCCTTCCCTCATCCTTGCCAAGTTTCATAGCCTTCTCCAGAGGTGTGGAAGTGCACTTCCCTTCCTTCATGCCGAACCGCTCCACGATCCGCTCTGCATATCCAGCCTGGGACACCAGCACTCCACTCTCCTTTCTATGCACCTCGAGTCCAAGGATGTGGTGAAGCTCACCCAGATCCTTCATCTCAAACCTGATAGATAGCTCTGCCTGAAGCTGCGCTACGTCCTCCTTTGAATTCCCCGTCACGATCATATCGTCGACGTAAAGCAGCATGATGACTTGAAGCTCCCCGCTCTTCTTGACGAACAAGCTTGAGTCTGAATCTGAAGCCCCAAACCCGCAGAATAAGAGATACTCTGCAATCTTTCCGTACCACGCCCTCGGCGTTGCTTCAACCCATACAGGGCCTTCTTCAACTTGTAGACATGCTCCGGAAAATCTTCAGATACGAAGCCTGACGGCTGGACCATGAAGATGTCCTTGTCAATCTCGTCATACAAGAATGCATTCTTTACGTCGAGCTGCCAGATCTTCCACCCCCAACACGCCGCCAAGGCAATCACAACCCGAACTGAAGTCATTTTTGCCACCGGACTGAATGTCTCTTCATAGTCTTCACCGTATTTCTGCGAGAATCCCCGAGCCACAAGGCGAGCCTTGTACCGCTCGATACTGCCGTCAGCCTTCTTCATAAGCTTGTAGACCCACTTGCATGTCACAGGGGTGATGCCCTTGGGCTTGGGCACCAGAGACCAAGTCTCATTCTTCTCAAGAGCACTCATCTCTTCCTGCATAGCCGAATCCCACTATTCCACGCCTTTGGCCTTTTCAAAGCTCGACGGCTCCCTCTCATCCAAGGGACCAGCAAAGAAACATGAGACAAAGCTCACCATATTTCCTCCTGTATAGCGATCAGGAGCAATGATAGTTCGCTTCGATCTCCGCAATGCCTTCCCCTGACTCGCAGTATCCTCAGCTGCTTCTTCCCTAGATCCTCTCCCAGACACTAGGAGCATCGCTCCCCCTGCTTCCTGAACCAGAAGCCTCTGTCTCAGAACTAGATATTGATGGACCACCTGGTGACACAGGTAGCTCCACCTGAAGATTTTCCACAGCTTTCTCTGTCTCCTCCACCCTGCTTTCTGGTAGCTCAACACCAGAACTGTTGGGTTTTTCTAGAACCATACATCACATGTAGGCGCAGCGGAAATAAAGAGAAACAACCCAAAATGACTTGGATCAGCCATGAATATTGAATCAAGAAGTAAAACAAAACTACTAGGCAAAAATTACCTTAGTGGGGTTGGATCAAATCCAACCTAGATGCTCTAAGAAGAAGATTCCTGTCGGCGGCAAAGAGAGTTCTCACGTAGAATAATGTCTACGTCTCTACAGCAGTCCACACGAGCCGGGAGAACACCAAGTCACGTCGCACGCAACTCGGAAGGGAGAACAACTGCACCTTGCACTTCCACGAACTGCTAGGTTCGCTCCAGGAAGAACAATCACGACGACGATCGCCGGAGAGGAGGTCGGCGGAGGCAAACTGGGCGGAACACCTTCCGTCTAGGGTTCGGGCGAGAGCAGAACGCTTCCGTCGGCTGGATTCCTTCGTATATGCTAAGAACCCTAAAGAAGATCTATTTATACCCAAAGCATAAACAGGCTTCTAGAAGAATCGCTATCCGCAGACCACACAGCAGAATTGGGGTTTCTGTTACAATTCGTCGGGATTCCACAGAACAGCATTCATCGAGTTTTCACGGGACACTTCGACGAATTCCGACGAATCACATCAGACGGCAACATTTGCCGAGTTAAGGATCTCTGTAACAATTCGTCGGGATTCCATGGAACAGTCCGACGAATCCGACGAATTCCGACGAATCATGTCAGACGGCAACATTTGCCGAGTTAAGGATCTCTGTAACAATTCGTCGGGATTCCACGGAACAATCCGACGAATCCGACGAATCCGACGAATCCGACGAATTCTATCCGTGTAAACCCGACGAATTCAGACAGCAACATTTGCTGGACTTTCCCCATTCTATATGGTGATTGGTAACCTTTACCAACACAGTCAATCTTCCAACTTCTCTACATGCTCTTATGTGCGACCCTGCAGGCTCATATCGCGTTGGCAGTGACATTACATGTTTGACCACTTCTAGATCACAATGGTAACTCCAACAAGAACTCCCCTTGTAAGATGTCACCTCGTCGAACACGACGTCGCGAGATACAACAAATCTCCGCGTCTCGAGGTCCATGCACTTCCAGCCCTTCTTCCGATCATCATAACCCACGAAGACTAGCTTCCTTGCTTTCGCATCTAGCTTCGTCCGAAGCGCATCTGGAACGTGCACATAGCAGGTGGAACCAAACACCCGAAGGTGCGCCACGCTTGGCTTTTCCTTGAACATCAATTCATGCGGGGTCTTCATATTGATGGGACTGAGAGGCATCCTGTTGATGACGTAGGCAGCACAAGACATTCCCTCCGCCTAGAAGGACTTTGGGATACTCTTGGCATGCAGCCAACACTTGCAGGTCTCCGTCAGATGACGAATCTTCCATTCTGCAACTCCGTTTTGTTGTGGAGTATGTGCACAAGTAAGCTCCCTCCGGATGCCCGCCTTCCTGCAAAAAGTAGAGAACTCACCAGAGGTGAACTCCCCTCCGTTGTCAGTCCTCAGCTTCTTAACCCGCAGTCCAAGCCGACCCTCCACGAGCTCCTTGAACTCCACAAACTTGGCAAACGCCTCCGCCTTCTCCTTCAAGAAATATACCCAGACATATCTGGTGTAATTATCGATCAACACCAACATATATCTGCTGCCTCCAAGTCTTGGGGTAGCAGTCGGTCCCATCAAGTCACCGTGGATGCACTCCAACGACACACAACTCCTTGTCTGCGACTTATCAAATGGAAGCCGATGAGACTTGCTGAACTGACATCCTGCGCACACATGACCGTCTCCGTAGGAAGATAGACTAGGCAGGCCCTTGACCAGACCTTTCACCGCCATAGATTTCAGCTTATCCATCCCTATATGCCCCAAGCTCTCGTGCCATATCACAGCACTGTCGTTTGTCCTCATCTTGTCAACATAAGAACTTGTCGAAAGAATGAACAAGTCTTTAGCTCTCCTCCCCACATGAACTACCTCAGCCTTCACCGCCTCCACATTCCGAAGAAACCTCACTTCTGTTGGGCCAAACAGAACGTGATACCCAACGTCTACAACGTTGGTCACGGAGAAAAGGTTTTTCCTCATTCCGGGCACATGATAGACACTCTTCAAAGTTAGTGGCCCCCTATCACTGACCAAGGAAACAACCCCCACCTTCTCTATAGAATGCACAGTATTATCAGCAGTAATAATGACATCATTACCTGAGTAGGGCTGCGCAGAAGTAAGCTTCGACTCGCCTCCGGTGAGGTGATGACCACACCCCGAGTCCACGATCCAGTCCTCCTGATAGTTGATAGGAGCCTCAGCTCCAACAGAAGCCAAGAAGGCTCCTCCCCATCCTCCATCAACCTGCCTGGCTTCAGCTTCCCCCTTTCCTGCAGCAGCATGCCCCGACTGAATATTCACCCGGCACTCCTTCCTGATGTGACCAACCTTTCCGCACCTGAAGCACTTGGGACCTCCCCCCTTCTTCTTCCCTTCAGCCTTAGGAGCATAGCCCCTCTCCTGCTGTCCAGAAGTTGAAGGCCCATTGCCTCCTCCAGCAGTCTTCTTCTTATCCCACTTCTTCTTCTTTCCCATGAAGAGAACTTCGCCATCTCCCCCAGACACTGACACCCCCGCCATCTGCCTCGCCAGGCTCTCCTGCGAAGCAAGCAAATTTTCCAGCTCCAGCAGAGACGACTGATTTGCCCAACCCTGCACCGACGTCACAAAGGCAACATATTCCTTCCGCAAGCCATGGATGATGTGCCTCTTCAGCTTCGCCTCAGAAATTGGCTCATCAGTATCCAGCGCTGAAATCTCGGTGCACAAGTTCTTCAGCTTCAAGAAGAACGTAGAGATAGAAAGGTCACCTTGAGCCGATCTGGCCAGCTCATTCTCCAGGAATTAAAGTCTTGCCACATTCTTTTTGTTAAACAGCCCATCCAGGGCTCTCCAGATCTCTGTAGCTGATGCACACCCTAAGCTGTGATCAAATAGATCAGGTGATATTTCCCTCTTCAGGGTGAACTCTGCTTTGGCATTAAGCCGCCTCCAGTTCCTCACCTCATGATGGTTATCTCCAACCAGAAAAACTTCCTCCGTTCTCTCTCCTCCAACCACCTCCCAGAGGTCCTCACCCAGAAGATAACTCTGCATACAAGACCTCCACTTCTTAAAGTTGGTCGAGTTTAGCATCTCAATTCCAAGACCCCTCGCTTCCATGGCTCTACCACTGGTTCCTTCTTCACAAAGGCGATGGCTACTCTAAGTTGTTCACTGCTCTATCCACTCCAACCTAGTTTTGATACCATGTTAAATTTTCCGAATCTTTATGGAGTGAGCAGGAATCATACAACTTAGAGTTCACAAGCCAAACAACCAGAAGCACATGAAGGAAATAAAGTCTTTATTGATAACAACAATCTTCATTACAGGGAGAGGTATACATGGCGAGACATGATTTCGCCAGTACACAAACCAAAGGGAAAAAATACGATGCTGAAGAAGAAGAGATAACTCAGACCGCAGACCATGCGGTCTGCTTGCCGATCTCTGCTAGCTGCCTGACCACAAACACTGACCGCAAACTCTACCGATCACCGATCAACACTCCTGACCGCATAGCTTCCGCGACCTCCTTCCGAACTCCCACTGATTCTCCTGAACTCCAGCAACCCACACTGTAAGCCGCGAGACCGCTCGAACACTTTTAGAAGAAGAGGTGATCGCTGCTGCCCGCATAATCCGCAGAAGCTGCACAAGGAAAATTCAATCAGCAAGACCGACCGGTCACAAGAATTGAGACCGCACGTCATGGTTCGATATTCTGGTGTCCTAGGCGTAGAGGAACCACACCAATCCATCCCGAACTTGGTGGTGAAACTCTACTGCGGTGACGATACTGTAGGGGGGGGCCTGCGGAAAAATAGCTCGACGCCAGAATGATAAAAAGCTTAACACCTCTTCTTTTACTTTTTCATATTCCTATTTAAAAAGATCAAAATAAAAAATGCAAAGGTCGTCTTATTCAAAACCCCAACAGCTTACACTTGATGCGATATGTTTGCTGCTACAGTAGCTCCTATTTATAGGCGTGAGACCTGATCCACTCACCACCCTATGAGATAGGATCACCACCCTCCAGATCGCGCGACCAGAATCGGTCAACCCGCGTGATCAGCAACAGATCATTCTGCTTAGGTGAGATCGCCGGCTTCAACAACAGACCGCGGGACATCGCCACTCCCACAATGAAGCCGCCCACCACCAATGTTCGCCACCCGACCTCCTCCAGAGACCGCGAACACACCAGACCGACTAGGACACCAACCCGCCAAGTCGACCAACCACCTGTGACCGCATATACCAGCTAATCGCCGAAGGACCAGCCATACGAGCACACACCGGAGACCGCGCGACTAAGAAGATCTTAGTCCGCGCGCACGACAAAGAACCCGGACAACCTTCAGACCGGGCTGCCCGCACCACTCGGTCACGGACACCAGACCGCGCGCCGCCCTAACCAGGTAGAAACCTGCACCGCTACGCGGTCTCACGACCAGACCGCGCGGCCACACCTCGGCACCCTTGGACAGAAGAACGACGGTCACGCCGAGAAGCCCATGGCTAGACCAGAGAGGTCAGACCGCTAGAGGAGACCGCAAGGCCGTGCGGTCAGATCAGACCGCGCGGTCTCTCCCAAACCGCCAACTCCACAACTTCCACTTCAACATTTTCAACACTCAGCCCCTAATACCCCTTTGGTCATCTTCACCACCTCACAAGAAGTGGAGCCCGACCTTTGGAGCAGAGCTTTAGCCGGAGAGTCCCTGTTTGAAGCTAGCTCGCCGCTGGCAACTTCGTCAATGGCAACCAGGAGGAACACCCGCGCCACCATCCACACTCAGGTTGGAATCCTCCTCCTCTCCATCTGTGCTAGTCTTCCCCTTCTTCTATTTTTCAAACCAGCAAGGCATTAGAGATTTCCATTTTTAAAATCCTTCATGTTCTTGCCAAAAATCGATAACAACGGGGGACCAATTCCGGCCGCGTTCTCACCGCCGGTGGATAGCCCTACCTCGGCCGGAGGTAGTGGCTTGACGATTTCGCAGGAGGTGATCGAAGCTTGTCAGAAATCGGGGCCAAAGTTGGCCTTGGGATAGCGAATTGCGGACCTTGGTTCATCTTGGATGATGATGGGGAGCCGTTCGATCTCAGGGATTGGATAATCGCAGACCACACTCTATTAATAAAGGTTAATTCAATTTCTGTCACACTTTAGCAGAGTTTTATAACACAAATTTTTACCACCAAAAAGCCTGAATCAGAAGAAGTGTTCAATACCAAATATGTATAGCCCTAGGTCTTACCTTCACGTGGGCATTAATTTCACCTGATTTGGTGTACCATTGCCCCTTGGGCACCTGTTTTGGTGCAAGGTGTACTATAAGCACTTGCAAGTGTATTTTGTGTATTTATTTGAAATTACTCCATGGATGGGCACTAAATTTAAACCATAGATGTGATAGGACCAATTACATAACCTTTCCAAAAATTGAAATTTTTGGAGAATAATTTTTAAGGTTTTAGGAATAAATTAATAAAACATGCATGGTGTATATTTTGGGTTGATTGAACCCAAATCCTACCAAATCTTCTCTAGTAGATTAGTTGAGTGTATAGGAGTGTCTGGTAAAAATCTTGGGTTATTTGGATCCATGCATGTGGATTAATCTAAGTGCAAATGAATCCTAGTAGAATAAATTTTTAAGGATGTGACATGAGGAATATTTTGTGAATTTTTCCCAAATCCTTGGGAGAATGAGTCTGAAATTACAAACGTAGATATAATATATCTAAGTACATCCTCTCCCCAAAAATGAGTAATTTTGGAAAACATTTCCCCATTGTTTTTTAAAACATTTGATGAAGCATATATGTGTGTCACGCATGCCTAGACCCCACCAAGTGAACCCAAATTTTGGTGGGTGGTGAGGTAGGTCCCTATAAGTCTCTAGTAGAAATTTGAGACCAGTTGGATTCATGCATAAGTAGAAATACACCCATATATGCTAAGTGGGAGGTGTTGGTGTGCTAATAGCACTATTATATAGGTCAAGAATTTTAGGATCAAACATACTCATTTTAAACTAAAATTGGGGTGGCATGATAATAAGACCATAAAGATGTACTAATTTAAGTTTGAGCCCAATTGGACTCTTGCATGTGAGGGAAATTCACATGCTAATGCCTAGGTGTTAAAAAGGTGTTCTTGAAGATAATTAAGCAACAATGTTTTGCGAGTTGAAGGGTATTCCCTTGGTCATTTCTTATGAAACTCAAAACATACACTTAGGATTATGAGATGATACACTTGAGAGAAAAATATTGAAGTTTTGGATTAATCCACCTAGGAAGTTGAGATTTATATAACTTTGTCACAAAAGTCTCAAATGATCATGCTAGGGTCAAAACCTTCTAAGAAGTCATGAGACTTTGGTTTTCACTTAGAGGAGTGATATTACACCTTGTGGAAAATAGTTAGAATTTTTGTAAGTGTTATAGCCCATTACTTAGTGATTATTCAATTACCCCCAATTTACCTCACCCCACCTTTATGCAAGTTAATGAACTCACAATTGTATGAGATTGTGTATTTGGGTTGGAAAGAGCATCTAGAACATTTGGAAATTTTGTTAGATTAACTACTAAGAAATCATCATACTTAATTCACAATGTGGAACCTTGTGTTATAATTTGAAAAATAGATATCTTGAAATATTGATGCTGGAATATTCTAGAAATTTGTATAGACTTGTGATCTCAATATAAACATCTGGAAATTTTGTTAGATTTAACTACTGAGAAATCATCATACTTCCCTCACAATGTGGAACCTTGTGTTATAATTTGAAAAATAGATATCTTGAAATACTGTGGTTGTGACAATCTAGAAATTTTTATATAGACTTGTGATCTTAATATGAACATCTGAAAATTTTGTTAGATTTAATTACTGAGAAATCATCATACTTCCTTCACAATCTGGAACCTTGTGTTATAATTTGAAAAATAGATATCTTAAAATATTGATGCTGGAATATTCTAGAAATTCATATATAGACTTGTGATCTCAATATAAACATCTGGAAATTTTTTTAGATTTAATTACTGAAAAATCATCATACTTCCTTCACAAAGTAGAACCTTGTGTTATAATTTGAAAAATAGATATCTTGAAATGTTGATGCTGGAATATGCTAAAAACAAGTATCTAGACTTATGATCTCAATATGAATATCTAGAATTTTACTTGGAATTATTTGCCTATTACAAAGGACACATCATGTTTAAATCTTGTCTCACCAGATTTATATGAATTAATTAAATAGGCCCAAGTATGTCCATTTGGAGAAACAAAATTAGAAATCTGAATGTGGATACCCCTACAACTTCGGAAACTAGAATGGGCTCATTCTTAATCAGGATTCATAAAGTCACCCTTTTAGGACATGTGGATTTGCTTAAAGGCAACCGATCTGCGAATAGTAAAAACGGAAATGTTACATTTAGACCCCTCCCTTCTAGTCATCACCCCTAGAGTTATTAACTCTCTAGTATTTGCATATGCATAGTTAGGTTGGAAGATTAACCATTAAGGGCATACACTAGAAGTAAAGGTTGGGGTGTGTTTAGTAAAACTATCAGCTTATGATTTGACAACGACGTGATAGGAGAGGTGAGGAGTGACCCTACAAGAAGTATAAGTTGTGATCGAGGTATGGATTTGGACTCATCGGGTAGGGATTGAGTGATGACCAAAAGGAATAGTCGATCACGAGAAACTGCAGGGTTCAGTGTTCAATTGAACATCTACACTCGTCTGCCCGATTCATTTGGTAATCCACCTTAGGATATTAGAGTAATTAGAAAGAAAATGGGCATATAAGAATGAGTAGTCACCAATAAGAGTAAATATCCAGCAAAGGGGGATTTGGGCTTCAACCCATTGTATTCCCTAGTACCGCTGCAAGCCCTTCACCGGGTAGACATCGGGAAGTCCAGGATTCACCCTAAACTTCTAAGTATAACTAAACGATAGATAATAGTACTAAGTAGGGGAACTTGATAAGTAAACTCATCCCAAATTTGGGACATAATAGTACAAGGACTAGATAGTACTGTGAGCGGTAGGCTCGGTATTGTCTAAGGGGTCTAGAAAGTCCTGTGAGCGATAGGCTCGGTATTGCCTAATGGGTCTAGATAGTCCTGAGAGCAGTAGACTCGGTATTGTCTGTTGGAACAACCCTATTACTGATTTGGGCTAGGATCACTATCTGTTGACTAGGACTAAGTTGACCCCCATTATATAGTCTAAAGGGTCAAGGTTTTAGGCTGTTAGAACTTAGGAAAAGCTAAGTTTCTGCGTTCGACGAAATGCATTCTGCCTTCGACGAACGTCTTGCTCCAGTTCGACGAATTTTCCCAGTCTCAGCGTTCGACGAATTTGTTAAGTCTCAGCGTTCGACAAATTCGCTAAGTCTCAGCGTTCGACGAACTTCCCAAGTCTCAGCAGTCGACGAACTCAACATTCAGATCGACGAATTCTTATTTCAGTTCAACGAATTTCTGACAGATCAGTTATATTCTATTCTTTGATTTCAGATCAACCTAAATCATCAACGGATCTATTCTATTATTTAGAGTTATTCATTTCCAGATAATACAAGATTTTAATTCCTCCTTCTATTTTATTACTTTCCATTCTCTTCCCGAGAAAGTAGCCGTTTGGCATATTGGAAAAAGGAAAAGGAATTAAAAATCAGATTGCAGTTCCAAGAATTAATCCTTCTGATTATTCTATTCCTTATTCAGTGGATTTGAAATTCAAATTAGAGATATATTGTCAAAAGAAAAAAAAAAGATAGAAGAAGAGCAGTACCAGTAGTAGGAAGAAGAGAGACAATACTGTCAAGAAAAAAAATACAGAGTTCATCTTCCTCAAGAAGCAGCTCTCTCATTCTCAGAGAACAACAACACAAATCTTCTCTCAGTTTTTTGATGCAAGTTCAAATCTTCAAGAGCAACAACAAATCTGAGAAACAATGTCTCTCAGATTCATCAGCTTCAAAGAAGATTTGTTTCATTCAAGTGAAAGCTCCATCCACAACTGTCAACCATTTCAATCAGACAGGGGGAGCTTTACATCAACACAATTCACTAGTCTTCTCTCAGATTGTTGACAGAGAAGAACTTCATCACACCTTTTATTCCATTTTGTACAGGGTTCTAACTCCCTTCAAAAGTTAACTGTTTGGTGGCAGGGCACCTGATCAAAAACCTGTAGTTGGTGTATTGGGCACCTGATCAAAACCCCATTGGTGATAGGGAACCTGATCAAAAACCTAGTGGATTCCTACCAAGGGTGGTAGAAGAGTAGATGTACCCAGGTTTATTTGGGAACTACTATAGATCCTTGTGTCCTCTGTGATTGTGTTTATTTTTCTGTACTGTGCCGTGCTGTTTTCTTTATTTGTTTTTATAACTCACTCAGTACACATATATATATCACTATTTTAATTCTGTTTTAAAAATAAGTGAAAAACATTTTAATACTCTATTCACCCCCCTCTAGAGTAAATCTAAGATCTAACCTCACTTTCAATTGGTATCAGAGGTTGGTTGATTCTTTATAGGCTAACACCTGAATCAAAAGATCAATTAGATCTTAAATTTCTTCTAGAGTTTCCTTTGCTAATAATCCATGGCACAGAACAAAGAATACTCAAGCACAAGACTTCCTATGTGCAACCTAAATAAGTTTTCACTATGGAAGGCAAGGATCAGATTATATATGAACTCTATTGATGAAGATATTTTTAATGTTATTTTGACAGGACCTCCTACTCCTACAGCAACAACAAGTGCTGAAACAACAACGACAAATAATGCTGTTCCACCTCCTGAGTGGACAGAAGCTCAAAAGAAGCAGAGAAGTGTTGATGCCAAAGCAATGAATATATTGGCACAGACAATGTCTGATGAAATCTTTCAAATGGTTGTGGAATGCACCTCAGCCAGGGAAATCTGGACCTCCCTCAACAACATGGTTGAAGGATCTGCAGATGAAAGAAAAGATAGAAGATCTCATCTAATCTCCTAGTATGAGAATTTCAAGAAGGGAGAAAATGAAGCAGTTGCAGATATGTACAACAGACTCAGCCTCATAATCAATGAGCTAAAATCTCTAGACAAAGTGATCTCCATCACTGAAGTCAATGATAAGATATTAATGTGCTTCCCTAGCACATGGGACTCTAGGATCTGGCCAATCAAGGAAGCCAGAAGCCTTAATGAGATCTCCACTGAGACCTTGTTAGGCAAGCTTAAATCCTATGAGCAGCTTATCAAGTCCAGAGAAGCTGAACAATTTACTTCCTCACCAGCATCCAAGAAGGAAAGGAGCATTGCTTTCCAAGCAACTGAAGAGGAAGATAAAGCTCCAGGAGAAGTGGAGTTTTTCAGCTTACTAGCCAAAAGGTTCTACAAGATGGCTAGAAAAGACTTCAGAAAGAAGGATTCAAGATCCAGAGAAAAGCCAAGGTATGACAAATCTAATTCTAAAGAAATATTTTGTTTTGGCTGCAGGAAACCTGGACACATTCTACCTAAGTGTCCAGAGAACCAAAAGAAGGAGAAGAGAAAAGAAAAAGAAGAGAAAAGGCACTCCAACAAGCCTTCCTCCCACAAACACAAGCATAAGGGAAGAGGCTTTGTAGCTGAAACATGGAGTGAAACAGAATCAGAATCTTCATCCAGCTCTTCTGAAGATGAAGAAAATGCAAATGAGAAGGACCAATGCTTGATGGCTATATATGACTCAAGCAGTGAGTCAGAATATGCATCATCATCCAGCTCCAGTGATGATGGAGAAGAAAGAAACTTCTGCATGATGGCTATCAATACCTCAGGAAACAACTCTGAAGAATCAAAATCTGAAACTGACAGTGATCAGGTAATATCTAACTTTGATTTCAATTCAAATGAATTCAAAGATGAATTCAGAGCTCTTTGTTTAGATTTAATTAAATCCGAGAAAGAGATAATCTCTCTCAGAGGCAAGTTGGCTGAAATGAACCAACTAAGTGAAGAAAATGTCAATCTTAAGAAAGATTTGTCTGCCTCCAGAGAACACATTGTTCTCATTGAGAACAAGTTGTCTGAAGCTAAGAAGTTTGAAGAATCCCTCAATGGGAGAAGTATCAAACTGATGGACATCACAAGCAAAGTGAATGCCAGACTTAGTGGCAAACTGGGCTTGGGTGCATCATCGAGTGAGCCACATCTTATTAAGAAAAACATCTTATCTACACCAGTAAAATTCATTTCTGCTAAGAACAAAGAGGTAGTAGAAGTAGATAAGAATATTTCAAGCAAGAATATTAAGAATAAAGGAATTCAATAGAATTCATCGAACGGAGCTCGACGAAATCAGACGAATTCGTCGAACAGAGATCGACGAACTCTAAAGACAGATTTTCAGTACAGTTATTATTCGAACGATGCTCGACGAAAGCACTTCACTTTGTCGAACGACGATCGACGAACTCACCAGAATTCGTCGAACGAAAAATGTACTGAAGTTCAGAAGAATTCTTATTCCCAATATACTAAGAATCCTTTTACTAAGTGGATAATTCCTCCAAGGAGATATCATCCACAAGGTTATAAGGACCAGCCTGAGATGTCTTTCATTTCAGAATTTTGTGGAAAAACAAAAGGACCCAAGGTAGTCTAGGTCAAGAACAACTAGAATGTTTTTTGTTTTGCAGGTACTTGGCTCAAAGCATATGACAGGAAACAAGGCCAACCTAAGCAACTACAAGGCAAGGCTTGGACCCAAAGTGATCTTTGGAGACTCCAATTGTGGACAAACCAAAGGCTATGGACAGATAAAAGTTAGAGCAGCCACCTTCAAAGAGGTAGCTTATGTCAAGGGTCTGAAGCAAAACCTCATCAGCATAAGCCAGTTATGTGATGAAGGTTATCAGGTAACTTTTAACCACTCCTTATGTCTTATTACCAATAATAAAAACATAAATGTATTATCTGGTATTAGACATGGAAACATTTATTTAGTCAATTTTGACTCTGCCAATTCAGATATTTGTTTATTTAATTCTATAAGTAAAATAAATGAATTATGGCATAAAAAGCTTGGACATATTAACCTTAAAACTATATCTAAGCTTTCTAAGGACAATCTTGTTATAGGACTGCCTTTTGGTTTATACAAGAAGGAAGGACTCTACAGGGCTTGTCAATTAGGTAAGTAGACTAAGAGTAGTTTTAAATCTTTATCTAAGAGTGATTCACATAGGATTTTGTACTTACTGCATTTGGATCTCTTTGGACCCACTGCAATACAAAGCCTAGGAGGGAAGCATTACTCTCTAGTTATTGTAGATGACTTCTCAAGATTCACTTGGGTGTTCTTTCTTAGGAACAAGTCTGACACCTTCAGTGTTCTGACAGACTTTCTCAGGTCCATCAAGATTGAGTACTCTACTCTAGTTGCATTGATCAGAAGTGATCATGGCACTGAGTTTGAATCTCTTCTGATGAGAGAATTCTGTGGAAAAGAAGGGATCAGGCAATGTTTCTCTGCTCCTAGAACTCCTAAACAAAATGGGGTAGCTGAAAGGAAAAATAGAACACTAATTGAATCAGCAACTACATTGCTTGCTGATGCTCACTTGCCAATCTCTTTTTGGGCAGAGGCAGTGAACACAACAAATTATGTGTTGAATAGAAGCCTGATACATAAGCTTAAGGGTAAAACTCCCTATGAATTACTCAAGAATAGAAAGCCTAAGGTTAACTATTTTAAGATATTTGGCTGTAAATGCAAATATAAGAAGTATAAGCCCTAAACCCATAACAATGATAAGAAGTATTTAAGGAAATTTGGAGCAAAATCTGCTGAAGGAATATTCCTTGGATATTCTCTTTCTAGTAAAGCATACAGAGTTTACAACAAATCTACTCTTAAGATAGAAGAGTCCATGCATGTATCTTTTGATGAAACTAACATGTTAATTGAGGAGAGGAATACCACCTCTACCAAAAATACTTTGCAGGTACCAGTTCTATGTGAAGAACTCAATGGACTAAATCTACAGAATGAAGAATCTCTACTTCCATCAATTCAAACTCTTGAAGACAGTGAAGAAGAGGATAATCCAGATCTTGCTGACAATTCAAATCAAGTGACAGTTGATCATATCCCTCAAGAAGAAACTATTGCTGAACCAACTCCAACTGTTGATCACATCACAGTTAGAGATCATCCAATATCCCAAGTTATTGGAGATATTTCAGCAGGTGTTCAAACAAGGCCTCAACTACACCAAAATCAGATGCACACTTGTTTCCTATCACAAGTTGAACCTCAATCCATAAAAGATGCAGAACAAGATCAAAACTGGGTTCTTGCAATGCAAGAGGAGCTCAACCAATTTGAAAGGAACAAGGTTTGGGATTTGGTTCCAAGACCAAAAGGCCATCCAGTCATTGGCACCAAGTGGGTCTTCAGGAATAAGCTAGATGATCAAGGCATAATCATAAGAAATAAAGCAAGATTAGTATCCCAAGGATATTCTCAGGAAGAAGGAATTGATTTTGATCAAACCTTTGCTCCTGTTGCTAGACTTGAAGCTATAAGGATTTTTCTTGCCTTTGCTGCATTCAAGAAGTTCAAGGTATATCAAATGGATGTGAAGAGTGCTTTTCTTAATGGAGATATCAAAGAAGAAGTCTATGTGGAACAACCACCAAGTTTTATCTCTCCAACTCACTCTTCTTATGTATTTAAGCTTAATAAAGCTCTCTATGGTCTCAAACAGGCTCCCAGAGCATGGTATGAGACCTTAGCTAATTTTCTTTTGGAAAACAAATTCTGTAGAGGCATTGTTGATAAAACCCTATTTTTCAGGATACATAAGAAATCAAACATTACTAGTTCAAATCTATGTAGATGATATTATTTTTGGCTCTACTGATTCAAATCTATGCAAAAAGTTTTCTAACCTAATGCAATCTAAATTTGAAATGAGTAGTATGGGTGAGTTATCTTACTTCCTTGGTCTTCAAGTGAAGCAAACTCCAAATGGCATATTCATATCACAATCCAAGTATGCTAAGGAATTAGTGAAAAGATTTGGTATGTCTGATGCTTCCACCATGAAAACACCCATGCCCTCCAATGCTGTTGTTGACACTGATGAATCAGGGAAACCTGTTGATCAAAAAGTGTATCGAGCAATTGTTGGCTCTTTACTTTACTTAACAGCTAGTAGACCTGATATAATGTTTGCTACATGTATTTGTGCTAGGTTCCAAGTTAACCCCAAAGAATCTCACCTAATTTTATTAAAAAGAATTTTGAGATATATAAAGGGTTGTCCAAATCTAGGACTCTTGTATCTAACAGCTTCAGAATTTGAATTAACTGGATTCTCAGATTTTGATTATGCTGGATGCAAAGTAGACAGGAAAATCACATCAGGAACTTGCCAGTTTCTTGGTGATAGGCTCGTGTCTTGGTTTTGTAAGAAACAGACATCTGTGTCTACATCAACAGCTGAAGCAGAATATATTGTTGCATGTAGTTGTTGCTCACAGATACTGTGGATACAAAATCAACTTCTAGACTATGGTATCAACTTAAATAATTCAATTATATTTTGTGACAATACTAGTGCAATATCTATAGTACAAAATCCAATACTCCATAGTAGGACTAAACACATAGAAATTAGGCACCACTTTATCAGAGATAATGTGGATAAAAATAAAATTTGCCTACAATTCATTTCTACTGATTTGCAAAGGGCTGATATTTTCACCAAACCCTTGGATGAAAAGAAACATATCATCTTTATAAATCAGCTAGGAATGATAGATGGAGATTCAATCAATTAAAAATTAAATTTTCTACTTATCCCATCATTTCGTCGAACGGAGATCGATGAAATTGAGTCTTTCGTCGAACGGAGAAAAACGAAACCTATTAACTTCAGAGATCGACGAAGACAAGTCGTTCGTCGAACAGAGATCGATGAAAATTAATTTTTCGTCGAATGCTGTTTGATGAAGGCTAAGTCTTTTCAACTTCTGATTTTATTCGGGTTAGCCGACCTCAGTTCTACGAAAGCTTGCGTCTTCTCCAATCCCTCTATATAATCAAACCTTTATTTCCTTTTATCTTTGCGCCTACAAAAAATGCATTTCCCTCCAGTTCCCTTTGCACTCGATCGTTCTTTCTTTTGCAGGTAACAATGGCGATTTCTCAAGCAGTTCTTTCCTCAATGAAGTTTGACGCCGGGTTTGATATTGACATCGAGTCGTTTGCGCATTCCGACCAAATATTCCAGGACATTCTTCATTTGTTTGAAGAACAACAGCTTAAGAAGTTAATGACTACAAGAATCAAGCTTCCAGTAGTCGAGATAAAGGAATGGGTTTACACCATTAAGGCAGAGAATGAAACAACTCTATCAGGAACAATATCTGGAAATCAGGTTATTCTTACCCTAGATGTTTTAACTGAAGTTTTTGGATTATTGAATGGTAATGAAGAGTTAGAAATAAGTTTTGCTGAGTTTGATAATGCTTTGGTTAAGATGGGTCATTCGTCTGGAAACCCTAACCATCTGTTGAAGAAAAACTTATCCAGTAAATATAAGTTTTTGGCAGATATTGTTGGAAAGGTCTTGCTAGGGAAGACCTCAGCCCATAATTACATAACCAGGCACCAATTTCTGTTGATGGTGGCCTTGGTAGAGAAGAAGAAAATAAATTGGGGATTGACTCCTTTTGAATCAATTAGGAAGAAAATAAGTAAGACAAATGTATGTTATGGCAGAATATTGGGAATTTTTCTTCAAGGAAAATATCCAGACCTGTTGGTCTATCCCAAGGTGCTTATTAATGCTAGCAAGAGGCTAACATCAACTCTATTTGGCAAGTGGGAAAGGGTGATTCCAAAGAAGATTCCAAGGGCAGATGCCCCCAGGCCAACTACTGAAGACACTAGGACTGATCCAGTCACTCCCCTGACCCTTCCAGAAGTACCTCCTCTTATCTCTTCCACTCCTCTCCCATCTCCACCTCCTCATGAAGAAATTCCTCCCCACATTTCTCCCATAAACCCTTCACCTTCATTGCTTTCTTCTCCTCCTCTTCAAGCAAACTTATCTACAGACATTCCATCTTCATCCCAACCAGATGTTGATTTCCTTCCATCATTCAATCTCTTATCTCCACACTCACCTATCCAACCTCATTCTCCTATTCATGAAGATTTTCATCCACCAATATCAAATGCCACTACCATCTTCATGCCCTCTATTTCATTCTCTATCCCATCATCATCTCAGCATCCACAAGACCTTATGTATGTTGATTTCTCATCTCTAGCTGATCAGATATTCCAACATATAACTCCCAAGCTAGATGCTCTCATGGATGCAAAACTTGATCCAGTGCTTCAAACTCTATCTGGACTTTCTGATAAAAGTACTTCACTCCCTAACTCCGCATCTGTCCCTTCTTCTATGGGCCTAGCTTCAGGGCTTCCTGAAACTAGGCTGGGGGAGATGTCTCATGAAGAAGCTCCAGTGAATGCAATAGCAGGTTCATATATGTTTTGTGATGAAGAAGCAGTACCAGCTCCAGTTGTTGAAGAAACAATTCCAGCTCCAGTTCAAGAAAAAGAAGAATCAGAAGCAGATGGAGTGATGAATTCTCCTCCTATCTTTGTCTTTGATGATTCCCCATTGCCAGATTTTGATGATATTGATGTTGATCAAAATGTTGATGTTGAGAAAGATATTTCTGAAGCTCTTAAAGCAGTTGATGATTTATATGATAATCCTCAGTCCTCATCTGATGATGATGAAGATGATGATGATTCAGATGATCAATCTTCAAGGAAAAGAAAGTCCAAATCTAAGCCAAAGGCTGTTCCCAAGCCTCCTTCCTCAAATAATGATGTTCCATACTATATTCTGCATAATATCACCTTAATACAAGATTCCCCAGCCTGGATGAGGTTCTACAGGAATGAGAACAATAAGAGAAAGAAGATGAAGAAGACAGGATATTACTCTGACAAACCTGTCAAGTTTAGTCATCCTCCTCCTCCTCCAGTAGCAGGATCTGCAGGATTCCCTTCTTCCTCCCAGAGATCCCTTCCTCAGCAGTCAATGAGACCAGCTAGTTCAAGTGGTTCTTTCAGTTCTAGGTCATCCAGACCTCCTCCTTCAGGATCTGCCAGATCTTCTTCCTCAGTATATAAATATCATGTATCTGATGGTTCTTTTCACAGAAAAAGAAATTCTGATTATCAATTCTCCTATCAGGCCAGTGATATTGATGAAAGGCCTCCTTCTCCTAATCCAGAAGCAGAAATAATTTCTCAGATGGCTAGATTCAAGGAATCTATTGCCACAACACAGATTAACAAAGCTAAAGCAGAATGAAATGATCCTTCTCAGTATTCAACTATGTCAGAGTTCAGAAAGCAGGAATTTGAAAAGTACAGTTCAAAGCACCTATTTAATGCTGAAGATTACTTGAGGTTGCACCCAGTAGCTGTGGTTCCTCATGCTAAATTTCAAACCTTGCTGGGAGCTCAAGACCTTTATATGAGTAGAAAAGAATAAGAAAACCCAAACAGGCAAATCATATTTAAGCCTCCTTCAAAGAAGAAGTAAAGGTTCTGATTATTTTGTTTTGGTATATCTTCTATTTTCAATGTAATATATCTAAACTCAAAGCACTATAGTTCTTTTATCTGCTGAAATGAATTTACATTCTATTAGATATATATGCTATGCTGTTTTTCTGTTGTTTTATTTGATTTTTGTCAAATAGTATCCTAACCCAAATAAAGGGAGATTGTTGGAACAACCTTATTACTGATTTGGGCTAGGATCACTATCTGTTGACTAGGACTAAGTTGACCCCCATTGTATAGTCTAAAGGGTCAAGGTTTTAGGCTGTTAGAACTTAGGAAAAGCTAAGTTTCTGCATTCGACGAAATGCATTATGCGTTCGACGAACGTCTTGCTCCAGTTCGACGAATTTGCCCAGTCTCAGCGTTCGACGAATTTGTTAAGTATCAGCGTTCGACAAATTCGCTAAGTCTCAGCGTTCGACGAACTTCCCAAGTCTTAGCGGTCGATGAACTCAACATTCAGATCGACGAATTCTTATTTCAGTTCAACGAATTTTAGACAGATCAGTTATATTCTATTCTCTGATTTCAGATCAACCTAAATCAGCAACGGATCTATTCTATTTTTTGGAGTTATTCATTTCCAGATAAGACAAGATTTTAATTCCTCCTTCTATTTTATTACTTTCCATTCTCTTCCCGAGAAAGTAGTCGTTTGGCATATTGAAAAAAGGAAAAGGAATTAAAGATCATATTGCAGTTCCAAGAATTAATCCTTCTGATTATTCTATTCCTTATTCAGAGGATTTGAAATTCAAATTAGAGATATATTGTCAAAAGAAAAAGGAAGATAGAAGAAGAGCAGTACCAGTAGTAGGAAGAAGAGAGACAATATTGTCGAGAAAAAAAAATACATAGTTCATCTTCCTCAAGCAGCAGCTCTCTCATTCTCAGAGAACAACAACACAAATCTTCTCTCAGTTTTCTGCTGCAAGTTCAAATCTTCAAGAGCAACAACAAATCTGAGAAACATTGTCTCTCAGATTCATCAGCTTCAAAGAAGATTTGTTTCATTCAAGTGAAAGCTCCATCCTCAACTGTCAACCATTTCAATCAGACAGGGGGAGCTTTACATCAACACAATTCACTAGTCTTCTCTCAGATTGTTGACAGAGAAGAACTTCATAATCCCTTTTATTCCATTTTGTACAGGATTCTAACTCCCTTCAAAAGTTAACTGTTTGGTGGTAGGGCACCTGATCAAAAACCTGCAGTTGGTGTATTGGGCACCTGATCAAAACCCCATTTGTGATAGGGCACCTGATCAAAAATCTAGTGGATTCTTACCAAGGGTGGTAGAAGAGTAGATGTACCCAGGTTTAGTGGGGAACTACTATAGATCCTTGTGTCCTCTGTGATTGTGTTTATTTTTCTGTACTGTGCTGTGCTGTTTTCTTTATTTGTTCTTATAACTCACTCAGTACACAAATATATATCACTATTTTAATTCCGCTATAAAAAGAAGTGAAAAACTTTTTAATAATTCACCCCCCCTCTAGAGTAAATCTAAGATCTAACCTTACTTTCATTGTCTATTGAGGACTAGATAGACCGACGAGCTGGATCCTCCGCAAAATATAATATAGGTGTGCTTATCAATTAGTATGCAGATACCCTAATGTGTTCTTCAGGGGCGTACAAAAGGTCTAGGTCGGGAGTTGTTTGAGAAGAGCCTAGAAGTGGACATGCCCGATCCACTGCCCTCGTATGCCTCAATAGGGTACCTGAGTTGTCATACTCGAACAGAGGGAACTAACTTAAAGGTCTGTACGTACAAAGTCGAGTGGGTGAGTTGCATCATTGCATTACACAACATAGCATAACATCATTGCATAAACAAACCTCATCATATAATTTAGTATGGGCTTCTTTATACGATGAGCTTACATTTGTGCTAGATCCCCTATCATATAAGTTTGTATGGGCATTCTTATAAGATAGAGATACTTTCGTAGCTACTTTCTTTATATAGATACACTATTTTACTTACTTTTTTGCTACTATCACTGTGGTTGCTTGTTGTACAGTACTGCCATTTTAGAAATTTCTGGACTGTTGCACTAATACATATGAACTTGATAGTAGAATTGCTAGAAATAGACTATTCTCGTTCATAATTATGCTAGATAGGCATTATCACCTGCTTGATATATTACCCCTTGTTGTCTTCCGCTTTCTCCTCCCGCACGGTACCTAAGAGTCGCGGGTGGAGGGGATGAGGAATCCGTTTAGTCTTATAGACTAACGGCCAGATGTGGCATAACAAACAGAAGCACCAGGAGGAGCAGACCCGCAAATAGAGGGAGGAACATGACACGGTGGCTAGGCCTAGACTTGGACTCTCAACAGCTGTGGGGAGAGCATCGGTGAGCGACCATCTTTCGAAAGCCATCCTTCATATCTACCCTGGTCAGAATAGAGAGTTAATCATTCGCGAAGGCATTATCGAATGTCAGTGCTTAGAGTGTTTTATTTTTTACAAGAGAGAGGCAAAGAAGATATGATGTATCGGGCTAAAGCCCTTTTATTTCTAGCACTTTTATTTAGTACTCTATCTATTTTATATCTCATTGGACAAGTATTTTAATGATTATGTGATTGTTGTGGGCATGTTTTTCTTTTTTATACTATGATGTGTGGTTGGCCTGGATGAAGGATTAGCCGGCAGGATCGACGTCTTGTGGTGGTGTCCTTATCGAGTGGAGGTGTAACCACAAGGCGGTAGTTCTGGGCGGTAAGGCCAGCACCGCAAGGCGGCGGTTCTGGGCGGTAAGACCCAGAGATATAAGCAAAAAAAAAGGGTCTTACAAACTGGTATCAACTCAGCCAACTTCGATCCAAAGTAAGGAAGACCACAAACCTAGGCAACCCCCTCGGGCTTAGTTTGAGGACAAACTAGCAGCGGAAGCAATGGTGTGCCCATGGGAAAAATCACATTTAACTGTCCACTAAAATGAGATATTTAGGACAACCCTTCTAATTAAACCCTTATTCTTATGTAGCCTCTAGTGAACGTCGCCACCTGGGCGACGATTCCCCCCGTTCAAGATGTCATTCCTCCCCCACTGGCTCCCACCCACTTCAAACAATCAGAGCTAGGTCAGACATTGGCCACTATCCTGCAAGCCTTCTCTTAATAGCAGGCCCCGGTTCATGCCCCCCAACCCAGGGCCAAATTGGTTGAGTGTCTTCTGAGGCCTCTACCCACCATCTTATGCAGGGACTGAGTCGGTGGTACAGATGGAAGAATGATTAGACACCATTTAGGAGATGCTAGATGGGATACATTGCCCGGTTAATATGGCGGTGTCGTTGGCTGTCTCCTCTTTAAAATCTCATGCCAAGCGGTGGTGGAAGTCGGCCCTGGATACCACCATTGCAAGCCTCGAGTATGCCGACATTACGTGGGAAGAATTCAAGGAGGCATTACTGGAGCACTTTGTCCGCAGACAGCTAGAGATGATCTAGAAGATCGGTTCCTGCATCTGAAGCAGGGAAACCTTTTAGTATTGGAATACCAGTGGGAATTCTCGCACCTAGCCCACTTCGCCACAGCCCACCAATTAGATGACCTCGGTTACGCCAAGAGGTTTTACAAAGGCCTCTGAGACAACCTAAGTCAAGCCCTGCTATACGTAGCAGATTCTGGTTTAGTCCGGATCATCGAAGCAGCAAGGAAGCTGGAGGCGGACCACCTAATGGTGAGGAGCAGGGGAAAAAGTCCAGCAGAAGACGCAGTGTTTGGCGGCAGGGGACAGCAGAGAGGCGGGTTTATTCAACACAGGAGGTGTGGGGAACGACCCCATCCCGACTTCACACTGGAGCAGAGGCCTCCGGTAGTGTTGGCCCCTCAGCCGCTATGGATCAAGGAGCCACCTAGGCAAGGTGGAGGAGCACCTAGACAAGGTGGAGGATTACCTCCCCCACAACTATGCTACCACTGTCATCAACCCGGCCACATCCGCATCAACTATCCTCAAAGAGTTCCACCACCACCTCCAGCACCACCAGCTCAGCATTCTAGGGACCGGGGCCGAGGACGTGGTCGAGGCCGAGGATTCAACAGAGCATATTGCAGACAGGAAGGAGACCAGATGTATGCTTTGGACCTTTCTCAACCACGAAACCCGGAAAGGGTTATAGCAGGTATGCTAGTAGTTTTTAAAAGCCTTTCAAATTCTTAGATTTATAGATTTTCTATAGAATTATTAGAAATAGAAAACTTAGTCGCTTTAAACTACACCATAATTCAGAAATAGTAATTATATGCGGTAAGCCGACCCATACCTTGGTTGACACGGGAGCTTCTCACAATTTCGTCTCAAAAGACTTTATTAAGGACCTAGAGGAGGTCTGACAATATAATGGAGCCATCAGGAGGGTGCGTCTTCCCAATGGAATGGAGATCGAAGCAACAACAAAGTGCCTCTTGAAGGTGACCATCGAAGTCCTAACCCTCGATGCTCCAAAAATATTCCTGAAGATGTCAGACTTCGATCTCGTCTTGGGTATGACATGGCTCACCTGGTACCATGCTCAGATTGATTGCCCGGTGAGGAAGGTCGTGCTGAGATATGATAACACTTACGTAACCTTCGAAGGTACCATTCCCATCTCTCGTTGTTTATTTTCCTCAAGTCAGGCCATCAAGGCCCATTTACAGAGGGACAAAGTCTATTTAATATGCTTCAAGATGATAGAGATGAAGACTTCCTTAACTGATATCCCCGTAGTCCGTAATTTTCTCGAAGTGTTTATAGAAAAACTACCCGGGTTACCACCACATAGGGAAAAGGACTTTCATATTCAGTTAGTACCGGGAGCGAGACCCATATCCAGAGCACCTTACAAGATGGCCCCGAAGGAGTTGGTGGAGTTTCGTACCCAATTGTAAGAGTTAGTAGACTCAGGGTTCGTCCAGCCGAGCTCATCACCATGGGGAGCTCCGGTGCTGTTTGTGAAGAAGAAGGACAGGACTCTTTAGTTGTGTATCGACTACTGGGAACTCAGTAGACTAACAGTGTGGAACACTTACCCTTTGCCCCAGATCGACGAGTTGTTCGATCAGTTAGAAGGTGAACACTAGTTTTCAAAGATTGACTTGAGATCAGGGTACTATCAACTACGAATTCAGGAAGATGATATTCGTAAGACGACATTCAACAGTCGATATGGTCTCTACGAGTTCACGGTAATGCCGTTTGGGCTCATGAATTACCCCTCCGCATTCATGAGTCTAATGAACCGTGTATTCGAAACCTACCTGGACGTCTTCGTTATCGTGTTCATAGATGATATACTTATTTATTCAATGACGGAGGAAGAACATACGCAACACCTGGTGCTCGTACTGGAAAGTCTTAGAGAGCATAAGTTATACGCTAAATTTAGCAAGTGCCAATTCTGGCTTAAGGAAGTAGCCTTCCTAGGGCATATCATCAGTGGGGCAGGATTGGCAGTGGATCCGACGAAGGTTCAGGCAGTGCAAGATTGGCTTAAACTAAAAATAGCGTCAGACGTACGGAGTTTCCTGGGACTTGCCGGATACTACCAGAAGTTTGTGGAAGGATTCTCCCGAATTTCCCTTCCTCTTACGTCATTGACAAAGAAAGACGCACCGTTCATTTGGACTCCGCGGTGTGAAGCCGCTTTCCAAGAGCTAAAGAGTAGACTCATCTCCGCTCCAATCCTTGCACTTCCATCTGGGAAGAAAGGATTTCAAGTGTATACAGATGCATCGTACCAAGGAATCAGTGCAGTCTTAATGCAGCACGGACATGTGATCGCTTACGCTTCATGGTAGTTGAAGAAGCACGAGCATAACTATTTGGTGCACGACTTAGAGATGGGAGCAGTGATTTTTGCCCTAAAAATCTGGAGACACTATTTGTATGGGGTTCACTGTGACATCTTTTCGGATCACAAGAACCTGAAGTACGTAGACACTCAAAAGGACTTGAACATCCGGCAAAGGAGATGGGCAGAGTTTCTATGCGATTATCAGTACACGATGCTTTACCACCCTGGAAAGGAAAAAACAGTAGCGGATGCACTCAGTAGATGGGATAACACGTAAGGTGCGGAGCCTTAGTTAATGGCCATGGAACTGGTGCAAATGCTGGACAACATGCATATCACACTGGTATCCAGGGATGATCCAGAGGTCTACCAGGAATATCTAGCTTCTATGAGTTTAGTCTGTGATATCCGAGATTGGATCAAGGCTGCCCAGGGGTGTAATACAGAATTAGAACCTGTCGTCAATACCTTGGAATCAGGCACCGCTGTGGATTATTTTCTGAAAGACGATATCGTGCACTTCCGGGGTAGAATTTATATACCGATGGGGATAACATCCGGGAAGATATTCTAAACAGAAGCACACGATAGTAGGTATTCAGTGCACACGAGGATCACCAAAATGACTGTGGACCTGAAAAGAATAATGTATTGGCCAGGAATGAAGAGGGATATCATCCGCTTTGTGACCCACTACGAGTCATGCCAACTAGTAAAGGTCGAGTTCAAACGACCGGGAGGGTTATTGCAGCCATTGTCGGTGCCAGAGTGGAAATTCGAGGACATTTTCCATGGACTTTGTACATGGGTTACCGCTTCGAGCATGACTCTGTCTGGGTCATTGTGGATAGGTTGACAAAAGTGGTCAGGTTTATTCCCATTAAAAAGGGTGCTCCCGTCGGTGTCCTGGTACGGTTATTCATGGAACAATTCATCGATATCATGGAGTACCCAGGTCGATCGTGTCGGATTGAGATGGCTAATTTACATCGAGGGAATGAAAGGCAGTTCAGGCATATCTGGGGTCACATTTGACATTCAGCACCCCGTTCCACCCACAGACCGACGGGCTGACGGAACATACTATCCGAAAAATGGAGGACCTGCTAAGGTTATGCATCCTAGACAGTGGAGAGTCATGGGAAAGATTGTTGCTGCTCATCAAATTCTCTTCAAAAATAGTCAGCAGCCTAGCATTGGCATGTCACCCTAAGAAGCTCTTTACGACAAGATATGCTGGACTCCACTATCTTGGGTTCAGGATGAGAACCCAAAGGAGCTGGGGTCGGAATACATAGAAGACACGGACACCCAAATATGATTAATACGGGATCGGATGCTAAAGGCGCAGAGCAGACAAGTTAAATATTATGACGCGTGACATCGCAAGGTAGAATTCCAGTAAGGAGACCGAGTATTTTTGAAAATACGTCCGACACACAGGGTCACACGGGTGCGACGACTAAAGAAACTCAGTCCGAGATACATGGGGCCATATAGGATCCTGGAGCGAATCGGCCCCGTGGCTTATAAACTAGAGCTGCCTCCAGAGTTGGCCGGGTTGCACAATGTTTTCACGTCTCCTCGCTTAGGAGAACACTCCTTCGGCCAGAGCAACAGATCACCACTGCAACGGTCCCAATAGCATCCGACCGTACAGTCCGATTGGAGCCAATACTAATTGACGACACAGCCGTTCGAGTCTTGCGACAAAAGAAAGTTTCGCTGGTGAAGGTCCCTTGGTCTAATCATGGGCAGGATGAGCACACTTGGGATCCTTTGGACCTGATGTAGTAGCAATATCCAGGACTCTTCATGTCAGGTAAAGAATGATAAGCTTAAGAGTTTTACAATGTTTATATGTTAAACAAGAACCCTGCGGACCCAATCTTAATTTTGGGGACAAAATTTTTTCTTTATGCATTAGGATTTGTAACATCCCACAAACCACTAGACCCCTAGGTTGTATTTTTGTCATGACAAAAGGGGATACCTGCCAAAGAGTCCAAGAAACCTAAGGGAATAGCTAAATTGCACATTATGGTGCATTTAGCAACTTTTGATGACTTAACCTAGGGATAACCAAGAGGCTTCAGAATGTCAAGATACCTCACCTTGACCCCTATGACCATTCAAAGAGGTCAATGGGTCACCATGGACACTTTTTGAGTCAACCAAAATGGTTAACTTGACCAAAGTCAACTTTAACCCAAATTAGGTCAAACCTTCCTTATTCAAGTCAATTGGACTTCATATGACCAAATTGAAATTATCACTACAAAGGAAACCTTCCAAGGATCCCAATTGACCCAAAAGCCCCATCATGGGGCCACCAATTGACCCAAATTGACCAAGGTGCCCTTTAGGTCAACATAGGTCAATCCTCCACCAATATGTCTAATTGACCCTCAAGGCAAGCAATTAACCTCATCCCTAGTCTTATAACATCGCGGGGGATCAAATGGACCCAAAATATCCATCAAGTGGTCACCAATTCTCCCAATTTGACCAAAGTCAACTTTCCCTCAATTTTGGTCAAAATCACACCAATTGGCTAAATTGACCCAATTAGGGCATCACCATGACCCAATCAACATTGAGGGGCATCAAGGGGATCAATACAAACCCATCAAATTGACCAAGTCAACCCCAAAGTCAACCTTGGTCAAAGTGAGCCCTAATTATGAGATTAAGAGCCTTCTAATTAAATCCAATTGGGCTAAGGCCTAATCCAAAGTCCATCCAACCAACCCATGAGCTAAATGACCCCCTAGGCCCCTTTGAATTTGAATGGAGAGAATCCATGGAGGGAAAGGTGGGGATTTCACTCATTTGGGGGATAAAGAGGAGGGAAATAAGGAATACATGCCACTTGGCACCTCCTCATTACCAATGGCAGCCAAGGCCTTCCTCATGCATGCGGAATGCTCTCCCTTCAATGTCAGGCGACTTCCATCAAGACGAAGACTCCAAATTGCCTTGGCTGATCCCCCTCCATGTGATAACCATAAGTACACCACTCCTCAACCCCTAACACCCCTTTAGTCATCTTCACCACCTCACAAGCAGCCTAGCCCAACCTTTGGAACAAATCTTTAGCCGGAGAGTCCTTGTTTGAAGCTAGCTTATCGTCGACAACTTCATCAATGGAAACTAGGAGGAACACCCGTGCCACCAGCCGCACTCAGGTCGGAATCTTCCTCCTCTCCATCTGTGCTAGTCTTCCCCTTCTTCCATTTTTCAAACCAGCAAGGCATTAGAGATGGCCATTTTAAAAATCCTTCATGTTCTGGCCAAAAATCGAAAACAACGGGGGACCTATTTCGGACACCTTCAGCCGCGTTCTCACCGCCGTTGGATAACTTTACCTCGGTCGGAGACGGTGGATTGAGGATTTTGCCAGAGGTGATCAGAGGTTGCCGGAAATCAAGGCCAAAGTTGGCCCTAGGAGAGCGAATCACGGCCCTTGGTTCATCTGGGACGATGACGGGGAGCCGTCCGATCTCAGGGATTGGATAATCATAGACCACACTCTATTAATAAAGGTTAATTCAATTTTTGTCACACTTTAGCAGAGTTTTATAACACAATTTTTGACCACCAAAAATCAGAATCAGAAGAAGTTTTCTATACCAAATATGTATCCCTAGGTCTTTCCTTCACATGGGCACAAATTTCACCTGATTTGGTGAACCATAGCCCTTTGGGCACCTCTTTTGGTGCAAGGTGTACCATGAGCACTTGCAAGTGTATTTTGTGTAATAATTTCAAATTACTCCATAGATGGGCATGAAATTTAATCCATAGATGTGATATGACAAATTACATAACTTGT
The DNA here is from genome assembly GCA_033032865.1 of Dactylorhiza incarnata. Taxonomy (NCBI): domain Eukaryota; kingdom Viridiplantae; phylum Streptophyta; class Magnoliopsida; order Asparagales; family Orchidaceae; genus Dactylorhiza; species Dactylorhiza incarnata. The sequence goes on along the minus strand of JAWHQI010000039.1, from coordinate 3,610,224 downwards.
CCAAAAATAGAAATTTTTGGAGAATATTTTTCTAAGGTTTTAGGAATAATTTAATAAAACATGCATGGTATATATTTTGGGTTGATTGAACCCAAATCCTACCAAATCTTCTCTGAAAGATTAGCTGTGTGTATAGGAGTGTCTAGTAAATATCTTGGGTCATTTGGATCCATGCATGTGGATAAATCTAAGTGCAAATGAATCATAGTAGAATAAATGTTTAAGGATGTGACATGAGGAGTATTTTGTGAATTTTTCCCAAATCCTTGGGAGAATGAGTCTGAAATTTCTAACATAGATATAATATATCTAAGTACATCCTCTCCCCAAAAATGAGTAATTTTGGAAAACATTTCACCATGGTTTTTGAAAACATTTGATGAAGCATGTATGTGTGTCACACATGCCTAGACCCCACCAAGTGAACCCAAATTTTGGTGGGTGGTGAGGTTGGTCCCTATAAGTTTCTGGTAGAAATTTGAGACCAGTTGGATTCATGCATAAGTAGGAATACACCCATATATGCTAAGTGGGAGGTGTTGGTGTGCTAATAGCACTATTATATAGGTCAAGAATTTTAGGAACAAACATACTCATTTTAAACTAAAATTGGGGTGGCATGATAATAAGACCATAAATGTACTAGTTTAAGTTTGAGCCCAATTGGACTCTTGCATGTGAGGGAAATTCACATGCTAAGGCCTAGGTGTTAAAAAGGTGTTCTTGAAGATAATTAAGCAACAATGTTTTGGGAGTTGAAGGGTATTCCCATGGTGATTTCTTATGAAAGTCAAAACATACACTTCAGATTATGAGATGATACACCTAAGAGAAAAATATTGAAGTTTTGGGTTAATCCACTTAGGAAGTTGAGATTTATATAACTTTGTCACAAAAGTCTCAAATGATCAAGCTAGGGTCAAAACCTTCTGAAAAGTCATGAGACTTTGGGTTTCACTTAGAGGAGTGAGATTATACCTTGTGGAAATTAGTTAGAATTTTTGTAAGTGTTATAGCCCATTTCTTAGTGATTATTCAATTACCCCAATTAACCTCACCCCACCTTCACAATTGTATGAGATTGTGTATTTGGGTTGGAAAAACCATCTGGAACATCTGGAAATTTTGTTGGATTTAACTACTGAGAAATCATCATACTTCCTTCACAATGTGGAACCTTGTGTTATAATTTGAAATATTGATGCTGGAATATTCTAGAAATTTGTATATAGACTTGTGATCTCATTATGAACATCTAGAATTTTTGTTAGATTTAACTACTGAGAAATCATCATACTTCCTTCACAATGTGGAACCTTGTGTTATAATTTGAAAATTAGATATCTTGAAATATTGATGCTGGAATATTCTAGAAATTTGTATATATACTTGTGATCTAATATGAACATCTGAAAATTTTATTAGATTTAATTACTGAGAAATCATCATACTTCCTTCACAATGTGGAACCTTCTGTTATAATTTGAAAATTATATATCTTGAAATATTGATGCTGGAATATTCTAGAAATTTGTATATAGACTTGTGATCTCAATATGAACATCTGGAAATTTTATTAGATTTAATTACTGAGAAATTATCATACTTCCTTCACAATGTGGAACTTTGTGTTGTAATTTGAAAAATAAACTAACGGCCGGATGTGGCATAACAAACAAAGGCACCAGGAGGAGCAGACCCGCCGGCGGAGGGAGGAACATGACACGGTAGCTAGGCCTGGACTTGGAATCTTAGCAGCTACGGGGAGAGCACCGGTGAGCGACCATCTTCTGAAAGCCGTCCTTCATATCTACCCTGGTTAGAATAGAGAGTTAATCATTCGTGAAGGCACTATCGAATGTCGGTGCTTACAGTGTTTTATTTTTTCCAAGAGAGAGGCAAAGAAGATATGATGTATCGGGCTTAAGCCCATTTATTTCTAGCACTCTTATTTAGTACTCTATCTATTTTATATCTCATTTGACAAGTATTTTAATGATTGTGTGATTGTTGTGGACATGTTTTTCTTTATTATATGATGATGTGTGGTTGGCCTGGATGAAGGATTAGCCGGCAGGATCAGCGTCTTGTGGTGGGGTCCATCCTGAGTGGAGGTGTCACCGCGAGGCAGCGGTTATGGCGGTAATACCAGTAGATGTAAGAAAAAAAATGGGTCTTACATCTTCAATCATTTCATCAATCAGGAACACAGCTTGACAGTCGATGTTGCTTGACTGATACTTGGAGAACAGAGAGCAAGAGTATTTTTGTTCTCGAGAATTTGTTCCTTCGTCATACAGTCGACTTTTACTGTTCGATTGATTCATATATTCTCTGTGTTGTTAATTAGGGCAGACACTTATCCTTTTTGTATGACTGAGGGATCGTCTAACGGTCTACTCAGATGTCCTTTAAATGACAAAGGCCCATTCCTTAATGGCATGCACTGATTAAACCATCAGGCGGTGATATTAAATGCAGACAACGCATTTCAAATTATCTCGGTCTGTCTTGACGATAAGAGCAACATCTCAACGACAGACCTTACCGTCATGTCGATCCATCTTGAACTTGGACTAATCTTCAAGTCTTCTTAAATCTTCTTCTGAGAAGGATATCTCGACGATATGAGATATCACAGCTACACTTGCACTCACAATGCTATGTAGTCATCTCAACGAGGTCATCTTGAACATCTTGCTGACTTGAGGTCTTCTCGTGGATATCGTTGAGATCATCCTGACTTATAGTCGATATTGTCGGGATCATCCCGATGATAAGGAACACTTCAGCTGCAAACTGTTTCTATGAAATATGACTTAGTCTTCTCGACAACAAGGCTCCTTTACGACGATGTCGTTGACTTAGCTAGACATTTCTATTAAGATTCCTAAAGAACTTTTGTAAGTCAGTCTTTCCGACGACAACCTTTCTTTCTCGACGATAAATCTTCTTAATCAGATACTTAACATTAAGATATCGTCGTTGACATTTCTCTTAAGGTTCATCATGCTAGACTTCACAACGATATCGTCGTGTGATACTTGTTGACATGATGATGCTGTGACTTGGTTGATTCTTCTTGTTCTCACAGTGATATCGTCATGTGTACTTTATTGACACAATGATATCGTCGTGTTGTCCATATTGTCATGATGATTAATGACATAATCTTTATGTTGATCTCTACGAGTAGTCTCAATGATATATACATATTTATTCGACGATATGTCCAGTCCTTCTCAACGATTTTGGACTAAGAGAAATTAGAGAAGTACTGATCATACAGTCTATACTCTATAGTAAGCCTTGATCCTTCATGTGTCTTCTCAATGATGATACTCATTGTTACAGCGATATCGTTGTGTGTAACTTGTTGACACAATGATATTTGCCTTAGATATTTTTGCTTGATCCATATATATTATGCTTAGTGTGTATGATACTCTAACCTACTCATATCACATCAAATACAAATTGTAATTATCATTGACCTGAGCACTTCTTCAAATCAGGAACATTGTTGGGCACTGTTCCCAATAATCTCCCCCTATTTGAAGAAGTCATAACTCATTTAATGATAAAGTACATCTAATGAAAATCAACATATAGTAAGATTATTTCAGTTTAGTTTATATGATATGAGATGATCACAGTATAAGAGACAAAGTAAGAAACATCATTTCATTGAGGATTTATAAATAGTGAAATACATTTTGAAATTTTCAGTAGTTCTACATTTGCCCAAAAAATGAACCAGCCATCTATGTTTCTGGTTCCTTTAGAACAACTTCACTCCTTGCTTTCTTGACAGCAGCCTCCTGTTTCTTTTCAGATTGCCTAATAAAGTATTCATTTGGCTTAGGATGATATTTGAGTGGCTCTTGAGCATCTACTGGGATTCTTCTTGCTTGCTTGTCTCTTCTGTTGCTTCTTCTTAGTTCTTCTTGATTTTCATATTTGGTCCATTTTTAGGAGCTATACAATTTGTATCTTTTAGCTTTGTTTATTTTAATGTGCTCTCATGCATTTAATATAATTTGTTTGGATTTGGGGCTCCATTTCTCATAATTATCCTTCTTCTCCATTTCTTCCCGATATCTTTTCTTTCTTAGCTTTACCACATCTTCCTCTGTTATCTCTTTTCCTTTACTTTGATCAGAAGCAGTAACAAGTGTACCAGCAAGTGGATCAGCATGCTCATCATAGAAAATAGGAGGGAGATTCATTGCTTCCCTGCTTGTATTGGAGTTCCAGATGGCATGCTCACCACTGGCCATTATCATAGATCTCTCCCTCTTTATGACTTATTCTGAGATGTCCCGTTGTAGGATCCTCTGAAGATTCAGAATCTTGTCTTTTAGCATGTGAATTCGTTTTTCCATATGATTCTTCGTTTGGAGTAGATGACTGTCCAGCTCATGAGTGCAGAGATCTAGCTTTTCTTGAATGATTACTTTGTGCTCAGCCATTTGCCTGGTGGTAGCTATGTGGGCCTTTTCCAGATTGTCAGAGGTTACTACCAGATTTTCAATGACATCAGCTAGACCCTTGTGAGTGAGTTCTAGCTATGTGGCAGTGTTCTCTTACAGATTATTCATATCAATTTTCAGACTAGCAGTCTCACTTGACAGATCTCTTCTTATGTCATTGACAACAGTGTCAATATAGTTTTCAAGTTTGATTCTTTGCTCTTCCAAGAGCATCCTTACCTGGAGCAGCAATGAGGAGTCCTCTAGCCTTTGCTTTAGAGAAGAGCTGGGCTTTTCAGGTTCTCCCACAGCCTTCTTCTTCATTATTATGGAGAGGTAGTCATCCATTTCTTCAGCCTCATCAAACATAGGAGAAGGAGATCTTCTGAAGGAAAATTGTCTCACTTCATCCTCATGCATAGTTGATTCCTCAACATTTAGCAGATCTCTGCTTGTCTTATCAGCAAGATCTTCTATATTTGCTTCCTGTTGAGCTCCACTTGGGTCCTCTTGGATTGCTAATTCAGGATGGACAACATCGTCACCCACAATGATCTTGTTGATCACATCTTCCATATAAGCAGGGAGCTCAGTGTCATGCTCCCCCTTAGTTTCAGCATTCCCTTGATCTATTCCTGCAGTGGTCCTGGATCCTATGCTCAGTGCTGAAGACTGAAGAGAGACATTCCACTGCTCCACATTCTCCACAGAGCTTGATAGATCTGGATTGTGTACATGCTCACTCTCTGCAGAAGAGCTTTCTTACTCACTTTCTACACCCTTTGCAGTCTTTATCCCCTTGGGAGACTTTGTCAGGACCTTCTCCCACCTTTCAAGTATCTTTATATCCATCCTTCTCATGTGATGAATTTTTACTCCTAGTTACTTATTCAAGTTTTCAGGATATGACAGTTGCAGATAAAGGGATAGTATCCTGCCAAGATTGGGCACTTGAGAGCTTTCTTGTATTCTCTTGAAGATGATTTGAGCTCAATCTATTTTCTTGCTTAGTCTGATACTTTCCTTTATGTCAAACATTGGTTTGGATATACTGTCATGTGACCCTACCTTGCAGAGAAGGGTTTTTCCCACTATATCATCTAGCAGCTTTCCCTGCTGATTGAAACTCATCCTTTCTAGAGACCCATATTTCTTCCCGGAGTGCCCACACCATGCTAGGGCATCATCTAGGTCCTTTTGGGTGACCTCTTCATTCTATTCTTCATTGCAAAGGTGGGCAACTAAAGAACCTTAACCAATCTCTTTGGAGTTACTTTTACTTTTATCCCATTGATCTTACTCCAAAGAGATTGGTTCAACAACCCTACAATCCCTCAGGCTCAACAACCTTACTAATCAGGCTTACCAGCCCTACACCTTAGGCAAAATGCCCTACAGACTCAAAACACAAGTGTTCTTACAAAGGTAATGAGTTATGCTTACAACAGATGATAGTTAGATTCCTTTTGTCTTCTGTTGTGGATGTTCTTCTGGTGCTGACTTGAAGCAGAGCTGAAATGCAATAACTTCAAACCTTGCTCCTATTTGACCCTTCTCTTCAGAAGATGAAGAATGATCAACTTGCTCTCCTTGATTAAATCAGGAAGAGCTATCTTCTCTCCTTCTATTTGCTTGCAGGTTCAGGAAGTAGGAAAAAAGCACTTGTGGAAGCCGACAATGGAACAGTGAAAATCTTTCTCCACTTTTCAGCACCTTGTTCTACAATGCCCTAACTTGTTCTTTTATACTCTTATCCATCTGCAACAGCTCTAAGAAGGCCCCTGACATGGCATGGAGGGTGATAGAATACTTTATCTTGTTTTGCAGCTGTTTGCGCCAAAAGTAGATCCCTCCAATGTAATATTCAAATATGAATCTGTCTCAACGGTTGGGCTGAGTCAGTCTTCAGTCTCAGCGGCTGAATCTGTCTTCGTCTCAGCGGATACACTGTGACAGATAGTCTTCTCAGCAGATTCTGTCTAAGTGCAGCTCAGCTGAGCTAGTCCCCTTCTTTGTGGCTCATGGCCTAGTCTCAGCGGTTCAGCTGAGACAATGAAGTCTTCTCAGCGGTTTTATCAGTAATACCACAGAACTTATTCCAAAGTTTGGAACAACCTAACCCTGCATATACATGATGTAGAATAGGGTTTATCAAATACAATATGTACTTAACATTGAGTGTGATGCCTCTTTAAATCAAGGGAACATTGAGGGCAATTTTCCCAATAATCCCCCCTATTTGAAGAAGGCAGAACATACACCAATGCTAAGATACATAACTACAAAAAGAACTATCATGGCATTATGTGAAATAAAATTCATGATAACTTAACAAGTATTTGTTAACAAAAAATGGGCATTATGGAAAATATCATGACAAGTTATAAGATGGTCATGACAACGTAACAATATAGCAATAATATTGTTCAACATATATTGGCACCACAGAATATGTAAAGCATTAATATAGAACTATATTAAGCATACCTAATGATAGCCTATAACACAGGATAATATATCAACCATTCAGAATCACTTTCATTTATGGAAAAATGTTGATACATTGTTCAGTTTACATTTTGATTTAAAAAAATTGAATACATAAATTTTAGTTTTTCTCTTCTTTGCTGAAGTTGAGCATTTAGCATCATCAACAACAACCTCCTTTCCTTTAGTAGCAGACGCCTTTTCTTCAGCAATAGCTTTGATCTCAGCTAACTTCCTTTTGTTTTCTTGCCTCTTGAAGTAAAGATAGGGCTTGGGAGTATATCTTGAAGGCATCCTTTTTGGATTGTGCTTCCTTACAATATTTCCTTTGAAGTTTCTTTCCCTCTTGGAATTTCTTTCCAGATGCCTTGTCCATTCTTCAGCTGGGTATATCCTGTCAATGTACTTGGAGATTTGGCCATGGTTCAGCCAAGCATTAAGAATAATGCTTTTGGAGTCTTCACTCCAATACTCATAATCAGGGTCATTGCCCTGCTCTTTTCTTTGCTCAACCATGAATTCTTCAGCTAGCAGCACACCTTCTCTTTTCCTCCTTTTTGCAAGTTGAGCATTTTGTGTTATCTTAGTTTGACCTTTAAAATCAAAATCTTTGTTACTGAAGTTGTCCAGCATAGGAAGCTTTAGAGTTATTCTTGTTCCCTGTAGAAATTGGAGAGCTAGCTCAGAGTTGGTTTCAGCATTGGCCACCTCCCCCTTTCTGGCTTCTTCAACCACTTTAGTTTCTAAGCTTTGGGAGGTGGCAGCAACAGATCCTGAGAGGGTTTGGAAGGCATTTTCTAAGTCTAATTTGAGCTCATCCTTCATCTTTTCTGCCTCTCCAATCATTGTTGTAGTTGTGTTCTATACATAGTCTTCAATGTGATTGGAGGTCTTCTCTATGACCTCATCAGTCTTGCTAACATAACTCTTGACATATGACATGTCTTGCTCAGATAGCTGCAGAAGCTTGTCCATTGATCTTAAAATTGTATTCTGAGATACAACAGATTTTTCTGCTAGGTCAAACCACTTTGTCATCTGCTTATTAAGGAAGGAAATTTCTTCCTTAATTTCTTGAATTTCATCCATGACTTCTTTCTTGACTGTCAAGACAGAACTATCAATATAATCCTTAATTGAAGTCATATGACCTTCAATAATGGAAGTGATTGAACTTGGGAGATGTTCATGTGATACTGTGGAGGGATGGACTTCAGGTACCACTGTTAATTGCTCCATTGCATGCTTGCCATGCTCCCCCTCAACCTGAGCAGGGAAATCATCCCCCTCAGCTGCATTATCCTTCTTGGCAACATCATCTTCTATAGCCTCCTTGTTTCCTTTGTCAGTTGAGCCTACTTGCTCCCCCTCATTAGGAGCATCTCTATATTCCTTATCAGAAACTTTCTTCTGCTACTCCCCCTCAGATGGGGCCTTATCATACTCCCAGTAGTCTGCTGGTTTATGAGGGATTAGTTTAAATCTTTTCTATAGATTTGATATTATTAAATCAATCTTACCATATATGTCAGCAGCATTGTCCCCTTGTTCATACTCATGATCTTCTGATGATGATGACACATTATGTACACTTTTATCAGCTACATGGGGATTAGGAGCATCACATGGAGTGTGATCTCCGTCATTTCCTTCTGATTTTTCCTCAGCAGCAACATCCTTGATCTTCTCATGCTCTTGAACACCAGCATTATTCTCATGACCGGCAGTGTCATGGTCCTCATTATCATCTCTTACTGGATTGCTGGCTAGTCCTTGTTTGTCCTCAGCAGGGACAATGTTCAGGATCATCAGACTCAGACTCAGAACAAATCATTCTGGTCTTCTTGAGTCCTTTGACTAAAACCTTCTTCTTTTCTTTTAACTCAGAGGGCTGGCTCATTGGTAGCACCCTTGAGAACCTGTCCAAGGTCTTAATGTCCATCTATTTCAGATAAAGAAGGTTTGATCCCTTTGAATTATCAAAGTCCTCAGGATATGTGTTCAGAAGATATAATGAAAGAATTCTGCCTCAGTTGGGGGCCTGCAGACATTCTTTGATCCTTTGGAATAGAATAGCTTGTTGGAACATGCTTTCCGCATCTCTCGGTTTGATAATAACAAATCATATTGTATTTGATCATACTTGCATTGTGTTTATAGTGTGCAGGATCTTCAACATTCAATCCCCAAAGGAGTGTGAAAAAGAAAGACGTCAAAGCGACATCAGGATGATTATCTGTTGATACCGCGGCGCGGTAACACTACCGCTAGCGCTAGCGGTCTGACAAAATGAGATGCGCTCGATGAAATGGTGTTCGACGAAAGTAGATGCCGTCCGACAAACTGGCGTTCGACAAAATTGAGTTCGACAAAATGGAACTGCGTTAGCACTACCGCTGGCGCTAGCGATCGACGAAATGAAGTTCAACGAAATGAAAACAGCGATCGACGAAATGGAGTTTGATGAAATGAAAGCAGCGTTCGACGAAATGTGAGGCCGTTCGACCAAAAGAGATGTGCTCTACCGCAGAGCGTTGGCACTACCGCTGGCGCTAGCATAAATGGAAACAATTGACGGGAAGGAAACATTGGAGAAAAAGGAATGTTTGGTGGGATGCATATTTAGCATGCTCTACCGCGACGCGGCATCTCTACTGCCCGGCGGTAGCTTTTGGAATCCTCCCGTCTGCATGTGATTGAGGAGCAAATATGGAAGGAGATATTGGCTGAAGGAAGGTTATCTCGCTATTGCGGAGCGTTAGCATTACCGCGGCACGCTAGTCGGAGTTCAAAGTTTTGTGATCAAATGTTGCCTAAGTTGCCACGATCCGTGTGCTTGATCATTGCCTAATGTGGCTACCGCGGGTCGGTAGTACTACCGCAGGCGGTAGCGGCTGATTCTATTTAAAGACGCGCGCTTTCTCCGTTGAAGCTTGCTGTTACAGAAGGAATTGAAGCCATATATTCAGAGCACTCGTGAGAGCCTTCTCCAAGCAGCCCGAAGAAGTCCGTCAACGTTCGTGAACGCAAAGAACTTGAAGACCAATCTGATCGCATCTACATCGACATCAAGTTCTTCTTTTTGAGGGAGTTCTTAGTTTGTGTTTTGTTTTAGTTTCTAATTGTAACCATTATATCTTTTGTTCGGTAGAGGAACTCGCCACACGACGACTAGGGCCTTGCAGGGACTAGGGGAAATTTGCCACACGGTGACTAGGTCTGGGTAGGACTTAGGGAGTAATTCGCCTCGTGTTGGCGACTAGGTCTAGGGAGTAGATCTAGGGGGTGCTCGAGGCCTTTCTGGGGATAGGAAGGCTAGAGCAGCTTGAGGCCGTATATGGGGAGAGATCGGCTAAAGCCAACCGGTTCGTGGGGATACGAGTCGGTATAGAAAACAAAAAGAATATTCATTGGTCGCCTATTTCCAAGCGTCATTGGGAAAAATTTCTGTAATCATAACTATTTCAATTCAATATTAATGAAAATATGTTTATTTCTTCATCTCTGATTCGTTCTCTCTGACTTTCATTGGTTTAAACCTAAACATATTTTCTCTGTCACTAACGCTGAGCGGTAACACTACCGCTGGCGGTAGCAACAGAGAATAATTTACTTTAATAATCATAAAAAGTTTAAAACCCTTATTCACCCCCCCCCCCCCTCTAAGGGCGCCTACAGATCCAACAAGTGGTATCAGAACCAGGTTATTCCAATTCGGCTTAACAACCGGGAATAATGGCGTCTCATGATCTCGCTTCCACTAGTGGGGTAAATTTGTATGAAAAAAGAAAAATCTCTTGCACCACCTTTATTCGAAGGAAGAAATTATAAAGGGTGGAAATTGTTAATGGAAACTTGTATTAAAAACTTAGATATCGAAGCTTGGAATATAGCAATCGTAAGACCAGCAGATGAAACAAATAAAAAGGAATGTCACCTAAATGCAAAGGCGTTAAATAGCATTTTTTGTGCCTTATCTCAAGAAATTTTTAAATTGATTTATTGTTTTTCCAGTGCATACAAAGTATGGAAATTTCTTGAAGAAATGTATGACTTTCCTCTTACAGGTATGGAACGAGTGCAAGAATTGGAGAACATACAAGCTTGCACATATGTTCAAGAAAGCTCCTCTCGTGATGGATCAATGGAGCACACATCAAATGGAAGAGAAGAAGAAATACTATCTTCGGAAGAGGAGTGCCAAAAAGATGTAAAAGAAACAATATGTTCAAATCGTGCCTCTCCCGAAAGCAATGTAAGGAAATCAAATTCCATTTTTTGTACTTCTATTTCTACATTACAATTGCTACAAATTACAAAGCGAAAAATTAAGAAATTAAAAAATGCTAATTGCAAACTGCGCTTAGAAAATAAAGATTTAAAGGCAAAAATTAATGAAGAACAAAATCTTGAGTTATCTAGGTCTACCCATGGCTCCTTAGTTGAAAACATTACACCTTGTATAGAATTTAATGATTTAAAAGAAAAATGCAAGGAACTTGAAAAGGAACTTCTTTTTATAAAAGAACAAAATGAAAGATTATGTTTAGAAAATTCATCCTTGAAAAATGATTGTGTTAAATGTAAAGACTATAAAATTGAAATTAAAAAGATGGATGAAATATTTGAAGAATTTAGAAACAATTATCAAAATCATATTGAGTCTATTGTATCCACTCTTAAAAATAGCACAATAGCCTATAATAAAGCAAGACATAATCTTAAAGTTAAGAATTATGAATTGGAAACTAAAGTCAACTTGCTTAAGGAAATTATAAAGAAAAATTCTCAACACATAAATCAACAATTTCAAGCAAATTCCAAAAGCAGGTTAAATATGAATTTTCATATTATGTCTAAGCCTAATAAAGGAAATGAAAAATATCAAATGCTTGAAAATGAAATTCCAAATCATTATCATTTACAACATCATCTTTCTCCCAACATAAACTTAAAGACAAATAAATTTTCTATAAATAATGTTTTGCAAAATCATCATGGAAATTTGACAAATAAAAATAATATTAAACCAATGTTTGAATGGCGGCCTAAAGTTAAAGATGAAACACAAACTCAAATCAAAAGGGCCCATTCAATCATATCTCCCCAAAAGCAAACACGATATATTTGGGTACCCAAAGGAACCGCCACACCCGGTCCTCTTTGGATACCTAAATCTCTCATTCAATAGTATCCTATCATTAGCATGAAGTAGAAATCAATTAAAAATGAAATATCAATTCTTTACTTCATGATATGCTTAATTTCCTTTTTGTTTTTGCTTTTATTCCTTTGAGCAATCATGATAAGATCACTTTATATAACTTGTGATATGATTTTCACATATTAAACCAAAATTCATTATTAAATCAAATTGAACACAATTAAATAAAAAGTCATATTATTTTCAAGTGGTCTATTTATCTTTTATTTTTATCCTTCTAAATCCATTTCCTAAAAGTCTTATAAAATTTGAAAAACTAAATTTGTCATATGATATTATTAAGACTAAATGAAATAAGTGTCAAAATGGATTTAAAAGGTGTTTTTAGGGCTATTAGGCTAAATTTATAAAATGCGCAAGTTTTGCTTATTTATTTAATATACTTGCGTAATTTGTTTGCCCCTATCATGCTTAACCAAAATCTGAAGAAAAAAATTGAAATCGGAGAATTCAAATTTTCACATGATAATGCCAAGACAAATAAAAATAATTATCAAACTATGAAGTGAGAAAAATTCATAACCATACAGGATATCTGTAAACTACTTCAGCAAGATAAGCATAAAAGAACACTTAAAATATGCCAGAAATTAGTCCAAAATGAAAAACATGAACCCAGATAGTACGCTGGTACTAACGCCAGCGCTAGAACTATCGCTGCGCGTTAGTAATAGAAGTTTGTCTTACTGTCTCTGGAACCTGTATTATTACAAAAATAAAAACAAATTATTCATTCTCCAGCTCCCATACTGCTACTCTCCCCTTCATCACCTCCACGTCGTTTCCGACGAAGCGATCATCGAGGCTCCTCCTCCTCTGGACTCTCCTCTCTAACCGGTGATGGAGTTAACTTGAGTGCCACCATTATCTTCCGCATCATCTTCTCAATACCGAATATCATCTTCGACATTCATGTCACTTTCCTATTTATGTCCGCTCCCTGCTCCCTTAGCTCCTGTAGTTCTCGTTGGGTCTCTATCATTGACCCACCTCGTCGAACTGGAGGTTGTGGAGATGGAGCCCTTTCTTGTCGTGGAGGATGAATTGATAGTGTAGATAATCTGGCTGGTCGACAATCAAGATGATAAACCTCCCTATTAAGAGACTGACATTTCTTGTATACAATTCGTTGAATAATTCCTCCCAATGGAAGAGTATTCAATCGTTGTCGCCTTGGATCTTTCAGTTTATATGTATACCTGATCATTGATAGAAGGAGATCTGCCATATCAAACTGAATTCTTTCTAAAATATGGTAAGTGACCATACTCAATTGTGCCGTGATCATCTTTGTATCTCCCCCCTTTATCATGATCGTACGTCGTAGGATCTCTTGTATCATGTACGCGTCAGGAGTCAGTGTTGTGACCGATGAAATCAAATCCTCTTCATCTCTTTGACCATGCAATACCTCATTCACTCTAGTACAGTTCCGAAGTGTTCGAAACCTCTCTACGATATCCAAGAAATTACTACTCAACTCAAGACCAAACTCTGCACGTAAATCTTCATGTGTTATTACTATCTCATGACCTTGGACCTAGAACGTACTCCTCCTTCGAGATTTGTCTGAGCCGGATCCTCCAATCCCATGTAAAACTCCCTTACTAAAACCGAGGAAAAGTTATCCTCTATCATCACAGAGAGAACACTCACATCAGCCAAATATTCGTAGATATGCGCATGAATGGGTAAGTCTACCCCCACCATCATAGCCACTCCGATGGTGGCATCCTCAATACCGGGAAATATATTACCACCCTCTCGATTCCGATCTACATTTGATCGTCGAGCGCGACTACTGGAGGCAGCCATTCTCAAATCTGAACCAAAATAAAAGTGAAGGAAAAACATCAAAAATCTGGACACGAGATCTACCGCGGCGCGATAGCTGACAAAACTACTAATCGTCTTCCTCCTCTTATTTCACCCAAATAATCCTCCAAATCATTTCGAAAATGCTTGAAAAATTCGAGATCTGAGATATTTCAACTAATCTAACATGAATACTCAAACAATAACTCATAGATCTACCAAAATGACTTGAAATTTTTTTCAAAAATCCTCCTATGACTACATTGCCATGAAATTCTTTCAAATCCGCTAGATCCTAGCTTGAATCACTAACATGAAGCATAAAAGAAAGTAAAATAACAAAAGAAAATACTTACCTATTGTTAACGCCGACGGAAACTGAAGGAAAATACGAGATCCAAAACCCCTTGACCAAATGAAATCTGACCGGGTCAGATCCTTTTTTTTGTCTTTCATGTTTGTTGCTGCTCTCTTTTTATTTACCTTTATGCATTTATTTATTTCCTATTATTTTCTTCACGAAAACCTTAAATAAAAAAAACTAGAAAACATTCTCAAAACACCACAAATATGCTTTTTTATATATATCAAAAACAACTACAAAATTGAAAAACCAATTAAAACAACAAAAACATGGTTTTTATTTGTTTTATTTTTTTTGCTTTTGAAAAACTTAAAATTTATAAAAACTGATGTAATTTTCAATGTTTCAAGGATGATATGGTTTATCTTGCTAAGTTTAGAATACAATGTTTCATTCTCTATTTCAAGTATCTTAATAACATTGTTTTGTATCATGCCTTCATCATTATCTTATGTATGCTTTGAAATTGATTATAGAAATCATGTGTAGTATTGCATAGCATGCCTCAATGTATGAGTAAATGATTTATATTTGATAATGATTTATTCACTCACATTTTTTATAAACTACATATGAATTTAATCTACTCTTACTTGATTGTGTAGTGTAACAACCTAATATTATTGTTATGCATGCTTAGTTTTACCTACACCACAATTGAGAATCTTTTTCATGCACCTATTTTTGAAGAAGTGTGTTTTTTCCAAGAAATTTGTTTGCACATACAAGTGAATTTGGAGACCTTTGTTGTTAAGCAAATATTCAAATGAATAATTGACAAAGATAACTCCACCAAGCACTACTCACCCTCCTGATAAGTCTTAATGAGCATTGTGAGATTGAGCACCTTGGAGAGAATTGTAAAGTGCCTTGTTGCAAACACATCTTTTTACACTACTTCTTGTACACTGGATCACAAATAACCAAAATTCAAAATAATAATTGTGATTCCCCAAGCACTACTTTGCACCCTGATAAGTCTTATTAAGCATTGTGTGTGCAGAGCACCTTGGTAGTTGTACTACTTTTCTATGTGCATTGAAAAATTTATATAGCTTTGTGGGAAGAAGTAACTCTAAAAACGCATTTTCAATAATGTTGTATTTATTCCATTATACATGTCATGTGTTTTGATTAACTCATATGTATACTTTTATCAAAAACACTATTTTGTACACATCATTATCACCTGTAAGCCTTCTACTCATGAGAATTGGAGTCTATTGCATATCTACATGTATTCTCTAAATTCTTAAGTAAATGCACTAGATAGCTTTGCGTGATCAATACAATGTATAAGTGTACTTGATTTCTCAATTTAAGACATTGTATTCTTCTATCTTGACTTGATATGTTGTATCGTGCTTACATTTTTTTTTGCTACGCCATGTGTACTCTTTATTGCTTACCTTTCAAAACAAGTGTATGACTATGTTGCAACTGAAATCATTTTGTGTACTTAAACTGCTACAACATCTATTTCTGTCTAAAACTCTTAATTATCTACAATGCTTCACCATTCTTATATAGATGTTCACTTCAAAAATATATTTCTTCATGCTTCCCACCTCTTTACTACTTGTACGCTCGATCATGAATACGTTTTTCCAACAAGTGTTTCCTTATGACAATTTCTTCACATTTCTTTTTTCACTCCCATATATTGTACTTTTCCTAAGCATTTATCTCTTTATCATGTTCATTCCCTCTCTACACATTTATTGCACACGTTCTTGTTTGACTTTCTCTCCACCCTCTTTTGATAATACCAAAAGGGGGAGATGAAATTTGAAAGAAATTCACATGTTTGGGGAAGTCAAGTTTGTTGGAACATGCTTTCCGCATCTCTTGGTTTGACAATAACAAATCCTATTGTATTTGATCGTACTTGTTTTGTGTTTATAGTATGCAGGATTCTGTGCTTTAAAATGGTGCTGTGTATAGTTGCTACCACGCCGCGTTAATTCTACCGCTGGCGTTAGCACTAACGAACCGCTGAGACGAAACCGCTGAGACGAAACCGCTGAGACGAAACCGCTGAGAAGGAAACCACTGAGAAGATCTGAAAGCTCTACCGCGCCTAGTTAACTCTACCGCTGGCGCTAACATTAACGAACCGCTGAGAAGAAACCGCTGAGAAGGGAAACCGCTGAGATGCATGCTGGCCCAACGAAATGATCTACCGCGGAGCATTAGCACTGACGCTGGCGTTAGTATATATGGAAACTATTGACAGAAAGGAAAGTGGAGAAAAAGGAATGTCGACGGGTCGCTATGTTTGGCAAGTACTATTGCGGCGCGTTAGGTCTATCGCCCGGCGGTAGCTTTTGGAAACATCCTGTCTGCAGTTGATTGAGGGGCAAATATAGAAAGAGATATTGGCTGAAGGAAGGAAATCGCACTATCGCGGGGCGATAGTGTTACCGCGGCGCGCTAGGCTGTCATAACCGTTTGCGCTCAGAAGTTGCCTTAACTGCCACGATCCGTGTGCGCGTCGTGTCACTATTGCGGGGCGGTAGTACTAGCGCATGCAGTAGCTGTCGAATCTATTTAAAGAGCGGTGCTTAATCCATTAGGGCTTGCTGATACAGAAGGAATAGAAGCCATATATTCAGAGAACTCGTGTGAGCCATCTCCAAGCAGCCCGAAGAACTCCGTCAACGTTCGTGAACACAAAGAACTTGAAGACCAATACGATCGCATCTACATCGACATCAAGTTCTACTTTTGAGGGAGTCTTTAGTTTGTGTTTTGTTTTTACTTTCAAATTGTAACCTTAATATCTTTTGTTCGGTAGAGGAACTCGCCACACAGCGACTAGGGCCTTGCGGGGACTAGGGGGAATTCACCACACAGCGACTAGGTCTAGGTAGGACTTAGGGAGGAATTCGCCACACGTCGACTGGGTCTAGGGAGTAGATCTAGGGGGTGCTCGAGGCCTTTCTGGTGATAGATTGGCTAGAGCGGCTTGAGGCCGTATCTGGGGAGATATCGGCTAAAGCCAACCGGTTCGCGGGGATACGAGTCGGTATAGAAAACAAAAAGGGTTTTCATATTATTCGCTTCGATTTCTAGTGTCATTGAAATCAGATTTTGTAATCAATTTTATAAATGTTAATCATGTCTTTTCTTGTTTAATAAAATTGATTTCATTTCTAATTTCAATATCTCTTTACTTCTGTTTTAACTTAGATCAAAATATCAAAAGTTTTCTATTATAGTATAAAGTTTTTAAAACCCTTATTCACCCCCCCCCCCCCCCTCTAAGGGCGCCTACAGATCCAACAAGTGGTATCAGAGCGAGGTTATTCCAAATCGGCTTAACAACCGGGAATAATGGCGTCTCTTGATCATGATCTCGCTTCTACTAGTGGGGAAAATTTTAATATAAATGAAAATGTATTATCACCAACTTTATTTATGGGAAAAAATTATAAAGGGTGGAAAATATTAATGAAAAATTTTCTTAAGGCCCTAGATGAAAAAGTTTGGAATATTACTATTAAAAAGCCATCTAGCGTATTAACTAGAAACGAAATTGTTTTAAATGCTAAATCTATGAATAGTATATTTTGTGCGTTAGATCAAAATATTTTCAAACTTATTTATAAGTTACCTACCGCATATGAGATTTGGAATTTCTTGAAAGAACTTATGATTCTCCTTCTACAGGTATGGAACAATCGCAAGAATCGGAGAATATGCAAGCTTGCACAAGTATTCAAGAATGCTCCTCTCATGATGAATCAATGGAGCACACATCAAATGGAAGAGAAGAAGAAGTACTGTCTTCGGAAGAGGAGTGCCAAAAAGATGTCAAAGAAACTATATGTTCAAATCATGCCTCTCCCGAAAGTAATGAAAGGAAATTAAAATCTCCTATTTTTTGTACTTCTATTTCTACATTACAATTGCTGCAAATTACTAAACGTAAGATTAAGAAACAAAAAATGGATAATGCAAAACTACGTTTAGAAAATAAAACTTTGAAAGCAAATGTGAATGTAGAATCCAAAAATGAAATGTTTGTATCTCCTGCATGCTCTTCATTTGAAAACTCTATATCTTGTTTTGATTGTAATAATATTAAAGAAAAATTCAAGGAACTTGAAAAAGAGTTTGAAAAAGAGTTTACTTTCATAAAAAAACAAAATGAAAAATTATGTTTAGAAAACTCTTCTCTGAAAAATGATTGTGCTAAGTGTAAGGACTATAAAATTGAAGTTAAAGAGATGGATGAAACATTTGATGAATATAGAAATAACTATCAAAATCATATTGATTCAATTGTTTCTATTCTTAAAAACAGCCCAATCGCGTATAATAAAGCTAGACATAATCTTATAGTTAAGAATGATGAATTAAAATCAAAAATCAACTTGCTTATGAAAATGGTAAATACAGATTCACAATATCAAACTATATCTAAAAACAAGTTGAATATGAACATCTTACCTATGTAAGTCCTCAAATCAGAAAGTTGATTTCTGGAATCCAGCGCTATCGCCGGTGATGGCGGCTATCGCCCGGCGATAGAATTCTGTTGAGAAGGTTTCTGTTGAGAGGCTGTCGTGCGGCGGTAAGTTTAATGCTGGCGACACCGTGACACATGTCATGCACTGTTCAAAGCAGTGGCGTTGACTGGTCGGAGTCGGTTCTTTAGAGTTATCGCCAGGTGATAGCGCTACCGCCCGGCGACAGCTCCAAAATGTACTTTGCGGCCGAAATCGTGGGCATTGATGGCACTTGGAATTTTGGGGCTGGTTTTTGGTGTGTTGGCTCGGGAGCTGGCATAGGGTGGCCGAAACCCTCTTGTCTTCCTCTTTCCACTAAGGGTTTTGATTTGGGAGTGAAGGAGAGCTCCAAAGTGATGATGAATAGGGTTTCTCAACCCTAGGGCTTGGATTTGGTGGAGCTACACTCATCGGAATCCCTCAACGTTGGTGGCTATGCGTAGAGGAGGGATAGACGCTCCTTTACATCCGTGTCAAAAGTCAAGCCATGGCCTCGAAGCGACGTCTAAGGGTAATGATCTTTTCTACCCTCTTTTGGACATGTGTTAGTCCATTTCCGTGCATATTTGAGGTCCCTACCCAAAAGGGTGAGGTCGTGACCTCCGCCGGGTGGATTCGTGTTATCCCCGTCAGATCTTGCATACATGTAGAGTCCATGCGTGAAATGGATGTAGGCGCGCTGTGTGAAGCCCATCCGAGATGGTTCATCCGGATTGGTGATGCTTTTTGATATTATGCGTGCCGGGGAAAACTCCGTGTTGATATCCTGCTTCGTAGGACTAGAGGGTGCTACTGCATGCGCAGCAACGCCTGGGGGTGTGACCCGGGGAGCACACGAGGTTAGAAGCAGAAATGGAGTTTCTGTTCACTATCGCCTGGCGTTAGCGTTATCGCCGGGCGGTAGCTCCCAGACTTGGTTCTGGTGATTTTGTGCGTTCTGAGGCAGCGGGAGTGCTACTGCTTGTGCAGCAATGCCTGGGGGTGTGCCCCGGGAAGCACCCACAGTTAGAAGCCAAAATGGGGTTTCTATGCGCTATCGCTAGGCGTTAGCGTTAACTCCGGCGACAGCTCCCAGACTGAGTTCTGGTGATGTTGTTGTGCCCACCTGTTGAGAGGACCTGATGCCTGTGTGACCGACCTGTGTGGGTGTCCTGGTGGATGACTTAGCAGCTCGTAGAGCCGGCTAATTGAGAATACCTGGGCTGAGGGGACGCCATACCCGCTTTTTGTGTTGTACAATGAGAGCTGTGAACAACTGGCATTTGGCGAACCTGAAACCGCACCATTGCAGCACCTGATTAGTAAGGCTCGTACAACATGTCGGGAAGCAATGTGAAAGAGTCTTCAGACTACGGGATGTTCACATTTAAAGCACGGGAGATCCATGGTATTCGTGCCACCGACTTTAGCCTCGAAGGGCAAAGCCATCAAGAGTGGATGGTGGTGGAAGGCGGAGTACACCAAAGAGTGCCTGAGAGCACGAGACGTGGAGGCCATTCCCATGTTTGTGATTGATGCATATGTATGAATTGTTGTGGGCCGTGTCAGCCGCTTCATTCTGTTATATATATATATATATATATATATATATATATATATATGTTGTGATGCTCTTGCAGGGACGGGAAACTGCCACCCCCCTCGAAGGGGTGGGGTCATTATATTTTGGTCAGCCGTTGCTGACCGTTACCCTGTTTTGCCACCATTTTTGGTGGGCTTATTGTACAGGTGCTGGACCGAGCGGGAACGTAGCGGGCTCTTAGGGGGTTGAAGCCCCTGCGCTGCTGCGGCCCTTGAAGGCCTTTTATTGTTCTCTTGTTTTCATGTATGGCCGGCCTGCGCGCCGATGTTGGTAAATTGTAAGGCCATCGTGCCTAAATTTTGTGTTGTAAAACATATATTCCTATTTAGTAAAAGTGGACATACCCGGGTACGGGTTTTGGGGTTTATCTTATCTCTTTTCAGCTTCCGCATAGAATGCTCTGAGTTAGGCTTTGTTGTATAGCGTCATTCGATATTTCAATTAAGTGACGTTCCCGTTTGTTTTGTAGTATATGGCGTGGGGCCCCGGCCGGACCCTCTGTTATATGCTCCCGAACGGATGGGGGTGTTACAAATTGGTATCAGCTTCTAGGGTTTCGTGTCCTTCTAAGGAATTCGTGGACGAATTCTTTTAAGGGGTGGTGAGCACGTGTGTGCGCTACCATCGAGACGTAAAATAAACCCAAAAATGTCCACTTAGGAATAAAATGTAACAAAAACCAACAATTATTGCATGATTTTGGAACCTGAGTGTTCCTTTTGTTGTTAGTTGCGACTGTGCTGTCGCCTAACTGTGTGTTGCACTCGTGTAGGGCACTCGAAGTGCAGCGGGACCGTCGCGTCCCCGTGACGTGGTGGAGAGTAGCGGGTCTGCAGAGGTTCCTACACTTCTGTCTGCTGAGATGGTGCGGCTTGTCACAGAAGCCATTCTAGCTGCGTTGAATGGCCAGCCTGGAAGGCAAGGTCAACCGCCGGTGCAGGAAGTGGCCCCAGAGCCACTAAGAGTGGAGCAAGTCCCCGTGAGGCGTGCTGCTGAGCAACAGCTAAAGCACTTCCTGGGATTTTGACCTCCTCCGTTTACCGGGGTTGAATCCCCAGCTGAGGCCGAGGACTGGCTGTCGCATATGGAGCGAATTCTGACAGCGACACAGTCGGATGAAGCGCAGAAAGTGACCTTCACTACTTTCTTGTTGGAAAAGGAAGCCAGGCGGTGGTGGGATGAGGTAGAGAGGCACCAGTTTGCGGGAAGGAGACTGGTTGATGTGCCGATGGACGAGTTCTCGAGAATCTTCCTGGCAAGGTATGTGCCTCCGTCGCAGCAGATCGCGATGGAGAACCAGTTCCTGGCTCTGATGCAGGGTGATAGACTGGTTGATGACTACCTGTATGAGTTAACCCGCCTCGGGCATTACGCTGGAACTTCTTTCGATGACGAGGGGAGAAGGGTGAACAGGTTCTACGGAGGCTTGCGTAGTGAGTTGCGGTACCTTCTGACAGGGCCGTTGACGCAGGGTTTCACGACCCTCGTTAGTTCAGCCCGAGCGCTTGAGCAGGACATGCTCAGGGAGAAGGGCAAGGTGGCTGTGGTCGAGGCAGTGCCGGAGAGCAAGGCGCCGAGTGCGGCGAAGTTGCGGAGGTTTAATCGCTAGAAGAAGGCTCGATTATCTGGGCCAGCTCCCTCTGCTTCGGGCGCGTCATCTGGACGTGGCCCTCTTATTTGTTTTACTTGTGGCAAGCCTGGCCATTTCTCTCGGGATTGCCGCAGTGGGCTTCCAAGGTCAGAGAGGAAGACTGGGCCACCTTATTCTGAGAAGGGGAAGGCGGTTGAGTCCACTGCCTCCCGTATGGCTCCCCCGCAGCCCAGAGTCTTCAATCTTGGTCAGCATGAGGCTATCAAAGCCAAGGACGTCGTGACAGGTATAATTTAAGCTACAGTCCTTACTGTTTTATATACCTGTTTTACTGTTCATGCTAACCTTGTTTGGCGGCGTAGGCTTTGTAAATGTTTTAGGCGTTCCAGCGAGAGCGCTTTTCGATACTGGAGCTTCGCACTCCTTCTTATCGTCGGACTTTGTCCAACGTATTGGTGCGCCGTCGATTGCTTCTGTAGATGGACTGGAGGTCCTACTGCCGAATGGATATTCGATGCATGTGGAGAGGAGTTGCTGCGTGAAGGTTCTAGTTGGAAGCCAGGAGTATGACCTGAAAGCATCGTTACTCCCCCTGGTTGAGTTCGATGTAATCTTCGGCACGGACTGGCTGTCGGAACAGCGTGCGTGCATCGATTGCACCACGAAGGAGGTGAGGTTTGGGCAGTGTGTCGATCGTGAGATGGTCTTTGCGGGCATGCGTGGATCGAGCAAGATGCTGATGTCTGCTCTCCAGGTGTCCAAGGCAGTGCGACAGGGAGCAGAGTTACTCTTTGCTCTAGTGGAGGCTTCAACGCCGAGGCCCAGCCTAGTGGATGTTTCGGTAGTTTCAGAGTTCCCCGATGTGTTCCCGATCGATCTCCATGGTGCTCCACCGCAGCGGGAGATAGATTTCACGATTGAGTTGGTGTCAGGCGCTAAGCCTGTGGCCCGCTTGCCGTATCGTATGGCTCCGAAGGAGTTGGCGGAGTTGAAGCTGCAGTTGCAGGAGCTGCTTGAGCAGGGCTACGTGCGTCCGAGTTCCTCACCTTGGAGTGCACCGGTCCTCTTTGTCAAAAAGAAGGACGGTAGCGGCTTTGCATCGATTATCGGGAGCTGAACAAGCTGACCGAGAAGAACAAGTATCCTCTTCCGAGGATAGACGACTTGTTCGACCAGCTCGTTGGTTCGACAGTATACTCGAAGCTGGACTTGAAGTTCAACTATTATCAGGTGCGGATCTGGGAGTGCGACATCCCGAAGACTTCCTTCAGTACAAGGTACGGGCAGTATGAGTTCACCGTGATGCCGTTTGGGCTGTCTAATGCGCCTTCGGTGTTTATGGACTTGATGCACTGGACTTTCCGAGAGTACCTCGACATGTTTATGATCGTCTTCCTTGACGACATACTGGTCTACTCTCAGTCCGAGGAGGAGCACGGTGATCACCTGCGAGTAGTCTTGGAGGTTCTGAGGAGGAACCAGTTGTATGCCAAGTTCTCGAAGTGCGAGTTTTGGCTACCTTCCGTGGCGTTCTTAGGCCATGTGGTTAGTGGAGCGGGTGTGGCGGTATATCCGGTGAAGGTTGCGGCCATCAGGGAGTGGCCTGTTCTTTCTTCTGTAGCGGAGGTCCGTAGCTTTCTCGGCCTGGCCGGCTATTACAGGCGCTTCGTGGAGAACTTCTCACGGATCGCGCTGCCTCTTACGACGCTGACACGGAAGATGCAGGAGTTTATTTGTACGCCCGCGTGTGAGCAGGCTTTCGAGGAGTTGAAGTGGCGGCTTACCACAACTCCGATCTTATGTTTGCCTTGCGGCACGGAGGGCTTTGAGATCTACAGCGACGCTTCTGGGAGCGGCCTTGGCTGTGTTCTGCAGCAGCATGGCCAGGTAGTAGCGTACGGCTCTCGCCAGCTGAAGGTGCACGAGCGGAACTATCCGGTCCACGACTTAGAGTTGGCGGTCGTGATATTGCCCTGAAGCTTTGGCGGCATTATGTGTATGGCGTGAAGATCGATATCTTCACGGACCATAAGAGCCTGACGTACCTTCTGACGCAGAAAGGGCTGAATATGCGGCAGCAGAGGTGGATGAAGTTCCTTGGGGACTACACCTTCGAAATTCATTACACTCCCGGGAAGGGGAATGTTGTCGCGAACGCGCTTAGTCGCAGGGCTCCAGCGCAGGCCAACTGGATTCAGATGCATGATGAGCACCTGATACGTGACCTGGAGGCCTTGGATATTTCTTGCATGGAGAAGAGGAGCAGTGCTGATGCTTGCCTCTGTTGGACTGAGGTGCAGTACGACCTCGCAGATAGAGTCCGCCAGGCTTTAGAACTCGATTCGAGTTTAAAGCGCTACGCGGAGGAGGCTGGTGGTGGGCCGGATGCCCAGTTTCAGGTGCATGACGGGTTGCTGTGGAGAGGCGACCGTTTGTGCGTCCCCAAGGTGGGTGAGCTGCGCGATGAGTTGATGTACGAGGCGCATCGTACCAGGTATTCAGTTCATCCGGGGAGCACGAAGATGTACAAGGACATGAAGGTCCTTTTCTGGTGGCCGGGTATGAAGAGGGACATCGCTCACTACGTGGCCAAGTGCCACACTTGTGCGCTAGTGAAGGCGAAATGTCAGAAGCCCGGTGGCTTTTTGAAGTCATTACCGGTTCCGAAGTGGAAATTTGATGACGTTTCCATGGATTTCGTGCATGGGCTGCTGAGATCGCAGTGCGGGAACGATGCCATCTGGGTAGTCGTAGACCGGATGACGAAGGTGTCGCACTTTATCCCCAACCGAAGGGATGACTCGGTGGAGAAGTTGGCGAAGCTGTATGTTGATACAGTAGTGCGACTGCACGGTGTGCCCCGTAGCATCGTCAGTGATCGAGATGGACGCTTTACTTCGAGCGACTGGAGGCTAGTCAACCGTTTATTGGGTACGAAGCTGCAGTTTAGCACGGCCTTTCATCCTCAGACGGATGGCCAAACTGAGCGTACCAATAGGACGATGGAGGACATGCTCCGGATGTGCGTCCTGGATTTCGGCAAGGGGTGGGAAGATCACCTCTTTCTTGTTGAGTTCGCGTACAACAACAGCTATCAGGCGAGTATTCAGATGGCGCCTTTCGAGGCCCTCTACGGCAGGAAGTGCCGCACTCCCTTAGCTTGGGCGGAAACGGGCGAGACGAAGCTCTTCAAGAGGAAAGACGTCGAAGAGGCGACTTCGACGGTACGTATGATCCGGGAGAGGCTTTTGGTTGCGCAGGATAGGCATGCGAAGTACTATAATGCGAAGCACCGCGACGTCCATTTTGCCGTTGGCGATTGGGTTTACTTGAAGATCAGGTCGTTCAAGGGTGTATCCAGGATTCGACGCTTGAAAAAGCTGAGTCTGAGATACCTTGGACCGTTTGAAATCATCGAGCACGTCGGCGAGGCGGCTTATAGGCTTGCACTATCGGCGGAACTGAGCGGCCTACACGATGTATTCCACATCTCCGTGTTGCGGAAGGTAGTGCAAGAGCCTACGCATGTGGTCGCGGCGGATCAGGTGCCCGTGGGTAGTGGGCTTAAGACGGCGGTCAGGCCCGTTAGCATCGAGGATGCTGAGGTGCGTCAGCTGCGGAACAGGGCGATCCGTATGGTAAAGGTCCGTTGGGACAACTACGGTCGCGAGGAACTCTTGTGGGAGCGTGAGCAGACCATGATGGAGGAGTTCCCCGAGCTGTTTCGGTGACGTTTATCTCTCTTTTTCCCCTTTATGTAAAGACCTTTTTGGATATATATATGCCTGTTTTTACAAATTTCGGGACGAAATTTTTATATGGAGGGGAGGGTTGTAAGACCTCAAATCAGAAAGTTGGATTTCTGGAATCCAGCGCTATCGCCGGCAATAGCGGCTATCGCCCGGCGATAGCATTCTGTTGAGAAGGTTTCTATTGAGAGGCTGTCGCGCGGCGGTAAGTATAACGCCGACGACACCGTGACACGTGTCATGCACTGTTCAAAGCAGTGGCGTTGACTAGTCGTAGTCGGTTCTTTAGAGCTATCGCCAGGCGATAGCGCTACCGCCCGGCGACAGCTCCAAAATGTACTTTGCGGCCAAAATCGTGGGCATTGATGGCACTTGGACTTTTGGGGCTGGTTTTTGGTGTGTTGGCTCGGGAGCTGGCATAGGGTGGCCGAAACCCTCTTGTCTTCCTCATTCCACTAAGGGTTTTGATTTGGGAGTGAAGGAGAGCTCCAAAGTGATGATGAATAGGGTTTCTCAACCCTAGGGCTTGGATTTGGTGGAGCTACACTCATTGGAATCCCTCAACGTTGGTGGCTACACATAGAGGAGGGCTAGACGCTCCTTTCCATCTGTGCCAAAAGTCAAGCCATGGCCTCGAAGCGACGTCTAAGGGTAACGATCTTTTCTACCCTCTTTTGGACATGTGTTAGTCCATTTCCGTGCATATTTGAGGTCCCTACCCAAAAGGGTGAGCTCGTGACCTCCGATGGGTGGATTCGTGTTATCCCCGTCAGATCTTGCATACATGTAGAGTCCATGCGTGAAATGGATGTAGGCGCGCTGTGTGAAGCCCATCCGAGACGGTTCGTCCGGATTGGTGATGCTTTTTGATATTATGCGTGCCGGGGAAAACTCCATGTTGATATCCTGCTTCGTAGGACTAGAGGGTGCTACTGCATGCGCAGCAACGCCTGGGGGTGTGCCCCGGGGAGCACACGAAGTTAGAAGCAGAAATGGAGTTTCTGTTCACTGTCGCCTGGCGTTAGCGTTATCGCCGGGCGGTAGCTCCCAGACTTGGTTCTGGTGATTTTGTACGTTCTGAGGTAGTGGGAGTGCTACTGCTTGTGCAGCAATGCCTGGGGGTGTGCCCCGGGAAGCACCCACAGCTAGAAGCCAAAATGGGGTTTCTGTGTGCTATCGCCAGGCGTTAGCGTTAATGCCGGCGACAGCTCCCAGACTGAGTTCTGGTGATGTTGTTGTGCCCACCTATTGAGAGGACCTGAGGCCTGTGTGCCCGACCTGTGAGGGTGTCCTGATGGATGACTTAGCGGCCCGTAGAGCCGGCTAATTGAGAATACCTGGGCTGAGGGGACGCCATACCCGCTTTTCGTGTTGTACAACGAGAGCTGTGAACAACGGGCATTTGGCGAACCTGAAACCGCACCATTGCAACACCTGATTAGTAAGGCTCGTACAGCATGTCGGGAAGCAATGGGAAAGAGTCTTCGAACTACGGGATGTTCACATTTAAAGCACGGGAGAGCCCTGGTATTCGGGCCACCGACTTTAGCCTCGAAGGGCAAAGCCATCAAGAGTGGATGGTGGTGGAAGGCGGAGTACACCAAAGAGTGCCTGAGAGCACGAGACGTGGAGGCCATTCCCACGTTTGTGATTGATGCATATGTATGAATTGTTGTGGGTCGTGTCAGCCGCTTCATTCTGTTATATATATATATGCTGTGATGCTCTTGCAGGGACGGGAAACTGCAACCCCCCTCGAAGGGGTGGGGTCGTTATATTTTGGTCAGCCGTTGCTGACCGTTACCCTGTTTTGCCACCGTTTTTTGTGGGCTTGTTGTACAGGTGCTGGACCGAGCGGGAACATAGCGGGCTCTTAGGGGGTTGAAGCCCCTGCGCTGCTGCGGCCCTTGAAGGCCTTTTGTTGTTCTCTTGTTTTCATGTATGGCCGGCCTGCGCGCCGATGTTGGTAAATTGTAAGGTCGCCGTGCCTAAATTTTGTGTTGTAAAACATTTATTCCTATTTAGTAAAAGTGGACATACCCGGGTACGAGTTTTGGGGTTTATCTTGTCTCTTTTCAGCTTCCGCATAGAATGCTCTGAGTTAGGCTTCGTTGTATAGCGTCGTTCGATATTTCAATTAAGTGACGTTCCTGTTTGTTTTGTAGTATATGGCGTGGGGCCCCGACCGGATCCTCTGTTATATGCTCCCGAATGGATGGGGGTGTTACAACCTAAGTTTAAAAATGGGAGTAAGGAACATAAAGGATTTGTAAATCAAAATCAAAATCACCATAATTTACAATATCATGTTTCTCCTAACCTAAAATTAAATGCAAACAAATTTCTTTCAAATTATAAATTCAAAAACCTTTTTGATCCAAATATTCAAGTAAATGATTATGGAAATTTGAAAACTAAAAATAATGTGTGTCCAAGGTTTGAATGGAGGCCCAAAGTTAAAGATGAAACACAAGCTCCACTCAAAAGGGCCCATTCATCACTATCTCCCCCAAAGCTAACATATTGTATTTGGGTACCCAAAGGAACCGTCACACCCGGTCCTCTTTGGATACCTAAATCTCTTATTCAGTAGTATCCAATCCTTTGCATGAAGTAGAAATCAATTAAAAATGAATTATCAATTCTCTACTTCATGATATGATAAAATCACTTTATATAACTTGTAACATTTTTTTAAAAAATCAAAATTCATTAACACTAAATTGAAATAGCTAAGATAATGCCACATGATAATTTAACTTTTCTAGACAAATAAGAATAATTATCAAACTATGGAGTAAAATTTCATAACCATGCAGGAGATTCTTAAAATATTTTAGCAAGATAAGCATAAAAGAACCCTTAAACAAAGCCATAAATTAGTCCAAACTGAAATAGATAAACCCAAAAAGTATGTTGATACTAATGCCAACGCTAGAACTAGCGCCACGCGGTAGTAGCAGCAGTCTGTTTTTGGTTTCTCTGAAAACCTGCATTAATTACAAAAATAAAAATAAACTTCATTATCCTACTCTCCAGCCCCCATACTGCTGTTGTCTCCTTCATCACCTCCACGACGTCTCCGATGAACCGATCGCCGTGGATGCTCCTCTTCTGGACTATCCTCTCTGGGCGGTGATGGAGTTAATTTAAGTGCCACCATTATCTTCTGTACCATCTTCTCGATTCCAGAAATCTTTATCGATATTCTTGTCACCTTCCTAATGATATCCGCTCCCTGCTCCGCTAGCTCCTGAAGTTCTCGTTGGGTCTCTCTCACTAACACACCTCGTCAAACTGGAGGTTGTGAAGATGGAGCTCGCTCTTGACATGGAGGATTAATAGATAGGGAGGATAATCTGGCCGGACGACAGTCAAGATAATAAACTTCCATATTGAGAGACCGCACTTCTTACATACAACTCGTTGAATTATTCCTCCTAACGGAAGAGTATTCAATCGCTGTCGCCATGGGTCTTTCAATTTGTATGTATATCGGATCATAGATAATAGGAGATCTGCCATATCAAACTTAATTTTTTCTAAAATATGATAGGTGACCATACTCAATTGAAATGTGATCATCCTTGTATCTCCCGCTTTTATCATGATTGTACGTCGTAGGATCTCTTGGATAATGTATGCGCCAGGAGTTTGTGTTGTAACCGACGAAATCAATTCATCCACACCTTCTCGACCATGCAACACTTCATTTATTCAATTCCAGTTCTGAAGCGTTCAAAACCGCTCTACAATATCCAAGTGATTACTACTCCCTTCAAGGCCAAACTCCTCACGTAAATCATCATGAGTTATCACTACCTCATGACCTTGAATATAGGAACGTACTCCACCTTGAAGATATGTCCGAGCCGGATCCTCCAATCTCATGTAAAATTCTCTTACCAAAACTGAAGAAAAATTATCATCTATGATCACTGAGAGTACACCTGCGTCAGCCAAATATTCATATACATGTTCATGAACGGGTAGTTCTATCCCCACCGCCATTGCCACTCCGATGGTAGCATCCTCAATACCGGGGAATATTGCTCCACCCTCTTGATTCCGACCTACGTTTGACCGTCGAGCGTGACGACTGGAGGAAACCATTATCAAATCTGAACCAAAATAAAATTAAAGGCAAAACATCAAAATCTGGACAGGAGATTACATCAAAATCGGTACAGGAGAGCTACCACAGCGTGGTAGATTCTACCGCCACGCGGTAACTGACGAAACTGCTGTTCGTCTTCCTCCTTCGAATCCACCAAAAAAAATCCTCCAAAATCATTTCGAAAAGGCTCAAAAATTCCAAAGCTGAGTTATTTCAACGAATCTAACATGAATACTCAAACAATAACTCATAGATCTACCAAAATAACTTGAAAATGTTATCATATATCCTCCTATGACCACACCACCATGAAAAGCCTTCAAATCAACTAGATCCTAGCTTGAATCACCAAAATAAACCATAAAAGAAAGTAAAACAACAAAAGAGAAACCTTACCTTTTTCTATCGCTGGCGGAAGTCGATGAAAAAGAAAAGAGATCCAAAACCCTTGACAAAATGAGATCTGACCGGGTCAAATCCTTATATTTCAAGCGTTACCGCGGCGCGGTAACTCTATCGTCCGGCGGTAGTGTGTTTTTTTGTCCTTTTTGCTGTTTCTTTTATTTATCTCTATGCATTTATTTTCTGTTATTTCCAACCCTCTACCTGATTCCCTATTTGCTCTACTTAGACTAGAACTAGGGGTCTTGGACAGTCATACTTAATCATGCAAAGCCCGCATTTTTGTGACCACGCATATCTGATTTCTGTACTGAATCACAGTGTCACCAATCTGCATAACTATATTCATAAGAAAAATTCTGAAAAATTTCACGTTTTCCCAAAAATTCGAGTTCTGTCACAAACGCCCGACGATAGCATAGTACCGCTAGCGTTAGTGAATACTTCTGTATTTCCAGTCACTTTTTCATTTTTATTTTTCAGTTTCTGCTATTTTCTTTTAAGATTCCAAAAACACAAAAAAAAAACAGTAAAACAAATCAAAATCCAACCAAAAACATGCTTTGTTTTTCTATATATCAAAACAAACTACAAAATTGAAAAACTAACTAAAACATCAAAAACATGCTTTTTATTTATTTTATTTTTGAAAACATAACATTTATAAAAACTGATGTAATTTCTCAATGTTTCAAGGATGATATAGTTTATCTTGCCAAGCTTAGTATACAATATTTCATTCTCTAGTTCAAGTATCTTAATAACATTGTTTTTTGTATCATGCATTGATCATTATCTTATATGTGACTTGAAATTGATTATAGAAATCATGTGTAGCATTGCATAGCATGCCTCTATGTATGAGTAAATGGCTTATATTTGCAAATGATTGTTTCACTCACACTTTTTGATATACTACATATGAATTTATTCTCCTTCATGATTGTGTAGTGTAACAACTTAATATTATTGTTAGACATGCTTAGTTTTACCTACACCACAAGTAAAATTTTTTTTCATGCACCTATTTTTGAAGAAGTGTGTCTTTTCAAAAATCTTTTGTTTGCACATACAAGTGAATTCGGAGACCTTTGTCGTTAAGCAAAAATTTAAATGAATAAATTGACAAAGATAACTCCACCAAGCACTACTCACCCTCCTGATAAGTCGTAATGAGCATTGTGAGGTTGAGCACCTTGGAGAGAATTGTAAAGTGCCTTGTCGCAAACATTTTCTCTTTTACATACTTCTTCTTGTACACCGAATCACAAATAAATAAAATTCAAAATAATAATTGTGATTCCCCAAGCACTACTTTGCACCCTGATAAGTCTTAATAAGCATTGTGTGTGCAGAGCACCTTGGTAATTGTACTATTTTACTATGTGCATTGAATAATTTATATAGCTTTGTGGGAAGAGGTAACTCTAAAAAACTTGTTCAATAATATTGTGTTTATTCCATTATTCATGTCATGTGTTTTGATTAACTCGTATGTATACTTTTATCAAAAACACTATTTTGTACACATCATTATCACTTTTAAGCCTTATACTCATGAGAATTGGAGTCTATTGCATATCTACATGTATTCTCTACATTCTTAAGTAAATGCACTAGATAGCCTTGCATGATCAATACAATGTATAAGTGTACTTGGTTTCTCAATTTAGAACATTGTATTCTTCCATCTTGACTTGATATCTTGTATGATGCTTACATATTTTTTTTCTGCTACGCCATGAGTACTCTGTATTGCATACCTTTCAAAACTAGTGTATGGCTATTTTTCAACTGAAATTATTTTGTCTACTTAAAATGCTACAACATCTATTTGTTATATCCAAAATTCTTAATCATCTACTATGCTTCTCAATTCCTATATAGATGTTCACTTAAAACAAATATTTCGTCATGCTTTCCACCTCTTTACTAATTGTATGCTCGATCATGAATACGTTTTCCCAACAAGTGGTTCCTTTATGACAATTTATTCACATTCTCTTTTTACTCCTATCTATTGTCTTTTTCCTAAGTGTTTAATTCTTTATCATGCTCATTCCCTCTCTACACAGTTATTGCACATTTTTTGTTAGCCTTCCTCTCCACCCTCTTTTGATAATACCAAAAGGGGGAGAATAAATTTGAAAGAAATTAACATGTTTTGGGGAGTCAAGTTCATAGGAAGTTTTATTGTAGGGGGAGCATTGACTTAGAGGGAGAATTCATTTAGGGGGAGCATATGCACATGTCTCAAATTTCATGCTTATCTCTATTATAAACACAAATTCCTATCACTTGATTTATTTATTTCTAAAGGGATTTGTTATTATCAAAAGGGGGAGTTTGTTGGAACATGCTTTCCGCATCTCTTGGTTTGACAATAACAAATCCTATTGTATTTCATCATACTTATTTTGTGTTTATACTATGCAGGATTCTGTGCTTTCAAATGGTGTTGTGTATTATTGCTACCGCGCCGCGTTAATTCTACCGCTGGCGTTAGCACTAACGAACCGCTGAGACGAAACCGTTGAGATGAAACCGCTGAGACGGAACCGCTGAGACGAAACCGCTGAGACGAAACCGCTGAAATGGAACCGCTGAGATGAAACCGCTGAGACGAAACCGTTGAGAAGGAAACCGCTGAGAAGATCTGAAAGCTCTACCGCGCCTAGTTAACTCTACAGCTGGCGCTAGCATTAACGAACTGCTGAGAAGAAACCGCTGAGAAGGGAAATTACTGAGATGCATGCTGGCCCAACAAAATGATCTACCGCGGAGCGTTAGCACTGACACTGGCGTTAGTATATATGGAAACTATTGACAGAAAGGAAAGTGGAGAAAAAGGAATGTCGATGGGTCGCTATGTTTGGCAAGTACTATCGCGGCGCGTTAGGTCTATCGCCCGGCAGTAGCTTTTGGAAACATCCCGTCTGCAGTTGATTGAGGGGCAAATATGGAAAGAGATATTGACTGAAGGAAGGAAATCGCACTATCGCGGGGCGATAGTGTTACCGCGGTGCGCTAGGCTGTCATAACCGTTTACGCTCAGAATTTGCCTTAATTGCCATGATCCGTGTGCGCGTTGTATCACTATCGCGGGGCGGTAGTACTAGCGCAGGCGGTAGCTGTCGAATCTATTTAAAGAGCGGTGCTTCCTCCAATAGGGCTTGCTGATACAGAAGGAATAGAAGCCATATATTCAGAGAACTCGTGTGAGCCTTCTCCAAGCAGCCCGAAGAACTCCGTCAACGTTCGTGAATGCAAAGAACTTGAAGACCAATACGATCGCATCTACGTCGACATCAAGTTCTACTTTTGAGGGAGTCTTTAGTTTGTGTTTTGTTTTTACTTTCAAATTGTAACCTTAATATCTTTTGTTCGGTAGAGGAACTCGCCACACGACGACTATGGCCTTGCGGAGACTAAGGGGAATTCACCACACGACGACTAGGTCTAGGTAGGACTTAGGGAGGAATTCGCCACACGTCGACTGGGTCTAGGGAGTAGATCTAGGGGGTGCTCGAGGCCTTTCCGGTGATAGATTGGCTAGAGCGGCTTGAGGCCGTATCTGGGGAGAGATCGGCTAAAGCCAACCGGTTTGTGGGGATACGAGTCGGTATTGAAAACAAAAAGGGTTTTCATATTATTCGCTTCGATTTCTAGCGTCATTGAAATTAGATTTTGTAATCAATTTTATAAATGTTAATCATGTCTTTTCTTAATTAATAAAATTGATTTCATTTCAAATTTCAATATCTCTTTACTTTTGTTTTAATTTAGATCAAAATATCAAAAGTTTTCTATTATAGTATAAAGTTTTTAAAACCCTTATTCACCCCCCCCCCTCTAAGGGCGCCTACAGATCCAACAAAGTTCATAGGATGTTTTGTTGTAGGGGGAGCATTCACTTAGGGGGAGCATTCATTTAGGGGGAGCATATGCACATGTCTTAAATTTCATGCTGATCCTTTTTAATAAACACAATTCCTATCTTTTGAACTATTTCTTTCTAAAGGGATTTGTTATTATCAAAAGGGGGAGTTTGTTGGAACATGCTTTCCACATCTCTCGGTTTGACAATAATAAATCCTATTGTATTTGATCATACTTGCATTGTGTTTATAGTGTGCAGGATCTTCAACATTCAATCCCCAAAGGAGTGTGAAAAAGAAAGACGTCGAAGCGACATCAGGATGATTATCTGTTGATACCGCAGCGCGGTAACTCTACCGCTAGCGCTAGCGGTCCGACGAAATGAGATGCGCTCGATGAAATGGTGTTCGACAAAAGTAGATGACGTCCGACGAACTGGCGTTCAACGAAATTGAGTTCGACGAAATGGAACTGCGTTAGCACTACCGTTGGCGCTAGCGATCGACGAAATGGAGTTCAACGAAATGAAAATAGTGATCGACGAAATGGAGTTCGACGAAATGAAAGCAGCGTTCGACGAAATGTGAGGCCATTCGACGAAGATTCGTTCGATGAAAAGAGATGTGCTCTACCACTGGCGCTAGCATAAATGGAAACAATTGACGGGAAGGAAACGGTGGAGAAAAAGGAATGTTTGGCGGGATGCATATTTAACATGCTCTACCGCGACGCGACATCTCTACCGCCCGACGGTAGCTTTTGAAATCCTCCCACCTGCATGTGATTGAGGAGCAAATATGGAAGGAGATATTGGCTGAAGGAAGGTTATCTCGCTATCGCGGAGCGTTAGCGTTACCGCGGTGCGCTAGTCGGAGTTCAAAGTTTGGCGCTCAAAAGTTGCCTAAGTTGCCATGATCCGTGTGCTTGATCATTGCCTAATGTGGCTACCATGGGGCGGTAGAACTACCGCAGGTGGTAGCGGCTGATTCTATTTAAAGACGCGCGCTTCCTCCATTGAAGCTTGCTGTTACAGAAGGAATTGAAGCCATATATTCAGATCACTCGTGAGAGCCTTCTCCAAGCAACCCGAAGAACTCTGTCAACGTTCGTGAATGCAAAGAACTTGAAGACCAATCCGATCGCATCTACATCGACATCAAGTTCTTCTTTTTGAGGGAGTTCTTAATTTGTGTTTTGTTTTAGTTTCTAATTGTAACCTTTATATCTTTTGTTCGGTAGAGAAATTCGCCACGCGGCGACTAGGGCCTTGCGGGGACTAGGGGAAATTCGCCACACGGCGACTAGGTCTTGGTAGGACTTAGGGAGTAATTCGCCTCGTGTTGGCGACTAGGTCTAGGGAGTAGATCTAGGGGGTGCTCGAGGCCTTTCTGGGGATAGGAAGGCTAGAGCGGCTTGAGGCCGTATCTTAGGAGAGATCGGCTAAAGCCAACCGGTTCATGGGGATACGAGTCGGTATAGAAAACGAAAAGAATATTCATTGGTCGCCTCTTTCCAAGTGTCATTGGGAAAAGTTTTTGTAATCATAACTAATTCAATTCAATATTAATGAAAATATGTTTGTTTCTTCATCTCTGATTCGTGTTCTCTGACTTTCATTGGTTTAAACCTAAACATATTTTCTCTGTCACTAACGCCGAGCGGTAACACTACCACTGGCGGTAGCAACAGAGAATAATTTTCTTTAATAATCATAAAAAGTTTAAAACCCTTATTCACCCCCCCCCCCCCCCCTCTAAGGGCGCCTACAGATCCAACATAGCTGCCCAGGAGGTCTTTTTCTTCTAGATCATTCTTGTCATTAGTTCAAACATGTGCTTGGAAATAGTACCATGTGATCTTGGTTTGCACAACACTGCCTTGCCTATTATATCAAATGATAGCTTTCCCTTTTGATTGAAAAACTTCCTCTTCAGTGAGCCAGTTTTGGCATCACTATATTCACACCATTTAAGGGCCTTTTCTTGGTCTTTCTCAGACACTTCATCTTCTTCCTCATGACTGCAAAATGGCAGTTGAAAGGCTTTCTCCATCTTCCTTGGAGATATCTTTATCCTCAAACTTCCTATCTTGGATTTTAAGGAGAAGTGGGAAGATGAGAACCTTGCATTGTTGAATAATTCTAGAACTTCAGTTCTGAGAATTATAGTTGGCTCTGATAGGAGATATTCTAGACTTTGATCATTCAGAAGTATAATCACTTCTAGAATCTCAACTGGGGCATGCTGGAATCCATTTCCAATGATCTCGTAACCTTCCTGGAGATCCTTTGCCATCTTTGGCGCCATTTCCTTAGAAGGACAAGTCGCTGAGACAGAAGGGAAGATGATTCATCTCGCCGACTAGGGTGTAAGAGTTTGTAAATTAATTAATCAACTTTACTCTATTTATATATACTTGGTTTAGGATTAGGTTTGTCCTAATCATAGATGTTGATTTGACTTATCAATTTAATTGATTTTATATTGTTAACATGTCAATTAGGGTAAAATTTAATTGAACCATCCGGTCTCAGTGGAACCGCTGAGACGGAGTGACAACCCGCTGGGACAAGTTATTCTCAACCGCTGAGACAGTTTTAGTCGTCTCTGCAGATCAGCTGAGACTTTCTCAGCTGTCTCAGCGGTTCAGCTGAAACTTTCTCAGCAGTTTCAACTGACCTCACTGCCTATCAGTGAACCATATAAGGAGGATTATTTCTAGTCCTAATCATGCTACTAAGTATTCGAGATAGCAATTTATCTTAACAAAGCTTGTGATACATGTTTACATGTTTTAGCAAAGCTAAGGAATAAAGTAATAGGCAAGATAGGTAATTTGACATGATGAAATCTATTCTAGATTTAACATACCAAGTTCAATTTTGAAAGTATTAAATTTAGCATCATCCAATGACATTATAAATATATCAACTACTTGTTTTTCAGTGGGGACAAATTCAAGGCATATATTTTTACTTTCTACATGCTCTCTAATAAAATGATACATTATCTCTATATGCTTAGTCCTGCTATGTGAGACAGGATTCTTAGCTATAATGATAGAACTGGATAAGTAACAATACAGTGGAGAGTGACTTACCTTGAGGTTGTAATCCCCTAGTTGGTGTTGTATCCATAATAGTTGAGCACAACAGCTCCCTGCAGCTATATATTCATACTCAGCAGTGGATATAGCCACACTGGTCTGCTTCTTGCTGCTCCAATAGATCAGCCTCCTTACTAGGAATTGACAAGTTCCACTTGTACTTTTCCTATCTTCTTTGCATCCTGCAAAATCTGCATCTGAAAAGCCAGTTATTTTAAAATCATTGTTCTTAGGGTACCAAAGGCCAAGATGTTGGCTGCCTTTAAGGTGTCTCAAAATCCTCTTTGCAGCTGAGTAGTGAGATTCCTTAGGGCATGCTTGGTACCTAGCAGAAACACATATAACATACATAATGTCTGGTCTACTAGCAGTTAGATACAACAAGGATCCATTAATGCAACCGTATATGGATTCATCAAAGGGCTTACCCTTCTCATCCTTGTCCAGGAAAAAGTTGGACCCCATGGTATTTTTCATGGTGGAAGCTGATTCCATCCCAAACTTCTTGATAAGCTCCATAGTGTACTTAGTCTGAGAGATGAATATCCACTCATCAAACTATTTCACTTGGAGGTATAAAAAGTACTTGAGCACTCTCATACTGCTCATCTCAAACTCCCGCTGCATAAGATTGGCAAACCTTTTGCAAAGGTTGTCATCAGTAGACCCAAAAATTATGTCATCAACATAAATTTGGACTATGAGATATTTGTCCTTTGTTTCCCTAAGAAACAATGTACTATCTATCTTTCCCCTCAAGAACTTGTTCTTGATGAGAAAGCTAGGCAAGGTCTCATACCAAGCCCTAGGGGCTTGCTTTATACCATATAATGCCTTCCTAAGTAAATAGACATGAGAGAAAAGGGTTGGATGAATAAAACCTGAGAGTTGTTCCACATATACCTCTTCCTTTATATTGTTATTCAGAAAAGCTGACTTGACATCCATCTGGTATACTTTGAACCCCTTGTGGGCAGCATAGGAAAGAAATAGCCTTATTGCTTCTAACCTTGTAACTGGGGCAAAAGTTTGATCAAAGTCAATACCTTCTTCTTGCCTGTATCCCTTGGCCACTAGTCTAGCCTTATTCTTGATGATGGTGCCATTCTCATCAAGTTTGTTTCTGTAGATCCATTTGGTGTCTATGATGTTGTGTCTTTGAGGCTTTGGCACCAACTTCCATACATTGCACCTTTTGAATTGTAGAAGCTCTTCTTGCATGGTTTGAATCCAGAATGTATCTAGATTTGCTTCTTCAAACTTCTTGGGCTCCAACTATGACAGAAAGCTCAGGAATAGAGCTTCATTATGAGCCCTGCTTCTGGTGATCACCCCTTGGTTCTCATCTTCTATTATCTGGTTCCTTGGATGATCTCTTAGATGTTTGTTTACTGTAGGCAATCTATCCACAATCTGCAGCTCTTATTTTGGAGCAGCAGGATCTTCAGCAGCTTGATGATCTTCATCTTCAGGAACAGTAGTACCTGAATAGATCTTGCTTGTGTTGGGCATGTCTTGGATAGACATATCTTGCATCTTCTGTTCATTACCTGTCAAAATAGGAGAACTGGACCAGCCCTTATAAAGCAGTCTCATAAAATACAACATGCATAGACTCTTCTACAACATGAGTTTTCTTGTTGAATACAATATAGGCCCTGCTATGTGAGCTATATCCAACAAGAACCCCAATATTGCATTTTTCAGCAAACTTTGTTAGTTGGGATTTTCCATTAGTCAAAATATAGCATTTGCAACCAAAGATTCTAAAATATGAAATGGTTGGCTGTTTGCCTTTCAGAATTTCATAGGGGGTTATACCAAGGGCCTTATTGATAGAAGCTCTATTGAGAACATAACAAGCAGTATTGACTGCCTCAGCCCAGAAATATTCTGGAAGTGAGGAGTCACTAAGTAAAGTTCTCCCAGCTTCTATCAAGGTCCTATTCCTCCTATCAGCCACACCATTTTGTTGTGGTGTCCTTGGGTAGGAGAACTGTTGGGTGATACCAAGTTCTTGACAAAACTTTGTCATGTCCCCAAATTTAAATTCCGTACCATGGTCAGTTCTAGTTCTGACCACATTACATTGCAGTTCATTCTGGATTATCTTAACATGGTTAATGAAGACCTTCAAGGTATCAAATATCTTCTTCAAGAAGAATACCCATGTATATTTTGAGTGATCATCAACAATCACAAAAGTATACAACTTCCCACCTAGGCTCTGAATTGGCAAAGGACCAAACAAGTCCATATGCAATAGATAAAGTCATCTATCAGTGTGTTTGGAGCCAATGCTTTTAAAGGTGGCCCTAGTTTGCTTGCCCATTTGGCATGCATGACATGGACCACTTTTAATACATTTTAAATTTGGACTATTCCTAACAAGATTTTTAGAAAATAGTCTATACATTTTCTTATAGTTAATGTGGGCAAGTCTCTTGTGTCATTGAACACAAAGAGACTCACTTTCATTAGCCACAAGACACACATGAGATAAAGAAGTATTGCATATAAAATCTAAAAAATAAACATTTCCACTCCTAGTGCCTAAGAGAATGATCTCTAAGTCATTTGACTTTTTGATCAAGCACTTATCATTATGGAATTCAATGACATGGCCCAAGTCACATAATTGACTTATGCTTACAAGGTTGTGTTGCAACCCTTCAACATAAGCCACCTTAGTGATAGAGACTATGTCATTGGAGATCTTACCAAATCCTCTGGTGATGCCTTTTTCAGACCCTCCAAAGATGAATTTAGGTCTATTCTTCACAGTTGTGTACTCCTACAGAAGACTTTTGGTACCTGTCATGTGCCTTGAGCACTCACTATCCAAGTACCATATTTGCCCTAGGCTGGTACTTGAACTATCCTGCAAAAAGCAATTCACTTTCCCTTAGAAGCCCAATTGATTTTGGGTCCTAGGCCTTTATTAGCATAACCAAACTTTCTCACACCTACTGCAGCTCTTGTAGGAAAGCTCTTCTTTGCATTAGGCGCATTGGGATTGTGCCAACAATCTATGGCAAAGTGTCCCACTTTACCACAACGCCAACATTCATGAATGTTGTACCTTCTCTTCTGAACATTCTGGGAGGTGGAAGGAGCATTAATATGCTTATGTTCAGGAGAGAAGACAACAACATTCTTCCTATTCCTGCCAGCAATAATCTGGCTGAATGACTGTCTATGATCAGTCTTAGCAATCTTAATCTGAATGTCATCAGCTTGCCTTGGCTTGGCAGCTAAGCAAAACTTGATGGCCTCAGATACTGAGCTGTTAGACATGACAATTGGCTTGCCAGCAACCAATTGTTTTGCTGGGAGGGATTTGGAAGAACCTGCTTCCTTATTCTTGAATGAAGGGGTTAAAGTACCAAAGACAAATGATCTAGAATGGGCCATTTGAATTTCTTCATGGGGAGCTTTCAAAACACTCATCCCCATTCTCTTTCTTCAACTATAGCAAAGAGTATTTTCCTTCCTATAGTAACTTCCATTCTTCCAGTGACCATATATGTTATCATGGTCATACCTGTTGGAGGGAAGCAACACCTTTTGAAAGGTGGTATAAGGCATAGCCTTAGCCTTTCATTTTCCTCCATTCCCATCACCCACAACCTCATTATTGAAATCTAGTCCTCTCCAATTGGTTTCGGAGGAGAAGGTGCAATGATGGGTAGAACAGATTTGGGTTTGGAGAATCGAGCCACTAGGCTCTTCTCTTTGAGAAGCTTCTCCTCAAGGTCCTTGATGACCTTGTTCTTTTGGCTGATGGTGCTCAATTGGACTATTGTAATTCACTTCAGTTGGTTTATTTCTCTACTTATCTGAGCCACCAGGGTAGATGACTCAGTGCAATCATGCTTGGCCTGCTGAAGGGAGGCAATTTCCTGAGCTTGCCTTTTGGCTTGCTTCTTGCTCCTTTCCAGAGCTTCCAATAGAGCATCATATTTGTCAATCAATTGATTGACATCCACTTCAGAATCTGAGCCACTCTCATCATTAGATGAGCATGCTTCATATTCTGGCACAGAGTCATAATCAGAAGAGGGCGTGAGAGGAATTGATACCTTGTCAGGATTATCCTGACTTTCTTCATCATCAGACATGGCCATAAAGCCATAGCATTTATCTTCATCTTCATCCTCCTCTTTGTCACTTTCTGAGTGTGACAGAGGGGCCCTGATCCCAACCTTAGCAGCTGGATATTTCTCATCCTCTTCAGCTGCAAACAGCCCAATGTAGGCTTCCTCTTCTTCTTTTGAATCTGAGGATGATGACTCAGATTCACTCCAGCTTTTCTCCTTCTTTGCTAGGAAGGATTTTTCACCATTCCTTTCATAATGGTGATGAGCCTTCTTATCACCTTTCTCCTTTCTATTGACTAGACAGTCAGCTATGACATGTCCAGACTTACTGCAACAATAACATATAACATTATTTGAAATATGTTTATCATGTTTAGGACCATACCTGTCACCCTTAGGGTGTTGCCTTTTAGATCTGATGTGATCTTTCTTGGGATGTGAGGAGGAGGAAGTTTGTTCTTCCACTGCTTCCTCCTCATCAGCTTCTTGAAATGCCTTGAGAAGGCAGCAAACTCTTCATCAGATGAGTTGTTGTCTGATGTGCTGGGTTCAGAATTTTCTGAGCCAACAACCCTTCTTAGTGGAGAAGGCATCCTTGCCTTGCTCTTCTTGGAGCACTCAGCTTCTAGAGCCACAACCCTCACCCTTGCATGAGGCCTGGAGGATATGTCCTCCTCCTTCCTTGTAGATAGTTGCATCTCATAAGAGAGCAGCTTTCCAAACAGTGTATGGGGAGGAGTCTCACCAAGGTTGGCCACTTCTCTGATGGCACAAATTTTGGTATCCCAATATGTAGTTAAAGATCTCAAGAATTTATCATTAAACACATAATGAGTGAAGACCCTTTCATAGGTCCTCAAGCC
Organism: Dactylorhiza incarnata; assembly: GCA_033032865.1. NCBI lineage: Eukaryota > Viridiplantae > Streptophyta > Magnoliopsida > Asparagales > Orchidaceae > Dactylorhiza > Dactylorhiza incarnata. The sequence continues at coordinate 3,567,960 of JAWHQI010000039.1, read as the reverse complement.
ATTCACTATTCTGAAGAACCTCTCATAGCAGTCAGTTATGCATTCCAGGCTTTGTTGCCTGAAGGATTCATACTCCTGGTTAAAGAGGGATTTCCAATCATCCCTCACTTCTCCAGTACCATCGATGTACACAATGAGTGTGTCTCACATATCCTTGACAGTCTCACAATGCACCATGTTGAAACCAATAAATTGGTCTCAGTGGAGTTCAGGCCCTCAACAAGTTGGGGGGTGACCTCACACTTACTTCTCCCAAGGGAGAGCTCTAGGCTAAGAGGCTAAGGAACTAGGAATGAGAGCAAGGGCTTAGCGAGGAGGTCTCACCACACACCCGGAAGATCTTAGAGCGCTTCCCCTCCCAAGCCAATGCTAAGCTTGGGCACCTTTGGAGGCTCTCATCACCCACGAGAGAAACTTGGGGAGAGAGTAGCCAAAAGAGAGATCCCTCCAAATGGTGCCCCTTTGGTCCTATTTATAGATTTCTGAACTTGGGCTGCCAATAGCCATATTTTGGCCTACAAGATTTCGAAAATACCCTCAAGTTTGGCCTGCCAATAGCCAAATCCCGTCATTCCGAGGCGCTAAACGCAGACCGCCCTCTCTCCTCGGGGCTTGGTGAGAGGGGGCAGGCTGCCTCCCTTGCTCGACCCCCCCCCCTACTAGGGTGGGGCGAGCCTTAGAGGTCGGCCACCTCCGGCTCGCCCCCTAACTGGGGCGAGGGCGAGACCGCGAGGTGGGCGACCTCTCGGGCTCGCGCCGCCCCAGTAGGGGGCGAGCAAGGGAGGCGGCCTGCCCCCTCTCGCCCAACCCCGAGGAGAGGGGATGGTCTGCGTTTAGCACCTCGGAATGGCGGGATTTGGCTATTGGCGGGCCAAACTTGTGGGTATTTTCGTAATCTTGTAGGCCAGAATGTGGCTATTGGCAGCCCAAGTTCAGAAATCTATAAATAGGACCAAGGGGGGCGCCATTTGGAGGGATCTCTCTTTTGGCTACTCTCTCCCCAAGTTTCTCTAGTGGGTGAGGAGAGCCTCCAAAGGTGTCCAAGCTTAGCATTGACTTGGGAGGGGAAGCACTCTAAGATCTTTCGGGTGTGTGGTGGGACCTCTTCGCTAAGCCCTTGGTCTCATTCCTAGTTTCTTAGCCTCTTAGCCTAGAGCTCTCCCTTTGGAGAAGTAAGTGTGAGGTCACCCCCAAACTTGTTGAGGGCCCGAACTCCGCAGAGACCAATTTATTGGTTTCAACATTATGGTGCGGTGAGCGTAGAGAGTGACCAGAACAAGAAAATCTCAAGACTAAGCTCCATGGATGGAGGTGGAGGAGGATCCGACCAAGGACACTTGCAGCCCCCGGTGGCTGGAGTGACGTTGGAGATGTTTGTAAATTTCAAGCGGGAGGTCATGCAGACCTTGCAGGTAGCTTTCGCCACGATAGGCGAAGGCAGGAGAGGAAGTGGTCTGGAGGTCCCGCCTCAGCAGGTGGGTGAGAGCACTCTCGGCCAGCAATCCGGGAAGGAGGTACCAGGAGGGGGGAGTGGGGAGGTGCCATGACCCCACTCGCCCAGCCCCAACGGGGCGAGTGGGGAGGTGTCATGCCCCCACTCGCCCATACTCAAGGGAGCGAGTGGGGAGGTGCCATGCCCCCACTCGCCCAGCCCCAAGGGGGTGAGTGGGGAGGTGTCATGCCCCCACTCGCGCAGCCCTAAGGGGGCGAGTGGGGAAGCGGCCAGCCCCCACTCTGCCAACCCCAAAGGGGGGCGAGCAAGGGAAGCCCTTTTTGTGAGTTGATCCTCTCAGCCCCATTCCAGAGGGGTTCAGGGGGCCGGAGATGTCTCACTACTCCGGCAAGGATGACCCAGTCCTGCACCTGTAGTGGTTTGAGTATATGGTCTCCATCAGGCCCATGTCGGACGCTTTCAAGTACCGACTCTTCGCGACAACTCTGAAGGAGAAGGCAAGGGATTGGTTCCACCAGCTCCCCGGGGGATCTATCTTTGCCTTCGAATACTTGCGTCGAGGTTTCCTGCTATGCTTCTAGACGTCAAGGAAGAGGAAGAAGGATGCTGAAGCACTCTTCAAGATCAAGCAAGAGCCAAGGGAGTCACTGGCTCACTACGTTGACAGGTTCTAGGAAGAGGTCCTGCAAGTCCAGGAGGTACCAGGGTTCACCCCTCCAGCTCACCTTCATAGTAGGGCTGCGGGAGGGGTTCTTCAAGATGATCTTGAAACGGAAGCCCCCCTATCCTTCAAAGAATTGATGGAAAGGGAGACGGAAGAAATCGAAAGTGAGGAGGCCATCCCGGAGTTCGCAAGAAGGTTGGCCAAGCAGGGGGGAAGTTAGAGGCTCCCAAGAGGAAGTTCGACCAAGAAGAGGACAACTTCCAGGGAGAGAGGCCCGACCCCCCAGGGTGGAGGCAGGGACCGAAGTCACCCTCTCCACCACCTCATCAAACCATGGCAATTGGGGGAGGAAGAAAGAGGAGAGCCAGGAAAGCAGAAAGAAGAGGAAGAAGATGGGATATGGTTGAGTTAACCTATTGTGACTTCCCCGATGAGGAGGGTCACACGACGTCTGCCTGCCCTGAGTTCTTGGAAATGAGGGAGGCGAGGGGTCCGAGGAAGCAACAACAACAACAACAACCGGAAGAGGTCGAGGAATACCAGGCCTGGGTATAGGAGACCAAGCTTTGGTTTCCATACTTAGTTTTTTTCTTTAAGTCCATGTAGTATGATGGTTTACTTTCAGACTTAGTTTTTCTTACATGTAATATGATAATCAAAGTTATGAAAGTTTTCCAGGTACTTAGCCCCGATGTTGGCCCGCTGACCAGGCTCTCACCTAGCTGGCAGGGCCAGGAACCGCTCGGTGGCCGGAAGTTCTCAAGGTACTTAGCCCCGATGCTGGCCCGCTGACCAGGCTCCCACCTAGTTGGCAGTGCCGGGAACCGCTCGGTGGCCGGAAGTTCTCAAAGTACTTAGCCCCGATGCTGGCCCGCTGATCAGGCTCCCACCTAGCTGGCAGGGATGGGAACTGCTCAGTGGCCGAAAGTTCTCAAGGTACTTAGCCCCGATGCTGGCCCGCTGACCAGGCTCCCACAAAGCTGGCTTGGCCTAGAACCGCTCGGTGGCCGGAAGTTCTCAAGGTACTTAGCCCCGATGCTGGCCCGCTGACTAGGCTCCCACTTCGCTGGCAGGGCCGAGAACCGCTCGGTGGCCGGATGTTCTCAAGGTACTTAGCCCCGATGCTGGCCTGCTGACAAGGCTCCCACCTAGCTGGCAAGGCCGGGAACCGCTCGGTGGCCAGAAGTTCTCAAGGTACCTAGCCCCAATGCTGGCCCGCTGGCCAGGCTCCCACCTAGCTGGCAGGGCTGGGAACCGCTCGGTGGCCGGAAGTTCTCAAGGTACTTAGCCCCGATGCTGGCTCGCTGACCAGGCTCCCACCTAGCTGGCAGGGCTGGGAACCGCTCGATGGCCAGAAGTTCTCAAGGTACTTAGCCTCGATGCTGGCCTACTGACTAGGCTCCCACCTAGCTGGCAGGGCCAGGAACCGCTCGGTGGCCAGAAGTTCTCAAGGTACCTAGCCCCGATGCTGGCCCGCTGACCAGGCTCCCACCTAACTGGGAGGTCCGGGAATCACTCGGTGGCCGGAAGTTCTCAAGGTACCTAGCCCCGATGCTGGCCCACTGACCAGGCTCCCACCTAGCTGGCAAGTCCGAGAACCGCTCGGTGGCCGGAAGTTCTCAAGGTACCTAGCCCCAATGCTGGCCCGCTGACCAGGCTCCCACCTAGTTGGCGGGGCCGGGAACCGCTCGGTGGCCGGAAGTTCTCAAGGAAAGTACTTAGACCCGATGCTGGACCGCTGACCAGGCTCCCACATAGCTGGCAAGGCCGGGAACCGCTCGGTGGCCGGAAGTTCTCAAGGTACTTAGCCTCTCAGGGAGGCTAAGTGTTTTTCCCTCGAGGTGGCTCCGCTAGCCGGGCTCTCGCTAGCCGGCGAGGTCGGAAGGCCTCTCGGGGAGGCTAGGTGTTTTTCCCTCGAGGTGGCTCCGCTAGCCAGGCTCTCGCTAGTCGGTGAAGTCGAAAGGCCTCTTAGAGAGTCTAAGTGTTTTTCCCCCGAGGTGACTCCGCTAGCCGAGCTCTCGCTAACCGGCGAGGTCGGAAGGCCTCTCGGGGAGGCTAAGTGTTTTTCCCCCAAGGTGGCTCCTCTAGCCGGGCTCTCGCTAGCCGGCGAGGTCGGAAGGCCTCTCGGGGAGGCTAAGTGTTTTTCCCCTCAGGTGGCTCCGCTAACCGGGCTCTCGCTAGCCGGCGAGGTCGGAAGGCCTCTCGGGGAGGCTAAGTGTTTTTCCCCCGAGTTGGATCCGCTAGCCGGGCTCTCGCTAGCCGGCGAGGTCGGAAGGCCTCTCGGGGAGGCTAAGTGTTTTTCCCCCGAGGTGGCTCCGCTAGCCGGGATCTCGCTAGTCGGCGAGGTCGGAAGGCCTCTCGGGGAGGCTAAGTGTTTTTTCCCCCGAGGTGGCTCCGCTAGCCGGGCTCTCACTAGCCGGCAGGGTATGTGGCTTCTCTGGGAAGCTTGAGTAAATTTTCACTGGGACGATGTGGGGTCTTCTCAATTTCACTCAGCGCCACTCGCCGAATATGCAGGGTTGGACTTTTCTTTCCGAGCGTGTACCCCGCTCGAAAAGAGTCGGGATTGTGTACAACCCTGTATTCGCCGAGTGGGCTCTCGGGACCCAAGGGGTCTTATAAAACATTATTTTCCAGCACGGTCCAGGGCAGGAAGAGAGGGGGCAAGCGGTGGAGGCGGGAGCCTCCCGCTTGCCCAGCCAGCAGGGGGCAAGTCAAGGCGGGCTGCCTTGCGGTCTCGCCCTCTCCCCAGCAGGTGGATGAGCCGAGACGGGCTGCCTTGCGGCCTCGCCCCCGCCCTAGCAGGGGGGCGAGCCGAGGCGGGCTGCCTTGCGGCTTCAGTCCCACCCCAGCAGGGGGGAGAGCCGAGGAGGGCTGCCTTGCAGCCTCGCCCCCTCCCCAATAGGGGGGCAAGCCGAGGCGGGCTGCCTTGCGGTCTCGCCCCCGCCCCAGCAGGGGGGCGAGCCGAGGAGAGCTACCTTGCAATCTCGCCTCCGCCCCAGCAAGGGGGCGAGCCGAGGCTGGCTGCCTTGCGTCCTTGCCCCTGCCCCAGTAGGGGTGAGCCGAGGCGGGCTACCTTGCAGTCTCGCCCCCTCCCTAGCAGGGGGGCAACTGAGGCGGGCTGCCTTGCGGCCTCGCCCCCGCCCCAGCAGGGGGGCGGGCCGAGGTGTCCAACCTCGCGGTCTCGCCCCCGCCCTAGTAGGCGGGCGAGCCGAGGTGGCCGACCTCGCGGTCTCGCCCCCGCCCCAGCTAGGGGGCGAGCCGGAGGTGGCCGGCCTCTCGGGCTCGCCCCTCCCCAGTAGGGGGGGGTGAGCAAGGGAGGCGGCCTGCCCCCTCTCGCCCAGCCCCGAGGAGAGGGGGCGGTCTGCGTTTAGCGCATCGGAATGGCGTGATTTGGCTATTGGCAAGCCAAACTTGAGGGTATTTTCGTAATCTCGTAGGCCAGAATGTGGCTATTGGCAGCCCAAGTTCAGAAATCTATAAATAGGACCAAGGGGCACCATTTGGAGGGATCTCTCTTTTGGATACTCTCTCCCCAAGTTTCTCTCGTGGGTGATGAGAGCCTCCAAAGGGGCCCAAGCTTAGCATTGGCTTGGGAGGGGAAGCCCTCTAAGATCTTCCGGGTGTGTGGTGGGACCTCCTCGCTAAGCCATTGGTCTCATTCCTAGTTCTTAGCCTCTTAGCCTAGAGCTCTCCCTTGGCAGAAATAAGTGTGAGGTCACCCCCCAACTTGTTGAGGGCCCGAACTCCCCAGAGACCAATTTATTGGTTTCAACACACCAAGTTTTGGAAGGTAGAATCATCAATTGCATTTACTATTATATTATGAGCTCTCTTGTCCATTGTAGCAAGTGCAATTTCATCCTTTGTCATTTTAGCATATGACTTGGCTACTTGTCTTGTTGGATCAATAGTGGAGGGCTTTGTGAAGACAAAGGGACCCTCCTTGATAGTAATATATATCCTATGGTCTGAGGCTTCCATGAACAGCCTAACCCTTTGCTTCCATATGTCAAAAGTCTCCTTTTTTGCATATGGGCAATTTCATTGACCCCATCTCCTTCTGTCCTCCAGTGGTAGCCATTGGATTTAGATTTGACTACTCCTTTGTAGGATCTCGTCAGTCTGTTTAGTCCTTTTTGATGAACCTACCTCTGATACCACTTGATGGATTATAGGTTAGTAGTCTAATTCACCTAGAGGGGGGTGAATATGTATCTTTGATTTTTCTTTGTTGAAGCTAGCAGTTGTTAGATATAATTTAAAAACAAAAGCACAACACAGAAAGCACACAACTATCTATAGCGGTTCCCCAAGACAATGTGTCTATGGGTAGTCCACTTTCCCTCTACACCTTTCTAATAGTGTGTTAGACAAGGATACCTCCTCTAAACTCATCTCCAAGAGCTTACAACACAGATCCCTCAGGATCTCTCAGGTTTGATCCAAACCCTACCTCAGGCTAAACAGCCTAACCAACTCAGAGTGCTCCCACTCCTACAGCTCAGAAATCCCCCTGATTTCCTACAGCAGGCCTATCAAGAAGCCCTACCTCAGATTTGCACATAGATCCTACACTCAAGCTTTTAGCTCTACTTCTCAGGCTCAACAACCCTACAATCCCTCGGGCTCAACAACCTTACTACTCAGGCTTACCAGCCCTACACCTCAGGAAAAATGCCCTACATACTTAGAACACAAGTGTTCTTATAAAGGTAATAAGTTATGCTTACAACGGATGACAGGTAGATGTCTTTTGTCTTTTGTTGTAGATGTTCTTCTGGTGCTGACTTGAAGCATGGCTGAAATGCAATAACTTCAGGCCTTGCTCCTATCTGACCCTTCTCTTCAGGAGATGAAGAAAGATCAACTTGCTCTCCTTGATTGAATCAGGAAGAGCTATCTTCTCTTCTTGTATTTGCTTGCAGGTTCAGGAAGCAGGAAATAAAGCACCTGTGGAAGCCGACAATGGAACAGTGAAAATCTTTCTCCACTTTTCAGCACCTTGTTCTACATTGCCCTAACTTGTTCTTTTATACTCTTATACATTTGCAATGGCTCTAAGAAGGCCCCTGGCACAGCATGGAGGGTGATAAAATACTTTATCTTGCTTTACAACTGTTTGTGCCAAAAGTAGATCCCGCTAGTGTAATATTCAAATATGAATTTGTCTCAGCGGTTGGGTTGAGACAGTCTTCAGTCTCAGTGGCTGAATCTGTCTTTGTCTCAGTGGATCCGCTGAGACAGATAGTCTTCTCAGCGGATTCTGTCTAAGTGCAGCTCAGCTGAGCCAGTCCCCTTCTCAGTGGTTCCTGGCCTCGTCTCAGCGATTGAGCTGAGACAATGAAGTCTTCTCAGCGATTTTATTAGTAAAACCACAGAACTTATTCCAAAGTTTGGAACAACCTAACCCTGCATATACATGATGCATAATAGAGTTTATCAAATACAATATGTACTTAACAGTGAGTGTGATGTCTCTTCAAATCAAGGGAACATTGAGGGAAATATTCCCAACAATTACTCTTTTGCTTAATCAGTGTGTTGTGTGTCAGCCACAACATCATTCTTGTATGCTTTCTTAAGTATGCTTTGTTAATTTAGTGACATTAGATTATACATTAGTTATGGTGCTTAGTGCCTTTTTATCTGAACTGTATTAACTTATTATTAGCTGACAAATAAGTTAATTATCAATTCTATGTTAGCACAAGTTCAACATGTATAAGGAAGTAATTACATGAACAAGTATGTCACAAATTTCATTAAGATTTTATAGATAAGCCAAATGTTTTCAAAATAGAGTTACAACAACATTTGCTTATAGCTATCACATATGCCAGTTCTACTTTAACAGGTCCTTCTTTTCTCTGCATCTTTCTCATTCCTTTGAAGCTTTTGCTCTTGTCTTTCAAAATAGGAGAATGGCTTTAGGATGTATCTATCAGGAATAGAAGGAGCATTCTCTGGCAGTGTTCTTTCTTGTTGATGTTGTATGTACAGTGTTCTCATGGCTTTTTTCTTCCTATGCTTGTCCCACTCACTTGAGGGATAGTGTCTAGATATGTCCTTGCCACTTTCCCCAAAGTTTCTCCATGCTGTCCATACTATTTCTCTTGACCTTGGGCTTAAAAAGTTAAGGCTTGGATCACTGGGACCTTGTTCATCTCTATTTCTCTTGAGAGGCAGTTCTTCATCCACAATTATGGTCTTCCTTTACTGACTTGACTCACCAATCCACTGTATGATTTGCTTAATACTTTGCTCCAATTTGGTGTTTAGAGCATCATGGGTGAATTCATTTGAGGTAATGCATCTAGTTATGATCGAATTTAGACTATCAGCAATTTTTGTGGTTAGCCATCTAACTCTTTCCAGATTTTCACATGCTTGTTGCCTTTGTTGTAGTGAGGTGTCCACTCTTTCACCAAGGGATTGCAGTGCATTCATATTGTTGTCGATAGTTGTTCCTGCCCTTGTGAACCAGCTAGTGATCTGAGTATTGATGTGATCAATGTCTGATCTTATCTTATTCATCTGAGCTGACATATCATCTCTGATTCCCCTGACTGTCCTGTCCACATAATCTTGATAGCTTTTTCTTTCCTTAGTTAGTAAATCATTTATTTGTTCAATCAGGGAGCTTGAAGCTTGCTCATGAGATGGTGGTGTAGATGTTCCTGTAAGATCTTGCTTCTTCTCAGTTGCTCTCCCTTTTAGGTCTTCACCCATACCAGCCATGATCTCATCATCAAGAGGATTATTAGGAGAATCCTGTCTTTGATGAACATTTTTAGTATTTTTGGCAGTCTCTTCATCTGGAATCAAGATGAACTCTGTACACAAATTCTCTAATTCAAGATTTCCCTTTTTAAGGATATTGTCTTCAGCATCCATCATGGTGCTTCTTAAGTATTCTTGCACATCACCCTCATTGTGAGCTGTCTCCTTAACCTCTGGAGCAGGGGGTTCATTTTGAGACTCTTTCTCAATAGCAACCACATTCCTGATAGGCAACACAATCTCTTGGGTTGAGAGCTCAGCATGAGTCTCCCCTTCAACTGTTGCACTATTCTTTCTAGCAGACAATTCTTTAGGTGTTGGCATGGATGCAACCAGAGTCTTTGCATGTGGTTTTGGATTTGATATGCTATTTCTTTCTGCAGATGAGCTATCCTCACTTTCAGTGACCTTCTCCCCTTGCTTTGAACTTTTAGGAATGACTTTCTCCCACCTCTCCAGGATCTTCAAGTCAATCTTCTTCATGTGATGGATGGGTGATCCCATCTTTTCATTCAGCTGAAGAGTGTTGATGAGGTAAAGAGAAATGATTCTTCCAATATTAGGTGCTTAAAGACTTCCTTGAATCATTTTGAAAAGTAACTGAGCCCGGTCAGTTTTCTTGCATAGTACTATTCTTGTCATTATTTCAAACATCTCCTAGATATTTCTTCATGAGATCAAGGTTTGCATATTAATGCTTTGCCAACAATGTCTGACAAAATTTTTCCTCTTGTATTGAAGTCAGACTTTTTCAGGGTACCATGTAGTTTTCATGTATGGTTGCACCACTTCCATGCAGTCAAGAGGTCTTCCTCTGAAATTTCTTCCTCTATTTCTTCTTCTGAGAATCTAGGTAGACGGCGCCTTGGAGATTCCTTTTACGGTCACTCTTAATGGGGTATTTCCCACCCTAGTCTTGATGGCATTTCTAGATGTGCTCATCCTGGGCTCAGCATAGAACTCCAGAAGTTCTCTATGCATGATAACAGTTGGCTCTGAGAGCACGTATTCCAACCCTGCACCTTCAATTTGCCTGATTGCTGATGTTATTTTCTCATTGGTGTTGATGAACCCGTCGCGCACCAGCTCACATCCCGTATTACATGTGTCGTCATTCTTAACAGGTGTGATTTTCTTGAATTGTCGAGATTATGGTGGTTCGGCGTCGCGAGAGCACGAGAATTCGTCGTGATGGCTTAGAGCAACTGTAGGTCGCACTCTATTTCTAGACATGTGACTTATTTATATATGTCTTACTTAAGAATGTGAAGGGGCGCATACCTGGGTTGGTGGACTGATTGTATTGATTTAGAATCAAGGGCTGTGGTTGTGAGATCCAATATATTTGTTGAGTGTGTTATATATGTTTTTGATGAAATTATTCTTAATCCAAAATTATGCATGGATCCCTTATTGTCCAATAACCACATTTAATTTTGGCTGGCCATTGGACAAACCTACAAGATAAGGATTAATATTCCTTAGGAACCCCAATGAGTTTGGGTCCTAGGTTCTTGTTAGCCCTAACTACTGAAATTCTAGCAACTAAACTACTGACTGGCTTTTCATGTCTTGCTCTAGTTACTATTGGGTTGAACCAACACTCTATAACAAAGTGCCCAACCTTGCCACAACACCAACACTCAAATCTATTGTACCTCCTTTTTTGAGTCACCTTCTGAATGAAGGGCAGGTGAATGGAAAGCGGGCTGCTTCACAACAAGCATTTCTACTAATCATGTGGTTGTGCATTGATCTTGGAGTTGGTTGCACAGTCAATGATTTTAATTTAGGAATAGACTTTTGAGGTAAAGCTTTTTCCTTCTTTTTGGCAGATGGTGCATGTGGAAAGACAACCTTTTGGAAGACAGTTCTAGATTGAGAAGTCTCTCCAATTTCCTTATTATAGTATAGTCCTCCTCTATAGTGAGTGGTGAAGCTATCTATAGTAGGAAGAATAGTTTTGGGCTTAGTGAAGCTACCCACAAGCTTTCTTTCTGAGACAAGCTTATTTTCTAGAGACTTAATTGTCATATCCTGAGCCTCAGACCTCTTCTGAAGTAGGATAAGCTCATTGGACAATTTAGTCACCTCCTTGGTCTTCTCATCTATTTGAGATCTGAATGGCTTGAGGATTCTTATTTCCTCAGCTTGAGATTTGACCAATTTCTTGCTCTTTGTAAGAGCTGCCAATAGAATACCATATTGTTCCATTAGATCAGTATGGTACTCATTGTTGCATGATGAACAATTTTCTGCATCATCATCAGATGATGAGCAATCATCTGATGCACTCTTGGTCTTTTTAAATAAAGCAGATAATGAAGATGTCTGAGGGATGCATACCTAAGTAGGATGTGAACCATCCTGATCTTCTTCCCTAGATAGAGCAACAAGCCTATAGAACTCTTCATCCTCTGATTCACTTTCTGAGAGAGTGAGGGGTGCTCTTATCCCTCTTCTAGCCATAGATTAGTCTTCATCCTCAGATTCACTGTCTAAAAGAGTAATGGGTGCTCTGATTCCTCTTATACTTAGCTCCATAAATGTTTCTTCTTCAGAGTAAGAGGGGCAGTAGATGCTTTCACTTAGAGATCTGAACTTCTTGACATTAGATCTTCTGACTTTCTTCACGGGTCTTTAACTTTTATGGTAATAACTTGACACACCCAATGGCAGATCTGTTCAAGCTATTAAGCTTTCTTTGAACAACCTAGCTCCGATACCACTTGTTAGTTTAGGATGTTTTCTAATCACTGAGCGGGGGGTGAATAGGTGTTTCAAAGCTTTTAGTATTCTTTTGCTTAATTACTGTTCTTTCTTAAGGATATAAATATTCTTGAAGCACACCATAGAAAATACACAGTGATTTATAGTGGTTCCCCTAGAAAATGTATCTAGAGTACTCTACTGTCCCTCTACGCCTATCTAGCAGTATGCTAGAGTCAGCGAAATCCCCCAAAACTCAGATCTACTTCACAGATCTTACAACTCAGGCACACAAGCCTTACAACTTAGGCCCTCAAGCCCTACAACTCAGAACCTTCTAGGATCCTACCTCAGGTTCTAGGAACCCTATAACTCAGGCCCTCAAGCCCTGCAACTCAGGCCCTCAAGCCCTATAACTCAGGCCCTCAAGCCCTATAACTCAGGCCCTCAAGCCCTATAACGAATGTATAAGATACAATGAAGAAGAACACTTACACAGTAAAGAAAATACTGGAGAGTTCTTCTCAGGCCCAGATGCTGACGGCCTCTAGACATGAAGAGAATATGATAAAGATCTTATCTTGCAGAAGACATGCTTCTCTTCAATCCTTTCTTCAATCAGGAACACAGCTTGACAGTCGATGTTGCTTGACTGATACTTGGAGAATAGAGAGCAAGAGTGTTTTTGTTCTTGAGAGTTTGTTCCTTCTTCACACAACCGACTTTTACTATTCGATTGATTCATGTATTCTTTGTGTTGTTAATTAGGGCAGACACTTATCCTTTTTTATATGACTGAGGGACCGTCTAACGGTCTACTCAGATGTCATTAAAGTGTAAGAGGCCCATTCCTTAATGATATACGCTGATTGGACCATCAGGCGGCGGCATTAAATGCAGATAGCGCATTTTGAATTATCTCAGTCTGTCTCGACGATATGAGCAACATCTCGACGACAGACCTTGTCGTCATGCCGATCCATCTTGAACTTAGACAAATCTTCAAGTCTCCTCAAATCTTCTTCTGAGAAGGATATCTCGATGATATGAGCTATCATAGCTACACTTGCACTCACGACGACAAGAAGTCATCTCAATGATGTCAACGTGAACATCTTGCCGACTCGAGGTCTTCTCATCGATATCGTTGAGATCATCCTGACTTATCGTCGATATCGTCGGGATCATCCTGACGATAAGGAACACTTCAGCTGCAAAATGTCTCTATGAATTATGACTTAGTCTTCTCGCCGACAAGGCTCCATTACGACGATGTCGTCGACTTAGCTGGACATTCCTCTTAAGATTCCTGGAGAACTAGACATACAGTCTATACTCTACAGTAAGCCTTGATCCTTCATGAGTCTTCTCAATGATGATACTCATTGCTACAATGATATCGTCGTGTGTATCTTGTTGACACGATGATATTTTCCTTCGATATTTTTCTTTATCCTTATACATTATGCTCAGTGTGTCTGATATTTTAACCTTCTCATGTCACATCAAATGCACATCAAATATAAATTGTATTTATCATTGACCCGGGCACTTCTTCAAATCAGGAACATTGTTGGGCACTGTTCCCAACAGTTACGTGTGTTGTGACACTCCTCTATCGAGGATATACATACTTAGTTTAATCGTGGATGAGATGATAATGCATATGTTGTTTACACTTAATGGCATATATTAGAAGGTGCAAATCCCAATCATGTAAATTGGTACGAGCATTTTGATATGATTGGATTTGTAGATAAATTACTCTTCTACTTGAATTACTTAATTTGCTTACGAGAGTGCATGTGTTGTTAACACCACTAGGGTAGAGCCAATCATGTGTTGCATGTTTCTGTTTACTTAACTTATGCAAGTACACTACGTCCCTATTTCTCTATACTGCAATGCTTATTATACTAAATATTCGTACCATTGCTATAATTTATACATGCACATATATTGTATTGTGTTGAAATTTACTACAGGATAGATTGGATACCTCTGGGAATGCTAAGGCCTAGAGGAAACAGCGGAGCTGCTTAGCATTATGATCATATGACAGGTACACACACGTTGTTCTTTCTGTTTACCGATTTCCTAATGTACTTTATGATCCATGGTGGGCAATAGTCTCAGATCCACTCTTTCAGACTGTTCCACATGTCAAGCTAGTTGTTCTTTACTCTGATGATACTTTAGAGAATTATGTTTTTGTGGTTACTACGTGGTAGTTAGTTTTCCGCTTATATCATTTATGCATGTGTCTACTGGTTCAATGTAGTTATGGTTAGGTTATTCACTTAGCACCATAATTGGGTCGGGTCGTTGGAGTGTATAATGGTGGGAGGACCTCTACTCTCCTATTAGTCACTATGATTACTCGATTTAATCACGATGTGCAATAAGATTCCCCTTTCGTGTCAATTTCTAGGAGGGAGGGGGTCTTACAAAGAGATTAGAGTAAATTGATCACTTAAGACAATAGTTCTCACAAAAATTCCTTTTACTTCCCCAATCGATACTGCTTGGTTCAGAATGAACCAATGCGGCGAAAGCGGTGATGGACCTGAAGAGCAATAAAAGAAAAAAAATAAACACAACCCAAGTTTAAGTCTAGATAACGGGGTCGAATGAGCCTAGCGCGATTAATTGTTAGCCTTTCAGACAACAAAAAATTTAAAGTATGAGTGTGGGTTGGCTACCATGATTGAGGTTGTATCTCTGCTTCTTAGTCACTCACCACTAGGTCTGAAACTGGTGCGGTTTGGTGCGGTTTGAGCCCAAACCGCAACCGCACCAAAGAGGGTCGGTTTTTGACTTTACAAAATCGCACCACATCCAAACCGTGCGGTGCGGTGTGACATTGGTGCGGTTTGGAGTCGGTTTTTGCGGTGCGGTTTCGGTTTTTTTCTTATGTTTTGTTATAATTGTTAAAAATTAAAATAGGTTCTGGGAACTTTAGACTAAATCCACACAACTGATAAATATAATCATAACAACGCAATTTGAGATAGAAGTGAGATAAATATAATCATAACAATTAACATCTACACTGTTTTGTGAATTCAAATCTGAGAATTTTAGACTACATCACTTCATAAAGAAAACTATAATCATAACAATGCAAGCAAACACAGTTGATAAATATACCTTTTTCGAGTTCCCAAACAGTTGTTTTCCTTAAGTGAATACGCATTAATGGAAGGTAAATACGTTGTCGATTCCCACCCTGCCTAAGCTCAAGCAACGGTTCACGGTGGACTAGGCTTCCACCTTCGTCGGATGCGAAAAAGAGGATCATCCCCTGCAGGCCCGCCGAAGAAAAGATGTCGGAGTAGGGATGTCGCCGGAGTAGAGCCTCCCTCGCTCGCTTGAGTAGGAGTCGCAAGCGGATGCATTGGAGAAGACAATCCTTCTGGCTTCCCATGACATAGCTTTGGCGGAACAGTAAAGAACGGGAGTGGGTCAGGAGAAATGAGAGATGGAGAACTCTTAACTTATAGGATATTAAAAAAAATGTAAAAACCAAAATATAACTTTATAAGATTGTAAAATATTTACAAAAAATGTAAAAACCTAGCTAGAAATGTTTATGCGGAACAACATGAAAGTATACATTAATTTGTAAAAAATTTATAACTTATAAGATATAAAATAAAATATTTATAATCATACGGTGCGGTACGGTTTATGCGGTTTCGACAAGGCCAAAACCGAACCGCACCGCAAACTATGCGGTTTTTCAATAATCAAAACCGCACCACATCCACACCGTTCGGTGCGGTTCGGAAACGGTGCGGTGTTGCGGTTTTTTGCGGTTTCGGTTTTTAAATTTCAGACCTACTCACCTCAACACTAACATGGTTGTACTGTAAAATGTTTTTCAAGTGTGGTGACATACTCACCTTGATAAATCCAAAATTGTTCACTTCATTTGATCCCGGGCTTGTTCCTCTTTGTTTTATTCAGAGATAAACATTGTTACAAACCCGAATATTGCAGACATTGCCGATAAAACAATAAATTCTCTCATTTCATCAATCTTGCTAGGGTTTATAATCGTCTTCTTGATTGAATTTTGATGGCGCACAGTTGGCTAGCAACGTACTGAAATGAACTACATTGAATTTCGTTAGATCCTTCACCAAATAATTTGAACACCCTTGATGAAGTTAAATTCGTTCACCTCCATTTGAACCTCAGGTTTGTGCCACTTTGCTTTATTGGGAGATAAGCATCTTTACAAACCCGTGTACACCATAATGAATCTAAGTTATTCACTTCATTTATATTCCTTAGTTCATTCCTATTGTTTTATAGAGGAATACATTTTCTTACAAATTCTTAATGAAATGAGAGGATGTAATTCATTAAAAATCTGACTCGCACCAATCGCTAAATTATTAATTGAAAGCATAAATCCAATTAGATCATGATTTTGCCCACTAAAATCTTCTGTTGTGGTTCATACCTGTGCCTTTGTACAAGAATGATTGGTGGCCTTACCACGCTATAGATTCAACAATCATTCTAAAGATGTCATTCCTTTAGAATATATTTGAAGTGTTGCCTTATTGAAAACTTTTTCGTAGACTCTAACGAACATATAGGAAGATTTGGATCAGTAAGCGCATAATTTATCCTAAGTGCTTTACACTAATTGTCATGATTTTGATGGAGGGTGTAAGTGGAATGTAGACTTTGAATTCTTTTGATAATAATAGTACCTCTTAAGTGAGCAACAATCAGTTTGGTGATAGCTAGATGAATTATTAAGGATACAATGATTATTGTTTATGTCAAGATTAAGTTATTAATCGCATGCTCTGACGATGATTATGTTTGTGCGTGATTATTCAGACATTTATTCAATCAGAACACATGTAAACTCTGACAATGTTAATCACCAACATCAGTCTCCTTAACAAAATACACGGAATTGCTGGTGTAAGTACGAAGAGAATGTCAGTGTTTGTAGGAATTTTTTGTAAGATCACGTTGAATCGTGAGGATGAAATAGAACTTCCAAGTAGGGAACAATTATGATAATTTGTTTGTGCACGCTCGATCCTCGTTTAAAGCTTCCTTCCATTACGAAACTTCCTTACCTAACGCCATCCACACCTTGTCTTTGCGAAATATCACCTTCTTGTGAAATTGGCTTGAATTCTAATCAACTCATTCAGACCAATGTGCTTAAGTATTGGAACCAGTGCGTGTCATTATTATCTTCTTGCAACATTGCAGAATGCTCCTATAATCTAGGTCTTCTAGAAGAAACATGACCATGAATTTATATCTCCATGAGCTTACAATCATGTTGTTTAAAACACCCATAATTGTCTATGACGAGTATGATTCGCTCTCATTTTTTAAAAATCCCCTACTCTATTCGTATTTTTTGGGACAAAAAACATCTTTGTTTTATTAGATTTGTAACATCCTATTTTCAACGGGCCTAGCTTACCCAAGTGAATCACGGTGAGTGGTCTAGTTGGGCTCGGGTGACTCATTACCTAACTATGACCTGAAAATTACTGGATATTTTGGATACACATAAACTCACGAGATGAGTTATTGACATCTAAATTGACCTCAATTAGTCCCAGTGAACTCCAAGGGGTTAATACAAACACAACAAGATTGTTGACGCTCTATTTTGACGAACATTGAAGTAGTTGGCATTTTGAGCTTGTACTTAGTAACGGACGACCAAAAATATCAAATTATGCAAAAGGCCACAGAATCGACTCCATTATACTCGTAACAACAATACGAACCCAACAAAGTCGCCCACATGCAATTCTGAAAACGTTGGGACAATTTTGACGAATAAGTTAGAATTGATTATGAACGTTACGAGTATATCTAAGCAAATTAACTCACAATCAACTTTTGTTGAGTTTTTTAGACTCTTAAGACCTATACGAATGCAAAAACACCATTCGCATGCCTTTTTTGCGTGTATTTTGGGGAATTGCAAATGTGTTATACATTTGATAACTAATTTGATATTTAGATCTCTCTCTCTCTCTCTCTCTCTCTCTGTGTGTGTGTGTGTGTGTGTGTATGTAGTTTATTTCTATATAGGCGGATCTCTAACCTAGGGGGCGACGGGAGATTGGGGAAGAAGGAGCTTCTTGGACCTAGGTATGGGAAAAAAAATTGGTACACGTGACCCACATTCCTCCTATGCAAGTTTAAATAGACTTTAAGGGATGGGGTCCACCTTCCTTTTTGAAACTGAAACCTTTCATCTCTTCCACCCATTCCGCCTGCTGCACGACGCCATTTCGATGGTTTTAGCTCCAGAACTGCGACCGAACAGCAAGACGTACTAGGGTTTTCTTCTCTTCCCCGACCCGTTCCTAACTACTTGCACTGATGCCAAAATCCCTTAAGTTTCTTCCAGCATGAAGGTATAATAATGTTGAGTTCAATTTTAAGATTAATGTTGAGTTCACTTTGTAGTTCAATCTTTGATCCATTTCATTAACAATGTTGAATTTTCTAGTCCTATTCTATGATTAATGTTAGTTTCTAGTCTTTAGAAATCATATGATGCAGTAAATTTTGTTGTTTTTAGTTATAAATTTACCTTTTCCAGTCGTAAAAATGTTGTCTCTAGTTGTAAAATGAGTTTTCTAGTCTTATTCTGTGATTAATGTTAGTTTCCAATCTTTAGAAATCATATGATGCAGTAAAATTTTTTATTTCCAATTATAACTTTTCGTTTTCCAGTCTTAAAAATATTATTTCCAGTTATAATATTTCATGTTCCAGTCATAATATTGTTATTTCCAGTTATAATATATTAATCCAGTTGTAATTTGGTCGATTACTGCTACCTGATTGCAGATGCATGGATCTAGTTACCTATACAGTAGATGTGCTATTAAAACATTCAAAAGACATGCAAAAGCCTTGTTGGATGTTCTCTCTGAGGACTCCAAAGATGCTCTTCTAAATAATGATGTTCTACCTTTGTTGAATATGCCTGATATTCAACAGAATATTCCTCTTATATATTATATTTTGAGATCGTATTCACCCAAGAGAAATGCATTTATATTAGGTAATTTTTATGTTAGACTAACTGTTGATCAAGTTGCAATTATTCTGGGCTTACTAAACCGCAGAAGGGAATTTCATTTTGAGAGAACTCTGCTTGTCAACTGCATCCATAAGGACTTGGCGCAGGAGCTAGCTGACCTCACATTTGAGGAGAACTCACCAACTTTAGAGCTTAGGAGAGTGAATGCCCTGATTAAGTATGTCTTGGCTGTTTTATTCTTCCCTCTTAAAGGACTGAAAGTACCAGCATGTATTATGGATTTCCAAGGGTTAAGAGTCATTAGGAGAAACCAAGAAAGAGGAAAAGTAATATTCTTGTACCTTTTTTATAGAAATTAGGATATGATTTTTTTAGTGATACCTTTTTGCATTTCTTTGTTTGGATGACATTTAGTAATAATCTTGTACATGTTGCTTTTTTCCAGAGGGCGGAGATGATTCAAAGGGAAATGCTCATATCATTGATAACGTAAAGACCGAACCTAAAGAGTACAACTTCATAGAAAATTTGTCTCTTGAGAGAGACTCGGCTCCAGTTGATACGACTCCTTCATGCTTGAACCTAAACGACGAAGTCTTTGCGGAGGACATATGTTTCAAATTTCCAGCAATTCCAGATGTTTTTAAATGGTGAATGTCAGACATGTCTAAGCAAATTAGTATGCATTATGTAATGAGAAACATGATCACCAAATTCTTAAACTACAAAATCATGTTCTCTATATAGAGTGTTTTGGAAGAATTCCACAACAATTTCTACCCTAAACCGCGACATGTCTTTTGGCCAACTCCTATGACTCTTCCAATCACCTGCTCCTTCACCAAGCTGGCTTGCATGTACTTCATCACAAAAATGCCATAATCGTTTACATTTACATTGGTGGGGATGCCTTCAACTGTGTGTAGGGTCCAATTGGTGATATCTCCTGGAAGAACCTCGGTGAAGTATCTAGTTGCCAACCTAAATCACCTAGAGGGGGCTGAATAGGTGATAACTGCGTCTTTTGTGGAATTAAAAACTTGATGAAATAGAACGCACAGAAAGCAAATCACAATCACAGACGACACAAGAAATTTATAGTGGTTCCCAGTTCTTGGGTACTCCACTTGCCGGCCTCGCCAATCTAGCACCACAGCTAGACTTGACTACTTCACTATAACTCGGATCAAGAATGACCCTACAATCTCGGAGTCAACACTTCTACAATCTCGGAGACAAATCTCCTACAAACTCGGAGAAAACCTCTCTTACAACTCGGAGAAAAACCTCTCCTACAACTCGGAGACAAACCTCTCCTACAACTCGGAGAATAACCTCTCCTACAACAAATGTAAATTGAGATTGATACAATACTTATCAATTCATAAACAGATCTGAAAAACCCTGAGAGATCTTCTTCCTTCTTACCCTGAGAGATCTTCTTCCTTCTTGAGATTTGAATAGCTTTGACTTGATGTCGATGAGGAAGAACTGAAAATAACTCAGATCTGACCTTCTTCGATTCGACTTGATCCAATAGATACAGTAGAGGATGGAGCAATGATCAATCGAACCTTTTCTTCCACTGGAGACAATAAATTTAGAACAGTAGATCGATCTCCAGCATTGGCGACAGGCAGCACTTTCTCGTTCTTCTTGGATCGAATAGAAATTAGGGTTAATGATAGAATGATTGAAATCCTTCTTGATTAATCCTTAAACGAGAGCCTTATATAGCTAAGGACTTAACGGCAGGAATTAAGGTAGGATTAATCGTAAACGAAATCACATGAGCCATCACATCAGACAGAAGGAATTAACGTCACGACAAACGAACTGAAAATCTCTTAAAGAACGAAAACACAATTTCTCGAGAACAAGGAAATTCTCGAGAAATAGCAGCTTCTACTTCGAGAAAATACATAGAAGAATTTACGGGAGATAGAGATAAACTTTTTGAGAGATAAAGGATTTCTCGAGAGATGGAAGGACTTCTCGAGAACAATTGGCTTCTCAAGAAAAATAACCTTAGAAAAACTTTTCTAGCAGACGAGAAAGACTTTCCGAGAGACAGACATAATTCTCGAGAGATTGTTTTGATTTCTCGAGAAACTCAAGTCTTGCCGAGAAACCTTTAGAAACTTGATATAAAGGATTGAAAAGGATTTCTCGAGAAAGGAATACGAAAAACAAAACAGTGCAGAGTCAATTCGTCGGCCGAGAAATATTCGTCGAACTGAGCTGGAAGAAATCACTTCAGTTCGTCGAACGGCGATCGACGGACGAAGATCAACGAAACCACTTCAACTACAGAATAACAGCGATCGACAAAACTACTTCAGTTCGTCGAACGGAGCTCGATGAACGGCGATCGACGAAACTACTTCAACTTCAGTAAAACAGAGATCGACGAAACTTCTTCAATTCGTAAAACGGCGATCGACGAAACCACTTCAGTTTTAGAAAAACAGCGGTCGACGAAACTACTTCAGTTTGTCGAACAGAGCTCGACGAAAGCAGAACTCAGAATTTTAGTAAAACTGTCCATCGAACTGCGCTCGATGAAAACACTTCAGTTCGTCGAACGAAGCTCGACGAACACACCAAAATTCATCGAACGAAAAATACTTAGGAAAAATTTTTCTTCTTCTCTTGGACACCAGCTGCACCTCCAAACCATGGGCTTTAGTAGTCTTGAAAATGAAGTGTATCCCAATAGAGAGATCACACATGAGTCAACACCATGTTCCACACAATGAGGAATTACATTGTATGAAACTGTGCTTTTTGACCCATTGTGACCTGACATTGGTCTACACTTAGCAATGTGAACCTGCAAGAATAATACTAGAAAGACATATCAAATACACTAGAAATTCAATCTTGGTTCAAGGATGACTTCCCACAAATCAATTTTATTGTGGATAAAATACCCAACAATCTCTCCCTATTTGTAGAAGTCAGAACCCTATTTACCAAGATGAATTGCATCAATATAAAACATTAAAAAAACACCATAGAGGAAAAGATATAAGAGCAGAGAGAGCATCAAAATCAATAACTATATATATATTTAAGATTGTCTGCATCAAAATCAAAAACTATATATATATATATAAATTTAAGATTGTCTCATGAATTAATGTTCACACAATCAGATTGAGTAAAAGGTTTTGATGGAACTCATAATCTTTTCTTCAGGCATTGTCTCTTTTCTTCTGTTCTTGTCTTGCAAAATAAGCATATGGCTTAGGATGGTATTTTGGAGGAGGGGCTGGAGCTGTAGGATTATTATAACCATAAGTCTTGTAGTGTATTCTTCTCTTTGTCATGCTTGTCTCATACTTTTTCCATTCAGATGTGCTGAAATAGTCTGAAACTTTCAAACCACCTTCATCCACTAGCTGGAATGAGTCAAGGATAATTATTTTAGAAACTGGACTCCACACCTATGGAACATCTTCAGTAGCAACTGCCTTTCCAGAGCTTGACCCAGGAACAAACCTACTAGCAGATGGCCCTTCTCCATACTTCCTTTTTCTTGAACCAGGCACCTTAGACTGAATTTCAGATTGATCTGCAGGCCAAACCTGGGAATAGTCAGCGGGAGCTTCATATTCAGGTTGCCCTTCAGGTCTAGGTGAAAACTAAGGTTATATAGCAAAATCTAGAAAAATCTCATTGTATCCACATAGCAGTCTTTGTAGTGTGAGCATTAATATCTGCAATCTGCTTCTGAACACCAATATTCAATTGCTCAAACTGATCAGCCCAATTTCTTTGGTGCTGATAAACCTGATAATCCAAAAGCTCTGCCATTTTATTCTCCCCCTTTCTGACTTCTACAGATAGGGTTTTGATGACAGATTCCTTGAACTGACCAACTTCATCAATAATTGCAAATGTATTTTTCTCTGCCTGCCCTTCAATAGATTCTTGAATTTTTCTTACCTTTAAAGTTTCATCAAAAACTTTACCCATACTCTGAACAGAATGATCAATAGCTTTACCACCCTGAGTGATAAGCTTCTTAAGACTATCAGTGTTAGCTTGAACTTCAGCTAATCCTCTGCTCATCTCCTTTTCAACTACAGAAATCCTTGTTTGCTTCCAAACAGAACTCTTTCTCCCCCTCAACATGTGTTGGGGGAGGAGAAGGAGAGGGAATGGGGTTTGCATGAACATCAATTCATTCGAGATTTTCAATTTATAGTTTTGATTTGACATTTAAATGAATTTTATTTAACATTTAAATAACAGCTGCGTACCTGCCTTTCGTATTCCCGAAAAATAAAATTTTCTGAAGATCGAAAATAAATGCCATTTCTCGAGAAGTCAAATGATATCTCGAGAAATCAAATAATTCTGCAGACTCAGCTTCGCAAAGTCATTTCTCGAGGGATAAATCCATTTATCGAGAAGTATAATTCCATTTCTCGAAAAGTACTAAGATTGTGTCATTTAGCCTTTTTCACCAGAGAAACATCATTTCTCGAGAGATGACTTCCATTTCTCGAGAAGTCTCAAAAATGACTTAGATTTTCTTCAAAAATTTCAGACCTTTGCTTCCTTTAGAGTTTGAACAAATGATGATCTACCTTCCTGACTTGAATATTACTCCATGTTGAGCATTCCAAGCTCTGTCTTGAAGAAAGAGAACTTGATCTCATCCAGTGGCTTCGTGAAAATATCTACAACTTGCTTATCCATCGGGACATAGCATAGATTGATGTCCCCATTCTCCACATGCTCCCGGATGAAATGATATCTCAATTCAATATGCTTTGTCCGGCTGTGCGAGACTGGATTATTTGCAGTTGCTATTGCACTGGAGGAGTTGCAAAACATTGGAATGTCTTTGAACTTCAAGTTATAATCTTCAAGCTGATTCTTTATCTAAAGAAGTTGTGCGCAACAACTGCCTGCAGAAATGTATTCTGACTCGGCGGTTGAAATTGCAACAGAATTCTGCTTCTTGCTACTCCAGGAAATAAGTCTTCTTCCGAGAAATTGGCATGTCCCAGAAGTGCTTTTCCTGTCGTCTTTACTACCTGCAAAGTCTGCATCTGAAAAACCTATTAGTTCGCTATCATTACTTTTTGGGTACCTTAAGCCATGATTTGGTGTACCCTTAAGATGTCTCAATTTTTGTTTTGCAGCAGTATAGTGAGATTCCTTAGAATTCACCTGATATCTAGCACAAACACTTGTAGAGAACATTATATCAGGTCTACTAGCAGTAAGGTAGAGCAGAGAGCCAATTATGCTTCTGTACTTGGTTTCATCGAAAGGTTTCCCTTTCTCATCCTTGTCCAGAGACATAGATGAGCTCATTGGAGTCCTCATAGAGGTTGCACTCTCCATTCCAAATTTCTTAACCAACTCCTTGGTGAATTTCGTATGTGAGATGAAAATTCCATCTTCAGATTGCTTCACCTGAAGTCCTAAGAAATATTTCAGCTCACCCATACTGCTCATTTCAAATTTCCCTAGCATAAGTTTGAAAAACTTTTTGCAGAGGTTATCATCTGTAGAACCAAAAATAATGTCATCGACATAGATTTGCACTAGCAAAATCTTGTCTTTTACTTCCCTAAGAAATAATGTCTTATCTATCTTTCCTCTTGTGAATTGTTCTCAAGAAGAAAGTTAGACAGCGTCTCATACCAAGCTCGAGGAGCTTGTTTCAAACCATACAAAGCTTTTTGTAATAAAAAAACATAATCAGGATGTTCAGGATTAACAAAACCTGGAGGTTGTTTGACGTATACTTCTTCTTTTATATTACCATTGAGAAAAGCTGACTTGATGTCCATTTGGTATACGGTGAATCCTTTGAATGCAGCATAAGCTAGAAACAGCCTGATTGCTTCGAGTCTTGCTACAGGAGCATAAGTCTGATTGAAGTCGATCCCTTCTTCTTGTTTGTATGCTTTTGCTACAAATCTGGCTTTGTTCTTGATTATTGTTCCGTCTTCATCCAATTTATTTTTGTACACCCACTTTGTTCCAATGATAATCTTATCCTTGGGTTTTGGAACAAGTTTCCACACTTTGCATCGCTTGAATTGATTCAATTCTTCTTCCATTGCAATTATCCAATGGGGGTCTTCATTTGCTTCTTGGAACTTCTTTGGTTCAACCTGCGAGAGGAAACTTAAATGCATATTTTTGTTAGTAGTACCTCTTCTGGTTCTTATGCCGCCATGAGGGTCTCCTATGATCTGATCAATAGGATGGTCCCTCAGGTGTCTGAATTCAAGATTCCTTGCATTATTTGGAACACCAGGAGCTATTTCTTCTACTACTGGAATGTCTTCTTCCACTTGAATTGGCTCTTCACCAAGATGATCTTCCTCTTCAGTTGAGGTTGGGGGAGAGATCTTGACGAAGGTTTGAGCATTGTCTTTAACTGGCTCATCCAAGTTTGTTTCTTGCAACTTTGAACCTGCAACTTCCCCAGAAGCACTAGAAGAGCTGCTATGTAGCAAGCTCGTCTCATCAAATACAACATTAATAGATTCTTCTACAACCAGAGTTTTCTTATTAAAAACTCTATAAGCTTTGTTATGGCTACTGTAGCCTACGAATATACCTTCAAAGCTCTTTTCACTAAACTTGGTTTTGTAATGCTTTCCATTATTAAGTACAAAGCATTTGCTACCAAAGATTCTAAAATAAGAGATTGTTGGTCTGATGGGGACCATCCCTTCAGCCCCTCTCTTTTGCCCACCCCAGATGATGAAGACCCCTTCACCGAGCCTCATTTGGTAGGGGATGTTGCTGATGAAGACCCCCACATCCACTTGGTCGGGGATACTGATGATACTGTTGCTGGCCTGATGATCTTGATGGAGGTCGTTGATCCCCGACATAGAGAGTTCGTGGATTGGGACGGTCGTTGCCGCAAGTTCGAAGACACGTCGTTTATTCGCATTCGCCGCGACGTTCTACGCCAACGCCGCGACGTTCTTCGCCATCGCAGCTACAACCTCCGTCCGCGACACAAGAACATTAATTAATAATTATAATAATTTAATTATAATTATTAATTAATTTTATCATGCTTTTAAAATAAGAATATTTTAATTAATAATTATCCTTATAATTATTAATTAAAATTGTCATGCTTTATTTTATTTTATTAGAACTTGGCATGTTTGTTTTATTGTTTTAATTTGGACTGCGTTTAACCGCTGTGATTGTAAAGCCTATATAAGGCTATGTTTTGGAGGATTTAGTTTAACGAGGAATGAAATAAAATTTGAAACCTAAAATCTCTCCCTCTTGGATTTTCCCCCTCTCCCTCTTCCTTGGCCGCCCCCTACCTTCTCCCCCTCTCCAAGTTCGGCCAGGCCGACCCCCCTCTCTCTCCCTCTCTCTACCGTTTCTCCCTCTACATTCTCTCACGCATCAAGGTGGTCTTGGGCTTGTTCGTAGCGGCGGGATTTGAAGGCGACGGTGCACATCTTCAAGGACTCCCCTCCGGCGACCACCTCCGTGAATAACGTAGGACTTTCTACAACCCGGATCTACTATTCCGGGAGGGTAACGCTTTCTACCTCTTGAGCGATTCTTCAATAGTTATTTGTGGTGGATAGGAATTGTGACGAATTTTCCGACATTGATCTTTTCGCGATCCTTCTCATTTGTGATAGTTGAACGATCTTGAATTATTTTTACTCGACGAGGAGTGGCGATTCTCTTTTGCCTTTGTTGGGGAAGATCCTCCTATTTTCGGAGTTTTGCTTTTTCGGAGGATCTTCTTGTGGTTGTCTTTGCGTGATAGTTGTGAAGGACCCACCCGTAGGTGGCTGCGTTTGTTCATCCGATTAGGTGTTATTTTAAAATGATCTCGCGACCCAATCGATCGCGCAAGTGAGAGCGACCGGAACACCCAAGCCTACATCATGGTCTCTTGCCTTTTAGTAGTTCATAAGGAGTCTTTTCATAGTTTTTATTTATGAGTGCTCTGTTTTGCACGTGGCAAGCAGTGTTGACGGCTTCAGCCCAGAAGTATTCCGGAAGTGAAGAGTCGCTTAACATTGTTCTGCAAGCCTCAATGAGTGTTCTGTTCCATCTCTCAGCTACCCCATTTTGTTGTGGAGTTCGAGGAGAGGAAAACTCATGAAAGATACCAAGGCTTTCACAGAAATCTGTCATGGCTCTAGATTCAAATTTTGTTCCATGGTCACTTATGATTTTGACCACCGAACAATCTAATTCGTTCTGAATTTGCTTGACAAATTTAGTGAAAATATCAAAGGTATCTGACTTGTGTTTTAGAAAGAATACCCATGCAAAACGTGAGTAATCATCTACAATAACCAATGTGTAAGACTTTCCTCCTAAACTTCTAATTGGCAAAGGGCCAAACAGGTCCATATGAAGTAGGTATAAACACCTGGTAGAGTTTTTGCCAATAATGCTCTTAAAGGTAGCTCTTGTTTGCTTGCATTTTACACATGCATGACAAGGTCTATCTTTAATGCACTTAACATTTGGCGCATCACGCACTAAGTTTTGATAAAACAATTTATTTATTGTTTTGAAATTAATATGTGCTAATCTCTTGTGTCATTGGTCGACACGGGATGCACTATCTTTTGCTAAAAAGCACACTGGTGTAGAAGATGATAAACAAAGAAAGTTCAAACAGAAAATATTTCTACAACGAGTGTCTGATAAAATCGTTTCAGAATTTTCTGCCGACTTTATCAAACACTTATCTTTACAAAAATCAACTGTGTATCCTTTATCACATAGTTGACTTATGCTTATCAGATTATGTTCTAATCCTTCCACATAAGCTACATCTGAAAAGGATACATTACCATTAGTGATCATACTGTAGCCTTTTGTTATTCCTCTGTCGGATCTGCCAAAAATTACTTTTGGACCGTTCACAACTGGAATAAAATTATGTAAGAGGCTTCTTGTTCCGGTCATATGCCGAGAACAACCACTGTGTTGGGTATATTGTCCTCAATATTACCTTGATTTGAAGAGGCATCACTCTCAATGCTAAGGACATATTGTATTTAACAAAGCTATACTTGTGTAGGATATACAGGCACAGGTGACTCAAAAGGAAGGGCCAAACATGGCCTTAGATAAGAAGAAATCATCTACAAGGAGATGAAGATCTGTCTCAGCATAACCGCTGAGACGATGGGTCAGAACCGCTGAGACGAGGAGCCGTCTCAGCGGATCCACTGAGAAGGAGACTGTAGCAACCGCTGAGAAGGGGACTAGAGCTGCCGCTGAGACTGGAAGCTGTCTTAGCCCGCTGAGACTGGATGCTGTCTCAGCCCAACCGCTGAGACAGATCCAAATGTGCTGACGGGATCTGCTTTTGGCGCAAACGATAATTGAGAGGGACAAGCAACTCCAATCTGACCCATACTGTGTCAGGAGGATCGATATAGCCGTTGAAGCCTTCTGGAGGTATCAAAGAACAAGCTAGGGCACAACAACAAGCACTGTCATATAGAGAAAGCCTTTGCTGTACGCCGCAATCGAGCATTCACATTTCAGCCAGTTGAAGTTGTTCTCTGCAGCTGAAGTTAATCTTCTAAGGGAGATTAGTTAGCTCTTCCTGTACAAACTCAAGAAGGGCAAGTTGATCTTCTGCTTTGCTGAAGGAGAAGATCAAGGTGATACAAATCTGAAGCTGTTGTTTTCAGATCTGAAGAAAGGATTCAGAAGACCTAAGAGTAAACCTTTTGTCTTTTGTATCTAGCTCAAACTCTATTTTATCTTTGTAAGGCATTGTTGCCTGAGTGAAAGGCTGTTGAGCCTGTGTGTAAAACTGTGTTGACAGCTTGAGTGGTAGGACTTCTTGATAGGTCTGAGGTAGGAAATCTGTGGGATTTCTGAGTGGTAGGAGTTACATAACTCTGAGTTGTAGAGCTGCTGTGCCTCAGGGGTAGGGCTGTTGAGCCTGAGTGTAGGGCTGTTGTGCCTGAGGTAGGATCACTATTGATCTGAGAAGTTCTGAGGAACTTGTGGTGTAAGCTCAAGGAGCCGAGATTGGAGTTTGTGGCCTTGTCTAACTCACTGTTAGAAAGGTGAAGGGGGAAAGAGTACTACTCAAGACACCCGGTCTTGAGGAACCTCTATACATCCTTGTGTGCTTTCTGTGATTGTGTTTTCTGCAGCTAGAAACATTAGGTTTAAACAAAGAAAATAAGTAAAACCTATTCACCCCCCCCCCCCACTCTAGGTATTATTGACTACACCTATATAAACTATCAAGTGGTATCAGAGGCAGGTTTATCAAAAAGACTTAACAGTCTGATCAGATCCTATACAGGAGTAGTCAAATCTGAAATCTAATGGCCAACAATGGAATGAAGAAGGAGTTGGGGTCAATGAAGTTGCCCATATGCTCCAAAGAAAACTTTGGGATATGGAAGCAAAGGGTAAGGCTATTCATGGAAGCCTCAGACCCAAGGATCTTTTTGACTGTCAAAAATGGTCCTTATACCTTTGAGAAAGTCTCCACTACTGACCCTACTAGAAAAGTACTTAAGGTATTTTCTGAGCTGACCAATGATGAGATAGCATTGTACACTATGGACAAGAGAACCCAAAACATAATAGTAAATGCCATTGATGACACTACTTTTCAGAACTTGGTCCACTGCCAAACTGCCAAGGAAATGTGGGACACATTGGTTGTTTATATGGAGGGAATAGCTGAAGTGAGGGATGATAGAAAGTCACTCCTCAATCAAGAGTATGAAGCCTTCAGGCGGCTGAGCCAGGAGAATATCTCCATATGCTATGAAAGGTTCTTTAGGATTGTAAATGAACTAAGAACCTATGGAAGGGTGTTCACAGATTATGAACTCAATGATAAGTTTCTTAGATCTCTAACTAGAGAATGGGACACTAAAATCTGTGCAATCAGGGAAGGGGCAAGACTTGGAGAAACCCCCACCCATACACTGTTTGGGAAACTGCTCTCATATGAGATGCAGCTTTCTGCAAGAAAGGAGGAGGGCTCTTCCTCCAGGGCTCACACAAGGGAGAGATCTGTTGCTCTCAATGCTGAAAGCTCTAAGAGGAACAAGGTTTAAGAGGAACAAGGTTAGAGTGCAGTCACCTCCAAGAAAGGCTGCTGAATCTGAGAAATCTGAGTGCAGCAAATCAGACAGCTCCTCTTCTGATGAGGAGTTTACTGCCTTCACAAGGCAGTTCAAGAAGATGATCAAGAGGAAACAATAGAAGAACAAACCTTCCTCCTCTTCTCATCCCAAGAAGGATCATTATAGATCTGAGAGGCAACATCCCAAAGGGGACAGGTATGACTCTAAAACTAGTAAACATGTTTCAACTAACATAATTTGCTATTGTTGTAGTAAGCCTGGACATGTCATTGCTGACCGCCCAGTCAAGAGAAAGGAAAGAGGTGACAAGAAGCCTCATCACCAGAAGGAGAGGAAGGGAGAAAAATCCTTCCTAGCTAAGAAAGGCAAGAGCTGGAGTGAATCTGAATCTTCATCTTCAGATTCAGATGGTGAGGAGGAAGCCTACTTGGGGCTGTTTGCTGATCAGGAGGAAGAAGACTATCCTGCTACCAGGATAGGAATCAGGGCCCCTCTATCACATTCAGATATTGATGAAGAGGAGGATGAGGTCACTCTTGACGACCATGGGCTGATGGCTATAACTGAAGATGAGGACAGCCACAGCAATTCAGAACATGAGCAGGTATTGATACACTGCATTTCTTCTTTTTCTGATTATGAAACAGGTCCAGAATCTGAATCCCCTCCATCTAAAGTTGGCAGTGGATCGTATTCTGAGGAGGATGTCAATCAATTGATTGATAAGTATGGTGCACTCCTGGAAGCTCTGAAAAAGAGCAAAATGCTAGCCAAGAGGCAAGCTCAAGAAATTGCTTCCCTAAAGCAATCAAAATCTGAGTCAATCATCCATGTGGGCACCATAAGCCACAAGAACAAGATCATTAAGGATCTTGAAGAAAAGCTTCTCAAGGAGAGGATGCTGGTGGCTAAGTTCTCCAAGCCCAAGACAGTGCTGCCTATTATTGACACCTTCAAATCCCATGACATGAGAGGTGTTGGTTTCAACAAGGATGCAGCTACTAGCAACACTAAGGGAAAGGTTAAGGACTCAAAAGAATCTAAGACCTCCTTTGTGAAAGTCTTGATGCCCTCAAACAAGTATGACCAAGAAAGTATTCATGGTCACTTATTAAATGGAAGATCCAATAACTTGAGCAAGAATGCTCACAGCTCTGGATATAGAAAGGAGTTAGGCTTGAGTGCCTTCAAGGCTCTGCATGAGGAAATTCAAATGGCCCATCATGGACCTTTTGTTTTTGGAACCTCAGCCCCTTCACTCAAGATAACCAAGGCTGTCAACTCTAAACATTGTTCAGCAAAGTCCATGGCTGTTGACTGTCCTGTAACCAAGCCAAAAAGCCCAGTTTCTGATGCCATCCACACATGTTTAGCTGCCAAGCTAGAGGGTGTTGATGTCAAACAGAAACTGGCTGCCTTGACTGATTATAGGAAGGTAAAAAGGCAGGCCTTTACTGATAAAACAAAGAAAACAACAGCTGTATCATCTACTATTCAGAAGAGGAGATATAATATATATTAGTGTTGGTGCTGTGGCAAATTGGGACACTTTGCAATTGATTGTTGGCACAACCCCAATGTGCCAAAGGCAAGGATTGAACCTCAAGCCAAACCAATCCTTTCTAGGAATATCCCCTATGGTGTTAACATGAACCTAGGACCCAAAGCCAGTTGGGATCCTAAGGTACATTAAATTTTGTGTTGCAGGTTAGTTTAAGTACTAGTCTCAACCAAATATGGTACTTGGACAGTGGGTGTTCAAGGCACATGACAGGAACTAAGGATCTTCTAAAGGATTACCATCCAGTGAAGAATGGACCCAAAGTTATCTTTGGTGGATCTGAAAAGGGAGTCACCAAAGGATATGGTATGATTTCAAATGGCATAGTCTCAATCACAAGGGTAGCTTATGTTGAAGGGTTGCAACACAACCTTGTAAGCATAAGCCAACTATGTGACTTAGGCTATGTCATTGAATTCCACAATGACAAGTGCTTGATCAAAAAGTCTAATGACTTGGAGACCATTCTCTCAGGCACTAGGAGTGGAAATGTTTATTGCTTGGACTTCATTTGAAATTATTCTATCTCTTCTGTGTGTCTTGTAGCTAATGAAAGTGAGTCACTTTGTGTCAAATGGAACAAGAGACTTGCCCACATTAACTATAAGACAATGTATAGATTATTTTCTAAAGACCTTGTTAGAAATAGTCCTAAACTAAAATGTGTTAAAAGTGGTCCCTGTCATGCTTGCCAAATGGGTAAGCAAACTAGGGCCACCTTTAAAAGTATTGGCTCCAAGGATACTGAAAGGTGTTTATACCTATTGCACATGGACTTGTTTGGTCCTTTGCCAATTCAGAGCCTAGGTGGGAAGTTGTATACCTTGGTAATTGTAGATGATCATTCAAAGTATACATGGGTATTCTTCATTAAGAAGAAGTCAGATACCTTACATGTCTTTATAAATTATGTCAAGGCTATTCAGAATGATCTACTATGTACTGTGGTCAGGACGAGAACTGACCATGGCACAGAATTTCAATCTGAAGCCATGACAAAATTTTGTCAAGAATTTGGTATCACCCAAGAGTTCTCCTCCCCAAGGACTCCACAGCAAAATGGTATGGCTGAGAGGAGGAATAGGACCTTGATAGAAGCTGGGAGAACATTGCTTAGTGACTCCTCACTCCCAGAATACTTCTGGGCTGAGGCAGTCAATACAGCTTGTTATGTTCTCAATAGAGCCTCCATCAATAAGGTCCTTGGGAAAACCCCTTATGAGATTCTGAAAGGCAAACAACCTACAATTTCCTACTTTAGAATCTTTGGTTGCAAATGCTACATTCTAAATAATGGAAAATCTCAATTAACAAAGTTTGCAGAAAAATGCAATGTGGGAATTCATGTTGGGTATAGCTCACATAGTAGAGCCTATAGAGTTTATAACAAGAAAACCCATGTTGTAGAAGAATCTATGCATGTTGTATTTGATGAGACCGGGCTTCTCTACAAAGAATGGTCTAGTTCTTCTATTGTGACAGGAAATGAAGAAGGGATGCATGAGCTGACTGTCCAAGACAAGCCCAGCAGCAGCAACACACAGACAGCTGCTGCAATTCCTAAAGAAGAAGAGATACAAGATGAAGTCATAGCTGAACCAGTGGAACAAACACAGCCACCAGAGGACCCTCTTCCTGCTGCTGCAAGGCACCTGAGAGATCATCCAAGAGATCTAATAACTGGGGATCATACCCAAGGCATATTGACAAGAAGCAGAGCTCATAATGAAGCACTATTCTTGAGCTTCCTTTCTCAAATGGAGCCCAAGAAGTTTGAAGAGGCCAATCAAGACACCTTCTGGATTGAAGCAATGCAAGAAG
Organism: Dactylorhiza incarnata; assembly: GCA_033032865.1. NCBI lineage: Eukaryota > Viridiplantae > Streptophyta > Magnoliopsida > Asparagales > Orchidaceae > Dactylorhiza > Dactylorhiza incarnata. The sequence goes on along the minus strand of JAWHQI010000039.1, from coordinate 3,534,801 downwards.
AGCTCCTACAATTAAAGAGATGCAAAGTATGGAAGCTGGTGCCAAGACCTCAGGGACACAATGTGATTGGCACTAAATGGGTATACAGGAACAAGCTTGATGAGAATGGTACAATCATCAAGAACAAGGCCAGATTAGTAGCCAAAGGATACAGGCAAGAGGAAGGTATAGACTTTGATCAAACCTTTGCACCAGTTGCAAGGTTGGAAGCAATTAGGCTATTCCTTTCCTATGCTGCCCAGAAGGGGTTCAAAGTCTACCAGATGGATGTCAAATCAGCCTTTCTCAATGGAGACTTGAAGGAAGAGGTATATGTTGAACAACCTTCAGGTTTTGTGCATCCAACCCTAACTTCTCATGTTTGTCTTCTTAGGAAAGCACTATATGGTCTCAAGTAAGCTCCAAGAGCTTGGTATGAGACTTTGTCCAACTTTCTCCTCAAGAACAAGTTCATGAGGGGAAAGATTGATAGCACATTGTTTCTTAGGGAAACAAGGGGCAAGTGTCTCTTAGTCCAAATCTATGTTGATGACATAATCTTTGGGTCTACTGATGACAACCTCTGCAAGAGATTTGCCAATCTAATGCAGGGGGAGTTCGAAATGAGCATTATGGGTGAGCTCAAATATTTCCTTGGGCTCCAAGTGAAACAGTCTGATGATGGAATTTTCATCTCCCAGACTAAGTACACTAAGGAGCTCATCAAGAAATTTGGGATGGAATCAGCCTCCACCATGAGAACACCTATGGGGTCGAATGTATCATTAGACAAGAATGAAAAGGGAAAGGCCTTTGATGAGTCCATGTACAGATGCATCATTGGATCCCTATTATACTTGACTGCTAGTAGGCCAGACATTATGTATGTTATATGTGTTTGTGCTAGGTATCAAGCCTGTCCTAAGGAATCTCACTACACCTCTGTGAAGAGGATATTGAGATACCTTAAGGGCAGCTTGCATCTTGGCATGTGGTACCCTAAGAACAATGACTTTGAACTAACAGGCTTTTCAGATGCAGATTTTGCAGGTTGCAAAGAAGACAGGAAGAGTACAAGTGGTACTTGTCAATTCCTAGGGAGAAGATTAATATCTTGGAGCAGCAAGAAACAAACTAGTGTGGCAATATCCACAGCTGAGTCTGAATACATTGTTGCAGGTAGCTGTTGTGCACAACTCCTTTGGACACAGCATCAGTTGGAGGATTACAACCTCAAGGTAAGGGAATCTCCTTTGTATTGTGATTCATCCAGTGCAATATCTATTGCTAAAAATCCTGTCTCTCATAGCAGGACTAAGCACATAGAGATTAGATATCATTTTATTAGAGAACATGTAGAGTGTAAAGACATCTATCTTGAATTTGTCCCCACTGACAAACAAGTAGCTGATATCTTTACAAAGACACTGGATGAATCTAAATTCAATGCTTTCAAAATTGATCTTGGCATGCTTAGTATAGAATAGTCCTAAATGTATGAGTAATAGCTGTCACTATTGATGATTATGAATGGTGAATTATCAAACTTTACATTACTGTACACTACAACTTAGTGACATGACTAGGACCCATCTTAAGCCAAAATATCTACATTAGTTCTAAACCCTATGATCAGCTAAAATGCAGGAGTATGTTCAGCTGAATCAGCTGAGAAAAATCCAAGCTGAACCGCTGAGATGAGCAAACTGTCCCAGCGGTTGACAGTTTACTATCCCAGCGGCCTAGGTCTCCTCAGCTAATTAACCCAAAACTCCTTAACACAATAAGGTAATTAAGTCTAAAAGCCTAGGGTTGATAAAAACGAAACTAAAATTCTATAAATAGATACACTGTAACCTAAAACACACCACAAAGCCAAACCCTTAGCCGTCGAGACGATTCATCTTCTCTCCCGTCTCAGCGCCTCGATTTTCTGATTCCATGGCGCCAAAGAGCTCAAAAGATCTCCTGGAGGGCTATGAAATAGTAAGAGATGGATTCTCTCATGCCTCAGAAGAAATACGACATGTGATTCATCTAATGGAAGCTAAAGGTCTGGAGCACATGCTGTCTGAACCGTGCTGCATTCTCAGAACTGAAGTTCTGGAATGGTTCAACAATGTCAAATTATCTCCTTCCAAAACCATCCTGAAGTCCAAGATAGGAAGTTTGAAGATAAAGATTACAGCTAAAGGTTGGAGAAGGGGCTGAAATTAACTCCATGCAGTAAAACTGAAGAGGAGGAAATATCTGAAAAGGATAAGAGGACTGCCCTAAAGTGGACAGGATACAGTGATACTAAAACCAGTTGTCTAAGGAGGAAGTTCTTCAATCAACAGGGGAAGCTGTTGTCTGATATAGTAGACAAAGCTATCCTATGCAAGCCTGGTTCACATGACACTGTCTCACAGTTCATGTTTGAATTAATGACTAGGATAATTCTGTCCAAGGGAACCTCATGGGGAGAAGTTATATTTCAAAGGATAAAGTAATCTCTACAAGCCCCCAATTTGGGAAGAATACTATCTCTGCACCTACAGAATAGTCATTCAGAGACCTTTGCAAACTCAAAGGGGTCAAATCTCCATTATCTCAAAAGAATGGACATTAAGACTCTGGATAGATTCTCCAGAGTGCTCCCTATGAGCCAGCCATCTGTGGCAAAGGAAAAGAAGAAAGATTCATCTCAACACAAATCAGACTCATCCTCAAAGTCAAATGGGTCTGGAAATGAAGATAATCATGGGTCTGATCATAGATCTGGCAGCAACCCAATGAACATTGATAATGAAGAGGTCCCCAGGACAAATGAGGAGCCCCAAGGAAGTGTTGTGCCCAATCCTGAGCCAACCCAAATGAATGCTGATCCAGCTATTCATCAAGCTGAAGATGAATTTCCCAACTCACCTATCCATGGTAAATTAGGATTTCAGTTAGGCCTCTTTTCTCTATCAATAGTATAGTCTAGGTGTCTAATTCATCAATCATTTTTCAGGTGACCTTAGAAAAAATTCTCCTCCTAAGGATGCCCCAAGTGAGGGGGAGCATAGCCCAGCCTATGAAGGAGAAGGTGGGTATGCTAGTGGGGGAGAACATGAACAGGAATCAATCCCTCCAAATCTATAAGGTACACCTAATGCTCCATCTGAGGGGGAGCAGATCCCTGATGATGGGAGGGCTAATGCTCAAAGTAGAGCTGAAGAGATGTTTGAAAAGGAATTACCCCAGGAAAGACCAGTTGCAGTTCTGGACACATCTGACCTGATAAACTCAATACAAACAATGATTGAGGGTCAGATGTTGTCTATGAAAGAGATTGTTGCTGAAAAGGTTCATGATGTATCTACCCAGATAAGGAATGAATTGCATACAACAAGAGCTGCATTGACTCAGGAGATCCAGGCCAGTGAGCAAAGAATGGAGTCAAGAGTGGCTGAAGTGAGAAGTGAACTGAATGCCCAAGTTAATGATGTCAAAACTGCATCAGATCATATCCATCTGCAGATGACAATATGGTTTGAAATGGCCAAAAATACTGTTGCTGCCCAGCACACAGTTCTGAAGGATATTGCTGACCATCAAGGGGATTCCACAAAGGACATCACATATGTAAAGAATCACCTCTACAAAAATGAGAATGTCCAGGAAAAAGCTGTTTCCAGAATGGCACAAGTGGTCAACACATCAAGCAGCCAAGTCAAGTCCCACATTGACAAGGCAAAGGAATGCATTTTGGATGATGTGGACAGCACCTTTCAGACTCTCTCTCAATCCATATTGGATCAACACTCTGAAATTGAGAAGAAAATAGTGGAACATAGCAAAGAAGGGGACGAGAAGATACTCAATCTACATACTAAGCTGAAAGGAGCTCACATACAGCTGTATAACAACATGGAGTCCTCCCACAAACTAATACTCTCCAATCAAGAAGAAGCCAGCAAGAAAATGGTGGAAGTGGTCAACACTGCTTCCAGTGCTATTCAAGAAAATATCCTTACCATGGCCAGAAAGTTCACTGATAATCAATGGGACTCAAGCTTAAAGGTGCTGCAAGGAACAATAATTGCTTTGAATCTGCCAATCTTCAACCCTAGCAGAGTTGAAGACTTTGACTTCCAAAGTCAATCAAATCTGATTACTGATGAGAGAGCAGCAAAGAGGAGAAGGGTAGAGGGTATTCAAACTGCTGAAGAATATATGGCACAGAAAAGAATGGAAAGATTAGAGGATCCACTTCATGAAGATGACAACCTGGAGTTGGACACAATTGTTGTCAATACCTAGGTGAGCCATGGAAATCCAATGAAGGACATTGACCATATCTATTCAGCTGCTGAGTGGATCAAACACCTTGAAAGGGAATCTTTAAGGGAAAGGATTCTCAAAGAAAACATGGTAAGAAGGGAAACTCCTTTAAGAATTCCCTCCAGATATCTTCCCAAGCCATTTCTGTACTTCAACGTAAAGGAGAAGCTCAAGGTTGTTGCTGAAACTAGGAAAAGAAAATCTACAGATGGAGAAAGCTCTTCCAAGGGTCAATCTTATCCAGCCTTGACATTTTTTTTTTGGGATTGAATGTACAACTATAAGTTGAATTTTCTTTTATATATCTGTACTGAACATTTAAAGTGAAATGATATTTCAAATTCTGATCATAATATTATGTTTGTTACTATTGATATATGTACTCTGTATTTATTATCTTTAGTATTCACTACCTTAAATGGGATGTTTAAATTGAAATGGATCAGCTATTACAGAAAATAGCTCTCCAATTGAGGGGGAGTAAATTCCCTGCTCAGGTTGAGGGGGAGTTGGCAAATGCTCAGACTGTATAGGTTAGCCTATAGATTGATCCAAAGGGATCTACAGCTATTGTCCCTCCATCCATAGCAAGTTAAGGTTGAAAAAGCCAGAAAGGGGGAGATAGGGCCAGTACCAATGCTTATGCTTAGGGTGCTGGAGAAAGGGGAGAAAGGGGAGAAAGGGGGAGAAAGGGGGAGAAAGGGCCAGTGCGAATGCTTATGCTTAGGGTGTTAGGTCCTGTGCTTCACAGATCATTTATTTTCTGTGATAAGATTTTTATTGTTAATGGACCTTACCATTGGGGATGTTCTGCCTTCTTCAAATAGGAGGAGATTGTTGGGTATATTGTCCTCAATATTACCTTGATTTGAAGAGGCATCACTCTCAATGCTAAGGACATATTGTATTTAACAAAGCTATACTTGTGTAGGATATACAGGCACATGTGACTCAAAAGGAAGGGCCAAACATGGCCTTAGATAAGAAGAAATCATCTACAAGGAGATGAAGATCTGTCTCAGCATAACCGCTGAGACGATGGGTCAGAACCGCTGAGACGAGGAGCCGTCTCAGCGGATCCACTGAGAAGGAAACTGGAGCAACCGCTGAGAAGGGGACTGGAGCTGCCGCTGAGACTGGAAGCTGTCTCAGCCCAACCGCTGAGACTGGATGCTGTCTCAGCCCAACCGCTGAGACAGATCCAAATGTGCTGACGGGATCTGCTTTTGGCGCAAACGATAATTGAGAGGGACAAGCAACTCCAATCTGACCCATACTGTGTCAGGAGGATCGATATAGCCGTTGAAGCCTTCTGGAGGTATAAAAGAACAAGCTAGGGCACAATAACAAGCACTGTCATATAGAGAAAGCCTTTGTTGTACGCCGCAATCGAGCATTCACGTTTCAGCCAGTTGAAGTTGTTCTCTGCAGCTGAAGTTAATCTTCTAAGGGAGATTAGTTAGCTCTTCCTGTACAAACTCAAGAAGGGCAAGTTGATCTTCTGCTTTGCTGAAGGAGAAGATCAAGGTGATACAAATATGAAGCTGTTGTTTTCAGATCTGAAGAAAGGATTCAGAAGACCTAAGAGCAAACCTTTTGTCTTTTGTATCTAGCTCAAACTCTATTTTATCTTTGTAAGGCATTGTTGCCTGAGTGAAAGGCTGTTGAGCCTGTGTGTAAAGCTGTGTTGACAGCTTGAGTGGTAGGACTTCTTGATAGGTCTGAGGTAGGAAATCTATGGGATTTCTGAGTGGTAGGAGTTACATAACTCTGAGTTGTAGAGCTGCTGTACCTCAGGGTTAGGGCTATTGAGCCTGAGTGTAGGGCTGTTGAGCCTGAGTGTAGGGCTGTTGAGCCTGAGTGTAGGGCTGCTGTGCCTGAGCTAGGATCACTATTGATCTGAGAAGTTCTGAGGAACTTGTGGTGTAAGCTCTAGGAGCCGAGATTGGAGTTTGTGGCCTTGTCTAAATCACTGTTAGAAAGGTGAAGGGGGAAAGAGAACTACTCAAGACACCCGGTCTTGAGGAACCTCTATACATCCTTGTGTGCTTTCTGTGATTGTGTTTTATGCAGCTAGAAACATTAGGTTTAAACAAAGAAAATAAGTAAAACCTATTCACCCCCCCCCCCCCCCTCTAGGTATTATTGACTACACCTATATAAACTATCACACTGTCCAAATACCAGATAGGATTTCTGTTGGCCTTTGGACATACCTGCAAAAACAGATTATTTTGCCTTAGGAGCCCAAACAAATTTGGGTCCTTGGTCCCTTGTCAGTTGAGCCCCACGAAGAACGTTAACAATGTGAGTGGTCTTTCTTGCAATGTTTACTTGTGGTCTCATGAAATAAGTAGAATTGAACCAGCAATCTACGGCAAAGTGACTAATCTTGCCGCAACACCAACAGTCAAACCTGTTGTACCTTCTCTTAGTATTCTCCTGCTTCACTTTTTGAACGTTAGTTTTAGCAGGGGAAATTCTTCTAGAAGAGGATGCTTCATGAGTACAGCACACACATGGTTGAACTGTCTCCTTAGGTTTAGGTGCAACAACCTTCACTATTGGTGCTCTCTTAGCACTAGGTCCATGAACAAATGGACCATAACTTCTCAGATTAATTTCCTCATAGGGTGCTTTGAAAGCACTTGCACCAAAGTTTCGGGGACGAGTCCACCCCTTGTAGTCATTGACAGGCCCAAAATTAATTGGTCGTGTCAAGTGACCATAAGTGCTCTCCATATCATAGACATTTGTACGAACGATAACTTTCTTAAATGCCACTTGATCTTGATGGGCTTTCCCTTTCTCTTCGGTGGTAGCTTTCTTAGCATTCTTATCTTTCTTCTTGGTATGGGTGCCCTTAGAAGATTTACTAGATTCAGCCACATGACCTAATCCACTGATACTTGCTTTAGCAGAGAATCTATCAATGATTGGAAGAATAGTTTTAGGTTGAGAAAACTTTTCAACTAGCCTCTTCTCTGCGGCTAGCTGTTCATCCAGCTCTTTGATAGAATTCCCTCTCAGGGCAAGGATCTCATCCGAGCTTTTGACCTTGTCTGTCAAGACTTGGATTTCCTCTCTGAGAGAAATAAGTTGTTCAACTTCTTTTCTCAGATTAGATTCCACTTCCTTGAGAGACAAAATCTCCTTGGCCTGGATTTTGACAACCTTTCTGTTGGGAATATTGCCCTCAATATTCCTTTGATTTGAAGAAGCATCACTCACAATGCTACGTGCATGTTGTATTTGATAAAGCCATACTTCTGTAAGAAATACAGGTACAGGTGACTCAAGAGGAAGGGCCAAACATGCCCTTAGATGAGGAGAATTCATCTACAAGGAGATGAATATGTCTCAGCAGAACCGCTGAGACGAAGGGTAAAAACCGCTGAGACGAGCCCACTGTCTCAGCGGAATCGCTGAGACCAGAACAGGAGCCGCTGAGAAAGCTTATAAGCAAGCTGAGTTGCAGATAGCCAAGAATCCGCTGAGACGAGATCGCTGTCTCAACTGATCCGCTGAGACGGGAAAGGAGCAGCGTGCAGATTGGAAAGAATGGCGTGTTCATCGTACGCAGAGAGCCATTCGTCGAACGCAGAACTCAGTTCATCGACCGCTGAGACGAGACCAGAGAAGGAGCCACTGAGAAGGCACAAAGGGCGTGTTCGTCGAACGCAGAGTGCCGATCATTGAACGCAGAGTTTGGCAAGTTCGTCAAACGCAGTTTGGCGAGTTCGTCGAACGCAGATTGCGTGTTCTGAGGATGGTGCCAGCTGTAGAAAGACCGTGTGGGGTCCACCAGTTTCTCCCATACTTCTCAGAAGGATGGATGGGAGCCATTGAAGATCAGAGATGTATAAGAGAAAGAGTTAGGGCACATTTGAAAATAGCCGACAGATTCACTATTCCATTGGCGGTCGAAGCTCTCGCATTCTTCCTCCTGCTCACTGAACAAGAAGAAGAAAATAGAGAAAGAAAGTTAGCTCCTTTGCAAGAAGGAGCAAGGTGATCTTCCACCCCTCATCTGAAGAGGAAGATCAGTTAGTAGCTGCCATCAATATCTCCAGCTACAAGGAAGCACAAGCTGTGCAGGAACTACAGGAGACCTCATTCAACTGCTGTCTGTTGTAGTTAGATTCAAAACTTCTGTAGGGCAACTTGCCTGAGTCTGTAGGACCATTTGGTCTGAGTTGTAGGGCTGAAGGCCTGAGATGTAGGAGGAGGATTCCTCTGAGTTGTAGGACCTGGAAGGGGTCTGAGCTGTAGGATCAGGAGCTGATCTGAGGTAGGGCTGCTGAGCCTGAGTTGTAGGGTTGTTTTAGCCTGAGTTGTAAGACCTACTGTGGTCTGAGCTGTAGGAGGTGGAATCCTCTGAGGTAGGGCTTGTTAGCCTGAGTTTGTAGGACCTGCTGAGGTCTGAGTTGTAGGATCAGTTGCTGATCTGAGGTAGGGTTGTTGTGCCTGAGGTGGGGTTGGGAAAAACCTGAGAGATCCTGAGGGATCTAAGTTGTAAGCTCTTGGAGCTGAGTTGGAGGAGTTGGCCCTGTCTAACACATTGTTAGAAGGGTGGAGGGGGAAGTGGACTACCCAAAGACACACTGTCTTTGGGGAACCATTATAAACACTTGTGTGTTTTCTGGTCGTGCTTGATTGCTTGTTAGAATAATCTTAACCATCAAATTAAAACAAGTAAAAATCAAAAGACCTATTCACCCCCCTAGGTTAATTAGATCATATACCTATATAATCATACACTTTCGGCATTTGTCAAAGGCTTTAAGCAATTCAGTATATTGGGTCATGAGTTCTGAGTCATCATCTGAGGGGTAATCCTTTTGCTCAGCTGAGGCATAATCTGAATCAGATAATATAGTGTGAGCATTTACCTTCCCTTTGCATGGAGTTTCTTCTACATTGTCAGTCATAGCCATCAGCCCGAAGTAGGCTTCTTCTTCATCACTTAACTTCTCTGAGTCACTGTCGCTGAGTGTTTTGGACTTTTTGGCGACGAAGCTTCTTTCATTTTTCTTTTTCCCGTGGGTGGATTTCTTTTCTTCTTTCTTTCCACCTTCTTTCTTTTTGTATGGGCATTCAGCGATCATATGCCCTGGCTTATTACAACAATAACAAATAATGTCAGAAGAAATGTGTTTGTTCGGTTTAGACTTATACCTATCATGGTTGCCTGAGCCCTTCTTGTGATGATCTCCATCACGACGAGAATGTCTATAATCAGAAGATGAATGTTTGTTCTTCATAAGCCTTCTCTTGTTTAGCAGTTTCTTGAACTGACGGGAAATTAAAGAGAATTCCCCATCTGACATTTCTGAGCAGGAGGAGCCTGCTTCTGATTCTTCTTCTTCATCAGATTCTTGTGCCCTAATTGGAGACACAGTTCTACTTTTCCTGGAGCTTTCCGCCTTCAGAGCCAAGGTCCTTTCCTTGCTAGAAGTCCGGTTCCCATCTTCTTCTGTTTTGTGGAAATTCATCTGCAGCTCATGGGACAATAGCTTCCCGAACAGATTCTGTGGGCCAATATTTGGCAGCTTTCCAAACTCCCTAATGGCAACGATCTTGCTATCTCATTCTTTCATCAAGTATCGCAGGAACTTGTCATTGAGTTCACTGTTTGTGAATTCCCGGCCATAGTTTCTTAGGCCGTTTACAATTTTGAAGAATCTTTCATAAGCATCGGCAATGCACTCCTTCTTACTCTGCTTGAAGGCCTCATACTCTTGGTTGAGTAGAGATCTTCTATCATCCCTTACCTCTTCGGTATCTTCCATAAGAACAATGAAGGATGTCTACATCTCTTTAGCAGATTTGCAGTGGATCAAGTTCTTAATCATTGAGTCATCCACTGCACTGGCAATTATATTCTTCGCCTTTTTATCTAAGGCAAGGAGGGGGATTTCATCCTTGGTTAAATCCATCATTTTCTTCGGCACCTGAACAGTAGGGTCAATTGTAGAGGCAGTCATGGGCACATGAGGGCCTTCTTCTACAACTTGAAATATTCTCCGATCAGCGGCTTCCATGTAAAATCTGACTCTTTCTTTCCATATGGGAAAATTTGCGTTTGTGCAGATTAGCAGCTTCAACGAGGAATCCTTGCTTCTTTCCATGATTTGTTAGCAACTAGAATGGATAGATCCTGTTCAAGGTGTTAACCTAGAAATGAACAGCGGCCCTCTGATACCAACTGAAGTATCTAGTTGCCAACCTAAATCGCCTAGAGGGGGTGAATAGGTGATAACTGCGTCTTTTGCGGAATTAAAAACTTGATGAAATAGAACGCATAGAAAGCAAATCACAATCACAGACGACACAAGAAATTTATAGTGGTTCCCCGTTCTTGGGTACTCCACTTTCCGGCCTCGCCAATCTAGCACCACAGCTAGACTTGACTACTTAACTATAACTCAGACTAAGAATGACCCTACAATCTCAGAGTCAACACTCCTACAATCTCGGAGACAAATGTCCAACAAACTCAGAGAAAACCTCTCTTACAACTCGGAGAAAAACCTCTCCTACAACTCGGAGACAAACCTCTCCTACAACTCGGAGAATAACCTCTCCTACAACAAATGTAAATTGAGATTGATACAATACTTATCAATTCATAAACATATCTGAAAAACCCTGAGAGATCTTCTTCCTTCTTGAGACTTGAATAGCTTTGACTTGATGTCGATGAGGAAGAACTGAAAATAACTCAGATCTGACCTTCTTCGATTCGACTTGATCCAATAGATACAGTAGAGGATGGAGCAATGATCAATTGAACCTTTTCTTCCACTGGAGAAAATAGATTCAGAACAGTAGATTGATCTCCAGCATTGGCGACAGGCAGCACTTTCTCGTTCTTCTTGGATCGAATAGAAATTAGGGTTAATGATAGAATGATTGAAATCCTTCTTGATTAATCCTTAAATGAGAGCCTTATATAGCTAAGGACTTAACGGCAGGAATTAAGGTAGGATTAACCTTAAACGAAATCACACGAGCCGTCACATCAGACAGAAGGAATTAACGTCCCGACAAACGGACTAAAAATCTCTTAAAGAACGAAAAACAATTTCTCGAGAACAAGGAACTTCTCGAGAAATAGCAGCTTTTACTTCGAGAAAATACATAGAAGGATTTACGGGAGATAGAGATAAACTTTTCGAGAGATAAAGGATTTCTCGAGAGATGGAAGGACTTCTCGAGAACAATTGGCTTCTCAAGAAAAACAACCTTAGAAAAACTTTTCTGGCAGACGAGAAAGACTTTCCGAGAGACAGACATAATTCTCGAGAGATTGTTTTGATTTCTCGAGAAACTCAAGTCTTGCCGAGAAACCATTAGAAACTTGAAATAAAGGATTGAAAAGGATTTCTCGAGAAAGGAATATGAAAAACAAAACAGCAGAGAGTCAATTCGTCGGCCAAGAAATATTCGTCGAACTGAGCTCGAAGAAATCACTTCAGTTCGTCGAACGACGATCAACGAAACCACTTCCACTTCAGAATAACAGCGATCGACGAAACTACTTCAGTTCGTCGAATAGAGCTCGATGAACAGCGATCGACGAAACTACTTCAACTTCAGTAAAAAAGAGATCGACGAAACTTCTTCAATTCGTCGAACGGCGATCGACGAACGGCGATCGACGAAACCACTTCAGTTTTAGAAAAATAGCGGTCGACGAAACTACTTCAGTTCGTCGAACGGAGCTCGACGAAAGCTGAACTCAGAATTTTAGTAAAACTGTCCATCGAACGGCGCTCGACGAAAACACTTCAGTTCGTCGAACGGAGCTCGACGAACTCACCAAAATTCGTCGAACGAAAAATACTTAGGAAAAATATTTCTTATTCTCTTGGACACCAACTGCACCTCCAAACCATGGGATTCATTAGTCTTGAAAATGAAGTGTACCACAATAGAGAGATCACACATGAGTCAACACCATGTTCCACACAATGAGGAATTACATTGTATGAAACTGTGCTTATTGACCCATTGTGACCTGACATTGGTCTACACTTAGCAATGTTAACCTGTAAGAATAATACTAGAAAGACATATCAAATACACTAGCAATTCAATCTTGGTTCAAGGATGACTTCCCACAAATCAAGGTTATTGTGGATACAATACCCAACACTCAGCCCTATCCTCATGAAGGAATCTTATCTGCACATAATTAGACAAGGTAAATAGGCACATAATTATGATAATATAAATAAATTGAAGGATGGAGTGATATGCGTGCTCCCGGATAGGTGACCTATGCATGGCACTTGGCAGTGAATCTAGTAATCACAACACCTCTCTTTCAAATTACCCACCAAGAAGACCCAATGGTTGCCAACATGGCAGGGCATTAGGATAGCATCGACAGCTGCAATTGATTGACGAGTAATGTGCTCAACTATCTGTATGCTTGTCTTGCCACATATGTTATAATACTGCATAATAAACATAAATAAGAATAGATGATAAATACATTTGAAGCAATGCTAAGTAAACTTATGAAGAAATTTCATTACCCCATGGTTAGAAGATACAAATAGGAAATTAATCATGTCTTTTAGCCCTTTTGCTTTGAGGTTATTAAGAACAAATGCATACGCATCAATATGTGTGTCGCGCACCCACTCATCCCCTAAGATATCATTAATACTCAATCGATGAATATAAATATTTTCACTTTCGATAACAATTGAGTCGCTGCAAAAAAATTATATGTTTTAAATATTAACAATACATAAAGAATATTAAACATAACCAAATTACATACCCATCAGGGTATCGGGCCAAGACGAAATCAATCATCTCTCTATCTAGGGGAGTAAGATCATCCCTCCTGGGGTACTAATATCGCCCAACTGTGTAGGCATCTATCTTGTCCTTTTACTTCTTTACTGTCTTTACTGGTGTGAAGATTCTCCTTTTCTTGGGATCAATTTCGGAACTAGTTTTGAAAGGAATTATGACATTTATATCCTTCGTAGCAGTTACATTTGGCAATGGTCGTGGCGACAGTGGCGGTGACATTCTTACATGATAAGAATGACTGACACATGCTCTATTATCCCCAATCTGAGCTACCAAAGCATCAAACTTTTCATGAATAAAATTTTTCAGATGGCCGACGACTTCGTCTACATACCCTCTAAACCTCTCCTCCCTCTTTTTCTCCTTCCTCTCCTTATCCTCCGTCTCCTTATCCTCCCTCTTCTTCTTCTCCTTCCTTACCTCCTCCTTACCCTCTTTCTCCCTCTTCTCCTCCCTTTTATCCTCCTTCTCCCTCTTCTCCTCCCTCATCCTCTTCTTATCCTCATTCTCCCTCTTCTCCTCCATTTTCTCCTCCTTATCCTTCTTCTCCTCCCTCACCCTCCTCGTCTCCTCCCCACTTCTCCTATCACCCTCAAAGTCTGATGACTCCTCACCATCTACGTCTCCTAGCAAGTCCTGCTCCTCCACTGATACATATACAAAAGCCCTCCTAACCTGCATACCAAAAAACACTGCAGGTTACATGTTTGTGAATCTATTAATACAACAAACAATAACGTAATACTTACGGCATCAGGTTTTGACAGCTTAGCACGTAGTTTTGAACATTGCTTAGCACTTATGGTGAGCTTCGAGGACCATCGATGCAAGCGGGGTCTTACTAACTTAGAGCCTGCCACTGCTATAGAGGTATGCTCAAAAAAGCATACCTATGACAGGAGATATATAGGAGCAATTAAAATTACATTTATTTTACAAAGATAAATAATACATGTTAAGATGACAGAACATCCCTCGATCTAACCCAAACTTGTCACCCCCTCAGCAATAGCAACCTGGCTCATATGAGCCAAATGAGAATGGAGGAATTTATGTATGGCCTTCGGCCAATTGAACTCTACAAAACCTCCAACCCTTGGAAATCCATAATATAGGTTGGTACTTTCAGTCCTTTAAGAGGGAAGAACAAAACATCCAAGACATACTTAATCAGTGCATTCGCTCTCCTAAGCTCTAAAGTTGGTGAGTTCTTAACTTTGAGGTCAGCTAGCTCCTTCGCCAAGTCCTTATGCATTCAGTTAACAAGCAGAGTTCTCTCAAAATGAAATTCCCTTCTGCGGTTTGGTAAGCCGAAAATAATTGCAACTTGATCAACAGTCTGTCTAACATAAAATTACCTAATAGAAATGCATTTCTCTTGGGAGTGTACAACCCCGTGTTTGTCGAGTGGACGCATCAAGTCATCAAACCATCGGGAGAGAGACTAGGCCATGGAGAGTCAGGGGGAGAGTGGGGCATATTAGCTTGCACTCGCCCCCAGCTCAGAGCGAGTTACGAGTCCCAGCCCCACCGGGTACTCGCCACCCCCTGGTGAGCAGGCCTAGAATTTCCTGGACTCGCCTGTATGCAGTGTGGCCTATTTTTTCCAGGAAACCCCATTTTTGTATACAGTTATCCATTCCAAACAGTGGGATTCCGTTGTTGGCAGGCCAACTTGGGATGCTTTGAGTGAAACCAAACTGCTGGATTCAGCTATCCGCAGACTATTTTGAGAAAACTATAAATAGACCCCCAAGGGTACCTTTGGAGAGGAGCTATCACTTGTTTCTCTCTCCTTTGGGCTAGCTTTGGTTGGAAAGAGGGTTCATGCTAGTTGCTCACCATGGTTTTCGGGTGGGTGGTCAAGAATCCCCTAGTGTTCTCTAGGGTGCCCGACTCAGCATTTGGCTTTGGAGGGGAAGCTCTCTAAGATCTTTCGGGTGTGTGGAGGGACCTCCTCGCTGTAGCTCGAGGATCTATTCTAGTTTTACATTGTAAAGAGTGAGGTTCCTTGTCCTGAGAGTCTGGCCTAGTGACTCGAGTCAGGATAATTAAGTGCAAGCTACACCCTTGGTCCGAACACCTCATTGAACCATGGTTTCGGGTTCAACATTTTTGGTGCGGTGAGCGTGGACCGTAGCTTGTTTGAAAAATCTTGAGTAAAATCCCATTGCCGGAAGCGATGGGCAAGGAGGAGACCTTGGGACCTCGCCCCCCTCAGGCGAGTTGGTCATAAAGAGTGACTTCGATGAGTTCAGGAAGTCAATTTTGGAGACTTTGCGCATCGCCCTCATGCCGTCGGGCTGTTGGAACATGCTTTCCACATCTCTTGGTTTGAGAATAACAAATCACATTGTATTTGATCATACTTGCCATGTGTTTATAGTGTGCATGAACTCCATCTTTCAAGAACCTATGAGTACGATAATGAAAGACGACGATGCACTATCATGACGATGCTCTATTACTAACACGGCGTGTTAACGCTGCCGCTGGCGGTAGCGATGGAATATTTGGAAACACCATTGAGACGACAATATTGTCAATAAAGGAATGTCGGTGGGACTCAAATATAACAAGTTCTACCGCGACACATTAATGCTACTGCTGGCATTAGCGTTAGCATATTTGGAAACATCGTTGAGATGGCAATATCGTCGACAATGGAATGTCGGTGAGACTCAAATATAGCATGTTCTACCGCGGCGCATTAGCGACTAACACCCGGCGGTAACATATGGAAAGCCCGCCTTCATGTTGCTTATTGAGGAGAAAAAAAGGAAGGAGATCCAATTACGAGGAAAGATATAGTGCTAACACGGCGCATTAGTATTACCGCGGCGCGGTAGAAGGGGCTGCCAAAATTGGATCAAGAAGGTTGCCAAATTGTACTTAATCTATGTGCCAGTCGGTTAGCTAAAGAGGATACCGCTCGGCAGTAGCACTACCGCTGGCGCTAGGATCCTAGTCTATTTAAAGAGCGGTCCTCCTCCTTTTAGCGGTGATTTTTGTATGGACGAACAAAGAAACAACTCGTGTACTTTCATGAGAACCTCCACCCTACATCCAAGAGAACTCCATCAACGCTCGTAAATGCAAAGAACTCGATGAAGGATCGATCACGCTTATTCTACGTGAAGGTCATACGCATCGACTCCAATGACTACTTCGACACGCCATCGACATCATCTTCGAGTTCAACCTATGAGGGAGTTTTTATTTTAGTTTTATTATTGTAACTCTTATCTTTTATCGGTAGAGAAATTCGCCCGTGGTTGGCGACTAGGGCCTTGAGAGAACTAGGGAGAATTCGCAGCGTGGGTTTGCCGACTAGGTCTAGGTTAGATCTAGGGCCGGCTCGAGGCCTCATTTGGAAGAGATAGGCTAGAGCCAACTGATCCTTCGGAGAAGGGTTAAAATAGAAAACCAAAAAGGTTTTTAAGTTCGCCTCAATTCCAAGCGTCATTGGGATCAAGTTTTGTAAATGTTTTTAATGCAATAATATTATTTTCTACTCTAGTTTTGACTTCTTATATCTGATCATTGAATATAAACAAAAAGGGACGTCTCTGTCACTAACACCGAGCGGTAACTCCTACCGTTGGCAGTAGTAACAGAGCCTCCATCTCTCTTGCCTTGTGCAACACTGTTTCATAAAAGCATATATATTATCTTGAGAGAAATATTTCTTAAAATATATTCAACATATAACTATAATTTCACTTAAGCAATAAAAGTTTTGAAACTCTTATTCACCCCCACCCCTAAGGGCGCCTACAGATCCAATAAGTGGTATTAGAGCGAGGTTATTCCAAAATGATCTAACAACTGGGAATAATGCCTCTCCATGATCTCGCTTTTCATGAGGGGCAAGGGATATGTAGACCTCCACCTTTCACGGGAAGTGATTATAACTACTGGAGAACACGGATGCGTTATTTTCTAATGGATTTAAATTTAGATGTCTGGACTTGGGTAGAACAACGTTATACTACTCCTATATATGTAGTTGGAGATTTAACCATGGAAAAACCTAGAGATAGATGGGACAATGGAGATAAAAGTGGATACAAAAATAACGCTTAAGCAATGAACACCTTATTTTGTACTTTAGATAGAACTGAATTCAATCGAGTTAGTGCTTGTGAAACTGCTTACGATATCTAGAATTTATTGGAAATAACTCATGAGGGTACTTCACGGGTTAAAGACTCAAAGTTATTCCAACTGGAGTTGGATTTTTGAAAGATTAAGAATGGATGCATACGGGGACGTAGACTCGATGTACACTCGCTTCACTAAGATCGTCAATGCCTCAAAGATACTCAGGAAAACTTTCTCAAATGGTGACTTGGTGAGGAAAATCCTTTGGTCTCAACCTCCGAAGTTTAATCCGAAGGTAGCGATTGTACAACCCATATTCTTCGAGGGTAGGACCCAATTCAGGCCACATAGGCAAAGGTCAAAGTCAAAGGTCAAAGCAGAAGCCAGGAGTCAGAGGTTAAAGACAACTCATCCAGCAGGAATAGTAGAAGGCCTAGGCGAGTATAGGCGTGCATGTGCGAGCAGCCCCTCATACTCACCAAGGTGGGAGACCATAGGAGATGCTCGTCGAAGCCAGGCGAGATCCCCTCAATGTCGCATAGTCACCGGGTTTGGCTGGGCTATAAATAAGACCCCCCCCCCCCCCCACCCCCCCCCCCCCCCCCCTTTGGTTTTCCTATAAATAGGACCCAATGGGTACCAGGAACTGCACCTTTGGCTGAGCTTTCAGAATCCCATTTTTGAATACTTAGACCTGTCATCCTTGGTCGTCACCCTTGATAGCCACCAAGTTGGTGCCTTCCTCGTACCCTGTTCGGTCATCTTTGGTTGTGGAGGGGAAGTCTCTTCTGTGCTTTTGGGTATGTGGTGGGACCTCTCTATCGTAGCACTTGGGGTCCTGTTGTTGCTCTTTAACCTCTTCGTCACCGTCCATCAATCCATCGAGCCGGATCGCTAAACGAGTAACCTTTGGCTACATTGATCCGAATATTTGGAGCTAGGATTTTCTTGGTTTCAACATTTTAGTGCGGTGAGCACGGATCGTAGTCAGAGGAGGAAAGCCTAGCAAGAAAGCGAGATGGTGGAAGTTGGCGATCATGAAGGAGCTGCCGGCAACTCGGCAGAAGGAGTCAATTATGTGGAGGAAGGCAGATTTCGAGGAATTCACGTGACGAATGGAGGGGACTCTGTGAGCAGTGTTGCTTCCTCGCATAGAGTGCACGATGACCTTGCCTCATCGCGTGACTCCGTTAGAAGACAGTGGTCCCTCTCAGTGAGCAGGGAACGAGCATGGGGAGGAAGAGTCGGAGAGGCTAAGGAGGCCACAGTTCTACTAGTCGAGCTCGTAGGGAATCCAATTCCGCGATGCAGAGAATCCGTCGAGATTCCATGATCCTCGCCTGCATGGGGAGTGTGGTGGGGTTTCTCGCCAGGCTGAGGATTGTCGTCATCAAGGTGGGAGGAGCCCATTCTATGAGGAGATCCTCTCTGCCCACGTTCCAGAGGGGTTTAGGTAGCCAGTTATGACTTACTACTCTGGGAGGGATGACCCTGTCCGCCACCTCCAGTGGTTTGAAGATGTTGTCTCCATACGAACCATGTCGGATGCCTTCAAATGCAGGCTCTTTGTCATCACCTTTCAGAGAAAGGCCATAGATTGGTTCCACTAACTGGTAGGTAGTTCCATCAACTGCTTCGAAGACTTGCGTCGAGGAGTGACGATGCGATTCGTCATGGCGAAGAAGGGGAAGAAGAAGGTGATGGGTCTCTTATATCTAGTGCAAGGGGTGCGGGAGACGTTGGGAAACTACATCGACCGCTTCCAAGAGAAATATCTGGACATCCAGGAGGTGGATGGCTTTACCTTACAGCTAGCCTTAACATTTGGCCTAAGGGAGGGCCTCTTCAAGCTAGAGATCAGTAGAGATCCCCCATGTCCTACGATGAGCTTATTGAGCGGGCCCATAAGTTCGTCTAAGGGGAGGCCTCAAATTGCGGTTTCCTAGCCAAGCTCACCAAGCTGACCACGGAGGAAGAAGAGGAAGAGAAGGCCCTCATTTGTGGGAAGAAGGAGGAGCCTCGAAGGAAAAATGGGAGGAAGCGGGAAGAGCGGAGAAAGGAGGAAAACAAGAGAGAAAAGCCAAGGAGGCATAACGTAAGGAGGCCCCTGGTGGCTCCGGAGCATCGGGAGGAGGAAAGGAGGTACCAGATCCCTGTTAATAGGACACCATTGAGGCTGGCATGCATACCCCAGCGACAAGGTCCTGGAAGAAGATTCTCCCTGGAAATAAGGAATTTCAATCAGCCAGAGAGGCATCGGGAAAGAGGATGTGAGGAAGCAACAGTTGCTGCCCAGCGAGGTAACAAACCGGCCCAAAGGAACCAGCAAAGAAGGTCGCAGGTGGAGGAGATTCCCCTCTACTATGAGCTACATCAAGTGGTGGGGCATGGGATGATGGCTTGCCCTGACTTCTGGGAAGCTCGGAGAAGGCTAGGTGCCGAAGAAGGAGGAGGGGAGCAGCGAAGGAAAGAAGCCAGTATCGAGCCAATGACAGTACAAGCCATCTCTCAAAGGAGGAATGAAGACTGAATTATCCAGGGAGGAGGAGCAGCAGTGAGAGTGATCCATGGGGGAGCAGGGCTATGAGTTTCCCGCAAGGGGAGTCTCCATCAAATCAACCACAAGAGCATCGCCTAGACCTCACAGGCACCGCCCCCGTTGGAGGAGATAACTTTCTCGGAGTAGGACATGCTAGGAAATGAGAATACCTTCCATGGTGCCATCGTGATCCAGGAAGTTGTGGAGGACTACACTGTCGATCGAATCTTGATGGATAACAGGAGCTCCGTGAACGTTATCTTCAAAGAGACATTTGACGGGTTGGAAGTGGAGGCGGGAAGAGTAATGGCCTCGGATGGTCCTCTCTTTGGCTTCTCCGGAGAGAAGAAAGAGGTGGAGGGAAGAGAGGATATACTAATAACGCTTGGTGGTATCTCACTCAAGTGTCGGTTCGTCATCGTCGATGACCTGAGATGCTACAAGGCGATCTTCGGGAGGCCGCTCATCAACTTCTTCAAGGTTGTCCCATCCTCCTACCATCAATGCTTAAATTACTACCAAGGGGACATCCAGGTGAGGATTAAGAGCAATCTGAGAGCTTCCTTGAGGCCTTTTCAGGATACCACCAGATCCGGATGCATCCTCCTGATTGTTTTGATGTCTCCTTCATCATTGGCGATCACTGTTATAGCTACAAGAGGATGTCTTTCGGGTTGAAGAACGCGGGGGCTACATACCAGTGGATGATGGATCAAGTTTTTAAAGAACAAAGGGGGAGGAACCTGGAGGGGTATGTAGACGACCTTTTCGTCAAGAGCAAGACCACCCAAGAGCATGTCATCGATCTAGAGGAGACCTTCGCAACTCTTTGAAGGTTTAAGATGAGGCTCAATACCGCCAAGTGCGTGTTTGGGGCAGGAAGAGGGAAGTTCTTGGGGCATCTCCTCACCCCCGAAGGAGTGGAACCCAACCCTGACAAGGTAAAAGCTATCGTCGAGATGGCATCGCCGAAGATCATCAGGGAAGTTCGGAGGTTGACTGGAAGGTTGGCCGGCCTTAGCCACTTCCTGTCAAAGGCGGGAGAGAAATGCTTCCCATTTGTTCGGAATATTGCCATCAATGTTCCCTTTATTTGAAGAGGCATCACTCACAATGCTAAGTACATATTGTATTTGATAAACCCTACTTTGCATCAGGAATGTGCAGGGTTAAGATATTCCAAACATTGGAATAAGTTCAGAGGTTTGTTGTCAAAACCGCTGAGAAGGAGTCATTGTCTCAGCGGAACCACTGAGACGGGGCCAAGAGCCGCTGAGAAGTGATCTGCCTCTACTTTGCTGCAGATAGACAAAATCCGCTAAGAAGAGAAACTGTCTCAGCGGATCCGCTGAGATGAAAGCAGTTCAACCGCTGAGACAGAAGGTTTTCTCAACCAGACCGCTGAGATAGATTCAAATTTGGAAGAAGACAGTGGCGCGACTAGCTTTTGGCACAAACAACTGTAAAGGAGAGATAAAGCATTCTATCCTCATCCAATGTGTCAGGATCCCTTCCAAGAGCCGTTGAAGACACGTGGAGTATAAAAGAACATGTTAGGGCACTTTCAAAAGGACTTGTTGGTGTGCTGAAAAGAAGAAAGCTCTTATCATTGTTCCATTGATGGCTTTCAAGCTCTCTCCTTCTCCTGCTTACTGAACCAGCAAGAAGACATAAGGAGAGAAGATAGCACTTCTACTCAGAAGAGCAAGGTGATCCTTTCCCCTCAACTGAAGAGAAGGATCAGTTAGAAGCATGGATTGAAGTTTACATTCAGCCAAGTTTCAAGGAAGCACCAGCTGTGCAGGAACAACATAAGACATCATTCCAGTGTTGTCTAATGTTGTAAGCTTAACATTTATTCTCTATAGGAACTGTATTGTTCTGAGCTTGTAAGGCACATTGCCTGAGTGTGTAGGGTTGCTGAACCTGAGTTGTAGGGCAGTTAGGCCTGAGGTTGTAGGGCTGTTTAGCCTGAGCTGTAGGGAAATTTGCCTGAGAAGTAGGGCTTCTTGATAGGCCTGAGGTAGGAGGTCAAGGGGATCTCTGAGCTATAGGAGTGGGAGCACTCTGAGTGGTAGGGCTGGTTAGCCTGAGGTAGGGCTTGGAGCAATCCTGAGAGATCCTGAGGGATCTGAGTTGTAAGCTCTAGGAGCTGAGATTGGAGGAGTTGGCCTTGTGTAACACATTGTTAGAAAGGTGTAGAGGGAAAGTGGACTACCCATAGACACATTGTCTTGGGGAACCACTATAAACACTTTTTTGTGTGTGCTTATTATTTTGTGTACTAGCAAAAGTAATTAAGTAAAAATCAAAGAGACATATTCACCCCCCCCCCCCACCCCCACCCCCACCCCCACCCCCCTCTAGGTTAATTAGACTACATACCTATAAACTATCAAGTGGTATCAGAGGGAGGTTGGTCAAACAGGACTTAACAGTCTAACCAGGTCCTACAAAGGTATTGTTAGATCTGAATCCAATGGCCACCAATGGAGTTCAGAAGGAGATGGGGTCTATGAAGCTTCCTATATGCAAAAAGGGAACCTTTGGCATTTGGAAGCAAAGGGTTAGGCTTTTCATGGAGGCCTCAGACCCTAGGATTTATATCACTATTCAGGAAGGCCCCTTTCTTATCACAAAGCCCTCCACCTTTGATCCTACTATGCAGGTAGGCAAGTCATACACTGAAATGACAAGGGATGAGATAGCATTGGCAATAACGGACAAAAGAGGTCAAAATATTATAGTCAATGCTATTGATGATTCAACATCTCAGAACTTGGTACACTGTGAGACTGCCAATGATATGTGGGATACAATAATTATATACATGGAAGGGACTGAAGAGGTGAGGGATGATAGGAAATCCCTCCTCAATCAGGAGTATGAAGCCTTCAGGCAACAAAGCTTGGAATGCATAGCTGATTGCTATGAAAGATTCTTCAGGATAGTGAAAGAGTTAAGGACCTATTAAAGGACAATCACTCATTATGAGCTGAATGACAAATTCCTAAGATCGCTAACTAGAGACTGGGATACCAAGATCTGTGCCATCAGGGAGGTGGCAAAGCTGGGTGAGACTCCTCCCCATACTCTGTTTGGAAAGCTGCTCTCCTATGAGATGCAACTATCTGCCAGGAAGGAGGAGGACACATCCTCCAGACCTCATGCAAGGGAGAGTATTGTGGCCCTCAAGGCTGAGGGATCCAAGAAGCACAAGGCAAGGATGCCTACACCTCCAGGAAGGGATGCTGGCTCAAAAAATTCTGAGTCCAGCTCATCTGATAGCAGCTCTTCTGATGAGGAGTTTGCTGCCTTCTCAAGGCATTTCAAGAAGATGATGAGGAGGAAGCAGTGGAAGAACAAGCCTTCCTCCTCCTCACATTCCAGGAAGGATCTCAAAAGATCAGACAAGCAGCACCCCAAGGGGGAAAGGTATGACTCTAAACATGTTAAACATGTTTTATCTAATGTAATTTGTTATTGCTGCAGTAGGCCTAGACATGTCATTGCTGACTGTCTAGTCAAGAGGAAGGAGAAGGGTGATAAGAAATCTTATCACCAAAAGGGAAGAAAGGGAGAAAAGTCCTTCCTAGCCAAGAAGGACAAAAGCTTGAGTGAATATGAGTCTTTATCCTCAGACTCAGATGAAGAAGATGAAGCCTATATTGGGTTGTTTACAGCTGAGGAAGATGAGGACTTTCCTACTGCAAAGGTGAGCAGCAGGGCTCCTCTATCACATTCAGATAGTGATATAGAGGAGGTTGAAGATGCAAGAGAACACTGTGGCTTAATGGCCATAATAGATGATGAAGATAGTCAGGACATTCCTGACAAGGTACCTACTCTTCTCCCTTCTTCTGAGTATGAGTCAATACCAGACTCTGAAGCTTGCTCATCAATTGATGAAAATGATTCAGAATATGAAGTGGTTGTCAATCAATTGATTGACAAGTATGATGTCTTATTGGATGCTCTGAAAAAGAGTAAGAAGCTGGGCAAGAGGCAGGCTCAAGAAATTGCTTCCCTTAAGTTGCCTAAGAAAGATTGCACTGAGTCACCTACCCTGGTGGCTCGGATGAGTAGAGAAATAAGCCAACTCAAGGGGATAATAGTTGTCCAATTGAGCATCATTTCCCAAAATAACAGGGTCATCAAGGACCTTGAGGAGAAGCTTCTTAAAGAAAAGAGCCTAGTGGCTCAATTCTCCAAGCCCAAATCAGTGCTTCCAATAATTGACACCTTTTCTTCTCAAACCAATAGAAGAGGACTCGGGTTCAATAAAATGGAAATGGGTGAAGGGAGTGGAGAGAGGAACAAGGCTAAGGCTAAGCCTCATACCACCTTTCAAAAGGTGTTACTTCCCTCTAACAGGTATGACTATGACAACATGTATGGTCACTGGAAGAATGGGAGATCCTGTAGGAAAGAAAACACTCCTTCCCATAGCGGAAGAAAGGGCATGGGGATGAGTATTATGAAGGCCCCCCATGAAGAATTTCAAATGGCCCGTACTGGACCATTTTTTTTTGGTACCTCAGCTCCTTCACTTAAAAGTAAGGAAGCAAGCTCTTCCAAGTTCATTCTAGCCAAGCACTTGGATGCTGTCAAACCTGTAGACAGGTCTAACAACTCAGTGTCTGATGCCATCAAATCTTGCCTAGCTTCCAAGACAAGGCAAGTTGATGTCATTAAGACAAAGGCTGCTAAGACTATCCACAAGTTAACCTTCAGCCAGATCATTGCTGAAAGGAACAAGAAGAATACTGTTGTCTCCCCTCCTAAACATAAGCATATTAATGCTCATTTCACCTTAAGAAATGTTCAGAAGAGAAGATGCAACATTCATGAATGTTGGTGTTGTGGTAAGGTGGGACACTTTGCCATAGATTGTTGGCACAATCCCAATGTGCCAAGTGCAAAGAAGAGCCTTTCTGCACAGGTTGCAGCAGGTTTGATGTCATCTTCTCATGCTAACAAGAACCTAGGACCCAAAATTAATTGGGCTCCTAAGGGTATTTAAATTCCTTCTTGTAGGTTAGTTCAAGTACCAGCCTTGGGCAAATATGGTACTTGGACAGTGGGTGCTCAAGGCATATGACAGGTACCAAAAGTCTTCTACAAGAATACAAAGCTATGAAGAATGGACCTAAGGTCATCTTTGGTGGATCAGAAAAAGGCATCACCAGAGGTTATGGTATGATTTCCAATGGCATAGTCTCCATCACAAAAGAGGCTTATGTTGAAGGTTTGCAACACAACCTTGTAAGCATAAGTCAACTGTGTGACTTAGGCTATGTCATTGAATTCCACAATGATAAGTTCTTGATCAAAAAGTCACATGACTTAGAGATCATTCTCTCAGGCACTACGAGTGGGAATGTGTATTGCTTAGATTTCATTTGCAATTCTTCTTCTTCTCCTGTGTGTCTTCTGGCTAATGAAAATGAGTCTCTTTGTGTTCAATGGCACAAGAGACATGCTCACATTAACAACAAGACAATACCTTATCCCAGTGGATAACAACTCTGTCTCAACAGTTCCGCTGAGACGGTTTGGCTAAATAAGAATATGCCATAATTGACAACTCAGCAATATAAAATCAATCAAACTGATTAAGGTTCAACAACTTATATAATTAGGAAAAATCTAAACCTAAATCAAGCCCCTATAAATATCAAAAGGTTGATTAAGTTAGCACATTATCAATTAACCCAGCCGACGAGATGAGTCCTTCTACCTCCCGTCTCAGCGACCTATCCTTCAAAAGAAATGCCGCCAAAGATGGCAAAAGATCTTCAAGAAGGATATGAGATAGTTTGAAATGGATTTCAATATGCTCCTGCAGAGATAAGAGAAGTGATTCAACTTCTAACCAACCCAGGACTGTAATATGTACTGTCTGAACCTACCTCAATTCTCAGAACTGAAGTTCTGGAAGTGTTCTCTAATGGATGTCCTCTTCAAATTCCTCTATCAAAGGAAGGATTGGAAGTATGAAGATAAGAATATCTCCTAAGAAAATGGAGAAGGCCCTGCATTTGACCTCTTGCAGTGAAGAGGAGGAAGAAGAAATATCTGAAAAAGACAAGGATCAAGCTCTACAGTGGTGTGAATATAGTGATGCCAAACTTGGCTCACTTAAGAGGAAGTTCTTTAATCTGAGAGGCAAATTGCTCTCTGATATTGTTGGCAAGGCCATCCTGTGCAAGTCAGGCTCTCATGACACAATCTCAAAACACATGTTTGAGTTGATGTCAAGAGTTATTCTGAAGAAGAAGACCCCTTGGGCTGAGGTGCTATTTCTAAGGATAAGAGAATGTCTGCAGGCCCCAACCTAGGCAAAATTCTCTCACTCTACCTTCTCAAAACCTACCTAGAGGAATTTAACAAGTCCACGAGAACAAATCTACATTATCTCAAAAGGATGGAAATCAAAACCTTGGACAGGTTCATAAGGGTCCTCCTCATGATCCAACCCTCTGAACCCAAGGTGAAGAAGAAGAGATTGGTCAAAGGGCTAAGAAAGGCAAGAATAATCTGCACTGACTCTAGGTCAGAGGCGGAAGAGGATATCATAGCTATGGACAGTCAAGGTCCAGCCAGTTGTTTTCCAAAGGATGACCAAGGAGGAGATCATGACACTGAAGGTCATGAAGGCAATGCTCCTGAGAAAGAGCATGAAGAAGAAAAAACATATGATGCTGAGAAAGAGCATCAAAAGAATGAGGATGTTGCTGCTGCTGAGGACATGTCAGGAGGACATGAAGAAGATCACACTACTTGTGATTCCTTCAATCCCGCCATTGCTGATAAAAGTGTGCAGGTCATACACTCCTCCTCGGAAGAAAATGAGGATGATGAAGACAATGCTCATGTTGATCTTCAAGGTGAGATTGACTTAGTCATTTTAAATCTAGAGCAAAGTATCAAGCTAATCTCTCCTGAACCAGCAGATTACTGGGAAGATGATCAGAACATTGATGATCCTTCATTTGAGGGGGAGGAGCAGAAGAAATCTCCTGCTAAGGAAAGTGATGATGCTCCAAGTAAGGGGGAGAAAGAAAGGATTCCTGAATAAGAAAAAAAAAGGAATTTATCAGGTAATATACATGTCAATAACCCCACCGATATTCACACTCACACTAACATTCATGCTAATGATGATATTAATCTGATTGTAGATGATAAATATGATAATACCCCAAGTGAGGGGGAGCCAATCCATGCTCAAACCGTGGGGGAGTTGGATATTATATCTGATTTCCCATCCACATCAGCAATATCACATGACAAGCTGCTCAGCTCCATCAGCACATTAATTGAAGGCCACATGCTTTCAATGAAGAACTATATTGACAGTTCAATATTGTCCCTAAAGGAAGAAGTCATGGCTGAGGTCAAAGAGATTAAGGAAGACATTGCAGTCCTTAATAAACAAATGACAAAGTGGTTTGATCTGGAAGAAAAATCAGTGGTCTCTCAGTGCACAATCCTCAGATCAATGGACAACCACATCCATCTGTCTGAGAAAGATATGTCATATGTAAAGAACTATGTCAGCAAGACAGATTAGGTTATAGAAAAAGCCTCTGACCATATAGAAGAGTTTTCTGGAAAACTCCCACCACAGTGATCAGTGAAACAGAAAGGATGAAAGATGTGATGAAATTTGATCTGGAAAATGCTCTCCAGACCTTCTCAGGCTCTGTAACAGCTGCCACCCAGTCCATAGAAGCAAAAACAATTGAAGAAGACAAAAAGGGGGAGGTGGACAATGCTGAGACCAATTCAGAATTGGCTCTCCAAGTGCTGCAAGGAACCAGAGTTGCCCAAAATCTTCCCTTGCTGGATAACTTCAGGAAGGAAGACTTTGATTTTGAAGGGCAAGCTAAGACAGCTCAAGATACTCAGCTGGCTAAATGAAGAAAGAGAGGAGTATTGCTAGCAGAAGAATTCATAGCTAAGCAAAGGGAAGAGCAGGGCAATGACCCAGACTATGAGCATTGGAGTGAGGACTCCAAGAGCATTATCCTTAATGCTTGGGTGAGTCATGGTCAAGTATGCAAAGCATTGACAGGATATATCCAGCTGAAGAATGGATCAAGCATCTGGAGAGAAACATACAAAGAGACAGAATCTTCAAGGAGAATCTAGTAAGAAAGAACAACCCAAGAAGAATGCCTTCTAAGTACATTCCAAAGCCATATCTTTATTTGAAGAGGCAAGAAAACAAGAAGAAGCTAGCTGCTGCTACTAAAGGGAATCTGAGATTGTTGTTGCTGCTAAAGGGAAGAAGGTTGTTGTTGACAAAGCTGAAAGCTCCAAGAAAAGAAAAACTTAGATGAATCTATTTAGTTTTTCATTAAATCAACTTATAATTTGAACAATGTAGAAACATTATGACAACAATGAAATTGAAAATTCTGTTGAATCAATTGGTGTGTGTTATAGGCTAATCTTAGTCAAAGCTTAATATGTATCTATATTAGTGCTTTATATAATCTGTGACGCCTAGACACAATTAGGTAATAATGTTATTGTTTTTAATCAAACAATGGTGTTATGTTGTCATGAAAACAATATATCATGACATTTTCTGTGATGCTAAACTGTTGTTAACATTTAATTATTATGATATCATGAATGATATGCAATACATTCTCATGATAAGTCATTATTTGTTATGTATCTTAGCATTGGGGATGTTCTGCCTTCTTCAAATAGGGGGAGATTGTTGGGAATATTGTCATCAATGTTCCCTTGATTTGAATAGGCATCACTCACAATGCTAAGTACCTATTGTATTTGATAAACCCTACTTTGCATCAGGAATGTGCAGGGTTAAGATATTCTAAACATTGGAATAAGTTCAGAGGTTTGCTGTCAAAACCGCTGAGAAGGAGTCATTGTCTCAGCGGAACCGCTGAGACGGGACCCGGAGCCGCTGAGAAGTTATCTACCTCTACTGAGCTGTAGATAGACAAAATCCGCTGAGAAGAGAAACTATCTCAGCAGATCCGCTGAGACGAAAGCAATTCAACCGCTAAGATAGAAGGCTGTCTCAGCTCAACCGCTGAGACATATTCAAATCTGGAAGAAGACATTGGCGCGACTGGCTTTTTGCGCAAAAAACTATAAAGGAGAGATAAAGCATTCTATCCTCATCTAATGTGTCAGGGGCCCTTCTAAGAGCCTTTGAAGACACATGGAGTATAAAAGAATATGTTATGGCACTTTCAAAGGGACCTGTTGGTGTGCTGAAAAGAAGAAAGCTCTTATCACTGTTCCATTGACGACTTTCAAGCTCTCCTTCTCCTGCTTTCTGAACCAGCAAGAAGACATAAGGAGAGAAGATAGCTCTTCTACTCAGAAGAGCAAGGTGATCCTTTCCCCTCAACTGAAGAGAAGGATCAGTTAGAAACAAGGACTGAAGTTTACATTCAGCCAAGTTTCAAGGAAGCACCAGCTGTGCAGGAACAACAGAAGACGTCATTTCATTGATGTCTAATGTTGTAAGCTTAACATTTATTCTCTATAGGAACTGTATTGTTCTGAGCTTGTAACGCACATTGCCTGAGTGTGTAGGGTTGCTGAACCTGAGTTGTAGGGCAGTTAGTCCTGAGGTTGTAGGGCTTTTTAGCCTGAGTTGTATGGCAATTTGCCTGAGAAGTAGGGCTTCTTGATAGGCCTGAGGTAGGAGGTCAAGGGGATCTCTGAGCTGTAGGAGTGGGAGCACTCTGAGTGGTAGGGCTGGTTAGCCTGAGGTAGGGCTTGGAGCAAGCCTGAGAGATCCTGAGGGATCTGAGTTGTAAGCTCTAGGATCTGAGATTGGAGGAGTTGGCCTTGTCTAACACACTGTTAGAAAGGGGTAGAGGGAAAGTGGACTACCCATAGACACACTGTCTTGGGGAACCACTATAAACACTTGTGTGTTTTCTATGTGTGCTTGTTATTTTGTGTACTAGTAAAAGTAATTAAGTAAAAATCAAAGAGACCTATTCACCCCCCCCCCCCCCTTTAGGTGAATTAGACTACATACCTATAAACTATCACCATTCATCAAAACGCTCTGAAACAACCAACAACTTGAATGGACCTAAGAGTGCAAGAATATCTTCAAAAATCTAAAGCAACAACTAACTCAGACACGTCTCCTCCAAGGCCCGGGGGAAGGAGAGGACCTACTCCTCTATCTAGGAGTGGGGGCGGAGGTGGTGAGTTATGTGCTTGTCTGATGAGAAGGGAATAAGAAGCTACCCATATACTATGTAAGTCGGATGCTAAAGAAGGCGAAGATACGGTATCCTATCCTCGAGAAGCTAGCTTTCGCCTTAGTGGTGTCGGCGCGGAAACTCTGGCCCTATTTTCAAGCCCACTCCATCTAAGTCGTGATTGCTCATCCCCTCTAAAGTATTCTGGAAGGGGTGGAGCCTTCGGGAAGGCTGGAAAAATGGTCGGTAGAACTCAGTGAGTTTGACATTTCCTTCTCGCCCCAGGTAGCGATAAAAGCGCAGGTAGTGGCGAACTTCCTAGCTAACCTCTTAGGGGAGGTAGTGAAAAGTGAAGGCCCCTCGAGTCTGGTTTCCTGGAAAATGTTTGTGGACGGAGCTTTGGGAAAAACTCTGTGGGAGTAGGCATCGTGCTTGTTAGCCCGCGGGAAACTAGGATCGAGCAAGCAGTCAAGATCCTCTTCCTCATCACGAACAATCAAGCGGAGTACGATGCAATAATGGCAGGCTTGCATCTTGCCAAAGAGTTTGTAATCCAGGACATCCAAGCTTTCACGGATTCAATGGTGGTCGCTTCGTAGATCCGAGGAGAGTTTGAAGTGTGCGACGCCGTCCTGCAGAAATACCTGACCAAAGTCAAAGGATTGATCAGAGGCTTTCAATCCTTCTTCATCGAGCACGTACCAAGGGAGGAGAATTTTGCGGCAGCCCATTCAGCCAAGTATGGTATGAGGTTCGGGGGAACAATCACCGAGTTGTTTCGACCATCCATCGAAGAATGGGAGATGATGGAGATCGAGCAATTCCCTTTCTAGGTGGATCCGTTCACAACATTCCAAACTACCGGTCAACTCCCAGCAGAAGGTGAGGATCAAAGGAAGTTCAGATATAAGATGACTTACTACTTACTGCATAATGGGGAGCTATATCACAAAACTATCGCAGGCCCCCTAGCCAGATGTGTCTTAGAAGCCGAAGTACCTCGAGTGTTGGAGGAGATCCATTCCGGAGAATGCAGGAGCCATTCGGGAACTCGCACTCTTAAATAAAGAATCCTGAGACAGGGTTACTTCTGGCCAACCATCTGAAAGGATGTCGAAGCTTTTTCAAAGATATGTCATAAGTGCCAGATATTCGCCCCTCTCCAGTTGCAGCCAGCCCAGCAGCTTCATTCGATCACGGCCCCGTTGCCATTTGCCATCTGGGGAATGGATCTTATAGGCCCTTTTCCCTCAGCTAGCGGCCAAAGGAAGTTCATTCTCTTCATGATCAACTACTTCTCCAAGTGGATCGAGGCCAAGGCTCTAGCCAAGACCACCTCTCAAGTAGTGAAGAACTTCATCTTGGGAGAAATCGCCTGTAGGTTCAGGATCCCCCTCGCCATCGTCACTAACAACGGCCCGCAATTCGCCATCTTAGAGCTGGAAGACTTCTACAAGCAGTTAGGAACCGATCTTCGGTTTGCCTCAGTGCACCATCCTCGGAGCAATGGGCAAGTGGAAGAGGCCAATAAGCAAGTCATCAACCTCCTAAAGAAGAAGGTCGAGAGCTTAAAAGGGAACTGGGCGGAGCAGCTCCCTTCGGTCATATAGGCTCTGAGGACTACTCCTAATTTAGATATGGGAGAAACTCCATTCAAGTTATCTCATGGATCCAAAGCTCTCATCCCAGTAGAGTTCGAGGTCAGGTGTCCTAGAGTGGTTGCGGTAGAAGATGGAGATGAAGAATGGTGGTTGTAACATCCCCCAAACTACTAGACCCCTAGGATGGTTTTGTCATGACAAAACCCTAGGATGCGCGAAGAAATCATAAGAGCTTAGGCTTGAGGTGAAAATCACCATGGTCTGCGGATAGTAATTTCCAGTTACCAAGCCTAGGGTTAGCTTTAGAGCGTCACCATGACCCATGACCCCACCATAACATGCCAAATCCATTAAGGGATCCCTTGTGACACCCTAATTGCCAAACCATAAAAAGAGGGGTACCCCGAATACTGACCTAGCGCCGACGCTACGTGCTAGCGTTGGCGGTAGTCGTGGTTTAGGTGAACCGCTAGGACGAACACCAAACTGTTGAGGTGAACCGTATACCTTCGAGACGCTGGCACAGGCGCTAGCGCAAAGCGCTATCCCTAGCGCTGGCGGCAGTTTCCAAACCGGCGAGTGTTATGCCATCGAGACGCTAGCGCCGCCGGTAGCGCAACCGATGGGAGGTGGACGACACTCATTTTGGTGGTGAAATTCATGGCCAAGGGAGGCCAAAATTCCTCCCAATTGATGGGGATTCATTCCCCAATTAGGAGAAGATTAAGAGGTTTTCCAACTCTTCAGGAGGATGAATTTGGTGACCTTTGGGGATGGCCGAAATTTTCACCACGAATGGTGTTAATGGAGGAATCCCAAGCTTCACCTCCTCCCCTCCCTGAATTGGCTCTATAAAAGGCCTCAAGGGGTGAAGGGAAGGGTTTTCCCCACTTTACAGAAGAATCCTACCATCTAAGCACCTATCGGCATGGCACCCAAGAGCTCTCGACCAACCATGGCGAACCGACGATCGGCACGGCTACAAGCCACCACTCAGGTCCTCCCCTCCTCCTCTCTCTTAGTGGATAGATCTTATCATGTTGGACGCAAGGTTTGAGGCCAATTGGCCTTGGATCGGCATGGCCAAAAGCTTGGATTCAAGCTTTAACATCCTTACTTTAAATCCCGATTCCGGCCACCTCCGGCCGTCCAACCACCATATATCGCCAGCCGCTACCTCAACGGAGGTGGTGGTGGCATTGGCCGACCGGGAGAGGGTCTAGGTGGCCGGGAAATTACCTCCCAAGTTGGTACAGGATGGGCCAATCATGGTCGTTAGCTGATTGGAGAAGATGAACTGATGCCCTCCATTTAGACATATTATTAATTTTATGATTAATTAACGTCATATTTTCCCCTAGAAATGCACATTTTAGAGGTCGTTTTAGGAAAAATAGCCAAAGACATAAGTTGTAGATCTTTGGGTCTAGTTTAATTTAAAATTAATTTGAGTCGATTTGGCCCAATGGTTTGGCTGCAACACTCAAAATGGTGCAACCTATACATATGGTTGACCAAAGATTGATTTGAGTGCCCCCGCTACACTACTTATCCAAATGCATTGAAATTTGGAGCATAAGCTAGACTTATCCTTACCCTCAACATATCCAAAAATGGGAATTTTTGGAGAAACTTTTTCTAAAGTTTCTGTAGAAATTTAATAAAATGTTTGTGATTTAATTTTAGGGTCTAGAGAGCTCTAAACCCTTCCTAATTTTGGTGGGTGGTCCTTAGGGTAATGACATGGCTCTGGTAAAAATTTCATCCTATTTGGGATTGAATTGGTAGAGTAATTAAGTAACTCAAATTTGGTCAAACTATGGTATATTATATCAAAAGTGCACTTGATGGATTTGGGAGATCAACGCTCATCCAAATGTTGTGAAACTTTGACCATTGACCTGATGTCACACAAAACACCCCCACAAGTGGTTTTGGGTGGTTTGGGGTGGATGTGCCCTAGAACCCTAGTGTGAACCCTAGGGTTGTATATTGAACCGATTGAAGGACATAGGGTCATATGTCATTGGAATGACTTGAAGCTTGATAGGTAGTTTCATGGGGTGGAAATAAGCCCTGGATAATTTATCCGGAATTTTTAGGAACATTTACTGTTGGAGTTACCATTGTGATCTAGAAGTGGTCAAACATGTAATCTCACTGCCAACGCGATATGAGCCTGCAGGGTCGCACATAAGAGCATGTGGAGAAGTTGGTAGATTGACTGTGTTGGTAAATGTTACCAATCACCATATATAGAATGGGGAAATCCAGCAGGTTGTTGCTGTCTGAATTCGTCGGGTTTACACGGATAGGATTCGTCGGATTGTCCCGTGAACACTCGACGAATTATTACAGAAACCCTTCATTCGGCAAAATTTTGTCGTCTGTCTGGATTCGTCGGGATTCGTCGGGTTGTCCCGTGAACACTCGACGAATTGTTACAGAGATCATTTTCTCGGCAAATGTTGCCGTCTGATCTGATTCGTCGGATTCGTCGGATTGTCCCGTGAAATCTCGACGAATGATCTTCCGTGGAATTCCGACGAATCGTAACAGAAACCCCAATTCTGATGTGTGGTCTGCGGATAGCGATTCTTCTAGAAGCTGTTTATCCTTTGGGTATAAATAGGACTTCGTTTTAGGGTTCTAAAAACTAACGAAAAGAAAAGGCCGACGGAAGTGTTCCGCTCTCGCCCGAACCCTAGACGGAAGGAGTTCCGTCGCTCGTTCGCCTCCGCCGACCTCCTCTCCGGCGATCGTCGCCGTGTGTGTTCTTCCTGGAGCGAACCTAGCAGTTCGTGGAAGTACAAGGTGCAGTCGTCCTTCTCCTTGCTCGTGTGGATCACTGTAGAGACGTAGACATTATTCTACGTGAGGACTCGCATAGCCGACGACAGGAATCAACTCGTGGAGCATCTAGGTTGGATTTGATCCAATCCCGCAAAGGTAATTTCATACCTAGCATTTTGTTAACTTCTTGATTCAACATTCATGGCCGATCCAAAGTCTTTTTGGGTTGTTTCTCTTCATTTCCGCTGCGCCTACATTTGATGTATTGTTCTAGAAAAACCCAACAGTGGTATCAGAGCTAGGTTCTGGTCATGAATTTTGTTTCAGAAGTTTGGTTATTCCAGTACGTGCAAATCTAGGTATTTGGAAGCGATCTAAATGTCAAGATTTCTTCTTGGAAGACCACCGCCAGGGGCGCTGCCCCTTGGACCCCATTAGGGGCTCTGCCCCTAAGACCCCGCCAGGGGCGCGGCCCCTTGGAACCCCGCCAGGAACGTCTGGGATTTCGTGGTAATTTCTAATTGTTAGAAATTGTTGTCTCCTTAGCAGTAACCGTCCCTCAAGTGGTTAATGAACCCTTGTATTGTTTTGGATTTTGAATCCAACAATGAGAGACGAGCTTGTCTACTGCTTTAAGTCGAGTTGTCTTTGCCTTTGTCCAATGCATGTAAATCTGGAGATTTGGAAGAGTTCTAAATGTCCAGATTTAGCCCTTTCGTCTATCAAAGGTTGATAGTCTTATGTTGTGCACATAAGGGATGCATGTGGATTTTAGAAAGCTTGTTTTTCTGTGGTTGTGCACTTTGATCAAGTGTTGATCATGGTTAAGTGTTAACCTATTATTAAAATTAAAATCCCTTCATCAAATATTAAGTGTTCGGATGCCTTCCGATGGATGACACTCTTCCTGCCTCGATCGATGAAGTGTGGGCTTGCCAAAGCAAGGTGCATTAATCTATCTTGGTAAGGGTGCGAGCGGATAATTGTGATATCCCACTGTCGACATCGGGTCTAACTTAACTAGGTGACCTCAAAGGTTGAGTGCCTAGAGGCATAGGGTTGGCATGCACCATATGATGGATGCGAATAAGGAGTTATTCACCAGCCATACAAGAATTGCATGAGGATGCAATTGGCAAGCGTTGCCTACCTAAATAACCGCATTATGAGAGGAACGCCAAAGCGGACTCGTGGTGTTGGTGAAATACGGATCTTGTCCACTAAGAGAGTAGCTCGCATGGACTCTCCGAATTGATAGTGAGGGTTATCAATTTGAATAAAATAGTGGGAGTATTTAATTGAAGTCCAAATTAAAATAAATTGTATTTTGAAATTAGGGTACTGATTAAATTCTGCATGAATTCTTGTAGAATTCCATGGCAAGTGGTTCACATTCCACCTTGTCCCTGAGAGCTATCCTTGAGAAGGACAAGCTAAGTGGGACGAATTACATGGACTGGTATAGGAACCTGAGAATTGTTCTCAGGCAAGAGCGAAAGCTCTACGTCTTGGAAGAAGAGGCCCCGAGGTGCCGACCGGGAACTCGTCCCGTGTTGATAAGGATGCTTATAAGAAGTATACCGATGACGCCTTAGACGTCGAGTGCTTTATGCTTGCCACCATGAACTCTGAGCTTCAGAAGCAACACGAGAACATGGGGTGCAAGGAGATTGACGAGCACCTAAAGAAAATGTTTCAAGGGCAAGCTCGTCAAGAGAGGTTCGATGTCACGAAGGCCTTATTTCAGTGCAAAATGGGAGCTCGAGACTCAGTTGGTACTCACGTACTCAAGATGATTGGGTATATAGAGAACCTGGAAAGACTGGGTTTTCCTCTGGGTCAAGAGTTGGCCACAGATCTTATCCTGCAATCGTTGCCGGATAATTATGAGCAGTTCGTCTTGAACTACAACATGAATGAAATAGACAAGACACTGCCCGAGCTCCTAGGCATGTTGCGAACTGCCGAAATAAACATGAAGAAGGCCAAGCCTGCTAGTCCCATATTGATGGTACATAAAGGCAAGGGTAAGGGCAAGGGCTTCAAGAAGACGAAGGTGGGACCTAAGTCACATCTTGAGCCCAAATCTTCTGCGCTGAAAAAGAAGAGCACCGTGAAGGAAGGGAAATGCCACCACTGTGGCAAGGCTGGTCATTGGAGGAGGAATTGTCCTTCGTACATTGACGGTCTGCAGAAAATGAAGGGAGGTATGACTTCCGCTTCGAATATTTACGTTATAGAGATAAACCTTTCTGCTCCTTCATCTTGGGTATTGGATACCGGATGTGGTTCTCACATTTGTACAAATGTGCAGGAACTGGGAAGGAGGAGATTGCTGAGTAAAGGAGAGGTGGACCTGCGCGTCGGCAATGGAGCAAGAGTTGCTGTTGTAGCCGTAGGGGTTTACCGTCTTTCTTTGCCCAGTGGGCTTGTAATAGAACTTGATAATTGTTATTATGTTCCGGCCATAACTAGAAACATTATATCCATTTCATGCTTAGACATGATTGGATTTTCATTTATAATTAAGAACAATTGTTGTTCTATATTTAAGAATGATGTTTGTTATGTTGTAGCTCAATTGTTTAATGGTCTTTATGTTTTGAACCTGGACCATCCGATCTATAATGTAGATAATAATAAAAGACTAAGAACAAATGACTCAAATCCTACATATCTCTGGCAGTGTCGTTTGGGCCATATAAACGAGAAGCGCATATCCAAGCTCCATAAAGATGGACTATTGGACTCATTTGATTATGAATCATTTGAGCGATGCGAGTCTTGTTTGTTAGGAAAGATGACTAAAGCCCCTTTCACTGGTTATACTGAGAGGGCTGAGGATCTCTTGGGTGTTGTACATAGTGATGTATGCGGGCCCATGAGTTCTATGGCTAGAGGTGGGTATTTCTACTTCGTTACATTTACTGATGATTTCAGTAAATACGGATACGTGTATCTTATGAAGTGCAAATCCGAAACTTTTGAAAAGTTCAAAGAGTTTAAGAATGAAGTGGAGAACCAATTGGGTAAAAGGGTTAAAGCACTCCGATCTGATCGAGGTGGCAAATACCTGAGTCATGAGTTCTGTGATCATCTGAAAGAGTGTGGTATTGTATCACAGCTCACTCCACCTAGGACACCGCAGCATAATGGTGTGTCTGAGAGGAGAAATCGTACTCTGTTAGACATGGTACGGTCGATGATGAGTCATGCAAACTTGCCTGTTTCCTTTTGGGGTTTTGCTTTAGAGACTGCTGCTTTGACACTGAATCGCGCTCCGACGAAAACGGTTCTAAAGACACCATATGAGATATGGACTGGGAAGCGTCCTAGTATGTCGTTCATTAAAATTTGGGGCTGTGAGGCATACGTACGACGTCAAATGCCTGACAAGCTGGAACCCAAATCAGATAAGTGTTATCTGGTGGGATATCCTAAGGAAATGAAAGGATATTACTTTTACCTGCCGTCTGAGGGCAAAGTGTTTGTCGCAAGGACGGGTGTCTTCTTGGAGAAAGAGTTCTTGTCAAGAAAGACGCAAAAGGTAGAACTTGAAGAAGTTCAAGAACCACAAGTAGTGAATGAACCAGAATTGGAATCTGAGCCAGGACTACAAGATGTTGTAGCTAGAGAACCTGCTCACGAAACACAAGTCCTACGTAGATCTGGTAGACCAAGATTTGAGCCTGAGAGATATGGATTTCTCGTGTCTCAAATAGGTAATGTGTTGCTTATGGATCATGATGATGAACCAGCGACCTACCAAGAGGCTATGAATGGACCGGACTCCGACAAATGGCTTGAGGCTATGAAATCCGAAATGGACTCCATGTATACAAACCAAGTTTGGAACTTGGTGGAACCACCTGAAGGGGTACGACCCATAGGCTGCAAGTGGGTCTTCAAGAAGAAGACCGACATGGATGGGAATGTACAGACATTCAAAGGGCGACTGGTGGCTAAGGGTTTCAAGCAAATTCATGGTGTTGACTATGATGAGACTTTTTCCCCTGTTGCCATGGTAAAGTCCATTAGGATATTGCTTGCTATTGCTGCGTATTATGACTACGAGATCTGGCAGATGGATGTCAAAACGGCTTTCCTAAATGGAAACCTCCTTGAGGAAGTGTACATGACACAACCCGAGGGTTTTGTATCCCCAAATGAAGCCACTAAAATATGCAAGCTGAATAAGTCCATCTATGGATTGAAACAAGCCTCTAGAAGTTGGAATCTTCGTTTTGATGAGAAGATCACAGAGTTTGGTTTTGTCAAGAACGAGGATGAACCGTGTGTTTACAAGCGAATCAGTGGGAGCATTGTTGTCTTCCTGATATTGTATGTACATGACATACTGCTGATCGGGAATGACATACCTACCCTGAAAGTTGTTAAGAACAACCTAGGGAACTGCTTTTCTATGAAGGACTTGGGTGAAGCGACTTACATACTCGGTATTAAGATCTATAGAGATAGATCGAAGAAGTTGCTGGGTTTGACCCAGAGTACGTACATTGACAAGGTGTTGAAGCGGTTCAACATGCTTGAGTCCAAGAAAGGATTTTTGCCCATGTCTCATGGTGTGAATCTCTCTAAGGACCAGTGTCCAAAATCTTGTGAAGATAAGGACCGCATGAAGTCGATTCCATATGCTTCGG
Source organism: Dactylorhiza incarnata (assembly GCA_033032865.1). Taxonomy (NCBI): domain Eukaryota; kingdom Viridiplantae; phylum Streptophyta; class Magnoliopsida; order Asparagales; family Orchidaceae; genus Dactylorhiza; species Dactylorhiza incarnata. The sequence continues at coordinate 3,495,767 of JAWHQI010000039.1, read as the reverse complement.
CAATTGGGTCAATCATGTATGCAATGTTATGTACTCGACCCGATGTCTCTTTTGCTTTGAGCATGACTAGCAGGTATCAGTCTGATCCCGGTGAATGTCACTAGATAGCCGTAAAGAATATCCTGAAGTACTTGAGAAGGACTAAGGATGTATTCTTGGTGTATGGTGGAAAGGAAGAGCTCGTTGTAAGTGGTTACACGGATGCCAGCTTCCAAACTGATAGGGATGATTCGAAGTCTCAGTCAGGGTTTGTGTTTTGCCTGAATGGAGGAGCTGTGAGCTGGAAGAGTTCCAAGCAAGAGACAGTTGCTGATTCTACAACTGAGGCCGAGTATATCGCTGCAGCTAATGCAGCGAAGGAGGCTGTATGGATTAGGAAATTCATCGGCGAGCTAGATGTAGTTCCTAGCATTGTTGGTCCCGTAGTTCTCTACTGTGATAACAATGGTGCAATTGCACAATCTAAGGAACCTAGATCCCATCAGCGCTCCAAGCACATACTTCGGCGGTTCCATCTTATTCGTGAGATTGTCGAACGAGGAGATGTGAACATTTGCAGAGTGCCGACTGAGGAGAATGTTGCAGATCCACTGACAAAGCCTCTCGCGCAGAGAAAGCATGATAGTCATACTAGATCAATGGGTATACGATACCTGAGTGATCAACTCTAGTGGGAGTCTTGTGGGTTGCATGTAAAATAAATATTCTGTTGGCTGTTTATTATTTATTCATATGATGAATTGTGTACCAATTATTTCTTTTTACAATTAATGGCAAGTTCTTTTATTACGATATACTGTTTCTATATGATAGAATAAAATTCGTGATAAATACCCTTAGAATGTTCGCTTCCATAGGACATCAAGTACGTGACTTGAATGTGAGAGCCTATGATTTCGAAGCTTCATTCTTAAAAGGTCCCTGGTCGAGGTATCATCGTAGAAGCTAAGGGTGATGATGATACATTAAGACTAACATGTGTGTTGACTGATGACCGGTTCTCACAGGTCATGATATTGTGATATCAAGTCATCACGTGGGTACTTGTTAGTGAACAAGTTGTACTGGACAGACCCAACCTGAGACTACTTTGTGGATTGTTACTTAAAAGTGTCACAAGTAGGTCTCATTTGACAATGGTGTTGTGGTCCTTTGACCTGAAGTCACAACATTCATCGAGTGAGGAAGAGCGTGCTTTGATGTCATCTAAAGTCTTCCTTGAAGAAGGTTGATGATAAGGGTGGTCGTTGGGTACGTTACGAATCATTTGGGTGTTTGGGTGTGAGCAGATATGGGATTTGTCCTCCTATATAACAGGAGTTGCATCCATGGGCCCCTTGATGGAATTGGACTGAGAAATGCATGGCCATGCTTGGTAGAGTCAATATGTGATATTGAGCTCACCATTCTCTGGAAGTCCGTTCTAGATCAAGAAACTTGGATTGAGCTATTATGAGGGTGACACGGTCCATGCCTCTAGTTCTTTCCGGATGTAAGGGACAAAGGGACAAAGACAACGCTGGAACATTGGTCATAAAGGCTTATGAGTTATGAACTCTTATTGCTTAGGGAGCAATGATGCATTGCTAGATGCCGCTCATTGTTTGTGAGGTTTTTGGTTTGATACTTTCAAGATCAAGTGGGAGACTGTTGGAGTTACCAATGTGATCTAGAAGTGGTCAAACATGTAATCTCACTGCCAACGCGATATGAGCCTGCAGGGTCGCACATAAGAGCATGTGGAGAAGTTGGTAGATTGACTGTGTTGGTAAATGTTACCAATCACCATATATAGAATGGGGAAATCCAGCAGGTTGTTGCTGTCTGAATTCGTCGGGTTTACACGGATAGGATTCGTCGGATTGTCCCGTGAACACTCGACGAATTATTACAGAAACCCTTCATTCGGCAAAATGTTGTCGTCTGTCTGGATTCGTCGGGATTCGTCGGGTTGTCCCGTGAACACTCGACGAATTGTTACAGAGATCTTTTTCTCGGCAAATGTTGTCGTCTGATCTGATTCGTCGGATTCGTCGGATTGCCCCGTGAAATCTCGACGAATGATCTTCCATGGAATTCCGACGAATCGTAATAGAAACCCCAATTCTGATGTGTGGTCTGCGGATAGCGATTCTTCTAGAAGCTGTTTATCCTTTGGGTATAAATAGGACTTCATTTTAGGGTTCTAAAAACTAACGAAAAGAAAAGGCCGACGGAAGTGTTCCGCTCTCGCCCGAACCCTAGACGGAAGGAGTTCCGTCGCTCGTTCGCCTCCGCCGACCTCCTCTCCGGCGATCGTCGCCGTGTGTGTTCTTCCTGGAGCGAACCTAGCAGTTCGTGGAAGTACAAGGTGCAGTCGTCCTTCTCCTTGCTCGTGTGGATCACTGTAGAGACGTAGACATTATTCTACGTGAGGACTCGCATAGCCGACGACAGGAATCAACTCGTGGAGCATCTAGGTTGGATTTGATCCAATCCCGCAAAGGTAATTTCATACCTAGCATTTTGTTAACTTCTTGATTCAACATTCATGGCCGATCCAAAGTCTTTTTGGGTTGTTTCTCTTCATTTCCGCTGCGCCTACATTTGATGTATGGTTCTAGAAAAACCCAACATTTACCTCCTCTGAATTAATTATGAATCAATTAGGCCTGCAAACGAGTCGAGCTTGAGTCGAGCTCTTCGAAAATAGCTGGTTCGAGCTCGAGCTATTTTTTTTAGCTCGACGCGCCTGTATTCAATGGGCTCGAGCTCGACCGAGCTCGGTGAGCAAAATCCTAAATTTAAAAAAAAATTTAAAAAAAATTAAAATATATTTAAATACATATAAATATATTAGTATAATAATATTATTATTATCTATATTTTATAATACTTATAATAAATTAAAATAATTTAAATAAAAAAAGCTTGCGAGCCTGTTCGCGAGCTCATGAACAAGAGGAATCAGGCTCGAGCTCGGCTTGAAATAAAGCTCGAGCTCGACATGCTCGAGTTTGAGTCGAGTTTTTTTCGAGCTGGCTCGTCGAACTCTCGAGCAGGCTCGACTCAACTTGCATCCCGAGAATCAATTACGGCACTTTCTTATATTAAGAATTTACATACTCATATTACCTTGAATGTTCATGACATTTTGGCAGTGAGCTTGTGTTGTTGATATTGTTCTTTGATAATTTTATTGTGAATTTTAGATTGATCTATATAGTACTTCATTCATAAGTTCAGTGTCTGCCCTATTTATAAAAAGAATGAATTATGGGCTTAATACTCACTGGAAAATCATGAAACTTGGTCAGAGGACTTTTTAGGGCAATAATATGATCTGTAAATTTTAGTATAATTTTTGGAGGAGTTTTTATATGGTTCTCTTCACAAAGTTTCATATGACTTGTTTTTTTTTAAATAACTGATTTATATGGTCAAATGAATCTGAAAATTTATGAAACTCAAGAAGTGCACTTTTTCAATCACCTTAGAGATCTGTTAATTTTCTTGTAATTTTTGGATGAGTATTTTTGGTACTTCTTTTGTTAATCTTTGATTTTGAAAAATTAATCAACAATTTATTTGGAAAGCAATACCTTTCTAGAAATTTATGAACTTCATATATGGCTGTTATTTTGAGGATATATAGTTGTACAAATTTTTGTAAGGCCGTAGCATAACAGAAAACCATACTTGGTGTTCAAAGTCATAGGTTCCCTGATATTGACGAAATTATAATAAATGTCAAATAAATTAGGAAAATTATGAATTTCTGGAGATAGTCTTGAAATATCATAACACACTCCCAATAATAATCTTGGGTCATTTGGATGATTATTTGAAGTACCTCTTCTCATGCACCTCATGTAGTTCAAGTGGTCTGTGTATAGTGAAAACACTGAATAAGGATAAACATGTAGGTTTTACATGGGGAATTAAGGAAGTTGGTGCACCCAGAGTGATTGAATTTCGAAGGGGTCACCAAAAGAGGGTAGGAGTGAGACGCCCGGTTGATTAGGAGGCAAGAGTATGCTTGAGATCGACGAAAGATCGTCATTCCTTTGGGTGAAGTAAAACACACTTAGCATTATTAGTAAGTGTAACATTAATGCTCGTCGGGTCAAGGGTAGACACCAATAAGAATAAGTGCCTTGGAAAGGGAGATTTGGGGTTCAGCCCATCATAGCTCCTAGTACCGTTGCGAACCCCTCACAGGGTACTCCTCGGTAAGTCCACGGTTAACCCAAAACCGTAGGAATAATTTGCATGCAAGATTAACTCAATAATACACTCACCCACACCCCGTAGCTACGGGTGGTTAGTTGGTTTGGCCTTACGAGCGATAGGCTTGATGGTTGTAGGTACGGACGGGTTGGTCCGGCGAGCCGGTGGCTCAGAAGGTTATGGTAACGGGCAGTTTAGCCCGGGGAGCTTATGGCTCGGAGATACATAGTAATCATATTGCATGTGCAAAAAGGTGGTGGGTTTTCTATATTGACGGTCGTTCATACCGACGTCGATACGTTGACTCGGCAAGTGTGGATTTGCACTTGGCCAAGGAAAGTCTGGTGGTCCAGCCAGTAAGAGTACGCAGTCGCTCCGTGGTGTGTTCTTCGCGTTGAGGCGTATGATGGGTCTAGATTAGGTAGTGTGAATAACAACCTAGAGGTGGGCGAGGCCCAACCCACCACTTCCTTTTGCCACTACGGGGGTATCCTGGGAGTTTTGCTAGCTCCAAAAAGGGGGAATTAAAGGTTTGTTCGCATAGAGTCGAAATGTGTGTGTTGCACTTGTGTGATCATAACATTACCCAGCATAACTCTGCATGTCATAGCATAAGCATTGCATTTCAACCCCTACCCCTATCGTATAAATTGGTTATGGGACTTTTTATACGATAGGTCATGCTAAATGACCCCTTGGTCTATAGGTTTGTATGGGCATTCCTATAAATCAAAGGTTACTTTTCTTACTTACTTGTCTTTACTTACTTTCTTTACCTGTTCTTTACCCTTCTTTAATTACTGCTTCAATTATATATATACTTGTGTAGTGGTAGACATTCATGTAGCTAGGTCATGTCATCTGCTTTGATATATACCCCTTGCTGTCCTCCGCTTCACCCCTCCCGCACGATGCCTAGGAGCCACTAGGAGATGGATGGTGCGAAATGAGGCTTAGTCTTTTTAACTAACGGTCGGTGTACCATATCATTTTAGGGGACCGAGGAGACGCGTCACCACCAGAGGCCGGTGCAGATGGAGGCGGTCCAGTCTAGCACGGGAGCACCTGTTTCAGGATCTGTGAGTGTCTATCAATAGATTTGCTTCCACGATTAATTTGTAGTGAGGAAATGATGTACTGGGCATGAGCCCTTCTTAGTGCTACCTCTTTATTTCAGTTATTATCTATGGACATCTTTCATTAAGATCTATATTTATGTGATGTGAACTTGAGCTTACTTTTGCTTCAATTGTACTTTACTTCTTATGTGATCGATATGGCCTGCAGGATCGGCATTTTGTAGTGGCGACCTTCCCGAGTATCGGTGTCACCGCAAAGCGGCGGTTCTAAGCATAAGACTCAGTTTTGTAGCGAAAAAATGGTGTCTTACAAACTGGTATCAGAGCAAACCTTGATCCGAAGAAAAGAAGCCCACAATCTCTGAACCACCCCGCGCGAGCTTATTTTGAGGACAAACTAGCAGCGAAAGCAATGGTGTGCCCATATGGGGAATCACAGGAAAAAGTCCACTTTTAACTGAATCTTTTTTAGGCAAAACTCATTACGAGTGATAAGTTTTCTTTTGTAGCCTGCGATGAACCCTGCCCCCAGCAGGGAATACCTCTGACTGCAAAGATCTCTTTAGATAGTCCTTTAATCAATGAGTTAGACTCAACCCCACTAGGACACCTGACTTACCCTGACAATTTATACCATGCCCTAGTCTGAAATAGACCGTATGTATAAATTTGAATAAGGTACGAGGATACCTCAAAGAGGTTAGAGGAGGAGTTTAATGCGAGAATGACCACCTAAGCCATAAACTTTGATGTCCCTTCTTCGCATACCAAGGATTATCCAAACTGCTAGGACAGCCTTAAGGAGATTGACGCATAAGTAGAATGGTAGGGGACTCGTAAACTCAACCCTCGTACCGGTGACATGATTACATTGAGACAACCACCATGACAAACGCCGAGGGTTGGATAAGAATTCAAGTTCAAAAGAGACCCGTTTGGGATTGGGTCACATGTTGACCCTGATAAGGTTGTCGTAGAGGGTACCTTGAAGAGTCTAAAGTATGGAGTGTACCAACAAGTCTCAAGTTAGAACCCCAAGTCTAAGGTTATGTGCCCAAAGGATGGTTTGCATACTTGGGACGAATATAACATGGTGATATCGAAGATACTTAGCCCAAAATAAATAATGGCTTATCTTTTGTTTATTGGGGCTTACCTTTTGTTTGAGCAAATTAGTTACTGACTTGGGTATCCCTTAGATCTAATTTAGAAAGTGTTGCATCGTGGACATAATGATTTTGAAATCGATCTTATTCAATGTTACTTGGGCGAATATGGGATTCTGTAAAAGCACATTTGGAATGGTGATCGGGAGTATTACCAGGACAATGGATAGACATCATTGATTGAACAATGACTTGACCTTAGTTGACGCACTAAGAATATAAAGTTGCCAGGTTTAGTCACTTAGGGATGTAGATGCCCTTCTGGAAGTTGGGAACTGAAATTAGGGCTTGCAAGCTATAGTTATATTTAAAAGTTCTTGTGGTTTGGGGCTTTTGGAAGTGATTAACTTATCATTTGTTAAAAAACACCCCCTTGTCATGGTAGAAAGTTTAACTACAATAATAATGATTGGTTAACATATACTCATGAAAGTTCACGAGTACACCCCCCCCCCCCCCCCTTAAATTTTGAGGAGAATTGAGACGCTTAACGATCTGATCAGTTCCATCAATGGTAAGAACTGGATAAGTTGTAGAGTTGAGTTGATTAATTACTTGGACGTACGTGAAGGAATAAGAATCTGAACGTGTAGAGAAAACTTTATAGAGGCGTTTTCTACCCATACAAACAAGAGCTTTAGTCACCGGAAAATGGTGTATTCCGGAGCGTGTAGTTCCCCGGAATAAAGAAAGACGTCATAGGTTTTGTGAAGCACGGTGAGGTCTGTCGACTGGTGAAGGCCAAATGCAAGGGTCTTTGGGGAACTACCACAGTCACTGTCCGTGTTAGAGTGGAAGCTAGAGGATATAATTATGGATTTCATACGCAGGTTACCACATCCCCACTCTGGGCACAAGTCTATTCGGAACATCGAGGATAGATTGACCAAGGTAGCTAGGGTCACCCCAGGCTAGAAGAGCACTCTCGTTGGTTTTGATGGGATTTGTTGAGCTGTTTGTCCGTTATCGTGGTGTACCCGGGATGATCGTGTCGGATCAGGATGGACGAGTTACGTCTAAGAAGTGAAGATCAGTGCAGGCTGATCTGAGCTCTTGGTTGACGTTCAGCATAGCTTTCCACCCTCAGCAGAACGGAGGCGCAGGACTCCACTATCTTGGATCCAGGATGAGGATTTAAAGGCACTCAGCTCGGAGTTTGTGGAGGACACAGATGCCCAGGTGCGACTGATTTGAGTTAGGATGCTGGAGGCCCAGAGCAGCCAGGCCAGGTATTACGATGCACGACATCATGCAGTGGAGTTCCAGGTTGGAGACTGGGTGTTCTTGAAGGTACGTCTGATGCATGGAGTCTCGCAGGTATGCGGGCGGAAGAAGCTCAGCCCGAGATAAATGGGGCTCTACAGGATCTTGGAGTGGATCGGCCCGCTGGCTTATAGACTGGAGCAACCGTCGGAGGTAGCGGGTTTGCATGACGTCTTCCACGTCTCCTTCCTTAGCAGAGCTCTACTGCGGATGGAGCAGCAAGTCTCTATTGTAGATGGCCTGGTAACTTCTGACCAATCAGTTCGCGTGGAGCCGGTCAGGATAGACAATACGGTAGTGCGAGTCTTGTGGCGCAAGGAGGTTCCTTAGGTAAAAGTCATGTTGTAAAATCATGTGTTGGAACACGGTCTTCCGCATCTCCTAGGTTTGAGAATAACAAATCCTATGTGTGTATTTAATCTTGTGTGATCTAAGTGTGCAGGATAACAGGTCAAAATGACTCAAGGTTTACATATGGTGGTTGCCCCCGAAATTAAGCCATCAACTCCAAACTGATCACTAGCGCAGGCGATAGTGGATAGCGCCGGCGCTAGCTCGATGCACAGAAGGCATGCTGGAATTGTTGCCTCGGATTGAAGATCCTGCCGCGCAAGAAGTTTCTTAATCGGGGATAGCGCCGGCGGTAGCTACTAGCGCTGGCGGTAGCATGGCGCATAGAAGGCATAGAGCAAATTGTTGCCACGGATGGGAGATTCTGCCGCGCAAAACGTTGCCTAATCTGGGCTAGCACCGACGGTAGCGCTTGGGCTATAAAAGGACCCCCTCTCCTCACGAATTAGACATCCATTGTAGAGACATCAAGGAGAGAGAGGCAGTGCTACAACTCCAGAGGCCATCTTGGCCGAAACTTGAAGCCCTAACGAAGCTCTGCAAATTTCTGAAGGAGGATTACGTCACGCCGAATCCGAACGAAGTCCGCCTCAACAAATGCTGATTCTCCAGCGGATCTTCGCCTCCTCGTTCAGAAGTTCATCTTGAGGGAGTTTTTTAATTATTGTTATTTCATTTCTCTTTTATCATTGTAAACGGTAGTGAAATCGCCTCGTGTTGGCGACTAGGTCTGGGGTAGACTTAGGGCTGAAATTCGCCTCGTGTTGGCGACTAGGTCTAGGGAGTAGATCTAGGGGGTGCTCGAGGCCTTTCTGGGGATAGATTGGCTAGAGCGGCTTGAGGCCGTATCTGGGGAGAGATCGGCTAAAGCCAACCGGTTCGTGGGGATACGAGTCGGTATAGAAAACAAAAAGAGCTTTATAATTCGCCTTTCGATTTCTAGCGTCATAGAAATCAAGTTTTGTAAAACTTATTTAATATTAATAAAGCATGTCTCTTCTTTATTGTTTTACTTGATTTCTCATTGTATTAATCTTGCAATATTTCAAAGTTTTCTAAATAAATTCCAAAGTTTTTGAAAACCCTTATTCACCCCCCCCCCTCTAAGGGCGCCTACCGATCCAACAAGTGGTATCAGAGCTAGGTTATTCCAATCGGCTTAACAACCGGGAATAATGGCGTCTCATGATCTCGCTTCTACTAGTGGGGGAGATTTTTGTGAAGAGGAAAAATCACTTGCACCACCTTTATTCGAAGGGAAAAATTATAAAGGGTGGAAATTATTAATGGAAAAATTTATTAAAACTTTAGATATCGAAGTATGGAACTTAGCAATTATAAGACGTGTGGATGAGTCGAATAAAAAAGAACGTCAGCTAAATGCCAAAGCCAAACACTATTTATTTTGTGCACTATCTAATGAAATTTTCAAATTCATATATTGCTTTTCTAGTGCATACAAAATATGGCGCTTTCTTGAAGAAATGTATGATCTTCCTCTCGCAGGTGTGGAACAAACACAGGAAGAAAAAAATGTACAAGCATCCACTATAATTCAAGAAGATCTCTCTCGGAGCGAAGCCATGGAGAATATTGAAATAGAAAAGGAGAACCATACACCAAGAGAAAGAGAAAATATAGATCCATCCATAATGGAGGAAGAACTAAAAGATGACGAAGGGATTTCATGTTCACAATCTGCCTCCTCCAATAGCGTTGTAAGGAAAACTAAATCTTCTTCTTGTGTGATAACTTCCATTTCTAGTTTCAATATACTAAAAATTGCTAAACATAAGATCAAGAAATTGAAAATCACTATTAAAAATTTACATTTAGAAAATAAGAGATTAAAAGCTAATGTGAATTTAGAATCAAATTGTCATGTAGTTTCACCATCTTGTTCTTTACTTGAAAACACAAAACCTTGTTTTGATTGTAATAACTTTAAGGAAAAACATAAGGAACTTGAAAAAGAAATTATTTTTATAAAAGAACAAAATGAAAAATTATGTTTAGAAAATTCATCTTTGATAAATGATTGTGCTAAGTGCAAAGACTATAAAATTGAAATTAAAGAGATGGATGAAACATTTGATGAATATAGAAATAACTACCAAGATCATATAGATTCAATTGTTTCAACTCTTAAAAATAGCACAATCAATTATAATAAAGCTAGACATAGTTTAAAAATCAAGAATGATGAATTAAAATCAAAAATCAACTTGCTTATGAAAATTATAAATACAAATTCAAAACATACAAATTTAGAATATCAAGCAATATCTAAAAGCAAGTTGAATACAAATATGAATAATGGGAATAAGAAACAAAATGTTTTTGAAAAACCAAATCATCATTATTTACAAAATCATGTTTCTCCAAACTTAAAATTAAAATTACACAAATTTCCTATAAATGATAATTTCAATTATAATCTTCAAAGGAAAGAAAATCATCATGGATATTTGGTAAATAAGAACAATATTAAACCAAGTCTTGAATGGAGACCAAAAAGCAAAAATGAAAACTTAAATGCAAGGATCCATTCATCACATTCTTTTCCCAACTTAAATGAAAACAAATTTCCACTATATAATAAATTCAAGAGTAATGATTATGGAAATTTGAAAAACAAAAATTACATTTGTTCATGGTACGAATGGAAACCCATACTTAAGAATGACACATTGATGTCAAACGAAAGGGCCCATTCAAACATATCTCCCCAAAAGCAAACACGATATATTTGGGTACCAAAAGGAACCGCTACTCCCGGTCCCCTTTGGATACCTAAATCTCTTATTCATTAGTATCCCAACATTTGCATGAAGTAGAAATCAATTAAAATGAAATATACAAACTTCTACTTCATGATGAGCTTTAATGTCTCTTCTATTTTTTTTGCTATCATGTAATGGTCATCCTATATGTTATTTGAAATATGATTGTATCTGTTAAAACTTAATGATTTTATCAATCAAATTAATCAAAATTCATAATCATATTTTATGTTTTGATGACCTATCTCTCTTTCTTATATTCATTGCCTATATATATCATATAGTATTCATAAATTGAACTATAAATTTGCTATTAGATATGATTAGCCTATTAAGCTTTATAGCCCACATCAACCAAAGTAAAGAAATAACATGATCTAAAAGAAAAGATGAAGATCTAAAAGAAAACTCAATTATCAATATGTTCTTTATTGTATGATGACAATTGATATTATAATTACATAACATGGTTGATGTATTATGTATTATGATTGTTGTAAAGTTAGGCCTTAGAATCATCTTGATATCAACAAGACCAAATCAAATAGAATATTCACTTCATTTTAGGTCTATGAGTTGAAACACTGTCAAACTTTAGCATAACATAAATCTCAAATTTATCATTCTAACAGTGTCACCTAAAGAATATTTGTGTCTATGTTAGTTTTTTTTAAGTTTTGTCAAGACTAATGATATTACTTTAATGGATTTAAATGGTTTATTAAAGGGCTTAGGTTAAAAATTAAAATGCGAAATGCATTGATCTTGTTTTGTTGATTATGATAGCCTTTATAATGAAGAGAAATATTTCTCACAAAATACATGATTAATCCTATGTTTAACATTGCATCCAAACTCATCATCCTAGCATCTCGTTTTGGTCTATGCTTATATATCTATGCTAGGTACAACATTTATGATGTTATTCATATTTTATGACAACTATGTGATTTGAAATCATACTAAAATTCCATCAATCACATAGTTTATGGATTAATCATTAGAACATGTATTATTTGGCAGATTCAAACATGATGTCTTGTGTTTACATCCTCTATCTATTTTCAGTTTACATTATTTTGGTAAACACAAGCCTTTGAAATATCATAATAAAGATATAAGAAAATATGTCTCATGCGATGGTTAGGTAGTCTAGTCATATAAGAAAATCGCTAACGTTTCATGCAATTTGCACTATCTAAACATCTCCGAAAAATCTGAAAATTCAGCATGAAACTACTAATGGGACACCTAATCAAGTTCAAGCATCAAAATTTTTAAAACCCTAAAAAATCACTTACTGTTTCCCGCGCTAGCGCTAGCGCCGGCGCTAGCGTCGAGGTTCGATTTTCTGAAATTTTGAAATTTTGAAAAATCAATAAAAATATATAATTTTATATGTACTATTCATTTCTACATTTTTGCTTTTATTACATTTTTGAAAAATCAAATACAAAAGCCAAATTACAAAAAATATGTTTTGCCTTTTTGGTTTTTGTCATTTGTTTAAATTCTATTTCAGAAATAAGATCAATTACAAAAATATAAAACAAAAAAAAATTATATCAAAAATTATTATTTTGAACTTAACTTTTTACTTGTATCTTGCGAAAGGGTGATGGGCTATCATCCCATCACATCACCTAGTACCGGGCGAACCTCTCACAAGGTAGTCGTCGGGAAGTCCAAGATCAATTTTATAAGTTCAAACTTTAAATAAAGATTATTTTTTCAAAAATAGCAAAAAATACTGTATGAACTTTATTGTAAAAATCAAGCATGATTTAATATATCATTTAGAACTTCTATAATGGTTCAATTTATTTTTTTAAACTACTTTGAACATTGTTTTCATCATGCTTAGATATATCTATTAATATGTGCATCAATTATATGTTAAAGGTTGTGTAGAATCAAGCTTAGCATGCCTCTAAGTATGAGAAATGTTTTATGTTTGATAATGATAGAAATTCACTCACTTTTTGGCATTGTCTACATAGGGTTTAATTTAAGAATGCTTGTGTATGTTTATGTATTAGTACAATGAATTAAATTTGCACAAGTATCTTACATACACTCCTTTATTTGCACTTTTAAAAGAAAAGTGGTTATATTTTTCCATAAATTATATTGATTTGCAAAACAAGTGTATTCGGAGAACTTTGTACTAAACAAAATTATAAAATAAGTGACAAAGATAACTCCACCAAGCACTACTTGAACCTCCTGATAAGTCTTAATAAGCATTGTGAGGTTGAGCACCTTGGAAAGAATAATAAAGTGTCTTGTGCAAATCAAATCTTTCTTTCAAAAATAAAAAAAAAACCACTAACTCTTAAGTACACCGGATCACTAGTCTCAAAATTCAAAATAAAATATGTGATCCCCCAAGCACTACTTTGCACCCTGATAAGTCTTGATGAGCATTGTGTGTGCAGAGCACCTTGGTAGTTGTACTTTTTATTTGTGCATTAAAGTATGTGGAAGTAAAATTATTTGTGTTTTATTGTGCTCTTATTCTACATATTACTTGTATTTTTGATTAAAACACTTGTATACTCTACTCAAAAATACACTTTTGTGCACATCATTATCTTCCATAACACTTCTTCTCATGAGTATTGGATCCTAATGCTAATACTATACTACTCTTTACTTATGAAATGCACTAGATAACCTAGCATGCTTTCTACAATGTTTGGTATATTTTGAAATTGTGAATTAAAGTAACATTGTAGTAATCTCTTTTTGATAACATTATTTCATGCCTGGTTACATTGTTAAAGATTTTAATTGAAAATGATTTACAAAAACATCTTCTTTTTGAACTTTAACTCATATCTTTTTATGGATCATCATTGCTTACATTAAGATGTTTCTTGTATTTCTATCAGTCTTCCGCATCATCACCATATGAACTTTTACCTTGCACTTTCATGCTTATATCAAGTCTTAAATCTCAATTTTTCTTAAAAACAAGTGGTAGACTTGCTTGGTAGAATTTGTATTGGTTGTTCTAACACGCATATCATTTTTATGCTATAAACTCTGATTTATTTCTATGTACACTTTCATGCTAAACACTCCTACAACAAGTAAAATGTCGCCTATAAAAACATCCTCTTATTATTGAATCTCAAATCAAAGTTTACCTCTTACCTCTAATTGCTAAAAGGATGTCGTTTATTTATTCGAAAATACTTCAACTCTTATCTTTATAAAGTTTATTTTGAAACTCAAAAACATCTCCTTTTTGAACTTAAACTCTTATTTAGTATTATGATGTTTCTTTTTCGAAATCTTTCGCAATGCTCAAACTCTGATTCATTCATGAATTTCAATATAGCTAAGAGTATTTTATTTCCCATTAGATTTAAATGCTTAATGTTTCCAATAATTGTTATCCTTGACTTCATTTCTCACCATAGCGGGGGCGTAGGGTTGTAGACATTAGATAACCTTATCTCTAGTCATGTCTTGTCCTTAACAGGGGAGGGTTCCAGTGGGGCCTTGCGAGGCACTGGGGGGAAAGAGTGCTAGGTTAAGTTTTTGTCTAGTGTTTGCATATGGGACTAACACCCCAACCTACGGCAAGTGTGCAGCTCCTCATGCCCATCCGTCACTTAGTACGGGGCTAGGGTGTAGACGTATTGTCTGGGTAGATGGATTACTTGGAAATCACTATTTGCTTTATGCTTAAAACTCTTATTTAAAGGGGAAATCATTATTGTTTGCTTAAACTCTGATATATAAAAGGGGGAGAACTACAAACAAAAGGGATAAAATAAGTCATAACTCTGATCATTTTCAATGAAAGACAAGTCTAAAATTCCTTATCATTTACTTAAAAAGCTCGATCATGCTTTCTCTTTTATTTACACATTCTTTAGTGCTTTGTTTCCCTACCCGCTTTTGCTAATAACAAAGGGGGAGAACTAACATGATAAAATGCAAAAGGGGGAGAACTAACATGATAAATGTAACCCGCTATCATAAACCCAACATGACAAATTCAGATGATAGCTTACATATTAGGGGAGCACATATTTAGGGGGAGCAATACTAAAATGCTACAATCATTATTTATCCTAAGTCATCCTTTTCACACACACACAAATATGTCTCTTCATGCTTATTTAGATTAATGCTCTGATCTATCATTAATGGATTTGTTATTATCAAAAGGGGGAGTTTGTTGGAACACGGTCTTCCGCATCTCCTAGGTTTGAGAATAACAAATCCTATGTGTGTATTTAATCTTGTGTGATCTAAGTGTGCAGGATAACAGGTCAAAATGACTCAAGGTTTACATATGGTGGTTGCCCCCGAAATTAAGCCATCAACTCCAAACTGATCACTAGCGCAGGCGATAGTGGATAGCGCCGGCGCTAGCTCGATGCACAGAAGGCATGCTGGAATTGTTGCCTCGGATTGAAGATCCTGCCGCGCAAGAAGTTTCTTAATCGGGGATAGCACCGGCGGTAGCTACTAGCGCTGGCGGTAGCATGGCGCATAGAAGGCATAGAGCAAATTGTTGCCACGGATGGGAGATTCTGCCGCGCAAAATGTTGCCAAATCCGGGCTAGCGTCGGCAGTAGCGCTAGCACCGGTGGTAGCGCTTGGGCTATAAAAGGACCCCCTCTCCTCACGAATTAGACATCCATTGTAGAGACATCAAGGAGAGAGAGGCAGTGCTACAACTCCAGAGGCCATCTTGGCCGAAACTTGAAGCCCTAGCGAAGCTCTGCAAATTTCTGAAGGAGGATTACGTCACGCCGAATCCGAACGAAGTCCGCCTCAACAAATGCTGATTCTCCAGCGGATCTTCGCCTCCTCGTTCAGAAGTTCATCTTGAGGGAGTTTTTTAATTATTGTTATTTCATTTCTCTTTTATCATTGTAAACGGTAGTGAAATCGCCTCGTGTTGGCGACTAGGTCTGGGGTAGACATAGGGCTGAAATTCGCCTCGTGTTGGCGACTAGGTCTAGGGAGTAGATCTAGTGGGTGCTCGAGGCCTTTCTGGGGATAGATTGGCTAGAGCGGCTTGAGGCCGTATCTGGGTAGAGATCGGCTAAAGCTAACCGGTTCGTGGGGATACGAGTCGGTATAGAAAACAAAAGAGCTTTATAATTCGCCTTTCGATTTCTAGCGTCATAGAAATCAAGTTTTGTAAAACTTATTTAATATTAATAAAGCATGTCTCTTCTTTATTGTTTTACTTGATTTCTCATTGTATTAATCTTGCAATATTTCAAAGTTTTCTAAATAAATTCCAAAGTTTTTGAAAACCCTTATTCACCCCCCCTCTAAGGGCGCCTACCGATCCAACATCATGGACAGGAGAAGCTTATCTAGGAGCCACTAGAACTGATGCAGCAGAGATAGCCGATGCTCTTCGCATTAGGAATAACTTTAATTCTTAGGGGATGTTACGTTCAGTCACTCTCAGTGAAAACCCTGCAAGCCTAACTAGAATTTTGGGGACAAATTTATTTTTTTGTTTATTGGGATTTGTAACATCCCCAAACTACTAGACCCCTAGGATGGTTTTGCCATGACAAAACCCTAGGATGCGCGTAGAAATCGTAAGAGCTTAGGCTTGAGGTTAAAATCACCATGGTCTATGGATAGTAATTTCCAATTACCAAGCCTAGGGTTAGCTTTAGGGCATCACCATGACCCATGACCCCACCATAACATGCCTAATCCATTAAGGGGTCCCTTGTGACACCACAATTGACCAACCGTAGAAAGAGGGTTACCCTGAATACTGACCTAGCGCTGGCGCCAGGGGCTAGCACTGGCGGTAGTGGTGGTTTAGGTGAACTGCTGAGACGAACACCAAACCGCTGAGGCGAATGGTATACCTTTGAGACGCCAGTGCAGGCGCTAGCACAGAGCGCTATCACTGGCACTGGCGGTGGTTGCCGAATCGGCGAGCGTTACACCGTAAAGATGCTAGCGCTAGCGCCGGTGGTAGCGCAACCGACGGGAGGCGGACGTGACTCATTTTGGTGGTGAAATTCATGGCCAAGGGAGGCCAAAAGTCCTCCCAATTGATGAGGAATCATTCCACATATCAAATAGGAAAAGATTAATAGATTTTCCAACTCTTAAGGAGGATGAATTCGGTAACCTTTGGGGATGGCTGAAATTTTCACCATGAATGGTGTTAATGGAGGAATCCCAAGCTTAACCTCCTCCCCTCCCTGAATTGTCTCTATAAAAGGCCTCAAGGGGTGCAGGGAATGAGTTTCCCCCCACTTTCCAGAAGAATCCTACCATCTAAGCACCTATCGGCATGGCACCCAAGAGCTCTCGACCAGCCATGGCGGACCGGCGATCGGCACGGCTACAAGCCACCACTCAGTTCCTCCCCTCCTCCTCTCTCTTAGTGGATAGATCTTATCATGTTGGCCGCAAGGTTTGAGGCCAATTGGCCTTGGATCGGCATGGCCGAAAGCTTGTATTCAAGCTTTAACTTCCTTACTTTAAATACAGATTCTGGCCACCTCCGGCCGGCCAACCACCGTACATCGCTGGTCACCACCTCAAAGGAGGTGGTGGTAGCATTGGCCGACCGGGAGAGGGTCTAGGTGGCCAGTAAATCACCTCCCAAGTTGGTACAGGACGGGTCAATCATGGTCGTTGGTTGATTGGAGAAGATGAACTGATGCCCTCCATTTAGACTGATTATTAATTTTATGATTAATTAACGTCATGCTTTCCCCTAGATATGCATGTTTTTGAAACTGAAATTTGAACCCCTTAGAGGACGTTTAAGGAAAAATGACCAGATACAAAAGTTGTAGATCTGTGGGTCTAATTTAATTTAAAATTGATTTGAGCCAATTTGGTCCAATGGTTTGACTGCAGCACTCAAAATGGTGCAACATGTACATTGGGTTGACCAGAGGTTGATTTGAGTTCCCCCGATACACTACTCATCCAAATGCCATGAAATTTGGAGCATATGCTAGACTTACCCTTACCCTCAACCTATCCAAAAATGGGAAATTTGGGAGAACATTTTTCTATAGTTTCTGTAGAAATTTAATAAAATGATTGTGATTTAATTTTAGGGTCTAGAGACCTCTAACCCTTCCAAATTTTGGTGTGTGGTCCTTAGGGTCATGAACTGACTCTGGTAAAAATTCCATCCCATTTGGGATTGAATTGGTAGGGTAATTAAGTAACTCCAATTTGGTCAAACTATGGTATATTAGATCAAAAGTGCACTTGATGGATTTGGAAGATCAACCCTCATCCAAATGTTGTGAAACTTTGACCACTGACTTGATGTCACATAAAACACCCCCACAAGTGGTTTTGGGTGGTTTGGGGTGGATGTGCCCTAGAATCCTAGTGTGAACCCTAGGGTTGTATATTGAACTGATTGAAGGACATATGGTCATATGACATCTAAATAACTTGAAACATGATAGGTAGTTTCATGGGGTGGAAATATCCCTTAGGTAATTTATCTGGAATTTTTATGAACATTTATCTCATCTGAATTAATTAAGAATCAATTAGGGCACTTTATTATGTTAAGAATTTACATACTCATATTACCTTGAATGTTCATGAAATTTTGGCAGTCAGCTTGTGTTGGTGATATTGTTCTTTGATAATTTTATTGTGAATTTTAGATTGATCTATATAGTACTTCATTCACAAGTTCATTGATTTCCCTATTTATAAAAGGAATTAATTATGGGCTTAATACTTACTGGAAAATCATGAAACTTGGTCAGAGGACTTTTTAGGGCAATAAAATTATCTGTAAATTTTAGTATAATTTTTGGAGGAGTTTTTATATGGTTCTCTTCACAATGTGCCCTATGATTTGTTTATTTAAATAAAGGATTTATATGGTCAAATTAATCTAGAAAATTATGAAACTCAAGAAGTGAACTTTTCCGATTACCTTGGATATCTGTTAATTTTTTTGTAATTTTTAAATGGTATTTTTGGTACTTCCTTTGTTAATCTTTGATTTTGATAAATTAATCAACATTTTACTTGGAGATCAAAACATTTCTGGAAATTTATGAACTTCATATATGGCTGTTATTTTGAGGATATATAGTTGTACAATTTTTTGTAAGGCCATATCCTAACAGAAAACCATACTTGGTGTTCAAAGTCACAGGTTCCCTAATTTTGAGGAAATTATAATAAATGTCAAATAAATTGGGAAAATTATGAATTTCTGGAGATAGTCTTGTTATGTCATAACGCACCCCCAATAATAATCTCAGGTCACTTGGATGAATATTTGGAGTACCTCTTCTCATGCACCTCATGTAGTTCAAGTGGTCTGCTTATAGTGAAAACATTGAATAAGGATAAACATGTAGGTTTTACATAGGGAATTAAGGAAGTTGGTGCACCCAGAATGATTGAATTTGGAAGGGGTCACCAAAAGAGGGTAGGAGTGAGATTGTCGGTTGATTAGGAGGCAAGAGTATGCTTGGGATCGACGAAAGATCGGCATTCCTTTGGGTGAAGTAAAACACATTTAGCGTTAGTAAGTGTAACATTAATGGTGGTCGGGTCAAAGGTAGACACCAGTAAGAATAAGTGCCTTGCAAAGGGAGCTTTGGGGTTCAGCCCATCATAGCTCCTAGTACCGATGTGAGCCCCTCACAGGGTAGTCCTCAGGAAGTCCACGGTTAACCCAAAACCATAGGAATAATTTGTTGGACATGTATGTCACATCCCTTTGTTTGAGAATAACAAATCCCATATTGTATTTGATATTGCTTGTAGTGTGTTTATAGTGTGCAGGAACTATAGGTGCAATACTCCACTGGTAGAAAGCAGCTTGGAACAACCTTTTGAAAGGAGGAGCGCAACCGCCAGCGCTAGCGCTACCGCCAGCGCTACCGATAGAGCGAACGCTAACGCCAGGCGTTAGCTCATCCGTTAGACTCGTCTCAGCGGTTTCCTTAGCGCTACCGCCAGGCGCTATCACTACCGCAGGCGCTATCTCGAATTCGTGCAGAACGCCACGCCGCCGACGGTTGCGCAACCGCTCTACATGAACGATACCACCGGCGCTATCCACTACCGCAAGCGCTAGCTCCAAGGTCTATAAATTGAAGTGTTCTCTCTCATTTTGGCTAGACCTTCCAGTGAGACTCCTTGTGCCCATACTCTCGTGCTGCTACTCTGCCAAAAGGTCATCTCCCACTCAAAGCTAAAGAAGAAATTCTGGAGAAGGAAGCCATCACGCTGCATCCGAAGAACGATCGCTTCGACCTCACTTGTGCTTCAGCGATCCTTCATCCTCATCTCCAGAAATCTCAAGAGGGTGTTTTGCTTGTTATTTATTATTTTCATTCCACACTTATTGTATCTGTTGTAGTGAAATCGCCTTGTTTTTGGCGACTAGGTCCTTACGCGGCTTAGGGGGAATTCGCCGCGTGAGTTGGCGACTAGGTCTTGGGGATTAGATCTAGGGGGTGCTCAAGGCCATATCCGGGGAAGGATTGGCTAGAGCGGCTTGAGGCCATATCCGGTGAAGGATTGGCTAAAGCCAACCGGTTCGTGGGGATGCGAGTCGGTATAGAAAAGGAAAAGAAAATCATTTTTTGTACGCCTCCGATTTCTAGCGTTATAAGAAATCAAATTTTATGTAAACACTTTTTCACATAATATAATCATGTCTCTTTTGTGTTTACTTTGATTTCTATCATTTGGCGTAATCTTTATTATTTTGTGTTTCTAAGTTTTCAATTCTAAATCTAAATTATTCATTTCTAATTTGTCATCATTATTTCCTATTAATCTAAACAACTTAGTAATTTTCTTAAAAATTACAAAAAGAATTTTTATTCCCTTATTCACCCCCCCCCCCCCCCCTCTAAGGGCGCCGTAAGATCCTACAAGTGGTATCAGAGGTAGGTTATTCCAAACGGTTTAAAAACCAGGAATAATGGCGTCTTATGATCTCGCTTTTTCCGAGGGTCAGGGAATTAGTAGACCTCCACTATTTACTGGGTCGGATTATAATTATTGGAAAAATAGGATGCGTTGTTTTCTAATGACCCTAAATATTGAGGTTTGGAACATGGTAGAAGAAGAATACACTCCTCCTACATTTGTAGTTGGAGAGGTTATGTTAGAAAAACCTAAAGATAAATGGGATGATCGGGATAAACTCAAATGTAAAAATAACGCAAAAGCCATGAATGCTCTATTTTGTGCGTTAGATAGAAATGAATTTAATAGAATTTCTGCTTGTACTACTGCATATGAAATTTGGAATCATTTGGAAGTTACTCATGAAGGTACATCGCAGGTTAAAGATTCCAAGCTTTTCCAATTGGAGTCAGAATATGAAAAATTCCGAATGGATGAAAGCGAAGATGTTGATGGTATGTACACGCGCTTCACCAAGATCGTCAATGCCTCAAAAGCTCTTGGAAAGACCTTCTCAAATGGCGAATTGGTTCGTAAGATCCTTCGTTCTCTTCCTCCAAAATTCAACCCGAAGGTGACGGCTATTTCGGAGTCGCACAACTTAAGGACGCTCCAAGTTGAGAGCCTCATTGGGAATCTCAAAACCCATGAGGTAGAACTCAAAATCCAACATGATGAATACAACAAGGAGCCAAAGAAGAAGGCGTTGGCATTAAAATCAAAGAAGGAGTGCCAAGAGGATGAGGATGAAGATGAAGAGAGTCTTTTGGTAAAGAACTTCCAAAAGTTCATGCGCAATCCGGAAAGGAGAAACACCTTTCGAAAATATTTCCAAAAGGGTGAAAAATGGAAAGGGTCATCTTCAAAGAAGGAAAAAGAGAGCGACAATGAAGAAGAGAGACCTCCACCGGAATGCTATCATTGTAGGAGGACCGGGCACATTCGGAGCCAGTGCCCAAAGTTCTTGAAGGAGAAGAAGGAAAAACGGCACAAAGGGAAGAAGAAGAAGAAAGTACTAAAAGCTAGAACATGGGATGACTCTTCCTCCTCCTCCTCCGAAGAATCAAGTGGGTCTTCATCAAGCGAAGATGAGGAAGCAAACATGTGCATCATGGGACATGGAAACGACGGCGACGACACCAGTGTTCATAGCGACACTGAGGTAAATCCTCCCACTTATGATGAACTCTTTAATGAATTTCTAGAAACTTGCAAAGCTTTTGATAAAAATATGAAAGATAGTATTTTATTAAATCGTGAAAATGAATCTCTTATTAAAGAAAATCAAAAGCTTTCCAAAAAGGTAATTGTTTTAGAAAAGAGAAAGGTTTCTTGCCAAGAATGTGATCACGCCACAAAATTGGCAAAAGATATAGAAGAGTCACTTTCTAAAGCGCTCTCTCATGCCAAAACTCTTACAAAAGAGAAGGGGGAATTAGAAAGGAAATTGGAAGCCTCTCTTTTACAAATCAAAAATAATAAGAAAGGTTTTGAAAATAGGTGTGTCATGCTTGTGAAAGAAAACTCTTCACTTAAAGCACAAGTTCATGATCTCACCATGGCCATTAAAAAATTTGGTATAGGCCAAAAATCACTGGAAATGATTCTAGGGTACCAGTGCCATGGATCTGGAAAGTTTGGGCTCGGATATCGAGGTGAGGGCTACCGCCCGACGCTAGCCACTAATGCCGGCGCTAGCACCTCATACCAGAAAGATAAAATTTCTTTTTCAAAATGCTTTCCTCCTGTAAGTCAAAATTATTCCAGCAAGAAAATTTTACAGAAAAGGGTCTCATCCCCCTTTATTCTGTGTGCAAACTGTTATAGGTTGGGTCACACAACTAGTTCTTGCAGGAAAGTAAAACAAAATGCTTTAAAGCAAATCTGGGTACCTAAGGCTTCCACTTATTCTATGGGAGGTTCCACTTGGGTATCCGGATCTTTACTCTCATCTTCTTTCTAGATGTGCAGGAAGGCTAAGGACAATGAAGACGTGTGGTACTTGGATTCAGGATGCTCCAAGCACATGACGGGCAATAAATCAAAGTTCCTTAGCCTAGAAAGGAAGAAGGGGGGGATTGTGACTTTTGGCGACAACGGAAAAGGAAGAATCATGGGAATTGGTACAGTTGGTAACGAATCCTTCACTATATCGAATGTTCTTTATGTAAAAGGGCTAAAACATAATCTTATTTCAATTAGCCAATTATGTGATAAAGGATTAGATGTTTTATTTGAATCTTCTACTAATCTATGCAAAATATCTAATCCTACTACAAACAATATTTTACTAACTGCACCAAGAATTCATAATGTTTATATTGTTTCATTTCATGATCTTTCAAAATCATCTTTAAAATGTTTTATTACCAAAAATGATAAACTTGATCTTTGGCATAGAAGGCTAGGACATGCTAGCACAAAGCTTATTGTAAAACTTGCCAAAAGAGATTTAATTAGAGGATTGCCTAGATTAAATGGAAATTTACCTTCACTTTGCTCACCATGTCAAAAAGGTAAAATTACTAGATCCTCTTTCAAAAGTAAAATTGCTATTTCTACTACAAGGCCTTTGCAATTAATTCATATGGATCTTTTTGGTCCCGTTAGCGCCGCAAGTCTTGGTGGTAGATTGTATACATATGTTTTAATAGATGATTTTTCTAGATATTGTTGGACAATATTTCTCTCATCCAAATCCGAAGCGTTTTGTGAATTTTCAAAATTATGTACTCGTATTCAAAATGAAAGTGATTTAACAATTAAATGCATTCGTTCGGATCATGGAGGAGAATTTGAAAATGAAAAATTTACTTCTTATTGTGATATGTTAGGCATAAAACATGAGTTCTCCGCACCACGCACACCACAACAAAATGGTGTTGTAGAAAGAAAGAATAGGACACTTCAAGAGCTTGCACGCACTATGTTATGTGAATATAAATTACCTAAGACCTTTTGGGCCGAAGCCGTAAACACATCATGTTATGTTATAAATAGAATCATGCTTCGCCCATCTTTAAATCTAACACCATATGAACTCTATTTTCAAAAGAAGCCTAATGTGTCTTACTTCAAAGTTTTTGGTTGTAAATGCTTTATCTTAAATACAAAAGATAGCTTGGGAAAGTTTGATGAATAATGTGATGAAGGAACATTTCTTGGATACTCTTCAACTAGTAAAGCTTATAGAGTTTATAATAAAAGAACTAGAAAAGTTGAAGAGTCAATTAATGTGAAATTTGATGAACTTGTTCCTTGTATAGAAAGACTTTCCGCAGGTAAAGAGGATGATCTATTACCTCCTTTGGAGCATGGTGATGAAGAACCTTCCAAAGAAGAAGAAGAGGAGGCTAAGAAAGATGAATATGTACCTCCAAGCGTCTTAAAATTCACAAAGGATCATCCACGGGAACTTATAATTGGTGAACCATCCATCGGGGTAAGAACTCGCTCTTCTCTTCATGAATCTTTTTCAAATATTTGCTTTGTTTCCGAAATAGAACCAAAAACCATTACTACCGCTTTAAATGATGAATTTTGGTTTTTGGCTATGAATGAAGAGTTAGAACAATTTGAGCGTCATAATGTTTGGAAATTAGTAGAAAGACCATCTAATCACCCGGTTGTAGGTGTAAAATGGATTTTCAAAAATAAATTAGATGGTGAGTCTAGAATATCTAGAAATAAAGCACGCTTAGTAGCACAAGGATATTTTCAAATCGAGGGGATAGATTTTGATGAATCTTTTGCACCCGTTGCTAGATTGGAGTCTATAAGAATTTTTCTAGCATTTGCAAGCTTTAAAAGAATAAAACTATTTCAAATGGATGTGAAAAGTGCTTTTCTAAATGGGTTTGTAAAAGAAGAAGTTTATGTTGAACAACCCCCCGGTTTTATTAATGAAAATTTTCCAAATCATGTTTATAAACTAGAAAAAGCGCTTTATGGTTTAAAACAAGCGCCCCGTGCATGGTATGAAAGACTTACATCATTTTTATTAAAGCACGGTTATATTATGGGATGTGCGGATAATACTCTCTTCATTAAGCACAATAATGATGATATAATTATTTTACAAATATATGTTGATGATATTATTTTTGGATCTACTAATGAAGAGATGTGTAAAGAAGTTATTTTAGTGATGAAAAATGAGTTTGAAATGAGTCTTGTAGGAGAACTTTCTTATTTCCTTGGTTTTCAAATATCACAAAGAATTGATGGTATCTTTGTATGTCAAACTAAATATGTTCATGATATGCTTAAACGTTTTGGATTTGAAAACCTTAAACATGCTTCTACACCAATGAGTGCATCACTAAAATTAGGAAAAGATGAATCAGGAGTTTCTATAGATCAAACTTTATATAGAGGTATGATAGGATCTCTACTTTATCTTAGTGCAACTAGACCCGATATTATGTTTGTCGTATGCTTATGTGCTAGATTTCAAGCCAATCCAAAAGAATCTCATTTAAAAGCGGTAAAACGAATTTTTAGATATCTCATTGGGTCATCTGGATTAGGACTATGGTACCCACATAATGATTCATTTACATTGCATGGCTATTCCGATTCGGATTATGCCGGTTGTTCACTTGATAGAAAAAGCACTAGTGGTACTTGTCATTTTCTAGGACCTTCATTAGTTGCATGGTCTAGTAGGAAACAAAATTCGGTTGCACTCTCCACCACGGAGGCCGAATGCATTGCATTAGGGAGTTGTTGTGCACAAGCTCTATGGATGAGCCAAACTTTAGAGGATTTTGGTTTTCATCTAAAACTTATTGAATTAAAATGTGACAACAATAGTGCCATTGATCTCACAAATAATCCGGTACACCACTCTAGATCCAAACATATAGATGTGCATCATCATTTCATAAGAGATCACATTAAAAAGGAAAATGTAAAGATTAGTTTCATTGGCACGGACTCTCAACTTGCTGATATATTTACTAAACCTCTTCCCGATGCAAGGTTTCAAATGTTAAGGTTGGAATTAGGAGTCTTAGACATCTTAGGATGAAAAACATATAAAATGCTAATGTTTTATGCAATTTGAGCAATCAAGACATCTCTGAAAATTATAAAACTTCTGCATAAGACTACTCTTAAGACCCCCAACCAATATAAAAAATCAAAAATTTAAAATTCTTGAAAAATCGTGTACTGTTTTCGGCGCTAGCGCTAGCGCCGGCGCTAGCGTGAGTGTGTGATTTTTCTGATTTTTAAAATTTCAAAAAATCCATAAAAATATGTTGGTTCATATTTTCTACTTATTTTCTACTCTTCTGACTTTTGTTATTTTTGTGTTATTTATATTATGAAAAATCAACTACAAAAGATCAAAATTCAAAAATACAAAAATATTTTTTATGTGTTTTAATCATATTATGAAAAATCAATTACAAAAGTTCAAAATTAAAAAAATATACAAAAATATGTTTTTGTTATTTATGTTTTTCTTCATATTATGAAAAATCTACTACAAAAATTCAAAATTCAAAACTTACAAAAATATGTTTTTGTTATTTTTCTGTTTTTGATTAAAAAAAATTGATGATAAAACAAAAAAACTGTATGATCTTTATTGTCAATATCAAGCATGTATGAATTCTATTATTTAGAATTATTTACAATGTTAAAACATATTCTTTCAAATTACTATGAACACTGTTTTGCTTATCATGCTTTGATATATCTATTTAAAGTGCATCAATTGTATTGAAAAAATATGTAGAACCAAGCTTAGCATGCCTCTAAGTATGAGTAAATGTTTTATGTTTGATAATGATACATTTCACTCACTTATTTTGGTAATCAACATGTGTGTCTAAATCTAAAAATGCTTGCTTGTGTATTGTATTTTGTACAATGAACTAAAACTTGCATAAGTTTATTACCTACACTACATTTGAATTGCACTTATGAAATTTAGAAAAGTGGTTTAGTTTAAAATTTTGGTTTGCAAAACAAGTGTATTCGGAGAATGTTGTCTCACAAATGTGAACAAAAAAAAATATATATGTAGACAAATATAACTCCACCAAGCACTACTTGAACCTCCTGATAAGTCTTCATAAGCATTGTGAGGTTGAGCACCTTGGAAAGAATTGTAAAGTTACTTGTGCAAACCTTGGTTATTACACCACTTTGTTAAAAATTATGTGCATTAAAAGTGTGTGAAAGTAATTTACTTGTGTTTTATTGTGCACTTTACTCTACATATGTATTGTATTTTGATGATTTAAATCAATTGTTAACATTGCCCAAAATACACTTATGTGCACATCATTATCTTTCATAACACTTCTTCTCATGAGTATTGGATTCTAATGCTTTATTCTATACTACTCTTTATGTAAAAATGCACTAGATAACCTAGCATGATCTCTACAATGTTTTTAGTATTTCTTGAATTTAAAATTAAGTAACATTGTAGTATAATCTCTCTTTGATATGTTCATTTCATGCTTGGTATCTTTATAAAAAACTTTGAGATTTCAAAAAGGTTAAAACATCTTTCAATTTTGAACTAAAACTCATATTTTTTACTTATGCTTTTCATGCTTACAAAAAGGATGTTTCTTATAATCTTCCGCTTGCTTACAACTCTTATTCTTTTTATTTGAAATCTCTTATATACAATGCTTAAACTCTTTATCATTTCATATATTACAAAAGCTCGATCTTGCTTTATTATTTCTAAGAAATGCCTCCTTACTACCCTCACCCCACCTTCTTTTGATAATACCAAAAGGGGGAGATTAATTGAAGAAATCTATATAGAAAAAATATAGAAGTTTAAGGGGAGAATATATTCATGAAATCTATCATTTAGGGGGAGTAACACATAAATTGCATTTATGTAGGGGGAGCATTAAGATAGGAGGAGTATGCACATTCTCATGCATATCATATACTATAGTTGCACTTTTATCTCGCTTATCTTATCTATAAACACTATTGTTGATTTCTTGCTTAGAGGATTTGTTATTATCAAAAGGGGGAGATTGTTGGACATGTATGTCACATCCCTTTGTTTGAGAATAACAAATCCCATATTGTATTTGATATTGCTTGTAGTGTGTTTATAGTGTGCAGGAACTATAGGTGCAATACTCCACTGGTAGAAAGCAGCTTGGAACAACCTTCTGAAAGGAGGAGCGCTACCGCCAGCGCTAGCGCTACCGCCAGCGCTACCGATAGCGCGAACGCTAACGCCAGGCGTTAGCTCATCCGTTAGACTCGTCTCAGCGGTTTCCTTAGCGCTACCGCCAGGCGCTATCACTACTGCAGGCGCTATCTCGAATTCGTGCAGAACGCCACGCCGCCGACGGTTGCGCAACCGCTCTACACGAACGATACCGCCGGCGCTATCCACTACCGCAGGCGCTAGCTCCAAGGTCTATAAATTGAAGTGTTCTCTCTCGTTTTGGCTAGACCTTCCAGTGAGACTCCTTGTGCTCATACTCTCGTGCTGCTACTCTGCCAAAAGGTCATCTCCCACTCAAAGCTAAAGAAGAAATTCTGGAGAAGGAAGCCATCACGCTGCATCCGAAGAATGATCGCTTCGACCTCACTTGTGCTTCAGCGATCCTTCATCCTCATCTCCAGAAATCTCAAGAGGGAGTTTTGCTTGTTATTTATTATTTTCATTCCACACTTATTGTATCCGTTGTAGTGAAATTGCCTTGTTTTTGGCGAATAGGTCCTTGCGCGGCTTAGGGGGAATTCGCTGCGTGAGTTGGCGACTAGGTCTTGGGGATTAGATCTAGGGGGTGCTCAAGGCCATATCCGGGGAAGGATTGGCTAGAGCGGCTTGAGGCCATATCCGGTGAAGGATTGGCTAAAGCCAACCGGTTCGTGGGGATGCGAGTCGGTATAGAAAAGGAAAAGAAAATCATTTTTTGTACGCCTCCGATTTCTAGCGTTATAAGAAATCAAATTTTATGTAAACACTTTTTCACATAATATAATCATGTCTCTTTTGTGTTTACTTTGATTTCTATCATTTGGCGTAATCTTTATTATTTTGTGTTTCTAAGTTTTCAATTCTAAATCTAAATTATTCATTTCTAATTTGTCATCATTATTTCCTATTAATCTAAACAACTTAGTAATTTTCTTAAAAATTACAAAAAGAATTTTTATTCCCTTATTCACCCCCCCCCCCCCCCCCTCTAAGGGCGCCGTAAGATCCTACATAATTTGCATGCAAAATTAACTCAATAAAACACTCACCCACACCCCGTTGCTATGGGTGGTTAGTTGGTTCGGCCTTACAAGCGGTAGGATCGGTGGTTGTAGGTACAGACGGATTGGTCCGGCGAGCCGGTGGCTCGGAAGGTTATGGTGACGGGCAGGTTAGCCTGGGGAGCTTATGGCTCAGAGATACATAGTAATCATATTGCATGTGCATTAAGGTGGTGGGTCTTCAGTATTGACGGTCGTTCACACCGACATAGATACGCTGACTCGGCAAGTGTGGATTTGCACTTGGCCAAGAAAAGTTTGGTGGTTCAGCCAGTAAGAGTACGCAGGCGCTCCGTTGTGTGTTCTTCGCGTTGAGGCGTTCGATAGGTCTAGGTTAGGTAGTGTGAATACTAACCTAGAGGTGGGCGAGGCCCAACCCACCACTTCTGTTTGCCACTATGGGGGTATCCTAGGAGTTTTGCTAGCTCCAAAAAGGGGAAACTAAAGGTCTGTGCGCATAGAGTCGAAGTGTGTGTGTTGCACTTGTGTGATCATAACATTACCCAGTATTACTCTGCATGTCATAGCATAAGCATTGCATTTCAACCCCTACACCTATCGTATAAATTGGTTATGAGACTTTTTATATGATAGGCCTTGGTAAACGACCTCTTTGTCTATAGGTTTGTATGGGCATTCCTATAAATCAAAGGTTACTTTTCTTACTTACTTGTCTTTACTTACTTTCTTTACTTGTTCTTTACCCTGTTTTAATTACTGCTTCAATTATATATATACACCTGTGTAGTGGTAGACATTCCTGTAGTTAGGCCATGTCATTTGCTTTGATATATACTCTTTACTGTCCTCTGCTTCATCCCTCCCGCACAGTGCCTAGGAGCCACTAGGGGATGGGTGGTGGAAAACGAGGCTTAGTCTTTTTGACTAACGATCGGTAGACCATATCAGTTTAGGGGACCGAGGAGACGCAGCACCACCAGAGGCCGGTGCAGATGGAGGCGGGACATACTAGCACGGGAGCACCAGTTTCAGGATCTGTGAGTGTCTATCAGTAGATTTGCTTTCGCGAGTGATTTGTAGTGAGGACATGATGTACTGGGCATGAGCCCTTCTTAGTGCTACCTCTTTATTTTAGTTATTATCGGTGGACATCTTTCATTAAGATCTATATTTTATGTGATGTGGACTTGAGCTTACTTTTGCTTCAATTATACTTTTCTTCTTCTGTGATCGATATGGCTGGCAGGATCGGTGTTTTGTAGTGGCGACCTTCCAGAGTGTTGGTGTCACCACAAAGCGGCGGTTATGGGCATAAGACCCGGTTTTGTATGAGCTTAAAGCTTGTAGAACGATTTACATTGGATTTTTATGTGTGGTCGTGAAAGAAATGTAGATTTCTTCATGCATGAGATCACTCTTCAAACTAATTTCATTTATTTACCATGTACAAGGCTCTTTAATCATCAATGTGATTCTAACTTATTTTCCATATAACTCGACAGGAAGAGGTCAAGAGACGAATGGCAAAGTACTTTAACAAGCACGTCCGCATCAAGCAATTCCAAGTAGGCGATCTCGTCCTGAAGAAAGTGGACGCGGCAGGAAGAGCAGCTGTTGTCGGAAAGCTTAACCTGAATTGGGAAGGGCCTTTCATCGTCTATGAATCACTAACAGCTGGAGGATATCGTCTACAGAATCACAAAGGGGATCTACTTGGGAATACCTAGAGCGGTGACGACCTGAAAAGGTTCTACCCCGGACGGGAATGTATATACCATCCCTCGATGCAATTATTTTATATAAATGAATTTCCCGCCCCCTAAAACATGGATGGCGTGAGTCCTTTTTCTCTTCCAACAAGTATTTTCCACAAAATTGGAAAAAGAGTATGTGAAATCGATCTCCACGACCGGTTGGGAAATACGCCTCCGACTTGACCCTCATAAAACCCAGTACGGGTGATGGGATAGTGCATCAGGTTAGCGAGTTTTCCTAAGACCAAGCCTCTACATTGACGACCGAGATCAGCTCCCCCTTGCATGTTGGCCGAGACCAGCCCCCCCCCCCCCCCCCCCTCATCGTATTTCACATCCGACTGGAGAGATTATCAGGAAAAAGTCTGGACGCAGACCTCCCAACCCAACGAAGAGATGATCGGTTTAACTGACTCAAGGACCCCTGCCTAAAGGTGTCATTTAACCTCAAAGGGCAGAAAGCTTATGGTAAAGCCTAGTTTTATTATTGTTTCTTTCAATCATTGAGTCGGTGCGGTTAACCCCTCAGGTTATTGAGTGGCAGGAGGAAGATTTTCTCAACATCCAGCAACGCGGTAGGATGGAGGCCTCGGGATGGCGTGTCCCCTTGGACCTCCTCGACTGTCATTCCATACTTGTTAGCATCCAGCAGCTAGTAGGATGGAGGCTTCGAGATGGTGTGTCCCCTTGGACCTCCCCGACTGTCATTCCCTACTCATCAGCATCCAGCAGCCAAGTAGGATGGAGACCTCAGGATGGTGTGTCCCATTGGACCTCCCCGACTATCATTCTTTACTCTTCGATCTTCTCAACATCCAGCAATACAGAAGGATGGAGGCCTCGGGATGGTGTGTCCCCTTGGACCTCCCCGACTGTCATTCTCCACTCGTCAGCATCCAGCAGCCAAGTAGGATAGAGGCCTCAGGATGGTGTGTTCCCTTGGACCTCCCCGACTGTCATCCCCTACTCGTTGATCTTCTCAACATCCAACAGTGAAGTAGGATGGAGGCATCGGGATTGTGTGCCCCCTTGGACCCCCCGACTGTCATTCCCTACTTGCCTTATTATTACTATTGTTATGATTATGATCTCTAAAAAACTTCCCACCATGTGGAGTTGAAGCCTCGATAGTGTGGGTCTTACAAGCCACCCCCCCCCCCCCCCCCCCCTCCCACCCCACCCCCGAGTGTCACCCACGGTCCAAGTTTCATCAACCATTAAAGAAGGCGAGTTTCCATCATGCGAGCATGCACGTGCAAGCAAATCTAGGCGAGTATCGTGAGCTTGGCGATCATGGCGAGCATCTTTCAAAGTCGCACATGTCATGGCGGCGATCACTCAAACTCACTTTGAGACTATGAGCCTAGCGAGCACTCATCACATCCGAGCCTAAGAGCCTATCGAACTCCACAAATTATGCGAATAGAAGAAAAGTGGAAGAGCAAAAAGTATCTTTTCTTTCATATATGAGCGAGTATTACATCAACAAAATCTTTACAAGTCTGACAGGGTGGCCAAAAAGGGGGCCCAACCGATTAGGCATCATCATATCCTCCTTCGTCCTCACCGAGATCTTCACCGTTGTAGGCGTCTTCATCTTCATCATCAACGTTGACGATCTCCTCTTCATCGCCCTCCTCCTCCTCGCCCTCTTCATCCTCGGAGTCCTCGTTCTTGTCATCGCTTGACTGAGGAGTAGGAGAACGAGTAGGAGAAGTAGACTCCTCGATGAGCAATGTTGAGATGATATCCATCACCGCCAGGTTCATCGCTTCAGGCACTAAGTGGTTGTCGGCTCTCAACTGGTTCAAGACGATATTCCCGGTTTCTCGCGCAATACCGTGGCGAATACTCGGCATCTCGTCGCCATGGATCTTGATCTGCTTCACCACCTAGTAAGGACCCACCAATGAAAAGTTGTTGCTCGACGGGGCGAGTTTCCAGCTCAGCGATCTTCACTTACGCGGCCTCCAGGGCTGCCTGGGTGTCCTCTAGCTCCTTCTCAAGCTGTGACATCTTCTTTGCCGTCTCCACCTCGGCATCCTGCGAGCATGACAGATAATCGTTAGCCTGATAGTCGATAAGTGGCGAGTAATAGCAAGGAGTATGTATTTCAATGCGGTCGCGAGTACCTCATAAGCCTTGCACTTAGCTGCTTTGGGGCCGAGAGTGAGGACGGTCTTGCTCAGTAGCTTGACCTGCTCCTCATAGGCGAGCAGGTTCCTCGCATTCTGATGACTAAGCTTCGTCGACCGCAGGAGCTAGTGCGAGGTCTGGTGGGCCAGATACTTCGTTGAGACCTCCTAAAGCAACTTGACATTTGCGCAACCATAGAGGGTGAACATGATGTCGAACGTCTCGCATCTATCCTCCCAATCCTCCGACCAGGCGGGAAGATTAATGCTCAGGTTCACCTCGTGGGTGCGCTCCACCTAGATCAACAGCGAGCGACCATAGGCATCCTCGCCGCGCACGCCCTCAACAAAGTTGAGGTGATGGTCAGGCTCGTCAACCTCTGCGGGATCTGCCTTCCCTCTGAGATCTCTGTTCGCGATCTCCTTCCTCTTCCTCGCAGGCTCCCCGACTGTACAACCCTCACATTTCCCGAGTCGGTGTGACCCGACCCGGATGAGGCCAAGATTACGAAGGTGATCGAGACGAACAAAACTACCGCATGGAGACGGCGAAACCGACTAAGGCAGGGCAGATCCGGGAGAGTGGAGGGGCTGCCCCACTCGCCCGCCCAAGAGGCGAGTGGGGAGCTGCCCCACTCGCCCGCCCAAGAGGCGAGTGGGGAGCTGCCCCACTCGCCAGCCAAAGGGGCGAGTGGGGCGCTGCCCCACTCGCCAGCCTAAGGGGGCGAGTGGGGAGCTGCCCCACTCGCCAGCCTAAGGGGCGAGTGGGGTGCTGCCCCACTCGCCCGCCTAAGAGGCGAGTGAGGTGCTGCTCCACTCGCCCGCCTAAGAGGCGAGTGGGGAGATGCCCCACTCGCCCGCCCCTGGGGCGAGTGGAGTGCCTTCCACTCGCGGCCAAGCTTGCGAGTGGATCGGCGTCCACTCGCACAGGCAAGGTGGTCTTGGTTTAGGTCGTCCCCTCTCATTTGGGGTATTTTTGCTATCCGCAGTCCGATTTTTGCTATTCGCAGTCCATTTTTGGGAAAGTCTATAAATAGACCCCCATGGGCACCTTGGGAAGGGTTGGTTCCTACCCCCTCTCTCGCGCGTGAGCAAGCACTACCCCTCCCCTCCCCTTGACGTTGAAGGTGGTCGGTGAGGTGTTCCTTAGTGCCCTCCAAGGTGCCCAGGCTCAGCATTGGCTTGGGAGGGGAAGCGCTCTAAGATCTTCCGGGTATGTGGTGGGACCTCCGCGCTGCAGCTTAAGGGGTCCATTTGTGGATTCAAGTGTTCAATAAGTCCAAGTCTTTCAGTTCTTAGTGACCGGTCAAGGGTCTAGGCTTAGGTCAAGTAAGGGTTAGTCGCAACCCCCTTTCGAACGCTGAGACCGGGAAACTGGTTTCAACACCGACCTTGGTCTTCCCCTTGTCCTTCCTCTTCCGCGAGGAGCCCTCCTTCTCTCCGGCATCCACCGGGTCCTCAGGAATCTGCGACAAATTGATGGGGGAGGACGACAACCCCTCATCATCGCGGGGTGGAATCCCTGCGCACTCCCTAGCAGGAGCTGCCTCTTTCTCCATGGGGAGAGGCTCACGCGGTAGAATGCGAGTAGCTGCAGAAGCAAGAAGATGATGGTTAGTCGCCAACTAAGAAGAACACACCCAAAGCGCAAGTATAATGCATACTCGCACAACAATATACCTTAACCCAGGAAGACCCATTGTAGCTCATTCACCCATTGTCGCGAGAAGACAACGTCGAACCGCCGACCTCGAAAGGCGATGAAGACCTTCTACCAAGGTCCCTCCAAGAAGGGAGTGACGAAGGAGGTTTCAGGCGACTGCTGGGATCGGCGAGGAATATCCTCGAAGTCGCCGCCGACTATGACTATCAGCTCTCCCCGGTGATGGTTCTTGTTCACCGTGCCGACCAACGTGCAGATGTGGCTGCACAAAAGATGACTCCCTCGCTAGTTGCCATGAAGGAGAATATTCTCCTAAAAACTGAGAGATCGAAGACAATCTTCTCTTCTTGCAAGAAGCATAGGAAGCTGACGATCATTGTCATCCCATTCGGGTTTAGCTAAGTGTGGACTATCCCGTAGTAACATAGAATCTGGTGAAACTTCGTCCATAGGGGAAGTCGCAGGACGACCTCGAAGTGGCGGATCGGGAAGATGATCTCGCCCTCCAGGAAGGTGTTTTGTCGCTTGGTCTGGCGAGGAAACCTGGTCGAGTATCCTTTAGGAAGGAATTTCTCCTTGAAATCGTCTAAGTCCTTCTGCATGTTAATTGACTTCTTGAATGTCGCCGCAGTGATCTTCCTCGCATGACCTGC
Organism: Dactylorhiza incarnata; assembly: GCA_033032865.1. Taxonomy (NCBI): domain Eukaryota; kingdom Viridiplantae; phylum Streptophyta; class Magnoliopsida; order Asparagales; family Orchidaceae; genus Dactylorhiza; species Dactylorhiza incarnata. The sequence continues at coordinate 3,460,558 of JAWHQI010000039.1, read as the reverse complement.
CCGTCGAGCAGAAGCTTCGTCAATCATCGCGAGAAGAAAAGAGGCGAGAAGAAAGAACGAGTACTAGACGGCGAGAAAGAAGGAAACGAAAGATACTCACAAGAAGAAGGAGTAGGCCAATGATAGCGTAATAAATACGTTTCCCCCTATTTATAGACAGAGGCAAGGGAGGGGGTATCGGCTAGCCAGATGCGACTAGAAAAAAGGGTATGTCGAGCACCTTAAGAAGTCGTTGTGGTGTTGCTGATAGCGTAATAAATATGTACCCCCCCCCCCCCCTATTTATAGACATAGGCAAAGGAGGAGGTATCGGCTAGCCAGACGCAACTAGAAAAAGGGTATGGAGTGTTGGAACCGAGAACTCGATTCATAGAGTTCGGACCCCAGAAAGGGTGTTGCTCGCCCTTACTTCTACCGAGCGAGAACTGATGACTGGGCACTCGGAACATGGGATACTCGAAAGACAATTAGATCCTCCAAACAGACCCCTGAGTCGCAGCGAGGAGGTCCCGCCACAAACCTGAAAGATCTAAAGATCTTCCCCTCCCAAACCAAGACTGAGCTCGGCACCTCAGAAATCCAGAGAGCAGAAAGAAAGAAGCTCTCTCTTGGATTCCAAAATCAGATCTCTTCTAAGGTGCATATATGGGTCTATTTATAGGATTCTAGAAATGGCATGCGGATATCGGCTTCCAACTTTTTGTTTTTCTTAACCGCAGCTCAAAATGGTCTGCGGATAGCAACAACCTGTTATTTAAAATTACTAGAGGCAGATCACAAAATACTTGGCTAGTGCTTCCCCTTGGTGCACTCGCCCAGGGAGCTGAATGCTCTTACCGAGCTACGCACTCGCTTACCCTTACTGTCAGGGGCTAAATACTCTCATGTCGGTGCATGATTCCTGCCTCCTTTCCCAGAACCCGTGAGCCCCTTAGTCCCAGCACCAGAGCGAGTGTTGTATTCAGTCGGGGGCTACACTCGCTCCAACTCAGGTGCACTCACCAACACCTCTAGGTTGACTCGCCGAATACAGGGTTATAAATGGAGAGCACACTAAGAAGTCGTCGTGGTCGCATTGCGCATCCATAGTCGTCGATCCTCCAAGCGTGAGGACCTGCATAAAAGGACTTAGAATCTCACCGGATCTACGCGACGATCCATCATCAATGCTCGCAAACAAATTAAAGAAGACACGACAGACACATCATTGCAGAAAGCAAGACAACAAGTAAATGGAGAGATCAAATGCTCGCCAAATAATATTACAATTAAAATAAGAGAGTTGGTTTATATAGTCGCCAAAGGCGATCACTCTACAAAGAAAAAGAGGAAAAATCTACTGAGGCCCTAGAATATGTGCGTCCAACGGCTGAGGATATCGCCCGGCCAGCCCATGTTGCGCATCCAACGGCTGAGGATATCGCCCATCCCAGTCCATGTTGCGCGCGCGCTTGAAGTGCTCGGAGGCCACCGACATCGTGACCTCGCCCTTGCGGAGTTGATCCTCGATCCTCGCCACCCTCCCCGTCGAGCCCATGCTCGCCTGCATGCCGACCAACTCCTTATGATGGAGATGTTGGTGATGTTCTATCATCGCTACTCGCCGCTCCAGCTCATTGATCAAATATAACTCGGACTCAAGACCGACAAGTCGCGCCTCGATTTCTTCAAGCTTCGCTACTCGCACCTCCAGTGTGGAGGTGCAGTGATGAGGCTCACAGATGGCCAGCTAATCGAACTTAGCCTCCATCTCCATGTAGGCGCGAGCATTTTTCTCCTGATACTCGCGGGGCGGGAGCCCGTTGGCGTCGATCAGTGCTCCCCCAGAGTAGACGCGTGAGATGCCAATAGAGAAGATGATCAAATGGTCAGGTAGAATTCCAGTCAAAAGAAATAGCGGCTACGAAGAATTGACGAATTACCAGTCCGAGGAGTTTCAGTCCTCGACTCGCGACGAGGGCTAAGAGATCTAACCCAGCGAGGAGATCAGCCATGGCGAGGAGAAGGCGTGTGGTGGGCAGCATCTCGCCAACCCAACAAGGAACCCCCAGGATGATCCCTGCCTTGCAAGGCTGGGCGCAGCGGCGACATGACAGGTCGCCTGAGGACGTTGTCGGCATATCCTCTATCGTGACTATCCTGTGGTGGCCCTCCCCCTCTTGGGGAGAAGAAAGATGAAGAGATCTTTCGTTTCTCGCAAAGAGCGGGGATTGTGCACAACCCATATTCTTCGAGGGTATGACCCAATTCAGGACACGTAGGCAAAGGTCAATGTCAAAGGTCAATGTCAAAGGTCAAAGCAGAAGCCAAGAGTAAGAGGTTAAATACAATTCAGACAGCAGGAACAGTAGAAGTCCTATGCGAGTAAAGGCGAGCATGTGCGAGCAACCCCTCATACTCGACAAGGTGGGCGACTATAGGAGATGCTCGCTGAAGCCAGACGAGATCCTCTCAATATCGCATAGTCACCGGGTTGGGCTCGACTATAAATAAGACCCCCTTCCCCTTTGGTTTTTCTATAAATAGGACCCCATGGGTACCAGGAACTACACCTTTGGCTGAGCTTTCAGAACCCCATTTTTGAATACTTACACCCGTCATCCTTGGCCGTCACCCTTGATACTCGCCAAGTTGGTTCCTTCCTAGTACCCTGTTCGGCCATCTTTGGTGGTGGAGGGGAAGTCTATTCTGAGCTTTTGGGTACGTGGTGGAGCCTCCCTGCCATAGCACCTGGGGTCCTATTGTTGCTCTTTCATCCTCTTCGTCGTCGTCCGTCAAGCCAACGAGCCGGATTGCTAGACAAGTAATCTTTGGCTGCATTGATCCGAATATTTGGAGCTAGTATTTTTCTGGTTTCAACAATGACCATCTCTGAGTCACATGATCTAAGACGGCTCTAGTTTAAGAGCCTCATTGGGAATCTCATGAGGTTGAACTCAACATCAAACACGAAGAATACAACAAAGAGCTGAAGAAGAAAGCCTTGACACTGAAGTTAAAGAAAGAGGACGACGAGGAGGACAAAGAGAGCCTTTTCGTGAAAAATTTCACAAAGTTCATGAAGAACCCAAAAAGTATATTCCTTGGCACCACTCCTTTCACAAAGTTCCTTGGCACCACTCCTTTGAATGCCATTTGGAAGGTACATTTTCTGATTGTACTTTTTCTACTGTTATTGAAGATGTTAATTATGTAGGTAATCAGCAAAGAGGGCCTCCATTCCCCAACACATAAAATGTTGGGTGGCGAAACCACCCCAATTTTAGTTGGATGGATGGTGCACAATAGACACAAGGATGGAAAGCCAGTGGGAGCCCCCCCCCCCCCCACCCCACCCACCCCCACCCCAGCAATTTTGGCCTCCCCACTCTCAAATTCAGCAAGAAGGAAGAGCACCATAGCATGAAAAGCTGGATAAGCATATCAACTTCACGCATTCATTCATTGTGAATCAAGGCGCGACGGTAAAAAATCTTGAAACTCAAATCGCGCAGCTTACAAAACTTATTACTGAGAGAATGTTGGGTACCCTCCCAAGCCAATCAGAAAAGAATCTGTGGGAGCAAGGTTGGAGCACCTCCGGGCATGCTCCAATATTCTGAAGGGGTATCATGGTTGGTTGTGAAATGAATTGTATTGCCACTCTGGTTTTGGTGGATACGGGCTCATCGTACAATATCACTGCACTCCAGGATGTTGAGAAATTCAACATTGATCCTATCGCCGACGAAGTCGTGTCACTAACCTTGGCAAATGGTGTTAGTGTTGTTACTGTTGGGGCTGCAAATGATGTTAAGGTCACCTTGGATGAGAGTAAATTCACTACGGAGTTTCAACTTTTGGGACCCTCAGAAAAAGATTCACCACCTATTTTTGGGTTGTCAATATTAAAAACTCTGGGTGCCACTCTACATCTTGCGGAACGACGCATCTCCTTTCCATCTAAGGCGACCAATGTTGACCTTGTTTCTATTTTATGTGATGATTTGGATACTACACCTCAGTGTAGTATGACTTCTAATAGTTTATTAAGTTTGTGTGCAGTGACAAAAGCTGAGAAAGAAGAAGAAGATGAAGAAGCTGAGAAACAAGAAGAAGAAGAAACTGAGAAAGAAGAAGAAGAAGAAGAGAGAAAAGAAGATGATGAGACAGTATAGGTTGTGGAGCCTCGAGAGGAGATGATATCGATTGAAGATGAAATGGAAGATATTGAGTTTGTTGGTGATGCTGCCTGGAAGGAGGGGCTAGCGGAACCGAAGTTAATGAAAAAGTGCGTTGGGCAGACCTTTCCTCCCCCACTGTGGTGGAGAAGGATCTAGCGCCATGGCTCATTGATTTGTCTTCTCGGGGGGATTGAATCGAGCAATGCTTAGGGGAGATCATTGAGTGTTGAACTTAAGAGGAGAGTGAGAGAAGAGTGCGCTGCTCGTGCAGTCACAAATGTTAGATTATTCGGTGCAAAGACGGGTGGGATGTATTCTCACTCGAGCCGAAGCACCGACATTGTTTCCTCCTCATCACTTTAGGCCGAGAACCATTACAAATTAGCGTATAGTTGATCTCTTTGCGAACTTTGGTCTGTCAAAAAAACTCTTCGTTTTCAGAACTTCGTTTAGTTGCTTGAACTCTATTTTCATTTATGCATGAACAATTATATAACCACTTAATACAGGTATTTGGTCCAACTCAAGGACGTTAAACAAAGTGCACTTGGGAGGCACCCCATGTTTATCCGCTTTCTAATTTCAATTTTCATATTTTTTGCTTGTTTGCATGAGTGCATGAGTCCAGTTGGGGACTTTCCAAAAGAACAGTCTAGATGAATTTTTTGAGTGTGTTCGCATAATTGCCTTTGTTTTCATGCTCATCCATATATTTAAATGTGTTTTTCTAGTGTTTATTTTTGTTGGTGCTAATCCCCCCCCCCCCCCCCCCACCACCCTTCCCTCCGTGCAGGTTCCAGCTGAGTCATGTATTTCTTTTTGGCCAAGCTAGGGTAGGGTGCACCTTCTGATACAAATTCAAATTTAAGTCATCTCGGAATGCCCCATGTTGGGCATTGGGTAACGCGTTCTCCCTTATTTTCATATTTTTTAATGCATTGAGGTCAATACAGTATTTAAGTCTAGGGGTAGTTACGTGATAGGTTAAGTGTTGGATCTGATGGCGCCCTTAGAGGGGGTGAATAAGGGGTTTACTATATCTAAGATAAACTGACAGATTTTAATGAAACAGAAAACTTTTTAGCACTGTTGCTAATGCCTGACGTTGACTAGTTAACGCCTGGCATTATCCCTCCAGAAAATATTTTGGCAGAAATAAACAATGTGATTTTTACTTGCACAATCTCAAATGAAATACAAATCCAGAAAAATAGATATACTGAAAAGGAATTTTATATATCACAAAATGATTACAAGGATAATATTTCAATAACGCTTGAAATTGAGGCGACAAGTTGAAAATCTCTTTTTTTGTTCCTTCACCGGTCCTTCTCCCAAGGACCGGTTGGCTATAGCCTATCTATCCCCAGATAAGGCCTCTAGCCACCCCCTAGATCTACCCTTGACCTAGTCGCCACGCACAAGGCGGCGAATTACCCCCTAAGACGCACAAGGACCTAGTCGCCACACGCAAGGCGGCGATTTCACTACGGTTACAAGTAAATGGAAAGATAAAGATACAAATCAGAATAAAAGACTCCCTATATTGAAGAGCGCTGAAGGAGATGTTGAAGACACGCTTTGATCATCATCGGAGTTGAAGCGAGCGTCCTTCTTCAAATTGACCGTTGCAAATCTCCTTCTCACTCTTGTTCCTCAATGGTGGTGTTGGGAGTTCTCTCTGAATTCGGGGATGAAATGCTCTCTCTGAAGATTGGAGTGAAGGCTTGAAGGCATGTAAATGAACAACGAAACCAGGTCTTTTTAAATAGACACGGGAGCTAACGCCTGGCGTTAGTGTTAACACCAGCGTTAAGCATCGTGTCCGGCAGTTGCATAGACCGTGCAAAATGTCGGGATCGTGGCAGATCGTGGGCTCAACGCGAGCTTTAAGTGTCAACGTTGGCGTTGTCTTTGGCTTCTCGACGGATTCCTTCTCAACGGCTTTTCATCTCAACGGATTCTTTTCTAAACGGATGTTAACGCGGGGCGTTAGCTCTCTTTCCAGAGAATACTCATCAAACAGCATCTTGTTCATAGGGTTATTTAACAATAGTACCTGCACACTTATAAACACAAGCAAGATCAAATTCATAGTGTGATTTGTTATTCTCAAACTAAGAGATATGGAACACAAGCTCCAACAATCTCCCTCTTTTGATAATAACAAATCCACTAATAAGAAATTAAAATAGAGTAGTGTTTATAGTATATGATAAGCGTTATAATCATGCATACTCCCCCTATGTGGATACTCCCCCTACATGAATGCATGTCATAATGTACTCCCCCTAAATAATAGATTTCTCTAAGTTATTTCTTGAAGTTAGTGTCTTCTCCCCCTTTTGTTATAATCAAAAGGAGATAGGGATGAGTAGTAGGAATTTGTTCTTTTGTGCACTCTGTAGAGATAATTGCAACTTTTTGAAAGTGAACACAGCGAAAGCAATATTTGAACATCATTAAGAATTTGTAAGAACAAAACATAATAAGCGTTGTAAATCAAATAAATAGATGTTTTGAATTGAAATAAACAAGTTGCAAAGATATTTGAAATTTTGAATATTTAAAGTTAGCAAGCAAGAATATATAATATTAATGGAAGATGGGTTTACAATGTAAAATAATTTGCATTTCAAGTAATCATGAACATTGTACCGATCATGCTTTGCTATCTAGTGCATTTACTCATGGTTGTAGAGAACAATGTAGGTAAGCTTTAAGTCCAATTCTCATGAGTGGAAGTATTATAATTGATAATGATGTGTAGGATAAATATGTTTTGATAAAGCATACAAGTGTAGAAATCAAACCACATGAAACTATGTAATGTAAGAGCATAACTTGAATTGAACAAAAACAACTTTACTTTCACAAATTTCAATGCACTAAAGATTTTTTTTTAATGAGAAGTGCTGAAAATTTTGTTTGCACAAGACACTTTACAATTCTTTCCAAGGTGCTCAACCCCACAATGCTCATTAAGACTTATCAGGAGGTTCAAGTAGTGCTTGGTAGAGTTATCCTTGTCATTCATTTGTTGCTTTTAAGACTTAGTGACAAAGGACTCCGAATTCACTTGTTTAGCAAACATAGTTTATATTTTGTTTTGAATTTTATTTACCACATTTCTCTAAATACAAGTGCATGAAAAACAAAGAATCCAATGTTGTGTAGGTAAACTGTTTATGAAATTCAAAATAAGTTATTATGCTACACAAACATGTAAAAATAAGATTTAAAAACACATGTATATTAACCAAAAAGTCTAAGTGAGAAAATAATTATCAAAGATAAAAAAAACTTTACTCATACTTAGAGGCATGTAAAAGCATTTCGACATATGTTGTCTATTCTCAAACTCTTTGCACATTTGAAGATAATTAATTTTGAAGGCATGATTAAATCAAAACAATGTTTTTAATGAAACTTGAAGGTTTAAATTAAACATTGTAAATAATCTTGAAGCAATATATATATAATCATCCTTGAAAACAACATTTAAGCTTATAGTAATTTTTTTTTGTTTTTAAGTTTTGAAGGAAATACCAACACAGTTGTAAAAACACACACAAAAATTTTGAGCATAGAAGCTAACGTCAGGCGTTAACTTCTTAACGCCGAGACAGAACACCAATTTTTACTTTTTGAAAAATATTTTTCATGATACATTTGTAATATAAATAGGCCTTCTTAAAGTTGAAATTTCAGACATTATGGAGTTGATATGATGGCCTTTTTAGCGTGTTTTTGGTGGTTTTCCTATAGTTTTTAAATTTTTATTGATTTTTTAATTAATTTTTTTTTCTTAAATAAACAAATATATCAAAGTACATAAAATAATTTGATAGCTTTTTTATAAGGGTCAAAGTGACATTTCTAAGACACCTAATTCTAACCTAAGCATGTGAAAACGTGCATCGGGTAGAGGTTTGGTAAAAATGTCGGCAAGTTGTGATTCCGTCCCTATAAGCTAATTTTAACATGTTCCTTCTTAATATGATCTCTAATGAAATAATGTCGGACATCTATATGTTTAGATCTAGAATGATGTACGGGATTGTTTGTGAGATCTATAGCGCTCTTGTTGTCACACTTTAATTCAATGTTATTTAGATAAACACCAAAGTCTTCTAATGTTTGGGTCATCCATAATGCTTGTGCACAACAACTACCTAGTGCGATATATTCGGCCTCGGTGGTGGAGAGGGCAACAGAATTCTATTTCCTACTCGACCATGATACGAGTGAAGGGCCTATAAAATGACACATGCCAATAGTGCTCTTACGATCTAATGAACATCCCGCATAGTCCGAATCAGAAAAACCGTGTAGAATAAAACAATTATTATGAGGATACCATAAGCCTAATCTAGATGTTCCGATTAGATATCTAAAAATATGTTTAACCGCTTTCAAATGCGATTCTTTTGGGTTAGCTTGAAATCTAGCACATAAGCAAACGGAAAACATAATATCGTGTCTAGATGCGCTTAAGTAAAGCAATGAGCCTATCATTCCTCTATATAATGTTTGATCTATTGAAATACCGGCTTCATCTTTTCCTAACTTTAGTGATGCACTCATAGGAGTATTGGCTTGCTTTAGGTTTTCAAATCCAAATCTCTTAAGAAAATCATGAACATATTTAGTTTGACAAATAAATATACCATCTTGTTTTTGTGAGATTTGAAATCCTAGAAAATAAGTGAGTTCTCCTACCAAGCTCATTTCAAATTCATTTTTCATCACCAAAATTACTTCATTACATAACTCTCCATTAGTGGCTCCAAAAATGATATCATCAACATAAATTTGCAATATAATCAAATCATTATCTACATGCTTAATGAAGAGTATATTATCCGCACTTCCCATTTTATAACCGTGCTTTATCAAAAATAATGTCAATCTAGCATACCAAGCACGTGGCGCTTGCTTTAATCCATAAAGCGCTTTTTCTAATTTATATACATGGTTTGAAAAATTTTCATTCACAAAACCGAGGGATTGTTCTACATAAACTTCTTCTTTTATAATCTCGTTCAAAAAGGCACTTTTAACATCCATTTGAAATAATTTAAATCTTTTAAAACTCGCAAATGCAAGAAAAATTCTAATACTCAAGGCGAGCAACGGGTGCAAAAGTTTCATCAAAATCTACCCCTTCGATTTTTGAATACCTTGTGCAACTAGTCTAGCTTTATTCCTTGTAATTTTAGAGTCACAGTTTAGTTTGTTTTTGAAAATCAATTTGACTCCTATAACCGAATGATTAGATGGCCTCTCTACTAAATTCCAAACCTTGTTACGTTCAAATTGATTTAATTCATCATTCATAGCTATAAACCAAAATTCATCATTTAAAGCGGTTGAAACATTTTTTTGTTCTATTTCGGATATAAAACAAAGGTTTGAAAAAGAATCATTTAAAGAAGAACGAGTACTTACCCCTTTTGATGGTTATCCTATCACAAGCTCCTTTGGATGATCCTTAGTGAACTGCAACACGCTTGGAGGAACATATTTTATTATCTCATTTTCTTTCTCCTCTTGTTCTTCTTCTTTTTCTTCTTCTTTTTCTCCAGGTGATTCATCATCATCATGCTCCAAAGGGGAAATGGGTTCGTCTTCATTTCTTGTATGATTAGAATCTACACAAGAAACAAACTCATCAAATCTTACATGTATAGACTCTTCAACTACTTTAGTTCTTTTATTATATATTCTATAAGCCTTGCTAGTTGAAGAGTAACCAATGAAAATTCCCTCATCGCATTTTTCATCAAATTTTTCTAGTGTATCTTTAGTGTTTAAAATGAAACATTTACAACCAAACACATGAAAATAAGATACATTAGGTTTTTTTTAATGTAAAGCTCATAAGATGTCAATTTTAAAATAGGACGAAGCATGACACGATTAATAATATAACAAGAAGTATTAACCGCTTCGGCCCAAAATAATTTAGGCAACCCATATTCACAAAGCATAGTGCGTGCTAGCTCTTGAAGGGTTCTATTTTTCCTCTCCACTACACCATTTTGTTGTGGGGTGCGAGGAGCGGAAAATTCATGTTTAATTCCTAAATCATCACAAAAAGAAGAAAATCTATCATTTTCAAATTCTCCTCCATGATCCGAACGTATGCATTTAATCTTTAAATCAAGTTCATTTTGAATATGAATGCATAGTTTAGTAAATTCAAGGAATGCATCGGATTTGGAAGATAAAAATAATGTCCAACAAAATCTAGAAAAATCATCAATTATTACAAAAGTATATTTTCTACCTCCTAGACTAGAAGTGCTAACCGGTCCAAATAAATCCATATGAATTAATTGAAGAGGTCTAGTGGTAGAAATTGTATTTTTGCTTTTAAAAGAATTTTTTGAAAATTTTCCTTTTTGGCAAGGCGTACAAAGAGAAGATAAATTTCCATTAAGCATAGGTAATCCCTTAATTAATTTATCTTTTGATAATTTCAAAATAAGCTTGGTGCTAGAGTGACCAAGGCGCCTATGCCAAAGTTCTAATTCTTCATTTTTAGAAATAAAGCATTTTAAAGAAGAATTTGAAAGATCATTAAAAGTAATCATATAAACATTTTGCATCCTAGGTGCGGTGAGTACGACATCATTTGTTTTAGAATTTATAATTTTACAAAGATTTGTAAATGATTCAAATAATACATTTAAACCCTTATCACATAATTGACTAATTGAAATTAGATTATGTTTTAAACCATCTACATATAAAACATTTGAGATTGAGAAAGAATCATTACCACTGTACCGATGCCCATGATCCTTCATTTACCGTTGTCACCAAATGTCACCATCCCTCCTTTCTTCATCTCAAGGCTAAGGAACTTTGCTTTGTTTCCCGTCATGTGTTTGGAGCATCCCGAGTCCAAATACCACACGTCCTGTTTGTCCTTAGCCTGCCAACATACCTAAAAAGGAGATGAGAGTAAAGATCTGGATACCCAAGAGGTTCCTCCCATAGAATAGGTGGAAACCTTAGGCACCCAGATTTTCTTTATAGCACTGCGACCCTCTTTCTTACAAGAGTTTGAGGTGTGTCCAAATAAATGACATTTGGCACACGCTATAAAAGGGGATGAGACCCTTTTTGAAGTTTTGGGTAAGCTCTTGCTAGAATATGAGGTAACATTTAAGTTTTTGAAATTATTATTGCCAGAATTAATTTTTCTAGAATTATGGCTAACGCCGGCGTTAGGAGTTAATGTCTGGTGATAGATTCCAGAACTATATCCAAGGCCAGATTTGTCACTCCCATGGCATTGGTTGGCCAAGATCATGTCCAGAGATCTTTGTCCAACTCCGAATTTTTCAATAGCCATATTTAAATCATGAATACGAGCTTTGAGAGCGGTGTTTTCCGTTACTAACATAACGCACCGATTCGCAAAGCTTTTCTTTCCATCCTCTATTTGAGAAAGAGAGGTTTTTAAAGTTCTTTCTAAATCCCTCTTCTCCTTAGTAAGAAGTTCAATAGTGGAGTGGGATTTAGAAAGAGCTTCTTCAAATTCTTTCACTCTTGCCAAGGAGTGATTGCACTCTTGGCAAGATACCTTTTCTTTCCTCAATTGTTTATATAATTTTTTATTTTCCTTTAACAAAAGTTTATTTTCAGAATTTAGAAGATCAATATCTTTTAAACTTTTATCAAAAAATTTGCATGTTTGTAAATATTCAATATATAAATCATCATAAGAAGTAGGGAGAGTTACCTCAGTGTCGCTTTGGACACTGCATTCATCTTCGGATATCTTGTTACTCTTTCCCATTAGGCACATGTTTGCCTCTTCTTCATCACTAGTGGATTTGCCGCTTGAATCCTCGGAGTCATCCCATGTAGCCGCCTTTAGGACCTTCTTCTCATTTCCCTTGTGCCATTTTTCTTTACACTCTTTCAGATATTTTGGGCACTTGCTCCGAATATGTCCGGTCTTTCTACAATGGTAGCACTCCGGTGGTGGTCGTTCATCATTGTCCTCGTCGCTACCTCTCTCTTTCTTTGATGAAGATCCTTTTTTGATGAAATATTTCCGGAAGGTGTTTCTCCTTTCCGGATTCTTCATGAACCTTTTGAACTTCTTCACAAAAAGGCTCTCCTCGTCCTCTTCATCATCATCTTCATTTGCCTCCTTTTTTGACTTTAAGGCCAAACTCTTCTTCTTTGGCTCCAAGTTGTACTCTTGTTGTTGAATTTTGAGTTCAACCTCATGGGTCTTGAGGTTCCCAATAAGGCTCTCAATTTGAAGCTTCCTTAAGTCGTGCGACTCTGAGATAGCCGTCACCTTTGGATTGAACTTTGGAGGGAGAGACCTTAGAATTTTTCTCACCAAGTCGCCGTTGGAGAACACCTTTCCAAGCACTTTTGAGTCGTTGATGATTTTGGTGAATCTTGTGTACATAGAATCCACGTCTTCATCCGTCTCCATCCGGAATTTCTCATACTCGGATTCAAGTTGGAAGAGCTTTGAATCCTTCACCTGCGAAGTGCCTTCATGAGTAATTTCTAAAAGATTCCAAATATCATAAGTTGTTTTGCAAGCACAAGTTCTATTAAATTCCGTTCTATCCAAAGCACAAAAGAACGCATTCATTGCTTTAGCGTTATTCTTACATCTCAACTTATCATTGTCATCTCATCTATCTCTAGGTTTTTCCATAGTGACTTCTCCAACAACAAATGTTGGTGGAGAATAACTTTGTTCTACCATACCCCAAAACGTCATTATCTAAAGAAGTTAAAAAACAACGCATTCTAGTTTTCCAATAATTATAATCAGTTACAGTAAATAGTGGAGGTCTACTTATCCCTTGACCCTCCAAAAAAGCATGATCGTGATGCGCCATTATTCCCGGTTGTGAGACCGTTTTGGAATAACCTAGCTCTGATACCAAGTGTTGGATCTGATGGCGCCCTTAGAGGGGGTGAATAAGGGTTTACTGTTTTTAAGATAAACTGACATATTTTAATGAAACAGAAAACTTTTTAGCACTGTTGCTAACGCCTGGCGTTGACTCGTTAACGCCTAACGTTATCCCTCCAGAAAATATTTTGGCAGAAATAAACAAAGTAATTTTTACTTGCACAATCTCAAATGAAATACAAATCCAGAAAAATAGATATACTGAAAAGGAATTTTATATATCACAAAATGATTACAAGGATAATATTTCAATAACGCTTGAAATTGAGGCGACAAGTTGAAAATCTCTTTTTTTGTTCCTTCACCGGTCCTTCTCCCAAGGACCGGCTGGTTATAGTCTATCTATCCCCAGATAAGGCTTCTAGCCACCCCCTAGATCTACCCTTGACCTAGTCATCACGCATAAGGCGGCGAATTACCCCCTAAGCCGCACAAGGACCTAGTCGCCACACACAAGGCAGCGATTTCACTACGGCTACAAGTAAATGAAAAGATAAAGATACAAATCAGAATAAAAGACTTCCTATATTGAAGAGCGATGAAGGAGATGTTGAAGACACGCTTTGATCATCATCGGAGTTGAAGCGAGCGTCCTAGTGTTAACACCAGCGTTAAGCATCGTGTCCGGCAGTTGCATAGACCGTGCAAAATGTCGGGATCGTGGCAAATCGTGGGCTCAACGCGGGCATTAAGCGTCAACGTTGGCGTTGTCTTTGGCTTCTCGACGGATTCCTTCTCAACGGCTTTTCATCTCAACGGATTCTTTTCTCGACGGATGTTAACGCGAGGCGTTAACTACTAAGGCTGGGCGTTAGCTCTCTTTCCAGAGAATCCTCATCAAATAGCATCATGTTCATAGGGTTATTTAACAATAGTACATGCACACTTATAAACACAAGCAAGATCAAATACATAGTGTGATTTGTTATTCTCAAACTAAGAGATATGGAACACAAGCTCCAACAAAGTTCATTGTGTTCCTACTTATACACTACGATGGAGGCAAGCGCACCTATCGTGTATAGCATGGGATATGAGCAAAAAATATATCGAGGTCGTATTTAGACTCGGGTCTGTCGAATACTGCTACTTCGAGAAAACTGCTATTATTTTATCGAACAATAACTCGAAAAGATATAAACTAAAACTTAAGCTAAGTGAAATAAAATGCGAAATAAACGAGAACGAAAACATAAATAAAAACTCGCCTTGAAAATGAAGATAAACGCGCAGACTACGCGGATTCCTAAATTATAAACGCACCTAATCTGTCCCTCAACCGCGGGGATTCCTGAATTATGAGCGTACCTCTCTCGAGGACTCTGCCCGCCTGAGATTAGGAATATTAACCAAATTTTCATTCTATAATTAATAACCTAAAACTTGCTTTAAGAAGTGAATCCCGCAACCGGAAGAATCTCTCGCGATACGCGTTCAATTCATTTTATTCCTGAGCGATCGATTCGAAATGGAGCCTCTCGACTATCCAGACGAAAACTGATACCAAAATTCACCAAAAATTAATATAGAAAAGATAAATTCAAATCGTAGCGGAAAAAATAAAAGAGAAGTAAAACGCACAATATTTCTTCTATTATTTAGTTTATTACCAGTAGTTATGTAAAGTGCTTAAATTAAAATACAAAAGAGCATTTGGCTTGTTGGGGAAGCTGGGTCTGCGATTAGAAATTTTTGGAATCATCTGGCTTGATTGGGAAGCTGGGCTGCATGGCAGCTGAGGTGCGGATAGCTAGAAGCTGTTCACGTGGAGGCTGGGTTGGCTGGCGAATGAGGTGGCGGGCTGCTAGTTTACAGATAGCGGGACGCGTGGAAAATCCAGACAAAAGTTGCAACTGCTGAGTTTTGATCCCGCCCCCGTAGAGAGAACATCTAGAGCACACTCCACAAGGCCAGCTGCACTTATTTGTTGGATTTTGAAATATATTGTTTATATAATATAACTGTGTATTTATTAGTAATATATATTTTTAATTAACTTACAACTATACTATATTAAAAAGACCTATCATTTTAGGTTCTATGGCAAGGTAAGTGAGACACCAACCGATCACAAGAGTTTATTTACGCTCAAATTCATTTCTGCGGCATCTCACGCTCGACGAGGCCCCAATGTCCCTTTAGGTCGCGATGTTCTCAAACCCGCAACCTCTTTGTTCTTCTCCTCTAGGCGATAGGTTTTTGCTTCTCCCCTCGCGCTTCTCCCCTCACGCGATCTAAGCGGCGATCAGGACGATCTTGCGCTCGGTCACTTCGCACTGCCATAGAACCGATTCTTTACACTCGCAGATCTACGACATCTTGCCCGCGCATCCTTGATCGACAGAGTGCAGTTTTCGCTCCTCTCCTCCAGACCGCTTCTGCTTCAATCCTCCCCTTCCGACTCTCGATCCACAATCTTTTTTTATGCTTGGAAGCCGCTCTCTGCCCTGCTTCAAAGCAAGGTCGACAAAGCGCACTCCAGCCCACTTCTATTTACTTTAGTTGATTGTCCATTAAGAATTCATTCACATATCAACTAAAGTAAATAGAAGTCCGTTTGTCAGTGCAGGAAAATCCAAGGAATTGCAGATGAAAAGAAGCTTATCAACATATAAACATTAAATGTGAAGAAACATAAAATTCCCCATGCCATACTGTAAAAACATGCGATTTGTGGGCAGATACCTGTGCTTCGGGACAATAAAGCTCAGTTAATCCAATGTATAATATGCATCCATTGATGATAAACATAAAACAGATACAAAAAACAATTGGCTAAACCTTGATTTCAGCAAAAATATGCAGAAGATCAATTGAGTTTGGAGCATAATAATTATTGAATGGCAGAGCAAGGAACCTGAAACCTCTGATTCAGGATCAGAAAACTGCAGCGCCAACTAACAACGATGTCATGGGAACAGTTAAATTGTCATCCAGTTCTGAACTTATTGGCAATGACTCCACAATTGCTGAGGCTATTGATACCAGTAAGAAGCCCAGGATCATGCCCCAGCTTTCTTCAATGTATCCAAATGAAGCAAAATAATGCATGTACCTGCAAAGCGAGGGAAGTCTTAGTAGAGCATGTTGATGCTCCGGCACTGGAGATTGAAGGTGGCTGCAGACTAAGGCTCCGTTTGGCGCCGCGGCGGCGATCTTGAACGAGGTGGTTATGAACCTTCATTCGTGGAGAGAATTTTCTGTACGTGTAACGTTCCTAAAGGATGGTACGGGACAGTTTTTTTAGTTGAAATTGCGACTGTAACTGTATTCATAGTTATATTTACAGTCGTAAAAACATATGTAATTTACAACTGTAACTATATTAAAAAAAACACTTTTTAACACATGTATTTTCAGACCGTAACATATACATATGAGATCTTAAAATGATCATAAAAATAATTAAATTAATATTCTGTAATTTTTTTTTTTAAAACACTGTATTTTGGCCTACAAATACAATAAGCGCACCATCTTTTAGGTATGTTATGCATACCTAAGTGTCTCTCTCATTCGTGAACGCCAGACCTCACCTAAGGAAATTCATCCACTTTTATGTTCAAAACTAGTTATATTTTCTTGGTGGTGGTCGTAACTATTCTCATGCCAAACATACATTCTATGAGGGTGGCGTTTTTGTCCAAACTCACCGGAGCAAAAACTCCAAGCCAAATAAGACAAGGGGTCCATTTGACACGACGACGGCGGTAATGAAGGCGGTGGTTATGAACCTTCGTTCGTGAACGCCCGACCAAATCTACGGGACTTCATCCACTTTTATGTTAAAAATTAGTTTTTTTTTTGTGGCGGTCATAACCAACGTCATGTCAAATATATATTTTATGACTGGCGTTTTAGTCCAAACTCACCGGAGCAAAAACGTCGCGCTAAACGAACCAAAGGTGCAACGATTTCATTCTTTTGATGTTTTTCTAATTCTTTGATATTTCGGGAAATTCATCATTATTGCAAAGTTGCAACTTGCAACCCTAACGCTTCGTAAAGATGAGTAAAGATGATTTGTAACGTAGTCCTAATTTGGGGTGAGTGATTTATGCTCTAGTTCAGACAAAAATGTCACTCTCATAGAATGTATGTTTGTCTGTATGTTTGACATGACAACTGTAATGACTGCCACCAAGAAAAGAAGATGAAGTTCATTACGTGAGGTCAGGCGTTCATGAACACCGCGTTCATGACCGCCACTGCCCGTGCCAAACAGAGTCTTAGTGATTATTATTTTCTTCGTTCGGATTATCTTTAACTACTAAATGCAAGAAGTTGCCTTTGGTGCAACATTCAAAATTGCCCAAATATAATCTCATTCTTTTACTCCAATGACTTAACGTATATGATGAAAAAAATGGAAATTTATAAAATATAAGGGTTATTTGTGTAATAACACTATATCCCAATAATAAAAATAATTATGAAAATTCATAAAATCCAAAAGTTTTTACTAGACCTCCTAAACCTACTATGATAGCTTATCATTAGACCTATTAAATCTACTTTAAAATGATTTGTTGTTAAAAAATATATTTTTTTTTTAAAAAAAATTATAAAATAGTAATTAAAATTTTTTTGCGGTCATTTTGAGTACTCATATGTATATGTTCTGGGCGCAGCCGGCTGAGACGAAGCCTATCCGCACCCCAGCCTGCCAGTCCAACCGACAAAGCCTATTCGCACCCTGCGTTCGACGAACTGCGGCACTCCTGCGTTCGACGAACGGCGGTGCTCCTGCGTTCGACGAACGGCGGCGCTCCTGCGTTCAACGAACGGCGGCGCTCCTGCGTTCGACAAACGGTGGCACTCCTGCGTTCGACGAACGCGGCATCCCAGCGGTTGGGGCTGGACTTCATCTTAGCGGTTGGGCTGAGACAGCGTCATCTTGAACGGCGGCACTCCTGCGTTCGACGAACGGCGGCACTCCTGCGTTCGACGAACGGCGGCCCTCCTGCGTTCGACGATCTGCGGAACAACTGCGTTCGACGAACTGCGGAACAACTGCGTTCGACGAACGGCGGCACTAAAATCTTAGTTAGAGATCTGATGGTGGCCTCACGCCGGCGGCACTCCTGCGTTCGACGAACGGCGGCATAAATAACTGACGGGAGCGGGACGCCCGCCGAGGGGGCGGGCGAAGCTCGCCATAAATGTCAAGCGGGCGAAGCCCGCTTGGTTGCGGGCGAAGCCCGCCGCGACGCATCGAGAACGGCCGTAGCCCGTTCGAAGATGCTAGTCTATAATAAAAATAAACTGATTTGACAAAAATAAGAATCTTGACTTGACTCCTTTTGGCATTGTTGTGTTGTGCAATGATGTGTGGCTGGATTTTGCGATATAAAATTTGCGAACTAAAAGACCTACATATTTGGTAAGTTGCTATCAAAAATGCCAACAGAGTTGTAGTAATTTAATTAAAAAAATGTGGAGGCACTAATATTAATTTAATGATTGTACAACCCCATACCCGTCGGGTGTGACCCTCCCCAGATAGTTGGGAGCCGAGGTGTCTTGTGATGGGCTAGCATTGATCGGGGTGCGGTTAGCGGGCTTTGGTGTGCGTTTAGAGGAGTGGTCTGCGGATAGCCAGTTTTGGCTAGGGTTTTTATAAAACCTAAAACTAAAACCCCCTCCTTATTCCGTCCCAGCCGCAGGACCCGAGCCTCCCCCCTTTTTCTTCTTATCGCGCGTCTAGGGCAGCAGGTGCGCCTACCGCTCTCCGTCGCTCTTCCCCCTCCCGTCGGCCGTGAGCAAAAGGAGGAGCACCGACCCCGTCGCCCTCCTTCCCGTCGGCCCGACACCGGGCCGAGCCCCCTCGCCCCCCCGATCTCTCTCACTCTTGCTCTCGGTTGGCGTGGAGTCGCCGCAACCTCCCGATCTCCCTCTCCCTTCGCCGCCTGGAGCAAAGAGGAGCCGCCCCGAGCCCCTCTCACCTCCCACTCTCTCGTCGACCGGGAGGAAGATCCGAGCCCCTCTCACATTTTTGCAAAGGGAGGCCGATCCCTCTCCTCTCCCTCTCTTTTGGGCTCTCTGTAGGGCTGCTGCAAGGGGAGACTGCAAGTTGCGACGGTGTGCGCCGCTTGGAGGAAGAGAAAACTCCGGCATAAGCTTGGAGCGTCGTTTAGCGACTCGAAGCGTCGAGTGGAGGCCGGATCTGCAAAGAGGGCAGCCGTCTTGAACGTTCTCCATGGTTCCAAAGCACGCTTCAAGGGTAACGAAATTTCTCCTCGGGCATGTGAAGCCCTAATTTATCATGATTGCATGGAAGCCCCTCTCCACCAACGGGTGGAGGAAGGGAGCTCTCCGACGGGTCGATGTGTACATCCCCGCTTGTAATTGCATTAGCGTCCGGAAGCGCGAGTACGGACTTAGGCATGCTGTGTGAAGCCCATCCGGATATGTCAATCCGGATTGGTGATGTTCTGGGGTTCCCGGAGAAGACTCCGAGGAAGTTGCATACTACTTTCTTGCAGGGGCGAAATATTGTCACCCCAAAAAAGGGGTGGGGTCGATAGGCTCCGGCCCGTTGTAGCTGATCGATGTTCAGCTTACCACCGCTGGGCAGGACGTTGGCGTACAGGTGTTGCAGAACAAAGCGGGAAATAGCGGGTTTAAGCCCAAGGTTGTGCCGGCCCGAGAAGGCCTTATTTATTTATATTGCCGGCCTGCGTGCCGAAGTATGGAATTCATATTCCTGTAATCTGTGACGCATGTTTTTTGTTTATCTTTTCTAACGTAGTCAAGTGGGGGGGGGGGGGGGGGGGGGGGGTCCAGAGGGAAACTTACTTGGAAACCCCTGAGAGTCCGCTAATAGTCTCCCGGAACAGCGGAGTCACGTTGTTGGCAGCCCAATTTGGTCTGCATATAGTAAAATTGTTAGGTGGGAGTACGACATTGGTCGACCGGGCGAGAAAGGCTTTGCATAGATCCAGGGAGGTGCACCTATTGAGAGGAAAGGGTCGGCTCTGAGATTTTGGCCGGCCAAGAGAGCCTCCAAAGGTGCCCAAGTTTAGCATTGGCTCGGGAGGGGAAGCGCTCAACGATCTTCCGGGTGTGTGGTGGGACCTCCTCGCTAAGCCCTTGGCCTTGTTCTTAGTTCCTTAGCCTCTAGCCTAGAGTTCTCCCTTGAGAGGAGTAAGTGTGAGGTCACCCCTCAACCTGTTGAGGGCCCGAACTCCACAGAGACTAAGACTTGTTCGCAAGTCTTGGTTTCAACATAGGGTGTGGTGAGCGTGGAGAGTGACCAACACAAGAAACTCTCAAGCGAACGTCATGGCTAGAGAAGGGGAACTAAGTGACGACCAGGGTCATGCGCTGACACCCACGGGAAGATGTGAGAAGTTCTACCAAGATGGTTCGATCATGTGTAAAGGGGACCATTAGAGGCACCAGTTAGGCATCGCATGATAAACGAGTGAGGGGTGGACCAATAAAGACTTGGAATGAAACTATACGGCAAGACACGATGCACTTAAGCATTTGTGAGGTTATGACTAGAGATAGGACACAATGGCGACAAAGGATCCATGTAGCAAACCCCACTATAGTGGGATAAAGGCTTGAGTGTTGTTATTGTTGTGTGTGAGCATGCTAAGTATAATTGTATAAACATATTACATTTTCTATTGGCAATAAAATAAGATTTACCCCGTTTCATTTAATTCAGAGACATTTGGGGATCATTTAATACTCAAATGTAACTGGACCTCGTTGGTTTGTATCATTTAGTGATAGTAGCATCAGGGTCACTTCGATTTTCCTTAAACCTGTATATTTTTTGTTAGTATGATTCTTACAAATTGTCATGCTCTAAAGTCATTTTGGTAGTTAAATACAAAGTTCAGGTATTAAAGATTATTTCCCAGACTGACTTTCTACTTTCATGTGTCTAAATCATACTGGGGAAGCCATCATTATTACTCATCTTACAAATGACCTTCCATCTAGAATTTTGGGTTTTAAACGTCCTATGAGGATGCAACCAGATGTCTACCTTAGAAGTTTTAGTTGTCCTTTTGTTCATTATCATAGTCCTAATATGGAGAAATTGAATCACAGGGCTATAAAGTGTGTTTCTAGGATATCTTTCCGCTCAAACAATGTATAAAATCACCATTATCCATCTAAGAAATCGTGTCTATGCGGATGCCACGTTCGTGAGGGAGAATCATACTTTATACCATCTCATCACCAGGTGAGGATATTAACATGGAGCTCCGGGACCTGGCCATCATTCGCCAGGAGGAAATCAAGAGGCGGATGGCCAAGTATTTTGATCACCACGTCCGGGTAAAGCAGATCGAAAAGGGGGGCTTGGTCCTGAAGAAGGTAGATGCGGCAGGGGGAGAAGCCGTTATAGGTAGACTAGAGCCCAACTGGGAGGGGCCTTACGTTGTAAGTGAAGTGCTCAAGTCGGGAGGGTATCACCCCCAGGATGTGGAAGGGTTACCTCTCGGCCGAGCCAGGAGTGGGGACGACTTGAAAAGATTCTATCCGTGACAATTTTTGTAACCAACTTATTATGCGTTTTATTATCCATGCATATATTCTGAGGTCTTTTTTGAGCAGGTGGCAGGTTCTTTGGTGCTGGAATGCCCCAGATCGATTCCGCTCCCGGGCTCTCACTAGACGGGGGGTTCAGGTTGATCTCTGGAGAGACTGGCAAGGTGACAAGTTTTTGTGCTGGAATGCCCCAGATCGATTCCGCTCCCGGGCTCTCACTAGACGGGGGGTTCAGGTTGATCTCTGGAGAGGCTGGCAAGGTGACAAGTTTTTGTGCTGGAATGCCCCAGATCGATTCCGCTCTCGGGCTCTCACTAGAGGGGGTTCAGGTTGATCTCTGGAGAGGCTGGCAAGGTGACAAGTTTTTATGCTGGAATGCCCCAGATCAATTCCTCTCCCGGGCTCTCACTAGACGGGGGGTTCAGGTTGATCTCTGGAGAGGCTGGCAAGGTGACAAGTTTTTATGCTGGAATGCCCCAGATCGATTCCGCTCCCGGGCTCTCACTAGACGGGGGGTTCAGGTTGATCTCTGGAGAGGCTGGCAAGGTGACAAGTTTTTATGCTGGAATTCCCCAGATCGATTCCGCTCCCGGGCTCTCACTAGACGGGGGGTTCAGGTTGATCTCTGGAGAGGCTGGCAAGGTGACAAGTTTTTGTGCTGGAATGCCCCAGATCGATTCCGCTCCCGGGCTCTCACTAGACGGGGGGTTCAGGTTGATCTCTGGAGAGGCTGGCAAGGTGACAAGTTTTTGTGCTGGAATGCCCCAGATCGATTCCGCTCCCGGGCTCTCACTAGACGGGGGGTTCAGGTTGATCTCTGGAGAGGCTGGCAAGGTAACAAGTTTTTGTGCTGGAATGCCCCAGATCGATTCCGCTCCCGGGCTCTCACTAGACGGGGGGGTTCAGGTTGATCTCTGGAGAGGCTGGCAAGGTGATAAGTTTTTATGCTGGAATGCCCCAGATCGATTCCGCTCCCGGGCTCTCACTAGACGGGGGGTTCAGGTTGAACTCTGGAGAAGCTGGCAAGGTGACAAGTTCTTTGGAATGGCAGGTTAACCTCTCGTGGAGGCTCTTTGGTTTCGGCTCCGTGATGGTTCCGCTGTTCGGGCTCTCATCTAACCGGCAGAGCGGGTAAACCTCTCGGATGACAGTTTGAGACAGGATGAGATTCAATATAAGGCTTTAGCATATAAGAGATCAGTTATGCTTGTTAAATTGATAGTTTTCACTGACAATCGAAGTTCTTTAAGAATAGTTTTGAAAACAGAAGCTTAAGATAACGAATCCTACAATGTCACAACATTATTTGATTTTAGAAACAAAATCAGACTCATTCTCAATGCATGATTGTTTATGTAATCATTATAGATAATGGTGAGCATTCTTTTCCTCAGCATTGTTAATCATCCCTGAGGCCCATTCCTGAATAACACAATATGCAACAGTAAAAATAACTTCAATCTAAATTATGAGTTTGCTTGCTAATAGACATTAAGTTGCATGACATTTTGAGAACATGAAGAGCATAAAGTTTCTACCATAAAAAGAAGGCATAGTGTATAACCAAGGTTGTTGACAACCAAATTGATCATTTAAAGCCAACAAAGGGAAATGTTATCGCATCAGGACAAATATGAGTACACAAAAGAGAAGAATCATCATTCATATGATTATATACCCTTTTTTTTCGGGTCGGCTCCCACCCACCGGATACTTGGGGTTGGACATTTCTTTCCGAGCGTGGGGCACGCTCGCAAAGAGCGGGGATTGTATACAACCCCATACCCGTCGGGTGTGACCCTCCCCAGATAGTTGGGAGCCGAGGTGTCTTGGGATGGGCTAGCATTGATCGGGGTGCGGTTAGCGGGCTTTGGTGTGCGTTTAGAGGAGTGGTCTGCGGATAGCCAGTTTTGGCTAGGGTTTTTATAAAACCTAAAACTAAAACCCCCTCCTTATTCCTTCCCAGCCGCAGGACCCGAGGCTCCCCCCTTCTTCTTCTTCTTATCGCGCGTCTAGGGCAGCAGGTGGGCCTCCCTCTCCCCGTCGCTCTTCCCCCTCCCGTCGGCCGTGAGCAAAAGGAGGAGCCCCGACCCCGTCGCCCTCCTTCCCGTCGGCCCGACACCGGGCCGAGCCCCCCCCCCCGATCTCTCTCACTCTTGCTCTCGGTTGTCGTGGAGTCGTCGCAACCTCCCGATCTCCCTCTCCCTTCGCCGCCTGGAGCAAAGAGGAGCCGCCCCGAGCCCCTCTCACCTCCCACTCTCTCGTCGACCGGGAGGAAGATCCGAGCCCCTCTCACTTTTTTGCAAAGGGAGGCCGATCCCTCTCCTCTCCCTCTCTTTTGGGCTCTCTGTAGGGCTGCTGCAAGGGGAGACTGCAAGTTGCGACGGTGTGCGCCGCTTGGAGGAAGAGAAAACTCCGACGTAAGCTTGGAGCGTCGTTTAGCGACTCGAAGCGTCGAGTGGAGGCCGGATCTGCAAAGAGGGCAGCCGTCTTGAACGTTCTCCATGGTTCCAAAGCACGCTTCAAGGGTAACGAAATTTCTCCTCGGGCAGGTGAAGCCCTAATTTATCATGATTGCATGGAAACCCCTCTCCACCAACGGGTGGAGGAAGGGAGCTCTCCGACGGGTCGATGTGTACATCCCCGCTTGTAATTGCATTAGCGTCCGGAAGCGCGAGTACGGACTTAGGCATGCTGCGTGAAGCCCATCCGGATATGTCAATCCGGATTGGTGATGTTCTGGGGTTCCCGGAGAAGACTCCGAGGAAGTTGCATACTACTTGCTTGCAGGGGCGAAATATTGCCACCCCAAAAAAGGGGTGGCGTAGATAGGCTCCGGCCCGTTGTAGCTGATCGATGTTCAGCTTACCACCGCTGGGCAGGACGTTGGCGTACAGGTGTTGCAGAACAAAGCGGGAAATAGCGGGTTTAAGCCCAAGGTTGTGCCGGCCCGAGAAGGCCTTATTTATTTATATTGCCGGCCTGCGTGCCGAAGTATAGAATTCATATTCCTGTAATCTGTGACGCATGTTTTTTGTTTATCTTTTCTAACGTAGTCAAGTGGGGGGGGTCCAGAGGGAAACTTACTTGGAAACCCCTGAGAGTCCGTTAATAGTCTCCCGGAACAGCGGAGTCATGCTGTTGGCAGCCCCATTTGGTCTGCGTATAGTAAAATTGTTAGGTGGGAGTACGGCATTAGTCGACCGGGGGAGGAAGGCTTTGCATAGATCCAGGGAGGTGCACCTATTGAGAGGAAAGGGTCGGCTCTGAGATTTTGGCCGGCCAAGAGAGCCTCCAAAGGTGCCCAAGTTTAGCATTGGCTCGGGAGGGGAAGCGCTCAACAATCTTCCGGGTGTGTGGTGGGACCTCCTCGCTAAGCCCTTGGCCTTGTTCTTAGTTCCTTAGCCTCTAGCCTAGAGTTCTCCCTTGAGAGGAGTAAGTGTGAGGTCACCCCTCAACCTGTTGAGGGCCCGAACTCCACAGAGACTAAGACTTGTTCGCAAGTCTTGGTTTCAACATATGGTGCGGTGAGCGTGGAGAGTGACCAACACAAGAAACTCTCAAGCGAACGTCATGGCTAGAGAAGGGGAACTAAGTGACGACCAGGGTCATGCGCTGACACCCACGGGAAGATGTGAGAAGTTCTACCAAGATGGTTCGATCATGTGTAATGGGGACCATTAGAGGCACCAGTTAGGCATCGCATGATAAACGAGTGAGGGGTAGACCAATAAAGACTTGGAATGAAACTATACGGCAAGATACGATGCACTTAAGCATTAGTGAGGTTATGACTAGAGATAGGACACAATGGCGACAAAGGATCCATGTAGCAAACCCCACTATAGTGGGATAAATGCTTGAGTGTTGTTATTGTTGTGTGTGAGCATGCTAAGTATAATTGTATAAACATATTACATTTTCTATTGGCAATAAAATAAGATTTACCCCGTTTCATTTAATTCAGAGACATTTGGGGATCATTTAATACTCAAATGTAAGTGGACCTCGTTGGTTTGTATCATTTAGTGATAGTAGCATCAGGGTCACTTCGATTTTCCTTAAACCTGTATATTTTTTGTTAGTATGATTCTTACAAATTGTTATGCTCTAAAGTCATTTTGATAGTTAAATACAAAGTTCAGGTATTAAAGATTATTTCCCAGACTGACTTTCTACTTTCATGTGTCTAAATCATACTGGGGAAGCCATCATTACTACTCATCTTACAAATGACCTTCCATCTAGAATTTTGGGTTTTAAACGTCCTATGAGGATGCAACCAGATGTCTACCCTAGAAGTTTTAGTTGTCCTTTTGTTCATTATCATAGTCCTAATATGGAGAAATTGAATCACATGGTTATTAAGTGTGTTTCTAGGATCTCTTTCCGCTCAAACAATGTATAAAATCACCATTATCCATCTAAGAAATCGTGTCTATGCGGATGCCACGTTCGTGAGGGAGAATCATACTTTATACCATCTCATCACCAGGTGAGGATATTAACATGGAGCTCTGGGAGGAGCTCCGGGACCTGGCCATCATTCGCCAGGAGGAAATCAAGAGGCGGATGGCCAAGTATTTTGATCACCACGTCCGGGTAAAGCAGATCGAAAAGGGGGGCTTGGTCCTGAAGAAGGTAGATGCGGCAGGGGGAGAAGCCGCTATAGGTAGACTAGAGCCCAACTGGGAGGGGCCTTACGTTGTAAGTGAAGTGCTCAAGTCGGGAGGGTATCACTCCCAGGATGTGGAAGGGTTACCTCTCGGCCGAGCCAGGAGTGGGGACGACTTTAAAAGATTCTATCCGTGAAAATTTTTGTAACCAACTTATTGTGCGTTTTATTATCCATGCATATATTCTGAGGTCTTTTTTGAGCAGGTGGCAGGTTCTTTGGTGCTGGAATGCCCCAGATCGATTCCGCTCCCGGGCTCTCACTAGACGGGGGGTTCAGGTTGATCTCTGGAGAGGCTGGCAAGGTGACAAGTTTTTGTGCTGGAATGCCCCAGATCGATTCCGCTCCCGGGCTCTCACTAGACGGGGGGTTCAGGTTGATCTCTGGAGAGGCTGGCAAGGTGACAAGTTTTTGTGCTGGAATGCCCCAGATCGATTCCGCTCCCGGGCTCTCACTAGACGGGGGGTTCAGGTTGATCTCTGGAGAGGCTGGCAAGGTGACAAGTTTTTATGCTGGAATGCCCCAGATCGATTCCGCTCCCGGGCTCTCACTAGACGGGGGGTTCATGTTGATCTCTGGAGAGGCTGGCAAGGTGACAAGTTTTTATGCTGGAATGCCCCAGATCGATTCCGCTCCCGGGCTCTCACTAGACGGGGGGTTCAGGTTGATCTCTGGAGAGGCTGGCAAGGTGACATGTTTTTGTGCTGGAATGCCCCAAATCGATTCCGCTCCCGGGCTCTCACTAGACGAGGGGTTCAGGTTGATCTCTGAAGAGGCTGGCAAGGTGACAAGTTTTTATGCTGGAATGCCACAGATCGATTCCGCTCCCGGGCTCTCACTAGACGGGGGGTTCAGGTTGATCTCTGGAGAGGCTGGCAAGGTGACAAGTTTTTGTGTTGGAATGCCCCAGATTGATTCCGCTCCCGGGCTCTTACTAGACGGGGGGTTCAGGTTTATCTCTGGAGAGGCTGGCAAGGTGACAAGTTTTTATGCTGGAATTCCCCAGATCTATTCCGCTCCCGGGCTCTCACTAGACGGGGGGTTCAGGTTGATCTCTGGAGAGGCTGGCAAGGTGACAAGTTTTTGTGCATGAATGCCCCAGATCGATTCTGCTCCCGGGCTCTCACTAGACGGGGGGTTCAGGTTGATCTCTAGAGAGGCTGGCAAGGTGACAAGTTTTTATGCTGGAATGCCCCAGATCGATTCCGCTCCCGGGCTCTCACTAGACGGGGGTTCAGGATGATCTCTGGAGAGGCTGGCAAGGTGACAAGTTTTTATGCTGGAATGCCCCAAATCGATTCCGCTCCCGGGCTCTCACTAGACGGGGGGTTCAGGTTGATCTCTGGAGAGGCTGGCAAGGTGACAAGTTTTTATGCTGGAATTCCCCAGATCTATTCCGCTCCCGGGCTCTCACTAGACGGGGGGTTCAGGTTGATCTCTGGAGAGGCTGGCAAGGTGACAAGTTTTTGTGCATGAATGCCCCAGATCGATTCTGCTCCCGGGCTCTCACTAGACGGGGGGTTCAGGTTGATCTCTGGAGAGGCTGGCAAGGTGACAAGTTTTTATGCTGGAATGCCCCAGATCGATTCCGCTCCCGGGCTCTCACTAGACGGGGGGTTCAGGTTGATCTCTGGAGAGGCTGGCAAGGTGACAAGTTCTTTAGAATGGCAGGTTGACCTCTCGTGGAGGCTCTTTGGTTTCGGCTCCGTGATGGTTCCGCTGTTCGGGCTCTCATCTAACCGGCAGAGCGGGTAAACCTCTCGGATGACAGTTTGAGACAGGATGAGATTCAATATAAGGCTTTAGCATATAAGAGATCAGTTATGCTTGTTAAATTGATAGTTTTCACTGACAATCGAAGTTCTTTAAGAATAGTTTTGAAAACAGAAGCTTAAGATAACAAATCCTACAATGTCACAATATTATTTGATTAGTTTTAGAAACAAAATCAGGCTCATTCTAAACTGTCAATGCATGATTGTTTATGTAATCATTATAGATAATGGCGAGCATTCTTTTCCTCAGCATTGTTAATCATCCCTGAGGCCCATTCCTGAATAACACAATATGCAACAGTAAAAATAACTTCAATCTAAATTATGAGTTTGCTTGCTAATAGACATTAAGTTGCATGACATTTTGAGAACATGAAGAGCATAATGTTTCTACCATAAAAAAGAAGGCATAGTGTATAACCAAGGTTGTTGACAACCAAATTGATCATTTAAAGCCAGCAAAGGGAAATGTTATCGCATCAGGACAAATATGAGTACAAAAAAGAGAAGAATCATCATTCATATGATTATATACCCATTTTTTTCGGGTCGGCTCCCACCCACCGGATACTTGGGGTTGGACATTTCTTTCCGAGCGTGGGGCACGCTCGCAAAGAGCGAGGATTGTGTACAACCCCATACCCATCGGGTGTGACCCTCCCCAGATAGTTGGGAGCCGAGGTGTCTTGTGATGGGCTAGCATTGATCGGGGTGCGGTTAGCGGGCTTTGGTGTGCGTTTAGAGGAGTGGTCTGCGGATAGCCAGTTTTGGCTAGGGTTTTTATAAAACCTAAAACTAAAACCCCCTCCTTATTCCTTCCCAGCCGCAGGACCCGAGCCTGCCCCCTTTTTCTTCTTATCGCGCGTCTAGGGCAGCAGGTGCGCCTCCCGCTCCCCGTCGCTCTTCCCCCTCCCGTCGGCCGTGAGCAAAACGAGGAGCCCCGACCCCGTCGCCCTCCTTCCCGTCGGCCCGACACCGGGCCGAGCCCCCTCGCCCCCCCGATCCCTCTCACTCTTGCTCTCGGTTGGCGTGGAGTCGCCGCAACCTCCCGATCTCCCTCTCCCTTCGCCGCCTGGAGCAAAGAGGAGCCGCCCCGAGCCCCTCTCACCTCCCACTCTCTCGTCGACCGGGAGGAAGATCCGAGCCCCTCTCACTTTTTTGCAAAGGGAGGCCGATCCCTCTCCTCTCCCTCTCTTTTGGGCTCTCTGTAGGGCTGCTGCAAGGGGAGACTGCAAGTTGCGACGGTGTGCGCCGCTTGGAGGAAGAGAAAACTCCGGCGTAAGCTTGGAGCGTCGTTTAGCGACTCAAAGCGTCGAGTGGAGGCCGGATCTGCAAAGAGGGCAGCCGTCTTGAACGTTCTCCATGGTTCCAAAGCACGCTTCAAGGGTAACGAAATTTCTCCTCGGGCAGGTGAAGCCCTAATTTATCATGATTGCATGGAAGCCCCTCTCCACCAACGGGTGGAGGAAGGGAGCTCTCCGACGGGTCGATGTGTACATCCCCGCTTGTAATTGCATTAGCGTCTGGAAGCGCGAGTACGGACTTAGGCATGCTGTGTGAAGCCCATCCGGATATGTCAATCTGGATTGGTGATGTTCTGGGGTTCCCGGAGAAGACTCCGAGGAAGTTGCATACTACTTGCTTGCAGGGGCGAAATATTGCCACCCCAAAAAAGGGGTGGGGTCGATAGGCTCCGGCCCGTTGTAGCTGATCGATGTTCAGCTTACCACCGCTGGGCAGGACGTTGGCGTACAGGTGTTGCAGAACAAAGCGGGAAATAGCGGGTTTAAGCCCAAGGTTGTGCCGGCCCGAGAAGGCCTTATTTATTTATATTGCCGGCCTGCGTGCCGAAGTATGGAATTCATATTCCTGTAATCTGTGACGCATGTTTTTTGTTTATCTTTTCTAACGTAGTCAAGTGGGGGGGTCCAGAGGGAAACTTACTTGGAAACCCCTGAGAGTCCGCTAATAGTCTCCCGGAACAGCGGAGTCACGCTGTTGGTAGCCCCATTTGGTCTGCGTATAGTAAAATTGTTAGGTGGGAGTACGACATTGGTCGACCGGGCGAGAAAGGCTTTGCATAGATCCAGGGAGGTGCACCTATTGAGAGGAAAGGGTCGGCTCTGAGATTTTGGCCGGCCAAGAGAGCCTCCAAAGGTGCCCAAGTTTAGCATTGGCTCGGGAGGGGAAGCGCTCAACGATCTTCCGGGTGTGTGGTGGGACCTCCTCGCTAAGCCCTTGGCCTTGTTCTTAGTTCCTTAGCCTCTAGCCTAGAGTTCTCCCTTGAGAGGAGTAAGTGTGAGGTCACCCCTCAACCTGTTGAGGGCCCGAACTCCACAGAGACTAAGACTTGTTCGCAAGTCTTGGTTTCAACAATGATAATTTCATATTATTATTATATTGTAGCTACAAATTATTTTGGTCACTAAATATGCACATTTAGTGGAAAAAAATTTAGTCAATAAAGACATTTAGTGACGAGGTGAGGACTTTGCGACGAATTAAATTCAATCACTAAATATCATTAGGAACCAAAATCTAACATTTAGTGATGAAAATTTGTCACTAAAAGTTAATTTTCTTGTAGTGTAGAATATATTGTAAACTATTATTCTAAGAAATTGTTTTCCTTCTTTAGTATAGTTGAACCTTTTCAAGACTTAAAGTCGTTTTTATACTTGAAAAAGAGAGCAAAGCAGACAATAGACGGAATTACCAGACCCTTTTAAAGAGGCTCATACTTACCCAAGGGATGCTAAGAAACCTGCAACTGCCATGGCAACAGTACCCGCATAGGACTTATCTGGATGGTAAGGCCATTTTTTCTTTCCAAATCCTCTCCCTACTAAATCCGCAACACCTGAATGAACGAATAATGTAATGAATCTTAACAGACAAACAAGTATACACAAGTGATATATATATATAGAGGAATAATTACCAAAAACTTCCCCAGGAGGTTAGCATAGCATAATTAACCCCCCCCCCCCCCCCCCCCCCCCCCCCGAAGTTTGTATTACATAACATCCACATTCAAAAATACCCCCTCGGAGTACATTTTCAGAGGGGTATTTTTGTGTATGGATGTTATGAGATGTAAACTTCAGGGGAGATTTTTGTAATTCCAAAGGAGTGCAAACTGTAATTTAGCAACCCCCCCCCCCCCCCCCCCCCCCCCCCGAAGTTTGTATTTCATAACATCCATACTCAAAAATACCCCCTCGGAGTACATTTTCAGAGGGGTATTTTTTAGCGTATGGATGTTATGAAATGTAAACTTCAGGGGAGATTTTTGTAATTTCAAAGGAGTGCAAACTGTAATTTAGCAAATGTAGAGGGGAGGTCCGGTAAATGACCATATATATATAATATTATGTTTAGATACATAAACCACTGATCCTTCTAAATACTTAACCATCACTCTAGTAACATATCATAAATTTTCCGTGGCAATCCTTTTCATGTTAACAATTACATAAAAAAGTGCAGCCCGGTGCACAAAGCATCCATCCCCTGCACAGCGAGGGTCCGGAGAAGGGTCCCAACCACAAGGGTGAAATGTAGGCAAACTTTACCCTGCATTTTTGCAAGAGGCTTCTTCCAGGACTCAAACCCGTGACCTCAAGGTCACACGGCGACACCTTAACTGGTGCGCCAAGGC
Organism: Dactylorhiza incarnata; assembly: GCA_033032865.1. Taxonomy (NCBI): domain Eukaryota; kingdom Viridiplantae; phylum Streptophyta; class Magnoliopsida; order Asparagales; family Orchidaceae; genus Dactylorhiza; species Dactylorhiza incarnata. The sequence continues at coordinate 3,428,805 of JAWHQI010000039.1, read as the reverse complement.
TCCCCTTCATGTTAACAATTACATACATGCCACTAAAATGATCTAAATTTACATAAATAACTAAAAATCATCTCTATCTAAATATTTAACATGTAAATTTAGTGTTTACATTATGAAAATGGGAGTATTGATTTGAAGTTAAATATGGAAATTGACATTGCATTCATGTACATGATAGAAAAAAAATGTGTTTTTCTTCATCAAGTTGTAAACATACCGTCTCCTGCGCACAAATTGCAGATTGCAGCAATCGCGATGGGGGATGTTCGCCAAAATATCAAGGTAGAAAATGTAATGGTGCAAGCATAGTACAGTGGGCCCTTCAAAAGTTCCCTAGGAAACGAGAGACCAAAAACCGAGCATAAATCATCATTTATAAGTACGAGTGACAGTACACGGGCACCCCGTGCGGCCGCGATAGTACCCCGGCCGCGACAGTGTCACGGCGCGATGACACTCCCGCTGCTCGCAACCTCACGTGTGACCCCTCTCTCTCCTCTCTCTTTTCTCCTTTCAAAGTCAAGTTAATTTATTTCATTTGATAGTCACGATTAGATAATATAATAATTACGACAATTTGAAAACTTCATTTGACAACTTGATTTTTACTTTTTTTGGATGCATAATTACGTAGATGGACATTATAATTTAAATTATTTTGAAATGAATAAAAAAATTTGATGACACTAAATTTAAAAATAAGGGGTAATATTGGCATTATGAATGTTTCACCAAAGACAACTTTTCTCTTTTAATATAGTATAGATATAGAGATGATGTATGCATGTATAAGCCACTGATGTATGGATAGCTGGAGGAATTGGAACCTGCGATCTCCATGTCTTGTCATTGACATGATTATTGCTTCATTTTTCCATATTCCAATTCCAAATAGCAACATTCTTACAATGTTGATACCTGGTGCTAGGGCTGCTAGAAATGGTGCCAGGTCTCCGGGACTACAAAATAGAAAAAGATCTCAATTACAAAAGCCAAATGCTACAAGAAAACAGATTTCAGCAAAAAAGAATTGTGTATGCTAAGCTCATGCACCGTTGGATGCACCACATATAGGTTTCTTCGGCTGCGAATATATATGGTCTGAAGTAGCGTATATGGCGCTTTACATTGCATATGGTGTGCGCATCACAATATGTACAACGCCTCACAACTTATACGCTATGATTTAAGATGAGCGCACACATCGCTGTATGCGCTCAGCGGACACAATAATTGTTCGATTTCAGCATCAGATGTTATCCAGAGGAAAAATGGAAATTTTACATTGATTAGACTTGAGTGAGCAACATGAATGCGGATATCGAGATTTCTAACTGATTTCGTTTACATAGTTAAGAAGCTTACCATCTATATAACAACTTACCTGAATAGAGGCCAACAAAGCATAAACACCAATCCAAAACTTATATGCACCAGCTTCCGGGTGGTTTTCTACAAAAAGGAAAAATGATCATAAGGCTTGGCTCAACTATAAGTCAATGTTAAAAAAAAAAACTATAAGTCAATGTTAGCTTACATCAACTGCAGATTTAGATTTACCTTAGGATAAGCAGGTTGCTTAGGCCGACCATTAAATAGGCCTCTAGGCAAGGCCACAGTGTATGGGTGTTTACCTGCCTACTAAGCCGATCTGAAATTCTTCGATGGTCCTCAAAAAGCCAAGTGTTTACTAGGGCGGACGAGCAACTAAGGATCAGTGCAGAATATGTTTTCAAATTTTATGTCTCTTTCTCTCTCTTTCTATATATATAGGGTAAATTACCGGGACATCCCCTAGGAGTTTGCATAATTACAGGTTGCACCCCTCTATCCTTCGAAATTGCATTTAACTCCCCTCTAAGTTATCCCAGTGTACAAAAATGTCCCTTCAGTTAGAAATATGAATGAAAAATAATAAAATCAGCAAAATTATTCTATGATATTCAATTTTACCCTTTGTAATAACTCTACATTGGAAGGTGTGACCTTTTGCTTTAGAAATATAGATGGAAAGTGATCAAATATGCCAAATTATTTTATGATATTCCAATTTTACCCTTTGTAATAACTCTACATTGAAAAGAGTGTGTTACATTTTACCCTTTGTAATGAATCTAAAATCATTATAAATGGATAAAATTGAAATATCATTAAATAATTGGGCTGATTTTATCATTTTTCATCCATATTTCTAACGGAAGGGGCTTTTTTGTAAACTGGGGAAACTTAGAGGGGGAGGTAAATGTAATTTTGAAAAATAGAGGGGTGCAACCTGTAATTATGCAAACTCCCAGGGGAGCTCCCGGTAATTAACCCTATATATTTATATCAATAAGGTGTCTATAGAGTTCTAAACAATCATTTATTTAACCAGATCTCCCCCTAATTAATTTTTCGATCACCTTGCATCACATTGGTGTCAACTTGATTCTTATGGGTTTTACCAGGTAGAGAAGAAACCATTGTGACCATGGAGTCATCTCTACTTGGATCATATTCCCTCAACTTGCTGAGTTATAGTAGACTTGACTTGAAGCTTGAGTCGTGGTCATGCCCCTCTGTTTCATAATGTATCTTCACATGCAAGAAAGATAAGGAAATAATGAATTTCACACGTCTCTGGTTACACCGTTGGCAGTGGATGCTTTCTACCCATTTTTTATTTGATAACTTGTCTGAACTACATGTGTCAAATTTGTTTCAACTTCCCGGCCAAACCTTTGAGTCAACTTTTTATGTGAAGTTAAACTAAGTGATTACTTCAAATTTGTTTTTCTTTAGGGAAAGGTCGTATTAAGCAATGACAAACACACCAACGAAAAGTAAAATTTATTCAAGAAAACACCCAAAAAGTGGGGACAAATTTCAATAAGTAGCACCTTTGGAATTCAAGATCTAGAACCAAATGGTGGTCCTTAGAATCAGGAACTCAAGATTCTGAGGTTGGAAAAAGGAGAATGTTGCGGAACGATAAGATTCCATGTTTCCTTGCGTGTATGATGCTCAAATTAGATCACAGCCTTGATACTGTCTCCTTGATCCTCTTTGAAGAAATTGGTATCACAAGTAAATCTAATGCAAACGTATTACAAATTAAGTCTTTAAATATCTACGATCATGATCGTATCCACTTCCTGGGGACTACAAAATTTGCACAAATAAAAGCAATATAATTCCTTTCATATATATGTAAAATGAATCCCCTAAAATAAAGGAAGAGATACGGCAAGATTGCACATCATTCATAATACTGACTGAAATTGGACAAGAAGATCGACCGCATATGCATAATAAGAGCAAGTATGTACACAAAATTTGATGAAAAGTTGTTGCATAAGTCCACAATACTAACATATGCATGCTAAAATTAAGCCACACTTGCGAGTATTTACATGAACCTTGCGTATGTATGCCGTATTGACCGAGGCCTTGGCGTTCATATGCAAGGCCCAAGCATACATATTCAAGGCTAGTGTATGCACGCAAGACCCACACATACATATTAAAGACTAGTGTATGCACGCAAGGCGTAGTATAACTTAATCATTTTCAGGCACTAAATAAATCTCCACGTAAGCGAGTAAGTCCACTTGATATGCATTATTGTCCAAGGGATTTTGAACAACTTGTATCGAGTTGGTATCACCTTGTCCACCTTAATTTGAGTCGAATTTTCTAACATGAAGTCAAACCTTCTATAGTAACAAATATATAAGAGTAGAAGACTATTCTAATGTTGATTGGGTTGATGTCAGAGTTGTAGATATCGGTAGACATGACTCATGAGTGATATGACAACCGACATAAATGTTTCATGGACAAAACGACATATTTTCAATATTTTTTGCAAAATATCTTTTTGAAATATATCGACCGATATATCAACTATCGATCGATATATTGGTCGATATACCGGCCGATATATCCTGATGATACATATATATCGTCTGACTTTTTTTAACTTTTTTATTTATTTCATGTTGCGTACCATGGTTTGATAGACAAACAAAAATGTTTTGATGTCTAAGTTATTTTGTGTCCTAGCTCTGGACTATCTTCCTACTTCCTATGGATTTCTTCCTTGCACTCATTCGTCGACGACATCAATTCTGCTTGGTCTTTGGACTTTAGACCGAGGGCTCTTGATGCAGGACGGCGCGTAGGGTTTGCGCGCCTGTCGGCTCTTTCTAGGAAAACCCTAAATGCATGCAATTGAACATTGAAATTTAAGCGGGCGTCGCACGACTTTAAAAATTAAGCAACTAATTTTTTATAAAGCACAAAAGTTACTATTTTGTTTAAAATGGGTTTTCTTGAAAAAATGATTCAATTCTAAATCCGGGGAGGGAAGTTCGCAATTTTTGTTCCGTTCCCCTTGTTGTAGCAAACGGAAATCGTGAACTCCAAATACGTTTCCGTTTGGAGTTTTCGACGTAGCGTTCGCTGACAAAATCCGTACGACAATCCAGCAATAAATCTATTAACCTAAAGAGAAAGTATAGACACACACAAAAGAAGAGAAAGAAACAAATTACTCACGGAAAGAGGCGTCTTTCCGCAATCGAAGTCGACGGCGATCCCGCGAGGAATTCCTCGTCACCCTCGATCTCCCGCTCCGAAGTCGGACGCTATAGCACACGGGCACCACGGAATAATTTCACTCACTCTCACACGAAAGTGGTTCCGCAGAAACTCAAACGCTCGCTGGTGTAAGGAGGTCACAAACTAAACAACCTAAATTCACTTACTCTCTCAAACGAAAGTGATTCCACGTAATCTCTAACACAAGAACTAAACTTCACTCACTATTCACACGAGAGTGGTTCCACGTAATCTCTAACAAAATAAAATCAAACAGGGAGACTACTTTTCTAATCTCAATCAAAGTGGCAAACAGGGCTTCAAATCTTCTTCAACAACTCCTACAGCAACATTAAACTAACCATGAACAGTAACTTTAATGTTACTGTTCATCTTCATCAATCGGAAACAGCATAAGGCAACAGCACCTTTCATTCAACATACACACACAGCTATTATTAGGAAGAATACTCTTATGGCAGCAGAAATTCAGCAATTACACATTTCTAACACCACTGTTCACAGGGAATCGAAGAAAACAAACTCCACCTAAGCCTATAATTCCATACAGAACTCAAACAGGAACCTAACATCAACAGGGCCTTCAATCTCACTATTCATCGTCTCCCTCACTCGCCTACAGGATCCGAACGGAAGTAGCAGTCACGTTTCTTCTTCAAATCAATTTTTTCCATCTCCTCTGTCTCTGCCGCATCTCCCTTTATAGGGTTTCGAAACAGGGCAAAGTAACTTCCTGCAGGTCTGAAGGTGCGGCCATGGCGGAATCATCGAGATGCAACCGTCGCTTTGTGAAGGAGTGGACGTGCTCGGCGGTTGGAGCCCGGAGGATGCGGTGGCGTGCTACGTTGAGGGAGCGTCGATGGCGTACGGGCTTTAAACGCACGCAACGGTTCCGCCAGTGCTTCCTGCGGTTGGAGGAAGGTGGATCGGCTGGGGGGGATTCTGACCGGCTCCTGTATAATATATAATATGTATACATATATATATATATGACTCTGCCTATATATATATATATTTTTTTTTTTTTTTACACACATAAAAATGAAATAACATTGCAACATAGAATGCAGAATGCGATAACTTAGGGCGGGTAGGGATCTGGACGGGTGCGGCGTCGGGCATTTTTTTTGCGTCGACCTGATCTGGGCTGGTCTCCACCAACTCTCCCCCGCTCGAAACCACTCATCTCTGGTGAGTGGTCTGATCGGTAGTGTTGTAGAAGATCGACATCCCTATGCTGTAACTCCTCGGCCAAGACCCAGCTGGTCTCGGTCTCTGGTCTGCCATGCCAACGAACCAAGTATCTCTGAAGACCACCATCAGCAGTGGTCGTTGTCTCATCATCCAATATCTGCCCGGGAACTAAGATCTGTCGCGGAAGTCTGTCAGCGGCTTTGGGAACTGGTATGAAAGAATCGCCTGATGTCTCATGCCCGGTCTGAAAACTATCAGTGAAAAACGGAAGAACTGCGGATCGCATGTCAGTAACTGAATGAATGTCGGTGTGTCCGGAATGTGGCTCCTCACTAGCACTCACCAACCCAGAAGCAACAAATGGAGGAGAAGGCAATGGAAAATCTAAAGACTCATGCGGGTAATCGTGGAATAAAGTCAGATCGGCTACGTCAAAAACCGGATTTGCTCCCCAAACGGAAGGCATCTCAAGTTCATACGCATTTTGCCCAATCCGCTTTACTACTCGAAAGGGTCCAGTTCTACGGTCAGCTAACTTCTTTATGGTACCCGAAGATAACCATTCCGGATTTAGCCGAACCATCACCAAGTCGTCCACTTTGAAACTAGTAGCTCTTTTATGCTTGTTAGCTTGAGTTGCGTATAAATCATAAGTATTATGCAATTTCCGCTCAATTTTCATGCAAATCATGCAAATGCAAAGAAATGAACTACTAACAAGACTGACTCCACAAACCGAAGGTTTTAGTTACTAAAAACAACTCCTGAGATAGGTACATGATCAGGAGGCTCCGAAGGTGGCTCATAAAAGACTTCATCGCGCGGGTGATGAACACTCAAGTGAACATCAGAGACATCAGTGATAAGATGTGTCAACATGGTGCGCGAACTGTCTCCACAAGTGCGGGCGATAAAACATAAAATCAACGAATCAGTGAGTGCACCCTCAGACTCGATTGTGCAACTAAGGATAGATACATCCCAAATGTGTGGTGAACCCATATGTGGTTCATCTGGGGGTTCACCGGGAGGGGTATAATAAAATTCGTCACAAATGCGACGAGTACTGATATAAGCTCCAAAAACATATGGAGTGTTCTCATATAAACGATAAAACACATGAGTTGTGACAGTCGCGATAAATGTACTAAGGAAATGTGAGGCATCAGGAGGCTCACCAGGTGGGACATTTGAAAACTCATCGCGAATACGATGGTCTTCAAAGTGATAACCATATGCACCGTTAATAAGCCGCGACTCTAGAATGAAGTGAGTAGGTGGTACGTCCCATAACTCATCTAGAGCGCGAGTGATCAAATGTTTACGATCAAGCCTCACTATATAGATGTCACTCTCAAAATCATCTCTTTGAGGCACTATCGACATCAGGGGTGATAATGGAGAAGGTATCCATGTCTTACAATTTAATAGTGTGTTACTCACATGAATCTCATCCGCACAAGGACGAGGTGGCTCATCTGGAGGCTCGATAGGGGGGTCGTCAAAGAACTCATCAGTAGAGTGGAGGTCCTCCAGAAGCAAACCATCAGAAAGGGTCGTGCTCCCGGAATAGGGAGAGGTGGCAACTTTGAGGTCACTACAAAGCTCTCGGCTCTCAATCGTGATGTGACTCGGTGCGCTATCGGGTGAAGTGTGCGAAAATTCTTCACTCAATAAAGAATCTAGAATCTAGAATCTCGGGTGAAGTATGTGAAAAGTCTTCACTCAATATAGATATAGTCTCAATGGTGGTCTCACTAAGTGGGGCAGACTCTCGTGGGGGTTGACTCCACACATCCTGTACTAGAATATCAGGCAGAGTGGGTGAAATTTCCCTGCCTTGGGAAGAGGAGTGCTCTCGTCGGCCCTTAATGGACACCATCATGTTCGTTTTCGGAACACTAGGAGGATCACAACGTGTAGTGTACACTTGACGAGGGTGACCTCTACAAGATTCTTGAGGGTAATCGTGATGATCGTCCATAACATGATCATGTCGTGCTGGTGGTTGGACGTGAGTCCTACAAACGTGTGGGGGTGGTCGCTCATATAACGACTCAGTTTCCTCATATAAAGGTGACGTGTAGTATCGGTAACTGGAGTGATACTGAACTCTACCCTCATAAGTCGATGGATCAACAAGATCCACTCGAGTGCGGGCTCCATGGGGGTGGGAGTAAATGGACTCGTAATCCTCAAATAAAGGATTTCTCCAATGTGTAGACCCTTCTAGATAGTGGTGTGGGGTTTCGTGATGGGGTCTAATGGAATGCCAATCTCGAATGGGAGGTGGCATTGAACCTCGAGGGGGTACCTCTAGACTATTCATCCTACCACTAAGGTTTTTAAATCTTTCTCGCACTTGATAGACACTCTCGGTTAACGTTGTCATTTGGTGGGCGAAGGGTAGAAACCACGGGGGTGGTTCATTACCTTCGTCTCCGTAACTCAGGTGACCACGTTCAATTTGACGCATCTCACTAACCTATCACTACACAGATGCATGCAAGACACACAAGTAAGATGGATGATTAAAAAATAAAAACTTTTTTTTTAAATTAAATGCTATGCGGATTTCGAAACTAGCTCTATATCTTAGAAAAATTAGTGATAGGTTAGTGAGAAAAATTAGTAGGTTAGCTCTATATCTTAGAAAACTAGTTCCTATTCTACACAGGGCGGATTTCGAAACTTAGAAAAATTTCGGAACCTAGCTTTGATACCAAATTGATGCAGGGCGTCGGGCATTTTTTTTGCGTCGACCTGATCTGGGCTGGTCTCCACCAGCTCTATATCTTCGATCGTCGTCGACAACTTCCTGACCCCTGCCTTCTCTTGGTTTATTTCATGTATTATAGCATTACTACTTGTGTAACATAAAATGCATACTAATTTGGTAGATTTAAAATTTCAAGAAGTGTTAAAATTTTAATATATCAATATATATATTTAAAAAATGATTATATGTAAATATAATTATGTATATAAATAATTAAATGTTGAAATCCAATATATGAAATATCTCCAAAATATCCCCCGACATATTAAAACCAACATGAAAAACTCAAACCGACATGTCCCTGCCATCCGACATTCCCCTGCCATCTGACATTTGCAACCTTGGTTGAAGTACATTTGAAAGAGGGATTTATATGACGGTCGTTAGAATCGACAGAGTAGAAGCATGCAAGGGAAGAGAGCTTCATGGTCGATGAAGGAATTGACTTGGGAGCAATCAAGAGGAACGCGTCGACAAAAAGAATGGGAAGTGTGTGCAACGTTAATGGAAGTGACGAGATGGTTGTGGGGTATTAGGGAAACATCAGAAAGTATAGATTAGGTTGTTCTGTATTGGGGAAGGATAAGGTTGTTGTGCTAGAGACGAGGTGGGTTAGGGACATAAAAGATGAAGCTTGGGGCAGTATTGTGGCTTGTCAGTTTGGGCTATAAACAGTAAAAATAGAGGAGACTTTGAGGAACAAAGTTGGAGGCAGAGGGCTTAAAGTTAGGTTGTGGCGCAGTAGAGCTCTTTATTACAATCGGTTCAATGTTAGAAGGTAAGTAGGTAGAAGAAGTGGGTGTGTCAGCTCGATGGGAATGCAGTTGGAGTAAATTGGAGAGAATACGCAAGAGTGGGAGCTACAACTGATGGCAGGGATGTTGGCGAGTGCAACACCCATCTAATCGAAGCTTAGGTGCATCGATGCCACAGTAGGGGACATGTCGAGCGAGGAAGGGCGTGACATGATGGCTATTTCTCGACAATCAAAGGAGCAATACGCAAAAAGCATCATCAAGTCGGATCAATTGATACCAACTTAAAAAGAAAGATTAAATTAGAATATGAAAAGGGATCTAAACTTGTGAGGCATGCTTGCGCCACCCGGTCATGGGGTATGTGTTACAGATACGGAAACGGGCAAGGGACGAGGACAAGACGCATATATTGACATCGGGACCGAGGAGAAGACGACGTGGATCCCAACACAACGACGGACGTTCACCAGTAGCGCTCACAAGTGTAGAACACCCATCAGCTTTATATACTGTTTTCTCTTGCGTATCTCAGAACTAGACACTATATATGTCTCTGCGTGTATCTCATTGGGATTATCTTAGAGTAAGATCACTTTTGGGAAAGCACAAGGGGATGAAATCCATCTCTCTTCTTCCTCATTCTTGACTCCTCTTCCTCCTCTTCAACCCTAGAACCTAACATTTGGTCCGACCTGCCTCGCTTCCGCCACGATTTTCGTCGCCCGAAGCCCACGTTCCATCCGCACACTCTGCTGCATTCGTGTCATGCGCGCTGTCCGTACCTGCCGTCAGTCCCGTCTCCGTCCGAAGGTGCGCCTCCCGTGTCCATTCCAGTATCGCAGAGGCGCTATTTGCTGCGTCTTCTCCATGCGCGTACGCACGATCCTGCATCCCGTGTCATCTGCGCGCCTCCAACAAACAACCAGCCTGGCATTTTCAGCGCCCGTCCAGTGGCAATTTCCTGTGACCGATCGGCCAGTTCCTACTATTGATCGACCGATTCATGCGACCAATCGGCCTGTTGTTGCGACCGATCGGCCGATTCCTGCGACCGATCGGCCGATTCCGGCGACCAACTGATCAGTCGTTTCCTGCGACCGATAGATCTGTCATTTCTCGCGACGTTACATCGCCCGTTCGACCTCTCCTGCGCATTCTAGTGGCTCCCAACAATTGTCTTCCACATCCGATCGGGCCCTCACAGCGACGTCGCTGCTTCCATGAAGCTTTTATCCGATCTCGCATGCCCACAACACCTACATTGCTCGTCTGGCCGCTCACCGCCCTTCCTCTCACGTACATGCCCCCCGGCTCCGCTCTATGATGCACTCTGGCAAACCAGCGCCTTACACTCTCATGGATCCGGTCATCTCCCGCCGCCTAGATGCTCATGAGGCGTCCATTGCCTAGCTACAGTCCTTAATGCTGCAGATGGATGCTAAGTTCGACACCCTACTGGCCGGACAACTGAGTGCTTCATCGCCCTCCAACACGGAGTCCCCATCGCTTCTCGGGGCGCACCCGGACCTTCCACGAGACCCTATTCCGCCGCCGGCGGGCTTTACTCCTCCACTCCATTCGTTCGACATCCCTTCCTTCAATGACACCGACCCCATGGGAGGGATTGCCCGTGCGGAACAATTTTTCGACATTTATCTGACTTTGGAGCCACAACTCACATCGACTTGGAGGGGTCAGCCCTCCATTGGGTCTGCTGGCTACTAGAGAACAACGCTTCGCTCTCTTGGGCGAAACTTCAGCAGGACCTCATCGTTCGTTATGATGTTTGCTATTCCGAGACAGCAATTGAACGTTTGTGTGGTGTTCGCGAATTGGATTCCTTGACGACTACATCGACGAGTTCATTGTCATGGCGACGCTCGTTCCTGGCTTACCGCCAGATCACTACTTGGACTTTTTCATGCAGAGGCTCCTCCCCCACATCAGCCACCACCCTCAGACGATTAATGATGCCATGGATCTAGCCCGCTTGGTGGAAGAGGACTTCAAGGTCACCTCGATCGATACCAAACAGCTACCGGGGAGTTCTACTCCCCCACCATTTACCTACCCTCCCCCACCCTTCCGGCCACCACCCCAGGGGCATATCGTGGATCCCCCGTGTCTCAGACCACCTACCCGACCGCCCTGGCCATCGAACATCCCCCGGATGACCAACCACGAGTACCACGACCTTCGCACTAGGGGCCTCTGTTTCCGTTGTAAACAACCTTACTCCCCGACTCATGACTTCCCTCTGAAGGAGCTTTGCATCACCATTGGCGAGAAGGACCCAAAAATCACCCTTGGGGATTTTGAAGCCTTAGAAGGCGATGCTTTACCTGCTGACATGGGTCCCCCTGCACGGCTGCATCGTTTCAAACTTATGTGCTCTGCGAGTGGAGGCACCTCTAGCCCCCTCACTATGACGCTCGTTGATTCCCTGGCTAGCACTCCCAGACGGTGCTGAGTGGTAGTGGGGTCAGCAACAATTTCAGCTCTGTTTGGGATACCAGTGCCATTTTAAAAGGGAGAAGTTCAAAAGAGAGATTTTAAACTGCATTTTCAAAACTGAGAAAAATGTTTGGGTAACCTATGTTTGCAGTCAGTTTCAAAACTGAAAAACATTTTATCTGTTTGGGAAATCGCCGTTCCGGTGGCGGTTAAAAATAAAGCATACACAAAACTCTAATAAAATGCAAAAAAAAAATTTAGAACATTGAAATGCAAACTTCACGGGTCAAGGGCTTTAACCACACAGCAGGTGGAAAATAAAATCCGAGCAAAACACCATCTTCATGATTTCTTCAAAAATAACTCAGCAATTCTGCGGAAAATAGTAATATCAAATATTCCCTTATAAAAGTTTAGAGATATATATCTTGGTGATATCCAGAATACAAACATCAAAATTAAATTCAATAACGGTCACTATCTACTTAAAGCAAATAACCTTCTCAGTAAAGCATGAATCCACTACGCAGGATTGTAGGAGGAAAGAAATTCATGCAACCATTGAACAAGCTGACGTCTTCCACGCCGGCGGCGGCGAGCTCCGATGAATTGGTCACGCATTCTCCACTGCCTTGGTCTAGAAAGTAGCAGCACGCTCTGAAGCCGTCGAATACCCTATCTCCCTCGATGCATGAATCTGCTATGTATGGCGGTAAGGCCCTACATCCCGAAGTTGCCGGAGCTGTAGCAGTCGCCGTTACAACTAGCAGCGCGGAAATTATGAGAACGTCAGCGGCTCACATTGCCGGCAGCGACTTCTCAACGGATGAACGGATTCCGCCCACGCCTCCTCCCCGACGAGTTCTCCTTCACCTCCCTCTTCCGACGATGGCGGCGGAGGAACCCATCAACGTCATGACTGCTCCAAAAGCCAAGAAAAAAAGGACGGGGCACAATCCAGCGAGGGAAAATGAGGAACAACCATTCTCGACGGGGCGAGCTGGAGATCGAACCACCAGTTTCAAAACGGCACTAAAGTACCCTTTTCAACTGGCCGTTTAAAAAGGGACCTATCCAAATGCATAGCTCATTTTATTGTACAGCTCCGGTTAGAACGAAATGGATCCATAAAGGAGTTCCAAATAAGCCTTTCATTTCCCCACGCCTGGCGCTACAGCTCGGCATTCGCCTGACTCCTTCCCCTCTACTTGTTATTTTCTTGGGAGACGACCGATGCACTACAACTGGGGGCCTCTGAACGGACCTGCACAAGACTGTGGTCCCCTGCCCTCTCCGCGCAGATTTCTACTATTGTGAGCCCGGTGATCTTGACGCTATACTCGGCGTCACGTGGCTTCATACACTCGGGGACGTGCATCTCAACTGGGAAGCATGTGTTACGGGCTGCACGCCCGCTTATCTAGTATAATTATCTTTAGTATGTTTATGTTATAATTATGAAAGTGGGCCTCGAGCACCGGGCTTAGACATTAGGAGTTATTATTATCTTTTGTCATGTAATGTGTTGTAAGCCTATATAAAGGCATCAGGGGTATTATATGAGCAAGTAAGAAGAATTCTAGTTCCCGTCTTTGAGTGTGAGGTCTTGGTAGCTCTCTCCTCCAACGAGCAAGCCCCTCCTAGGCAGCCGCGGTCATGGCTCCATAGTATCTCCGAATCCGCATCCCCACCTCCGACCACTCTTCCCGGCGATCTCCGATCTAGGTCCATAACAACTTGATATCAGAGGCTCTCGGTCCTCTTCCGCCTACGCACACCGACGATTCAGCGTGCTTATTCCTCAACCAGCCGGAATCACAGTCGAACTCGCTGCCAGCACTAACCGCACTGCCTCCCTACTTCCTCCGCTGTGATTCACGGCCCGTCAAATTCCATCCCCTCCGCACGCACGCCCACATCTCCACTGCGATTCATGACCGTCAAATTCCAGTCGCTGTTTCTCGTTCCAGCCGCATATCGCCAAGCTTGCGATTCACGTCCTCTGTTTCTCCGTCTGCTCCATTCTCGATCATTGTTTCTCCGTCTGCTCCATTCTCGAGCCGCACAATTCACAGCCCGTCAAATTCCAACGATTCACGACCGCTGTTTCTCCGTCTGCTCCATTCTCGAGCCGCACGCTTCCTTCGACTCACGATCGAGCCCTTGTCCGCCTGACATCCTTCATCGAGCCCCTCCAGACCATACCATACTCGCACGCCGCCAATTTTGAGCCCCACACCTGCACGCCTCTTCTCACGACATTTCACATCCGTTCTATTTTTATTTCACATCCATTATTTAATTAATATCCGGCTACCTACTGCCTAGGCACATTTCAGCCCCCCCCCCCACCCCCACCCCCACCCCCACCCACGCAGAGCAGCCTTTATTCCTATATTTAATACCCCCCAAAGCCACTCTCCCCTTTGTATTTTTAGCCCTCCCAGCAGACTAAATTCATATCAACCCAACCATTCCTGATTTAGAGGGCCGTGAGCAAAATTATGTCACTATTGGGCGACGATGCGGCTCTCGTGGTCATTCTCAATCATCCGACGCAACGCAATCAGACCGTCCTATCACCCGCTCCTCTTCTCGCTCCTCCTCTCGCACGATGCGTGACTCATCTGACCAACTAAGTCAGATTATGGCCATGCTGCAGGCCGTCATGGCACAACAGGCCGCGCAAACTGCTCTCACGGAACGACAACAGGAGGCCCTTACTGCGCTCTCCAAACGCCTTGATGATCTTTCTACCGCACCCGCACACGATCGTATAAGCAGCAGTCAGGCACCGCCACTTCTTCGCCAAGCTCCGCCACCACTGACCGCCCACTAGCCACCGCCACCAGTCCTCGCGCACCCAGTCGCTGCGATTGAACCACGCTACACCAGATTAGAATTTCCAACCTATGATGGGAAAAGTGATCCCTTGTGCAGGCTCACCAAATGTGAGCAATTCTTCGACCACCAGCAAACTCCGCCAGCAGGCCGAATCCATCTAGCATCTTTCCATCTGCTCGACTCCGCGGTTTTGTGGGCCTCTCGACTTCTCACCGACCGACCGAATCTGCCATGGAACGACTTCAAAAGGTTATGCAACTTGCGTTTCGGACCTCCTATCCGCAGCAACCCCCTCGGAGAACTCACATCTCTACGACAAACGGGGTCAGTAGAAGAGTACCTGGAACAATTTCAGCTTCTCTTGGCGCATGTTCCCCTTTCCCCGGATATGCAAGTCAACATTTTTACTGCGGGACTTCGCGAGCGCCTGCGACTGGATGTCGAGTTTGAGACCCCGCCAGACTTAGTGACTGCAATGAGTCTGGCCCGGCTCTGCGATCGTCGCCTCCAGCTAGCACAAACGGCCTACCCTCCTGCCACCAACATCGTTCAACAAGGTCGTATCGAGGGCCCTCCAGCCCCTCCGGTCCGCCGATTATCCCGGGCGGAGATGCTGCAACGACGTGCCCAGGGATTATGTTTTAATTGCGATGAGCAGTACACTCGCTGCCACAGGTGCAACCGACTCTTCTATCTACACGTCGAGGACTCTGGCGACAAGGGCATCGGATAAAGCTTGAGGACAAGCTCTTTTTGGAGGAAGGGTTAGATGTTACAGGCTGCGCGCCCGCTTATCTAGTATGATTATCTTTAGTATGTTTATGTTATAATTATGAAAGTAGGCCTCGAGCACCGGGCTTAGATATTAGGAGTTATTATTATCTTTTGTCATGTAATGTGTTGTAAGCCTATATAAAGGCATCAGGGGTATTATATGAGCAAGCAAGAAGAATTCTAG
This sequence comes from Dactylorhiza incarnata, assembly GCA_033032865.1. Classification (NCBI taxonomy): domain Eukaryota; kingdom Viridiplantae; phylum Streptophyta; class Magnoliopsida; order Asparagales; family Orchidaceae; genus Dactylorhiza; species Dactylorhiza incarnata. Next base: position 3,413,216 of record JAWHQI010000039.1, on the reverse strand, counting down.
TTCCCGTCTTTGAGTGTGAGGTCTTGGTAGCTCTCTCCTCCAACGAGCAAGCCCCGCCCAGGCAGCCGCGGCCATGGCTCCATAGTATCTCCGAATCCGCATCCCCACCTCTGACCACTCTTCCCGACGATCTCCGATCTAGGTCCATAACAGCATGACTATGCTCTTTTCTCAAGCGGAAGTCCTTTTCTTCTTGGCAGGGGAAGCATCCTTTTCTAATTTGTCGGTGGCACCCCATCCTCCTCAGCAACCCGCCAGGCCTCCCCTCCACTATCTCAGCTGCAAATCCTGGTAGTTTCCTCTGCCTTGAGGACAAGACGATTTTTTGAGAGGGTGGTATTGTTACGAAGACGGAAACATGCAAGAGGCAAGGAGACGAGGACACGACGCATATGTCGACGTCAGGACCGAGGTGACGACGACACGGATCCCAATACGACGATGACATAGATCCCAATACGACGACATACGTTCTTCAGTAGCGCGCACGAGTGTAGCGCACCAATCAACTTTATATGTCATTATCGCATTTGTATTTTGGGCCATGAGTTATTTACCGATTTTCCCTTGCATGTCACGGAACTAGGCACTATATATGCCTATGCGTGTATCTCATTCGGATTATCTTGGAGTAAGATAACTTTTGGGGAAGTCATAGGGGAAGAAATCCTACACTCTTCTTCCTCCTTCTCGACTCCTCTTTCTCTTCTTCAACCCTAGCACCAAACAGTTTGGTTCCCTCAAAGAACTCCTCTCCAGACGAGAGATACAAAAGTCTCTACAAGCTACCTACAAGTCATGCTTTAACCTCCTTATATTGAAGATAGAGACACTCGTAATAAAACAATAAAACATTATTTAAATATATATTAATAAAATAAACTAAAATGCTTTGGATCTTCTCTCAATGTGTAAGGGATCGTCAGAGGGAGTATAGACATCCTCTTAAGGTGCACGTGCCTATGAGTAGACGACTTAACTTAGAACCCACCTTCTTGAGGTTGTCAAACCGTCTTACTCTTTTTTACAACAAACAACAACACTCAAGCCTTTATCCCACCATAATGGGGTCGGCTATATAGATATTTTGTCGCCATTGCGCCCTATCCTTATTCATAATCTCACTAATGACTAAGTACACCGTGTATTTCCTTATAGTTTCATTTTAAGTCTTTTTTGGTCGACCCCTCCCCTGTTTAACATGCCTTGTGGCTAAACTCTCACAACACCTAATAGGTACCTCTCTAATGGTCTCCTTTTCACATGTCTGAACCATCTTAATCGAGCTTCTCATATCTTCTCTACAATTGGTGTCACTTCTGTCTTATCCCTGATACATTCATTCCTAATTTTATCCAGTCTCGTGTGTCCACACATCTACCTAAGCATTCTCATCTCCGCAACTTCCATTTTTTGCTCATATACATAATTCACTACCTAACACGCAGAAACATAGAGCATCGCTAGTCTAATTGCAGTACGATAAAACTTGTCTTTAAGTTTTAATGGTATTTTGCGATCGCATAAGATCCCAAACACGCCTCTCCACTTCAACCAACCTGCTTGAATTCTATGTATCACATATTTATCTACACCTCTATCTTTTTAAACTATCGATCCCAGATATTTAAAACACTGACAGGGATTTATCTTGGTCACCCAACTTAATGACGTAGTCATCCGTCCTTTTTGCACAACTAAATTTAAGCTTCATATACACTATTTTTGTCCTGCTCAACATAAAACCCTTCTTTTCTAAAGTGTCTCACCAAGATTCAAGTTTCGTGCTTACATCCTCGCATGTCTCATCGACCAAAACAATATCATCTGCAAACAATAAACATCAAGGTATTGCTTGTTGGATATGTTCGATGAGCTCATCTAAGACAGGGCAAAGAGATAAGGGCTTAAAGCTAACCCTTGTAGTCAATACTGATAGAGAATTGTTGTGTTAACCCTCCAAATGTCCTCACCCTCGTCACTAAATTTGTATACATATCTTTGATTACGTCAATGCATGATACATTTACACTTTTTTCCTAGGACTCTCCATAAGACCTCTCTTGGAACCCTATCAAAAGCCTTCCCAAGATCGATAAACAACATATGCAAATCTTTTTTTTTCTTTCCAATAATTGTCAATGAGTCTCCTCAAGAGGTGTATAGATTTCATGGTCGACCGCCAGACATAAATCTAAATTGATTCTCTGATATGTTAGTCTAACTCTCTATTACTCGTTTGCATAATTTCATGGTGTAACTCATTAATTCAATTCCTCTGTAATTGACACAATTTTGCATATCTCCTTTGTTTTTATACAAAAATACCAAGATACTTTCTCTCCATTGGTCTGACATCCTCTTTGTCTTCAGTATCTTATTGAAGAAACATGTAAGCCACTAAATTTTTTCCTTCTCTGGGCATTTTCATACTTCTTCCTTTGAGCATCATTTACCTCTGATGCTTGACTTTTACGATAAAAGGTTATATTCATATACTCCTCTGATTTACTTAACTCTTCCAAGCTCAATTTATTATCTTTTTAGCGCTCTTTAATAGTCACATCATTCGTCAAAACCGTATCTGTTTCATCTTTTATGCATTTAACTTGGCTTAAATCTCTTGTCTTTCTCTCTAACTCGAGCAATTTTATATATATCACGCACTCCATCTTTGCTATCTAGTCGCTTGTAAAATTCTTCGTAAGCTTGACTTCTTGCTTTACTTACTATTTTTTTAGCTTCTTTCTTGACAACTTTATACTTTGCCAAGTTTTCATCATATCTTGTCAAGTTTTCATCATTCCTATAAGCGTCTTACTCTTTATTATATTTTGAAAAATTTAAGCAAGAATATTTAGTTTGTTTATGGAGCCTTAAGAACTAACTTTGCAATGAATGATTTCAGAGGCGATTCAATAGAGTTCTCTTGAAGTTTTTGGGAATTACATGTGCTTTAAAGGTCTTAGGAATACCTTAGCCAACAAAGTTCTTTAAAGAAGATAAAATACAAGGGACCTCTTTGGCATTACGCTTTTAATTCCGCTTAGTTTTGTCACTACTTTTGTTACTTTTTCATTCTAACATCTCTTTCATGTTCCTCCTCATCCCGTGTTTCTCTATATGTCCCGTGCACTTGGACCTCACTTCTCTTTATTAGCTCGAGTTGAGGTAAGGCAAGCTCCTTAGTAAGGGCCATAAGGGTCGGCTACAAAATGGGCTAGTTGAAAAAATCTCTTACAAGTACGAAGGTACATTGAGTCGTGTTCACGTGGCAGATAAGAAGGCCAAATTGCAATGTCTAAGTGAAACCATCCCATCTCCTAAGATATTTAAGAGGTTGTAAATGAATCTAATTTACTTGTTGTCGAGCTATGTTGTTGATTTTTTTGTTAACGAGTTATGTTGTCGAGTAATGCTTGAAAAGTAATGGTCGATGAATACTCTTGACCAAGAATTATTGGTTGGCCACTATTAGCTGAGTATATTTGATCAAGTATTATTGCATGAGTACTCTTGACTAAGTATTGTTCATGATGATCTTTTTAACGGCTTTTTCCTTGGTAGCTTTAATTTCTCTGATCTGGCGACTTGGCTCGTTGTTGAGCCAACGCAGCTAAGGTAGACTTGGTCAATCATCAAACTTGCGCGAATACAAAAGTACATACTTGGTTCAAAATTGAATTAATTTAATTTGAGTCAAATCAACCTAAAGTAATACACTTGTTTATGTGAATACCAAATTTTGGGTCATCAAGTCAACTCGAACGATTTTAGGGCGAGTTGTGATAAACTCGAAAAAGGCTCGAAATCTAATTCAAGTTTGAAGTAGAGCTCAAACACAATTCAAAATGTATTTGATGTTAAATGGAAAATATTATATTTATATTTTTACAACAATATAACTACAACAATTTATTTATTTATTATTATTATTAAAAAAATATTTGTATAATAAATTTGTAGAATGACATTGAAATGCCTAATGGGAAGAGGCACGCGAAATTTCGCGCTGCCCTAAGATTAATATTATCTCCCTCTTGTGCAGGTTAACCACGACAAATTAATCTCAAGGTACAATGTCCCCCCTCACTTCCGAAAACTTCGAATTGCATATGTCTTCGAAGCGTTTTAGAAGATTTGGTTCTGTGTAGATGCCCAGAATAATTTAAGTAATAAAATAAATTCAAACCAAAGCACAATCGATCGACGATTGGATTTTTCGCAGCGACGCAGTAGAAAGTAAAATCAAATAGTACAGTTCGCGCAAAAACTCCATTCTCCTCATCGGCGTTGTTCTCCCAATGAATATGAAGGGGAGTTAAATTAGGAGTGAAAATAGCAACGAAAATAGGAGAGCAAAATTAGGATAGAAAGTAGGAGAAATTCCAATCTCCCGTAAACTCATTTACGGAATTAATTATAAGAATTTTTCGTATACCATAATGGGACACACCCTTTCAAATCGTATCTCATAATGAGACACATCTTTTCATATTGTATCTCATAATTGGACACGCCCATTTGAAAAAAAAAATTAATTAATTAAAAAATAAATATTAGGATTTTCCGAATAGGTTTCGTGTCTCAAAAGGAGATGCACCCGTTGGAAAATAAATAAATAAAAAGGTTTTTCCCATTTCACATTTTAATTAATATTTTAGAAATTAATATTATAACAATTCCCCCACAAGAGAGGAAAAATAAAATAATCAAATATTATATATATATGAGCATCTAATTATACTATATATCAATATAGGTGTCATATAGACTAAAAACTATATCTTGTGTAGAAATTCTTGATCGCAAAACCATGGTAGTCATAAAATGACCTTACACAACTTGGTCTTATTTTATCAAGCATTTGTTAATACACATATAGTATGAACCAAACATTATACTTTTTCAATACGGGTTGCACATTTAAAGGTCATGTGCAGTAGCTTGATTTTCATGAGATATCTAGGGTTACAACCCAATTACCCATAGCCACGGCCTCATGATAATCTCACTTAGGTCAGGTGATGTCTCAAAAGTTCATTAATGTAAAGTAACTCGCAAAAATATGTTATTAGCATCATTAAGAGTATTAGCTCATCCTTAACATACAACTAGAGCACACAGTACATCATAAGAATATGATTTGAGTATTAACTCATTATTTGTGCTCCCATATTCACGTCAACAGTTACGTTCTTCCCATTTCAAAACCTTTCAAGGTTGGGCGTCCACTGTTGGTGAGTTCAATTGGCTTAAGTCTCATTCCTCTTGTTGCTTTAAGAATCTTTGATTTTCAAGACCCTTAGTAAAGTAATCTGTCAAATTAAGTTGGCTAGTTACAAAGACAAGAGACACTATAAAATTATTTTTATATTCTTTTATAGTCTCATATCTTAACTGTAGGAATCTATTTGTTTTCCTATTACAGTTTCCTTGTTCTAGAAGATCTAATAAAGATCTATTATCACAATGTATTGTAATTGCGGACATTGGTTTTTGTATAAATGGAATTTCAGATATTAGATTCCTTAACCATTCCTCCTCAATGCAACTAGTATCCAAAACTACCATTTCAGCATTTATGGTACTTTTGGCAATTATAGTTTGTTTACAAGACCTCCAACTTATTGCTCCACGACCAAGGAGAAATACAAATCCCGTGGTTGATTTTACATATAAGGTATAAATGACACAATTAGAATCAATGTATCCTTCAATATGATTAGGAAAGTTAGAATAAACAAGACTATAATTATTGAACCCATTAAATATTTGAACACTCGTTTCAAAGCATCCCAATGATCTTATAAGGATTACTAGTAAATCTACTTAATCTAGATACAATATAAGAAATATCTAGTCTAGTACCAGTAGAAATATAATTAAGTGATCCTTTTAATTTTGCATATTTATTTTGATATAGAGGTTCACCATTATTCTTAATAAGATGTGTCTTATGATAAAAGGAGTATTTCAATCCATAATAATTAAACTTTTTCAAAAGTTTTTCTATAGCATGAGATAATGTAATTGAATAACAATTATTTATTATATTTATTTTCATGTCAAGTATATAATCGGCTACACCTAAGTCTTTCATATCAAATTTATTAGATAAATATGACTTAACTTGATTTATAACATTTATAGAAGTGCCAAAAATTAATATGTCATCAACATATAAAAATAACAAAACATAATCACTCATAATAATTTCTGAATATAAACATGTATCAAAACTATTAATTCTACAATTATATTCTAAAATTATTTTATCAAACTTTGTATGTCATTGTTTAGGAGCTTGTTTTAAATCATAAAGTGATTTAATTAATTTGCATAGTTTATTTTCCTTTTCCATTTCAATAAAGCCTAAAGGTTGCTCCATATAAATTTTTCATCAAGATCACCATCACTGAAGGCAGTTTTTACATTTATTTGATGAATTAGTAATTTATATATCGAAGCTAAGGCAATTAGAGTTCTCATAGTAGTAATCCTAGCTACAGAAGCATATACATCCGTGTAATCTATACATTTACGTTGAGTAAACCCCTTAGAACTAACCTAGCTTTATACTTATCAATTGAGCCATCAACTTTAAGTTTCTTTTTAAAGATCCACTTACATCCTATATTCTTACTACCAGGAGGCAAATCAGATAAAACCTTAAGTTTTAATTTTTAATATCGAATCCATTTCACTTTGAATGGCTTCTTTCCATTGCTTAGCATCAGAGGATGACATAACTTCTTCATAAGTAGAAGGGTCCCCTTCACAAGGAAGTAGTACAAAGTTCTATCATTTAACACATTTCTACATTTTTCTCTACTAACTGCAGTAACTTAAAATTGTTCAGAAAGTATAGTGTCCGAACTAACAATTTTTGTCACTAAATCTTAAAATTCATGAAGTTGTTCATTCATAGGTTGATCTTCCTTAAATATAAAATTACGGAATGAAGAAATAGTGAAACGATCAACTCCAGCGTTATCGTTTCCGTAACGCTGGTCTAAAGCAGTCCATAGACTCATAGTAGTGTATGATGGAGAAAAGCACGATATAAAGGACCATCTAAAACACTTAAGATCCTAAATTTACAATGAAAATCAATTTCCTCGGAAGAAGGAATTTGAGTAGGTGTAGTTTTGGATCTGGGTGGAGTGGAAGACACTTCTACAATTTTTCCCTGGTTGTGGCAGTATCTTTCTGATGATGTCGGATCTGAAGTAGGAATAAGACTTCCTTAAATGCAGTGATTAAACCTAAAATTGTAAGCCAATATTCAACTTGAAGTTGTCATGCTTTAAAATCATTAGAGCCATTGAATTTTTCAGGTTTAATAGAACTTGATTCGGAGAAAGTGATCATGATTTCTGTCATCAAATAAGGTAAAAATATTAATGGCAATATTAATCTAAGATTGTTAAATGAAAAATATTATATTTATATTTTTAAAACAATATAATAACAACAATTTATTTATTTATTTATTTTTATTTTGAACAAATATTTGTATAATAAATTTGTAGAATGACATTGAAATGCCTAATGGGAAGAGGCACACGAAATTTTGCGTTGCCCTAAGATTAATATTGTCTCCCTCTTGTGAAGGTTAACTGCGACAAATTAATCCCAAAGTACAACGTCCTCAGGCACTTCCGGAAACTTCGAATCGCACAAGTCTTCGAAGCGTTTTAGAAGATTTGGTTCTATTTAGATGCTCAGAATAATTTAAGTAATAAAATAAATTCAAACCAGAGCACAATCGATCGACGACTGCGTTTTCCGCAGTAATGCAGTAGAAAGCAAAATAGAATAGTGCAGTTCGCGCAAAATCTCCTTCTCATCATCGGCGTTGTTCTCCCAATGAATATGAAGGAGAGTTAAATTAGGAGTGAAAATAGGAGAGCAAAATTAGGAGAGAAAGTAGGAAAAATTCCAATCTCTGGTAAACTCATTTACAGAATTAATTATAGGAATTTTTCGTATTTCACAATGAGACACCCTTTCAAATCGTATCTCATAATGAGACACATCTTTTCATATTGTATCTCATAATGGGACATTAATTTGAAAAGGAATTTAAAGTTAGAACAAGAATGAGCAATTTACTGTCTCACCAATAATCCTGCGACTGTAAGGGAATGAGTCAACTGTGAGCATCTTCCTCGTCAAATAGATTCAGATCCGCCCAAGAGGAGACATCCAGGATCAGTACACACAATCACTCTTTCCTTAGATCGAAACAACATTCTCAAAGTCAAAGCTATTGGCGTTAATCTTGTCCTTTTTCTTTTTTTCTATCACATATTTCCAGTTTTGCCTGTATGTATTCATGGTGGTCACGTTTCTATTTCCATGTAACTGTTTGGTTTTTTGCTTATATATATCTAGCTAGCCGTGTTCAAAAAGACCGGGCCCGAGGAGCCCGCCCGGGCCCGGCCCGGAAAAAGCCCGGCTAGGCCCGGGCCGGGAAAAGCCCGGCCCGGGCCAAGGCCGGGCTTGGGGGCCTTAGAGGGCCCCCATATCAGCCGGTTGTCCGGCCTGATGCCCGACCCGGGCCGGGCAAAGCCCGGGCGCCGGACCTAGCCTGGGCCCGGCACCCGGGCCGGCGGGAAATCCCGCCTGCTGGCGGGATTTCCATTGAAATCCAGCCAGTTGGCGGGATTTCCTTGGAAATCCCGCCAGCTTGCGGCCAGCTTGCGGGATTTCCATCAGGACCATCAGGTAATCCCGCCTGCTGGCGGGATTACCTATTGAAAATTCCGCCAATTGGAAAATCCGGCGGGACCGGGACCGACCCGGCCCGGGCAAGCCTGGAGGGCCTTATCAGGCCCCCTCTTTGAGAGAGGGCCCGAACCCAGCCCGTCCCAGTTCAAGCCGGGCCCGGGCCGAGCCCGGTTGGCAAGAAGCCCGGGCCCAATCGGCCCGGTCCCAGTCCGGCCCGATTGGGCTTTTTGAACCGGACTATATCCAGCACAACAGAAGTTTTTTTTCTTTGCCTCTAAAACTTTAGTTTTTTTTTCCCAAGATTTTTCCCTTAAAAAGTGGAGCAAATTTTGAGTCCGGGTCACGAAACCATACAGTGGCTCCCGCAGTGAACAACGTGGTGTGCGTAGAACATTTTTGCGCGGGCTGTATTCTCATTGTTCCGAGCTAACGAGGCCATAACAAACACCACCACATCTAAATCATGAGCAAATGAGGCCAAACCCAAAATAAAGAGGGATCACAATCACAGCATGAAGCTCAGTGCAAGGGACGAGTAAAACGAACCTGCTCGAAAATCCGTTTCTTCGCCGTCTCCCCCCAGAAGAAGAGCAGCCCTAGGGCAACCCCTAACGTCACAGCCGCCGAGAAGACATCCTGCAGAAGCACGCCGTTTTCTGTCCACATAGCGGCCGTCGGCGACTTGCTCCGTCGGTGAACTATGGAAGACTTCCAGTAACCAGCGTATTGGAGGCTAGGACACCAAGATAGGCTTGGGACTGCGGTAATGCGGCGAGCGGAAAATTCGCCGGCGCGATCGGCCGGAGAGTCGAAGCGAAGACTTCAGCGCACATTTCTCAATGCAATCTCGTCGATATAAAAAGGAAGAAGATCCGAGCCCATGCCCATCTGGTAACAGATAGTGACATCTCGAATTGACTAATCCGGATGCAGCGGGTCATAACTCATAAGAGATTTTAATTTGTCGTCCGAGATATAGCTGATAATAAAAAGTCTAAGCATGGCGACAGCTCCCTATTGTCCCGTTTGAATGAGCGCAAAATGATTAGCTTTAGTACTCAAAATTTTCCAGTTTTAAGAATTCAGATCTTTTTTCTTGTCCGATATTTTATTGAGTTTCTAATATTATAGGTGAATGTTAAAGGCAGACGACAGCTATTTGCAGATCAATAAATTTCAACTGTAGATCAAATTGATGCTCTCTTTTTTTTGGTAGAAAGAAAGCAAATAGTTAACTACTGAGTTTCCTCATACAATCGAATTTTACGGTCATTTCTAACTAAATTTCTAACCTCATCCTGGAGATCCTCCTCAAAGCAAAAGAAATTTCGTGAAGATGACAATCTGTGGTTGATTCTCTTATGAAGGTGTACTCTTCTGAAATGAATATGTTATATGTTTATATAAGATTTTTGTTATTGCAAGTTAAATCAAATTGCACCTTCTAGTCACTAGGTTGAATCCTAATTAAATAGCAGAATGAATAAAAAAATTGAAATATTCTTTGACAAATTGGAGGAGTATAGAAACATAACTTTTTATCGTAAAATTCAAGCATCAGAGATAGATGACGGTCTGAAGATGATGAAAAATGGAAATGCGGTGGGGCCAGACGATATACTCATTGAAGTATGGAAATGCTTATGGAGGGAATAAATTTTATGACTTACAAATTTCTTCAATAAGATACTGAAGACAAAGAGGATGTCAGACCAATGGAGAGAAAATATTTTTGTACCTTTGTATAAGAACAAATGAGATATACAAAATTGTGTCAATTACAAGGGAAATAAATTATTGAGTCATACTATAAAATTATGAGAATGGGTAATAAAGAGAAGAGTTAGACGAGAGACTAACATATAAGAGAATCAATTAGGATTCATGTCAGAAAGATCAACCATGGAAGCTATACATCTCTTGAAGAGACTCATTGACAACTATCGGGAAAGACAAAAAGATTTGTATATGTTGTTTATCGATTTAAAGAAGGCTTGTGATAGGGTTCCAAGAGAGGTCTTGTGGAGAGTCTTAGAAAAGAAAGATGTAAATGTATCATACATTGACGTAATCAAATATATGTATACAAATTCAGTGACCAGGGTGAAGACATCTGGAGGGTTAACACAGGAATTCCGTATCACTGTTGGCTTACATCAAGGGTCAGATTTAAGCCCTTATCTCATTACCCTTATCTTATCTCATTACCCTTATTTAAGCCCTTATCTCATTATCCTTCAAATCCCTCCCCAATTGATGTGCATTCATTCCCCCTTCAGTTACAAGCCGAATTTCTGGAGTTTTCTATGGCCAAGGGGGCTGAATTAAGAAAGAATTAGGAGTAACCGAATTTTGGGGTTAATGGCCATTAATGGCTTTTAGGAATAAAGCTATCCCAGCCGAATTGAAACCCCCATTTTCCTTCAGTGCTCAGAGAGGAAGAGATCCCCCAACTTTCCAATGAGTATCGTGCAGAGAAATCCTAGATCGGAATGGCACCGAAAGCTCCAGCACCATCAATGGCGGCTCGTCGGAATTCACGACTTCAAGCCCCCACTCAGGTCCGATCCTCTTCTCCTCCCTTGGTGCTAGATCTCTTCAAAATTATGGGCTTGATCTGTGCTCAAAAGGGCCCAGATTGTGCTTCCGAAAGGGTGCGGAACGTACTTGAAAGTGCACAGTTAACCTCACTAGAATTCTCTAGAGGGGGGGTGAATAGAGATTTAAAAAGTTTTGTGCAAAGTTAACAACTATATATATATATAAGTGTATTTGAAGTTTCGTGATTTCCGATGTTTTTGCGACGCTCGTTTCGTTTTCGATTTAAAGTTCGTTATTGAAATTAAGTATGATTAAGGCTTGGATTAAGCTAAGTTGGTTTAATTAGGCTTAAGAGGAGGATTAAGGGCTGGTGGTTTGTGTTGGCTGTGGATTAACTTGGCTGGTTCCATTTTCCTTTGGGCTGGCTGTTTGGACTAACTGAGCCTTGTGCTGGCCATTACTATTGATCTATTAATAATACATATCCCTTTATGATTAATATTCTATGAATATTACATGCCTTAAGCGGTGGCATAGCTTTATCTGCTGCTGGTCATCCCGTATTGCTCCTCTACTCCTCTTCCTTGCCGCCTGCTGTAACCTGGCTGCTCCTCTATTGCTGCTCTGCTCCTTCTTCTTTGTCGACAGCCTTGGGGCTTTGGGAAAGAGAGCTTGAGGCCTTCTCCTTTTTGTGCCGCCACTCTTCTTGTGCCTTGGTGGTTGCTGGATTGGCTAGGTGGCTTGTTGAGGTTGCGACCTAGCTTTGTAAGCTTTCTTTCATTCTTTCCCCTCCTTTACTACTTATTATTTTGCTTAGGGATGGGGTTGTTGGCTGGATATGAAATCTGATTTGCATCTAGGGTTTTTCCCTCTTTTATTCCCTTGTTTGGTTGTGAATTAGAGGGCTTTTATTCGTCTTGATATTGGAGAGATTTCGTGGCTGTTTTTCCCCTGTTGTAATCCCTTTTCCCCTAGCTATTGCTGTCCTTGTTTGCTGATGTTTGTCAACTGGCTACTGTTCCTCTTGGCCGGCTGTTTAGCTGGTGGTTGGCCGGCTGTTTGGCTGGTGGTTGGCCGGCTGTTTGGCTGTTTCTGGGCTGCTGTTTATCTTATGCCCCTTGCTGATTTAGTAAACTGTAATGACAGCCCTTGGGGCTGCTGTTAGCAACCCTTGTTATTGTCATTATCAGCCCTAAACAAATGCCCACTTGAGATCTTGTATTGGCTGAATTTTGAGAAGTCTAGTGGCTGATTTGTGGGAGTTTCATAGCATTTAAATTCTGATTTTTACACGTTTCATTGGAGTCACTAGGCTTGTCCTTCCCTAGGCAACTCCTCGAGATCGTAGTTGTGTCCATCTTAGGGAATCTACTCGTAACTATTAAAGACGCAACCCTATAGTAAATGATTTACTTGATACTGCAGAGGATGGCATCCGGAAATAGACGCGACGAGAATCCTGCGAAGGACAAGGATAAAGGAAGAGCTGCGGTGAGTCCTTACGGCTTTGATTTCGTATACATTCGAATATTTTGTTGAATATGAATTGCTTTGATATAGAATGTGGAAGAATGGAAATCACTGAAATGTATGAAATCGCAAAAAAGCTAAATATGGATTAGCAAGCGATAGAAATTCTGAGGGGAATTAAAACAATTATTTCCTATATTTATGAATGGAATAAAATGAAATGAATAAGAAAAGAAAAGAGTGCGTCGACGCATCGAAACACTAAGGGTCAGCCTAGTAGGGGGGTAAGCTTCAGACTCCTACACCCAGTGGAGGGGTAGATCTCCCACGGAAATTGATACTGAAATGTCCAATTTAGGAGGCATGAGAGCCTGTTGCGCGGTTGAGCGCCCTAGAATGGACATTGATTTGATGGGCCCAGATATGTGATTAAGAATGACCCTCAGTATTTCAAGAGAACGAAGAAAGAAAGATAATTGAACATGAAAAAGAACTAGCATGAGCTATACGAACAGAATTAACAGAAATTACTTAGTTTTGTGCCCCAGTTTACTTTACTTGTCTACTTTCATGTTCATACAGTTTTTCAGATTTATATAACTGCTTATTATAGCTGACTCTTCGTGTTTTCCTGTAGGATGGCCGAAGAGGTAAGGATCTCACTTAGTTTTCTAAAACTAATTAGATGTTAATTTTCTTTTTAGGATCAGACCGCCAGCGTGCTAGGCCCCGCTAGAAGGAGACCTGCGGAGGATGAAAGGAAACAAAGGGAAGATACTTTTCGACAGAGGGTTAGAATGTATTTTAGTATTGTAAAGTTCAGTTTGATATGCACTTTTGTATGTCTGTCTTTCCGATAAATATGGACATCATGTAAATTATGAGAATAAATACAAGTACTTTTATGTCTTTTAATGGTACCACTCCTGGGATCCGATTAACTGCATTATTTAATTGTGTAAAAACCTGCTGGAAGAAGATTTAAATTGTGGCGGGCTTCCGGCCGTTACAATTAAGTGGTCAGCACAACACAAAGAAATATAGTGGTTCCCCAAACTTTGGGTACTCCACTCTTCTACCCCCTTGGTAGGAATTCACTATCTAGCACTGAGTCTTTTGATGAGGAGACTCTTAGAACCAGCATGAGTCTTTTGATAAGGAGACTCTTAGAACCAGTACAACTGAATTTTTTGAAGAGAGATTCTAAAAACTCTTTTACAATGTTTAAGAATGAATTAAGAATGAGAAGAAGAAGAAGAAAATTAATTTAAACAAGAAAGAATCTTCTTCCTAGCAAGAAGATTGGAAGCACAAGAAGTAGTGAATGTAATCTCTCTTCTATAGTGAGAAGGAGATTGTAAGCTTTTCTCTCTTTCAGTGAGAGCTTTCAGAAGTTGCAGCAGAATGACTTCAGAAGGAGGGAAGGAAGAATGCTTGTTCTCTGCTGCAGCACTATTTCTCTTTTCTCACTTTTCACATGGGAGCTTTTCCTCTTTTACAAATGGTTGTGTTGGATCAATCGATTGCATTCTCTGTCGATTTCCTTCTTATTTATAGCTTCTGTTTATTCAAGTAATGCTATAGGAGAATAATCAATTAGCAGTCAAAGAATTAGTAAGAGAGAAGAGTTTCCATAATAAATATCTCTGTAGAAGGAAAGAGATTTATTTTGTTTTCAAATAATGTCCAAATAAACTTAATCAAATTAGCCAAGAATCAATTAGAAGGAAAGACAGATTCAGAACGGATATAAAAGAATAAAATCATTCCATAAAATTCAGATCTGCAGAAAGAAGGAAAGAGATCTGGCGTGATTTTGAATTTCTTATGGAAATCGACGTGCGTCGATTACTATTCGACGGAAGCGTCGATTTCATACTGGTTGGACACTGAGAGGAGAATATGGAAGGTGCGTCGACTGAGGTGTGTCGACATCACTAGATGCGTCGACTAGAAGTCAGAGTAACGTCGACATAGATTACGTCGAATTCTTCTTATAGTTACTTCGACTCATTCTGAGAGAAACGTCGACTACATTTCGACGCTGCGTCGATTACTATTCGACGCATATTTACTTAGACTAGTTTTTCATTCTTAGAAATTATATTCTACTCAATTCTATGGGTTAAGATAAATCATTTCCCCAACAATCTCCCCATATTTGTCTTAACCCTATTCAGAGAGAAATTGTATCAGATTTTAATCAACACAGCAAGGCATTTTTATATAGACAAGAAATATATTAAGTACTCAGAAGAAAGGAGAAATCATATAAGCAGACTTCATAATAAGTATTTAAGCATGGAGAAAAAAAATATAGATTGTATCAATATTGTTCAACACATCATTCAGGAGGGGTAGGAGGAGTTTTTCTTTTCCTAGTGAATACTAATGTTTTTAGAGAGGTGGGTTGCTCTTTCTCAGTAGAAGGTGGTTCACTCAGCTCCCCCTGAGTCACAGCAGTTTGCTCCCCCTGAGTTGGAGTAGTTTGCCCCCCCCCCTGGGATGGAACATCCTTTAAGCCTTCCACTTCTGCCTCTTCAGTTTCTTTCTCATTTTCAGCTTCAGTTATAACAGCATCTGGCTGAGAGGTCTTCAGGCTTTGCACAGAGGCACTGCCCCCATCTATTTGAGTGTGCATGTGCAAGATGGAGGAATGAATCTGGGAGCAGTGCCCATCCAGCATTGCTTAGAATTTTTGGGCTGTTGATTGGATGCACTGAGTGATGAGAATTTCAGTGGATGGAGATGGTTCAGAATGTGGTGGTGGAGGAGATAATGGTGGAGGAGGAGGTGATGAAGGTGGAGAGAGGGTAGTAGAAGCTATAGGTGTGGATGATGTTGGTAGAGAAGAGGTGTCTGTATGAGGAGGAGGAGGTGAAGATGGATGACTAGGAGAGTTAGGAGGAGAGGGAGTCCTGTCAGGAATGGAGCCAGGCTTAGGGATTTGCCTGGTCCATTTGGAGAAGAGAGCAATGGACATCCTTTTGCCAGGAGGGATGGGAATTCCTTTTGACCTGCATAGGTCAGGGAAGGAGTGGAAGAGTACTTGACTCATAATCCTCATGTAGGCATTCTCTTTGTGAGAATATTTGTAGCCTATCATTTTGAGGAAGCAGCTGCCCCAGTCTACTTTCTTCTTCAGCACAAGGGCCCCCATGAGGTTCAGTTGCTGCCTAGGCACTGCATCATGAGCAGAGATCTTGCATAGTAGAACTTTTCCTACTATATCTGCCAATAGTCTATATTCATCAGAGAAATCTATTTTCTTGAGATGGATTGGTTTATCTCTGGAGAACTTCATAGTGAGTAGTAGATTTTTGACTTCATCAGGGGTGAGTTCCACAGGTTCATCACCTGATAAGGGAATGGTAAAAGAGATTTATTTAGTTACTCTTTTAGAGAATAATTTGCTTTCTCTATTTGATTTGAACAAGGATAATATTGGAATATACCTGATGGAAGATCAAAAGTGTTCCTAATGTGTTCTGCAGAGATTGAGACAGGTGTCTCATAGATTGTTCCTGTGATTTCTCCTTGTTCAGATATCCGAACATGATTCATTAGCTCTGTGAGTTCTGTCTCTAGGAGCTTGCATCTTGTGGAGATAAGTTTGTCTAGACCAGCTTCATTGAAGAGAGCTATGATGCTCTTATAGTTTTCGGCAGCGGCTTGGAAGGATTCAAGATCAATGTCGAAGCCGGAGTTTATCTTGGGAGCCATTTTAGGTCAGTGAGAGAGAAGAAGAGATGGCTGGACTGAGAAGCAAGAGGAATGAAAGATGCAGAGAGCGAGTGGATTTCTAACTGAAGAGTCTATTTAAGTCAGGTGAAACGTCGAAACGAGACACAATTCGAGGCTTATTCGGTACAACAGTAGATGTGACCGAAAATATTTTAGTATTGCCGCTCTTTTTCATGAATTCGACGGTACGTCGAGCGGAAGTCGATGTATGCGTTGGTATAGACTGAGCTTGAGATGATAGGGTTTCCTATCGACGTATGCGTCGATATGAGTCGACGCATGCGTCGAGTTTATTAATCATTATTAGTTATCGACGAAGCGTCGAATAGGAAATCGACATGATTTTTACTTTGTCTGAGAATTCCAGGTTTTTCTTGAGAGACTATTCCTAAGGTTTTCTAAGTCAGCCTTGGTCTAATTTAATTTGATTGATTGTGCCAACATTATTTGGCAATGTGGCCAGTTTTATTACAGATATAACACCTGATTATCTTTAGATTATGAGAATTTGAGTTTAGAAAGTGATATTGGTGTTGATTAGGATAGAATTTTTGATTAGGATAGAGTTTTTGATTAGAATAGAAATTTTGATTAGGATAGAAATTTTGATTAGGATGAATGGATCCTGAATGGGGGTTAGGATGGAAAGTTTTTAAAGGATAATTATATCATGTAGTTAAGTTGCTCTGAGTTTTTATGCGTCGATATCTATTCGACGTATGTTGATAGTTGCGTCGATTGATATTCGGCGCTTTCTCCAGATTGCGTTGATCTGGAATCAACGCATGGAAGAAGTTGCGTCGATTGGAAGTCGACGTAATTTTATTCAAGCATCGAGTTGAGGTCGAAGCATCTGAGAGATTGTGTTGAGTAGATTTTGACGCACTATCATTCATGCGTCGATATGAAGTCGACGCAATTGTGTTTTCACAAATTTTATTTTTCCCTTTTTCTGATTTTATTTCTTTATGAATTGTTTCTTTTGGCTTAGTTGCCTTCTCAGAAGTAGTTTGAGAGTCTTCATCTGTATAGTATGATGTTTCATCAAAATTGTTTATCTCATTGAATGAGTCTTCTTCCTTATTTTGTGAGTCTTCTTCTTGGTTTATTGATTTAATGGGTTTAGTGAATTTAACAGGGCTCATCCAAGCAGGTTTGTTGGATGGAATTAGACTAGCTGAGGGATCAGCCCCTAGCCCAAGATTTTTATGTCTTCTTGTTTGTTTTTCTGTGATTTCTTTAAGTGTTTGGCTTATCATTTTTATTGATTCTTCAAAAGCTTTTGCCTGGGATACCTTATCCTTAAGGAGCTGGTTTTCTATTTTAGCCCTCTTTATTTCTTTTTCTCTGATGTTAGCCCTTAACTCATAATTTTTAGAACAAGTATCCTCTATATTTCTCTGGTTTTTAATGACATTAATTTGTTCTTTTAGATTCTTAATTTCTTGTTTAGCTTTTAGTTAATCTCAACATAATCCTTTAAAATCATTATTGAAATCATCACACAGAAAATCTATGTCATCAAAAATGCTTACCTCATCCTTATCCTCAGATTCCTCTATGAGAATAAGGCTATTTTCTTTTTCCTCTTCAGAGGAGATGCTTCCTTCTGATTCTGTCTCACTCCATGATTTAGCACCATGTTCTTCCTTTGAGCTTATAAGAGCCATTAAGCATAGATCTTCTTGCTTAGACTCTTCATTGTCACTTTTGGATGAGGTGCTGTCCTCAGAATCTGTTTCACTCCAAGCTTCAGCAATGAAGCCTCTTTCTTTCTTCTTCCCCTTTTTCTTGAGATCTTTCTTTTTCAGATCTTTCTTTTACTCAGCATTTTCTGGATATTCTGGTGCAATGTGTCCAGTTTTCCTGCAGGACTAACAAACAATTTCTTTAGTAGGAGTTTTATCATACCTTGGTTTTGATTCTCTCCTTCTGGACCCATCTGTCCTGACCCATTTCTTGAATCTTCTGGCCAGGAGGCTGAATAATTCTTCTTCAGTGACAGGGGTCTCTTCTTCTGTTGCTTTCAAAGCAACGTTTCTATCCTTTGAGGAGGTTGGAGTGCCTCCTCTTCTTTCCTTTTCTTCTCTGGTTTTCAGCAGTTGCTCATAGGATTTAAGTTTTCCTAAGAGGTCATCTGTTGAGATTTCCTTTTGTCCTCTTGTATCTCTTATTGCCCATATTCTTGAGTCCCATGAACTTGGGAGGCTCATTAGCAATTTGTCATTGATCTCTGTGAGAGAGATCTCTCTATCCAAGTTTCTTAATTGATTTATGATTAGACTGAATCTGTCATGCATCTCAGAGATGCTTTCTTCACTCTTCTTTTGGAAGTTCTCATATTGGGAGATCAATAGAGCCTTCTTATCTTTCTTTTCATCAGCACTTCCTTCTACCATCTTTGTAAGAGCATCCCAGATTTCTTTGGCTGATTCACAGTCAACAACCCTTTGAAAAATTTCATCTGCGAGGGTTGAGACAAGAATATTCACAGCTTTTGCATCAAATGCTCTTGTCTTCTTCTCATCATCTGTCAACTCAGACCTTGGGACAGGTGTTTGAGTCACATTGCCACTTGAGTCCCTTTTATAAGGCTTGGGAGCACCTGTCAAAATAACATTAAACAATTCTTCATCAATGGAATTCATATAAATCCTAATTCTTGTTTTCCAAACTGCAAACTTTTCAAGATTGCACATTGGTGGTCTGGTGGAAGCATAATCTTTGATTTGTGTCATGTGAAAAATAGTTTTTAGAAATAAATAAATAAATATATATATATATAAGAGGTAGGATCTTTTTGATCAAGGAGTTAACCTTTTTAGATCAACCTACCTCTGATACCAATTGAAAGTGCACAGTTAACCTCACTAGAATTCTCTAGAGGGGGGGGGGGGTGAATAGAGATTTAAAAAGTTTTGTGCAAAGTTAACAACTATATATATATAAGTGTAATAATCACAGAGTTAAGCTTCCCACACACCAACAAGAATTATGTAAATAAAGGAAGAAATAGTAAAATGAAAATCACAGCACAACACAAAGAAATATAGTGGTTCTCCAAACTTTGGGTACTCCACTCTTCTACCCCCTTGGTAGGAATTCACTATCTAGCACTGAGTCTTTTGATAAGGAGACTCTTAGAACCAGCCTGAGTCTTTTGATAAGGAGACTCTTAGAACCAGTACAACTGAATTTTTTGAAGAGAGATTATAAAAACTCTTTTACAATGTTTAAGAATGAAATAAGAATGAGAAGAAGAAGAAGAAAATTAATTTAAACAAGAAAGAATCTTCTTCCTAACAAGAAGATTGGAAGCACAAGAAGTAGTGAATGTAATCTCTCTTCTATAGTGAGAAGGAGATTGTAAGCTTTTCTCTCTTTCAGTGAGAGCTTTCAGAAGTTGCAGCAGAATGGCTTCAGAAGGAGGGAAGGAAGAATGCTTGTTCTCTGCTGCAACACTATTTCTCTTTTCTCAATTTTCTCACTTTTCACTTGGGAGTTTTTCCTCTTTTACAAATGGTTGTGTTGGATCAATCGATTGCATTCTCTGTCGATTTCCTTCTTATTTATAGCTCCTGTTTATTCAAGTAATGCAATAGGAGAATAATCAATTAGCAGTCAAAGAATTAGTAAGAGAGAAGAGTTTCCATAATAAATATCTCTGTAGAAGGAAAGAGATTTATTCTGTTTTCAAATAATGTCCAAATAAACTTAATCAAATTAGCCAAGAATCAATTAGAAGGAAAGACAGATTCAGAACGGCTATAAAAGAATAAAATCATTCCATAAAATTCAGATCTGCAGAAAGAAGGAAAGAGATCCGGCGTGATTTTGAATTTCTTATGGAAATCGACGTGCGTCGATTACTATTCGACGGAAGCGTCGATTTCAGACTGGTTGGACGTCGAGAGGAGAATATGGAAGGTGCGTCGACTGAGGTGCGTCGACTAGAAGTCAGAGTAACGTCGACATAGATTACGTCGAATTCTTCTTAGAGTTACTTCGACTCATTCTGAGAGAAACGTCGACTACATTTCGACGTTGCGTCGATTACTATTCGACGCATATTTACTTAGACTAGTTTTTCATTCTTAGAAATTATATTCTACTCAATTCTAGGGGTTAAGATAAATCATTTCCCCAACAGTACTCTTTTTCCCTCCTCAAAAATCACGATCCGACCACCTCCGGCCGGCCAACCACCCCTATCGCCGGCCACCACCTCAACGGAGGTGGTGGTGGCATTGGCTGGCCGAAAGTCAGAGTAGGTGGCTGGGAAATCACCCCGCATAGAGGCCCAGGACGGGCTGTCGCGAGCCGTCCAAAGATTGGGGACCATGATAGAGAGCCGTCAAATCTTTATATTAATGTTTACGGTTATATCATTTATTTCGTCGAGCGCTGTAAGAAATTCGTCGAACGGAATTATTTTCGTCGAACGCTGGCGTAAATTAGTCGAGCGTTGTTATTATAAGAATTAGTCGAGCGTTGTTTTAAAAATATTAGTCGAACGAATTTTCAGTTCGTCGAACGAACTGATTTAGTCGAACGCTGTTATACGTTAACTTAGTCGAACACAGTTAGATGTTAACTTAGTCGACCGCAGGAACTAATTCGTCGAACGAATAATTCGTCGTACGGGAGGTGTTCCGCTTTCGTTGAGCGCTGTATTTTTTTCGTCGAACGCAGATATCAGTTAATAATTAAAGGCTATATTGTGTTCTATCACCTTTTAGGTAGAGTTTTATTTTAATTGTTAAAAATACTAGATCACTTCTGACCAAAATGTGTCCAACACCAAAGTTGTAGCCCTTGGAATCTACTGTGTTTTAAAATTGATTTCACCCTAAAAGGAGTACTGTAGCTCCCTGTAGAGCCAAAATGGTGGGACTGGTCCCTAGTGTAGGACAACCACCATTCCTTGAATAACTTTTTACTGGTAGTAGATATGGCCTTGATACTTTAAACCTAAGTTAGTTACTTACACCCACACAACATACCCAAAGATGGGATTTTTAGGAGAACTTTTTTTAAAGGTTTTTGCAATAATTTCATTAATCACTTATTAATTAATTAGTGCGTCAAATGACCTCTGATACCCTCCAAATTTTGGTGGGTGCTCCTTAGGGTTATGATATGACCTTGGTAAAAATCTCATCCCATTTGGGACTGTTTTGATTAAGTAAATTGTAAACCCAAGTTAGGTCAAATTGGGTCAAAGTTAGGGCATGGTGTTTATCTTGGGATGATGTGGTCAAATCTCCTCACCATGAGGTGGAACCTTTTCCACTGGTTTAGGATCACCTAGAGTACCCCCATGAGTGGTTTGGGGTGGTGTAGTGGTGGTTAAGCCCTAGAATACTAGTTTTATTCCTAGGTGTGCATTTAGAACCATGTGAAGGCCATGTGGTCAAAATTCCCTTAATGGTTATGAAACTTGGTGGATAGGTTCATAGGGTGTAAATAGGCACTGGGTAATTTTATAAGAATTTTAGGAGCCAATATTCCTTTTGAATTAGGACATAACCCCTTTAAGGAAACTTCTTATAAGAAACATTTTCATGCTTAAAAGGTCTTGGATGATGACGAGACTTTGGTTGTGCCCTTATAATAATGATTTAAACCTTTGATATTTTTTTTGTATTTTATTGAATTATTTAATCAGTACTTCATTCACAAGGCACCAGTTTTGATTTAGACTTAAGAAAAATACTTGAGGGTCCAAAACTCATTGTTAAATTGTGCAAATTGGTGATAGGACATTTAAGAACATTAAAAAGTTCTGGGAATTTTCATAGAATTTTTAGAGACTTAAATCAGTAGGCTACTTCACAATTTATTTAATTTAAGGTTTTCTTAAAATATTTATTTAAGTGTAAAAATGATTTCCTTAAATCCTGAAACTTAGTCAGTAGCCTTTTCTTATTAATACAAGAGTTTGGTAATTTTCCCATAATTTTAGTGTTGATATTTTTGGTGGTTCCTTCATAAAACTATAATTTTGGTTAGATGATAAATAATTAAATTAGAGGACAATTTCTTACTGTGAAAATATGATATGCTGTTTCTGATGTTATTTAGTCATCATAGATTTATCATAATTTTTGGAGAGCCATATCTTAAGATTTACTTACACTTCATGTTCATTTTCACACTTGGCAAATGTTTGGAGAAATTAAAATAAATACTAATTAATTAGGGGAAAATATGATTCTCTGGATTTAGTCTTATAACATCATGATAGACCTCCAGTAAAAATCTTGTGTCAGTTGGATGAATATTTGGAGTACCTCTAGTTGTAGGCTTCATATAGTTAGCTTGGTCTGCGCTTAGTAAAACTGTGAAACTTAGGTTTTTAGTGGCCTACTAGGTGGAAATGGTGTGCAGATGGTGCACATGTGTTGATTAGAAAGTTAGAAGTCCACCCCAGTAAGTGTATGTGAGGAAAGTGTACTTGCTGGGTTAAGAGTAAGGTTATCCGGGGGATTGACGAAAGATCGTCTTTCCCCTGGCGTGTCTTGAAGTACTTTAGGTCTAACTCAAGTGAAACGGTAGAAGGGAATTCTTAAAGGTCGATACCAATAACAGTAAGTGTCTTGAGAAAGGGAACTTTGGGGTCTCATCCCATTACAGTTTAGTACTGTAGTGAGCCCCTTACAGGGTAACCCTCGGGAAGTTCAAGATTAACCATAAGCCGTAGGAGTAAGATGATGCTCAAGACTAATTAATAATACACTCACTCACACTCCGTAGTCACGGGAGTTTAGTTGGTTTGGCACCCCGAGCTGTAGGCTCGGTTGTAGTTGGTGCGGATTGTTGATCCGGTGAGTTTGTGACTCGGATTGGTTCTTGGTTGGGCAAGTTAAGCCCAGGTGGTTTATGTTTGGAGTTTGTAGATAGATAGTAGAACATGTTGCATGTGCACAAGGTGGTGGGTCCTTAGTGTCGAAGGTCATTGCACCGACGTTGATACTCGGGCTCGGCAAGTGTGGAATTTGCACTTAGCCATAAAAGTCCGGTGGTCCAACCAGTAAGAGTACGCAGATACTCTGCGGTTTTGCGTTGAGGCGTACGATAGGTCTAGGTTAGGTAGTGCAAATACCAACCTAAAGGTGGGAGAGGCCCAACCCACCGCTTCCGTTTGCCACTACGGGAGTATCATGGGAGTCTTGCTAGCTCCAAAAGGGGGAACTAAAGGTCTATGCGCATAGAGTCGTAGTGTGTGAGTTGCACTTGTGTGAACATAGCATAACTGCATATCTTGCATGTCTTAGCATAAACATTGCATTCCAACCCCTACCCCTATCGTATAAGTCGGTTATGAGACTTCTTATACGATAGGCTTTGCTAAACGACCCCTTGGTCTATAGGTTTGTGTGGGCATTCCTATAAATCAATGGTTACTATTTCTAGTTTATATGTCTTTACTTACTGCACTTTACTTATTCTTTACCTGCTCTTGCTTTGCTTATTAACTGTTTCATTTATGTATATATATACTTGTGTAGTGGTAGATCTTTTCCTGTAGATTTTACCCTGTCATCTGCTATTGTTTTTACCCCTTGTTTGTCCTCCGCTTCATCCTTCCCGCTCGGTTCCTAGGAGTCACCGGGGAAGGGGTGTGGGATTGGCTTAGTCTTTTTGATTAACGGTCGGTGGACCTTATCATTTTAGGAGACCACGACGACGGAGCAGCACCAGAGGCTGGTGCAGATGGAGGCGGGGCAGTCTAGCACGGGAGCACCGATGACAGGATCCGTGAGTGTCTTTAGTTCTAGTTGATTTGCTTCCGCAAGTGAATTTGTAGTGAGGCTATGATATATCGGGCAGGAGCCCTTGTTATCTCTTTTATTTCAGTTATGTTTATGTGGACATCTTTTTGTGGATGTGTTTCTTTTTCTATGTGATGTGGACTTGGCTTTCTTTTTATCTTTTTGTTCTTTGCTTCTTCGTGATCGATTTGGCCGGCAGCATCAGCGTTTTGTGGTGGCAACCTTCCCGAGCGAGGGTGTCACCGCAAAGCGGCGGTTCTGGGCCTAAGAACCGGATGTTTGAAAAAAAAATGGGGTCTTACAAGTGGTATCAGAGCGAAACCTCGATCCGAAGAAATGAAGTCCACAAACCATGGGCCACCCCACGCGAGCTTAGTTTGAGGACAAGCTAGCAGCGGAAGCAATGGTGTGCCTATAAGGGAAATCACATGAAAAGGTCCACTTATAACTGAATCTTTCTTTAGCTAAGTCCCTTACGAGTGTAATTTTTCTTGTGTAGCCCGCGATGAACCCTACACCGCAGCATGGAGTTCCACCGACTCCAAACATCGTCCCACCACCACCGACTCCTACCCCGTTCCAGCAGTCGGAGTTGGGATAGACACTGACTGCCATTCTGGAGACTTTCAGGGCACAGCAGGCACCGACTCCTCAGCAGAACCCTGGGGCCAACTGGCTGAGCATCTTTTGAGGTCTCTCCCCGCCGTCATTCGTCGAAACAGAGACCATTGTGAGGACTGAAGAGTGGGTGGACATCATGGAGGAGATGTTGACAGGGATTCAGTGCCCGACAGATATGGAGGTGCCACTGGTGGTTTCTTGCTTGGAGTCCCATGCCAAGAGATGGTGGAAGAGGTTCCTGGATACAGCTTATCTGGGACTAGAGGCATCGGATGTTTCGTGGGAGGATTTCAAGGCGGCACTGCTGGAGCATTTCGTGCCGCAGTCTGCTAGAGACGAGCTGGAGGACAAGTTTTTGCAGTTGAGGCAGGGGAGCAGGACAGTTCTGGAGTATCACCGGGAGTTTACCCATCTATCCCGATTTGCGGTTTCGTATCAGCTGAATGACGCAGGATATGCAAAGAGGTTCTACAAGGGCCTTCGTGATGAGCTGAGGCAGGCCCTCCTCTTCGTCTCCGACGACATCATGACTAAGATTCTAGAGATGGCCAAGAAGCTGGAGATAGACCAGCAAGTTATTCGTGGGAGAAAGAGACCAATGGAGGATCAGGGAAGAGGAGGCAGAAGGGATCAGCCGAGAGGCCGAGACGCTGGGGAGAGAAAGATGGAGGTCCGACCCCGCCAGGAGGAGAGGCAGGTGCAAAGGGAGCCGACAGTGCTGGCTCCTCAGCCTCTGCAGATGCGGGAGATGCCGAGGATTGGAGGAGGTGGGCTACCTATGGAGTGCTACCACTGCCACAAGACCAGTCACATCAGGAGGAACTGCCCTCAGAGGAATGCGCCACCAACACTACAGGCAGCACCACGGGGCCAGCATCTCAGGGGTCGAGGACGTGGACGAGGTCGTGGATTTCAGGGCGACGACCGGAGACAGTACAGGGAGCAGGCGTACGCCCTAGACTTGGCAAGGCCCCGGGACCCAGCAAGGGTCATCGCAGGTACTTTGATGCGTTTCTTTTAATTGCCTGTACCTTATAAGTTTTAGTTTTACCTTAGCAATGAACCAAACAACAAAACCCTCAGGTTTAGTACGTGTTCACGACAAACCCGCTTTTACCTTGTTCGATACGGGTGCCTCACACTCGTTCGTCTCAACTCAATTTATCGAGGACCTGGACCAAGTCCAACATTTCAGGAGCGATTACAGGAGAGTGTGATTTCCGGACGGATCGGAGGTTCTAACAAATGCAATGTGCAACATGAGGCTGGAAATTGGAGGAAGACTGTTCGAGGCCCCGACAACTGTGCTGAAGATGAAAGACTACGACCTGATCCTGGGCATGAGTTGGTTGTTCGGGAACCAGGCAAGGATTGACTGCCCGACGAGGAGGATCGTTCTAAAGCATGAAGACGGTGACGTGGTATTCGAAGGTACTCAACCCACCTCTCGTCTCTTCTTGTCATCTGTTCAGGACGTCAAGGCCCACCTGCAGGGAGACGAGGTATACCAAGTGCTCTTCGAGGCGACTGAAGTCAAGGACTCAGTGTCAAGTATCCCGGTTGTACGGGATTTTGCTGATGTATTTCCGGAGAAGCTTCCCGGACTGCCACCGCACCGCGAGAAGGATTTCCAGATCCAGCTGGTGCCAGGGGCAAAGCCGGTGTCCAAAGCTCCTTATTGGATGGCCCCAAAGGAGTTGGTAGAGTTTCGGAGCCAGCTGCAGGAGCTGGTAGAAGCTGGGTTCGTTAGGCCGAGTTCCTCACCTTGGGGAGCTCCGGTGTTGTTCGTGAAGAAGAAGGATGGGACGCTCAGATTATGCATCGACTACAGAGCTCTGAATAGGCTGACGGTGCGGAACACGTACCCTCTGCCAAGGATAGATGAGTTGTTTGATCAGCTGGAGGGAGCCCACTACTTCTCGAAGCTGGATTTGAGGTCAGGGTATTATCAGCTGAGGATCCAGGAGGAGGATATCCCGAAGACGGCTTTCAACAGCCGATATGGATTGTATGAGTTCACTGTGATGCCGTTCGGGCTCACAAATGCACCATCAGCATTTATGAGCCTGATGAACCGGGTGTTCGAGCCTTATCTCGACATCTTTGTCATTTTTTTCATCGATGACATCCTCATCTACTCGAGGACGGAAGAGGAGCATGCACGACATTTGGCACTAACCCTGGAGAAGCTTCGGGAGCATCGTTTGTATGCGAAGTTCAGCAAGTGTCAGTTTTGGTTGAAGGAGGTGGCCTTCCTAGGCCATATCATCAGTGGAGCTGGCCTAGCGGTGGATCCGGCAAAGATTCAGGCAGAACGGGATTGGCCGCCGCTGAAGACGGCCACCGACGTGAGGAGTTTCTTGGTACTTGCCCGCTACTACCGGAAGTTTGTTCAGGGGTTTTCTCAGATAGCCCTCCCGCTTACATCCCTGACGAGGAAGGATGCTACTTTTACATGGACGCCGCAGTGTGAGGCAGCCTTCCAGGAGCTGAAGGGTCGGCTTACTTCGGCCCCCATCCTTGCCCTTCCGTCGAGGAGGGAAGGATTCCAGGTGTATACAGATGCGTCATTTCAGGGGATGGGTGTCGTTCTGATGCAGAACAGGCATGTGATAGCTTATGCCTCCCGCCAGTTGAAGAATCACGAGCGGAATTACCCGGTGCATGACTTGGAGATGTGAGCAGTCATATTTGCTCTCAAGATCTGGCGACACTACCTCTATGGTGTCCACAGCGACATATTCTCAGATCACAAGAATCTGAAGTATGTAGATACGCAGAAGGAGCTGAATATCCGGCAGAGGTGATGAGTGGAGTTCCTATCAGACTACCAGTACACGATGCATTACCACCCAGGGAAGGCGAATGTAGTAACAGACGTATTGAGCAGGAGAGCTACTACTTCAGGAGAAGAGCCTAAGTTGATGGTCATGGAGTTAGTGCGGATGTTCTAGGACATGCAGATCTCCCTAGTATCTGAGGATGATCCGGAGCTGTACGAGGAGTACTTAGCGGCGACGGGTACCACTTACGATATTCGAGACCGCATCAGGGAAGGGCAGAGGCAGGATGCCAAGCTGGAGCCGATATTCAGAGCCTTGGAGGCAGGCTTAGCCGGAGATTATTCGCTGAAGGACGACCTATTGAGTTTTAGAGGTCGAGTGTATATACCGGCAGGGGATCAGATTCGGGAGGATATTATGGCAGAGGCTCATTGCAGTAGATATTCTGTGCACCCGGGTATTACCAAGATGACGGTGGATTTGAAGAAGACCATGTACTGGCTGGGTATGAAGAAAGACATCGTCTATTTTGTGACCCACTGCGAGTCTTGCCAACTCGTGAAGGTGGAGTGCCGGAACCCAGCAGGATTATTGCAGCCACTCCCGGTGCCGGAGTGGAAGTTCGACGACATCGCTATGGACTTTATACACGGTCTTCTTTGATCTCGTGCGGGAAATGACTCGATTTGGGTGATCGTGGACAGATTGACGAAGGTGGCCAGGTTTATTCCGATAAGGAAGGACAATTCAGTTAGTGTTTTGGTGTGAAGGTTTGTGGAGCAGTTTGTTCGATATCATGGTGTGCCGAGGACGATCGTGTCGGATCGGGATGGATGATTTACGTCGAGGGAGTGGAGAGCAGTGCAGGCCTACCTAGGCACCCGATTGACCTTTAGTACAACATTTCACCCCCAGACAGATGGGCAAACAGAGCGTACCAACCGGACCCTAGAGGATCTTTTACGTCTTTGCATTCTGGACCGCGGGGAGCCATGGGAGAGACTGTTGCCTTTAGTTGAGTTCTCATACAACAACAATCATCAGGCTAGTATAGGCAGGGCACCTTATGAGGCTTTATACGGACGGAGATGCAGGACACCATTGTCTTGGATTCAGGATGAGGATCCCAAGGCTCTTGGCTCAGAGTTCGTGGAGGACACGGAGGCCCAGGTGAGGCTGATTCGAGATAGGATGCTGGAGGCCCAGAGCAGGCAGGCCAAGTATTACGATGCGCGTCATCGTATGGTGGAGTTCCAGGTGGGAGATCGGGTTTTCTTGAAGATACGTCCGATGCATGGAGTCTCGCGGGTTCGCGGGCGGAAGAAGCTCAGTCCGAGGTATATGGGGCCTTATAGGATCCTGGAGCGGGTCGGTCCCTTGGCTTACAGACTGGAGCTACCGCCGGAGTTGGAGGGACTGCACGATGTTTTCCACGTCTCCTCACTTAGGAAGGCTCTACATCGGCCAGAGTAGCAGGTATCTACTTCAGAGGGGCCAGTAGCTACTGATCGGTCGATTCACCTGGAGCCGGTTCGGATAGACGACACGGAGCTACGAGTCTTGCGGCGCAAGAAGGTTCCGCTGGTCAAGGTCCTATGGATGAATCATGGACAGGAAGAGCATACTTGGGAGCCACTGGACTTGATGCAGCAAAAGTACCCGCAGCTTTTTACGACAGGTATAATTTAATTTTTCCTGGGATGTTACATTTTCTTTCTATTAGTAGAAACCCCACAGGCTTAACCTGAATTTCGAGGACGAAATTTTTATTTTTTATGTATTGGGATTTGTAACATCCCCCAAACTGCTAGACCCCTAAGTTGGTTTTGTGATGACCAGGTCATGACAAAACCATAGGAAGAGCCCAAGACCTTGTGAGCTTAGGTGAGAGGGAGAAAACTCAGGTGGTCTGCAAATAGCAATTTTCAGATACCAAGCCTAGGAATGGATTTAGGGGCCCCACCTTGAACCTTGACCCCACCATAGCATCCCTAACTCATTAGGGGTCCACTTGGAGCACCAAGGACCCATTGGAGTCAAATTAAGAGGCCAATTAGACCAAAGTCAACTTTAACCATAAATTGGTCAATCTAACTCAATTAAGGTCAAATAGCCTCCACCATGCCAAATTGACCTTACCCCTACCCTAATATGGATACTAGGAACCTAATGGACCAAAAAGCCCCATCATGAGACTTGCAATTTGAACAATTTACCCTAAGTCCTAATTTGGTCAAGGTGCCCTAAAAAGGGGCAATTCACCCTCACTTTGCCAAATTGACCCTACCTAGACCTTCCTAACCCTTAAGGGAATCCAATGGAGTCCAAGCCACCCTTTGGGGTCAACCCAATTGGTCAATTTGACCAAAGTCAAACTTATCCTAATTTTAGGTCAAAATAACCCACTATGCCCAAATTGCACCCAATCCATTTGGGCTAGGCCCAACTAAAGTGGTCCACCATCTAGTGGGACTGGTAATTACTGAAATTACCACCTATTTTCAGTAATTTCTGATTAGGAGAGAGAATTTGGAGTTTTCCCCCAAATTGGAGAGAGAAAGAGAGCTTTCATGGTGATTTATTGCATTTGATCCTTCAAATCCCTCCCCAATTGATGTGCATTCATCCCCCTTCAGTTACAAGCCGAATTTCTAGAGTTTTCTATGGCCAAGGGGGCTGAATTAAGAAAGAATTAGGAGTAACCGAATTTTGGGGTTAATGCTTTTTGGGGACTCGACGCAACCAACTCGACCGAAAGCCCGGACTAATGGTGAAGGCGCAATCTATCCTTACTAGAGCCAGTCACTCAAGCGGGATCCACGTGGCAGCCAGTTAGGACCACGGGGGACACACCCTTCCTCTTCGAATAGCGCAGAACGCCGGGGGCAATTCTGGCAGCACCAACAATCCCCCCTAGAAACGACCCCGGGGTTTCGAACACGCGACCCCCTCTGATACCACTTTTTGGGGACTCGACGCAACCAACTCGACCAAAAGCCTGAACTAATGATGAAGGAGCAATCTATCCTTACTAGAGCCAGTCACTCGAGCAGGATCCACATGGCAGCCAGTTAGGCCCACGGGGGACACACCCTTCCGCTTCGAATAACGCAGCACGCCGGGGGCAATTCTGGTAGCACCAACAATGCCCATTAATGGCTTTTAGGAATAAAGCTATCCCAGCCGAATTGAAACCCACATTTTCCTTCAGTGCTCAGAGAGGAAGAGATCCCCCAACTTTCCAGTGAGTATCGTGCAGAGAAATCCTAGATCGACATGGCACTGAAAGCTCCAGCACCATCAATGGCGGCTCGTCGGAATTCACGACTTCAAGCCCCCACTCAGGTCCGATCCTCTTCTCCTCCCTTGGTGCTAGATCTCTTCAAAATTAGGGGCTTGATCTGTGCTCAAAAGGGCTCGGATTGTGCTTCCGAAAGGGTGCGGAACGTACTCTTTTTCCCTCCTCAAAAATCACGATCCGACCACCTCCGACCGGCCAACCACCCCTATCGCCGGCCACCACCTCAACGGAGGTGGTGGTGGCATTGGCTGGCCGGAAGTAGGAGTAGGTGGCCGGGAAATCACCCCGCAAAGAGGCCCAGGACGGGCTATCGCGAGCCGTCCAAAGATTGGGGACGATGATAGAGAGCCGTCAGATCTTTATATTAATGTTTACGGTTATATCATTTATTTCGTCGAGCGCTGTAAGAAATTCGTCGAACGGAATTATTTTCGTCGAACGCTGGCGTAAATTAGTCGAGCGCTGTTATTATAGGAATTAGTTGAGCGCTGTTTTAAAAATATTAGTCGAACGAATTTTTAGTTCATCGAACGAACTGATTTAGTCGAACGCTGTTATACGTTAACTTAGTCAAACACAGTTAGATGTTAACTTAGTCGACCGCAGGAAATAATTCGTCGAACGGGAGGTGTTCCGCTTTCGTCGAGCGCTGTATTTTTTTCGTCGAACGCAGATATCAGTTAATAATTAAAGGCTATATTGTGTTCTATCACCTTTTAGGCAGAGTTTTATTTTAATTGTTAAAAATACTAGATCACTTCTGACCAAAAAGTGTCCAGCACCAAAGTTGTAGCCATTGGAATCTACTGTGTTTTAAAATTTATTTCACCCTAAAAGGAATACTGTAGCTCCCTGTAGAGCCAAAATGGTGGGACTGGTCCCTAGTGTAGGACAACCACCATTCCTTGAAGAACTTTTTAATGGTAGTAGATATGGCCTTGATACTTTAAACCTAGGCTAGTTACTTACACCCACACAACATACCCAACGATGGGATTTTTAGGAGAACCTTTTTCTAAGGTTTTGCAATAATTTCATAAATCACTTATTAATTAATTAGTGGGTTAAATGACCTCTGATGCTCTCCAAATTTTGGTGGGTGCTCCTTAGGGTTATGATATGACCTTGGTAAAAATCTCAGCCCATTTGGGACTGTTTTGATTAAGTAAATTGTAAACCCAAGTTAGGTCAAATTGGGTCAAAGTTAGGGCATGGTGTTTATCTTGGGATGATGTGGTCAAATATCCTTACCATGAGGTGGAACCTTGTCCACTAGTTTAGGATCACCTAGAGTACCACCATGAGTGGTTTGGGGTGGTGTAGTGGTGGTTAAGCCCTAGAATACTAGTTTTATTCCTAGGTGTGCATTTAGAACCATGTGAAGGCCATGTGGTCAAAAGTCCCTTGATGGTTATGAAACTTGGTGGATAGGTTCATAGGGTGTAAATAGGCACTGAGTAATTTTATAAGAATTTTAGGAGCCAATATTCCCTTTGAATAAAGACATAACCCCTTTAGGGAAACTTCTTATAAGAAACATTTACATGCTTAAAAGGTTTTGGATGATGATGAGACTTTGGTTGTGCCCTTATAATAATGATTTAAACCTTTGGTAATTTTTGTGTATTTTATTGAATTATTTAATCAGTACTTCATTCACAAGGCACGAGTTTTGATTTAGACTTAAGAAAAATACTTGAGGGTCCAAAACTCATTGTTAAATTGTGCAAATTGGTGATAGGACATTTAAGAACATTAGAAAGTTCTGGGAATTTTCATAGAATTTTTGGAGACTTAAATCAGTAGGCTACTTCACAATTTATTTAATTTAAGGTTTTCTTAAAATATTTATTTAAGTGTAAAAATGATTTCCTTAAATCCTGAAACTTAGTCAGTAGCCTTTTCTTATTAATACAAGAGTTTGGTAATTTTCCCATAATTTTAGTGTTGATATTTTTGGTGGTTCC
This sequence comes from Dactylorhiza incarnata, assembly GCA_033032865.1. Taxonomy (NCBI): domain Eukaryota; kingdom Viridiplantae; phylum Streptophyta; class Magnoliopsida; order Asparagales; family Orchidaceae; genus Dactylorhiza; species Dactylorhiza incarnata. The sequence goes on along the minus strand of JAWHQI010000039.1, from coordinate 3,380,278 downwards.
TTCATAAAACTATAATTTTGGTTAGATGATAAATAATTAAATTAGAGGACAATTTCTTACTGTAAAAATATGATATGCTGTTTCTGATGTTATTTAGTCATCATAGATTTATCATAATTTTTGGAGAGCCATATCTTAAGATTTACTTACACTTCATGTTCATTTTCACACTTGGCAAATGTTTGGAGAAATTAAAATAAATACTAGTTAATTAGGGAAAAATATGATTCTCTGGATTTAGTCTTATAACAACATGATAGACCTCCAGTAAAAAGCTTGTGTCAGTTGGATGAATATTTGGAGTACCTCTAGTTGTAGGCTTCATATAGTTAGCTTGGTCTGCGCTTAGTAAAACTGTGAAACTTAGGTTTTTAGTGGCCTACTAGGTGGAAATGGTGTGCAGAGGGTGCACATGGGTTGATTAGAAAGTTAGAAGTCCACCCCAGGAAGTGTATGTGAGGAAAGTGTACTTGGTGGGTTAAGAGTAAGGTTATCCTGGGGATTGACGAAAGATCGTATTTCCCCTAGTGTGTCTTGAAGTACTTAGGTCTAACTCAAGTGAAACGGTAGAAGGGAATTCTTGAGGGTAGATACCAATAACAGTAAGTGTCTTGAGAAAGGGAACTTTGGGGTGTCATCCCATTACAGTTCCTAGTACCGTAGTGAGCCCCTTACAGGGTAACCCTCGGGAAGTCCAAGATTAATCGTAAGCCGTAAGAGTAAGATGATGCCCAAGACTAATTAATAATACACTCACTCACACTTCATAGTCGCGGGAGTTTTGTTGGTTTGGCACCCCGAGCTGTAGGCTCGGTGGTGGTTGGTGCGGATTGTTGATCCGGTGAGTTTGTGACTCAGATTGGTTCTTGGTTGGGCAAGTTAAGCCCATATGGTTTATGTTTGGAGTTTGTAGATAGATAGTAGAACATGTTGCATGTGCACAAGGTGGTGGGTCCTTAGTGTCGACGGTCATTGCACCGACATTGATACTCGGGCTCGGCAAGTGTGGAGTTTGCACTTAGCCATAAAAGTCTGGTGGTCCAGCTAGTAAGAGTACGCAGATGCTCCGCGGTTTTGCGTTGAGGCATACGATAGGTCTAGGTTAGGTAGTGTAAATACCAACCTAGAGGTGGGCGAGGCCCAACCCACCGCTTCCGTTTGCCACTACGGGAGTATCCTGTGAGTCTTGCTAGCTCCAAAAAGGGGGAACTAAAGGTCTGTGCGCATAGAGTCGTAGTGTGTGAGTTGCACTTGTGTGAACATAGCATAACTGCATATCTTGCATGTCATAGCATAAACATTGCATTCCAACCCCTACCCCTATCGTATAAGTCAATAATGGGACTTCTTATACGATAGGCCTTGCTAAACGACCCCTTGGTCTATATGTTTGTGTGGGCATTCCTATAAATCAATGGTTACTATTTCTAGTTTACATGTCTTTACTTACTGCACTTTACTTATTCTTTACCTGCTCTTGCTTTGCTTATTAACTGTTTCATTTATGTATATATATACTTGTGTAGTGGTAGATCTTTTCCTGTAGATTTTACCCTGTCATCTGCTATTGTTTTTACCCCTTGTTTGTCCTCCGCTTCATCCTTCCCGCTCGGTGCCTAGGAGTTGCCGGGGGAGGGGTGGGGGATTGGCTTAGTCTTTTTGACTAACGGTCGGTGGACCTTATCATTTTAGGAGACCGCGGCGACGGAGCAGCACCAGAGGCCGGTGCAGATAGAGGCGGGGCAGTCTAGCACGGGAGCACCGATGACAGGATCCATGAGTGTCTTTAGTTCTAGTTGATTTGCTTCCTCGAGTGAATTTGTAGTGAGGCTATGATATATCGGGCAGGAGCCCTTGTTATCTCTTTCATTTCAGTTATGTTTATGTGGACATCTTTTTGTGGATGTGTTTCTTTTTCTATGTGATGTGGACTTGGCTTTCTTTTTAGCTTTTTGTTCTTTGCTTCTTCGTGATCGATTTGGCCGGCAGCATCAGCGTTTTGTGGTGGCAACCTTCCCGAGCGAGGGTGTCACCACAAAGCGGCGGTTCTGAGCCTAAGACCCGGATGTTTGAAAAAAAGGGGTCTTACACCCAAGATATTTCCCGTAGTGAGTGCTTTAAATATTTGGGATCGATAATTCAAAAAGATGGAGGTGTAGATAAAGATGTGATACATAGAATCCAAGCAGGTTGGCTGAAGTGGAGAGACCCGTCTGGGATCTTATGTGATCGTAAAGTACCTTTAAAACGTAAAGGCACGTTTTACCGTACTGCAATTAGGCCATCAATGCTCTACGGTTCTGAATGTTGGGCATTGAATGGTGTACATGAGCAAAAAATGGTTGCTGCGGAGATGAGAATGCTGTAGGGTTTTTCTAGAACCATACATCACATGTAGGCGCAGCGGAAATAAACAGAAACAACCCCAAAAGACTTGGATCGGCCATGAATATTGAATCAAGAAGTAAAACAAAACAACTAGGCAAAAATTACCTTAGTGGGGTTGGATCAAATCCAACCTAGATGCTCCAAGAAGAAGATTCCTGTTGGCGGCAAGGAGAGTCCTCACGTAGAATAATGTCTACGTCTCTACAGTGATCCACACGAGCCGGGAGAAGAACGACTGCACCTTGCACTTCCACGAACTGCTAGGTTCGCTCCAGGAAGAACAATCACGACGACGATCGCCGGAGAGGAGGTCGGCGGAGGCGAACGAGCGACGGAACTCCTTCCGTCTAGGGTTCGGGCGAGAGCGGAACACTTCCGTCGGCTAAACCTTTCGTCAGTAGTGAGAACCCTAAAAGAAGATCTATTTATACCCAAAGCATAAACAGGCTTCTAGAAGAATCGCTATCCGCAGACCACACAGCAGAATTGGGGTTTCTGTTACGATTCGTCGGGATTCCACGGAACAGCATTCGTCGGGATTCCACGGAACGATCCGACGAATTCCGACGAATCCGATCAGACGGCAACATTTGCCGAGTGAAGGGTCTCTGTAACAATTCGTCGGGATTCCACGGAACGATCCGACGAATTCCGACGAATCCGATCAGACGACAACATTTACCGAGTGAAGGGTCTCTGTAACAATTCGTCGGGATTCCACGGAACGATCCGACGAATTCCGACGATTCATATCCGACGAATATCGACAGCAACATTTGCTGGACTTCCCCCATTCTATATGGTGATTGGTAACCTTTACCAACACAGTCAATCTACCATCTTCTCCTCATGCTCTTATGTGCGACCCTGCATGCTCATATCGAGTTGGCAGTGACATTACATGTTTGACCACTTCTAGATCACAATGGTAACTCCAACAGTCTCCCACTTGATCTTGAAAGTATCAAACAAAAACCTCACAAATAATGAGCGGCATCTATCAATGCATCATTGCTCCCCAAGCAATAAGAGTTCATAACTCATAAGCCTTTATGACCAATGTTCCAGCGTTGTCTTTGTCCCTTTGTCCCTTACATCCGGAAAGAACTAGAGGCATGGACCGTGTCACCCTCTTAATAGCTCAATCCAAGTTTTTTGATCTAGAACGGACTTCCAGAGAATGGTGAGCTCAATATCACATATTGACTCAACCAAGCATGGCCATGCATTTCCCAGTCCAATTCCATCAAGGGGCCCATGGATGCAACTCCTGTTATATAGGAGGACAAATCCCATATCTGCTCACACCCAAACACCCAAATGATTCGTAACGTACCCAACGATCACCCTTATCATCAACCTTCTTCAAGGAAGACTTTAGATGACATCAAAGCACGCTCTTCCTCACTCGATGAATGCTCTGACTTCAGGTCAAAGGACCACAACACCATTGTCAAATGAGACCTACTTGTGACACTTTTAAGTAACAATCCACAAAGTAGTCTCAGGTTGGGTCTGTCCAGTACAACTTATTCACTAACAAGTACCCACGTGATGACTTGATATCACAATATCATGACCTGTGAGAACCGGTCATCAGTCAACACACATGCTAGTCTTAATGTATCATCATCACCCTTAGCTTCTACGATGATACCTCGACCAGGGACCTTTTAAGAATGAAGCTTCGAAATCATAGGCTCTCACATTCAAGTCACGTACTTGATGTCCTATGGAAGCGAACATTCTAAGGGTATTTATCACGAATTTTATTCTATCATATAGAAACAGTATATCGTAATAAAAGAACTTGCCATTAATTGTAAAAGGAAATAATTGGTACACAATTCATCATATGAATAAATATCAAACAGCCAACAGAATATATATTTTACATGCAACCCACAAGACTCCCACTAGAGTTGATCACTCAGGTATTGTATACCCATTGATCTAGTATGACCATCATGCTTTCTCTGCGCGAGAGGCTTTGTCAGTGGATCTGCAATATTCTCCTCAGTCGGCACTCTGCAAATGTTCACATCTCCTCGTTCGACAATCTCACGAATAAGATGGAACCGCCGAAGTATGTGCTTGGAGCGCTGATGGGATCTAGGTTCCTTAGATTGTGCAATTGCACCATTGTTATCACAGTAGAGAACTACGGGACCAACAATGCTAGGAACTATATCTAGCTCGCCGATGAATTTCCTAATCCATACAGCCTCCTTCGCTGCATTTGCCACAGCGATATACTCGGCCTCAGTTGTAGAATCAGCAACTGTCTCTTGCTTGGAACTCTTCCAGCTCACAGCCTCCATTCAGGCAAAACACAAACCCTGATTGAGACTTCGAATCATCCCTATCAGTTTGGAAGCTGGCATCCGTGTAACCACTTACAACGAGCTCTTCCTCTCCACCATAGACCAAGAATACATCCTTAGTCCTTCTCAAGTACTTCATGATATTCTTTACGGCTATCCAGTGACATTCACCGGGATCAGACTGATACCTGCTAGTCATGCTCAAAGCAAAAGAAACATCGGGTCGAGTACATAACATTGCATACATGATTGACCCAATTGCCGAAGCATATGGAATCAACTTCATGCGGTCCTTATCTTCACAAGATTTTGGACACTGGTCCTTAGAGAGATTTACACCATGAGACATGGGCAAAAATCCTTTCTTGGACTCAAGCATGTTGAACCGCTTCAACACCTTCTCAATGTACGTACTCTGGGTCAAACCCAGCAACTTCTTCGATCTATCTCTATAGATCTTAATACCGAGTATGTAAGTCGCTTCACCCAAGTCCTTCATAGAAAAGCAGTTCCCTAGGTTGTTCTTAACAACTTTCAGGGTAGGTATGTCATTCCCGATCAGCAGTATGTCATCTACATACAATATCAGGAAGACAACAATGCTCCCACTAATTCGCTTGTAAACACACGGTTCATCTTCATTCTTGACAAAACCAAACTCTTTGATTTTCTCATCAAAACGAAGATTCCAACTTCTAGAGGCCTGTTTCAATCCATAGATGGACCTATTCAGCTTGCATATTTTAGTGGCTTCATTTGGGGATACAAAACCCTCGGGTTGTGTCATGTACACTTCCTCAAGGAGGTTTCCATTTAGGAAAGCCGTTTTGACATCCATCTGCCAGATCTCGTAGTCATAATACGCAGCAATTGCAAGCAATATCCTAATGGACTTTACCATGGCAACAGGGGAAAAGGTCTCATCATAGTCAACACCATGAATTTGCTTGAAACCCTTAGCCACCAGTCGCCCTTTGAATGTCTGTACATTCCCATCCATGTCGGTCTTCTTCTTGAAGACCCACTTGCACCCTATGGGTCGTACCCCTTCAGGTGGTTCCACCAAGTTCCAAACTTGGTTTGTATACATGGAGTCCATTTCGGATTTCATAGCCTCAAGCCATTTGTCGGAGTCCGGTCCATTCATAGCCTCTTGGTAGGTTGCTGGTTCATCATCATGATCCATAAGCAACACATTACCTATTTGAGACACGAGAAATCCATATCTCTCAGGCTCAAATCTTGGTCTACCAGATCTACGTAGGACTTGTGTCTCTTGAGCAGGTTCTCTAGCTACAACATCTTGTAGTCCTGGCTCAGAATCCAATTCTGGTTCATTCATTACTTGTGGTTCTTAAACTTCTTCAAGTTCTACCTTTTGCGTCTTTCTTGACAAGAACTCTTTCTCCAAGAAGACACCCGTCCTTGCGACAAACACTTTGCCCTCGGACGGTAGGTAAAAGTAATATCCTTTCGTTTCCTTAGGATATCCCACCAGATAACACTTATCTGATTTGGGTTCTAGCTTGTCAGGCATTTGACGTCGTACGTATGCCTCACAGCCCCAAATTTTAATGAATGACATACTAGGATGCTTCCCAGTCCATATCTCATATGGTGTCTTTAGAACCGTTTTCATCGGAGCGCGATTCAGTGTCATAGCAGCAGTCTCTAAAGCAAAACCCCAAAAGGAAACAGGCAAGTCTGCATGACTCATCATCGACCGTACCATGTCTAACAGAGTACAATTTCTCCTCTCAGACACATCATTATGCTGCGGTGTCCTAGGTGGAGTGAGCTGTGATACAATACCACACTCTTTCAGATGATCACGGAACTCATGACTCAGGTATTCGCCACCTCGATCAGATCGGAGTGCTTTAACCTTTTTACCCAATTGGTTCTCCACTTCATTCTTAAACTCTTTGAACTTTTCAAAAGTTTCGGATTTGCACTTCATAAGATACACGTATCCGTATCTACTGAAATCATTAGTAAATGTAACGAAGTAGATATACCCACCTCTAGCCATAGAACTCATGGGTCCGCATACATCACTATGTACTATACCCAAAAGATCCTCAGCCCTCTCAGTATAACCAGTGAAAGGGGCTTTAGTCATCTTGCCTAACAAACAAGACTCGCATCGCTCAAATGATTCATAATCAAATGAGTCCAATAGTCCATCTTTATGGAGCTTGGATATGCGCTTCTCGTTTATATGGCCCAAACGACAGTGCCAGAGATATGTAGGATTTGAGTCATTTGTTCTTAGTCTTTTATTATTATCTACATTATAGATCGGATGGTCCAGGTTCAAAACATAAAGACCATTAAACAATTGAGCTACAACATAACAAACATCATTCTTAAATATAGAACAACAATTGTTCTTAATTATAAAAGAAAATCCAATCATGTCTAAGCATGAAATGGATATAATGTTTCTAGTTATGGCCGGAACAAAATAACAATTATTAAGTTCTATTACAAGCCCAGTGGGTAAAGAAAGACGGTAAACCCCTACGGCTACAGCAACAACTCTTGCTCCATTGCCGACGCGCAGGTCCACCTCTCCTTTACTCAGCAATCTCCTCCTTCCTAGTTCCTGCACATTTGTACAAATGTGAGAACCACATCCGGTATCCAATACCCAAGATGAAGGAGCAGAAAGGTTTATCTCTATAACGTAAATATCCAAAGCGGAAGTCATACCTCCCTTCATTTTTTGCAGACCGTCGATGTACGAAGGACAATTCCTCCTCCAATGACCAGCCTTGCCACAGCGGTGGCATTTCCCCTCCTTCACGATGCTCTTCTTTTTCAGCGCAGAAGATTTGGGCTCAAGATGTGACTTAGGTCCCACCTTCGTCTTCTTGAAGCCCTTGGCCTTACCCTTGCCTTTATGTACCATCAATATGGGACTAGCAGGCTTGGCCTTCTTCATGTTTATCTCAGCATTTCGCAACATGCCTAGGAGCTCGGGCAGTGTCTTGTCTATTTCATTCATGTTGTAGTTCAAGACGAACTGCTCATAACTATCCGACAACGATTGCAGGATAAGATCTGTGGCCAACTCTTGACCCAGAGGAAAACCCAGTCTCTCCAGGTTCTCTATATACCCAATCATCTTGAGTACGTGAGTACCAACCGAGTCTCGAGCTCCCATTTTGCACTGAAACAATGCCTTCATGACATCGAACCTCTCTTGACGAGCTTGCCCTTGAAACATTTTCTTTAGGTGCTCGTCAATCTCCTTGCACCCCATGTTCTCGTGTTGCTTCTGAAGCTCAGAGTTCATGGTGGCAAGCATAAGGCACTCGACGTCTAAGGCGTCATCGGTATACTTCTTATAAGCATCCTTATCAACACGGGACGAGTTCCCGGTCGGCACCTCGGGGGCTTCTTCTTCCAAGACGTAGAGCTTTCGCTCTTGCCTGAGAACAATTCTCAGGTTCCTATACCAGTCCATGTAATTCGTCCCACTAAGCTTGTCCTTCTCAAGGATAGCTCTTAGGGACAAGGTGGAATGTGAACCACTTGCCATGGAATTCTACAAGAATTCATGCAGAATCTAATTAGTACCAAAATTCCAAAGTACAATTTATTTTTATTTGGACTTCAATTAAATACTCCCACTATTTTATTCAAATTGATAGCCCTCACTATCAATTCGGAGAGTCCATGCGAGCTACTCTCTTAGTGGACAAGATCCGTATTTCACCAACACCACGAGTCCGCTTTGGCGTTCCTCTCATAATGCGGTTATTTAGGTAAGCAACGCTTGCCAATTGCATCCTCATGCAACTCTTGTATGGCTGGTGAATAACTCCTTATTCGCATCCATCATATGGTGCATGCCAACCCTATGCCTCTAGGCACTCAACCTTTGAGGTCACCTAGTTAAGTTAGACCCGATGTCGACAGTGAGATATCACAATTATCCGCTCGCACCCTTACCAAGATAGATTAATGCACCTTGCTTTGGCAAGCCCACACTTCATCGATCGAGGCAGGAAGAGTGTCATCCATCGGAAGGCATCCGAACACTTAATATTTGATGAAGGGATTTAATTTTATTAATAGGTTAACGCTTAACCATGATCAACATTTGATCAATGTGCACATCCACAGAAAAGCAAGCTATCTAAAAACCACATGCATCCCTTATGTGCACAACATAAGACTATCAACTTTTGATAGACGAAAGGGCTAAATCTGGACATTTAGAACTCTTCCAAATCTTCAGATTTACATGCATTGGACAAAGGCAAAGACAACTCGACTTAAAGCAGTAGACAAGCTCGTCTCTCATTGTTGGATTCAAAATCCAAAATAATACAAGGGTTCATTAACCACTTGAGGGACGGTTACTGCTAAGGAGACAACAATTTCTAACAATTAGAAATTACCACGAAATCCCAGACGTTTCTGGCTGGGTTCCAAGAGTCCCTTGGAAAAATCATCAACATTTGATGTTCCAGGAAGAAATCATGACATTTAGAACGCTTCCAAATACCTAGATTTGCACGTACTGGAATAACCAAACTTCTGAAACAACATTCATGACCAGAACCTCCCTCTGATACCACTGTAGGGTTTTTCTAGAACCATACATCACATGTAGGCGCAGCGGAAATAAACAGAAACAACCCAAAAAGACTTGGATCGGCCATGAATATTGAATCAAGAAGTAAAACAAAACTACTAGGCAAAAATTACCTTAGTGGGGTTGGATCAAATCCAACCTAGATGCTCCAAGAAGAAGATTCCTGTTGGCGGCAAGGAGAGTCCTCACGTAGAATAATGTCTACGTCTCTACAGTGATCCACACGAGCCGGGAGAAAAACGACTGCACCTTGCACTTCCACGAACTGCTAGGTTCGCTCCAGGAAGAACAATCACGACGACGATCGCCGGAGAGGAGGTCGGCGGAGGCGAACGAGCGACGGAACTCCTTCCGTCTAGGGTTCGGGCGAGAGCGGAACACTTCCGTCGGCTAAACTTTTCGTCAGTAGTGAGAACCCTAAAAGAAGATCTATTTATACCCAAAGCATAAACAGGCTTCTAGAAGAATCGCTATCCGCAGACCACACAGCAGAATTGGGGTTTCTGTTACGATTCGTCGGGATTCCACGGAACAACATTCGTCGGGATTCCACGGAACGATCCGACGAATTCCGACGAATCCGATCAGACGTCAACATTTGCTGAGTGAAGGGTCTCTGTAACAATTCGTCGGGATTCCACGGAACGATCCGACGAATTCCGACGAATCCGATCAGACGGCAACATTTGCCGAGTGAAGGGTCTCTGTAACAATTCGTCGGGATTCCACGGAACGATCCGACGAATTCCGACGAATCCGACGAATCATATCCGACGAATTCCGACAGCAACATTTGCTGGACTTCCCCCATTCTATATGGTGATTGGTAACCTTTACCAACACAGTCAATCTACCATCTTCTCCTCATGCTCTTATGTGCGACCCTGCAGGATCATATCGCGTTGGCAGTGACATTACATGTTTGACCACTTCTAGATCACAATGGTAACTCCAACAAATGCTTAGGTGGATGTGTGGTCACACGAGACTGGATAATATTAGGAATGAATGTATCAGGGATAAGACATGAGTGGCGCCAATTATAGAGAAGATGTGAGAAGCTCATTTAAGATGGTTCATACATGTACATAGGAGACCATTAGAGGCACCTGTTAGGCGTTGTGAGAGTTTAGTGACTAGACATGTTAAACGGGGAAATGGTAGACCAAAAAAGGCTTGGAATGAAACTATAAGGAAAGATTTGATGTACTTAGGCATTAGTGAGGCTATGATTAAAGATATGGTGCAATGGAGACAAAGGATCCATATAGCCGACCCCACTATGGTGGGATAAAGGCTTGAGTGTTGTTGTTGTATCCTTTGGCAAATTGCTAATTAACCAATTAAACTAATATTTATTTTTTGTTGTCGTTTTAGAAATAGATTGTACAAATTACACTAAAAAATTGCAATGCACTGCATATAGTTTAATACAAAATACAGATAATAGCGTTGTTAGTTAGCCGGTGTTTCAAAATTTATAATGCTTCTCATAGTTTCTCGTAATAAATTAATTATATATGATATGGTCACATAAAGGCATTAAACGCACCCCTATGTGGGGGTGCGAATATAAAAAGACCCCCACTAACGGCCTAACCGCCCAAGCCGGGGGGCCCCTCGGCCGCCCAGCCCTCCGACCCTCCGTGCCCTCTGGCCACCAAGATCGAGCGGCCCCTTAGCCGCTCGAATCGGGCGACCGAACCTCCGCTGGCGCGCGGAGGGTCGCACCCTCTCACTGCCCAGATCGGGCGGCCCCTTGGCCGCCCAGATCGGGCGGCTTCTTAGCCATCCGTCCCTCAACCGGCGCGCGGAGGGCCGCACCCTTTGGCCGCCCGGATTGGGCGGCCCCTCGGCAGCACGCGGAGGGCAGCGCCTCTGGCCGCCCTGATCGTGCTCGAGTGCGCCTATGCGTGCTACGCTCTCAAGACCGCGCTCGAGCGCGCCACCGCGCACTCCGCTCTCCAAGGCCTCTCCTGAGCGCGCGCTCTGCTCTCAAGACCGCTTCCTAGTGTGCCTCCATACACTCTGCTTTCAAGACCGCTCCAAAGTGCGCTTTTGCGTGCTCTGCTATCAAGACCGCTCCCGAGCACGCCTCTGCGCGCTCCACTCTCCAAGACCACTCTAAAGTGGTCCCTCACGCATTCCACTTCAAGACACCACTCCAGACTCCTCCACACACAACAAAAGACAAGCCGCAGACCCCAGCAAAATATCAGCTGCAACTCAAGGCTCCAAGAATCGGTAGAAGTCCCTAGAGCATCAAGAACGCAACACTCCCCACTGTAACTTAGAAGAAATAATTAGCTCCGCGAGCTGTGGCCTGTCACCCTCGGAGCGTCTCTCTCTTTTCCCAACAATTGTAATGAGAGGCGGTATGCCGCCCTCGAGTTATCTAAAGAGTCCTGTAACAGCACTAAAATATATTGGAAGTTTGGTCGGAACAGTCCCGTCCACATGTTTTTTACCCATTTCCAGGGTTTTCCACATTAAAAAAAGTCTCCTTGCCAGCTGTCTCAATCACTTTTTCATTGACTGTTTGCGCGCTCAACCGCTCCCCGTGCTAAGATGGTCCAATTTAAGTCCGGTCTACCAGAGCGCGGAGTTTGGCCGCAATAGTTTGGCGCCGTCTGTTGGAAGGTGTTCTCATCATTCCCAGAAGATTCAGAAGAGAGTATCCCCTTCACAACGATACTCGAAGACTGACGGCAATGGTAATAAGAGCTACTCACGCTACTAAAGGATTAACCTCATTGGGGTACGCCGATCCAGTTCCCTCTCACTCACACGTAACACACCTATCAAGGAAAAGGCCATGCACGCACCTCGTGTGTCATTGGAGGAACGTGTACGCCCGATTGAAGAGTTCCTCGCAAACAGAGAAGCGTCTCGAGCTTATAATCCTACCCTCGGACAAGACAGCCCGCCTCCGTCAGACCTGGACTGTACTCCAGCATGGGACTTCATTAATTTCTGACTAGGACTGAAGGACCTGAAATAATGACATTAAAGATGTCTTCATCAATATAGTTCATATATAACTTTATTTTGGCCTTCTACAGTGTAAACTTATTTAAGTTATACACTGATGGTCTTGTTGATGCATAGTCCTTAGAACTCATTTTTCTTTTTAAAATAGTTTTAAATACATAAATATGAGTGAGGAGATTTATTGATCATGGTGTTAACCTTTTAATGATCAACCTAGCTCTGATACCAATTAAAAGTGCACAGTGTGCCCTCCGAGTATTCTCTAGAGGGGGGGGGGGGGTGAATAGAGTTTCAATAACTTTTAAACTAAATATAAACACACAATATAAACTACTCTAATAACTATGCAGTTAGCACAACCAACACAGAATAAAGTAAACACAGAAAATAGAAAAAGTAAACAATAAAGGGACAACACAGAAAAGCACAGCTCAGAAGACACAGATTTTAATAGTGGTTCCCCAAAATATGGGTAGTCCACTCTTCTACCACCTTGGTAGGATTGCACTATCTAGTGTCCGAGTCTTTTGATAAGGAGACTCTCAGAACCAACACTGAGACCTTTGATAAGGAGACTCTTAGAGCCACACACTGAGTCTTTTGACAGGGAGACTCTTAGAACCACTAAGTATTTTGATAAGGAGACTCTTAGAACCAACTAAATCCTTTGGAGAGGGATTCTTAGGACTCTTTCTCAGTTACAGAATAAAGACAGAGAAGTAAAGAAGCAGAGGAGGAGGATTCTGCTGTATGAATCCTTCTACGGCTATCACACATGATGCTATTTTTTGATGTTCTTCAGGATCTGTATATAATGAACCCTTGCTTAAGGTAGAGAAGAATGCAAGGGTTGTAAGCTTGTGATCCTGATGATCTTTCTGTACTCTTGATGGCTTTCTGTTGTAGATTGAGAAGAAGATGAAGTAGAGCCTTTTTTATGTTCCTGTACAAAGATTTTTCTTTCTTCTATCTGTGTTGGAGCTTGAGAAGGAAGAAGAAGAAGGAGACAGAATAGAATAACACTGATCGTAGGGGTTGTCTCTCTTCTTCTGTATATCTATTCTTTGTCGAATAGTATTTTGAATTTGTTTCTTCTTCTTCTGGTCTGTCCTCAGAAGGAATATCCATTGGACAATGAGTATTTCTTTCTATTTTTATTTCACGACCTGTCAATCTAATTTGAATAACTTCCAAGAATGTCTTTGTTATTTCTCTGGAGTACTCCATTCCATTCTTGGCAATAAACGAGTCGTTAGAAAATAGATTTTAGCCTTGGATACCTTCTGGAAAAGCTTCAGAAAAAGGCAGTAGAAAAACATTTTATTTCTGTCTGTATTCAACGTGGCGTCGAATTCATCTCACTTCTAATCGACGCACCTCTGAGTTCTTATAGAAGCAGCTTCGAAATCCTTCTTAGCTCTTAATGAACTCATATGTCGACGTTGCGTCGAATACTTATCGACATATCCGTCGAGTTGTAGACTTGGACTTTGAACTCCATCTTCTGCGTCGAATTCAAATCGAAGTTGTGTTGACTTCTGATATTGTTTTGACTAACTCTTCTTCTGCGTCAAGTACATCTCGACGTTGCGTCGACTTCAACTATACTTCAGCTTCAGTCTGAGTTACTTCTACTTATATTCGAAGTTGCTTTAACTTTTAGTCGAAGTTGCATCGACTTCTATTCGATGCATTTTAACTCAACTGAATTTTGTGCTTGTTTTGGATAGGTCTTGACACTCTAGTGTGAGTGTGATATCCTAGGACATCTAATGACCAAATTACCTTCACTATACAATATGGGTAATACATCCTAGAATATGAAATCACTTTAAGATAATTTATAAGATAAATCAAATGGTGTTTTTTCAACAATCTCCCTCTATTTACCTTCACAAATTTTATAAATAATTTAAGTGATTTCAAACATGTTAAATAAAATTAGAGTACAACCAAATATACAATAACAGAATGACCTGGTAAACTGAAAAACTCTTGATTAATATAAGTAAATGTTTATCAGAGTTAGTTACCCATGAATTGATCTACTTTCTTTCTTTGAGAAAAGTAGATAAGACCTCATAGACCTTTCTAAATTTTCTTTCCACATACTTGAAGTTTCCAGGGATGGCCTTCTCTGGATTTTTCTGAATTCTTTCATGTCTCTTGAAAAGCTTCTCCAGGTCAGATTCTGCTTCAGGATAGACATCATTTAGTTTAAGTCTCAGACCAATGACTTTAACAGACATCAAATTTATTTCATCCAGATCTAGCTCTTCTGGATCAGGCACTATAATGGTAGACTGTATAACTCCAGGAATTGGAGTTGATTTGAACACAATCTTCTTTCTCTTTTGAAGTGGATGTTCTGCTTCATCCTGATCACATCCAGGCCTCTTTTGTGAAGTTGCCCGTTATTTTTAAGAAGTTTTGCTTGAGGATCCCTAACAACATACTTTGTAGGATCAAACAGAGTGCTTGGAATTTGAATTGCTTTCTTTTGTTGTTCTTTTTCCACAGCATCCTTGGCCATCCTCAGCCTTTCAATGAACAACCTTCTCTTTTCTTCCAGCTCTCTTTGAGATGCTTGATGCGCAAAACTATGACTGCAAACGACAACGGCAAGTATACCGTATCGAGCGTAGAATAGGTTTAAAGAAACTAAGGTCGTATTAGACTCGGGGTGGTTGAGTAATTCTACTTTGAAAATCGTTATTATCTTATCAAATGAAATTTGGAGTTGGGTTGCAAATAGTAAAAACTAGAAATGCTAACAGAATTAATTTGATGGTTTATAAATTAGTACACGATCTTTGAATCACCTCGGAAATAGAAAATAATGAAATGAATATTGGAAAGCAGTTTCTTGTTGAAGAGGCTTTGACCGTGAAGGTTCCCGAAGCATGAACACTCCTCTTTCGAGGATTAGGTTTAACTAATCTTAGGTATATCGACCGAACTCTCGTTCTCAAATCGCATCGCCTAGGGCTTGCTTTAGTAGCGAACCTCGCTATTGGATTTTACTCCAATTCAGAAGAGTTACGCCGTCCTCTCTCGAGGGTTGCGTTCTACTCCTTTTACCTATGAGCGATCGATCCCTCTTACGAGCCTCTCGACTAATTAAAGAACGAAAACAAAATGAAAGCTATATATCGACGAGATAGCCCCATAGCAATTTTGATCAAAGGTAAATCATAAGCTTTCAACAATTAGAAAAAATTAAAATTAAAATCATAACAATATTATCTCATCCTTGGATCATCTCGATCGAGTACTTTAGAAATTAGTTGCTCATGGAGAGAGAGAGGAATAAAAATACGGCATGATGAAATAGGAAGAAAGTGACGTAAGACAGATTGTGACAAAAATTGAAGTAAAAATAATCGAAATAATATTTTATTGCTAGTAGAAAGAGAGGTTACAAGAAATAAAAGCGTAAAAATACAAAAAATAATAGCACGAGGTTACAAGTTGACGAAAAATGAACAAACGCCAAATCCTCCTTTTTCTCACGGAATGAACAAAATCTCAACGAGCTTCTGGACTAAAACTTGTGAAATTTTTTCGTAGACCTTTATGGAGTGAGCAGGAATCGTAACAACTTAGAGATTCAAGCCAAACAACCAGAAGCATATGGAGGCAAACAAGTAATCTTTATTGATATCATAAACTTCATTACAGGGCGAGGTATGCTTGGCGAGCATTATTTCGCCAACACACAAAACCAAAGAGAAAATACAACACTTGAAGGAAAGATAAAATGAGACCGCTCCAGCCCGCGCGGTCTCCTTGCCGATCTCTGCAAGCTGCCTAACCGCACAACACTACCGGTTACAGAACACCACCTCAGACCCGCTGAGCTGACCGCACCCTTCTTCGAACTCCACTGATTCTCCCGAACTCCAGCAACCCACACTGCAAGCCGCAGACCGCCCGAACACTTTCAGAGGAAGAGGTGATCGCTGCAGACCGCACTATCCGCAGAAGCTGCACAAGAAAAGTTCAATCAGCAGACCGCCCGGTCACAATAATACAGACCGCAGGAATTAGGATAAACTCAGCTTACACTTGGTGTGTCTAATTAATGCTGCTAATGGCTCCTATTTATAGGTGTGAGACTTGATCCAGTCACCACCCTATGAGATAGGATCACCACCCTCCAGATCGCGCGACCACAAAGGTCAGACCGCGCGATCAGCAATAGATCATTCTGCTTCATTTGGTGAGCACGCCGACTTCAACACAAACCGCGGGAGATCGCTACTCCCACAGTAGACCGCTACTCCACAAGGAGATCGCCAGAGCGCCAAAAAGCCGCTCACCACCAGTGTTCGCCTGAGACCGCAAACACTGCCTGTTCGCCACAAAACTGCGAACACCTGTTCGCATACCAGCCTCTTCCTGAGACCGCAAACAGAGACCGCGCGACTAAGAAGCCTTAGTCCGCGAACACCACCAGAACCCCCGGACCGCCACCAGACCGGATTTCTGGAAACCTAGATCAAATCGCGCGGTCACACCAGACCGGCACAGCCTTGAAGTAGCCAGCTCGTCACGCGGTCACAGACAGACCGCGCAACCCTGAATACATCAACCCGCCACGCGGTCATAGACAGACCGCGCGGCCTTACCTTCAGCCGCTTGGACAGATACCAGCGGTCACGCCAGGAGACTGCGGCTTGGCTAAGACAAGCCAGACCGCAGAGCAGATCGCCAGGTCGTGCGGTCTCTCCAGACCGCGCGAACACCTCCCAGACCGCCCAGATCCAAAAACTTCCACTTCAACATTTTCAACACTCCCCCTTGAAGTGGGAAGTTGAAAACAGCCCTAGTAAGTTCCTTAGCCGTGTGAACGGCCCCTTCACCAGCGCCTTTGTGAAAATGTCAGCGACGTTGTCCTGACTCCTAACATGCTCTACCGAAAGAGACCCCTCCAACACCTTCTCCCGAATGAAGTGATGCTCGATCTCAATATGCTTGGTCCTCGTGTGACAAACTGGATTGGTCACCAGTTTGAGAGCACTCTCGTTGTCACCGCGGAGCAGGGTCGGCTCCCGAACCTCCTTGTGGACGTCTCCCACCAACCTCCTAAGCCAGATGGCTTCCTGAGCTGCCAAGGCCGAAGCCTTGTATTCCGCTTCCGTGGTGGAGACCGACACGGAATCCTGCTTCTTGCTGCACCATGATATCGCCGTAGGGCCCGCCATGAAGACGAATCCAGATGTCGACTTCCGATCATCCGAATCTCCCTCATAGTCAGCATCCATGTACCCATGCACCTTGAAGCCCGCATCTCTCCTGTACAGGAGACCCATGTCCGAGGTCGCCTTGACATACTTTAGAATGTTCTTGGCCGCTAGCAAATGAGGCATCCGTGGCTCCGCCATATACCGACTCACTCTGCCAACTGCATATGCAATATCCGGCCTAGTGATCGTCAGATAGATCAAGCTCCCGACCAGAGCTCGGAACACCAACGGATCTTGCAGAATCTTCCCCTCATCCTTTTGAGGTTTCATGGCCTTCTCCAGAGGAGTGGAAATGCACTTCCCTTCCTTCATGCCGAATCGCTCCACGATTCGCTCCGCATATCCAACCTAGGATACCAGCACTCCACTCTCCTTCCTCTGCACCTCGAGTTCAAGGAAATGGTGAAGCTCACCCAGATCCTTCATCTCGAACCTGATGGATAGCTCAGCCCGAAGCTTTGCCACCTCCTTCTTTGAATTCCCCGTCACGATCATATCGTCGACGTATAGCAGCACGATGACTTGAAGCTCCCTGCTCTTCTTGACGAACAAGCTTGAGTCTGAGTCTAAAGCACCAAATCCACAAAACAAAAGATATTCTGCGATCTTCCCGTACCACGCCCTCGACGCTTGCATCAACCCATATAGGGCCTTCTTCAGCTTGCAGACATGATCCGGAAAATCTTCAGACATGAAGCCTGGCGGCTGGATCATGAAGATATCCTTGTCAATCTCGCCGTACAAGAAGGCATTCTTGACGTCGAGCTGCCAAATCTCCCATCCACTGAATGCCGCCAATGCAATGATGAATCATACTGAAGTCATCTTCGCCACCGGACTGAATGTCTCTTCATAGTCTTCACCATATTGCTGCGAGAATCCCCGAGCCACAAGGCGAGCCTTGTATCGCTCGATACTGCCGTCAGCTTTCTTCTTGAGCTTGTAGACCCACTTGCATGTCACATGAGTGGTGCCCTTAGGCTTGGGCACCAGAGACCAGGTCTTATTCTTCTCGAGAGTTGACATCTCTTCTTGCATAGCAATGTCCCACTCCTACACGCCTCTGGCCTTCTCAAAGCTCGACGGCTCCCTCTCATCCAAGGGACCAGCGAAGAAACAAGAGACAAAGCTCACCATGTTTCCTCCAGTATAGCGATCAGGGGCGATGATCGCTCGCTTTGACCTCCTCAGCTCCTTCCCTTGAGTCGCATTATCTCCAGCTGCTTCTTACCTAGCTCCCCTTCCAGACGTGTTAGGAGCATTGCTCCCCCTGCTTCCTGAACCAGAAGCCTCCGTCTTAGAACTAGAAATGGGTGGACCACCTGGTGATACAGGTAGCTCCACCTGAAGATTCTCCACAGCCCTCTCCGGCTCCTCCACCCTGCTTTCTGGTAGCTCCACACCAGAGCTTCCCTTGTACAATGTCACCTCATCGAACATGACGTCACGAGATACAACAAATCTCCGCATCTCCGGGTCCATGCACTTCCATCCCTTCTTGCGATCATCGTATCCCATGAAGACTAGCTTCCTTGCTTTCGCATCTAGCTTCATCCGAAGCGCATCTGGAACGTGCACATAGAAGGTGGAACCAAACACCCAAAGGTGTGCCACGCTTGGCTTCTCCTTGAACATCATCTCATGTGGGGTCAACATGTTGATGGGGCTCAGAGGCATCCTGTTGATAACATAGGCAGCACAAGACATTCCCTCCACCCAGAAGGACTTTGGGATACTCTTGGCATGCAGCCAACACTTGCAGGTCTTCGTCAGATGATGGATCTTCCGCTCTGCAACTCCATTTTGTTGTGGAGTAAGTGCACAAGTAAGCTCCCTCCGGATGCCCGCCTTCCTGCAGAAACTAGAGAACTTCAAATTGCACAGTTATCCTCACTAGAATTCTCTAGAGGGGGGGGGGGGGGGGTGAATAGAGATTAAAAATACTTTGTGCAAATATATATATATATATGTGTGTAAGAATCACAGAGTTAAACTTCCCACACACCAACAAGAATTAAGCAAGTAAAGAATACAAATAACAAGTAGAAAATCACAGCACAACACAAGAAAATATAGTGGTTCCCCAAACTTTAGGTAGTCCACTCTTCTACCCCCTTTGGTAGGAATTCACTAACTTGCACTGATTCTTTTGATAAGGAGACTCTTAGAACCAGACTGAGTCTTTTGATAAGGAGACTCTTAGAACCACTACAACTGAATTTTTTGAAGAGAGATTCTAAAAACTCTTTTACACAGTTTGAAAATGAAGTAAGAAAGAAAAGAAGAAGTAGAAAAAGTAGAAGAACAAGAAACAATATATGTAAGAAGGAATCTTCTTCCTAGCAAGAAGATTAGAAGCACAAGTATAATGAATAGGATCTCTCTTCTATAGTGAGAAGGAGATTGTGAACTTTTCTCTCTTTTGTGAGAGCTTTCAGAGTTTGCAGCAGTATGACTTCAAAATGAGAAGGAGAAGGAAGCTTGATCTTTTCTGCAGCACTATATCTCAATTCTCTCTTTTCACTTGGGAGCTCTTCCTCTATTTCAAAATGGATGAAGTGGATCACTTATTCTTTATTCTTTGCTGACCTCCTTCTTATTTATAGCTCTGTTTGAAATATAATGCTAAAGGAGAGTAATCAATTAGCAGACAAAGAATTAGAAAGAGGTAAGAGTTTCCATAATTAATACTTCTGTAGAAGGAAAAGAATTCATTCTGATTTCAAATAATATCCATAATAATCTGAATCAAATAAGCCAAGAATCTTATAGAAGGAAAGGCTGATTCAGAATGGCTATAAAAGAATAATATTATTCCATAAAAATCAGATCTACAGAAAGAAGGAAAGAGATCTGTCGTGTTTTTGAATTACTTATAGATATCGACGTGCGTCGATTACTCTTCGACGTAAACGTCGATTTCATCCTGGCTGAACGTCGAAAGGAGAATAAGGAAGGTGCGTCGACTAGGATGCGTCGACTTTATCACATGCGTCGACTGGAAGTCAGAGGTACGTCGACTAGGATTACGTCGAATTCTTCTAAGAATTACTTCGACTTTTCCTGAGAGAAACGTCGACTATATTTCGACGTTGCGTCGAATACTATTCGACGCATATTTACTTAGCCCAATTTTTCATACTTAGAATTTATGTTCTACTCAATTCTAGGGGTTAAGATAAATCATTTCCCCAACAATCTCCCCCTATTTGTCTTAACCCTATATAGAGAGAAATTGTATTAGCTTTTAATCAACAAAGCAAAGCATTTATATAGAGAAGAGATATGCTCAGTAATCAGAAGAAATCATATAACAAGTAATTGTCTTTCCCAAAATTTAAACTTGAAACTTCTTGTTGTACATGAAATTGACAAAGGCAGAATAAAGTTTTCTAGATAAGTTTTCAATGACATCAAAAATATTGCCCCTGGCTCTATCTGGATGCTCCTGGACATTTCTGATGATTGTGTGCAATTTCTACAGGGCTTTGTCAGCATCAGGGAGAGTGTCATTTAGAGAATATCCCTTGCTGATGATGATTGCTGCCTTTTCATCAATCATCTTAATTGTAATATCTTGAGGTTTCTTTTGAGTAGGCTTGGGATCAGGTGGTCCCTTGTTGTCAACCTTTGGCCTATATTTTCTCTTTTCTGATGGCTGTTTCTCAGGAATCTCAGTCATCTTTCCTTTCCCTTTCCAGGGTGACTCAAGCCATTTGTCTAATTTTGCAGATCTTTTGGGCTTCTTATAGGGAATGTAAGTGTCTTCAGCACACCCTACACCCCTCTTGTGTTTTTGTCCCTTTTCTAGAATGAGTCCTGCCTGAGGATTTTTCTTTTGGTAAGCTTCAACATCAAACAGCTTCATTGGAAGTTTGATGGAAGATTCTGCAAGGATCTGTTCCTTAGTCATCCCTTTCTTAATCTTTTCCATCCAGATATTCCTTTTATCTTCTACTTCTTTCCTAGCTGCTTCATATTCATACAGCTCTCTTGCTCTTATTTCTTCATGCCTCCTTTCCATGTCAGGATCATGGTATTCCTTTACAGGACTGTTGGGAGTGATATTGGGCATTTTTCCAAACCTCTTTATCTCCTCAACAGACTTTCTATATTTCTTTTCCTTTGCATGTTCTTTTCTTTCTTCTTTGGAAAATCTTTGCCAATGAGGGATGGCTTCACTTCTTCTTTTCATTTGTGGAGGTAAAGGTAGTAGAGGAGGTAGAGGTAGTAGAGGAGGTAGAGATGGAAGTTGAAGTGGTGGAAGAGGTAGAGGAGATTTAGTTTTCTCTTTAGAAAGGGAAGGAGGAGAAGGTACTTTTGTAGGAGAGGGATCAGCAGGCAAAATGTCCTCTGGAGGAATATCCTCAAGTAAGGGTGTCTTGAGTTTGATATAGCTGGCAGAAAAGCCAGGAGAATGATGCTGATATTCTTCCTCACACAAGGGTGCCTCAATCCAGACATGCCCTTTTTGGTCATCAGAAAAGGCTGTTTCTTCTTCCCCTTTTTCTTCCTCCCCCTGGACTTCTATATTCTGTACTGCAACAATCTCCCCCTGAACATGTGGGGCATCAACTCTGAATGCTGAATCCACAGCATGATCTCCTTCTGTATGATAGGAGGAGGATTCACCAAGGTGTTTGTTGAAAGTGTAGTCAGAGTGATTGGAGAAGTTTTGAGCCCATGGTAAGAGAAAAAATGAGGTTGGTTTAATACTTAAAGATTGGAGAGAAGTTATCCCTGAGCTTGAAGAAAAACCTGGATAGGGGGGTTTCTGGAGCAACTCTCCCCCTGGTTTATATCCTGCATAAAGGATTTAAACCCTTCTGGCGACAGAGCCTGTTCTTGAATGAGGGCATTAAGCTAAGGAAGGGAAGCAGAGAGGTTTGCCAGCTTGTCTGCACAGGTGTTGAGCATGGCAGCACACTCGTTGGAGAAGTGGTTTAGGTGAGTCTGGAAGTCATTTACTAGTTGTTCAAGAGCATCGTTCATTGCTTTGATGAGGGCAGATTGATCAGGAGTTGGTGCCATTGACGCAGAGACAGAGAGAGAGGTAGAAGACAAAGTTTTGGCGGTTGAGGAGTGTATATGTTATGAAATTAGAGGTATTATTTAAAGAAGGTGAAACGTCGAGAAAAGAAACAGAAATCAAGGTATATTAGGTAATCCAATCGTCAAAAGAGGAAGTAAAAATTTGATTCTAATTTTGACAACGCTCCGTGGAGATTTGTCTGCCTGTCGTTTTGTCGACGTGTTCATAGACTTGCGTCGATATAAAGTCGACGGTGTGTTGATAAGGGATCGATGTAGCTTTGCCTGAAAGCAATCAATACCCGCGTCGAGTTTTTTCTCGACGGTGCGTCGATATGTATTCGACGTATCTTCTTATACTTTCTTAGATTTTCTGATTTCTTTTAGATTTCCCCAGCAATGGTGGTTACAGGCTTCCATCAAGCATTCCTAAGGTGTTGATGAAGTAGTTATGCTTAGTTTCATCGAAGGGTTTTGTGAAGATGTCTGCTCTTTGACTGTCTGTAGGAATATATTCTAAGGTTATCTTACCTTTTTCTACATTGTCTCTAAGGAAGTGATGTCTGATCTCTATATGTTTGGTTCTACTATGAAGGACTGGGTTGGATGCTATGGATATAGCACTAGAGCTATCACAATAGATCTTAGAGTTATTGACCTCCAATTTGTAGTCAAGAAGCTGATTTTGCATCCACAGGATTTGTGAGCAACAACTCCCAGCAGCTATGTATTCAGCTTCAGCTGTTGAGGTTGAGACTGAGGTTTGTTTCTTACTAAACCATGATATTAACCTATCACCTAGGAATTGGCAAGTACCAGATGTACTTTTTCTATCAACCCTACATCCAGCATAATCTGCATCTGAGAAACCTATTAATTCAAAGTTGGTTTATGCTGAGTACCACAGACCTAGTTCAGGGGTTCCCCTTAGGTATCTAAGAATCCTTTTTACAGAGGTGAGATGGGATTCTTTTGGATCAACCTGAAATCTAGCACATATGCAAGTGGCAAACGTAATGTCAGGTCTGCTAGCTGTTAGATATAGAAGGGATCCTATGATGGCCCTATATGTCTTTTGATCTACTGATTTTCCCTTGTCATCCTTTTCTATAATGGCATTAGTTGCCATAGGTGTTTTCATAGTGGAGGCTGATTCCATACCAAACTTTTTGATTAATTCTTTAGTGTATTTTGTTTGTGAGATAAAGATTCCCTCACTGCTTTGTTTCACTTGTAGTCCTAAGAAATAAGAGAGTTCTCCCATACTACTCATTTCAAATTTTGATTGCATTAGATTAGCAAATTTTTTACAAAGTTTGGGATGAGTTGAGCTAAAGATGATGTCATCTACATAGATTTGAATAAGAGGTAATTGATTTTTATGGGTTCTAGTAAAAAGTGTTTTATCTACTTTTCCTCTTTCAAAAGAATTTTCTAAAAGAAAGTTGGAGAGAGTTTCATACCAGGCTCTAGGTGCTTGCTTAAGACCATAAAGTGCTTTGTTAAGTCTATAAACAAAGTTAGGAGAGGAGGGATTTACAAAACCTGGTGGTTGCTCCACATATACCTCTTCTTGAAGGTTACCATTCAAAAAGGCACTTTTGACATCCATCTGATAGACTTTCATCTTCATGAAAGCTGCATAGGCAAGAAAGAGCCTGATTGCTTCCAATCTGGCTACTGGAGCAAAGGTTTGGTTATAGACTATTCCTTCTTCTTGTCTATATCCTTGTGCTACAAGTCCGGCCTTGTTCCTGACAATTACTCCAGTGGAATCTAGTTTGTTTATGTATACCCACTTTGTACCAATCACTGGGTAGTTTCTTGGTCTTTCAACTAAATTCCACACTTTGTTTCTCTCAAATTGGCCTAGTTCTTCTTGCATGGCCATAATCCAGTGAGGATCACAGTTTGCTTCCTCAAACTTCTTTGGTTCAACTTGTGATAAGAAGCATTGGAGCATCATCCCATTTGAGACTTGGTGTCTTGTTCTTACTCCTATATTGGGGTCTCCAATTACTTGAGATTGTGGATGATCTTTCAGATTGACCCCTGTCCTGCTTGGACTTGTCAGATGTTCTTCTTCCTCATTAGCAATGGGATCATTGTCCACCTGTTCTCCCTGAACCATGTTCTCTTGTGGGAGTTGGTTTTGAATGCTCTTTTCTGAATCTTCTTCATGTTCTTGTTCAGATTCCTCACTTGATTCCTCTAGCTGGTTTTCTTTTCCATTATCTGTGTTCTCTAGAACCAGCTGCTCAAGCTGAGTTTCTATGCTGCTGTTTTCCTGTGGAAAAGAACTGGTGGAAGTTTCCTCCCCCTTCAACATCATGTTAGTTTCATCAAATGTAATGTGCATAGATTCTTCAATTTTGAGATTTCTCCTGTTATAACATCTGTATGCTTTACTAGATGATGAGTACCCCAGAAATATTCCATCATCAGACTTCTTGTCAAACTTGGCAAGATGATCTTTCCCATTATTTAGAATAAAGCAAGCACATCCAAAAATTTTAAAGTATTTGACAATGGGTGTTTTTCCCTTCAGGAGCTCATATGGAGTTTTTCCCTTAGTTTTGTGAATGAGACTTCTATTTAGAACATAGTTTGCAGTGTTGACTGCTTCAGCCCAAAAGGTTTTTGGTAATCCTAATTTTGCAAGTAAGGTTCTTCCTGATTCAATTAAAGTTCTATTCTTTCTTTCAGCAACTCCATTTTGTTGAGGAGTTCTAGGGGCTGAAAAACTTTGTTTAATACCTGTATCCTCACAGAAACTACCAATTGACTGGTTTTCAAATTCAGTTCCATGATCACTCCTGATAATTGAAACATGAGTATTGAACTCAGATTGAATCTGTCTTATGAATCTTGAGAGAATCTCATGGGTTTCAGACTTGGCCCTTAGAAAGAATACCTAGCTAAACCTGGAATAATCATCTACAATAACTAAGGTATAAGATTTTCCACCTAAGCTCTGAGTGGATATGGGACCAAAGAGATCCATGTGTAGTAAGTAGAGGATCCTTGGGGAGTCATCCTTACCAATTGGTTTGAAGGATGACTTGGTCTGTTTTCCTAGTTGGCAAGGTCTGCATGGAGAGTCCTTAGAGAATCTACCCTTTGCTAGACCTCTAACTAGGTTATTCTTTGATAGTTTACTAATGGTTTTGTGGTTTAGATGACCCAGTCTCCTATGCCTTAATTCACTCTTATTAATAATATTGTTGAACAAACAAACTTCTGTGGGTGAGGAGCTAAAATCTACTACATATACCTTCCCTTTTCTAATTCCATTAAGTACTATGGCACCAGTCTTGATATCAATAATATGGCAAAATAGTGTGGTGAATTTTACCTCATACTTACCACTGTCACATATCTGACTTATACTTATCATATTGTGCTTTAGTCCTTTGACTACTGCCACATTCTTGAAGGTGACTTTCCCTTCTTTGAAATCTCCAAAGCCCCTGGTTTGGCCACAGCTGGAATCTCCAAAAGTTACTAGTGGTCCAAGTCTATCCTCAAAGTTGATTAACAGGTTTTTGTATCTTGTCATGTGCATGGAGCATCCACTGTCCAAGTACCACACCAGCCTGGAGATGTGATACATCTGCACATAAAGTTTTAAACATTAGTTTGGACCCTCCTAAGCTGGGGTCCATTCCTCCCAACAGTGAAGGGTTTAATAAAAGAATAAGTGGGTTTTTCAGAGTCTCCTTCCTCCTTTAGGGGTATTGGCTTATCATACCAGTTTTCTTTAGTAATGTTGCAGAAATAGTGTTCATAATAGAGGGAAATGGATTGAGAAGACTTTTTGGAAGAGGAGACATTTCTGTTAGATTGGTTGCGTCGATATGAATTCGACGTATGTTTAAAGTTGCGTCGAGTGGAAGTCGACGCTTCCCTCATTCTGTGGTTACTTCTAGTCGAAGCATAGGAGAGATTGCGTCGATTGGGAGTCGACGTATTTTGGTGTCTACGTTGATTAGAAATCGATGTATTATTTGAGTTGCGTTGAGTAGTGTTCGACGTACGTCGATAATGATTCGACGCAAGCTTGTTTCTTTTCTGAGGATATTTACCTAGGATTCCTTCATGTATAGTGAGATTATTTTTGTTAAAAACAGTGGTTGTTTCTGGATTATCTTGTGATCTTTCTCCTGTCAAATGATTTTCCCTAGAGAAGTGAATGGGATGTTTCCAGACAGATTTGTTGGGTGATTGAGGTTTGGATTCTAAGCTAGTCTTATATTCTAGTTGTCTAAATCTATCAGTGAGATTGTTGGAGATATTCTTGAGCTTCTGACTTCTGCCATTTAGATAGTCTTCAAAGGCTTTTGCCTTTGCTAGCTCATTTCTTAGTGCTTGATTTTCAGTATTGATTTTATCTAGTTGCTCCTCTGAAAGTCCTAGACTAAGCTCATAGTTTTTATGTTGTGTATTTATTTGTTTCAGATTGTTTAGTTCATTTCTTAGTTCCTTTACTTCTTTTTCAGATTTGACTAGATCTAAGCAGAGTTCTTTGAAACTATTTTTGAAATGAATGGAAGAGAAATCTACATCATCAAATATATTTACCAGAGATGTATCTTCAGGCTTTTCAGTAGCCATCAGACAGGTTTCCTCTTGCTTATCATTTTTCTGATCATCTTCAGATGAGGTACTTCCTTCAGATTCTGAATCACTCCATGATTGAGCAATGAACCCTTTCTCTTTCTTCTTCTTCTTCTTCTTTAGATATGTTCTTTTCAGATCTTTCCTATTGCTGTTCTCTTTAGGACATTCAGGTGCAATGTGTCCTGATTCCCTGCAAGAGTAACAAATAATCTCTTTATTAGGAGTTTTGTCATACCTGGTTCTTGGGTCTCTCCTTTTGGATCCTTCTGTTTTTATCCACTTCTTGAACCTTCTGGTCAGTAGACTGATCAGATCTTCATCATTTGTAGAGGGTTCTCCTTCAGTAGCCTTCAAAGCAATGCTCTTTTCTTTTGAGAGTGAAGGAGCCTTTTCTTTCCCTTCTTTCTCAGCTCTTGTTTTCAGCAGCTGTTCATAAGATCTTAATTTACCCAACAGGACATATGTTGAGATTTCTTGTTGACTTCTGGAGTCTTTAATTGGCCAGATTCTTGAATCCCAAGAGCTAGGGAAGCAAGTCAGCAATTTGTCATTTATCTCAGTGAGAGATATGTCCTTCTCAAGTGTTTTTAGCTCACTTATTATAAGGCTGAATCTGGCATACATGTCAGCAACACTTTCATTTTCTTTCTTCTGGAATTTTTCATATTGAGAGATAAGTAATGCCTTTTTATCCTTCCTCTCATCAGCACTCCCTTCTACCATTTTGTTGAAAGCTTCCCATATTTCCTTAGCTGACTCATATTCAGCAATCTTTTGGAAGATCTCATCTGAGAGAGTTGAGACTAAGATATTCATAGCCTTGGCATCACATGCTTGAGCTTTCTTTTCTTCATCTGTCCATTCAGCCTTTGGAGCAAGTGTTTGTGTGTCCTTTCCACTTGAGTCCTTCTTGAATGGCTTGGGAGGACCTGTCATGATAACATCAAATAATTCTCCATCAATAGAGTTTAGATAAATTTTAATTCTTGTTTTCCAAAGTGCAAACTTCTCAAGGTTGCAAATTGGTGGTCTGGTGGAAGCATAATCTTTGATTTGTGCCATGTGAAAAGATATAGTTTTCAGAAATATATATATATATATATATTAAAAGAGGTAGGATCTTTTTGATCAAGGAGTTAACCTTTTTAGATCACCCTCGCTTTGATACCAATTCAAATTGCACAGTTATCCTCACTAGAATTCTCTAGAGGGGGGGGGGGGGGGGTGAATAGAGATTAAAAATACTTTGTGTAAATATATATATATATATATGTGTGTAAGAATCCCAGAGTTAAACTTCCCACACACCAACAAGAATTAAGCAAGTAAAGAATACAAATAACAAGTAGAAAATCACAGCACAACACAAGAAAATATAATGGTTCCCCAAACTTTGGGTAGTCCACTCTTCTACCCCCTTTGGTAGGAATTCACTAACTTGCACCGAGTCTTTTGATAAGGAGACTCTTAGAACCAGACTGAGTCTTTTGATAAGGAGACTCTTAGAACCACTACAACTGAATTTTTTGAAGAGAGATTCTAAAAACTCTTTTACACAGTTTGAAAATGAAGTAAGAAAGAAAAGAAGAAGTAGAAAAAGTAGAAGAACAAGAAACAATATATGTAAGAAGGAATCTTCTTCCTAGCTAGAAGATTAGAAGCACAAGTATAGTGAATAGGATCTCTCTTCTATAGTGAGAAGGAGATTATGAACTTTTCTCTCTTTTGTGAGAGCTTTCAGAGTTTGCAGCAGTATGACTTCAGAATGAGAAGGAGAAGGAAGCTTGATCTTTTCTGCAGCACTATATCTCAATTCTCTCTTTTCACTTGGGAGCTCTTCCTCTATTTCAAAATGGATGAAGTGGATCACTTATTCTTTATTCTTTGCCGACCTCCTTCTTATTTATAGCTCTGTTTGAAATATAATGCTAAAGGAGAGTAATCAATTAGCAGACAAAGAATTAGAAAGAGGTAAGAGTTTCCATAATTAATACTTCTGTAGAAGGAAAAGAATTCATTCTGATTTCAAATAATATCCATAATAATCTGAATCAAATAAGCCAAGAATCAAATAGAAGGAAATGCTGATTCAGAACGGCTATAAAAGAATAATATTATTCCAAAAAAATCAGATCTACAGAAAGAAGGAAAGAGATCTTTCGTGTTTTTGAATTACTTATAGATATCGACGTGCGTCGATTACTCTTCAACGTAAACGTCGATTTCATCCCGGCTGAACGTCGAGAGGAGAATAAGGAAGGTGCGTCGACTAGGATGCGTCGACTTTATCACATGCGTCGACTGGAAGTCAGAGGTACATCGACTAGGATTACGTCGAATTCTTCTAAGAATTACTTCGACTTTTCCTGAGAGAAACGTCGGCTATATTTCGACGTTGCGTCGAATACTATTCGACGCATATTTACTTAGCCCAATTTTTCATACTTAGAATTTATGTTCTACTCAATTCTAGGGGTTAAGATAAATCATTTCCCCAACAGAACTCACCAGAGGTAAACTCCCCTCCGTTTTCAGTCCTCAGCTTCTTCACTCGCATGCCTAGCCGACCCTCCACAAGCTCCTTGAACTCCACAAACTTGGCAAACGCCTCCGCCTTCTCCTTCAGGAAATATACCCAGACATATCTGGTGTAATCATCAATCAATACCAGCATATACCTGTTGCCTCCGAGGCTTGGGGTAGCAGTTGGTCCCATCAAGTCACCGTGGATGCACTCCAATGGCACACTACTCCTTGTCTGCGACTTGTCAAATGGTAGTCGATGAGACTTGCTGAACTGACATCCCTCGCAAACATGACCCTCACCATAGGAGGATAGACTATGCAGGCCCTTGACCAAACCTCTCACCGCCATAACTTTCAGCTTGTCCATCCCTACGTGCCCAAACCTCACGTGCCATATCACGACACCATCATTCGTCTTCATCTTGTCGACATAAGAACTTGTCGATAAAACGAACAAGTCTTTCGCCCTCCTACCGACATGAACGACCTCGGCCTTCATAGCCTCAATGTTACGTAGAAACTTCACTTCTGTTGGGCCGAACAGAACGTGATACCCAACGTCTACAATGTTGGTCACGGAGAAGAGGTTTTTCCTCATTCCGGGCACATGATAGACACTCTTCAACATTAGTGTCCCTCTATCACTGCCCAAGGAAACAACCCCCACCTTCTCGACTGCATGTACAGTATTATCAGCAGTAATGATTGCATTGTTACCTGTATAGGGCTGCGCAGAAGAAAGCTTCGACTCGTCTCCGGTGAGGTGATGACCACACCCTGAGTCCACGATCCAGTCCTCCTGATAGTTGATAGGAGCCGAGGCTCCAACAGAAGCCGAGAAGGCTCCTCCCCATCCTCCATCAATATGCCTGGCCTCAGCTTCCTCCTTCTCAGCAACATGCCCTGCCTGAGTAACCACCTTGCAATCCTTCCTGATGTGGCCGAACTTGCCGCACTTGAAGCACTTGGGACCTTCTCCCTTCTTCTTCCCGTCAGCCTTGGGAGAATACCCCCTCTCCCGCTGTCCAGAAGTTGAAGGCCCATAGCCTCCAATGGTCTTCTTCTTCTTATCCCACTTCTTCTTCTTCCCTGAGAAGAGCACCTCGCCATCTCCCCCAGCCACTGACAACCACGCCATCTGCCTTGCCAGACTCTCCTGCGATGCAAGCAGATTCTCCAGCTCCAACAGAGACGGCTGATTTGCCCAACCCTGCACCGACGTCACAAAGGCCACATATTCCTTCCGCAAGCCACGGATGATGTGCCTCTTCAGCTTCGCCTCAGAAATTGGATCATCAGGATCCAGTGCTGAAATCTCAGCGCAGAGGTTCTTCAACTTTAAGAAGAACGTTGAGATAGAAAGATCTCCCTGAGCCAACCTTGCCAGCTCATTTTCCAGAAACTGTAGCCTCGCTACATTCTTTTTGTTAAATAGCCCATCTAGGGCTCTCTAGATCTCCGCAGCCGATCCACATCCCAAAATGTGATCGAACAGATCAGGTGAGATTGCCCTCTTCAGGGTGAACTCTGCCTTCACATTAGTTCTTCTCCAATTCCTCACCTCCTGACCATTATCCCCTTCCGGGACAACCTCTCGCGTACTGTCTCCTCCAACGACCTCCCAAAGGTTCTCACCCAGAAGATAGCTTTGCATACACGACTTCCACTTCTTAAAGTTAGTCGATGTAAGCATCTCAATTCCAAGACCTCTTACAAATCCACCTTCCATTGCTCTACCACTGGTTCCTTCTTCACAAAGGCAATGGCTACTCTAAGTTATTCACTGCTCTAACCACTCCAACCTAGCTCTGATACCATGTGAAATTTTTTCGTAGACCTTTATGGAGTGAGCAGGAATCGTAACAACTTAGAGATTCAAGCCAAACAACCAGAAGCATATGGAGGCAAACAAGTAATCTTTATTGATAGCATAAACTTCATTACAGGGCGAGGATGCTTGACGTGACATGATTTCGCCAACACACAAAACCAAAGAGAAAATACAAGACTTGAAGGAAAGATAAAATGAGACCGCTCTAGACCGCGCGGTCTCCTTGCCGATCTCTGCAAGCTGCCTAACCGCACAACACTGCCGGTTACAGAACACAACCTTAGACCGCTGAGCTGACCGCACCCTTCTTCGAACTCCACTGATTCTCCCGAACTCCAGCAACCCACACTACAAGCCGCAGACCGCCCAAACACTTTCAGAGGAAGAGGTGATCGCTGCAGACAGCACTATCCGCAGAAACTGCACAAGAAAAGTTCAATCAGCAGACCGCCCGGTCACAATAATACAGACCGCAGGAATTAGGATAAACTCGGCTTACACTTGGTGTGTCTAATTAATGTTGCTAATGGCTCCTATTTATAGGCGTGAGACCTGATCCAGTCACCACCCTATGAGATAGGATCACCACCCTCCAGATCATGCGACCACAAAGGTCAGACCGCGCGATCAGCAACAGATCATTCTGCTTCATTTGGTGAGCACGCCGGCTTCAACACAAACTGCGGGAGATCGCTACTCCCACAGTAGACCGCTACTCCACAAGGAGATCGCCAGACCGCCAAGAAGCCGCTCACCACCAATGTTCGCCCGAGACCGCGAACACTGCCTGTTCGCCACAAAACCGTGAGCACCTGTTCGCATACCAGCATCTTCCTGAGACCGCGAACAGAGACCGCGCGACTAAGAAGCCTTAGTCCGCGAACACCACCAGAACCCCCGGACTGCCACCAGACTGGATTTCTGGAAACCTGGATCAACCCGTGCGGTCACACCAGACCGGCACAGCCTTGAAGTAGCCAGCCCGTCATGCGGTCACAGACAGACTGCACAACCCTGAAGACATCAACCCGCCACGCGGTCATAGATAGACCGCGCGGCCTTAACTTCAGCCGCCTTGGACAGATACCAGCGGTCACACTAGGAGACTGCGGCTTGGCTAAGACAAGCCAGACCGCAGAGCAGATCGCCAAGTCGTGCTGTCTCTCCAGACGGCGCGAACACCTCCCAGACCGCCCAGATCCAAAAACTTCCACTTCAACTTTTTCAACAAAACTTTCTAACAAAAATGAATACTCTAAAATCTCTTCACCAAAAATATCACCTTCCTCCTTCCCAATGAGCCCTATTTATAGGTGCCAACCAATAAAGCCAGCCTTATAAGCAATTGAAGAAGTGAAATAAATAGAGGGGTGAGACTCATGGCTGATTTAATGGAGAAAATAGGTGGCGTTGATGGAGGTGAAACGACAAAAGCACAATTTGAGGTGGCGGCATAGAACTGGAGGCGTTACTATGGAGCGGGTCGGGCAGCTGGTTAGAGGAGAAAAGGCAGCAGCGGCGGCCAGATTTCTGGGCCACGAGCTGCCTA
Source organism: Dactylorhiza incarnata (assembly GCA_033032865.1). Lineage (NCBI taxonomy): Eukaryota > Viridiplantae > Streptophyta > Magnoliopsida > Asparagales > Orchidaceae > Dactylorhiza > Dactylorhiza incarnata. The sequence goes on along the minus strand of JAWHQI010000039.1, from coordinate 3,347,160 downwards.
TTGGAGGGGCTGACGTGACAGTGTTGACGTGGAGGGCTAGGACAGTCGTGCGGAGGAGCTCGGGAGAGTTGCTGGTTGCTTTCATGGGCGGAGGAAGTCGGGCTGCTACAGGGTGGTGGCCGACAGCTCCATGCAAAGGTGGCCGGGCTGTTGTAACTTAGATATTGGAGCTCGGGAGAGCTGCTGGGAGGAGTTCGCCAGCTTCATGCAAGGGTGGTGGCGCTATTTAAGTGGTTGGGTTCAGGTGGAAAGATGGCCGAGCTTCTGCTTGCTGGACTTTGGAGGAGGCGGAAGTGGTCGAGCACACTATGCATGCAAAGGTGGCGGTCGGAGCAACATTGAAAATATCCGACCATGCTCCACGTCGACGAATTTGACTTCCATATGAACCTTGGACGTGACAGCGGGACATTGCACATGAATTCCCCCAGGCCTACTGTAATCCTACAAAATAAAAATATCTACAAGATTTGAACATAAAATAATATTTTTACGAGAATTTATAAAAACAACGACAAACAAATTCGATAATTTATTTAAATAAATAATAAGATATTCGCCTAAAACTATGACTAAAATACCAGTAATCAAACACCTCCATACTTACTCGTTGCTCGTCCCGAGCAAACCATTCTTCATAGGGGTGGGAATATCTCATGCTAGGTAGACCTTTGAAAACAAGTGAGTAAGATGCAAAGTTGTGCGCCGGCGCGCAGTGGTGGAACTAGAATTTCCTCTCCGCCTAGGCACACAATTTTGAAACTCAAAAATAAATGTTAGAAATAATTCAAACTATTATTTTGATCTTAAATCATGAGAAAAAAATATAAATTTAATTTGTTAAATATCTTTTTAACCAACTGAAACCGACTCTTATAATCCTCTCAAATTTAACATGAACCTATTTTTGGAACATGCAACACAGGCAAATAATTAAGCAACAGAAAGTTCAGCCATTTAATCAAGCTTCTCAAACTATTAACATAACTATTAACCTGCAGCCTGAGTTCACACTGCAAGAAAAAACAAATTGGAAATAAACGGAAAAATGAACCTGCAGCCAGTATCTAAAATGGAAATAAACAAAAAAACAATGCAAAAGCAAATTCAACATTGCTGATTGTATGATGGTGACAGGTTTGGAAGTAAGCGGAAAGGAGTGAATTGCTAGGCTAATAGGCACAGACCTATGACTAGCCTTTTTCTTGAAACTTACTTTTATAATTATGCCTAGGGGCAGCTAGGCGGTAAAATAATTTCAGAAATCACGCCCGGGCACGTGCCCGGGCGTGTCTCTAGTTAGTTCCGCCCGTGTCGGCGCGTGTAGAGATTCGAATGGAAAAACCCTCTTGGCATAAGTTCTAAATTATGAAATTTCGAAAATGCGTTTTAATGATTTATTTTTACTTTTAAAGAGAGTCAATGGTGAATCTCAAAGTTATGTTGAGGGGGAAAGTAGCGTGACTGATGCGATTTAAATTACTCAAAATCGACGCTCGAGGTGGCCTTCAAAGAAATCCATCAATGACGATGATTATAGGCTTGCCCGTTCACATCTTCTCCACTACACTTGAGACTAACCAACTCTACGAAATATTAGGACTTGAGTAGGATGTAACATAAGGCTCGGGTTAAAAGGTGAGATAGAGAATGATAAACATGAAGACGCATTCTACTTAACAAAAAGTTTTGAGCTAAAGGAAAAACAATGACTACCATAAAATTATGAAACTTTACCCCATGCTCATGTTTTGCTAAAGGGAGCACTTTTTTATACCATTTTTTCTTCATAATTGGGATTATTCCAAGTATGTATGTGCATACCTAGGCCGTATATCATTATGAGGTTATGCCTTTTTTTTTGAAATATATATAATTTTTTTGAATCGACACCCATGATTTTATTAAAATTTGGCTCTTCACCGCATCACATAAATTTTTTCAATAATTTAGCTCAAAATTTAAGTGTACATGAGTTTGGCTTTTTGGTTTTGGTGACGAAATGGTGAGGGTGGATCGGAATAAAAGGGGAAAATGCTCAAATTTGTGTCAACAAAGGTAGTAATTTTAGGATTGGATGCAAAAGCTCAAACTATCCAAAGAAAGATCTAAATTATTTCCATAAGGTTAATTATTCTAAAGTGCAAATGTTTTGAAGATAGCTAAGGGCAAGTTCTAGACATCGAGAAAGGATACCCTTCCGTTCAATTCGAGTAATTGCTTTCTAACAATCTTCTACACACTCACCAAAACTATTTTTAGATAATCACCAGATTCATTTTAAAAGTAAGATAAAACACCTTTACTCAATTAGAAAAATCATAATTTTTAGATTTATGTCAAGAGTTTGATTCTATAAAAACATAACATTAACACATGCATTTGACTAGAAACACAACATGGTCAACAATATTACTCAAAAGCTTCAAAATTTATTCTAGCACCAAAAATTCCTAGTCCACATGAACAATTAATTTTACTAGTAAACTTGCAATTGAGCAAATGATCGGTTTTATTGATAAACTTAGAACAAAATTTAAAATTTTCCTAATATATATATATATATATATATATATATTTGTTAATTCCTAGACTTCCCGAGGTCTATCCTATGAAGGGTTCACAGCGGTACTAGGAGATATAATCGGGTGACAAACCCAAACCTCCCTTTCTAGGAATAATTTTTTGTTAAAAAGAAGGAAAAATAACAATTAAAAAGTGCAACTACACGACACCCCCATACTTAAAATTAAACATTATCCTCAATGTTTAAAGCTAAATATGATGTATAACAAAATAAAGAAGAAAGAAAAAGTATTGGAAAACCCCCTTAGATTTAACTTAACAAATTATCTAGAAGTGATTTTAACTATTAGGTTTCAATTACCCAATGTATAGTGAGGGTAATCTGGTCATTAGATGTCTTAGGATGTCACACTCAACCTAGGGTGTCAAGTGTTGGAGTTTCTGAGGTGATCTCAAAGCAATCAATAGTTAGTCTTGCTGCCAACGCAATATGAGCCTATATGGTCGCACATAAAAGCGTTTGGAGAAATTGGAGAAAGGATTATGTTGGCCTTACTCATATTTGGATATGAGTGGAGGACCAATCCTGTGACTGCTTGGAATTAAGTTAAGAATGTCTCAACGGGAAATCGTTTAAAGGGTTTAAACGAATGTATTTATACATGACAAATTCGGCTAAAGGGTTTAACCGAATTATGTCAAATTTGGCTAATGTGATTAACCGAATTATGTTGATTCGACTAAAGGGTTTAGCCGAATCCGGTCAGTTCGACGAAAGGGTTTCGCCGAATTTATATAGCCGAATTCGGTTATAGTGATTAGTCGAATTCGGCGAATGTCATTAGTCGAATTCGGCGAATATCATTAGTCGAATTCGGCGAATGTAAATCTGGACAGATTTTTCTGTTTTCCCTTCTGGTCTGCGGATAGCCGGTTTTATGCCTTGCTTATAAAAGGAACGGTTTAGGGCATCGGCTACGACGTTGTTTTTGGTCGAGCCTTTTGCGAGAGAACAAGAGACGGAAGGGTTCCGGCTGTTCTTATTCCGTCCGCCGATCGTCATTCCGTCCGCCGATTGTCATTCCGCCGCCACTAGTCACCGCCGTCGTGGTCGCCGCCTCCCTTGGATCAGATATAGCAGTCCGTGGGGACGTTGAGAGCTTCCTTCTCCGACCTAGTTCTTGTGCGACAAGAAACTAGGGTTCTTCATCGCTTGTGTGGACTTCTGTAGAGGGATCGATCTATTTCAATCCTTGAAGAACTCAAAGGCAGATCTCGGATTTCTCTTAGAGCATCTAGGTTGGATTTGATCCAATCCCGCAAAGGTAATTTTCATACCTAGTAGTTTTGATTACTTCTTGATTCATTTTCATGGCCCGATCCGAAACTCTTTTGGGTTGTTCTCGTTATTTCCGCTGCGCCTACATATGATGTATGGTTGTAGAAAACCCAACATCAAGACCATATCATGAGAAGCACAAATTAGGAGAAGTTAAAATTTGCGTCGAATAGAAATCAACGCAACATCGAGTTAAAGTTGATGCCACTCTGACTAGAACTCCAAGCCCTTCAGGTTCTCTGTCGAAGTAGATCAAGTCGACGCTACGTCGAAATACTATAGACGTCGGAGATATGTTAATGTCGAAGTACTCATAGAAGTCGACGCAGCTTCGAGTTCAATTCTATGCAGAAGGAAGAGTCTGTCGAAGCCAGCTAAAGTTGACGCAACTTCGATTACATATCTACGCAGACGATGAAGTTCAAACTCGACGTCTTCAACTCGACGGATACATCAACAAGTAATTGACGCAACGTCGACTGCAGAGTTGAATCAGAGCAAGGCGGAATTCGAAGCTACTCTTATAAGAAGTCGAAGGCACATCGATAAGAGAGAAAGAGAAGTCGACGCAACGTCGAATGCATTCTGAAAAGGAATACTTTTCAACTGTCATTTTGAGGATCTCTCTCATGACCCACAACACTGAAGACCATTCTCCAACGACTTATTTATTTCCTGAAATAGAAGGAAGCATTAATAGAGAACAGGAAAGCTTTCTTGGAAACAAGCTTACAGTTGGGAGACGGGTCGAGAATCAAGAATAGGAAGAAAGAGAAATTACAAACAAAATACTTTTTCAGGACTTACCAGAATTGGAAAGGAATTCAAATTAAAGAGGGTCAATAAAAGGGATTAGAGAGACAGAGAATAGGATAGCATTCATTACAACCGGTTATCAGTTTTTCAATTAGGGCTTCCTCTTCTTCTTCTTCCTCCTGGAACCCTAATAGAGAAGCACAAAATCACAGAACAAGAACTGCTCTCTCCTGAAGAACAGAACAACTGAAGGCTGCTTCTCATCACTATCATATAGCAGCTAGAGTTCAATTGAAAAAAAGAAGAAGAAGGATCTGACAATCATAACTCCTGCAATCTGAGCAGAAGCTCATCATCAGCAGATCCTGCAGAAGAACTTAGAAGCTGTTCTTGAAACAGGCTTCAATAGAATTCTAAGAACAGAATTCTTCTCCCTCCTTCTTTCCCTTTTCTCTTTCTCATTCTCAACTGTAAAGAGTTTTAAGAATCCCTCTTCCAATGGATTCAGTGGTTCAAGATCTCCTTATCAAAAGATCTGGTGGTTCAAGATCTCCTTACCAAAAGATCTGGTTGGTTCATGATCTCCTTGTCAAAAGATCAGTGGTTCTAAGAGTCTCCTTATCAAAAGACTCAAGCATAGTGGTGCATTCCTACCAGGTGGTAGAATAGAGTAGTACCCACATTTAGGGGAACCTCTATAAATTCTCTGTGTCTTTTGATTGTGTGTTTTTCTGTGCTGTCCCATTTCATTTGCTGTTTTTCTTTCTTTACTTGACTGCAATTGTTTATTCTAGGAGCTATCTTGCTGAAGCATAATACTTAGGTTTTATTGTATTTGCACAAATAGAATAGGAATAATTTTTAAATCTCAATTCACCCCTCTAGAGAGTACTCTGAGGCACACTGTGCACTTTCAATTGGTATCAGAGGGAGGTTGATCATTAAAAGGTTAACACCTTGATCAAAAAGACCTCCTACTCTTATTTTCTATAAATACATATTATATAAAGAAAAATGAGTTCTAAGGATTATGCCTAACAAGACCTCCAGTGTGTAACTTGAATAAGTTCACACTTTGGAAGGCCAGAATAAAACTTTATATGAACTCTATTGATGAGGAAATTTTTAATGTCCCCCTCACAGGTCCCCCAGTCCCAATAAAGAAAGATATTATTGGGAAAGTCATACAAACTATAGTCCCAAGAGCAGAGTGGATTGATGCTGAGAAAAGGGCCAAGGCATTTGATGCCAAGGCCATGAACATTCTAGTCTCAACCATGTCTGATGACATATTCCAAAAGGTTGTTGACTGCAACTCTACAAAGGAGATATGCAAATCTCTCTCCAAACTAGTTGAAGGAAGCTCAGATGAGAGAAAAGACAAAAAGGATCTTCTCATATCTCAATATGAGAATTTCAAGAAAAAGGCTGATGAAAGCATATCAGAAATGTATGACAGATTCAGTCTCATCATAAATGAGCTGAGAGGGCTTGCCAAGGAGATTTCTATGATAGAAATTAATGACAAGCTCCACATGTGCTTCCCAAGCACATGTGACTCTAGAATCTGGGCTATTAGAGATTCCAGATGCCTTAGAGAGATATCAACTGATGCTCTCCTTGGAAAGCTCAAGTCTTATGAGCTCCTACTGAAGAGCAGAGCTGAGTCAGAAGCCCAAGAAAGAACACCAACCACTAAAGAGAGGACTCTTGCATTAAAGACTGCAGAAGCAGAGTCCTCCACCACTGAAGAAGAAGTGTTTAATCTCTTGGCTAAGAGATTCAAAAAGTGGGCCAAGACAGAAGATTCCAGAAGGAGAGAAAGAGGCATAAGCAAGCCAAGGTATGATAAAACTCCTAAACAGGAGATTATTTATTTTTCTTACAGGAAGTCAGGGCATATTTCTACTGAATGTCCTGAGGAAGAAAAGAATAAGAAAAGCAAGCAGAGGAAGGAGCATAAGAAGAATCCCTTCATGAGAAAGGATAAGAAAGGAGGGAAAAGTTTCATAGCTGAAACCTGGAGTGATTCAGATTCTGAATCAAGCTCCTCCTCTTCTGATGATGATGAAGATGGTGGACCAGAAGAAGCATGCCTAATGGCTCTGGATGACTCCTCTACAGGGAATGAGGTAACAATTTTTGATGACTTAGACTTTTCATCAAGAAACTTTAAGGATTGTTTTAAAGAATTCTGCCAAGATTTCATTAACAACCAAAAGGAACTTGAAACAATCAAATCAGAACTAGAAGAACTTAGGAAAGTACACATGTACTCAGTTAACTACAGTATGAGAGGGAAACTGTTTAGAAAAGAAGAGGAAATATACTTATTAGATGCTGAAAATTCAGACCTAAAGAAAGAACTCACAAAGGCAAAAGCCTTGGCAAAAGCCTTGACAAAAGCCTTTGTGGACTCCCTAAATGGAAGGAGTCAAAAGCTTAAGGATATCTCACAAAATCTCACCAAGAGATTTGATCATCTTGATCAAGATTCATAACCATCCACTAGCACCCAAATCCCTAGCAAACATGCTTGGGAAAAATCATGTAGCATCATTTAGATATAGACCATGTGAAGATCATAGTGTTAATAATCCAGATAAACTCACCATATTCAATAGGGCAAACATTGGTAATCAACTAGGGATATTAGGCAAACACCCATTAGAAAAATCAAATAAAACAATAAAAATTCTAATAAAAGGAAGTATACGCCGAATAGAACTCAACGCAATTTTATAAATGCGTCGACTGCAATTCGACGGAGTTCAACGTATGCGTCGGCATCTATTCGATGCAGAAGTGAGTATGCGTCGAATCATATTCGACGCAACCAACATTTTGCATCGAATTATCATTGACGGAACTATGCAGACATGTCGAATTACATTCGACGCGACTCTAAAACTGCATCGATTCCTTCTCGACGTATGTTCCCTGCACAAAGTTACCAAGTTTCTAAACCTCCTGTCTCTTCTATTCCTAGATGTTTTTTCTGTTCTAAACAAGGACACATTGCAAAACATTGCTGGCATAACAATGCATCACTTCTTCACCTCAGAGAGTATAATGGAAGATTATCTCTGTAACATCCCGATTCGAGCTAGACCCCCTTGTGCGCATTTTTGAGTCAAGCGAGTTGACTCGGGCTCCGGGTGTACTGAGGGCTAGGCTTGCACCTGAGCCGGGGAAGTGCACTCGACGAATGCGGTGAGTACCATTTCTATTCTTTGTCCCTATGTTTGCTGTATTGGGATCCGAGCCGTCCGGAGAGCATAATTTGAGCAATGAAACTCGAAGGAAGCGTGCCGCCTTGAAGGAATTATAGTGTGTTCCTTAGCTCAAATGACATGGTTTTCAAATAGCGTATCTATTCAAGAAGATGATACGTAGCAAACGACCTTGGAATTCACCCCATTTAGTTTTGTTAGACGCGTGAAGCCAATACGAGTTCAATAAAATTGTCCGCGCTCGATTCCGATAAGTATCGAAGAATTTCTCGTTCGGGCACGGTCTGCGAATAACGTATTTATCCACGTTTGTGAAATCGAGAAAACAATCTCGCAATTGACCTCAGTCAGTCTTGTTAGACTCGTAGTAATAGTACGAGTTCAACGAATCTATCCGTTTGCGATTCCGACGTCATTTGGACAGTGTTGTCGTTTAAGTCAAAATTAGGCCGTAAATGCTCCGTGCAGCGTAAAATGAGCAAACGAACTTGAAACTGATCGTGAATCATTTCGATGAGTGCGTATCAACGAGACGATCGAAATGAGCCTATCTGGGACAAATTCTGAGCAATATAGAGTGATATACGGGCGTTTAAATGTAATAAAATAATGTTTTTGATAAATAATAATAATAATACTAATACTATTATTATTAGATATATACTGTGTATATATATAGGTTATAATTTAGGGTTGCTGTTCACTCCCCCCTCCAAACCCGATCCAACCAGCGCCGTCATCTCCTCCTGCCATGGTCGACCCCCCTTGGGGCTCCGACGACCTCATCTCTTCGGCGAGTACTGCGCCGAGTAAAACACCTATCTCTCTCCACTCCTTGAGATCTCTCTCTATCTCTAGCCTCCACCATGACAGAACCTCATCCTCCTCAGGCGTGATCCCCTTTCCGGCGAGCGACCCCACGAACTCCATATCTGGTGGAGATCCACCTCCCTCCATAGCCGAGCATCACCGAACTCCTCTCCACCATGGCCGAGTTTCCTCCATCTCCTCGCAAGCTCCGCCACGATTCTGGCGCATCCTCCTCACAAAGAGAAACCCTTCCAGATCTATCAATCTCCTTCCCTCTAGTGCATCTCTCTCTCTCACTCTACATGCATCGTACATGGCCGACCCCTTCATGGACAATCCAAGCTCCGGCAACCTCCAGATCCGGCGAACTCTTCTCCGAAACTGAAACAGCAGCAGATCTACTTCGGTGAACCTCCTCCGGCCTGCTCTCCAACTCCGGCTTCTTCTCCAGAACTGGCGGCCTACTCACATTTACGGTGGTCTCCAAGTCGAGTGCTGCCTAGCTCAGTTCTTTGGCGAGATCTCCTCTTCCGAAGATCGAAAACAGCGAGCCCTCGCTCTCCAAACCAAAACTGCCCACTCGAGGGGCTGACTCCTCTTCGACAACGTCCGACGAGATCCGGATCGAAGAGGTCCGTCCATGACCGGGAGCGATGGACAAATAACGTGTATGCGGCTATTAGGTAGCATGCATGGACACTCGGTGAGCTTCCTCCCCTCTCCCTTGGTGCTAGTTTCTTAGATCAAACTAGGCGAGATGTCGAACTCAATTGAGTTGATTTGAGAGTAAGCCATGGAGGGATGGTTGAAATCTGTGTTCTGATTATTTATTCCGGTCACCTCCGGTCACCGATTCGCCGCCCGTCGATGCACCTCATATACGAGAAAGGGGCGGTGGTGTTGGATGGTCGGACGGGAAATAAGGTGGCTGATGTGGGAGATTTTATTAGACTCCAGGTCGGGCAATTCATAGCCCCAGGCTGGAGGAAGAAGATGGCCGGGCGTTGTTCGATCAACACTTAGATCCGTGTAGTTTATATTAGTTATTGGTAAATAATCTGTTTAGAGCGCGGCGAGGTAGGCATATGGATTCATATTAATTTGGTGATTTACCTTGTTTTGTTTATCGGAAGCTGTTTGGAATTGATAGATAAATGTTTGATGACAATGTGGACACCCCTCTTAAATTTCATAATTTCTGGATATATGCTTGATGTGATTGTCAATATTATGTTATAAAATTATTGTGCCGTAAATAATTATCATGATTATTCCGAATGAGCTGAGATATGGTGTAAACGCTCAAGACGCTAACCATGACATATAGTAGAAGTTTTAGAGTTTTGGGTTTGATATAGCCACTTGATTAATCACTTGTTTGGTGACGCTCTAGGACAATAAGTATGTGCATGAAACTTTAGGCAAGTAGTGATTTGAACAGTGCTCCGATTTACATTGTATGTAAAGGTTATTATTATGATTCTAATACAATATTAGAGGTGATTGATCTAAATATTGGGGCAAATCATGTAATGAACCTAAAACTTGCTAATTGGAGGTCGTTGTACATGTCCTCATGATGGTAAGACACGACTTGACTGTACTCGTAGAAATATGATACTTAACCGTCTACTTCATGGTTGATTCTTCAATGATATGGGACTTGTAAATATCAGTGTTTATGATCAGCTTTTTATTCACTCCTACCAGTCAACTAATGCTGACTATAAGACATGCGAGTTGCCACTAATGTATAGGATTATATTTAAATGATGTCGGGGTATGCACCTGAGGATCATACTGTTCGTGAAGTGTTGTTAGATGAATAGCTACATTGTAACACCACTCTTTTTACCCAAGTGTTCAGAGTTATGAACGATTGATGCCGTAGTATGTATTAACATTTAAATATATATGTTGAATCTAACAGGGTTGGATGAGAAATAACCCTTGAGTAAAAGCCGAGCTTAGTCATTGATCTTTAGTTTTGAGGATACGATAATGTGCACAAGTTAGCCCTTAGTTTAAGATTGTATGGACTTGTGTATCTCGCTGATTAGAATATGCTAACTCCCTACGGGTAGCATTGAGGGCTTGGTTTAGTGATTGGGATGGGTCGACATCCTAAGTTAATGTGGGAAGGGACTCAGTTTGGAGCCCTTGCTTGCTTAAGAGCGTGAGTTAGTCCTGCGAGCGGTAGACTAGAGATATAAGGAAGGACTAGGATAGTCCTGCGAGCGGTAGGCTCGAGATATAAGAAAGGATTATGATAGTCCTGCGAGCGGTAGGCTCGATGTTTACAAGGTCAGTTTAGTATTGCGAGTTGGAGGCTCGGGTGATATTTTTATTCAGGACGGGTTAGTCCTGCGAGTTGGAGGCTCGGGTGATAGTTTTATTCAGGACGGGTTAGTCCTGCGAGTTGGAGGCTCGGGTGGTGATAAATTGCATGTGCATAGAAACTATTTAGTGGCGGGTCTTCGGTACGGGCCGGTCGTCACACCGATGGCAGTACGTTGACATAGGCGGGTGTGAGGTTGAGGGGCCAGTAGGTTGTTTATACTGTGGTCTGGAGGACGATCCCCAAAAGGACGCACACCCGGCCTTTAAGACTGGTAGGTGCCAGCAAAGAGTACGCAAGACTCTAGAGTGCACCTAGGACGTGTACAGAGGCGTATGGGAGCTCTAGGCCTGGTAGTGTGTATACCCGCCTAGGGGTGGAGATGACCGCTCCACCACTACCGTAGCCACAACGATAGTACCAGAGAGTTCAGCTAACTCCGAAAAGTGGGAACTAAAGGTCTGTACGTACAGAGTCAGAGTGCGTGAGTATGCATGGGTGAGTCATCATATCATAATCATTGCACTGCATCGCATTGCATTACACCGCATAAGACCCTCATCATATAAATTTGTATGGGAACTTTTATATGATGAGTTACTATTTCTGTACCAAACCCTTAACTTATAAGCTTTTATGAGCACCCTTATAAGTTAAGCTCAATTCAGTTCCTTATATATTACTCAATACACTGCTAGATGTAAGTGCTTTTAGATACATGTTGTTAGCTGTTGATATATAACTGCTAGATGTAAGTGCTTTCATATACATGTTAGCTGTTGATATATAACTGCTAGATGTAAGTGCTTTTATATACATGTTGTTAGCTGTTGATATATAACTGCTAGATGTAAGCGCTTTTATATACATGTTGTTAGTTGTTGATATATAACTGCTAGGTTAGTAATACCTCATTGTCACTTGCATATTGTACTTACTGTTATATTGCAACATTTCTTTCTCTCCTTCCACACGGTGCCTAAGAGTCGCCGGGGTGAGAGAATGTGAAGCCACTTAGTCTTTATGACTAACGGTTTCTACGCCTTAATTTTAGGACGACACCCCGCAGATGGAGCGGCAGCAGTGAACGGTGCAGGAGGACAGCCATGCCAGAGATGCAGGGCCTGAGACTACGATACCGTCCATTTCTTCTTTCACATACGTGAGCTTTTGAGCGCTTTGTTGTAGCCTTCATGCAAGTTTTGTACTCTGATATTCAGGAGCTTTATGTGTTCCTGCTTTGTTTTATTGTGGTTTCTTTTATTATGGGTTGGCACATTGATATTGGTCTTAGCCGGCAGGATAGGCGTCTTGGGGTATAGGTTAGCCCGTGCGCTGACGCTACCGCAAGGCGGCTGTTCTGGGCATAAGACTCCCCTCGGCCGTGTTTTGTGTTCCGGGAGGGGGGGGGGGGGGGGTCTTACAATCTCACTCTTTCATAACTCCATATGATGATAGAAGAGAGAGACCCCAACATGAGAGGGTCTATACTAATGTTTAATTTAATGTGCAGAGAGAAGGCTGTTCAACCACAAACCAGCAGTGGTATCTGGACAGTGGGTGCTCCATGCATATGACTGGAGCAAAAGACTCGCTGAAAAATTTCAAGGCCAAGGATGGCCGTAAGGTAATCTTTGGGAATTCCCACTCTGGTCTGTTGGGTTTTTCTAGAACCATACATCAAATGTAGGCGCAGCGGAAATGAAGAGAAACAACCCAAAAAGACTTTGGATCAGCCATGAATGTTGAATCAAGAAGTTAACAAAATGCTAGGTATGAAATTACCTTTGCGGGATTGGATCAAATCCAACCTAGATGCTCCACGAGTTGATTCCTGTCGTCGGCTATGCGAGTCCTCACGTAGAATAATATCCACGTCTCTACAGTGATCCACACGAGCCGGGAGAAGAATGACTGCACCTTGAACTTCCACGAACTGCTAGGTTCGCTCCAGGAAGAACACACACGGCGACGATCGCCGGAGAGGAGGTCAGCGGACGCGATTCAGAGACGGCGGAACACTTCCGTCGACTAGGGTTCGTGAGGCGAGAACGGAACTCCTTCCGTCGGCTTCTTTTTTTTTTGTTTTGTTATAAGAACCCTAAAACGAAGTCCTATTTATACCCAAAGGATAAACAACTTCTAGAAGAATCGCTATCCGCAGACCACACAGCAGAATAAGGGCTTCTGTTACAATTCGTCGGAATTCCACGGAAGATCATTCGTCGAGATTTCACGGGACAATCCGACGAATCCGACGAATCCAGACAGACGACAACATTTTGTCGAATGAAGGGTTTCTGTAATAATTTGTCGAGTGTTTACGGGACAATCCTACGAATCCCGACGAATCCGACGAATTCTATCCGTGTAAACCCGACGAATTCAGACGAATCCCGACGAATCCAGACAGACGACAACATTTTGTCGAATGAAGGGTTTCTGTAATAATTCGTCGAGTGTTCACGGGACAATCCGACGAATCCCGACGAATCCGACGAATTCTATCCGTGTAAACCCGATGAATTCAGACGAATCCCGACGAATCCAGACAGACGACAACATTTTGTCGAATGAAGGGTTTCTGTAATAATTCGTCGAATGTTCACGGGACAATCCGACGAATCCCGACGAATCCGACGAATTCTATCCGTGTAAACCCGACGAATTCAGACAGCAACAACCTGCTGGATTTCCCCATTCTATATATGGTGATTGGTAACATTTACCAACACAGTCAATCTACCAACTTCTCCACATGCTCTTATGTGCGACCCTGCAGGCTCATATCGCGTTGGCAGTGAGATTACATGTTTGACCACTTCTAGATCACAATGGCAACTCCAACAGTCTCCCACTTGATCTTGAAAGTATCAAACCAAAAACCTCACAAACAATGAGCGGCATCTAGCAATGCATCATTGCTCCCCAAGCAATAAGAGTTCATAACTCATAAGCCTTTATGACCAATGTTCCAGCGTTGTCTTTGTCCCTTACATCCGGAAAGAACTAGAGGCATGGACCGTGTCACCCTCATAATAGCTCAATCCAAGTTTCTTGATCTAGAACGGACTTCCAGAGAATGGTGAGCTCAATATCACATATTGACTCAACCAAGCATGGCCATGCATTTCTCAGTCCAATTCCATCAAGGGGCCCATGGATGCAACTCCTGTTAGATAGGAGGACAAATCCCATATCTGCTCACACCCAAACACCCAAATGATTCGTAACGTACCCAACGACCACCCTTATCATCAACCTTCTTCAAGGAAGACTTTAGATGACATCAAAGCACGCTCTTCCTCACTCGATGAATGCTGTGACTTCAGGTCAAAGGACCACAACACCATTGTCAAATGAGACCTACTTGTGACACTTATAAGTAACAATCCACAAAGTAGTCTCAGGTTGGGTCTGTCCAGTACAACTTGTTCACTAACAAGTACCCACGTGATGACTTGATATCACAATATCATGACCTGTGAGAACCGGTCATCAGTCAACACACATGCTAGTCTTAATGTATCATCATCACCCTTAGCTTCTACGATGATACCTCGACCAGGGAACTTTTAAGAATGAAGCTTCAAAATCATAGGCTCTCACATTCAAGTCACGTACTTGATGTCCTATGGAAGCGAACATTCTAAGGGTATTTATCACGAATTTTATTCTATCATATAGAAACAGTATATCGTAATAAAAGAACTTGCCATTAATCGTAAAAAGAAATAATTGGTACACAATTCATCATATGAATAAATTTTAAACAGCCAACAGAATATTTATTTTACATGCAACCCACAAGACTCCCACTAGAGTTGATCATTCAGGTATCGTATACCCATTGATCTAGTATGACCATCATGCTTTCTCTGCGCGAGAGGCTTTGTCAGTGGATCTGCAATATTCTCCTCAGTCGGCACTCTGCAAATGTTCACATCTCCTCGTTCGACAATCTCACGAATAAGATGGAACCGCCGAAGTATGTGCTTGGAGCGCTGATGGGATCTAGGTTCCTTAGATTGTGCAATTGCACCATTGTTATCACAGTAGAGAACTACGGGACCAACAATGCTAGGAACTACATCTAGCTCGCCGATGAATTTCCTAAACCATACAGCCTCCTTCGCTGCATTAGCTGCAGCGATATACTCGGCCTCAGTTGTAGAATCAGCAACTGTCTCTTGCTTGGAACTCTTCCATCTCACAGCTCCTCCATTCAGGCAAAACACAAACCCTGACTGAGACTTTGAATCATCCCTATCAGTTTGGAAGCTGGCATCCGTGTAACCACTTACAACGAGCTCTTCCTTTCCACCATACACCAAGAATACATCCTTAGTCCTTCTCAAGTACTTCAGGATATTCTTTACGGCTATCCAGTGACATTCACCGGGATCAGACTGATACCTGCTAGTCATGCTCAAAGCAAAAGAGACATCGGGTCGAGTACATAACATTGCATACATGATTGACCCAATTGCCGAAGCATATGGAATCGACTTCATGCGGTCCTTATCTTCGCAAGATTTTGGACACTGGTCCTTAGAGAGATTCACACCATGAGACATGGGCAAAAATCCTTTCTTGGACTCAAGCATGTTGAACCGCTTCAACACCTTGTCAATGTACGTACTCTGGGTCAAACCCAGCAACTTCTTCGATCTATCTCTATAGATCTTAATACCGAGTATGTAAGTCGCTTCACCCAAGTCCTTCATAGAAAAGCAGTTCCCTAGGTTGTTCTTAACAACTTTCAGGGTAGGTATGTCATTCCCGATCAGCAGTATGTCATCTACATACAATATCAGGAAGACAACAATGCTCCCACTGATTCGCTTGTAAACACACGGTTCATCTTCATTCTTGACAAAACCAAACTCTTTGATCTTCTCATCAAAACGAAGATTCCAACTTCTAGAGGCTTGTTTCAATCCATAGATGGACTTATTCAGCTTGCATATTTTAGTGGCTTCATTTGGGGATACAAAACCCTCGGGTTGTGTCATGTACACTTCCTCAAGGAGGTTTCCATTTAGGAAAGCCGTTTTGACATCCATCTGCCAGATCTCGTATTCATAATACGCAGCAATAGCTAGCAATATCCTAATGGACTTTACCATGGCAACAGGGGAAAAGGTCTCATCATAGTCAATACCATGAATTTGCTTGAAACCCTTAGCCACCAGTCGCCCTTTGAATGTCTGTACATTCCCATCCATGTCGGTCTTCTTCTTGAAGACCCACTTGCACCCTATGGGTCGTACCCCTTCAGGTGGTTCCACCAAGTTCCAAACTTGGTTTGTATACATGGAGTCCATTTCGGATTTCATAGCCTCAAGCCATTTGTCGGAGTCCGGTCCATTCATAGCCTCTTGGTAGGTCGCTGGTTCATCATCATGATCCATAAGCAACACATTACCTATTTGAGACATGAGAAATCCATATCTCTCAGGCTCAAATCTTGGTCTACCAGATCTACGTAGGACTTGTGTTTCGTGAGCAGGTTCTCTAGCTACAACATCTTGTAGTCCTGGCTCAGAATCCAACTCTGGTTCATTCACTATTTGTGGTTCTTGAACTTCTTCAAGTTCTACCTTTTGCGTCTTTCTTGATAAGAACTCTTTCTCCAAGAAGACACCCGTCCTTGCGACAAACACTTTGCCCTCAGACGGTAGGTAAAAGTAATATCCTTTCGTTTCCTTAGGATATCCCACCAGATAACACTTATCTGATTTGGGTTCCAGCTTGTCAGGCATTTGACGTCGTACGTATGCCTCACAGCCCCAAATTTTAATGAATGACATACTAGGATGCTTCCCAGTCCATATCTCATATGGTGTTTTAGAACCGTTTTCGTCGGAGCGCGATTCAGCGTCATTGCAGCAGTCTCTAAAGCAAAACCCCAAAAGGAAACAGGCAAGTCTGCATGACTCATCATCGACCGTACCATGTCTAACAGAGTACGATTTCTCCTCTCAGACACACCATTATGCTGCGGTGTCCTAGGTGGAGTGAGCTGTGATACAATACCACACTCTTTCAGATGATCACGGAACTCATGACTCAGGTATTCGCCACCTCGATCAGATCGGAGTGCTTTAACCTTTTTACCCAATTGGTTCTCCACTTCATTCTTGAACTCTTTGAACTTTTCAAAGGTTTCGGATTTGCACTTCATAAGATACACATATCCGTATCTACTGAAATCATCAGTAAATGTAACGAAGTAGAAATACCCACCTCTAGCCATGGAACTCATAGGCCCGCATACATCACTATGTACAACACCCAAGAGATCCTCAGCCCTCTCAGTATAACCAGTGAAAGGGGCTTTAGTCATCTTGCCTAATAAACAAGACTCACATCGCTCAAATGATTCATAATCAAATGAGTCCAATAGTCCATCTTTATGGAGCTTGGATATGCGCTTCTCATTTATATGGCCCAAACGACAATGCCAGAGATATGTAGGATTTGAGTCATTTGTTCTTAGTCTTTTATTATTATCTACATTATAGATCGGATGGTCCAGGTTCAAAACATAAAGACCATTAAACAATTGAGCTACAGCATAACAAACATCATTCTTAAATATAGAACAACAATTGTTCTTAATTATAAAAGAAAATCCAATCATGTCTAAGCATGAAATGGATATAATGTTTCTAGTTATGGCCGGAACATAATAACAATTATCAAGTTCTATTACAAGCCCACTGGGCAAAGAAAGACGGTAAACCCCTACGGCTACAGCAGCAACTCTTGCTCCATTGCCGACACGCAGGTCCACCTCTCCTTTACTCAGCAATCTCCTCCTTCCTAGTTCCTGCACATTTGTACAAATGTGAGAACCACATCCGGTATCCAATACCCAAGATGAAGGAGCAGAAAGGTTTATCTCTATAACGTAAATATCTGAAGCGGAAGTCATACCTCCCTTCATTTTCTGCAGACCCTCAATGTATGAAGGACAATTCCTCCTCCAATGACCAGCCTTGCCACAGTGGTGGCATTTCCCTTCCTTCACGGTGCTCTTCCTTTTCAGCGCAGAAGATTTGGGCTCAAGATGTGACTTAGGTCCCACCTTCGTCTTCTTGAAGCCCTTGGCCTTACCCTTGCCTTTATGTACCATCAATATGGGACTAGCAGGCTTGGCCTTCTTCATGTTTATCTCGGCAGTTCGCAACATGCCTAGGAGCTCGGGCAGTGTCTTGTCTATTTCATTCATGTTGTAGTTCAAGACAAACTGCTCATAATTATCCGGCAACGATTGCAGGATAAGATCTGTGGCCAACTCTTGACCCAGAGGAAAACCCAGTCTCTCCAGGTTCTCTATATACCCAATCATCTTGAGTACGTGAGTACCAACTGAGTCTCGAGCTCCCATTTTGCACTGAAATAGGGCCTTCGTGACATCGAACCTCTCTTGACGAGCTTGCCCTTGAAACATTTTCTTTAGGTGCTCGTCAATCTCCTTGCACCCCATGTTCTCATGTTGCTTCTGAAGCTCAGAGTTCATGGTGGCAAGCATAAGGCACTCGACGTCTAAGGCGTCATCGGTATACTTCTTATAAGCATCCTTATCAACACGGGACGAGTTCCCGGTCGGCACCTCGGGGGCTTCTTCTTCCAAGACGTAAAGCTTTCGCTCTTGCCTGAGAACAATTCTTAAGTTCCTATACCAGTCCATGTAATTCGTCCCACTAAGCTTGTCCTTCTCAAGGATAGCTCTTAGGGACAAGGTGGAATGTGAACCACTTGCCATGGAGTTCTAGAAGAATTCATGCAGAATTTAATCAGCACCTTAATTTCAAAATACAATTTATTTTAATTTGGACTTCAATTAAATACTCCCACTATTTTATTCAAATTGATAGCCCTCACTATCAATTCGGAGAGTCCATTGCGAGCTACTCTCTTAGTGGACAAGATCCGTATTTCACCAACACCACGAGTCCGCTTTGGCGTTCCTCTCATAATGCGGTTATTTAGGTAGGCAACGCTTGCCAATTGCATCCTCATGCAATTCTTGTATGGCTGGTGAATAACTCCTTATTCGCATCCATCATATGGTGCATGCCAACCCTATGCCTCTAGGCACTCAACCTTTGAGGTCACCTAGTTAAGTTAGACCCGATGTCGACAGTGGGATATCACAATTATCCGCTCGCACCCTTACCAAGATAGATTAATGCACCTTGCTTTGGCAAGCCCACACTTCATCGATCGAGGCAGGAAGAGTGTCATCCATCGGAAGGCATCCAAACACTTAATATTTGATGAAGGGATTTTAATTTTAATAATAGGTTAACACTTAACCATGATCAACATTTGATCAAAGTGCACATCCACAGAAAAACAAGCTTTCTTAAATCCACATGCATCCCTTATGTGCACAACATAAGACTATCAACCTTTGATAGACGAAAGGGCTAAATCTGGACATTTAGAACTCTTCCAAATCTTCAGATTTACATGCCATGAATGTTGAATCAAGAAGTTAACAAAATGCTAGGTATGAAATTACCTTTGCGGGATTGGATCAAATCCAACCTAGATGCTCCACGAGTTGATTCCTGTCGTCGGCTATGCGAGTCCTCACGTAGAATAATATCCACGTCTCTACAGTGATCCACACGAGCCGGGAGAAGAATGACTGCACCTTGAACTTCCACGAACTGCTAGGTTCGCTCCAGGAAGAACACACACGGCGACGATCGCCGGAGAGGAGGTCAGCGGACGCGATTCAGAGACGGCGGAACACTTCCGTCGACTAGGGTTCGTGAGGCGAGAACGGAACTCCTTCCGTCGGCTTCTTTTTTTTTTGTTTTGTTATAAGAACCCTAAAACGAAGTCCTATTTATACCCAAAGGATAAACAGCTTCTAGAAGAATCGCTATCTGCAGACCACACAGCAGAATAAGGGCTTCTGTTACAATTCGTCGGAATTCCACGGAAGATCATTCGTCGAGATTTCACGGGACAATCCGACGAATCCGACGAATCCAGACAGACGACAACATTTTGTCGAATGAAGGGTTTCTGTAATAATTCGTCGAGTGTTCACGGGACAATCCGACGAATCCCGACGAATTCGACGAATTCTATCCGTGTAAACCCGACGAATTCAGACGAATCCCGACGAATCCAGACAGACGACAACATTTTGTCGAATGAAGGGTTTCTGTAATAATTCGTCGAGTGTTCACGGGACAATCCGACGAATCCCGACGAATCCGACGAATTCTATCCGTGTAAACCCGACGAATTCAGACGAATCCCGACGAATCCAGACAGACGACAACATTTTGTCGAATGAAGGGTTTCTGTAATAATTCGTCGAGTGTTCACGGGACAATCCGACGAATCCCGACGAATCCGACGAATTCTATCCGTGTAAACCCGACGAATTCAGACAGCAACAACCTGCTGGATTTCCCCATTCTATATATGGTGATTGGTAACATTTACCAACACAGTCAATCTACCAACTTCTCCACATGCTCTTATGTGCGACCCTGCAGGCTCATATCGCGTTGGCAGTGAGATTACATGTTTGACCACTTCTAGATCACAATGGCAACTCCAACATGGTCAAACCAAGGGATATGGTTTGCTCAGGATTGGAGAAATTTCCTTTTCTAAAGTAGCTTATGTTGAAGGACTTCAACATAATCTGATTAGCATTAGTCAGCTCTGTGATGGTGAATACAAAGTTGTATTCACCAAGTCTCAGTGTCATATAGTCAGCTCTAAGACTGATCAAATAGTATTGACTGGTCTGAGAAAGGGTACGGTCTATGTTGTAGACTTTGAGTACACTAAGTCAGAGATCTGCTTATTGAATTCCCAATTAGAAAATAGTGAGCTGTGGCATAGGAGACTTAGTAATCTCAACTTTAAGACTATTGCCAAACTTTCCAAACTTAATGTAGTTAGGGGTCTGCCCATTGGTAAATTCAATAAGGACCATCCCTGTAGAGCCTGCCAATTAGGAAAGCAGATCAAAACATCATTCAAACCATTTGGTAAGAATGATTCCCCTAGAATCCTTTTCCTGCTGCACTTGGATCTATTTGGTCCTATCTCCACTCAAAGCTTAGCAAGTAAGTCTTATACATTAGTCATTGTAGATGATTTTTTAAGATTCAGCTGAGTGTTCTTTCTAAAATCTAAGTCAGACACTTTCGAGATCCTCTCAAGATTCATTAGACAGATTCAATCTGAATTCAACACCCAGGTTGCTATGATCAGAAGTGATCATGGCACTGAGTTTGAAAATCAGTTAATGTGTAGATTCTGTGAGGATGAAGGTATCAGACAGAACTTTTCAGCTCCTAGAACCCCCAACAAAATGGGGTGGCTGAAAGGAAAAACAGAACCCTATTTGAATCATGAAGAACATTATTAGTTGAGTCCAACTTGCCAAAGTCCTTCTGGCCTGAGGCAGTGAATACTGCAAATTATGTTCTGAATAGAAGTCTCATTCACAAGACTAAGTTAAAGACTACCAATGAGCTACTGAAGTGAAAGGCACCTATAGTCACTTACTTTACGATCTTTGGGTATACTTGCTTTATTCTCTACCATGGGAAAAGTCATCTTGCCAAATTTGACAAGAAGGCTGATGATGGGATATTCTTGGGATATTCCTCATCAAGCAAAGCCTATAGGTGCTACAATAAAAGCTCTCTCAAAATTGAGGAGTCTGTACATATGGTCTTTGATGAAACTAACATGTTCTACAAGGGAAAGGAAACTTCCACCAGCACTATTCTGCAGGAAGAAGACTAGCTAGCAGAACAAGTTGAGAGAATGAGCATATTGGACAATCCATTTATGTGTCAAGAAAAAGGACAATAGGAGCTTGACACTGACTCTGGAGAAGATTCAACAGCAGATGAAGAGGGAGCAACACCTGAATCACCAGCCATAGACATTATCCCAGTGAATGACGATGAAGCTCCCATTGTCACTGAGCAAGTGATACCTCAAGAAGAAGAAAATCTCCTAGATCACTCAACAAGGTCAAGGATGACCCAAAAAGATCATCCTCCAACACAAGTAATAGGAGACCTGACAGCTAGAGTCAAGACAAGAAAACAACTCATAAGTGAGACCATGCTGCAATGTTTCTTGTCACAATATGAGCCCAAGAAGTTTGAAGAAGCGGACAGTGACCCTCACTGGATATCTGCTATGCAAGAGGAACTGACTCTGTTTGAAAGGAACAAGGTTTGGTCATTGGTTGAAAGACCAAAGAACTACCCAGTTATTGGCACCAAGTGGGTGTTCAAGAACAAGATGGATTCCACAGGAGTCATAATCAGGAATAAAGCTAGACTTGTGGCCCAAGGGTACAGACAAGAAGAAGGAATTGACTTTAACCAGACATTTGATCCAGTAGCAAGGCTGGAGGCAATTAAAATGTTCCTGGCATATGCCGCCCACATGAAGATCAAAGTATATCAGATGAATGTCAAGAGTGCATTCCTCAATGGAACACTTCAAGAGGAAGTATATGTGGAGCAACCACCAGGTTTTGTCCATCCAACTTTCCCCTCTTTTGTATATAGACTAGATAAAGAACTATATGGTCTCAAGCAAGCTCCAAGAGCTTGGTATGAGACCTTATCCACTTTTCTCCTGGAACACAACTTTGAAAGAGGAAAGGTGGATAAAACCATATTCACAAGAGCACATAAGAATCAGCTACTACTTGTACAAATATATGTAGATGACATTATATTTGGATCCACAAATCAGTCTTTATGCAAAAGGTTTGCTTACCTAATGCAGTCAAGATTTGAAATGAGTAGCATGAGGGAGTTATCCTATTTTCTTGGTCTTCAAGTAAGACAAAATCCTGAGTGCATCTTCATATCCCAATCCAAATATACAAGAGAACTCATCAAGAGATTTAGGATAGAAGATGCCTCAATTATGAAAACCCCCATGGCTACTAATGTTGTTTTGGATAGAGATGAAAAAGGTAAGTCCTTTGATCAAAAGACTTACAGAGCAGCCACTAGCTCTCTTCTCTATCTAACAGCTAGCAGACCTGATATAATGTTTGCTATATGTATTTGTGCAAGGTTTCAGGTTGACCCCAATGAATCCCACACGAGTTCTGTCAAAAGAATCCTCAGATATCTGAAGGGTACCCCTGAACTTGGTTTGTGGTATCCAGCTGAATCTGGATTTGAATTAATTGGATATTCAGATGCAGACTATGCTGGATGCAGGCTGGATAGAAAAACCACCTCAGGAACATGTCAGTTTCTCGGTGCTAGACTGATTTCCTAGTTTAGAAAGAAGCAAACCACAGTCTCCACTTCTACAGCTGAAGCTGAGTATATAGCTGCAGGAAGCTGTTGCTCACAAATTTTGTGGATGCAAAATCAGTTGTTGGACTAAAACTTTTCTCTTGCCAATTCCACAATCTATTGTGATAGCTCTAGTGCTATTTCAATTGCTTCCAATCCTTTCTACACAGCAAAACTAAGCACATAGAGATAAGGCACCACTTTCTCAGGGACAATGTAGAGAAGGGTTAGATCAATCTTCAATACATATCTACTGATAGTCAAAGGGCTGACATTTTCACTAAGCCACTTGATGAAAGTAAGCACAAGTTCTTCATCAATGCACTGGGTATGCTTGATGGAGAAATCTAGGTCACACTTATTATGTATTAGACCTATTTTAATATATAAAATTATTGCTGGGAAAAAATAGTAAAACTTTTGAGAAAAATACAACTGTTTAGTCTAAGCCGTGTCGAATTCAAATCGACGTACCGTCAATTTCTACTCGACGTCAGCTTCGAGAGCATCTTGGGAAAGATCAGTCGAATAGCACTCGATGTACCGTCGAACACTTATCGACGCTTACATCGACATCATAACTGATGTCTATATTTCGAAGCTACATCGACTTCAACTCGACGTTCCGTCGATTTGACAGATCGCGCGCATTGTTTTGGCGCGCTAACATTCGCTCATTTCGATGTTGCTTCAAATCTAACCCTAAGTTGCGATGATTCATCTACTCTATGCAACTTAAGCATTCATTCTATTGTGCTATTTGAATTTTCTCCCTCTTTCTCTCCTCCTTTTTTTCCTGTCTTCGTACCTTCTTCTGTTTATGTGCAGGCACTCTCAGGATTCCAATGGCGTCTCCGATGCATGATCAAGATATTCTTGAAGCAGTGAATCTGTCCCTAGAAACACTGCTGTCTCAGTTCAGCTCGCTGTATCTGGACTTCTCCAATGCTTGCTATCGGAAAATTCGTGGCCAACAGAGAAGGTTGCAAGGCCTTACGTCTGAGATCAAGGCCTTGGATGCAGAATTAAGATCAGCATCCATTTCTGCTGATGTCTTTATATCCTTACTTAATGATATAAAGCAGGGGGAGAAGTGTATCAAGACGCAGCCTCCTCCTCCTCAAGACTCCGTGTACACAACAACCATTCCTATCTCCTTTCTCTCTGAAGGAGAACCAGCTGTTTCGTCCAAACTAAAAACTCAAGACTCAGCAATTCAGGGGGAGTCAACCCCTCCAAGGATCCAGCCATCAACATAGGGGGAGATCTCTCAACTGTCAGATGATCAGATGTACCTTATTTCTCTATAGGAATATCATGACACCACTGAGAAATCCATCCCTGATGCACTTGCATTCAGGGTATCTTCTGAAGATTCTACAACAACACCCTCTCCTCACAAGGCCGTCGATCAAGATCCTACTCCATCTGATCTAGTCCCAGATCAGCCCCCATCAACAACTCACCCTTCATCTCCACCACGTGCTCCAACTCAAATAACCAAACCAATTCTACCAACACCTGTCTTCAGAGGAAGACCTCCCTACCAAGTCAGAGGAAGAGGAAGAAGTGGCAAGGGAAGGTTGCCCATCTGGGATAGGTACACAAAGGAACAGAGGAAAAAATACAAGAAAGATAGATCTTATTACAAGAAACATAAAAGAGTTGAATTCCCAGAAAATACATTGAAAACCTACACAGATTCAAGGCTTGCCAAAGCTCTAGAAGAGATTGGAGATAGAGAGAGGTTTGAATATGAAGCAGCTCAAAAGGAGCTTGAAGAGAAGAAGAATATGTTTATTGATATCCCGATGAGAGGAAAAGAAGTTGTTGAGAAGGAAGAGTTGGCCAAAGCCATTCTAGTTAAATCTACTCTGTTTGAGTTCACAGAGTATTGATGCGTGTCGGCAAGTGCACCGGTCGCTGTCAAGTAATAAATGTGGAGAGTGGCCTCCCCGAATGTCGGTCTCTTGAGGAATGCAGGTTGGGTGAACGAAACGCGTAGCGTGACTCTTGTTACACAAGCGAAACACACATGAAAAAAGGGGGTTTTTGGTTGGTTTGTCCTAATCTTAACAACAGTAAAAGAGATGCGGGTCGAAAACACCGCTTCGCGAAGTGAGGTGGATGCAACGGCCGCGATGCCATGCTTCGTGAGGCGGATGGAATGTACTCAAGTGCGAGAGGGTGAGGGTCGCAAACACCTCTTCACAACCGTCGTTAGCTCTTGCTAACGCGGAACAAACACCTTGCGTGCGGGCGTGAGTGAGTGAATGGAAAAGGAGTGAATCACAACCGAACCATGAAGAACAATAAAGAAACATTCATTTCAACAAACAACATTACAATATTCGAGTTTACACGGTTCAACGAGTACAATGGAGGAAAGAGGAGAGAAATAACCGATGGTGAAGACTAGCGGCCGTTCACGGCCGGAATGGTAGGTTGTCGGGCTACCTCCGGACTCGGGCGTACTATGCTTCCGGCGTAGAGAGCTGTCACGATCTCCCTACGTAGCTCCGTCGTCTTCAACTTCAGGTTCCTTCTTCTTCTCACCGGGCGGAATGAGAGAATGGTTGCTTGGAGGCTTGCGGACAATGGAGAACACTCACGGACAATGGAGGAAGTCTTGGAATGGGTGGAGGAGGCTTCCCCTTGCGTAGAAGATGAAGTGGAGGCGTCCCACGGTGGAGGTCGGCGGCATGCGGAACAGGAATCCCGCTCCCGGCGGCTGATAATGCCCTAAAAATCGCAACAGGCGTTTAAATAGGCGCTGGAATAAATACTGCGCACGGTCATTGGCGCACGACCAGTGGTCGTGCGTACTAGAATTCCGCGATCGTGCGCACTGCCTGGGTGGAACCTGCAAGATACGAAATTTATAAAATAAAATGTTCGCACGACCAGTGGCGCACGACCGGTGGTCGTGCGCACTAGCGTTGATGGTTGTGCGCAATACAGCAAACAGAACTCAGAATTTTAATGATAAGTGCGCACGAGCAGTGGCGCACGACCGGTGATCGTGCGCACTGGCGTTGGTGGTCGTGCGCACTGTACCAAACAGAACTCGTGAAAAAGGGTTAAGTGCACACGATCAGTGGCGCACGACCAGTGGTCGTGCGCAATAGAACCGGCGATCGTGCGCATTGTTCCTGTGCAGAATTGCACCGGGAGCACTTGCACGACTCCTATTCCAGCACAACCATAGATCTAGCCACTGAAAGTGGCACTTGACAGCACATGAATACTACTAATGACAATAAGCACGAAAATCGCACCAAAGTGGGCCTAGATGTGCACCTAGCATGGATTATCAAATATAAGCTATAACAAGGCTATAGTGCGGTGAATTGACTAAATAATGGCCCGGATGAGTCCATAAATGTGTATATGATCAGGACTCATCACACCCCCAGACTTAACTGTTTGCGCGTCTCGAGCAAACGAATCCGGCGGAGTGTGAAAACGATAGTTAACATAGAGAATTACACAAGGGAGTACGGTGCGAAGTAACATACGCATGCGAGTAGAGATTCTAGCAGAAGGAGATTCTAACTGTGCTAACTAATTTACATGAGTATTAAAGTGTAAGTAAAGATTTAGTTATACTCAGTTGGAGAATTATGAAGAATTTGACGATCATGCCTGGTGTGAAAGTGACGAGACACTGAGGCGGGTGTTGCAAAAGATCGGGGCTTAGGAATAACTCCGCTGAAATCCATCAACGTCGTGAACCATACGCTTGCCCGGTCACACTCTCTCCACGGCGCTAGCACTCTCGCAAGTCAAATCAGTAGGGCTTTTAGGAATAAAACGAGGCTTAGGTTACGGTATGATATTCAAAGTTAAACACAATGGCTACGCAACCCAAGTGAGCTAAAGAACGCTGCACCACTCAAGACCAACAAACAATGCTTGTGTGACACACCCCCAGACTCATCATGAAAACCAGGTGTGCACACGGCCTACTTCACAAATACCAACAGATTGTCTTTTTTTAGCTCGGAAGGATTTTTTTTTATAAAACTCTTTTTTTTTTTCTTTTAACAGATTTTACTTCTTTTATGTATCCTCCGGTTGGTTCAAAATCAGCAGATAGACTTTATTTTCTCTTCAAACCACAAAGATTCCACACACCACACAAGTTGAGAAAAATGAGCGTAGTTTAAAACAATTTGGTTGCGGGGGTAGGATAGGCTTCAGGCTTTGGTGGATGAAGAGGAGTTGAACAAAGGATTGGTAGGCACAAGTTTGGCTTGCAACGGTGAACGAAATGGACATGGAATAACAAAGCTCAAACTAGCCAAAGGGTGGCCTACATCATGTTTAACTCGACGAGTCGCTCTTACCCATGCTTCGAGAGTCGCTTGGGGAAAGTTCTTAGCCCACGAGAAAGGTAAACCTTCCTCCCGACTCGAGCAACACACGACTAGTAATCGCATACACACAACACCGGGTTATCGTCAATTTCATTCAAATTCACCAATTGAGTATAACAAATCTAAATCTACGCAGAAATACTAAACATAAATTAGATGCATAGAGAAAATCTAGTTCTACTCAAATTCTACCATAACATGCGAAGTGACTAGAACACTACATGAGTCAACATCGCACTCCAAATAATAATTCCTACGCTAACAACCTATATCATACGCGAAACGACAAAAAGATAAGCACGCACTCAAGTGGGTGAAGTGGTGTGTGAAGCATGAAAACAATGATAATGAATAGGATAAATAAGAAACAACCTTCTAGTATGCAGTGCAACTCGTGCACAGTGGGTGACAACATACGCTCCCCCAGACTTAAGCTAAACAATATATCTAGAAATTTGAAGCTAAAAGAGGGGAGGAAGTGTTACCCAATGCTCAGAATTGAGCATACCAGACGATTGGCGTTTATGAACAGGAATAGTCCGCAGCATCCGCACCATCGAACACAAAACCTGCAAGCACAAACTCAAAACAACACAAGCAAAAGCAAAAGCTGAACTAAAAGAAGTTAGATAAGGAGAAATATGAAATCAGGAAATCTGGGTTGTCTCCCAGTAGCGCTTTCATTTAATGTCCTTAAGCTGGACCAAATACCTGTATTAGCATTGTTTATAAAGTGCAAAACTTAAAAAGAGGAGTTCTCAAAAATAGAGTTTCGCAGAAATAAGAAACAAGAAGGGAAAATCAGCTGCCGGTGCTTGTATGATGTCCATCTCCCAATGTCAGCAACTGACACTCCTTGTTTATAGTGGCGCCATCGTATAACTTCAGCCGATGTCCGTTGACCTTAAACTTGTCCCCCTTATCTCCAGATATTTCTATGGCACCGAAGGGGGAGACATCGGTCACGGAGAAAGGACCACTCCACCTCGATTTTAACTTCCCTGGGAAGAGGCGGAGACGAGAGTTGTAGAGCAGCACTTGGTCCCCAATTTTGAACTCCTTAGGAATGATATGCCGATCGTGCCATTTCTTCGTTTTCTTCTTGTAGATACGAGCATTTTCATAAGCGAAATGACGGAGCTCCTCTAACTCGTTGAGTTGGGAACGACGCACCTCGGCCG
Source organism: Dactylorhiza incarnata (assembly GCA_033032865.1). NCBI lineage: Eukaryota > Viridiplantae > Streptophyta > Magnoliopsida > Asparagales > Orchidaceae > Dactylorhiza > Dactylorhiza incarnata. Next base: position 3,318,263 of record JAWHQI010000039.1, on the reverse strand, counting down.
CGGCTCCAATGTCCATGTTCAACAGTTTGGTTGCCCATAATGCTTTTTGCTCCAGCTCCATAGGGAGGTGGCATGCCATGCCATAGACCAATTGAAACGGAGTCATGCCGATGGGTGTTTTGAACGCAGTCCGGTAAGCCCATAATGCATCGTCGACCTTTTTAGCCCACTCCTTCCTATTTGAGTGTATTGATTTCTCAATTATTCGCTTGAGCTCGCGGTTGGAAACTTCGACTTGCCCGCATGTTTGGGGGTGGTATGCCAAAGAAATCTTATGATGGACCCCAGACTTTTTCATTAGCTGCACAAACTGCTTATTGCAAAAATGACTACCGCCGTCGCTGATGATAGTTCTCGGCGTCCCAAACCTGGAGAAGATATTCTTGTGGATAAAATGTAGCACTGTGTTGGCATCATTCGTGGCAACTGCCTTAGCTTCCACCCATTTTGAGACATAATCAACTGCCACAATAATGTAATGCTTACCATGAGACATCGGGAAGGGACCCATGAAGTCTATTCCCCAGACATCAAAGGGTTCGCAGACCAGCATGTTATTAAGGGGCATCTCGTCACGCCGGGAAATATTTCTGGTCCTCTGGCATTCGTCGCACTTGGTAACATAGGCATGAGCGTCCCGGAAGAGGGTTGGCCAAAACAATCCACATTGCAGGATTTTTCGTGCTGTTCGAACGGCCCCGAAGTGCCCGCCAGCTTCTCTGTCATGGCAGTGCTGTAATATAGAATGAAACTCAGCTTCCGGAATGCAACGCCTAATAATCCCATCGCTGCACGTGTGGAATAAGAGCGGATCTTCCCAAAAATAGTATTTTGAGTCAGAGGCAAGCTTCCATCTTTGCTGAGGAGACAGACTCGGGGAGAACGTTTTGCAAGCCAAGTAATTAGCAATATCTGCGTACCAAGGTGCGGTTGGGGGGGACGTAGTAATTGCGAATAACTTTTCATCCGGGAAATAGTCGTCCGTTTCCTCCACAACGCTGTTGGGAGTGTCGTACTCCAAACGCGAGAGATGATCAGCAATCACATTCTCCACCCCCTTCTTGTCTTTGATTTCCAGATTGTATTCCTGCAAAAGTAAAATCCAACGAATCAGACGCGATTTGGATTCTTTCTTACTGAAAAGATACCTGAGAGCGGCGTGGTCCGTGTACACGATCACTTCGGAAAGTACCAAATATGAGTGAAACTTTTCAAAGGCGAAGACCACGGCTAGCATTTCTTTCTCCGTGGTGGTATAATTTGCTTGTGCGCTGTTGAGAGTTCGACTGGCATACGCAATAGTGTGAAAGGTCTTATCTTTCTTTTGACCGAGCACAGCACCTACGGCCACATCACTTGCATCGCACATGATAATAAAAGGTAAAGTCCAGTCGGGTGCAACCAAAATTGGGGCTGAGATGAGTTGTCCCCGTAAAGTTTCGAAGGCTTGCATGCATGCTTCGTCGAAGTGGAAGGGGACGTCCTTAACCAGCAGGCGAGATAAGGGCTTTGAAATGGAGGAAAAGTCCTTGATGAACCTTCGATAGAAGCCCACATGACCAAGAAAACTTCGAATGCCTTTCACTGACATGGGTGGAGGGAGGTTTCTGATGACACTTACCTTCGCTTGATCTACTTCGAGCCCTTTGCGGGAAACTTTATTCCCCAACATAATTCCTTCGCGCACCATAAAGTGGCATTTCTCCCAGTTCAAGACAAGATTGGTGTCTTCACACCGCTTCAAGGTCTTGGCCAAATTCGCGAGGCAAATGTCGAAGCTACTGCCAAATAGAGTGAAATCATCCATGAAGACTTCGAGGAAGTCCCCCACCATGTCAGCAAAAATAGCGAGCATACAACGTTGGAAGGTTGCGGGGGCATTACACAGTCCGAATGGCATTCTTTTGAACGCGAAGGTACCGGAGGGACATGTGAATGTCTTCTTGTCTTGATCAGATAGGTCAATTAAAATCTGATTGTACCCAGAGTACCCATCCAAAAAACAGTAGTAATCCTGCCCCGCTAACTTTTCTAGCATCTGATCAATAAAGGGGAGCGGAAAATGGTCCTTGCGCATCGCATCGTTCAGCTTGCGATAGTCGATGCAGACTCTCCACCCGGTGATCATTCGGGTCGGTAACAGCTCGTTCTTTTCATTGGCAACGACAGTAATCCCTCCCTTCTTCGGTACCACCTGGACTGGACTGACCCATTTGCTATCGCTGATTGGGTAAATGATGCCAGCGTCTAAAAGCTTAATCACTTCAGCCTTTACTACCTCTTGCATTTTCGGGTTCAGCCGCCTTTGGGGCTGTGCTGTCGGTTTGTACTGATCTTCAAGGAGGATCTTATGCATGCAGACCGTGGGGCTGATTCCCTTAATGTCAGCAAGAGAACGTCCGAAGACCTTGTGGTACCTTCTCAGCACGCCCACTAATGCAGTTTCGTTGGCGGCAGACAGGGCTGCGGAAATAATCACCAGATGTGTGTTTTTTTTTTCCAAGAAACACGTACTTTAGAGAATCCGGAAGTTATTTGAGAGCCGGACATGGGTTTGGATTAGCCGAATCGTTGGAGGGCTCTCCGCTTGAATGTGACAAATCAGGGTGATTTGAGTGTGCAACCCCTTCTTCCTCGTCTTCGTGCTGCCAGCACACCTCGCGGTCATCCAACTCCACATCGTTCTGACCATCGAATTCTTCAAGCGCCTCTGCTGGTTCACACTCTGTAATTTCAAAGAGTTGCGACGGGCTGTGGACGTTGAAAGATATAGCATCCTCCCCCAGTCTTAGTGTGAGCTCCCCCTGCTCCACATTAATAATAGCACGAGCAGTAGCGAGAAAGGGCTGTGGAACATTTGTATCGACCTTCATGTCGAGAATGATAAAATCAGCTGGAAAGGTGAGACCGTTTACAACTATTGTGAGGTCCTCGACGATTCCCGATGGCTTCTTGATCGACCGATCAGCAAGCTGCAGCATTACCTGCGTTGGCTTCAAGATCCCAGCACCAAGTTCACGAAAGATAGAGAGTGGCATCAAATTGATTGATGCCCCCAAATCACAGAGTGCCTGGCTGAAACGGTGATGGACGATCCTGCAGGGAATCGTAAAACTGCCAGGATCCTTGCACTTAGTGGGCATATTGGAAATGATGGCGGAGCACTCCTCGGTGAGGTCGATAGTTTTGAGACCCTCCAACTGCTTCCGCTTTGAGATCAAATCTTTCAAAAATTTGGAGTAGCCCGGCATTTGAGAGATAACTTCAATCAGTGGTATGCTCACTTGCACTCCTTTCATTATTTCCAAAAATCTGCGGAATTGCTTCTCGGATTTCTCGTTTCGCAGCCTGTGGGGGAATGGGGGGTGAACAACACTTTTCGAGGTTTGTGCCTCGCTCACGGGATGCGGCTCAATATGAATCTGAGTCAGCTTCTCGGGAGTGTCTTCATTATGCTTGTCAGTGGAACACGCAAGAGGTTCCTGTCGAGGAGGGTTGTCTACACTTCTCCCACTTCTCAATCGCATGGTGTTCACTGACTCAGGATGCTGACTTGCAAGCCCAGAAACGACATCGGACAGAGTCCCTATAGTAGAGCGAAGCTGTTGGATTGCGGCCGATTGGTCATTCATTTTGTTCAATACCCCGACCACCAAAGTTGCTAACTGTTCTGGTTGCTCTGGCGGCGAAAAATCCGCTGCTCCTTTGAATGTCACGGCATTAACTGCAGCAGTACTTGGGGGGCGAATGATATGACTCCAGTGCTGACTGGTGTGAACAACATTCACGACCACTTCCCACGCGTCATTCCCCGATTTATTAAACAGGGCCCCTCCAGCTGCCATATCAAATAGAAGACGGAAATTATCCCGCACTCCGAAATAAAAAATCTGAATTAAGAAAGCTTCTGAAAGATCTTCACGGTAGCATCCCCTATGCAAGGATTGGAAACGCTCCCAAGCATCAACTAACGTCTCCTCCTTCCCCTGTCCAAAGGTTACAAGTTCCCTGTACTTGTCCAAGGCTTGGGTACGATGTTGAAACTCTTGCAAAAATCTCCTTTCGAATTGTTTCCATGTGATCACTTCTCTTTTCCGGATATCCCAATACCAGCTTTTGGCTTTTTTATGCAAGGAGAATGAAAATGCCAGAATCTTTTGCAGGTCGTTTTCAACTCCACTGAATACACATGTGTAATAGATTGCTAAAAAGTCCTGCATGTGTTGCACCGCGTCTTCATGCTCATCCCCGCTGAACTTGCAGTTCCCAGACATGTACTCAATGACGTCGGGGGAGATCCCGAAGTCATGATTGTTTCTTTCTGCTTGATCCCTTAAATCATTTAAGCTTCTCTGATAGATGCATTCCTGAATGGAGGTCATGCTGCGACTACTTGCAAACAAAACGATTAGCGAACGATGGAAAAGGCAAAAGTAATCAGAAGCGCGAATCGAAAAGAAACGGAGATACCAGGGGTGAACAAGAGAGGTGAAAGAAAAGAAAATTCTCGTGCAACAAATCTTCACGCAGACGAATTCATCACGTCTGCATTCCCCGGCAACGGCGCCAAAAACTTGATGCGTGTCGGCAAGTGCACCGGTCGCTGTCAAGTAATAAATGTGGAGAGTGGCCTCCCCGAATGTCGGTCTCTTGAGGAATGCAGGTTGGGTGAACGAAACGCGTAGCGTGACTCTTGTTACACAAGCGAAACACACATGAAAAAAGGGGGTTTTTGGTTGGTTTGTCCTAATCTTAACAACAGTAAAAGAGATGCGGGTCGAAAACACCGCTTCGCGAAGTGAGGTGGATGCAACGGCCGCGATGCCGTGCTTCGTGAGGCGGATGGAATGTACTCAAGTGCGAGAGGGTGAGGGTCGCAAACACCTCTTCACAACCGTCGTTAGCTCTTGCTAACGCGGAACAAACACCTTGCGTGCGGGCGTGAGTGAGTGAATGGAAAAGGAGTGAATCACAACCGAACCATGAAGAACAACAAAGAAACATTCATTTCAACAAACAACATTACAATATTTGAGTTTACACGGTTCAACGAGTACAATGGAGGAAAGAGGAGAGAAATAACCGATGGTGAAGACTAGCGTCCGTTCACGGCCGGAATGGTAGGTTGTCGGGCTACCTCCGGACTCGGGCGGACTATGCTTCCGGCGTAGAGAGCTGTCACGATCTCCCTACGTAGCTCCGTCATCTTCAACTTCAGGTTCCTTCTTCTTCTCACCGGGCGGAATGAGAGAATGGTTGCTTGGAGGCTTGCGGACGTTGGAGAACACTCACGGACAATGGAGGAAGTCTTGGAATGGGTGGAGGAGGCTTCCCCTTGCGTAGAAGATGAAGTGGAGGCGTCCCACGGTGGAGGTCGGCGGCGTGCGGAACAGGAATCCCGCTCCCGGCGGCTGATAATGCCCTAAAAATCGCAACAGGCGTTTAAATAGGCGCTGGAATAAATACTGCGCACCGTCATTGGCGCACGACCAGTGGTCGTGCACACTGGAATTCTGCGATCGTGCGCACTGCCTGGGTGGAACCTGCAAGATACGGAATTTATAAAATAAAATGTTCGCACGACCAGTGGCGCACGACCGGTGGTCTTGCGCACTAGCGTTGATGGTCGTGCGCAATACAGCAAACAGAACTCAGAATTTTAATGATAAGTGCGCACGAGCAGTGGCGCACGACCGGTGATCGTGCGCACTGGCGTTGGTGGTCGTGCGCACTGCACCAAACAGAACTCGTGAAAAAGGGTTAAGCGCACACGATCAGTGGCGCACGACCAGTGGTCGTGCGCAATAGAACCGGCGATCGTGCGCATTGTTCCTGTGCAGAATTGCACCGGGAGCACTTGCACGACTCCTATTCCAGCACAACCACAGATCTAGCCACTGAAAGTGGCACTTGACAGCACATGAATACTACTAATGACAATAAGCACGAAAATCGCACCAAAGTGGGCCTAGATGTGCACCTAGCATGGATTATCAAATATAAGCTATAACAAGGCTATAGTGCGGTGAATTGACTAAATAACGGCCCGGATGAGTCCATAAATGTGTATATGATCAGGACTCATCAAGTATGCTGCAAAGAATCCTCAAGCCAAAATGCTAGTGGGAGTTGGGCAACTCCACAAAGGAGGTATTGGCTGTAATCCTAAGGATGCAGCTCAATTACCTCTGAAAATAAAGAAAGGAGAAAAATCCCCTGAGAAGAAGAAGAAGAAGATCTTATTTACAAAAGCCTCATCGTCTGGGAAGGAACAAGCAGCTGTTGGTGAATCACAGGAAATGGATGCTGAATCAAATCCTGATAAACAATCTGAATCAGATGATCTAAATCTGGAAATCATTAATCTGATAACAACCAAAGTTTTTGCACTTAGTTTCACACTCAAGGATGTTCATCCTAATAATGAAGTGGACCTGGAGAAATTGTTCAAAGGTCATGGAAGAATACAGAAGAATCCAGAGAAAGCCACTCCTGCAAACTTCAGATATGTGGAAAGGAAATTCAGGAGGGTATATGAGGACCTATCTATATTTCTCAAAGAAAGGAAGTAATACTCTTTTTGGGTAATCTATGATAAACATTTGCTGATCATTAATCAGTTACCTCTCTATTTATCAGCCCATTCAGTTATTCATGCTGTGTTCATATTATCTTGTATGTATTGTTGTTTATGAAAAAATTATGTAAAATCACTTTGAACAAACTGTAAAATTTGTTAAGATAAATATGGAGAGATTGTTGGAAAAACCCCCTTAGATTTAACTTAACAAATTATCTAGAAGTGATTTTAACTATTAGGTTTCAATTACCCAATGTATAGTGAGGGTAATCTGGTCATTAGATGTCTTAGGATGTCACACTCAACCTAGGGTGTCAAGACCATATCATGAGAAGCACAAAATAGGAGAAGTTAACATTTGCGTCGAATAGAAATCGACGCAACATTGAGTTAAAGTCGACGCCACTCTGACTAGAACTCCAAGCACTTCAGGTTCTCTGTCGAAGTAGATCAAGTCGACGCTACGTCGAAATACTATCGACGTAGGAGATATGTTAATGTCGAAGTACTCATAGAAGTCGACGAAGCTTTGAGTTCAATTATGCGCAGAAGGAAGAGTCTGTCGAAGCCAACTAAAGTCGACGCAATTTCGATTGCATATCGATGCTGACGATGAAGTTCAAACTCAACGTCTTTAAATCGACGGATACATCGACAAGTAATCAACGCAACGTCGACTGTAGAGTTGAATCAGAGCAAGGCAGAATTCGAAGCTACTCTTATAAGAAGTCGAAGGCACGTCGATAAGAGAGAAAGAGAAGTCGACGCAACGTCGAATGCAGTCTGAAAAGGAAACCTTCAACTATCATTTTGAGGCTCTCTCTCATGGCCCACATCACTGAAGACCGTTCTCCAACAGCTTATTTATTTCCTGAAATAGAAGGAAGTGTTAATAGAGGACAAGAAAGATTTCTTGAAAACAAGATTACAGTTGGGAGACGGGTTGAGAATCAAGAATAGGAAGAAAGAGAAATTGCAAATAAAATATCTTTTCAGGACTTACCAGAATTGGAAAGGAATTCAAATTAAAGAGGGCCAATAAAAGGGAAGAGAGAGAGAGAGAGAGAGAGAGAGAGAGAGAGAGAGAATAGGATAGCATTCATTACAATCGGCTATCCGTTTTTCAATTAGGGCTTCCTCTTCTTCTTCTTCCTCCTGGAACCCTAGTAGAGAAGCACAGAATCACAGAATAAGGACTGCTCTCTCCTGAGAACAGAACAACTAAAGGCTGCTTCTCATCACTATCATATATCAGCCATAGTTTAATAGGAAGGAAAAAAGAAGGATCTGACAATCATAACTCCTGCAATCTGAGCAGGAGTTCCTCATCAGCAGATCCTGTAGAAGAACTTAGAAGCTGTTCTTGAAACAGGCTTCAATAGAATTCTGAGAACAGAATTCTTCTCCCTCCTTCTTTCCCTTTTCTCTTTCTCATTCTCAACTGTAAAGAGTTTTAAGAATCCCTCTTCCAAAGGATTCAGTAGTTCAAGATCTCCTTATCAAAAGATCTTTTGGTGGTTCAAGATCTCCTTACCAAAAGATCTGGTTGGTTCATGATCTCCTTGTCAACAGATTAGTGGTTCTAAGAGTCTTCTTATCAAAAGACTCAGGCACAGTGGTGCATTCCTACCAGGTGATAGAAGAGTGGAGTACCCACATTTAGGGGAACCTCTATAAATTCTCTGTGTTTTTTGGTTGTGTGTTTTTCTTTGCTGTCCCATTTCATTTACTGCTTTTCTTTCTTTACTTGACTGCAATTGTTTATTCTGGGAGATATCTTGCTGAAGCATAATACTTGGGTTTTATTGTATTTGCACAAATAGAATAGGAATATTTCATAAATCTCTATTCACCCCACTCTAGAGAGTACTCTGAGGCACACTGTGCACTTTCAAAAAGGATTATAACAAAGCTTTCCTGATTTGTCGTTGGGGTTGAGCAAACATGTTAAGGCAAGAGAAAAATATGAAAAGATAACTATGGGGTGCCTCCCATAAGCGCTTTGTTTACCTCCGCGTAGCTTGACTAAGTGGCATTTTATTAAAAGTTTGGTAGGTTAAGTGATTTTAATTTTCCGGTTGAGGAGTCGCCGGGGTGATATAATTTTAAACGGTGCCCATTAATTTTGAATGAGCCATTTTCCGGGTGTTCTATTAGCGCGGTCCCATATGGACAAACCTCTTTTATTAAAAAGGGGCCGGACCATCGAGACTTTAATTTTCCCGCAAATAACCTTAAACGGGAGTTACAGAGAAGGACTAAATCCCCTGGTGAAAATGATTTTGGATTTATATTTTTTTTATCGTGATAAAACTTAGTACGCTTCTTATAAAATTTATTATTTTCATAGGCATTTGCACGCCATTCATCTAACTCATTTAATTGAAATTTTCTTTGTTAGGAGGCTAAGTTTATGTCTAAATTTAAAATTTAAGCGCCCAGTATGCGCGGTGTTCTAATTCCACCGATAAATGACATGCTTTTCTGTAGACTAATCGGTACCATGTACAACTGATTGCGGTCTTGTACATCGTACGATAAGCCCATAAAGCGTCGTCTAATTTTAACGACCAATCCTTTCTATTATTAGACACCATTTTTTCTAAAATTCTTTTTAGCTCACGGTTTACCACCTCCACTTTGCCATTTGTTAGTGGGTGATAGGCAGTGGAGAGTTTATGTGTAACGCCGTACTTTGCTAAAATTTTAGCAAGTTGGCTGTTACAAAAATATGATCCTCTATCACTCACTAGTGCGTGCGCTGTGCCAAATCTTGAAAATAATTGTTTCAAAAAATTTACGATGACTCTTTCATCATTAGTGAGAAGGGCTAGTGCTTCTGCCCATCTTGACACATAGTCGACCGCAACAAGAATAAATTTATTATTATTAGAGGGAGGTAGGGGACCTATGAAATTTTAACCCCATAAATCGAAAAGTTCGCATTCTAAAAAAATATTTTGGGGCATTTCATTTTGCCTAAAAATATTACCCGATCGCTGACAACTATCATATTTGCTCACAAACATGTGAGCATCTTTGAATAAGGTGGGCCAATAGAAGCCCGCCTCTAGCACCTTCCTTGCGGTCCGGTTTGCTTGATAATGTCCACCGGTTGGTCCTTCGTGGCAATGCTGCAGAATTTGGACGCCTTCCTCGCCCGAAATACACCTTCTTAGCACTTGGTCAGCGCAAACATGAAATAAAAAGGGGACTTCCCAAAAGTAATTTTTCAAATCTGAAAAAAATTTCTTCTTTTGTTGACTTGAATAATTCTTTGGGAGGACCCGAGCCACTAAATAATTGGCAAGATCCGCGTACCAAGGGGTGGAATAAGTTGTTACCTTTTCGATGGCGAGGAAGCGCTCTTCAGGGAATTTATCATCAATTTCGGCCTCCACTTGTTCTCCTGCCGCCGGGTTCTCCAATCTTGAGAGATGGTTGGCCGCCAAGTTCTCCGCTCCTTTCTTATCTCGGATCTCCAAATCGAATTCTTGCAAGAGGAGAATCCATCTCAATAGTCGTGGCTTGGCGTCCCCTTTATCTAACAAGTACCGGAGAGCGGAGTGGTCTGTAAAAACAATAATATTTGATAGCGTTATATATGAATGAAATTTATCAAATGCAAAAACAATCGCTAAAAGTTCTTTTTCCGTTGTTGTATAATTAGCTTGGGCGGATGTAAGGGTTTTGCTTGCGTAATAAATTGGGTGAAAATATTTATTCACCCGTTGGCCCAAGACCGCAACTACAGCAAAATCACTTGCATCGCACATGATTTCAAACGGAAGAGACCAATCCATCGCAATTAAAATAGGCAAGTTGATAAGTTCATTTTTAATTCTATTGAATGCCTTAGAACATTGCACATAAAAAATAAAAGCAGTTTCTTTTTCTAATAGATGCGTTAATGGTTTTGTAATTTTTGAAAAATCTTTAATAAATCGTCTATAGAAACCTACATGTCCTAGAAAACTTCTAATAGATTTAACATTAGTAGGAGAAGGGAGTTTTTCTATGACCTCGATCATGGCTCGGTCGACCTCGACCCCTTTACTTGAAACTTTATGTCCGAGGACTAATCCCTCTTGGACCATAAAGTGACACTTCTCCCAGTTGAGTGTCAAATTCGTGTCTTCACAACGTTGAAGAACACGATCAAGATTGTTTAAACAACTTTTAAAAGAATCACCAAAGACTGAAAAATCATCCATAAAAACATTCATGACGTCCTCTACTAATTCTTTAAAAATTACCAACATACATCTTTGAAATGTAGCCGACACATTTCAAAGACCAAACGACATTCTTCGATATGCGAATGTGCCGAAGGGACAAGTAAAAGTGGTTTTCTCTTGGTCTTCGGGCGCAATTGGGATTTGAATGTATCCCGAAGACCATCAAGAAAACAATAGTGTGAGTGACCGGATAGACGTTCTAAGATTTGGTCAATGAAGGGTAATGGAAAGTTATCCTTGCGGGTGACATCATTTAATTTCCTATAATCGATGCATACCCGCCAACCCGTAATGATACGGGTTGGAATCAGCTCGTTATTTTTGTTTGTAACTACCGTTATTCCAGCCTTTTTAGACACGACTTGCACTGGACTAACCCAAGTGCAATCAGAAATTGGGTAAATAATCCTCGCGTCTAATAATTTTATAATTTCGGCCTTAATGACGTCCTTCATATTCGGGATTAAGGCATCGTAGAGGCTGAATAGTGCCGCGAGAGTTATTTTCTAAATTTATTTTATGCGTGCAAAATGAGGGGCTAATCCCCTTGATATCCAAAATTTTCCACGCAATTGCATGACGGTGATTATTTAAAATTTTAATTAATTCAGAAATTTCCGAATCGTTAAGCGCGAAAGATATGATTACGGGCAATTTTGAATCTTTTTCTAAAAATATATATTTTAAATGATCCGGGAGTTGTTTTAACTCAAGGTTTGGCGGTTCGTCATAAGACGTTTTAATTTTAAAAATATTTGAATTTATTTGTTCAAATTTCAAAGGCCGAGTTATTTCCTTAAGACAAAAAGCAGTAGCAAATTCCGGATCTTCAAAAATTGGCAAAATTATTTCGGAAGAAGGTGATGATTCCTCTTCAAAATTTATTTCTAAAGTAAAACAGGAGTCGTCGTTAGAAAAAGAATTTTTCATAGAGTTGTTTATACTAAAAATGACTTCTTCATCCCCAACTCGTAGGAGAAGTTTGCCATTACTAACGTCAATAATTGCCCGAGAGGTGGAAAGGAAGGGACGATCGAGTATAAGGGGGACTTCATTGTCTTCCTCGATGTCTAGAATGACAGTTTATCGGGAAGATAAACTTGTCTACCTTAACTAATACATCCTGTATGACCTCCATTGGGTATTTTATTGACCTATACGCTTGTTAGATGCTCATTTTAGTTGGGGTTGGGGTGCCCAACCCAACCAAGCTTTTTGAATAGAGAAAATGACATCAAATTTATACTAGCCCCTAAATCGGCTAAGGCATACTTAATTAGATAATTGCCGAAAAGACACGGGATCAAGAATCGTCCTAGATCGTTTAATTTTTCCGGCAGTTTGCTTAAAACAACCGTCGAGCACTCTGCGTTTAGAGATGCATGAAATATTTTCATGCTTTTTTTATTAGTTAACAAATCTTTTAAATATTTTGCGTACTTAGGCATTTGAGAAAGTGTCTCGCAAACAGAAATATTAATTTGAATTTGTTTCAAAATATCAATAAATTTTTAATAGTGCTCGTCATTGCGCTTGTTAATAAACTTAGAAGAATGAGGGACTGTAGGATTATTAAAATTGCGCGGAGATAAAACAGAATTAGGTGGAGGAGAAGAAGAAGAAATAATCTGCGGAGGTGAAGTTGATGAGACGTTTACCTCGGGTTCAGCCAAATTTGTAGAAGTTACCTCCTTTTCGCCACAGAGGGTTATTGCGTTGGCGCTCTACCTTGGATTGGGCTCAGTGTTGCCCGACAAAGTTCCTTGTTGGCGCTCAGAGAACAATTTGGCTAACTGTCAAACTTGATTTTCTAATATTTTTATAGATCCGGTAAGATTTCGGATGTTGGACTCGTTTGCGGCAACGTATTTAGTGAAGACCTCTTCAAGTGAAGAGGGCTTGTGTGGTGGTGTTGGAGCGAATCCGGGAAGATTCACTTGTGGTGGACGTTGAGCATTGTTGGGGCTGCTCCATGAAAAGTTTGGGTGATTCCTCAAACCAGGATTATAACTATTGTTAAACGAAAGATTATTATTCGGGTTATAAGGAGGACGATAGGACTTCCAGATATAGTCTACTTGCTCTTGAATAAAATTATTATTATTATTATAAGCCCAATTTGTAGCGGAGGAAACAGACATCTCCGCCACTTGCTTTGTGAGCATTTCTACTTGGCGTGCTAAATTCGGGGTCGCCTCGACTTTAAAGAGTCCGGTCGGCTTGTTAGGACGCGACCGTGGCGCATTCCACTAATAAACATTCATGGCCATTTATCTCCTCAAAAATCTCTTGAGCAGCCTCTGGGGTTTTGTTATTTAGGGTTCCCCCCGCGTCCGCATCAATCATCTGCCTCGTTTAGAGATTCAAACCATTGTAGAAAGTTTCAACTTGTTGCCACACAGGAAGGGCATGATGAGGACATTTCCGTAAAAGTTCCTTGAAGCGCTCCCATGTGTCATAGAGAGACTCCGAGTCTATTTATGTGAACGTGAGAATGTCCATACATAATTTAGCGGACTTTGCCGGAGGAAAATATTTCGTTAAAAATTTCTCCGTCATTTCGGCCCATGTAGTGATGGAACCTCTAGGAAGAGAACTCAACCACTGCTTGGCCTTAGTCCGTAAAGAGAAGGGAAATAAACGCAAACGTATGGCGTCATTGGGGACACCATTTATTTTGAATGTGTCGCAAATTTCCAAATTTTTTAGTAAATGTAAATTTGGATCTTCATCCGGTAAGCCATCGAAAACAACGGTTTGTTGTACCATCTGAATGATATTTGTTTTAATTTCTAAATTATTATTTGCCACCAATGGGCGAATAATACTAGATTGTGTTCCCTCCTAATTCGGCCTTACATAATAGGACATGGTCCGTAGCGGGGCCTCATTATGGTTGGGATCTTCCATTATTCTTTCGTTAGTTTCTCTAACTGACTCTTCACGAATTATTGGTAGATAACTAAATTGGAGACGTCGCCGAAATGTGCGCTCGATTTCCGAATCTAAAGAAAATTCAAAATTAGTTGAAGAGTTTCCTCCGGTCATAAACTAAAAGAAAAGGAGAGAGAAAAGGAGGCGCGATGCGATAAGATGAGAAAGTAAAAATTAAAATTATTATAGAATTATTAAAATATTAAATATTATATATATATGTTCAAAAAGCGGGTTAAGTTAGTCCCGGACTTCCCGAGGTCTACTCTGTAAAGGGTTCGCACTAGTACTAGAAGGTGTGCTGGGATGACAAACCCGAACCTCCATTTTCGAGAATTTAATTCGCGTTTTTTTTGAAAAAGGGGTGAGTAGAAAGGAAACGATAAAATTAATAACTATTTCTTTTTCAAATTATCGACCAATTTGTCCCCTGCACCGGCGCCAAAAACTTGATGCACAAAACTATGCTTGCAAATGACAACGCCAAGTGTACCGTATCGAGTGTAGAATAGGTTTAAAGAAATCAATGCCGTATTAGACTCGGGGTGGTTGAGTAATTCTACTTTGAAAATCGTTATTATCTTATCAAATGAAATTTGGAGTTGGGTTGTGAATAGTAAAAACTAGAAATGCTAACAGAATTAATTTGATGGCTTATAAATTATTACCCGATCTTTGAATGACCTCAGAAATAGAAAATAATGAAATGAATATGGGAAAGCAGTTTCTTGTTGAAGTGGCTTTGACCGTGAAGGTTCCTGAAGCATGAACATTCCTCTTTCGAGGATTATGTTCAACTAAGCTTAGGTGTATCGACCGAACTCTCGTTCTCAAATCGCATCGCCTAGGACTTGCTTTAGGTAGCGAACCTCGCTATTGGATTTTACTCCAATCTGGAAGAGTTACGTAGTCCTCTCTCGAGGGTTGCGTTCTACCTTACGAGCCTCTCGGCTAATTAAAAACAAAATGAAAGCTATATATCGATGATATAGCCCCATAGCAATTTTGATCAAAGGTAAATCATAAGCTTTCAACAATTAGAGAAAAACAAAAATAATATCATAATAATATTATCTCATCCTCGGATCAACTCGATCGAGTACTTTAGAAATTAGTTGCTCATGGAGAGAGGAATATAAATATGACAGGATGAAATAGGAAGAAAGTGATGAGAGATAGATTGTGACAAAAACTAAAGTAGAAATAATCGAAATAATATTTTATTGCTAGTAGAAAGAGAGGTTACAAGAAATAAAAGCGTAAAAATACAAAAAAAATAACAACACGAGGTTACAAGTTGACAAAAAATGAACAAAAGCCAAATCCTCCTTTTTCTCATGGAATGAACTAACTCTCAACGAGCTTCTAGACTAAAGCTTTCTAACAAAAATGAATATTCTAAATGTCTTCACCAAAAATTATCTCCTTCCTCCTTCCCAATGAGCCTTATTTATAGGTGACAACCAATAATGCCGGCTAAGCAATTGAAGAAGGGAAATAAATAGAGGGGTGGGGCCCATGGCTGATTTAATGGAGAAAATATGTGGCATTGATGGAGGTGAAATGACAGCAGTACAATTTGAGGTGGCGGCATAGAACTGGAGGCGTTACTATGTAGCAGGTCGGGCAGCTGGTTGGAGGCAAAACGGCAGCATCGGCGGCAGGATTTTTGGGCCACGAGATGCCTATTGGAGGGGATGAGGTGACAGTGTTGATGTGGAGAGATCGGACAGCCGTGTGGAGGAGCTCGGGAGAGTTGATGGTTGCTTGCATGGGTGGAGGAAGTCAGGCTACTGTAGGGTGGTGGCCGACAGCTCCATGCAAAGGTGGCCGGGCTGCTGTAACTTAGATATTGGAGCTCGGGAGAGATGCTAGGAGGAGTTTGGCAGCTTCATGCAAGGGTGGTGGCACTGTTAAAGTGGTTGGGTTCAGGTGGAAAGATGGCTGAGCTTCCGCTTGCTGGACTTTGGAGGAGGCGAAAGTGGCCGAGCACACCATGCATGCAAAGGTAGCGGCCAGAGCAACATTGAAAATATTCGGCCGAGCTCCACATCGACAAATTTGACTTGCATATGAACCTTGGATGCGACAGCGGGACTGTTGGGAAAAACCCTTTGATTTAAGTTAACAAATTAACTAAAAGTGATTTTATCCCCTATGATTAAATTACCCATTGTATAGTGAGGGTAATCTGGTCATTAGATGTCTTAGGATGTCACACTCAACTTAGGGTGTCAAGAATAGATCAAGAGAAGCAAAATTTGGACAAAGTTAATATTTGCGTCGGATAGAATTCGACGCAACATCGAGTTCATATCGACACTACTCTGACTAGAAGTCCAAGTGGTTCAACCCTGCTATCGAAGTAACTCAAGTCGACGTTACATCGAATAGATATCGACGTAGAGGTCAGGGTCTTATCGAAGTAACTTGAGAAGTCGACGCAGCTTCTACTTCAACTCGACACAGAAAGGAATATCTGTCGAAGCCATCTAAAGTCGACGCAACGTCGACTTCATCTCGACGCAGATAATGAAGTTCAGAGTCAGGCCTTTCAACTCAACGGTTACATCGATAAGATATCGACGCAACGTAGACTAGCAGAGTTCAATCAGAGCACAGATGAAATCGATGCCGCTCCTACAAGAACTCGAAGTTGTGTCGATAAGAGAGGAAGAGAATTTGACTCTACGTCGAATACAGTCTGTAAGAGTATAACTTTTCAGTTGTCTTTTTGATCCCTCTCTCATGGCCCACATCTTTCAAGACCGTTCTCCAACGGCTTAATAATTGCCTGAAATAGAAGGAAACATTAAAGAAGGAGGCAAAAAGGTTTCTTGGAAATAGACTCCTTATTGGTGGACGGGTCGAGAATTAAAGAAGGAAAGAAAGAGATTGTCTAGGAAAAGATGCTTTTTCAGGTCTTACCAGAAAGGGAAACAAATTCAAATTGAAGACAGACAATAAAAGGGCCGAGAAGAAAGAGAAGCGAACAACATTCATTATAATTAGCCGTCTTCTTCTGCTTAGGGTTTTCTCTCTTCTTCTTCCTCCCCCAGGAACCCTAACACATAACTAAAAAGAGAAGAAAGCACTGCTGTTCTCCATCTGATAGAACAAAGGATCTGAAAGGTGCTCTTCATCACAATCTCATAGCATCCAGATCTCAATCAGCAGATACAAAAGTGATCTGACATTCAAAGCTCCTGCAAATCATCACTATCATAAGCAGGGGTTAATCAAGAGCAGATCCAGTGAAACATCCAATAGGCTGTTCTTCATACAGCCTTCTTAAGAATTCTGAGAATAGAATTCCTACACTCTTCTTCATTCTCTTTCTCATTCCATTTCTGTAAAAGAGTTTTACTAATCCCTCTTCCAAGGATTCAGTGGTTCAAGATCTCCTTATCAAAAGATCTGGTGGATCAAGATCTCCTTATCAAAAGATCTGGTGGTTCATGATCTTCTTGTCAAAAGATCAGTGGTTCTAAGAGTCACTACAAGATATAGTCTCTACGACGACGTTTTTTTTTGCGACGTTTTTGAAAGCGTCGCTGTTAGTTTTATATTTAGCGACGATTTTTTTTATAAACGTCGTTAATGCAAAAAAACAGCATTTGCTACGTTTTTTAGGGAAAATGTCACCATACGTGTTGAGCTCTTGTGACGATTATTTTTAAAACGTCACTAAAGTAATGTTTTTATTGTGACGTTTTTGAAAACGTCGTCGTTCGTTTACATTTAGCGACAAATTTTTTTTAAAACGTCGCCAATATAAAAATTTAGCATTAGCCACGCTTTGCATGAAAACACGTCGGCATACATGTTTATCTTTCGTGATGATTTTTTTTAAAAACGTCATCAAAACATATGATTTTCTGTCAAAATTTGTTATCAAACATTTCAGAAGATCTTTTGTTAAAAGGGATATAAGTGATATAGTTATCATTTATCAAATGATTGAACATGAATCATGTCATGCACTTAGTAAACATGATGCATGAAATACATCATGAAGTATGTATACGACGCACATTATGCATGTTTAAGTTGATGATATATATCAGCCTTATCTATATGCACACACCCATAACCATACACTTGGTTATATGCGTACTCCAATGCTATGAGTAGTTTGTATGCACACATGCACCCATAATTATGCGCTTGGGGCTATGCGCACCCCATGATGGCCGGATATTTTGCTATGCGCACATAACTATATGAATGCACACCCCCATGCATGCATGTACGATGGGGTATTTCGCTATGCGCTATAACCATATGCTTGGCTATGCACACCCCCATGATGGGGTATTTAATTGCTATGAGCACCACCCATAACATACTACTATGCTTGGCTATGCACACACTGTACCCTCATGATGGGGGTGCATGTTTTGCTATGCGCATACCTATAATCATACGCTTGGCTATGCGCATCGCCATGATAGGGTATTTTGCTATGCGCACACCCATCACCATACACCTGACTATCCGCACTCCCATGGTCGGGAGACGGCTGCGGCAGACGGTGAGCGCGGCGTCATCAAAACATACGATCTTCTGTTAAAGTTCTAATATATAATGATATTTTTGATGGTAGTGAAGTTATATTGATGATAGCGACGATCTCGATCGTAAGCTTGATACAAGTAATTAAATATATATATAATATGAATGCGTTCACTGTGGATATTATATATGTCTCCACAAACGTACATAACTGTTAGGGTCAGCATACATACATACATCATGTAGCCATGTATTTTTTGGCCTGTAGCTCAATGATCTTGTCAAATGTTACTAGTTATGGAATGCCCTGCAATATATCATACCAAGATATTTCTTTCTGTATGGAGAATATGTTTACATTGATCGATGAGGCGTTAGGTGAATGTTCCAATATTGTAAGTATCATGAGTTGCGTAACGATGAAAATGACTGCATCGATCAATGACGAGTCGATTAAACAAAATCTAAGATGACAGATCATAACCTCATATCAAATGCTCCTATGTATATGAATTTTGCGTTTACGTTCAAAAATAACAACTATTTTTGTTGGTGCAAAAATAACAATGAATTATTTTGTTACAAAATACATGTTTTTAAATAAAAATGAAATATACATTTCCAAAATTTTCATGTAATATTTTAATATAAAATTATTTATGGAGGGAAAAATTCATTTCCCTCCAAAACTTTCATTGCCACTTTTAGAATTTTTTTTAAATTTTTTATTTCCTCCCCCCTAACCGGCGATCCACTTCCTCCCCTAACCCGTAAATTAGCCCTAGCTTTTTTATTTCCTCCCCTAACCCGTAATCAGTTACCTAATACGTGACTAATATTTTAGCCCCATTTTTTAAATAATATTTCGCACTTGTGTCGAAGGTCGTCATCCGTGTTGTCCAACCGACGAATTTATATATATATATCTTTATTATCTATATCTATATCTATACTATTCTATAAACGAAAACCATCCTTTGGTGCAACATTCATATTGCCAATTGTACCCCTTATTTTAAAATTTAATGCCAAAAAATTGTCCTACAAAATTCAAAAAAATTTAAATACTTAAGGCATTGCCGTAATTTTTTATTTCCCGCACTCCTCCCTTCCCTTGATTCCTGTGTACATCATTTCCCATGCAAACTTTTCTCCTCCCTTGACTCCTTGGTACCTGTGAACATCATTTCCCGTGCAAACTTTTCTCTATTCTCCTTTAGTACCGCAAATTTCTCTGGGCTCAAACCCTTCTCGCCGGCTTCTCCACTCCAACGCGACATTCTCCATGCGACATCCTCCACACTCCTTCCTTCCTACATCAATGGCATCGACAGGCCGGCATCTTCTCATTCATTCATACATCAGCTTCTCATTCAGGCTGGCTTCTCCTCCACGCGACATCCTCTTACCGCCGAAGCAGCTTAGGTACTCCTGCAAACCCTCATCGTCTTCTCTATATTTTCCTACCATCTCGAGCTTCACCTCTCCGAACACCGCTATTCTAGGGCATCAAGATCCTCCTCATGATACGATGGTTTATTCTCTCTCGATGGCTTCAGGTTTCGGTCTTCAAAATCCAATAACTTATTTCCTCCCTTTTCTCATGGATTTCCTTCAGTTAGATGTATGAACTGCCTTTATAAAAACTGTATTTTCTGTGAAGTCTGCTCTCTTCGTCGCAGTCCGCCCCGCCCGAGTTCGCTGCTTCATCTAGGGTATCATCGGAGGGTCATCTTCTTCCTTCACCCTCCTTCTTGCCTGCGAGGACCGAAGCTCGCCGTCAAAGCTCTCTAAAGGAGGATCCTTCATCGACGCCCTTGCTCGAGTTCCCCTTCATCGTCGAGGATCGACCACTCTAAATCTTCAACGGCAAAACCGGCGAAGCTGGTCGATTTCCGTTCCTACAGGTACGCCTCTCCCTTGCGCTCCTTGCTATCGGCTCCACGGGTTCCATTTCCCTCTTGCTTCTGCCATAGGGTTAGGGCATCTGTCACTCGACCTCCTCTTCCACTGACTTGCATTTAGTTCAATCATGTTGATGAGAGATACTTCATCAGTGGCTCCATAGCTAATGGAAATGTTCGCATCTGGAATGTCTACAAAATTCATGTGGTTGATTGGGTTTGTTTTTGCTTGACCATTTCTCTACAAAAATTGTAGCCATTTATGATAGTATTTTCTAGCATAGCAGAATGACTTTTTATTGTCACAAGCTCTCTTCAGATTATATACATGGATTTGTACGTTGTTGGCTCCATCAATGGAAATGGTCTCTTCTATGTCTACTCTGGTATTTTTTCACTTAAATCTAATTTTACATTCTTTTACAATTGATTTTTTTTCGTGGCTCGGTATATTTCTAATATTTGTTGGTGTGCACAGTTAATAGTATCCGATTGGGTACTCAATTCTCAAATGTATGGTAAAAGAAAATATGTTGGGAAAAAATTACTGGACTGCAGGTTATAATCTTGAGAGCGTTCACTCTGATTACATCACTACATTTTTGATAACATAACTTTGTTATTCTTTCAATTCTCACCAGAAGATCTAGGAAAGGTGATGATCATCTCAGCAGATTCCAGAGTGAGAATTTGTTGATGGGCTTGCTGTTGTCCACAACTTCAATGGTGATTACTTATTAGCCCTTATCGGCCTTATGTTGCATTCAATATCCCTTCACATTTCATAGATTCCAGGGTGAGAGTTTTTTATACCTTTATTGTTCTGGTTATTATTTGTTTTGAAAAGTTGCACTGTTATAAGAATTTACGGGACTGGTTGTTTATTAGAAGTATAAATTTATTGTATATTATCATGTTTATTTCAAATATCAGATTATAATTTATAATTCCTATTTTGGGAATGTCTAATAATTTAACAAATTTAATCCATTAATAGAATGTCATAAGTTCTGTTTAACTTTACATGTTAATAATCAAATTTGGCAGTGGATTCTGACATCTGAATTGGTATATTTGAACAAATTACAAAATGAAATTTCCGAAACTCCAAGCCCAGGTCGCCTTGAAAATCTCTCTGCATTGGGCCTTCTCCCATTCGACTACTGATCTGGAAGAAAGTTAACATCAAATCTCTCCATTTCTATTTTATACAACTTCAGCACTCCATTTCTGTTTCACTGCATTAGACTATTACTTTAGGCCGTATAGAGTCATTTCTATTTCAGCACTCCATTTCTATTTCATCCATTTTTTCTTGCAAATGACATGCTTAGAAGTTATTTTATAAGCCTTGGATGTGCGTCGAGACTTCATCACAGCTTTTAATTTCCCCTATTTTCAGCACCTCACCATTGTAAGTCCTCCTATAACTCCTCTATTTCCTTTCCCCTATTTAACTGTTGTGATCTATAATTCTTTTCTTTGCATTTCATGCATATTTTAGAGTATCCTGGCATTCAACTATCATGGATTTTGAATCATTCAACTTACTCTTAACTGCTGCGATTGAATCATTCAAAAATCCTGGATTTTGCTTTTTGAGTACATCCTGTATTTTGTCTATCCTGCATTTTGCTTTTGATTACATCCGGGGTTTTGTATAACAATGGATTTTAACAATAAGATTTATGTCCATCAGCACATTTCCTGCTTGGGTCTTACTTTTCCGCGACAAAAGGTATGAGCTCGACACCTTCTCCATTCTCGCTCAAGTTCTGCTTTGTTCGAGTTGCATAAGCTCAATTTCTGTTTATCAAATTCAGATTGATAGATTTTTAGACACCTAAAGTTTTAGAAATCAAGACTCATAGAAATCAGAACAGGCAATTTTTGTTTCAAGAAACTTCTTCTCTTTGCTTGCAGGTTTCTCGGCTGTGGTGATTTTTTGTTTAACTTTCAAAGGAAGCATGAATATTAAGAGTTTTAGGATTTTTTTTTATTTAACTTACACTTAGCTTTCAAGGTTTTTGTTTAGAAAAACTATCAGAGAGGCATTAAGTGTTGGGCTATGAGCTGACAACCAAAGCATACATCTGAAATGCTTTTTTTAATGGATTCAAGCCTCTGATTTCTACCTGCTTCTATATCTCTTAGTCCATCTACCTCTATCTATCTCTTATGCTCTCTCTGCCTCTGGTTTTGAATGCAACAGAATTGTTCAAAGCAGGATTTTTGCTCCTCCTCCAAAACTCGACACCTTTCATTGCCTCCTTCCAACGCCGCACATCATCTTCCCTTCTCCAAGCCACTACATTGCAGAGGTATGCCCAACTCCTATTTAGAGTTTGATTCCCTTTCCATCTCTCTCTCTCTCTCTCATTTTGTCAGTGATAGCATATTTCTCTCTGATTTAGCAAATAAGTGGGGATGATTTAGCAAATAAGTGGCGCTGATTTAGCAAATAAGTGGGGCTGATAACAAACTACTAATAAATAGTTTGTGAACTTCATCACTCTTAATTCCTTTTCCATCTCTCTCTATCTCTCTTTCATTCTATCAAAACAATTCATTCTCTGCTATTACTTCAGATTTCCATTGTGTATATGATTTTATTACACTGATATTTGATTGCTAGAGAGAAAAAACTACTTTTTATAGGGTTTATTAAAAGTTAGGAACCTATGATTGGAACAATTTAATTTGAGAGATGATTGTTCGTTACTTTTGGGTTTCTTATGCACAGTTAGCTTCTTGGTTTCAATCAATAATTTGTTTTCTGGTGCTGTGTTTGGTTGATGTTTATTATCTCATCATGCTATTGAATAAATGTGTTGTTTGTGCCTTTTGTGAAACCAAAACCATAATAATCATATATATGTGCCTCCCCTTTTAATTTCTGCTCAATAACAACTAGCAAAACGTTTCCTAAATTTTTGGTAGGTATTGTGCGTTATTTTATATCCTTGCATTATAATGAAAAAAATGATCCCTGTTTTTTGTACATGTACATGTGTTATATGTTCTATTAGATCAACTCTTAATTTACTGGTATTAATTCCATTAAGATTCACCCATTTATTCTTCATTATTTTGTTCAGGGCCTATTTAGATTTTCAAAGAAATTACAACATAGGGAGTGAGTTTGCAGGGATTGGAGCAGTGACAGGTTTTGCTACATTGCACTTTTGCTGTGTAGGCCTCAAGTTTTGCTACATTGCACGCTCATTGCACTCACTGGTTGTGGAGAAGAGCAATGAAGCAGGAAATTTTTTTAGAGACCTTGGTGCACGTAGACCTTGGTATGATTTATAACTGATGTTATTTTCTCTCATTTAGATCTTCAACTAAGCTATTAATGTAAAAAATTTCAACTTCTAAACTCTAAATGGATCACAATTTCATAGCTTCTATAAACGTACCTAAATGGGATCGATGTGTGCATTAATTAACATCCATAACTTCATGCAGTTCGAGTTGACAGTTTATGTACTTCCTCTTATTTGCAAGCTAAGGTCTGTTGCGCTGTATGGATGACTCTAATTTTCAAAAGTGGATAAAATTCAAAAGAGGTAACCTCTAATTTTCTTATCCTTTCACTTTTATTTTTGGTATTGAATATTGTTTTAGGTACTGAATATTATTTTGAATGTTCCGTAATTAGTGTAGACACCAGTAATTAATTCAGTAATTACTTCATTAACTTTTACAACACATGTAGGCATAGAGGCATCGAGCATTGGCTTAGCCTGCAAGAGAGCAGTCGAGCATATGTGAAGCCCGTGCGCAATAAAGTGTTGATGCATGAAAATCATCATCATACAACACTATATGTAGTTAAGTCAGTAAAAACCCATAACATTTTGATGCTTTCTTATAAATGTTTTTCTTGGTATGGTTGTCTGAATGCCATTTGTTCTTATAAATCTTTTAGTCCATCAATCATTGTCCTTAGAAGCTCCTTGATATACCGAATCTTTAATTTCTTTTAACAAATTCTTGGTGCTGAGATACTACTATACAAGTATGCTTTTTAACATATTTCTTGCATTTTCGGATGCAGGTAGCAGCTTGATTTTCATGCTAGTGGATATTATCTAAAGAAGAGAGGAGAAAACATCAGTTGACTATCAAATATGTACAAGAATGCACATTTGTAGATTTTTCTTCTTTGTAGATATTTTTTTTCATGTATTTAGTTTAATTATGGATGAAAGTTCTATTAGTATGTACTGAGGGGTTTGGGCCATCTCCCACCCTTTTTTTTCTATTAATAAAATAATGAATATTAAACGCACTTCTCTTTGTTATTGAGCATTTTATTTATTTTTGTGTTTGAATGTCTAAAATTGAATTAAAATAAAAAATAAGTGTTTAATAGAGTTTTGATTAGTATATAGATTATTTGAGAAGTATTATCACAAATTGTTTTCATTTTTTTTATAAATATATTAGTTTGCGACGTTTTTGAAAAAAAATGTTGTTGTATAGTTTTGGCTTTAGTGACGTTGGCTAAGAAACGTTGTGGTAGGATGAACATCTTTTGCGACATTTTTTGGAAAAATGTCACGATAGAGCAATTACTTATTATGACATTTTTTTTAAAAAGTGTCACGGTAGAACAATTGCCAATCATGATGTTTTTGAAAAAAATGTCGCAGTAGAGTAACTGGCAATCACGACATTTTTTTTGGAAAGCGTCGCAATGAGCTACGGCGACATGCGCAATCACGACGATTTTGTGACGTTTTTATAAATGTCACGAAAACTATCACGACGCTTTAAAATCGTCACTAAAGACATAAAAAAACGTCGCCGTAAAGCGATTTTGTTGTAGTGAGTCTCCTTGTCAAAAGACTCGGGCACTGTTAGTGCATTCCTACCAGGTGGTAGAAGAGAGGAGTACCCACATTTTGGGGAACCTCTATAAAATCTTTAGTGTTTGTGTTGTGCTTTTCTGTGCTGTCCCATTTCTTTATTCAGCATTTTATTTCCTGCACTTTTATTATTCTGCCTGTGTATTGTTGAGCATAAATCCTTGGTTAAGTTTATTGTTTACACAGTTAGGATAGAAATAATTTAAATCTTTAATCACCCCCCTCTAGAGGATTCTCAGAGGCACACTGTGCACTTTCAATTGGTATGTGAGGGAGGTTGATCAATAAAATGCTAACACCTTGATCAAAAAGACCTCCTACTCTTATTTCTTTTATTTACAAATATTTTCTAAGAAAATGAGTACTAAGGATTATGCTTCTATAAGACCTCCAGTGTGTAACTTGAATAAGTTCACACTCTGGAAGGCCAGAATAAGACTCTACATGAATTCCATTGATGAAGACATCTATGATGTTCTTCTCACAGGTCCTCCAGCTCTAGTCAGACAAAAGGCAGGAGAATCCTCAACAACATAGGCTGTCCCAAGAAAGGAATGGACAAAGGATGAGAAGAAGGTCAAGGCATGTGATGCCAAGGCCATGAACATTCTGGTTTCAACAATGTCAGATGACATTTTCCAGAAGGTTGCTGAATGCCAATCAGCAAAAGAGATTTGGGATTCACTCACCACAATGGTGGAGGGAAGTGCTGATGAAAGGAAGGACGGGAAGTCCCTCCTCATATCTCTATATGAGAATTTCAAGAAGAAACCTGAGGAATCTGTGGCTGATATGTATGACAGATTCGGTCTTATCATTAATAAGCTCAGAGGCTTAGACAAGGAAATATCCTTGACTAAAATTAATGATTAGATTCTCATGTGTTTCCCTAGCTCATGGGATCCAAGGATCTGGGCAATCAGAGAGTCCATAGGCCACAGAGAGATCTCTACTGAAGCTTTGCTAGGAAAGATTAAGTCATATAAGATGTTGCTGAAGAACAGGGCTGAATCAGAAGAGAGGGAAGCCACCCCAGCTCCTATCCAAAGGAACTTAGCCCTACAAGCTACTGAAGGGGAGACCTCTACTCCTGAAGATGAGATGTTCAATCTCCTAGCAAGGAGATTCAAGAAATGGGTCAAGACTGAAGACTCAAGGAGAAGAGAAAGAGATTCAAGGCCCATGTATGATAAAACTCCAATGAGGGAGATTATCTGCTTCACCTGCAACAAGCCATGGCACATTACTCCAGAGTGCCCACAAGAGAAAAGGGAAAGAAGCAACAACAAAGAAGAGAAGAAGAAGTTTTCTAGGGGGAAGGATAAGAAGAAAGCCAAGGGCTTCATTGCTTAAACATGGAGTGATTCTGAAGAAGAATCAAGCTCCTCATCATCTGAAGGTTATGATGAAGCAGCAGCAGAAGCAGCCTGCATGATGGCACTGGGGATGTCATCAGATGATGAAGAAGAACATGTATCTGTTTTTGATGAATTTGATTTTAATTCAGAAGATTTTAAAACCTGTTTTAGAGATTTCTGCATCGACCATCTTATGGTAGAAAAAGAACTAGACACAGCTAGGAATGAATTAGAAAACCTTAAGAGAGATGAAATCTACCTAAGAAATCAAAACCTAACAAATGAAATCAATAATAAAGAGTTAGAATTGATTGAACTTAGGGAAGAGAACATAAAATTAAAAGAAGTGCTAACAAAGACAAAGGCCTTTGAGGACTCACTCAATGTGAGGAGTCAGAAGCTCAAAGACATCACTGAAAATCTCTCTATGAGATTTAATCACCTAGGATTAGGGACAGAAACCCCCACCAGCATAGAACCACCTAGGAAGCCTGCCTGGAAAAATCCAGCGTCCTTTGTTAGACCTAGTGATTATCAACCCAATGAGAAGAGTGCTCCATTTAAGGGCGAGGATCACAATCATTCAGATAGGGTAGGTAAAACCAATAAAGTAAAACCCTTAGGTAAGAACAACATAGGGAAATTAAATAACAACAACCAAAAGGGTAAATCAAAACCTAGGATAATAAAACATTTTGCTGATTTATTATATTTAGATACATTTTATACTCATTTCAAGTATCAAAATAATAGGTCTGGGAGACCCATTCCCTATCATCCCAAAGGGTATCATGAAAGACCCTTCTATTCTTTCATTGAACCCAAAAATGGTAAAAGCAAAGGGCCCAAAGTTACCTGGGTTCCTTCTAATGTTTGAATTACTTGTGCAGGGTTAGGTAGGGTCCCACTCAAGAGAAAATAGAGTGGGAAGGAAGATGTAGGTCAAGAATAAGGAACAAACTTCATCCAAGGGAGTGATTTCTACCTTGATTTTTCCCTACAGCTTATAAAATTAATATTATAATCTATTTTCAATAAATAAAATTGCTGGAAAAAATAGCAAGAGCTTCCCAAAGAAAATAGATCTGTTCATTCAGAGGTGCGTCGAATAGAAATCGACGTACCATCGATTTCTACTCGATGACAGCGTCAAGAAGCACTCAGAGTGAATAATTCGAATAGATCTCGATGTAACGTCGATTTCTTATCAATGCATGCGTCATAATGAATGAACGCTGATCAAAGTCGAGGTTGAGTCGATTGAACATCGACGCAACGTCGACTGGACTACATCGACTTAAGGATTGCTGAGCAATCTTCAGCAAGTGATTGCGTCGACTGGACTACGTCGAATACAATTAATGGGAGGTTGCGTCGATTGAACATCGACGCAATGTCAACTGGACTACAACGACTTAAGGATTGCTGAGCAATCTTCAGAAAGTGATTGCGTTGATTGAATTATGTTGAATACAATTCGACGCAGCGTCGAAATGACCGTGCACTCAGAATGACTTCTAGAAGCATTCTCGATTTACTTTTGCGCACCAAATATTAATACGCATCGACGGTGCGTCGACATAAACCCTAAGTTGCAACGAATCATCTTCTTTTTAGCAACGTCAGCGTCGAAATCATTGCCCTTTCGAATTATCTTGCTCTCTTGCTCTCTTGCCCTCTAGCTTTCCCGTGCTTTTCTCTCTCGCCTTCTCTTTGTCTTTGTAGGTACATCCAAACAAATGGCTCCTCCCAAGGTGAACTCAGGATTTGATGTGGACGTGGACTCGTTCAGTGCAATGGAAGAAAGTTTCAAATCCATTCTTGGCTTGTTTTAGGAGGCTGGCCTATCCAAGCTTATTTCAACAAGATGCAAGATTCTCGATGTCGAGTTGACTGAATTTAAAGACAATGTTCAGATAGGAGAGGATGGTTCTCTCAAAGGAAAAATATATGACACAGATGTACTGATAATAGAGGAAGTACTAAATCAAACATATGATCTTCAGACTGGAAATGAGTCAGATGAACTGACAGGGGATGATATTAAGAGAGCCCTGGAACTGATGCAGTTCAAAAAGGATAAGCCCATAAATCTAAAGAAGATTGATTTGGGAGAAGAATACAGGTTCCTTGCAGACATTGTAGAGAAGGTGCTGCTGTGTAAAATATCAGCACATGATGCTGTTCCAAAGCAACGACTTCAAATTATGGGAGCTTTGATTTTGAAAAAGAAGGTAAATTGGGGGAGATGCCTTCTGAAGATGATTGGGCATAAGTATGCTCATAAAGAAAATGCTTACATGAGGATAATAAGCCAAGTGCTCTTCCAATATTATCCAAGCATATGCAAATCAAAAGGAGTGCCCATTCCTCCTGGGAAAAGGATTAACATTGGAATATTTTCAAAGTGGACCAGACAGATCTTGAAGCCTGGTCAAGCTTCAGCTTCTCCTCCTCCTCAATAGCCTATCAGGCAAATACCATATCCCTCAAGGGATGATATCCCTCCACTGGACATTATTCCAGAACCCCATCAGGATGATACCCCAGCTCAACAACAATAACAACAACAACAAGAAGAAGACTTTCCAGATCATCAGTTCCCATCCACTTCAGCCGCTGAGCCATCTCCTCAGCTATCCCATAAACTACCATCCACTCAAAATTCCAGATCATCAGCTTGCTCCACCTCCACCACCATCAATTCACTTCTCACCTGCCATTTACCATACTCTCTCCCCCATCCAGGAAGACTTTCTTCCATCACCTCCACCTCTTACAGCTCATATTCCTCCAATTGGCCTTAAGCAGGTCATTTCCAAAGCTATGGCCCTTGCCTCTTCCACCTTTGCTGACCTAGTGGCCACCCAGGCAAGAAAGTTTGATAGAAAATACTCCCAGATGGAGGCTGAGTTACTAGACTCAAAAAGATCCCTCCAGGGCCTAAAAGAGTTTGTCTCTTCCTCCATGGTTACAAAGAGTTCTTAACCTATCTAGCCAGCAAGGTCAAGAAGGGGGAGAACATTTTGGAGGAAGAGAGACCTATCCATGATTTGAGTGGGCAGGATCAGGGGGATGCTGATAATGAGCCTGCTCCTGACAAAGTGACCACCTTTCAAGGTGCTGCACAGATCCAAGGGGAGCCTGCAGAACAGCTCCCAGCAGATCAGGGGAGCCTGGGCCAGATGTTCAGAGGAATCTGGATATGGAAATGGAAGCTGTAAGTACATCAGCTGATCAGGAAAAGCCTCAGAATGACAATCTACTAGATCAGGTAGCACAGATTGCTCAGGAAGCTGCCCAGGAAGCTGAGCCGAATGCACAAACTCAGGGGGAGCTTCCCAAGGACAAAGATGATGCTGGAGAAGTAGATGATGATAATGAGCCTCTGAAAGTGGCACAAAGAAAAATTCCAAAAGTATTTTCAAGGAAAAGGAAAACCCCTGTGAAAGAGCAGTGAGGCTCAGGTACTTTGCAAAGTCTTATAGTTTCTGAAAAACACCTGTGGTTATCTAAATACTTCTTGACAATTGAATGAAATGGCCTGTGGAAACAGTCTGTCATTTTCTTATGTCTATACTGTCTTGTATGAAATTTTGTTTATATGAAAGGAATGTGTAAAATCACTTTATTCAATATGTAAAATTTGTTAAGATAAATAGGGGGAGATTGTTGGGAAAAACCCTTTGATTTAACTTAACAAATTAACTAAAAGTGATTTTATCCCCTAGGATTAAATTACCTATTGTATAGTGAGGGTAATCTGGTCATTAGATGTCTTAGGATGTCACACTCAACTTTGGGTGTCAAGACCAGATCAAGAGAAGTAAAATTTGGACAAAGTTAATATTTGCGTCGAATAGAATTCGATGCAACATCGAGTTCATATCGACGCTACTCTGATTAGAAGTCCAAGTGGTTCAACCTTGTTGTCGAAGTAACTCAAGTCAACGTTACGTCGAATAGATATCGACGTAGAGGTCAGGGTCTTGTCGAAGTAACTTGAGAAGTCGACGCAACATCTACTTCAACTCGACGCAGAAGGGAATATCTGTCGAAGCCATCTAAAGTCGACGCAACGTCGATTTCATCTCGACGTAGATAACGAAGTTCAGAGTCAAGCTTTTCAACTCGGCGGTTATGTCGATAAGATATCGACGCAACATCGACTAGCAGAGTTCAATCAGAGCACATATGTAATTGAAGCTGCTCCTACAAGAACTCGAAGTTGCGTCGATAAGAGAGGAAGAGAATTCGACGCTACGTTGAATACAGTCTGTAAGAGTATAACTTTTCAGCTGTCTTTTTGATCCCTCTCTCATGGACCACATCTTTCAAGACCGTTCTCCAACGGTTTAATAATTGCCTGAAATAGAAGGAAACATTAAAGAAGGAGTCAAAAAGGTTTCTTGGAAATAGAATCCTTATTGGTGGATGGGTCGAGAATTAAAGAAGGAAAGAAAGAGATTGTTTAAGAAAAGATGCCTTTTCAAGTCTTACCAGAAAGGGAAACAAATTCAAATTGAAGACATACAATAAAAGGGCAGAGAAGAAAGAGAAGCGAACAACATTCATTATAATTAGCCGTTTTCTTCTGCTTCAGGTTTTCTCTCTTCTTCTTCCTCCCTCAGGAACCCTAACACAGAACTGAAAAGAGAAGAAAGCACTGCTGTTCTCCATCTGATAGAACAGAGGATCTGAAAGATGCTCTTCATCACACATAGCAGCCAGATCTCAATCAGCAGAAACAAAAGGGATCTGACATTCAAAGCTCCTGCAAATCATCACTATCATAAGCAGGGGCTAATCAAGAGCAGATCCAATGAAACATCCAATAGGTTGTTCTTCATACAACTTTCTTAAGAATTCTGAGAACAGAATTCCTACACTCTTCTTCTTTCTCTTTCTCATTCCATTTCTGTAAAAGAGTTTAATTAATCCCTCTTCAAAGGATTCAGTGGTTCAAGATCTCCTTATCAAAAGATTTGGTGGTTCAAGATCTCCTTATCAAAAGATCTGGTGGTTCATGATCTCCTTGTCAAAAGATCAGTGGTTCAAAGAGTCTCCCTGTCAAAAGACTCAGACACTGTTGGTGCATTCCTACCAGGTGGTAGAAGAGAGGAGTACCCACATTTTGGGGAACCTCTATAAAATCTTTAGTGTTTGTGTTGTGCTTTTCTGTGCTGTCCCATTTCTTTATTCAGCATTTTATTTCCTGCACTTTTATTATTCTGCCTGTGTATTGTTGAGCATAAATCCTTGGTTTAGTTTATTGTTTACACAGTTAGGATAGAAATAATTTAAATCTCTATTCACCCCCTCTAGAGGATTCTCAGAGGCTTACTGTGCACTTTCAGGTACATTGCACATGAATTCCCCCTAGGCTTGCCATAATCCTACAAAATAAAAATATCTATATGATTTGAACATAAAATAATATTTTTATGAGAATTTATAAAAACAACGAACAAGTGCGATAATTTATTTAAATAAATAATAAGATATTCGCCTAAAACGATGACTAAAATACTAGTCATCAATGCTTCAAACTCATATTGATCCCTTTCTCTGATCTCATTTAGGGCTCTATCAAGCTTTGGGTCTGTATATACCTCCATTCAATTTACAGGAATTTCTACCTTCTCATAAGTTTTGTAATAAGATTTGTCCTTCTTGAACTTATTTCTTTGTTCTTTTGTATACCTCTCCCAAACTGGTATGTCTCTTCCATATCCCCTTCCTCTAAACTCTCTTCCCCTTCCTCTGTAGTTTCTTCCATGTCCCCTTCCTCTGAATGGAGGTCTTCCTCTAGAAACTGGTGCTGAGACTGCTAGAGTGGGTGCTGGAGTAGCAGCAGGAGGGAGCTGAGCTGGTGTAGGAGAAGATGGAGCAGATTTAGGAATAAGAGAAACAGGCTGAATTGGAGGTGTTTCTGTTGTTGATTCTTTTGAATAGGGCCTGAATTCTGGTGTCTCAAGGATAGGTGACTCAGTCCATTCTTTGTACTTTTGCAAACTCTTCAGGTAGTCATTATCATCTGAGAATAGATCACTCTCCCGCTGTTTTGATGGCTCCCCTGTATTGAAGGCAGAATCCTTGGAGGAGAGAATAATGCAGGTAGCAGAAGATGCTTGGAGGTGATGGTTGGCTCTGCTTCAGAAACAAAAGACAAGGGGAGAGCTGTAGTGTATACTGAATCTTGAGGTAGACTGCTGGCGCACTTCTCCCCTACTTTATATCATTGAGAATGGATATAAAGATATCAGCAGGCAGTACTGATAACATTACTTCTTCATCAAAGGCTTTTATTTGAGCAGTGAGGTTCTATAACCTTTTATGTTGAGTACATAATTTTTGATATCAATCTTTTTGAAAAATCAAGATATAGAGAGCTGAACTGAGACATCAGTGTCTATAAAGCTAGATCAACTGCTTCAACAAGGTCTCTTTGATTTGGAGGAGAAGCCATTGATTACCTGTGGGTACCTGCACTGAAAAAGAAAGAGAGAAGTAGAGAGGAAAATGGAGGAGAGCGAAAAGGAGAGAATTCAAAAACACAACAGAATCTAATGACTGAGTTGCTTTGAGTAGATAAATCATCGTAATTTAGGGTTTTATTCAAAGCAATGTACAAAGGAGGTGAATTCAGCGCGCCAAAACATGTCAAGGTCGCTTCTAGAAGTAGTCTGCGCGTGCTTTGCAAAGTCGACGCAACGTAGAGTAGAAATCAACGTGGCTCCGAATATAGTCAGCAACTATGATGTCGATGTAAGCGTCGATATGAATTCGACGCTACGTCGAGTACTTTTCGAATGAACTATCCCAGATCGCTCTCGAAGAAAACGTCGAATAGGAATCGATGATGCGTCGATTTGTATTTGATGCAGCTCTGAATAAAGTGTTATATTTTTCTCAAAATTTTGCGGTTTTCCCAGCAATACCTTTCTATGAAAAATAGGTTTGAGTGCATAATAAAGGTGCCCTAAAGAGCTCCATCAAGCATTCCTAGTGCATTGATGAAGAACTTGTGCTTACTTTCATCAAGTGTCTTAGTGAAGATGTCAGCCCTTTGAGTAACAGTGGAAATGTATTGAAGATTAATCTTACCATTCTCTACATTGTCCCTGAGAAAGTGGTGCCTTATCTCTATATGCTTAGTTTTGCTGTGGAGAACATGATTGAAAGCTATTAAAATAGCACTAGAGCTGTCACAGAATATTGTGGAGTTCTCAAGGGGGAAGTTGCAATCTAACAACTGATTCTGCATCCACAATATTTGTGAGCAACATCTTACTGCAACAATATACTCAGCTTCAGCTGTAGAAGTTTAGACTGAGGTTTGCTTCTTGCTAAACCAGGAGATCAGTCTTGCACCCAGGAATTGACAGGTTCCTGAGATGCTTTTTCTATCAAGCCCGCATCCGGCATAATCTGCATCTGAATAGCCTACTAGGTCAAATCCAGATTCTGCAGGATACCATAAGCCAAGTTCAGGTGTGCCCTTTAGATATCTGAGTATTCTTTTTACAGAACTCATGTGGGATTCCTTAGGGTCAACCTAAAATCTAGTACATATACATATAGCAAACATGATATCTGGTCAGCTAGCTGTCAGATAGAGGAGTGAGCCAATTGCTGCTCTGTAAGTCTTCTGATCAAAGGACTTACCCTTCTCATCTCTATCAAGAATAGTATTGGTTGTCATGGGGGTTTTCATGACAGAGACATTTTCCATCCCAAACCTCTTGATAAGTTCTCTGGTATACTTGGATTATGATATGAGAATTCCATCTGCAGTTTACTTTACTTGAAGACCAAGAAAGTGTTGGGTTTTCTATACAATAAGTGGAAAGCATATCACATATGCACAGCGGAATAAAATAAACTAGAACAACCCAAAAGAATTAAGGATCTTGCGATTTCATGATTCAAGAAATAAATAAAGCAACAAATTGCAATACCCGAGGGGATTGAGTCAATACTCAACAAAGATGCTCCTCACTGACTTCTGATAGAACCAAACTTGAGTTCCAAGAACCGAAATGGATCGGCCCCTCTACAGATATCCACACAAGTGAAGGAGAACCTCAATGCCTTGTCGAACAAGGAAAGAGTCGGAGAAGGAAAGCTCTCAGCGTCCCCACGGACTACTAGATCCGAGACAGGGGAGGCGGCGACTGGCAGAAGAGGAGAGAAGCCCTAACGGAACGATTCCGGCGCTGCTCTCACAAATCACAAAAGGATCAGTTGCACAAAACCTAGATCGTGTACTGTTATATACCAAAGGCTGCGTTCGATGAACTCAAGAGGCCTGCGTTCGACGAACTCAAAGAGGCCTGCGTTCGACGAACTCACAGAGTCCTGCGTTCGATGAACTCACAGAGGCCTGCGTTCGACGAACTTAAAAGGCCAGCGTTCGATGAACTCACAGAGGCCTGCGTTCGTCGAACTCACAGAGGCCTGCGTTCGATGAACTCAAAAGGCCTGCGCTCGACGAACTCAAGAGGCCTGCGTTCAACAAACTCGCAGAAGCCTGCGTTCGACGAACTCGCAGAAGCCCGCGTTCGACGAACTCGCAGAAGCCTGCTTTCGACGAACTCGCAGAAGCCCGCGTTCGACGAACTCGTAGAAGCCTGCGTTCGACGAACTCGCAGAAGCCTACATTCAACGAACTCGCAGAATCCTACGTTCGACGAACTCGCAGAAGCCTGCGTTTGACGAACTCGTAGAAGCCTGCGTTCGACGAACGAAATCAAAGAAGCATGCAGCCGATTCGACTATACACTATAACCGAATTGGACTATACACTATAACCGCATTCGACTATAGAAATTCGGCTATATATCAATTCGTCTAAACCCTTTAGCCGAATCTGACTTAGGCGAATTCGTATAAACTCTTTAGCCGAATTCGTCTAAACCCTTTAACCGAATTTCACACAATTCGGTTAAACACTTTAGCCGAATTTGTCTAGTATAAGTCCAATCGTTTAAACGCTTTAAACGATTTCTCGTTGAGACATTCTCAACTTTATTCCAAACAGTCACAAGATTGGTCCTCCACTCATATCCAATATGAGCAAGGCCAGCTCAATTCTATCTCCAATTTCTCCAAGCACTTTTATGTGCGACCCTATAGGCTCATATCGCGTTGGCAGTGAGACTAGATATTTGACCACTTCCAGATCACCATGGAAACACCAACAGTTTCCCACTTGATCTTGAACGTATCAAATAAAAGTCTCACAAACAATGAGCGGCATCTAGCAATGCATCATTGCTACCCAAGCAATAAGAGTTCATAACTCAACAAGCCTGTCTTGACCAATGTATCAGTGTTGTCATGTCCCTTTGTCCCTTACATAAGGATAGAACTAAAGGCATGGACCGTGTCACCCTCGTAATTATTCAATCCTAATTTCTTGATCTAGAATAAACTGTCTGAAATTGGTGAGCTCAATATCACATATTGACTCAACCAAGCATGGCCATGCATTTCTCAGTCTCATTCCATCAAGGGGCCCATGGATGTAACTCCTGTCATATAGGAGGACAAATTCCATTTTTGCTCACACACAAACATCCAAATGATTCGTAACATACCCAACAACCACCCTTATCGTCAACCTTTCTCAAGAGAAGACTTTAGATGGCATCAAAGTATGCTCTTCCTCACCTGATGAATGCTGTGACTTCAGGTCAAAGGACCACAAACACCATTTCCAGTTGAGATCTATTTATGACACGTTCATATAACAATCCACAAAGTAATCTCAAGGTGGGTCTGTCCAGTACAACTTGTTCCTAACAAGTACCCATGTGATGACTTGATATCACAATATCATGACCTGTGAGAACCAGTCATCAGTCAACGCACATGCTAGTCTTATGGTCTCATCCTCACCGTAATTTCTAGGATGATACCTTAACCAGGGACCATTTAAGAATGAAGCTTCATTTACACATAGGCCCTCACATTCAAGTCACGTACTTGAATTCCTATGGAAGCAAACATTCTAAGGGCATTTATTATGCTAATTAATCTATCAGTAGAAACATTTGACATAATAAAAGAATTTGCCATAAATGCAAAATAAAATATAAAGTACTCTATTCATCACATGAATATTCAACAACCGACAAATACAATCCACAAGACTCCCACTAGAGATGATCACTCAGGTATCTAATACCCATTGATCTAATACGACCATCATACTTTCTCTGTGCAAGAGGCTTCATCAGTGGATCCGCAATATTTTCTTCAGTCGGTACTTTGGATATGCTCACATCTCCTCGATCGACAATCTCTCGAATAAGATGGAACCGCCGAAGTATGTGCTTTGAGCGCTGATGAGATCTAGGTTCCTTAGCTTGGGCAATTGCACCATTGTTGTCACAGTAGAGAACTACGGGATCAACAATGCTAGGAACTACATCTAGCTCGCCGATGAATTTCCTAATCCACACAGCCTCCTTCGCCGCATTTGCGGCAGCAATATAATCGGCCTCAGTCGTAGAATCAACAACTGTCTCTTGCTTGGAACTCTTCCAACTTACAGCTCCTCCATTAAGGCAAAATACAAAACCTGATTGGGATTTTGAATCATCCCTATCAGTTTGGAAGCTAGCATCCGTGTAACCAGTTACACTGAGCTCTTCCTCTCCGCCATACACCAAAAATAAATCCTTAGTCATTCTCAAGTACTTCAGGATATTCTTGACGGCTATCCAGTGACCATCACCAGGATTAGGCTGATACCTGCTCGTCATGCTCAAAGCATAAGAGACATCGGGTCGAGTACATAACATTGCGTACATGATTGATCCAATTGCCGAAGCATGTGGAATCAACTTCATGCGGTCCTTATCTTCCAAAGATTTTGGACACTGGTCCTTAGAGAGACTCACACCATGAGACATGGGTAAGAATCCCTTCTTGGATTCAAGAATGTTGAACCGTTTCAACACCTTATCAATGTATGTACTCTGGGTCAAACCCAGCAACTTCTTCAATCTATCTCAATAGATCTTAATACCAAGTATATAAGTCGCTTCACCCAAGTATTTCATAGAAAAGCAATTCCCTTGGTTGTTCTTAACAACTTGCAGGGTCGGAATGTCATTCCCGATCAACAATATGTCATCTACAAACAATATCCGGAAGACAATAATGCTCCCACTAATCTTCTTGTAAACACAAGGTTCATCCTCATTCTTGATGAAACCAAACTCTTTGATTTTCTCATCAAAACGAAGATTCCAACTTCGAGAAGCTTGTTTCAATCCATAAATGGATCGACTCAACTTGCATATTTTAGTGGCTTCACTTGGAGATTCAAAACCCTCGGGTTGTGTCATATACACTTCCTCAAGGAGGTTCACATTAAGGAAAGCCGTTTTGACATCCATTTGCCAGATCTCGTAGTCATAATACGCAACAATAGCAAGTAGAATTCTGATGGACTTGACCATGGCTACAGGGGAAAAGGTCTCATCATAGTCAACACCATGAATTTGCCTGAAACCTTTAGCCACCAGCCGTCCTTTTAATGTCTGTACATTCCCATCCATATCGGTCTTCTTCTTGAAGACCCACTTGCACCCTATGGGTCGTACCCCTTCAGGTGGTTCCACCAAGGTCCAAACTTGGTTTGCATACGTGGAGTCCATTTCATATTTCATGGCCTCAAGCCACTTCTCGGAGTCAGGTCCACACAGAGCCTCTTGATAGGTTGCAGGCTCATCATCATGATCCATAAGCAACACATTACCTATTTGAGACACAAGAAATCCATATCTATCAGGCTAAAATCTTGGTCTATCAGATCTACGCAGGACTTATGTTTCTTGAGCAGGTTCTCTAGCTACAATAACTTGTAGTCCTTGCTCAGGTTCTAAAATCGGTTCAACTATTGTTTGTGGTTCTTGAACTTCCTCAAGTTCCACCTTTGCTGTCTTTCTGGATAAGAACTCTTTCTCCAAGAAGACGCCAGTCCTTGCGACAAACACTTTGCCCTTGGACGGTAGGTAGAAGTAATACCCTTTGGTTTCCCTAGGATATCCCACATGATAACACTTATCCGACTTGGGTTCCAGCTTATCAGGCATTTGACATCGCACATATGCCTCACAACCCCAAATCTTAATAAAAGACATACTAGGATGCTTCCCAGTCCATATCTCATATGGTGTCTTTAGAACCGTTTTCGTTGGAGCACGATTTAATGTGAAAGCAGCAGTCTCTAAAGCAAATCCCCAAAAGGAAACGGACAAATCTGCATGACTCATCATCGACCGTACCATGTCTAACAAAGTATGATTCCTCCTCTTAGACACACCATTATGTTGTGGTGTTCCGAGCGGAGTGAGCTGTGATGCAATACCACACTCTCTCAGATGATCACGAAACTCATGACTCAGATATTCGCCACCTCGATCAGATCAGAGTGCTTTTATCCTCTTTCCCAGTTGGTTCTCTACTTCATTTTTAAACTCTTTGAACTTTTCAAAGGTTTTAGATTTGTTCTTCATAAGGAACACGTATCCGTATCTACTGAAATCATTAGTAAATTTAATGAAGTAGTAGTACCCACCTCTAGCCATAGAACTCATGGGTCCACATACATCACTATGTATTATGTCCAAGAGATCATGGGCCCTCTCACTACAACTAGTGAAAAGGGCTTTAGTCATTTTGCCTAATAAGCAAGACTCACATCTCTCAAAAGATTCATAATCAAATGAGTCCAACAATACATCTTTATGGAGCATAGATATGCGTTTCTCATTTATATGGCCCAAACGATAGTGCCAAAGGTATGTATGATTAGAGTCATTAGTTTTTAGTCGTTCGATATTTTCTATGTTATAGATTGGATGATTTATGTTCAAAACATACAAACCATTAAACATTTGAGCAACACCATAACAAACATCATTCTTATAGATAGAACAACAATTGTTCTTAATAATAAAAGAAAAACCATTCATGTCCAAACATGAAATAGAAATGATATTTCTAGTTATAGCAGGAACAAAATAACAATTATCAAGTTCAATAATAAGCCCAGTGGGCAAGGAAAGACGGTACAATCCTATGGCAACGGCATCAACTCTTGCTCCATTTACAACGCGTAGGTCCACCTCTCCTTTACCCAGTAGTCTTCTCCTTGTCAGTTCCTGCACATTCGTACAAATGTGAGAACCACATCCGGTATCCAATACCCAAGATGAAGGAGCAGACATGTTAATTTCTATAACAAAAATACCTGAAGTGGAAGTCACACTTCCCTTCTTCTTCAGATCCTCGATGTAGAGGGGACAGTTCCTCCTCCAATGCCCTGCCTTACCGCAGTGGTGGCAATTTCCTTCTTTAGCCAATCCCTTCTTTTTCAGTGTAGAAGACTTGGGATCAAGGCAAGACTTAGGTCCCACCTTAAACTTCCTGAATCCCTTGGCCTTGCCCTTGCTTTTATGCACCATCAATATGGGGCTAGCAGGCTTGGTCTTCTTCATGTTATTCTCGGCAGTTATTAACATGCCTAGGAGCTCGGGCAGTGTCTTATTTATCTCATTCATGTTATAGTTCAAGACAAACTGCTCGTAACTGTCCGGCAACGATTGCAGGATCAGATCAGTAGCCAACTCTTGGCTTAAAGGATACCCCAGTCTCTGAAGGTTCTCAATGTATCCAATCATTTTGAGTACATGAGTTCCCACTGGGTCCCTTGCTCCCATTTTACACTGAAATAAAGCCTTAGTGATGTCGAACCTCTCTTGTCGATCCTTCCCTTGGAACATTTTCTTCAGGTGCTCGATAATCTCAAAGCCACACATGGTCTCATGTTGCTTTTGAAGCTCAGAGGTCATGGTAGCGAGCATGAGACATTCGACATCTAGGGATTCATCTTGATACTTCTTATAAGCATCTTTGTCGGCACGGGACGAGTTCCCGGTCGGCACTGCTGGGGGATCCTCTTCCAAGATATAGAGCTTACGCTCTTGCTTGAGAACAATTCTCAGGTTTTTATACCAGTCAAGGAAGTTAGTCCCATTGAGCTTGTCCTTCTTAAGGATAGCTCTCAGGGACAAGGTGGAGTGAGATCCACTTGCCATGGAAGTTCTACAAGATTATGCAAAATATATTTTAATACTATATTTCAAAATACAATTTTATTTAATAAGGTCTTTTATTAAATACTCCCACTATTTTATTCAAATTGATAACCCTTAATATCAATTTGGATAGTTTATGCGAGCTACTCTCTTAGTGGACAAGATCCATATTTCACCAACACAACGAGTCCGCTTTGGCGTTCCTCTCATAATGCGGTTATTTAGGTAGGCAACACTTCCAATTGCTTCACTATGCAACTCTTGTATGGTTGGTGAATAACTCTTTATTCTCATCCATCATATGGTGCATGCCAACCTAATGCCTCTAGGCACTCAACTTTTGAGGTCACCTAGTTAAGTTGGACCCAATGTCGACAGTGGGATATCACAATTATCCGCTCGCACCCTTACCAAGATAGATTAATGCACCTTGCTTTGGCAAGCCCACACTTCATCGATCGAGGCAGGAAGAGTGTCATCCATCGGAAGGCATCCGTATACTTAATATTTGATAAGGGATTTTTATAAATATGATTAACAATTAATCAATGTGCACATTTACAAAGTTACAACATTCACAAATCAAATACATCCCAGATGTGCACAAAATAAAATCATCAACGCTTTGATAGAAAAGGGCTAGATCTAAGCATTTAGAACACATCTAAATCTCTAGATTTATATGCATTTGACATAGGCAAAAACAACTCCACTTATGCAGTAGACAAGCTCGTCTCTCAATGTCAGATTCAAAATCTAAGACATTTGGTTTCACAAACCAATTAAAGGGACGGTTACTGCAAAGGAGAAACAATTTGTGAAACAATGAAATCGCAACGCAATCACATGTGTTCCTGGCGGGGTTCCAAGAAGAAATCAGGGCACTTAGAACGCTTCTAAAATTCCGATTTACACGCACTCGATTGCAAACCTGGCTCTGAAACCACTGTTGGGTTTTCTATACAATAAGTGGAAAGCATATCGCATATGCGCAGTGGAATAAAATAAACTAGAACAACCCAAAAGAATTAAGGATCTTGCGATTTCATGATTCAAGAAATAAATAAAGCAACAAATTGCAATACCTGAAGGGATTGAGTCAATACTCAACAAAGATGCTCCTCACTGACTTCTGATAGAACCAAACTTGAGTTCCAAGAACTGAAATGGATCGGCCCCTCTACAGAGATCCACACAAGTGAAGGAGAACCTCAATGCCTTGTCGAAAAAGGAAAGAGTCGGAGAAGGAAAGCTCTCAGCGTCCCCACGGACTACTAGATCTGAGACAGGGGAGGCGACGACTGGCAGAAGAGGAGAGAAGCCCTAGCGGAACAATTTCGGCGCTGCTCTCACAAATCACAAAAGGATCAGTTGCACAAAACCTAGATCGTGTACTGTTATATACCAAAGGCTGCATTCGACGAACTCAAGAGGCCTGCGTTCGACAAACTCAAAATGGCCTGCGTTCGACGAACTCACAGAGGCCTGCGTTCGACGAACTCACAGAGGCCTGCGTTCGACAAACTCAAGAGGCCTGCGTTCGACGAACTCACAGAGGCCTGCGTTCATCGAACTCACAGAGGCCTGCGTTCGATGAACTCAAGAGGCCTACGTTCGACGAACTCGAGAGGCCTGCGTTCGATGAACTCGCAGAAGCCTGCGTTCGACGAACTCGCAGAAGCCTGCGTTCGACGAACTCGCAGAAGCCTGCGTTCGATGAACTCACAGAAGCCTCCATTCGACGAACTCGCAGAAGCCTGCGTTCGACAAACTCGCAGAAGCCATCGTTCGATGAACTCGCAGAAGCCTGCGTTCGACAAACTCGCAGAAGCCTGCGTTCGATAAACTCGCAGAAGCCTGCGTTCGACAGACAAAATCAAAGAAGCCTGCAGCCGATTTGACTATACACTATAACCGAATTGGACTATACGCTATAACCAAATTCGACTATAGAAATTCGACTATATATAAATTCGTCTAAACCCTTTAGCCGAATCTGACTTAGCCGAATTTGTCTAAACTCTTTAGCCGAATTCGTCTAAACCCTTTAGCAGAATTTGACACAGTTCGGTTAAACACTTTAGCCGAATTTGTCTAGTATAAGTCTAATCGTTTAAACGCTTTAAACGATTTCCGGTTGAGACATTCTCAACTTAATTCCAAACAGTCACAAGATTGGTCCTCCACTCATATC
The DNA here is from genome assembly GCA_033032865.1 of Dactylorhiza incarnata. Taxonomy (NCBI): domain Eukaryota; kingdom Viridiplantae; phylum Streptophyta; class Magnoliopsida; order Asparagales; family Orchidaceae; genus Dactylorhiza; species Dactylorhiza incarnata. The sequence goes on along the minus strand of JAWHQI010000039.1, from coordinate 3,275,549 downwards.
CAATATGAGCAAGGCCAGCTCAATTCTTTCTCCAATTTCTCCAAGAACTTTTATGTGCGACCCTATAGGCTCATATCGCGTTGGCAGTGAGACTAGATATTTGACCACTTCCAGATCACCATGGAAATACCAACAGAAAGTAGGATAATTCCCCCATGCTACTCATCTTAAATCTAGACTGCATTAGGTCAGCAAACATTTTGTAAAGTTTTTGATCTGTTGAGCCAAATATGATATCATCTACATATATCTGTACTAAAAGTAGCTGATTTTTATGTGCTCTAGTGAAGAGTGTTTTATCCACCTTACCTCTTATAAAGGAGTGTTCTAGAAGGAAGGTGGATAAGGTCTCAAACAAAGCTTTTGGAGCTTGCTTGAGACCATATAGTGCTTTATCTAATCTCTAAACAAAAGAGGGATAAGATGGATTGACAAAACCTGGGGGTTGCTCCACATATACTTCTTCTTGAAGAGTTCCATTTAAGAATGCACTCTTCACATCCATCTGATAGACCTTTATCTTCATATGTGCTGCATAGGCAAGAAACATCCTGATTGCTTCTAGCCTTACCACTGGAGCAAATGTCTTGTTGAAGTCAATTATCTCCTCTTGCCTATATCCTTGGGCAATAAGCCTGGCCTTGTTTCTGACTATAACTCCAATTGAGTCCATCTTGTTTTTGAATACACATTTGGTTCCAATAACTGGATAATTCCTTAGTCTCTCAACTAAGGTCCAGACCTTGTTCCTTTCAAATTGAGCCAGGTCCTCTTACATGTCAGCTATCTAGTGAGGGTCACTGTCTGTTTCTTCGAACTTCTTTGGATCATACTATGAGAGGAAGCATTATAGCATAGTTTCACTTATTATCTGATTCTTTGTCTTCACTCCCACTGTTAAATCTCCTATAACCTGAGTTTGAGGGTGATCCTGCAGAATCACCCTGGTCCTTGTTGAACTGTTCAATGGATCCACCTCCTCATAAATTTCCTCTTGCTCATTAGCTGTGGGACCCCCATCTTCATTCTCCAGAATGATCTCTGTATTTGGTAAAGCATGTGCTTTAATATCATCCTCATCTGCAGCAGACACTTCATCTGAATCATTGTCAGCTTTCTGTTTGCCTTTGTCCTGACAATATGATGGATGTTCCAAGATGCTAAGCCTTTCAACTTGATCTGCAAGTTGGTCTTATTCATGCATTATATCATTGGTGGAAGTTTCCTTCCCCTTGTAAAACATATTAGTTTCATCAAACACCACATGCATTGACTCCTCAATTCTGAGAGAGCTTTTATTATAATACATATAGGCCTTGCTTGATGAGGAATATCCCAAAAATATCTCATCATCAGCCTTCTTGTCAAATTTGGCAAGATGACTCTTTCCATTGTTTAGAGTGAAGCAAGTACACCCAAAAATCCTAAAGTATGTGAATATAAGTGTCTTTCCTCTTAATAACTCATATGGAGTCTTCAACTGAGTCTTGTGGAAGAGACTTCTATTCAGAACATAGTTGGCAGTATTCACTGCCTCAGCCTAAAAGGACTTTGGCAAATTGGATTCAACCAATAATGTCCTTCCTGATTCAATTAGAGTTCTATTTTTCCTTTCAGCCACCCTATTTTGTTGGGGGGGGGGGGGTTCTAGGAGCCAAAAAGCTTTGTCTTATCCCTTCATCCTCACATAATCTACACATTAAATGATTTTCAAACTCAGTACCATGATCACTTCTGATCACAGCAACCTGAGTATTGAATTCAGATTGAATCTGTCTAATAAATCTTGAGAAGATCTTGAAGTTGTCCGACTTAGCTTTTAGAAAGAACACCCAGCTGAATCTATAAAATTCATCAACAATGACTAAAGTATTGGACTTGCCTGCTAAGCTTTGAGTGGAGATAGGACCAAATAGGTCCATGTGCAACAGATATAGGGTTCTAGGGGAATCATTCTTACCAATTGGTTTGAATGATGATTTGGTCTTCTTTCCTAATTGGAATGCTCTGCAAGGGTGGTCTTTCTTAAACATACCAATTGGTAAGCCTCTTACTAGGTTCAGCTTGGATAAATTACCTATAGTCTTAAAATTCAGGTGACTAAGTCTCCTATACCACAATTCATTGTTTTCTAATTGGGAGTTAAATAAACAAACCTCTGACTTAACATACTCAAAATCTACCACATAGACCTTACCCTTCCTAAGTCCAGTCAATACTATTTGGTTAGTTATAGAACTAACTATATGATATAAGGATTTGGTGAATACAACTTTGTATTCACCATCACATAATTGACTAATGCTAATTAAATTATGTTGAAGACCTTCAACATAAGCTACTTTAGAAAAGGATATTTCTCCAACTCTGAGTACACCATATCCTATGGTCTGACCAGAGTGGGAGTTCCCAAAAATTACCTTAGGACCTTCCTTGGCCTTGTAGTTTTCCAGCATCTCCTTTGCTCCAGTCATATGCATGGAGCATCCACTGTCTAGATACCACTGCTGGTTTGTGGTAAAACAGTCTCCTCTCTGGATGCAATTAAACATTAACATAGACTCTCACTTGCTGGGGACTCTTTCTTCTATCATCACATGGGCTTATGAAAGAGTAAGTTGGTCTTTCAGTATACCCCTTAAGGTGAAGAAGTGTTGGTTTATTATGCCAGCAATGTTTGGCCTTGTGCCCAAATTTAGAGCAACAAAAGCATCTAGAGTTGTAAATAGGAATAAGAGAGAGAGATCTAGATGTTTGAAATTTTTTTGCTGGAAATATGCGTCGAGAAGAAATCGACGCATCTTTAGAGTTACGTCGAGTATAATTCAACGCACTTGCATAGTTACGTCGATAATAATTCAATGCAGAATATTGGTTGCTTCAAATAGAATTCGACGCACCCCCATACTTTCTTCGAGTTGATGTCGAAGCATATGCAGAACTCCGTCGAGTTTCATTCGACTCATCTTTAAAACTGCATCGAGTTCTAGTTAACGAACAATTCCTTTTATTAAGAATTTTATAAATTTTTATTGGCTTTTCTAAGGGATTTTTACCTAGAATTCCTGTTTGATTAGTAGTATTTACCATATTGAATACAATGAGTTTATTAGGGTTATTATTTTGTTCTTCACATGATTCTAAGTTGTTATTTGGTTGATTTCTGCTAGATCTAATGAACACTATAAGATTTTCCTAGGCAGGTTTGCTAGGGATTAATGTGCTGGTGGATGCATCTTCTCCTAGACCAAGATGTTTGAATCTCATGGAGAGATTTTGGGTAATGTCTTTAAGCTTTTAACTCCTCCCATTGAGTGAGTCCTCAAAGGCTTTTGCCTTTGTAAGCTCTTCTTTTAGATTAGAAATTTCATTAGCTAATGGATCTATTTCTTTTACTTTCCTATACATTTGATTTCTTAATTCATAGTTAACTGAATATAGTTTGTCTTTCCTAAGGTCTTCTAGTTCTTCTCTAAGCGTGTTAAGTTCTTTTTGACTGTTAATATAATCTTGACAAAAATATTTAAAACATTCATTAAAAACTTCTGAAGAGAAATCAAAGTCATCAAATATAGTTATCTGATTTTCTTCAGTAGAGTCTTCCAAAGCCATTAAACAGGCTTCTTCAATTGCACTCTCTTCATCGCAGTCAGATGAAGAGGAACTTGACTCAGACTCTGAGTCACTCCAGGTTTCAACAATGAAACCTTTCACCTTTTTCTTATCCTTCTTCTTGAGGGTTTTCTTCTTGTGCTCCTTCTTCTTGCTGTTGCTTCTGTCCCTCGGTTCTTCAGGACATTCTAGGGCAATATGCCATGGTTTCCTACAAGAAAAGCAAATTATTTCCTGCTTAGGAGTTTTGTCAAACCTTGGTTTGCTTAAACTCCTCTCCTTCCTTCTGGAGTCTTCTTTCTTGACCCATCTCTTGAATCTTCTGGCCAAGAGATTGAACATCTTTTCCTCAGAAGTGGAAGGCTCTACTTCAGTAGCCTTCAGAGCAATTGACCTTTCCTTAGGAGTTGAGAGTTTCTCCTTGGCTTCTGTCTCAGCCCTACTTTTTAGTAGGAGCTCATGGGACTTTAGATTGCCTAGCAGAGCATCTGTGGAAATTTCTCTATGATATCTGGACTCTCTAATAACCTAGATCCTTGAGTATCATGTGTTTGGGAAGCACATGAGAAGCTTGTCATTAATTTTTGTCAGAGAAATTTACTTGTCTAGTCCCTTCAGCTCATTTATGATGGCGCTGAACCTCTCATGCATCTCAGCCACACTTTCTTCATCTTTTTCTAAAAGTTCTCATATTGGGATATGAGAAGGGACTTTCTATCATTTCTTTCATCAGAGCCGCCCTCAACTAATCTGGAAAGGGATTCAGAGATTTATTTTGCTGAGTTGCAGTCAGCTACCTTCTGGAATATGTCATCAGACCTAGTTGATACTAGAATATTCATGGCTTTGGCATCACATGCCTTCACTTTCTTTTCAACATCAGTCCACTCTGCCCTAAGGATAACTTCTTGTGTCATTGTACCACTGACATCTTTTTTAACTGGGACTGGAGGACCTGAAATAATGACATTAAATCTGTCTTCATCAATAGAGTTCATATATAACTTTATTCTGGCCTTCCAGAGTGTAAACTTATTTAAGTTACACACCGATGGTCTTGTTGATGCATAGTTCTTAGAACACATTTTTTTAAATAGTTGTAAATAGTTTTAAATAAAGAAATATGAGTGAGGAGATCTTTTGATCAAGGTGTTAACCTTTTAATGATCAACCTACCTCAGATATCAATTTAAAGTGCATAGTGTGCCCTCTGACTATTCTCTAGAGGGGGGGGGGGGGAATAGAGTTTCAATAACTTTTACCCTAAATATGCACACACAATAAAAACCACTCTAATAACTATGCAATCAGCACAACCAACACAGAATAAAGTAAACACAGAAAATAGAAAATAGTAAACAGTAAAGGGACAACACAGAAAAGCACAGCTCAGAAGACACAGATTTTTATAGTGGTTCCCCAAAATATGGGTAGTCCACTCTTCTACCACCTTGGTAGGATTGCACTATCTAGTGCCTGACTCTTTTGATAAGGAGACTCTCAGAACCAGCACTAAGTCTTTTGATAAGGAGACTCTTAGAACCACACACTGAGTCTTTTAACAAGGAGACTCTTAGAACCACCGAGTCTTTTGATAAGGAGACTCTTAGAACCAACTGAATCCTTTGGAGAGGGATTCTTAGGACTCTTTCTCAGTTACAAAATAAAGATAGAGAAGTAATGAAGAAGAAGAAGAGGAGGATTCTGATGTATGTATCCTTCTACAACTATCACACAGGATGCTGTATTTTGATGTTGCTTAAGGTAGAGAAGAATGCAAGGGTTGTAAGCTTGTGATCCTGATGATCTCTCTGTACTCTTGATGGATTTCTGCTGTAGATTGAGAAGAAGAAGAAGCAGAGCCTTTTTTATGTTCCTGTACAGATATTTTTCTTTCCTCTATCTCTGTTGGAGCTTGAGAAGGAAGAAGAAGAAGAAGGAGAAAAAATAGAATAACACTGATCGTAGGGGTTGTCTCTCTTCTTCTGTATATCTATTCTTTGTCGAATAGTTTTTTGAATTTGTTTCTTCTTCTGGTCTGTCCTCAGAAGGAATATCCATTGGGCAATGAGTATTTCTTTCTATTTTTGTTTCACGACCCGTCAATCTAATTTGAATAACTTCTAAGAATGTCTTTGTTGTTTCTCTTGAGTACTCCATTCCATTTTTGGCAATAAACGAGCAGTTAGAAAATAGATTTTAGCTTCATCTCACTTCTAATTGACGCACCTCTGAGTTCTTATAGAAGTAGCTTCAAAATACTTCTTAGCTCTGACTGAACTTAGATATCGATGTTGCGTCGAATACTTATCAACGTATCCATCGAGTTATAGACTTGGACTTTGAACTTCATCTTCTGCGTCAAATTCAAATCAAACTTGCGTCGACTTCTGATATTGTTTTGAATAACTGTTCTTCTGCGTTGAGTACATCATGACGTTGCGTCGACTTCAACTATACTTTGACTTCAGTCTGAATTACTTCTACTTGTATTCGAAGTTGCTTTGACTTTTAGTCGAAGTTGCGTCGACTTCTATTCGACGCATTTTAACTCAACTGAATTTTGTGCTTGTTTTGGATAGGTCTTGACACTCTAGTGTGAGTGTGATATCCTAGGACATCTAATGACCAAATTATCCTCACTATACAATATGAGTAATACATCCTAGATTATGAAATTACTTCAAGATAATTTATAAGATAAATTAAAGGGTGTTTTTCTAACAATTCGCAAGCACCACTTACCTGAAGAAGAGTTTTCTAATACGGCCAACTCAATGCACTTAATCAATCCGGCTATACAACCTGAAGCTCATCATCATAACCGCCTGAAAGCGGCATCCATCAGACACACAATTGAAGGCCCTACTCGTGAAGAAATTTGCAACATGATTACTGTAGAACATGAACGAGCCAGGCATCATGCCGCTTTGGCCCACCACTCTCTTCGTCATTGCTCACCTTTAGCGCCTGAAGTCCCGGCACATCAAGTCCCGCATGAATTCAAGCTTTCGAACATCAGGACGTTAGACGGAACAGACGATCCGTCAGAGCATGTCCACTACTCGTCACTATCATGACGATCAACAATGCTCCTGATCAGCTGCAATGTTAAGTGTTCCCGACAACACTATAGGATCAAGCTTGCACCTGGTTCTACTTTCTAAAGGAAGGAGGGATCGATAACTTTTCCAATTTATCTCAACTCATTTTCAACCAGTTCATCATAAACCGGAGAATTGCACGAGACCCCTCTCACTTTTCGGGGATTCGTCAAAGCGAGGGTGAAACCCTCAAGTACATTTTTCATTGCTTCACGTCTAAAGCACAGCAGATTCCAGGGACCGACCCTCAACTCCTGCATAGCTTCCTCCTGGGAGGGCTCCAGCCCAGTGGATTTTACTCATCACTAATGAGGGACAATGTCTCCAGCTACCCCGACCTCGTACGCCAAGTCGAGGCATAGATTACAACAGATGAGGCGATCGAAGCTCACTGGCCACAATTTAAAGGGAGTTTGTTGGGAACCTTACCTATAGTGTTTCTGATTTGAAGAAGTCCTCAAGTTAAAGATAAATACACTTTGTATTTGACACATTTGCTTTAGAATATTATTTTCAGGTACTAGACAGTGCAAGCCTAACATAGAGCTAGACTTAGTGCCATCAGACATAGTTTTGCCAATGTAATCCCTCATTGTGCAAAACACCATGTTGACCTTTGATCTAGACTATATTAGACTTATCACTAACTTATTATTATCAGGAATAAAGGTCTAACAAGTGAGCTAAAGCAAAGGATCTAAGTTAAGAATATCAGAAATTGACTAAGTAAAATGTCGTCTTGGAGAGTCTAAATGTCGTCAAGTAAAGGTTTCAATATAAGCTTGAAGACCTTAAGCTTCAAGACGATGTCATCTTGTAAACTCTCAACTACTCTCATATCGTCTTGATTAGAAGAAGAAGGCCAATCTCTAAATATCATCTTGATAATATACTTTCCAAGATGATATCGTCTTGACAAGGTTCAATTACACTCACATCGTCTTGGAGCTATTCAATAGATATTTGGAAGCACTTGATTGAATGAAGAATTTGGCTAAGGCATTTATCGTCGATGTGATCTCATTTTTCACCGAGGTCAAGTGAAATGTCACAGAGGAACCAACACAACATTTCATAAGTATAAAAGGTAGATATCGTGTTGAATGCAGAATTCGAGCAAATAGGCTTATCATTCGGCTAGAAGACAAAAATAATCAAATATCGTCTTGTAGACTACAACGAGTCACCAAGATGATTCATGCAAAAAATTTGACTAGAAGACAGATCAATCAAATATCATCTTGTAGACTATAAGAGTCATCAAGACGATTTGCATAGAAGATTCAAATAGAAGACTAAATAAGGTTTTAACTAAAGGTATGCAAAGTTCATATTCGACCAGAAGATCTGCATTCGACTGGACATCAAGAAGATTTGACAAGACATCTAGTCAAATTGCTGAAAATCCTGAATTCAAATTAAGGCGTAATTTTGGCATTACGTTATTTATTGCTGTCGTAGATTGGGCCAATTAGAGTTGTGCTTTATGGAAAGACGATTTCTGACATAAAGTCTGCTCGAGGATTCGACCGTTCATAAATATCACTATAAAAGGGATTAGACGGAAATCAGTAAACCATAGTGATAGATTCATAATCCTTATCATTCTGAAGAATGAGCTCGTCACCGTCAATGTGTTATTTCTCTCAAGAGCTCAAGTATAGAGTAGATATTCGTTGAAGCAAATCATTCTACTCTTTTGAAGAAAAGTTCAGTTATCTTGCCGATTAAAAGATTCAACATCTCTTTGCTAGAAGATTTCTGAAGAAACCAATTCCACAACAGGCTTCAAGAAGACTCAAGCAATACAAGCTAATTTCTCTGAGTCTAGAATATCTTTGCGAAACATTTTATATATTCTTCTGTAGGATTTCTAAGGAAATCTGAGTATAGGGTCTTTCAGACCCAAGTGTAGGATCCTTTGTTAAGTATCTGAGGTTGGGAGCTTTCTACACCTCCCGAGGTAGGATTCAATTTTGAATTTGAGTTGTAGGAGTGGAGCACTCTGAGCTGTAGGATCCTGTGATTGGATCTGAGGTAAGGAATCATCAGTTATTCCTGAGTTATAGGAGTCTTGGAATTTGAGGTGAAGATCTTTTAGATCTGAGTATTTGGAGGAGTTGGACAAGTCTAGCACACCACTAGATAGGTCGAGGGGGAAAGTGGAGTACCCATACTGGGGAACTACTATAAATATCTATGCAATCTGTGATGTGCTTGCTTTTTTCTGTGGGGATTTGCTTGGATATTTGTAATAGCCAAAAAAGACTTAAACACCTATTCACCCCCCTTCTAAGTGATTAGACATCCCTAAATTTATAAGTGGTATCAGAGGTACGTTGTTCAAAAGTGCTTAACAGCTTGAACAATATCCCCATCAAGGGAAATCAGTCTACTCATCATGACTTCTGGAGAGAATTACAAAGAACTCAGTTCTACGAAGTTGCCAATATATAGAAAAAAACTTTGGAATCTGGAAGGAAAGAGTCAGATTATTCATGGAAGCATCTGACCTTAGAATTTTTATAACTGTCGAGGAAGGATCTTTCATCCCCATGAAAGTCTCCACTATATATGCAAATCTGCAAATACCAAAGAAGTTTTCTGAAATGTCTAAAGATGAAGTAGTTCTAGCCACCATGGATAAAAGAATTAAGAACATAATAGTGAGTGGCATAGATGACTCCACTTTCCAGAATCTAATTCATTGTAGCACTACTAAGGAAATATAGGATTCACTGATTGTGGACATAGAAGGCACTGAGGAAGTAAGAGATGGCAGAAAATCTCTTCTTAACCAAGAGTATGAGGCCTTCAGGCAGGAGAAGAAGGACTCTATTGCTGACTGATATGAAAAGTTCTTTAAGATAGTCAATGGACTAAAGAACTATGGGAGAGAGTTCTCCAACTATGATCTCAATGACAAGTTCTTGAGGTCCCTCAACAAAGAGTGGGACATCAATATTTATGTTATAAGGGAGATGAGGAATCTGTCTAACATCTAGTCCCAAAATCTGTATGGGAAACTGCTATCCCATGAGTTGCAGCTGAACACTAGGAATACAGAAGAAGAATCCTCCAGATCTCACCCTGGAGAGAAGTCTGTAGCCCCCAAGGCTGAAAACTCCAGGAGGAGTAGAGAGGACTCCCCATCCCTCAGAGAGAGATGCTGAAGAAGAAGAATCTGAGACCAGCACTTCAGGATCAGATCTTACATATAAAGAACTGTCCTTGTTCTCCAAGTAATTGATGAAGTCGCTGACCAAAAGGAGGTAGTGGAAAAATAGACCCTCCTCCTTCTCCAGCTCAAAGCAGAATTTCAACAGCCCTGACAGGGCAAAGCACAATCCCAAAAAGGACTGGTATGCCTCCAAACAGAACAAACAACTTTCAATTGATATCACAAAATCAAGAAGCATGAGAAGAGCTTCATAGCAAAGAAGCTCAAGACCTTGAGTGATAGTGATTCAAGCTCATCAAAATCTGAGGAGGAAGCCTACATTGAGCTCACTGCAGTCTTAGAAGATGAGTGGGAAGCTGACTACCCTGCAGCCAGGGTATGCATAATGGTACACCTATCACTGTCACACAGTGGCAGTGAATCAGAAGAAGAAGAGATCCATTGTAGGCTGATGGTTGTGACTGATGAAGGGAAGCAGGATAACTCTTATCCTAATAAGGTACATATCAAAGCCTCTCTTTCTATTTCTGGATCTGATATTGAATCTGATGCTAAAATAGAAGCAAACTCATCTTCTAAGAATGCTCCATCAACCAAAGGAAAGGGAAAGACTCTTCCTCAAAATTCTGTCCCTAGAGTGAAGCCCGTGACTGTGCAATCAACTCTTAATTTTATGCACAACCATATGAGTAACATAAGAAATGCTTGTTGTAAAGCAACATGCTCTCCTGATCATCAGCACCATCACTCCATTCAGAAGGTGACTCAGAAGAGAAGGTATAGTATATTTGAATGCTGGTGCTATGACAAGATTGACCACTTTGCTCTAGACTGTTGGTTCAACCCAATAGTGCCCAGAGAAAGGAATGTGAAGCTTGCTAGTAGTTTTGTTTTCATGCATCCTGCTGTCAAGGCTAACAGGAACCAAGGACCCAAATTTATTAGGGTTCTTAAGGTAAAATAGTTTATTCTTGTAGGTAAGTCCAAAGACCAACAAAATGCCTATCTGGTATTTGGACAGTGGATGTTCCAGGCACATGACTGGAACAAGAAGCCTTTTGAAGAACTTACCCATGTGGAAGATGGAGACAAAGTAATATTTGGTGAATCTGACATAGGCATCATTAAAGGCTATGGTATGATTACCAATGACATAGTCTCAATCACAAAAGTAGATTATGTGGAAGCATTGCAACACACCCTTATAAGCATACGCCAACTATGTGATCTAGGATATGTCATTAAGTTCCACAAGGATAAGTGTCTGATTAAAAATTTTATTGACTTTGAGAAAATTCTATCAGGCACTAGGAGTGGTAATGCTTACTGTTTAATTTTCTTATGCTTAGATTCAACTACACCTGTTTGTCTTGTAGCAAATGAGAGAGACTCTCTTTGTGTGCAATGTCACAAGAGACTAGCTCACATGAACTATAATACAATCAACAAGCTATTTTCAAAAAAATTAGTTAGAAATGGACCTAACCTTAAATGAATTAAAGAGGGTATTTGTTATGCCTGCCAGATGAGCAAGCAGACTAAGAACACCTTTAAGAGCATAGAATCCAAAATTGTGAAAGATGTCTTTATCTATTGCATATGGATTTATTTGGTTCTATGTCAATTCATAGTTTAGGAAGAGAGTTATACACTTTTGTGATAGTTGACATCTTTGTATCATTTGTCAAGAAAGTTTACAATAAAAAAACTGTACTGTAGTCAAAATCAGAAGTGACCATGTCACAGAATTTCAGTTTGAACTCATGATAGATTTTTGCAAAGAACAAGGTATCCTTCAAGAATTTTCTTCTTCAAGAACACCACAACAGAATGGAGTTGCTTAGAAAAAAAATAGAACTCTCATAGAATATGGGAGAACCATGCTAAGTGATTCTTCACTACCAGAATATTTTTGGGCTGAACCTATCAACACTCATGCCATGTACAGAATAGAGCTTCTATCATCAAATGTCACAAGAAAACTCCTTATGAATTAATGAAGGGCAGAAAACCAAATATAGCCTACTTTAGAATCTTTGGATGTAAGTGTTTTGTTCTAAACATTGGAAAGTCTTATCTAACCAATTTTGTTTAAAAATGTTTTGAGGGAGTTTTTGTTGGATATAGTAGCCACAACAAGGCTTATAAAATATTCAACAAAAAGACTAATGTTGTAGAAGAATCAATTCATTTTGTATTTGATGAGACAAGCATAATTCATCAAGGCTTGTCTAGTTCTTCTAATGTTGCAGGAACATATTTGAAGATGAAAGAGCTAAGCCTACAAGAGTCTACATCTCCAGACTTGATCATTAAAGATGGAGAACAAATTCAAAGAGAATTACAAGAGACAGTGCTTGGACAACAACTAGCTGGAACAAAAATTACTGATAATCAAGGAGCAATGCCACCAGCTTGGAGACACCTTTAAGACCACCCAAGCAGTGAAGTCATTGGAGACATAAGCCAAGGAGTGAGAACAAGAAGAAGTGCTCAGAATGAAGCACTATATCTGAGCTTTCTATCTCAGATTAAACCAAACATATTTGAAGAAGCCAACTCAGATCCTTCCTAGATCATGGCTATGCAAAAGAAACTAAGTCAGTTCAAGAGATGCAAAGTATGGAAGCTAGTTCCAATGCCTCAACATCAGAATGTCATTGGAACAAAGTGGGTCTACAGGAATAAGCTGGATGAGAATGACATCATCTTCAAGAACAAAGAAAGGCTAGTTACAAATGGATACAGACAGGAAGAAGGGATTGACTTTGATCAAACCTTTGCACATATAGCAAGACTTGAGGCAATAAGGCTATTTCTAGCATATGCAGCTCACAAAGTATTCAAAGTATATCAAATGAATGTGAAATCTTCTTTCATCAATGGAGATCTCAAGGAAGAAGTGTATTTAGAATAGCCTCTAGGTTTTGTTGTTTCTAACTTATCTGATTATGTTTATTTCTTGAGAAAGACTTTATGTGGGTTGAAACAAGCTCATAGAGCTTAGTATGAAATCATATCTAGCTTCCACATTAAAACAAATTTTCAAGAGAGAAGATTGATAAGACATTATTTCTAAGGGAAGTAAAGGGAAAAATTTTGCTAGTACAAATTTATGTTGATGACATAATTTTTGGCTCTACTGATGACAACCTTTGCAAGAAGTTTGCAAACTTAACACAAGGGAAGTTTGAAATGAATAGCACGAGAGAGCTAAAATACTTCATAGGGCTCCAAGTGAAGCAATCTGAGGATGAGATATTCATCTCTCAGACCAAGTTCACTAAAGAGCTCATAAAGAAGTTTGGAATGGAGAGTGCAACCTCAATGAGGACTCTAATGGGATCTAATGTGTCTCTGGACAAGGATGAGAAAGGAAAACCTTTTGATGAGACATTGTATAGATGCATCATTGGATCTCTGCTCTACCTAACTGCTAGTAGGCCTGACATTATGTTTGCTATATTTGTTTGTGCGAGGTATCAAGTTTCCCCTAAGGAATCTCACAACACATCTGCTATGAGAATCTTGAGGTACCTTAAGGGAACTCCAAATCTCGGGCTTTGGTACCCTCGAAATAATGATTTTGAGCTAACAGGGTATTCAGATGCAGATTTTGCAGGATGCAAAGAGGACAGGAAAAGCACATCAGACACATGTCAATTTCTAGGGAAGAGCAGCAAAAAGCAAATAATTAAGGCAATCTAAACTGCTGAATCAGAGTACATCCCAGCTGGGAGTTGCTGCGGCTATGGATACAATATCAGCTGGAAGATTACAATATAAAGACGAGCAAAATGTACTGTGATTCATCTAGTGCAATTTTGATTGCTAAGAATCATGTGTCACACATCAAGACTAAGCACATTAAAATCAGGTACCACTTCATCAGGGTGCATGTTAAAAAGAAAAATATTTGTCTTGAGTATGTTCCCACTGACAACCAAGTAGCAGATATCCTTACAAATCCCCTTGATGAGGCCAAATTTAATTTATTTAAATTTGAGCTTGGTATGTTGAATTTAGACTAAGCATATCAATGCTCACTTACCTTTAAATATTTTGCATGTGCGTGCTAACAATGTTCTTGCAGGAAGCTAATAAGAAAATGCAGGAAAATCCTAAGTTTTATCTGTGTCATCTAACATGCAAGAGGACATAGATGTCTTGTCGAAGGGTTGTCAAAACGACACAACATCCATATCGTTGTGGTGCCTCTTCGACATTCAGATAATAGCTTATATTGGATCTTTAATCATCGTTCAATTAAAGATCAATTTTCTAAGTAAACGCACCTAGCGCCTCTTGGCATTCCTAAAATAGACTATATATAGGTCGAATCCTTAGAAATAGATTACTACTTCATTTTCCCTAAGCCATCAAAACAAAAAGCTCATCCCGCTCGACAACTTCCGACGTCAGTGACCTTCAATTCTCCAGCTTTTCTGGCCTTGATGCCGAAGAAAGGAGAAGATTATTGCAATATTCGATGCGAGCTAGTCAGAGGTGGATTCAACAGGGCCGATGAAAAGATAAAATCAATTATTAGACTATTGACAACCGCCGACATGGAGTATGTTTTATCTGAACCCACTGTGATTATACTTAGAAAACTGTTGGAGTTTTATTCCAAACCCCAATTAAGCTCCTCCGGCAAAGCCATCAAAATAAGGATAAGTGATACCTTGTTACGAGTTACATTTCAAGGGCTGACAAGAGCACTCCATCTACTAGCTTTTGAAGAAGATGATGATGAAGAGGACATTTCTAATGAATATTATTCTGAAGGCTTAAAGTGGTGTGGTAATAGTGCATATTGTTATGGATCATTGAAAAGGGCAAACTTGAATTCTAAAGGAAAACTTCTGGAAGATGTCATTGGGAAAGTCTTAATCTGCAAGACTGGATCTCATGACAATGTTTGATATAATGACATGTGTCATACTGAGCAAAAGAATAAATTGGGCTCAGATTCTATTTGACAAAATTAGGGAAAGCTTTAGTGCCCCAAATTTTGGTAGAATACTATCTTTATATCTGCTGTCATGTCTACCACATAAGCTGAAAAGAAAGTTGGGCACTCCCATCCACTATATGAAGAAAATGGACATAAGAACCCTAGAAAGGTGGGAGAAAGTGTTCTCTAAGTCTCCTAAGAAATCCAAGGGAGTCAGTGTAGTGAAGAAGAAGAAAGCTACTGTAGCTGAAGGAAACACTTCTGAGGAAGAGAAACATATTGTCAGTCCAACCCCTGCATAAACTGAGGGGGAGACTGGTCAGACCTCAGTCCCAAGTTTCACACCAGAATCATTGGGTGAGCCCATGGTCACTAATGAGGTTGTTCCTCCTGATTCTATTGATGTAGCTCATGATAGACATGAAGCTACTCAAGAAGGTGCTTCAATTGAGGGGGAGATTCAAAGTGAGCTCGATGCTCTAGGGGATAAGGAAGCAACCCTCATTGGGTTGTGTTGAATCAAGAAACCATGGTTCAACCTCCGAGGCCAGAAACCACGCCTCGAGAGGAGTTAAAACTGGTGTAGTTTGCTCTTACATGTCCTAAGTTCAACCTCTAGGCTGGGCACTCAGGGCGAGGAAGCTCACTCACAAGAGGTGGAAAACTAAAAATAGACTCCCGAGCTGCAGCGAGGAGGTCCTGCCACTAACCCGAAAGATCTAAAGAACTTCCCCTCCCAAGCCAGTTGCTGAGTTGGGCATCTTGGAGAGTGCCAAAGAGTTCTTGTCCACCCACCCAGAAACCACGGTGAGCAGCATGTCAGATCTCCCTAGTAAGCCAAAGTTAACCTGAGAGAGAAACCAGTCAGATCCCCTTTGCTCGGGAGCACGCCTTCGCGAGGCGAGGCTCGAGGGGGCGAATGAGCGGCCGGGGTCCCCAGAAGTGAAGTCGGCCTAGAGGAGTACTTGCTCGCCTTTGGATGCTTCTCCCACCTTTTTTCTGCTTTAATGTCATGCTTCTGTAAACATAATGCTTGGACCTATAACCCTATCTCGCGTGGGCCTATGCACTTTTCATTTTACCTGATGTGGCTCGCATGCTGTGTTGCTCTCCCCCCTTTTCTCTTTTTGTATATATGTCACCATATGATGATGGGACCCGCTAGGCCAGAGTGTTCACTCGCACTCGCCATTGTAAGGCTTGTTTATACTAGCATGGGGATGGGGGCGAGTGGGGATGGGGTGAATGGGTCATGTCGCTAGTCGCAAAACCCCCCGACCCCCCTTTTTCTATAAATGCCGCCACTCCTTTCATTTCGGTATTCACCTACCGCATTAATTGTATCCGTGCTCTAGTTTTCTTACTCGACTCACGCGCTTCACTCGCCCGTTTCTCAAAAATGACTAAGTCTGACCCTACGGAAGGGCGAGGAAAATGTGTGACCAACTTCGCTGACCATTGCTTCCCTGAGGGGAGAGTGTCAGAGGAGGACCGACTCGCCTTCGCGATGGCGTATCTTCCCAAGGGATACACTGCTCACTATCCTAGGGATCGTGAAGCCATCAACTCCTTTCGCAAGGATGAGCTATCCTTCCCCCTCTCGCACTTTGAGGTGGGTCTCTACATCCCCCTATGTCTTGAAGTGAAACAGTTCATGAAGTACTTCGGGGCCATGCCCGCGTAGCTTAATACCAACGCGGTGTCCATGCTCACGACATTCACGTGCTATAGGCACGAGGAGAGGATCGAGTTTGACCTCACCACCTTCCGCAAGTTATTCACCTACCGGGTGACCGCAGATGGGGTCGCCTTCTTGACTGGCTCGTGGGTCAATGTCTGCGATACCTCTAACAAGGTGCAACACTAGTGAAAGTGCACAGTTAACCTCACTAGAATTCTCTAGAGGGGGGGGGGGGGGGTGAATAGAGATTTAAAATATTTTTGTGCAAAGTTAATAATTATATATATATAAGTGTAGTGACCACAGATTAGTGCTTTCCACACACCAACAAGAATTAAACAAGTAAAGAAAATAAATGCAAGAAGAAAAATCACAGCACAACACAAAGAAATATAATGGTTCCCCAAACTTTGGGTAGTCCACTCTTCTACCCCCTTGGTAGGAATTCACCATCTTGCACTGAGTCTTTTGATAAGGAGACTCTTAGAACCACCCTGAGTCTTTTGATAAGGAGACTCTTAGAACCAGTACAACTGAATTTTTTGAAGAGAGATTCTAAAAACTCTTTTACAATATGTGAAAGTGAAATAAGAAAAAGGAGAAGAAGTATTTAAGACAAGAAAGAATCTTCTTCCTAGCAAGAAGATTGGAAGCACAAGAAGTAGTGAATGAAATCTCTCTTCTATAGTGAGAAGGATATGTAGGCCTTTTCTCTCTTTTGTGAGAGCTATCAGAGTTTGCAGCAGTATGACTTCAGAGTGAGAAGGAGAAGGAAGCTTGATCTTTGCTGCAACACTATTTCTCAATTCTCTCTTTTCACTTGGGAGCTCTTCCTCTTTTTCAAATGTAAAATGGTGGATTACTTCTTGTATATTCTCTGGGAAACCTCCTTGTTATTTTATAGCTCTGTCCATTCAAATAATACTATAGGAGGATAATTGATTAGCAGACAGAGAAATAGAAAGATAGAAATATTTCCATAATAATTATGTCTATAGAAGGAAAGAATTCATTTTGATTTCAAATAATGTCCATAATGGATTTAATCAAATTAACCAAGAATCCATTAGAGGAAAAGAATGATTCAGAACGGCTATAAAGAATAAATTGATTCCATATAAATCAAATCTATAAAAGAAGGAAAGAGATCTGGCGATTTTTGATTTAAACATAGAAATCAACGTGCGTCGATTACTATTCGACGTAAGCGTCGAATTCGTCCTGGCTGGACGTCGAGAGAAGAATAAGGAAGGTGCGTCGACTAAGGTGCGTCGACTTCTCAAGATGCGTCGACTAGAAGTCAGAGCTACGTCGACATAGGATACGTCGAATTCTTCTTAAAGTTACTTCGACTCATTCTGAAGGGAACGTCGACACCACTTCGACGTTGCGTCGAATACTATTCGACGCATATTTACTTAACCTTGATTTTTCTTTCTTAGAATTCATATTCAACTCATTTTCAGGGGTTAAGAGAAATCATTTTCCCAACAATCTCCCCCTATTTGTCTTAACCCTATTTAGAGAGAAATTGTATCAGCATATGATCAATCTCAGCAAAGCATTTAAGCAAGTAGAAGGAAAATTAGAAAAAGGAAATCTTATAAATAAACTTTATGTTCAGATCAATCAGTATTTGACCATAAATATATCAGCCATTGTTTTTAAGGCATTTCAGGAGGGGTAGGAGGAGTCTTCCTTTTTCTAGTGAATACAGCTGTTTTAAGAGAGGGGGGTTGCTCCTTCTCAGTACCAGGTAGTTCACTCAGCTCCCCCTGAGTTACATCAGTTTGCTCCCCCTGGGATGGAGCTTCCTTGGTTTCTTCTACTGCTGCCTCTTGCTCCCCCTGAGTTTCAGCTTCTTTATTTTTCTCACCATCTGCCACATCTTCCTTTTCAGCTTCATTTTCTGCCCTGCTTGCCTCCCCTTGTAATAGCACCACTTGACTTGCAGCCTCTCTTTCTATATTGAGTACCTCTATTGTTTGTAGCTCAGGTACTATCTCATTTCCAATTGTCTTGAGCAGTGCATGACTATCAGTTTTTGAGGTAGGAGGTGACTTGTGGGAGAGAGATTTAGGAGTGGAGGGCTGCTCTTCATCTAGCTTCTCCCCCTTCTTGACCTTCTTGGCTAAGGAGGTTAAGAAAGACCTGGTTACTCTAGAGGAAGAGAGAGAGAGGTCTTTAGACTTTGCACAGAGGCACTGACCCCATCTATTTGGGTGTGCATGTGAAGGATGGAGGAATGAATCTGGGAGCAGTGCTCATCCAACATTGCTTGGAATGTTTGAGCTGCTGATGCAATGCACTGAATGAGGAGAGCTTCAGTGGATGCAGATGGTTCATGTTGTGGTTGGTGATGAGGAGAGAGTGGTGGAGGTGGTGATGAAGCTGGAGAGAAGTTAGTTGATACATGAGGTATGGGTGATAAAGGAGGTGGAGAGGATGAGAAAGTATGAGGAGAAGAGATGGAGAAACTGTTGTTTGAGCAGGTGTTTGAGAAGAGGTAGGTAGAGTAGGAGTTGTGAGAGTGGTAGAGATTAGTGGAGTAGATGATGGTGGTAGAAAAGGATTGTCTCTTTGAGGAGAAGGAGGAGGAGATGGATGAACATGAGAGTTAGGAGGAGATGGAGTCTTTTCAGGAATGGACCCAGGCTTAGGGATTTGCCTGGTCCATTTGGAGAATAGAGCTATTGATATCCTTTTCCCTAGAGGAATAGGGATTCCTTTTGACCTGCATAGGTCAGGGAAGGAGTGGAAGAGTACTTGACTCATAATCCTCATATATGCATTTTCTTTGTGTGAGTATTTAGAGCTTATCATCTTGAGCAAGCATGTGGCCCAATCCACCTTCTTCTTCAGCACCAGGGCCCCCATGATATTCAGTTGCTGCTTGGGCACCGCATCATGGGCTGAGGTCTTGCACAGCAGGATTTTTCCTACTATATCTGCTAGCAGTCTGTACTCCTCAGAAAAGTCTATTTTCTTTAGATGGATTGGTTTATCCTTTGAAAACTTCATGGTGGTTAGCAGATGCTTGATTTCATCAGGTGTGAGGTCTATAGATTCATCACCTAATAAAGGAGTGATGAAGACTTATTTAGTTATTCTTTAGAGGCTGATTTTCTTTCCCTATTTGCTTTGAACAAAGATAATATTAGGGTGTACCTGATGGAAGATCAAAGGTTGTCCTAATGTGTTCTGCAGATATTGAGACAGGTGTCTCATGGATTGTTCCTTGGATTTCTCCTTGTTCAGATATCTGAACATGAGTCATCAGCTCTATGAGCTCTGTTTCAAGGAGCTTGCATCTTGTGGAGATGAGCTTATCTAGTCCAACTTCAGTGAACAGAGCAATGATGCTCTTGTAGTTTTCTGCGGCGACTTGGAAAGATCCAAGGTCAATGTCGAAACCAGAGTTGGTCTTGGGAGCCATTTTAGGTTAGTTAGAGAGGAAGAAATCGGCTGGACTGAGGAGCAAGAAGGATGAAGGATGTGAGTAGTGAAGGTTTCTAACTGAAGAGTCTTTTTAAGTCAGGTGAAACGTCGAAATGCGACACTATTCGAGGCTTATTCGGTACTTCAGTGGATGTGACCGAAAATATTTTAGTATTGCCGCTCGTTTTCATGAAATCGACGTTACGTCGAGTGGATTCTGACGTAAGCGTTGATATAGTCCACATTAAGATGCTAGGGTTTCGTATCGACGTATGCGTCGATTGTAATCGACGGATGCGTCGATTTTACTTATTAAGTTGAGTCATCGACGGTGCGTCGATTAGAAGTCGACGTGACTTTTAATTTTCCTGAAAAATTCTAGGTGTTTATTTCTTTTTATCTCTTCCTAATCCTAAAGGTTTCTAAGTTAGTCTTGGACTAATTTTCATAGATAGTTTGATTGATTGTGCCAACATTGTTTGGCAAGATGGCCAGTTTTGTTACATATGTAGCACTTGATTATCTTGGTATTGTGAGAATTTGAGTTTAGAGAGGGATAGGAGTGTTGATTAGGATAGAAAGTTTGATTTAGATGGGAATTTTGGTTAGGATAGAAAGTTTGATTTAGATGGGAATTTTGGTTAGGATAGAAAGTTTGGTTAGGATAGAGGTGTTGATTAGGATAGAAATCATGATTAGGATGAATGGGTCCTGAATAGGGGTTAAGATGGAAGGTTTTTGGAGGATAGGCATTTAAGTTGCTCTGAGTTTTTATGCGTCGATATCTATTCGACGTATGTTGATGGTTGCGTTGATTTATATTCGGCGCTTTCTCTAGATTGTGTTGATCTGGTATCGATGCATGAACAAAGTTGCGTCGATTTGATGTCGACATACTTTTATTCAAGCGTCGAGTTGAGGTCGAGGCATCTGAGAGATTGCGTCGAGTGGAATTCTATGCACTATCATTCATACGTCGATATGAAGTCGACGCAACTGTATCTTCACAAATTTCCTTTTTCCCTTTTTCTGATTTTGCTCTTTTATGTATTGTTTCTTTTGGCTTAGTTGCTTCTTCAGATGAAGTTTGAGAGTCATCAGCTGAATAATATGATGTTTCATCAAATTGTTTTATTTCCTTGAGGGAGTCTTCTTCCTTATTTAGTGAGTCTTTCTCTTGGTTTGATTTGATGGGTTTGGTGAATTTTACAGGGATCATCCAAGCAGGTTTGTTGGATGGAATTTGGCTGGTTGAGGGATCAGCCCCTAGACCAAGATTTTTATGTCTCCTTATTTGTTGTTCAGTGATTTCCTTGAGAGTTTGGCTTCTCATTTTTATTGATTCTTCAAAGGCTTTTGCCTGGGATACCTTATCCTTAAGGAGCTGGTTTTCTATTCTAGCCCTTTCTACTTCCCTTTTTATGATGTTAGCCCTTAATTCATAATTTTTAGAGCATTTAACTTCTCTATTTCTCTGGTTTTTAGCCATATTAATTTGTTCTTTTAGATCCTTAATTTCTTGTTTAGCTTTTAGTTGATCTAAACACATTCCCATGAAATCATTTATGAAATTATCACTTTGAAAATCTATTTCATCAAAAATGCTTACCTCATCCTTATCCTCAGATTCCTCTATGAGAATAAGGCTATTTTCTCTTTCATCTTCAGAAGATATGTTTTCTTCTGATCCTGTCTCACTCCATGATTTAACATCATCATCTTTCTTTGAGCCTTCAAGTGCCATTAAGCATAGGCCTTCTTGCTTAGGCTCTTCATTGTCACTCTTAGAAGAGGAGCTCTCCTTAGAGTCTGTTTCACTCCAGGATTCTGCAATAAAGTCTCTTTCTTTCTTCTTCCCCTTTTTCTTGAGATCTTTCTTTTTCAGATCTTTCTTTGTCTCAGCATTTTCTGGACATTCTGGGGCAATATGCCCAGGTTTCCTGCAATAATAACAAATAATTTCTTTAGTAGGAGTTTTGTCATACCTTGGTTTTGACTCTCTCCTTCTTGATCCATCTGTCTTGACCCATTTCTTAAATTTTCTGGCCAGGAAACTGAATAGTTCTTCTTCAATGACAGAGATTCCTTCTTCTGTTGCTTTTAATGCAATGTTCCTGTCTTTTGAAGAAGTTGGGGTGTCTTCTTCTCTTCTCTGGTTTTCAGCAGTTGCTCATAGGATCTGAGTTTTCCTAAGAGAGCATCTGTTGAAATTTCCCTTTGTCCTCTTGTGTTTCTTATTGCCCATATCCTTGAGTCCCATGAACTTGGGAGACTCATCAGCAATTTGTCATTGATCTCTGTGAGAGAGATTTCTCTATCCAAGTCCCTTAGTTGATTGATGATCAGACTGAATCTGTCATACATCTCAGAGATGCTTTCTTCATTCTTCTTTTGGAAGTTCTCATATTGAGAGATCAATAGAGCCTTCCTATCTTTTCTTTCATCAGCATTTCCTTCTACCATCTTTATGAGAGCCTCCCAAATTTCTTTGGTTGATTCACACTCAACAACCCTTTGAAAGATTTCATCAGAGAGGGTTGAGACCAGAATATTTACAGCTTTTGCATCACATGTTCCTGCCTTCTTCTCTTCAACTGTCCACTCAGCCTTTGGGACAAGTGTTTGAGTCACTTCCCCACTTGAGTCTTTTCTATAAGGCTTGGGAGGACCTGTCAAGATAACATTAAATAAATCTTCATCAATAGAATTCATATAAATCCTAATTCTTGTTTTCCAAACTGCAAACTTTTCAAGATTGCACATTGGTGGTCTGGTGGAAGCATAATCTTTGATTTGTGCCATGTGAAAAATAATTTTTAGAAATATATATATAAAAATAAGAGAGGTAGGATTTTTTGATCAAGGAGTTATCCTTTTTAGATCAACCTCCCTCTGATACCAATTTAAAGTGCACAGTTAACCTCACTAGAATTCTCTAGGGGGGGGGGGGGTGAATAGAGATTTAAAATATTTTTGTGCAAAGTTAATAATTATATATATATATATATATAAGTGTAGTGACCACAGATTATTGCTTCCCACACACCAACAAGAATTAAACAAGTAAAGAAAATAAATGCAAGAAGAAAAATCACAGCACAACACAAAAAAATATAGTGGTTCCCAAAACTTTGGGTAGTCCACTCTTCTACCCCCTTGGTAGGAATTCACTATCTTGCATTGAGTCTTTTGATAAGGAGACTTTTAGAACCACCCTGAGTCTTTTGATAAGGAGACTCTTAGAACCAGTACAACTGAATTTTTTGAAGAGAGATTCTAAAAACTCTTTTACAATATGTGAAAGTGAAATAAGAAAAAGGAGAAGAAGTATTTAAGACAAGAAAGAATCTTCTTCCTAGCAAGAAGATTGGAAGCACAAGAAGTAATGAATGAAATCTCTCTTCTATAGTGAGAAGGAGATTGTAGGCCTTTTCTCTCTTTTGTGAGAGCTATCAGAGTTTGCAGCAGTATGGCTTCAGAGTGAGAAGGAGAAGGAAGCTTGATCTTTGCTGCAGCACTATTTCTCAATTCTCTCTTTTCACTTGGGAGCTCTTCCTCTTTTTCAAATGGAAAATGGTGGATCACTTCTTGTATATTCTCTGCCGACCTCCTTGTTATTTTATAGCTCTGTCCATTCAAATAATACTATAGGAGGATAATTGATTAGCAGACAGAGAAATAGAAAGATAGAAATATTTCCATAATAATTATGTCTATAGAAGGAAAGAATTCATTTTGATTTCAAATAATGTCCATAATGGATTTAATCAAATTAGCCAAGAATCTATTAGAGGAAAAGAATGATTCAGAATGACTATAAAGAATAAATTGATTCCATATAAATCAGATCTATAAAAGAAGGAAAGATATCTGGCGATTTTTGATTTAAACATAGAAATCGACGTGCGTCGATTACTATTCGACGTAAGCGTCGAATTCGTCCTGGCTGGACGTCGAGAGAAGAATAAGGAAGGTGCGTCGACTAAGGTGCGTCGACTTCTCAAGATTCGTCGACTAGAATTCAGAGCTACGTCGACATAGGATACGTCGAATTCTTCTTAAAGTTACTTTGACTCATTCTGAAGGGAACGTCGACACCACTTCGACGTTGCGTCAAATACTATTCGACGCATATTTACTTAACCTTGATTTTTCTTTCTTAGAATTCATATTCAACTCATTTTCAGGGGTTAAGAGAAATCAATTTCCCAACAACTAGAATGATCGATTCCTCTTTGTCAATGGGAACTTCGGAAACATTCCCTACATGCCAGTTCAACGAAGCGAGTCGATCTATCACGCTCCTCGCGTGGAGGGGGACGCGACGATTTCTGTAAGTTATTCTTCGAAAAGGACTTTGAGGTCGCCTACCTATGATGATGTCTCGACTCGCTCCAACCTGTCCCGTAGGGGGGAAGGTATGTTTCTTATCATATACTTCGTCTTGCCTTTCTTCTACTTGCCCATCCCACACAACTTAACATGTTTCTTCATTGCAGGGGAACGCCTGATCTCAGTGAACCCTCCTAACGTGGGTGGCGTGAAGCTGACCTCTCCGCTCAGCCTAATGAAAGTGGCTGCGGAGGCTTGCGTTGGTAATTTGGTCAAGTCCAAGTCTGACGGAGGCAAGGGGAAGAGGGAAGTGGTTGACCTCGACTCCTCGCTCCCTTCCGACTCACAGAAGAAGCTGAAGAAATCACTGGCATTCAAAAAGACCCCGCTGAGTCGCCAGGATCCCGCGGTCCATGCAGACGCTGGGACGAGCGGGGTGGATATGTCGGATTTGCACCTATATTTCGGCCTTGGGGAGAAGCCTCTGGACAGTGCGGGCAGCCCTCTGCTTGCTTGGGAGATTCCTAGGGAAAAGGTCTCCCTTTCTACTCGCCTCCCCTCCTGGATCAAGCAGGGCAAGAAAAGAGATCACGCCTTCTCCATTGACTCTGGGCTGTATGGTAGGGAGGATGTCGCTGCCTTTGAGAAGTCCTCTATGCGGGAGCTCGCCTATGAGAGTTCACGAGCCCAACTGCGTGCCATTGAGCTCTCGCATATGGCGTGTCACCGCGGTCTCTCCTTCATGAAGAGGTTCTATAAAGCCGAGGCCGCTCGGGAGGTCACAGAGGAGAAGGCTGGGGACCTTGAGACATAACTCGAGGTCACTGAGAAGCTCCTAGGACAGGAGCCGAAGGAAGAGGTAGGTCTTTCCACCCTACTCGCTTCCCTCCCTTTTTCCTTTTTTGGTTCTCATTTATCTTAACACAGGATGTTGAGCCCGCGGCCTCGATGGCATTTCAAAATGGCGAGTTGGAGGCCATAGTGAAGGCCCTTAAGGAGCAGCTCGCCCAAGCCACCGTGGTGTTGCCGCTGGCGGAGCGCGAGGGGGCACAACTTGTCACCCCTGCCGAGATGAAGGCGACACGGAGGCTCATGGTGATCGAGGCCACCGAGGCCACACTCTCCATGCTGCGAGATGTCAGTGCGTTCGGGGCGGGTTGGGAGAACATCACCACAGAAGAGTTGATTTCAATGCTCTTCCTTCCCGACCCACCCGACGGGCTCCTCCTCCAACTCGCATGCCCACTCGCCAGGCAACGAAGGTGACGACAAGTGAAGATCGAATACCAAGAACCCTCTCTTTCTTTTCATTTTGCTATGTAAAAGAGAGCCAACAATTTTTGTTATGCATGTAAGGGGAGAGACCCCAAATTCCTGCAATATATGAATGAAATTTTCCAAGTGTTGTTATTTTTCCTGCTCCTCTTTTTTTTTTCTTTTTGCTCGCATGCATGACCAATCGCCTTAGCTTCCGGGACTCTACGAGTGCCTCCTCTTAGGGATCCATACTCTCCTATGAACCTGGCGAGAGCTAGGGACTTAGGGACTTGGAGATTTAAAGACATGTAACTTAGTGACTCACGAGACCTAGGGACTCGTGAGACCTGGAGACTTGCAAAGCCTGAGCTCTGCGGTCCCCGTTTGCTCGCCTCCCTTCATCATGGGCCAAGGGTAGCTCTCCATCTGAGATTCAGCGAGGGTGTTGCGCCTGCGCCCTGATCGCGAGCTGCGCCACCTGTATACTCATAAACATCTATGCGAGAGCGAGTGTGAGGGGTGAATGGCAGGGGAAAGACTCACTCGGTTTGCCCCCTTATCCTATTTAGGTTGGATCTTCCTAGGTGATCTTCCTGCCCTACCGGCCTTCAAGAGCCCAGTCAGCGGGATCATTTTTGGGGACCTTTTTGTGTAACCTTACAACCTGCCACATGAGTGGTCAACTTGCCCTGCTGGCTCGTGAGATCCCAGTCGGTGGGACCTACTCAGGGGTCTTTCATCATCATTTCTACCAACCTCCCGAGTGATCAACCTACCCCACCGTCTTGTGAGAGCCCAGTCGGCGGAACCTAATCAAGGGTCTTTCATCATTTCTACCTGCCTCCTTAGTGGTCATCCTGCCCCGCCGGCTTGTGAGAGCCCGGTCGACAAAACCTACTCAGGGGCCTTTCATCATTTCTACCTTCCTATTGAGTGGTCAACCTGTCCTGCCGGCTTATGAGAGCCCGGTCGGCGGAACCTACTTAGGGTCTGTTTATCATCGTTTCTACCAGTCTCCTGAGTGGTCAACCCGCCCCACCGACTTGTGAGAGCCCGGTCGGCGGAACCTACTCAGGGGTCTTTCATCATTTCTACCTACTTAGTGGTCAACCTGCACCGCTGGCTTATGATACGCCCGAATTAATAATAAGTGAGTAAATATCGTTTCCATGGAGAGGTGATGAATTCAGTGCTTGCAAATACCAATTGTGCTCTTTCTTTAAATCCAAGTTAAACAAAACGGTGATTTGTAGAGCATTCAAATTAAGAATAATAAAAACTACTACTTAAGATAAACTATGGGTCATAGAGAAAATTACTTGGTTATCAGTTGAGAAAGATAATCTTGTACTGTGATTTCCTAAGCCTAGTGTGATGAATCTATAAAGGTGATTTTATGAGATGTATGGTGGAACGTATTGCAATGATTTTAAGGTAGAAGATCCGTATCTCTCGATCTTGGAAATCCCTAGCCTCTATTTCCCCCTCGGGAGAGACAAGTACCGCATAAAGATCGAAAACCAAAGTTGCTAATACCAAAGGGAATCTCTTTCTCCCTTCAAATACTATATCAGATCTATAACACACTTACACAACTCCTCTCTCGAATTATGGAGCGTAAAACTTTGGCCAAAAATTTCAAATAATGATTATAGATTCGATAAAGATATCCAACAAACATTCATAAATTAAATTTCAAGCATTCATCATTACAAAATGCAAAGTATTCTCACAATACAAGATTAAAAGGAATTAGTTCATGGCGGCGGAGAGAACACGCAAAATAGTTGGGAAAACATTACAAAACATGACGGAATTATCAACTAACTGATGGAGGATGCTTCCGCTGAAGTTGCTCCTTCGATCAGCCCGGTAGAATTGCTGCAGTCCTCTTGTTGCCCCCTCCAAGTAAGAGTCTCAAATGGAATGGAGTATGAAATATCCAATGGAGAAGAATGAGATTTAATTCTCAATAAATATCCCTAAAACCCTCTCTCCATAACTGCCTTTATTTTCGAAAATTCTCTCTCTAGAAACGTACAACTTCTGCCCAGAGACGCCTCCTTTCAGATTTGCAAACAACGATTTATTTGAATTTAAAATTCTGAAATTCGTCCAGGCAAGGTTGCAACCTTTTTCAGTATCCCGCAACTCTTTTCCCAGGATAGCATATTTGAACAAAATCCTTCTTCCAAATCGTTCCTTTTGGCTTTTCTTGTAACAATACCTAGGAAAAAGACCGTCTTAGTCATAAATAAAATAAATATGAATTTACTCATATTATAACTTCAATTAAACTTTTTTTCACCAGAAATGATGAGCAAATAGTCCTAAAAATAGGCTAGATAACTTCTTTTTGAGAAGTTATCACACCTCCACACTTGAACCTTTGCTAGTCCCTAGCAAAGACAATTCCAATCATCGAATTGATTGAGGTGATATCCATCAAAAGTTAAAATTGTCAAAGATCCTTTTTCTCAAGAAAGAACAAAAGAAACATATCCAAGAGTACCGATAAAACACTTTAGGATATGTCAATCATTAAAAGTTCAAAACATTCAAGAATTCATTAACTTGATGGAAGAAAAATCTCAATTAAAATTTCTAGTGTGGTGTGTGCAATCCTTTAAAATCATTTACTTCCCTCCAACTTTCCATAGAATTTCCTATAATGATTAAGAAAGGATTAGCATTGGCCGAGTCTTCGACTTAACCTCCGCAAGATTTAGTAGTTAGGTATGAAAAGACGTCATGAAGTTTGGTGCAGAGAATGACTTTGGTTTGGTTAGAGATATGTATGGATGGTGGAATGTGTCTCCCTAGATGAAAAATTCTTAGCGATTCTCCAAACTATGAGGGAAATTTGGGTCCATAGTTGGGATCATTCTAAGTAGGTGTACACACACTTAGGCCACATATCACTATGACTCTTTTCTCTTATTTTAGTAAAAATTAGAATCATAGTTGGGATCATTCCTGGTATGAATGCACATACCTAGGCCGCATATCACTATGACTCATACATTTTTCTTTTTCTTTTTGATAGAGTCTATAGTTGGGATCATTCTAAGTAGGTGTACACACACTTAGGCCACATATCACTATGACTCTCATATTTTTCTTTTACAAACACTCATAATTGAAGAGCATACTAAGAATTACCAAATAGAAGCCTAGGGAAAATATGCATAGAAATTCAAAGTTCAAACTCCAAGGGTATAAATGGTGATAGAATTAAAGAAGTATGGCGTGAAATGATCAAAGAAAATTACTAATCATCATAACTATCTAACATCAATGCTTTGGTTTACATCTCCAACTCGGTTATCGCTCACCCTTTCATTATTATTTTTAGAAGTCCATACAGGTCTATTTTTAGGAAGAAAACTATTTTAAAGAGTAATGTAGAAAAAAAGAAATCTTTAAAAGAACTTTGACCCATCTTGCTAACTTCAAATCAAAATGGTGCGAACCCTTAGGAATGACTATCCTCATAAATTGTATTTATCATGTACTCTAGAATAGGATAATCATAAGAACTAGGATCGATAAAGAAAATCAGATAAAAAAATCATCCTCACCCAATTGGTAGGGGTTAAACAACCCCCACCTCCACACTTTTTCCCTTTGCTAGTCCCTAGCAAAGCGACCTTACTACTCATGACAATATAGTTTGAATGAAACATGTGATCAAATATAGAAAAGCTAAGGGATGCAGAAGATTTAAAATTTAAATACTCCCCTGAAATCCAAATGTCCGAAGAAATGTCTAAAGTTTTCGTTGATGTATCCATTAATCTCCTTCCTTAGATGGTTCATCATAAAACCTCTCCAAGTATGGCAATATGCAAACTCATACCCTGTACTAGAAAAACATGTCAAATGCAAGTTTATTGTTGCTTGCATTCAACTCCATAATGAATGAGTCAAACATGAACAAGAGGTTCCAGCTCAGAAATCAAACTTTAGTTAGCTCATTATTAGATTGATAGCATTCAACTCCATAAGGAACTAAGCCGGTAACAATCCCAGTACATTCTTATTCTTGTTAACAATGATAAATTGCAAGGCAATCCCTATAGTTCTTTGCGCAAATCAACATGTTATAAAGAACAAAAATTGCAATTGTATGAAAAAGATAACAAGAAATAACTAATAGCATCTACAACTGAGATAAACAAGCAATTCCAACAAATAACCAGAGATGTCCAACAACAAACCATACATCAAAGAAATAAGCCAAGGCCATTTTCACGTGGTCCACAATTGAGTTAATATTGAGCATTAAAGTATTGTCGATTATCATAAAATGTTAGACGAGAATATAATTAGCATTAAGTAATCAAATGTAGGAGTAGTAGAGTGTTAACATTATAAATGTCAAACAAACATTCACATCATCCATAAATCAAAATAAGATGTTCTCATTCTTAAAGCAAAAATAACTAAATAATTAAGTGAAATAGAAGACTACTAATCCTCATCAGCTTCCTCCGCGTCCTCGCCTTCTTCAGTCTCCTCCTCCTCCTCACTAAATTCAGTCTGATTTGAATCAATCTCGGCAGGGTGGGATCTAGTTTGGTTACTGTGAAGTAGCATCCTTCTTCATCGAATTGAGACTGCAATTGATAGAAAGGGGCTTCAAATGGGATCTTAAGAGCACACATTATTTTCTCCTGATTCTTACGTATGTCATCGAATCTGGACTCAATGTATACGTGTTGGCACCAGAGGTAGGCTTTCATATATTGTGCATTTTCAGTTGCTAAGCCCCGTTCACCCTTATGCTGAGATCGACCGATCACAAGTTTGATTGGGTCGGCGGACGTGTTTCCCTTAGACTCTGCATCTTTCATCTTGCTTAACTTTTGTTTCCTCCCTCCTGACTCAGCAGCCACCTTGACATTTACCTCCGCTACCATTTTAGTAATATGGTGCCCAACCTGAGTTACATGGTCGGCCATCTCATTCCACACTTTGGCTAAACGACACAACTCAGTTATCAGTGTAGGGAACCATAAGGGCCACACCTTGTCTTCTTT
Source organism: Dactylorhiza incarnata (assembly GCA_033032865.1). Taxonomy (NCBI): domain Eukaryota; kingdom Viridiplantae; phylum Streptophyta; class Magnoliopsida; order Asparagales; family Orchidaceae; genus Dactylorhiza; species Dactylorhiza incarnata. Next base: position 3,244,945 of record JAWHQI010000039.1, on the reverse strand, counting down.
TACTCTTATTTCCAGTTGCTCAGCAATAAGACTCCAAATGTTGAGCTTTATACCTTTTACTATGCAAAAAATTAATGTGAGACGGTCGAGAGAGATGTTGTTCATGTGGCACGTCAGAACGATGCTTGCGTTGATGAACAAGAGCCACACCTTTGCCTCCCGCGACAAGCTTGTCAACTTTACTGCTTTGTAAGATTTGCATGCCCATTCGGGCTGCGGGACACAATTGATAGCCCTGACAATGTCGCTTGGCGAAATGGTGGCTTGGATTCCCATCAGGATTCCCTTGTTATCCAATTCGAATAAGGAGTTGATAGTGGCAGCAGAGAAATTGACCCTTTTACCTCGTACGATCACGGCGTCCCCTTCCGGGAATTGGCATTTGCATAAAACTCATAAACCCAAGGAAGGATGGCCTCCGTTCGCGGGTGGCAGAAGGTTTCCTAGTGGAGTGCTCGAATGTGCTCGGCGTATGCGCGACTCCACTCCTGAACCTCCATTTAGAACCGTCTCTCGTAGATGAGAGTGGCCGATTTGTGAGTTTCAAAGCGATGCCAAGCTTCCTCCGCCATGAACTTGACGTTCGTCTTGCTGGCAACCTCTTTCCCCCTTCCTTTTCGCTTGGAAGCCATACACTATATTCTGAGTCCTGAATTTATTACCTTAATCTGCAGGTAGGCTCGTCGCTGTCGAAGATGGCCGGTTGCTGTGGTGTGCCACTCCGTGAGGTAATCTCCAGCCGTCGTTGTCTTTCACCGCGTGCCCTAGTTCGCGAGTGGAAGAGAAGAAAGTTTCAACTGCCGGTGTCGCTCGCCGGGAGTTCGCCCGTGCCCTAATTCGCGAGTGGAAGAGAAAGAGGGGTGGAATATCGGGGGGGGGGGGGGCTATTTTATTCAGGGAAGTAATTAGATGTTTGAGATTAGCATAATTAAGAGTGGTTAATTGCGATTTGATTAAATTGGGGAAGGGATTAACTCATTATGCTGAGGTTTAATAACTGAACCGGACCGATTTACGCGAACCAGACTGCCGCCGTGAACAATTCCTCTAAGGCGCAATTTGGCAGAAAAACTATGGTTGCAACCCATTATTTTGAGGTTGCAACACCTTAAAAAAACGGCGGTTCACTTGAACTGGTTCAGCGCCTTCCTAGCCCTTCTTTAGCGCGGTTGGCAGAAAATAAAAGGTTGCAACCTTTTATTTTGAGGTTGCAACTCGGGCGAATTCAACCGAATAAAGTGCCGGTTCAACTGAACCAGTCCCTATCCCATTGCCAGCTATTCTCATCAGTTTTAGGCAGAAAAACAAAGGTTGCAACCCTAGATTTTTAGGTTGCAACACCCAAGATTTTACTCCTAAGATTTTTAGGTTCTTCCAGATAATTTTTTTTAACGAACATTAAATTGACACATCACTTAGTTGACATTATTAATTATATAAATAACTATTTTACTGATGGGTTGCCTCCCACCAAGCGCCTAATTTACCGTCTCGGCAGGACGGTGTGCTACTAAATAAGTGTCACTCTTGACACTACCCGATCATCGTTGCCACTCAAGTACAATTTCAGTCTTTCACCATTAACCTTGAACTCGGTTCCATCATTCTCATTTCGAAAAGTCACTGCTCCATAAAGATGCACCTCTTTGATCGTGAACGGGCCCGACCCACGCGATTTAAGCTTTCCGGGAAATAATCATAAGCGAGAGTTAAACAACAAAACCAATTGTCCCGGCTCGAAATGTTTTTCCTTTTGACGTCGATCATGCCACTTCTTTGTTCTCTCCTTATATATCTTTGAATTTTCATAAGCTCGCATCCTGATTTCCTCCAGTTCATTCAATTGTAGGAGCCTCTTTTCGCCTGCGTCCCTAAAATCTTAATTAATTTTATTTATTGCCCAGAAGGCGCGGTGCTCTAGTTCTAAGGGTATATGGCACAATTTCCCATTGACTAGACTATATGGGGTTAGGCTGATTGGCATTTTGAATGCGGGGCGGTATGCCCACAATGCATCATTCAGCTTTTGAGACCAATCTCTACGGTTAACACTCTCCATCTTCCCTATTTGACAACTCCGCTAAGCCATTTGTTTGGGGATGGTAAGCTAATGCAACCTTATGCGCCACCCCATATTTTCTTAGCAATGATGCAAACTGAGAATTGCAAAAGTGACTTCCTCCATCGCTAATAATTGCTCTCGGTACTCCAAATCTATTGAATATATAGTTCTTTAGAAAATTTAAGACTACCTTAACATTATTTTTGGATGTTGCGATCGCTTCTACCCATTTAGATACATAATCAACTGCTAACAGAATGTAAATATTTCCATTTGAGTTTATGAAGGGACCCATGAAATCTATGCCCCATACATCAAACAATTCTACTTCTAACATTATGTTCATGGGCATTGCATCATTCTTTTGTATATTCCCCACTCGTTGAAACCCATCGCATTGTTTATCAAAAGAGTTTGAGTCTCGGAGTAGATTTGGCCAAAAGAATCCTGCCTATAGCACCTTCATGTCTGTCCGAGTACCTATAAAATGTCCTCCATAAGGGGATTTACGACACTTTTCTAAAATTGCTCTCATATCCCTTTCGGGTACGCAGCGTCTCAACACTCATCGGCCCCAATCTTAAATAAAAAGGGTTGTCCCACAGATATGACCGTACTTGGTGTAAGAATTTTTTTCTTTGTTGATATGTAAGTTCGGAGGGCATAATCTTGCTCACTAGATAGTTTACCAAATCAGCATACAACGACGTGGTACTCTCCGAAATAGCTAACAACCACTCATCGGGGAATCTCTCCTCAACTTCAGAATTCAGCGACGGCTGTGTACTTTCAATCCTAGATAAGTGATCCTCCACCGGGTTGTCCGTTCCTTTCCTATCCTTAATCTCTACATCAAACTCTTGCAAAAGAAGTACCCAACGAATCAACTGTGGTTTTGCGTCTCTCTTATCCATTAGATAACAGATCGCATCGTGATCGGTGTACACTATAACTTTCGTGCATAGGAGACACGATCGAAACTTTTTGAATGCGAAAACCACCGCCAATAGTTCCTTCTCGGTGGTAGTATAGTTGACTTGGGCATCGATTAGGGTCTTACTAGCGTAAGCAATCATGTGGAATATCTTACCCCGCACTTGTCCCAAAACAACTCCTACCGCATAATCGCTCGCGTCACACATCAGGACAAATGGCTCTTCCCAATCAGGTGTCACTACAATAGGTGCGGTGGTTAAACGATATTTAAGTTCGTCAAACGTCTTCAAGCAGTCATCACTAAAATAAAATTTGATGTCTTTCTCTAGAAGTCCACTTAAGGGTTTAGCTATTCTCGCGAAGTCTTTGATGAATCTTCTATAGAAACCGGCGTGTCCAAGGAAGCTTCACAGCATTTTCACATTTTTGGGTGGAGGTAATTTTTCTATCACATCTAACTTTGCTTTGCCCACCCCTAATCCATTCCTAGAAACATGATGACCCAACACTATGCCTTCACGAACCATGAAGTGACACTTCTCCCAATTCAATACTAGGTTCGTCTCTACACAACGTGTAAGTACCATCTCCAGACACCCTAAGCTTTCGTCAAATGATTTACCAAAGATGAAAAAATCATCCATGAAGATCTCAATATCCTGGTCGATAATGTCAGAGAAAATAACAATCATGCAACGGTAGAAGGTGGCAGGTGTGTTACAAAGACCAAAGGGCATTCTCCTAAACGCGAAAGTCCCATATGGACAGGTAAATGTGGTCTCTGTGGGGTCGATAGTAATTTGGTTGTAACCTGAATACCCATCAAGAAAATAGAAAAAATCATTCCCCGCCAATTTATCTAGGACTTGGTCGAGGAAGGGAAGAGGGAAATGATCTTTTCTGGTGGCTTTATTTAACTTCCTATAGTCCATGCAAATTCTCCACCCCGTGATCATCCTAGTAGAGACCAACTCATCCTTCTCATTTCTTATAACCGTCATCCCTCCCTTCTTGGGTACACAATGTACATGTGATACCCATGGACTATCCGAGATGGGGTATACAATGCCTGCATCAAGCCACTTAATAATCTCCTTCTTAACCACTTCCTTCATCGACGGACTTAAGCGGTATTGAGGCTCTATCGATCCCTTAAACGATTCTTCTAAGAGAATCTTGTGCATACATAATGAAGGGCTTATTCCCCGGATAACAGCGATGGTCCATCCTATGGTTGTTTTAAATTGCTTAAGTAATTTTATTAATCGTTACCGTTGATCAGGTGATAAGTTAGAATTGATGATAACCGGTAATGTGTCGCCATCCCCTAAATATGCATAAGTAAGATGATCGGGTAGAGTTTTTAACTCAAGCGATGGTGGCTCAACGATGGAAGGTTTAACCGACAGGGATTTATCGGGCATCTCTAATGGTTCCGGCTTACGAAACCACGCAATTTGCTTCTCGAATGCTTGTAAGCAATCTTGAATTACTTCTTCCTCCTCAGATTGTTCATCCTCCATCAATAAACGATTCAATAAAACATCTTGTTTGTCAGAAAGTAAACTTGGCATGTAGTCACATATAGATACATGATTGACCACCTCCATATTGTCTTCCTCCCTATGGGAAAACTTTAATGCCTTGAGTATGTTAAATGTGACTTGTTCATCATTTACTCGCATCGTTAACTCTCCCTTCTGCACGCCAATCAAGGTCCTACCCGTCGCTAGAAATGGTCTCCCTACAATAATTAGAACCTCTCTATCCTCTTCCATGTCTAGAATGACAAAATCAGTAGGAAAGATGAACTTATCCACCTTTACTAACACATCTTCAACTATCCCTTTTGGGTATACCAGGGTTCGATCAGCCAATTGCAAGGTTATGGAGGTTTTGGAAATCTCCCCCAAACCTAACTTCCTAAATATCTACAGTGGCATTAGATTGATGCTCGCCCCTAAATCACATAACGCCTTGCCTTCGAATTTATATCCTATGGAACACGGTATGGTAAAGCACACGAGATCTTTTAACTTCGGTGGGAGTATTTTTTGAAGAATAATACTCCTGAATGAGTGCTACCGTCACATTCGTTCCAAATTTTCTCTTTTTGGAGAGGATATCTTTCATAAATTTTACGTAGCTAGGCATTTGCTTTAAAGCCTCGACGAATGGGATGTTGATTTGCAATTTCTTAAATATCTTAACAAACTTTTGAAATTGTTGGTCGAATTTACTTTTTTTTAACCGTTGTGGAAACGGTGGTGGTGGATAAATTATTGCATCTTCTCTTTTCTTCTTATCTTCAGCACTTCGTTCTTTCTTCCTCTCTCTCCTAACACTTCTACCTCTCTTTTCTTACCATTATCATCTTGTATTGCCTCCTCATTGGGGATACAAGGAGTCAACTCCTCTAACTCTTCTTCACTATTATCCTTAACTTGCTCTTTTATCGGCTCACTGCCCAACTCCTTACCACTTCGTAGAGTGACTGCCTTACAATGTTGATTATCTCCTTTCAAATTTGGTGTGGTATCCATTGGGAGTGACCCTTGAGGTCTAAGGATCAATGTGTTAGCGATTTTCCCCAATTGAGACTCAATTACACGAAGTGAACCCTCTAAACTAGTAATGCGTGTATCGTCTTTTGCATGGATTCGATAAGGATCTCATCAGTTAACTTTCTAGAAGGTCCTTGTTGATTGTAATTAACATTTTGAGTTGGACGTGGGTCTGAGTTGGAACTGGGCGGGTGTTCCACACCGGCGTTGTTCTTCCATGAAAAGTTAGGGTGGTTACGTAACTCTGGGTTATAAAAATTTGGAATTAAATTATTATTATTATATCTAGGTTGCCCTCCTATGTAGTTAATTTCTTCATTATAGCTAGGAATAGGGTGATCTGCAAGTTGTTCTATAGTGAATGATGGATTCATCGTAGGGGCCACCATTATGCAATTCACCTGTGGATTCATTTGATTATGATTTAAGGTCAGCGCATCTAACCTTTTGTTCATAGAGTTAAATTGGGCCGTGATTTGCGCTGCAAAAGATCTATGTTGATCTATTTGATATAAACCACACGTAGACAAAGAGGTACCTTGTCGCTCAAATGACTGATAGTTATTAGAGGATAATTCCTCTAAGATAGCGTACACATCCTCAGGATATTTACCTATGAGAGATCCAACTGCGGCTCCATCCACTTGAATCATGGTAGGTGTTTGTAGACCATTATAGAACGTCCACACCTGTTGGTGTAGAAGCAAGCTATGATGAGGACACTTTCGCAACAACTCCTTGAATCTTTCCCACGCATCGTAGAGTGTCTCACCACTCCCTTGAGTAAAGTTCATTATATCCCGCATTAACCTAGCAGTTTTGGCAGGTGGGAAAAACTTGGCTAAGAATTTCTCTACCACTTCTACCCATGTAGTGAGACCGTGTTGGGAATCTAGCCACTCCTTTGCTCTTCCATTCAGGGAGAATGGGAATAAGCGGAGTTGAATCGCCTCATCAGATGCGCCATTGATTTTGAATGTGTCGCACACATCCATGAAGGTTCGAATGTGGGAATTTGGGTCCTCGTGACTAATCCCACTAAACTGTTTCTGTTGGACTAAATTCATCGCCATGGAATTAATTTTGAAGTTATTTGCTTCGATGGCAGGCTTAATGATACTATAGTGTAGACCTCCCCTAAAAGGCATGTTGTATTCACGACAGGTTCTCCTAATCTCACTAGGTTGACCATTATGTACCACCTGACCCTCTTGTCCTAAACCATCCTAATCGTTTTCATTGGGAGCATTTTGATTATTTAGATTCATGGTTGTTGAATTGTTACGTTCTAATCGACTGTCTCTTCGATTCTGTCTACAAGTTCTTTCGATCTCTAGGTTCAACGACAAATGTTCTGGTGTTTGATGTCTGCACATACACTAAGCAAGACAACAAAATAACAATAATGATAGTAAATAAATAAACTAATCAAGCAGCACAACAGTTCTGAAAGTAGCAGTAATAAACAGAAGAAACAAACTTGATCTCTAATTACTAAAGCTTCACTAATATTGCAAGAAAGAAACACTAAATTATTTGCACCTCCCCGACAGCGGCGCCAAAAACTTGATACGCGCGAAATTGGTATACGTATTACACGCAAGTGCACGTGCCGGATCAAGTAATAATAAGTGAGTAAAGATCGTTTCCACGGAGAGGTGATAAATTTAGTGCTTGCAAATACCAGTTGTGCTCTTTCTTTAAATCCAAGATAAACAAAACGGTGATTTGTAGAGCATTCAAATTAAGAATAATAAAAACTACTACTTAAGATAAACTATGAAAGACAGAGAACCTCGGGCATTCATTACAATCTGCTTGCAGTTTTTTTGATTAGGGTTTCCTCTTCTTCTTCTTCCTCCTGGAACCCTAATACAGAATAACATCGAAAAGAGCAGGAATTGCTTTCTCTCCAAGAACAGAATAACTGAAGGTTGCTCTTCATCAATATCATATAGCAGACAGATTTCAATCAAAAGGAAGAAAAAGGTGTTGGATCTTGAGGCGCCCTTAGAGGGGGGGGGGTGTGAATAAGGGTTTTTAAAACTTCAATATTTAATATAAAAACTTTTGATGTTTTTCTTTAAATGAAAGTGAATCAAAAGTAAAGAGATGTGAATCAATTAAAACAAACTAGAAAGGACGTGATTTTCATTATAAATTTTTATTACAAAAATGTGATTTCTATAACGCTAGAAATCGTAGGCGAAATATGAAATATTCTTTTTTTTTTATACCGACTCTTCTCACCAAGAACCGGTTGGCTTTAGCCAATCTTTCCCAGATCCGGCCTCAAGCCACTCTAGCCTTTCTATCCCCAGAAAAGGCCTCGAGCACCCCTTAGATCTACTACGTAGACCTAGTCGCCAACACGAGGCAAATTACCCCCTAAGTCCTACATAGACCTAGTCGCTAACACGAGGCGAAATTACTTCCATGATTATAATAATATGGTTACAAATAAAATACTAAACACAAATCAAAACTCCATATGAAGAATTCTGGAGATGGCGAGGGCTCGCTGAATATTCTTGAAGTCGAAGCGTGCGTTCTTCGCATTGAGTAAGCATTGATCTGGTCCTCCTTGAATTCTTCACTCGAATATGTGCGGGAGATGAAGGTCTGAAAAATACGGCCCTGACTAAGTTTCTGAAGTGCTGGAGTAGGGCTCAAATCAATCAGTAGTATGAGAAGACGAAATCATCCAATTTATAGGACTGGACGCTAATGCCGGCGTTAGGGATAACGCCTGGCGTTGACCCAGTATAGTCATGTTTTGATGGCTCGGATCTTCAAAATAGGAAGGAGATTCTGCACTTTAGGAAACGTTTATTTTAGGAAACCCTAACGTTGGCGTTAAGGTTAACGCTAGCGTTAGGTCAGATCATTCCTAAAGTGCCCCTGCAATCATGGATGCTTCCTCCTTGCCATAATCATCATGGTGAGCCGCGCGTTAACGCCTAGCGTTAAGTCCTAACGCCTGGCATTAGACCAAATTCAACAATTCAGTTGTGAGTAGATCCAGACCAATAATTCAACATACTAGTGTCATCTCTGTGCAAGCCTGCATGCTAAAAACACAATGGCAAACAAGATCAAATACAAGTAGGATTTGTTATTCTCAAATCAAAGGGATGCGGAAAAACCGTGTTCCAACAATCTTCCCCTTTTGATAATAACAAATCCAATAGAGATAAATCAGATTCATATATAAGATAGATGTGTTTTTAGAAGGATGTATGAAACTAAGCAATATTTAGACATTAATAAGAATTATAGATTATTAAATTGTGCCCCCCCTACTTAAGTGCTCCCCCTTAGTGTGTGCACCCATAACTAGATTCATGCTCCCCCTTAATCTAGTGAATCCTACTCCTTATGATTTATCATTTTATTCTCCCCATTTTGTTATTAGCAAAAGTGGGTGGAGTTGAAACAAAACTAGAAGAGAGAAGGCAAAGAAATTAGGACGTAACTATGAGAGAATTAAGAGCTTTGTTTAAACATACGGTAAGTTGTGATCGAGCTAAGGGAGAGAGTAGCACTGCGGAAAAATATATGATAAGCGTGAAAGAACATCATTCAAAGATTATACCAAAGGAATTCAATCACTTGCTTTTTAAATTAATTTTAGGAGGAATACTACTTGTTAAGAGAGAATCAATTTTGTTTGACAAGCACAAGTGAAAAAAAACCTGTAGAAATAAGCATGAGAACACATGGTATATGATCAAATTTGAAATGCGAAAAAATAACAATAATAATTTAGAGTACTATTTTTGTTATAGATTGGCCATTCCAAACATATTTTTAGACTCTTCACACTTGAGCATTTTTCTTTGATTTTTTTTATAATAAATAGGCAAGCATGATTCAACATATTCAAAAAGATAATAGCTACAATGTGACCAATTCATATTTCAAGTAAAGAAAACATTGTAGAAATCATGCATTGCAATCTAGTGCTTTTACTTACGTTTTTAGAGAATTATGTAATTTTGCATTAGGATCCAATTCTCATGAGTAGAAGCTTTATGAAAAGCAATGATGTGTGCAAAAGGTGTTTTGATAAAAGTATACAAGTGAAATAATCAAAACACATGACATATGTAATGAAATAGTAACAACAACATTAAGAGTGTAATCTTATAATTACGTTCACACGTCACATCTAGAATAAAATTCCAAAGCACAAAACATAAGTACAACTACCAAGGTGCTTCCCTCACACAATGCTCATTAAGACTTATCAGGGAGCGAAGTAGTGCTTGGGGGATCACATAAGCATTTTTTTATAAGAATTGTATTCTTAGTGATCCGGTATACAAATAGAAGTGATAAAATAAAATATGTTTGGACAAGACACTTTACAATTCTTTCCAAGGTGCTCAACCTCATAATGCTCATTAAGACTTATCAGGAGGGTGAGTAGTGCTTGGTGAAGTTATCTTTGACTTTTATTTCATATTTTTATTTTAGGCCAACCGGTCTCCGAATTCACTTGTTGTTGCAAACATTAATATTATTGAAATAACACTTCTATGTGTGCATGAAATTTATTTTTGAAAGACGGTATAGGTAATTTAGACATACAACTTAATGTGTTAAAATGATTACACTACACAATCATGCAAGACTAAGATTATGAGCACATGTAGATTACCAAAATAGTGAGTGTTTGAATCATTGATTAACATAAAGCATTACTCATACTTAGAGGCATTCCATGCAATCATACACAATTATATATAGACTATTTCATTGCACATAATCAGATTAAGGTCAAGGCATGAAAAAAAACAATGTTTAGAAAATTTGAAATTAAAATTAGACATTGAAGTGAATACTTGTGAATATGCCAAAAACAATTTTGACCTTTGAAATAAAATAACAAAAATATTTGCTCTTTGTGAAGTCTTATAGGCAACTATAGCTTTTGTGAATATTTAAAGTAAAATAAATAACAAAAACATATTTTTGATTATTTTGAGTTATTTGAATTTTTTTTTGTATTTTGGAGTAAAATTAATAAATTAAGAACAAAATAATTTGAAATCAGACAAAATAAACTGAGAAAAAATCAATAGAAAAACACCAGAAATACGCTTGAGAAAGCTGAATTTCAATTTGGTCAAAAAGGCTAACGCCTGACGTTAACTAGTTAACACCCAAACATTACTCTGTTTTTTGAAAAAAAAATCTTTGGAATAGGGAGTATGTAGAAATTTTGGTGGTTTTAAAAAAATTCTTTGGAATAGACTCTGTTTTTTATAATCATTCAAAGATTATACCTTCTCAGTGTAGAAATTTCAAAAAATTGGGAAATGATTAGAAGGCTTATTTAAGCATATTTTGGTGGTTTTAAAATATTTCTATCTTATATATTTGATTATTTTTTTTGAGAAAAAATATGGAAGTTAATTTTGAGGAGACATAGCATGTGATGAGTTTCAATTTGTTAAATCTAAGACTCCTAATTCTAGTCTAAGTAGAGCAAATCGTGAATCAGTTAGAGGCTTGGTAAAGATGTCCGCAAGTTGTGATTCAGTTCCAATAAAGTTTACATGAACATGTTCCTTCTTTATGTGATCCCTAATGAAATGATGTCTAACGTCTATGTGTTTGGACCGTGAGTGATGAACGGGGTTGTTGGTTAAATCAATAGCACTCTTGTTGTCACACTTTTGATCAATATTAGTTAGATGAACTCTGAAGTTATCTAAGGTTTGAGTCACCGATAATGCTTGGGCACAACAACTTCCTAGTGCAATATATTCCGCCTCGGTGGTGGAGAGGGCAATGGAATTTTGTTTTCTACTTAACCATGCAACTAGAGAAGGACCTAAGAAATGACATGTGCCACTAGTGCTTTTTCTATCTAAAGATCAACCCGCATAATCAGAATCGGAATACCCATGTAATAGAAAGGAATCATTATTTGGATACCGAAGTCCTAATTTAGATGTGCCAATTAGATATCTAAAAATTCATTTTACCACTTTTAAATGAGATTCTTTTGGATTTGCTTGAAATCTAGCGCATAAACATACGAAAAACATAATGTCGGGTCTAGATGCACTAAGGTACAATAAGGATCCAATCATTCCTTTATACAAAGTTTGGTCAATGGAAATTCCGGTTTCATCTTTTCCTAACTTTTGTGACGCGCTCAATGGAGTACTAGCTTGTTTTAAGTTTTCAAATCCAAATCATTTTAGCATATCATGTACATATTTAGATTGACATATAAAGATTCCATCATTTCTTTGGGTTATTTGAAAGCCTAAAAAATATGTTAGCTCACCAACTAGACTCATCTCAAATTTGTTTTGCATCACTAGTACTACTTCATTACACTACTCTTCATTAGTGGCTCCAAAAATAATATCATCAACATATATTTGTAAAATAATCACATCATTATCAATATGCTTAAAGAAGAGCGTGTTGTCGGCACTACCCATTTTGTAACCGTGCTTTAATAAAAAAGATGTTAGACGTTCATACCAAGCACGAGGCGGTTGTTTTAGACCATAAAGCACTTTTTCTAATCTATAGACATGATTTGGAAATTTTTCATCTATAAAACCGTGGGGTTGTTCTACATAGACTTTTTCTTTAATTATCCCGTTTAAGAAAGCACCTTTTGCATCCATTTGAAACAGTTTAAACTTCTTATAACTCACAAATGCAAGAAAGATTCTAATTGATTCAAGGCGAGCCGCGGGTGCAAACGTTTCATCAAAGTCTACACCTCGATTTTAGAATAATCTTGTGCTACTAATCTAGCTTTGTTCCTACTGATTCTAGAATCTCCATCTAATTTATTTTTAAATATCCATTTTACACCTATAACCGGGTGATTAGATGGTCTTTCTACAAGCTTCCACACTCTATTGCGTTCAAATTGATTTAATTCTTCATTCATAGCAATAAACCAAAACTCATCATTTAAAGCGATAGAAACATTTTTGGGTTCAATTTCAGAAACAAAGCATAAATTGGAAAAATATTCATTAAAGGAAGAGCGTGTCATTACCCCTCTTGATGGCTCTCCAATGACAAGCTCCCTTTGACGATCTCTTGTGAATCTAAGCACGCTTGGAGGCACGAATTCTTCTTGCACCAACTTTACTTCTTTGTCCTCTCCAAGTGGTTCATCATCATCAAGTTCCAAAGGTGAGGGGGGGGGGGGGGGGGGGGTGGGGGGTCATCTTCTTTCATGCACTATTAGTACCTACACAAGGCACAAGTTCATGAAACTTTACATGAATAGACTCTTCAACCTTTTTAGATTTTTTATTATATATCTTATATGCTTTGCTCGTTGAAGAGTACCCAAGAAAAATTCCATCATCGCATTTTTCATCAAATTTATCTAATGCATCTTTGGTGTTTAAGATAAAACATTTACATCCAAGAACATGAAAGTATGATACATTAGGTTTCTTTTGGTAATATAATTCATATGGAGTTAATTTCAAAATAGGGTGAAGCATGATGCGATTTATAACATAACAAGATGTATTTACTGCTTCAGCCCAAAAAGATCTAGGCAACCCATACTCGGATAACATTGAGCGTGCGAGTTCCTGAAGGGTTCTATTTTTCCTCTCCACCACACCATTTTGTTGGGGAGTGTGTGGAGCGGAAAATTCGTGCTTAATACCTAGATTATTGCAGAAGGTGGTGAAACTATCATTTTCAAATTCCCCTCCATGATCCGATCATATGCACTTAATTTTTAAGTCTAATTCATTTTGAATACGATTGCAAAGTTTTGAAAATTCAGAAAATGCATCAGATTTGGAGGAAAGAAATAAGGTCCACGTAAATGTATAGAAGTTGTCAATCAATACAAAAGTGTACTTTTTACCACCAAGACTACACGTGCTAATTGGCCCAAAAAAGTCCATGTGAATTAGTTGTAATGGTCTTGTGGTGGATATTTCGTTTTTATTTTTAAACAATGTTTTTGAAAATTTTCCTTTTTGTCACGACGAGCATAAAGAAGATAGATTTCCATTTAGCATTGGTAAACCCTTCAATAATTTTATTTTTTGACAGTTTTAAGATTAACTTGGTGCTAGAGTGACCAAGACGCCTATGCCATAATTCAAGTTCTTCATTTTTTGAAATTAGATATTTTAGTGATGCACGTGATAGATCGTAAAATGCAATTAAATAAACAATGTGACTTCTTGGTGCTGTGAGTACAATATTATTAGACTTAGGATTAATAATTTTGCACAAATTAGTAGAGGACTCAAATAACATATTAAAACCTTTATCGCACAGTTGACTAATGGAAATTAGGTTGTGTTTTAAGCCTTTTACAAATAATACATTTGTAAGAGAGAAGGAGTCATTACCCACTATACCGGTGCCTAATATTCTTCCTTTTACATTGCCACCAAACGCCACGGTTCCTCCTTTCTTCTTAGTGAGGCTAAGTAACTTTGCTTTATCGCCCCTCATGTGTTTGGAGCAACGTGAGTCCAAGTACCACATGTCTTCTTTGTCCTTAGCCTGCCAACATACCTAAGAAGAAAATGTTAGTGAAGATCCGGATACCCATGAGGTTCCTCCCATAATATAGGTTGTGACCTTAGGTACACAGATTTGCTTTAAAGTGCGCTTTCCCTTCTTCCTGCAAGAGTCCGCGGTGTGGCCAAAAAATAAACAATTGGCATACTTAACAAAAGGGGTTGAGACCTTTTTCAGAGAGTGTCGTTGACCCTTGCTGGTAGACACAGAGGTAGAGGGAGTGAAGGAATTGTTTTTATGAAAAGAGTTTTGATTTTTGGAAAAAGAGCTAACGACAGCGTTAGAAGTTAACGCTGGGCGGTAGCTTCCCGAATCATATCCCAGCCCAAACTTTGCAGAACCATGACATTGGTTTCCCAAAATCATGTCCAGTGATTTTTGGCCAACACCAAATTTGTTTGTTGCCATATTAAGATCATTGATTCGGGCTTTTAATGCAAAGTTTTCACTTACTAAATTTCCACACCTCTTTGCGAAGTTTTTCTTTTCATTTTTAGTTTGGGAAAGAGAGATTTTTAAACATCTTTCTAAGTCTCCATTTTGGTTTTTGAGAGAATCGATATCAGAGAGAGCCTTAGGATGATTATTTTCAAGTTCTTTTGTCCTTGCCAAGTTATGGTTATTTTCTTGGCAAGGCACTATCTCTTTTCCCAAAGTTTTTAATTCCTTATTTAATTTTTGATTTTGTTTTATGAGAATTTTATTTTCAGATTTTAGGAGATCAAGATCTTTTAGGCTTTTACTAAAAAATTTACACGTTTTCTGTACTCAATATAAAGATCATCATAGGTAGTAGGAATTACCTCAGTGGCGCTTTGGACACTGCAATTGTCGTCCATTGATTCATGGCTCTTCCCCATGAGGCACAGATTTGCTTCATCACTAACACTTGAAGATGACCCGTTTGAACTTTCAGATGAAGAATCATCCCATGTTTCGGCCTTCAAAACCTTCTTCTCTTCCCTTCCTTTATGCCACTTCTCTTTTTGTTCTTTTAAGTACTTTGGGCATTGGCTTCTTATATGCCCGGTATTCCTGCAGTGGAAGCACTCGGGAGGAGGTTTCTCTTCATCGTCGTCGCTTGATTTTTCCTTTTTCTCCTTTTTGGAAGATGATCCTTTCCGGAAGTACTTGCGGAAGGTGTTCCTCCTTTCTGGATTCTTCATAAACTTTGTGAAGTTCTTCACAAAGAGACTCTCCTCGTCATCTTCCTCATCGTCATCCTCTTTTCTTGATTTAGTGCCAAGGCTTTCTTCTTTGGCTCCTTATTGTATTCGTCATCTTGAATTTTGAGTTCGACCTCATGGGTTTTGAGATTCCCAATGAGGCTCTCAATCTGGAGCCGTCTTAGATCATGCGATTCGGAAATTGCAGTCACCTTTGGATTGAACTTCAGAGGAAAAGACCGAAGGATCTTTCTCACCAAGTCACCATTTGAGAAGGTTTTTCCAAGAATCTTTGAGGCGTTGGCAATCTTGGTGAAGCGAGTATACATTGAGTCGACGTCCTCGTTTGGATCCATCCTGAACCTTTCAAACTCCAATTCCAGTTGGAATAACTTTGAGTCTTTGACCTGCGAGGTACCTTATTGAGTTATTTCAAGCAAATTCCAAATGTCATAAGCAGTTTTACAAGCACAAACTCTATTAAATTCAGTCCTATCTAATGCGCAAAATAAAGCATTCATAGCTTTAGCATTATTTTTACATTTATTTTTATCCCCATCATCCCACCTATCTCTAGGCTTTTCCATGGTTACTTCTCCAACAATATAAGTAGGAGTCGTATACGGTGTTTCAACATTAGCCCAGATGTCTAGATCTAAATTAATTAGAAAATAATGCATTCGCGTTCTCCAATAGTTGTAGTCAGTTCTGGTGAAAAGTGGAGGTCTACTTATTCCTTGCCCCTCATGAAAAGCGAGATCACGAGACGCCATTATTCTTGGTTGTTAGACCATTTTGGAATAACCTCGCTCTGATACCACTTGTTGGATCTTGAGGCGCCCTTAGAGGGGGGGGGGGTGAATAAGGGGTTTTAAAACATTAATATTGAATATAAAAACTTTTGATGTTTTTTCTTTATATGAAAGTGAATCAAAAGTAAAGAGATGTGAATCAATTAAAACAAACTAGAAAGGACATGATTTTCATTAAAAAATTTTATTACAAAAATGTGATTTCTATAACGCTAGAAATCGTAGGCGAAATAAGAAATATTCTTTTTTTTTCTATACCGACTCTTCTCACCAAGAACCGATTGGCTTTAGCAGATCTTTCCCAGATCCGGCCTCAAGCCGCTCTAGCCTTTCTATCCCCAGAAAAGGTCTCGAGCACCCCTAGATCTACTCCCTAGACCTAGTCGCCAACACGAGGTGAATTACCTCCTAAGTCCTACGTAAACCTAGTCGCCAACACGAGGCGAATTTACTTCCACGATTATAATAAAATGGTTACAGATAAAATACTAAACACAAATCAAAACTCCCTATGAAGAATTCTGGAGATGGCAAGGACTCGCTGAATATTCTTGAAGTCGAAGCATGCGTTCTTCGCGTTGAGTAAGCGTTGATCCGGTCCTCCTTGAATTCGACGCTCGAATATGTGCGGGAGATGAAGGTCTGGAAAATACGACCCTGATTAAGTTTCTGAAGTGCTGGAGTAGAGCTCAAATCAATCTGTAGTAGGTGAAGACGAAATCATCCAATATATAAGACTGGATGCTAACGCCGACTATAGGGATAACGCCTGGCGTTGACCCAGTATAGTAATGTTTTGATGGCTCGAATCTTCAAAACAGGAAAGAGATTCTGCACTTTAGGAAATGTTCATTTTAGGCAACCCTAACGCTGGCGTTAAGGTTAACATTGGTGTTAGGTCAGATCATTCCTAAAGTGCCCATGCAATCACGACTGCTTCCTCCTTGCCATAATCATCATGGCTAGCCTCGCATTAACGCCTAGTGTTAAGTCCTAACGTCTGGTGATAAACCAAATTCCACAATTCTGTTGTGAGTATATCCAGACCAATAATTCAACATACTAGTGTCATCACTGTGCAAGCCTGCATGCTAAAAGAACATAGAAGCTGTTCTTGAGACAGACTTCAAAAGAATTCTGAGAACAGAATTATTCTCTCTCCTCCTTCCTCTTTTTCCTTCTCATTCTTAACTGTAAAGAGTTTTAAGAATCCCTCTTCTAAAGGATTCAGTGGTTCAAGATCTCCTTATTAAAATTTTTGGTTGGTTCAAGATCTCCTTACCAAAAGATCTGGTTGGTTCATGATCTCCTTATCAAAAGATCAGTGGTTCTAAGAGTCTCCTTATCCAAAGAATCAAGCACAGGTGGTGCATTCCTACTAGGTGGTAGAAGAGAGGAGTACCCACATTTTGGGGAACCTTTATAAAATCTTTGTGTCTTCTGGTTATGGATTTTCTGTGCTGTCTCATTTCTTTTACTGTTTTCCTACTTTACTTCTCAGTACTTGTTTTATTCTGTGTGTGAAATTGTTGGAGCATAATACTTGTGTTTTATTGTATTTGCACAAATAGAATAGAAATATTTTAAAAACTCTATTCACCCCCCTCTAGAGTATACTCAGAGGCACACAGTGCACTTTCAACTAACAAGCATGGGTATTCATGATGAGTTCGTCACCATGAGCAAGCATATAAAGTGTTCCACAAGCTCCTTACTCGTGATGATCTCCCTCATAAACTTACATTCCACGAGAATGCTTACTCGTGACATTTTGAAGCTGGTATTCCGCAAGCTCCTTACTCGCGATGATCTCCTTCAACAAACTTGCATTTCATGAGGGGTCTTACTCATGAGGTATTCTAGTTGGTATCCCACGATGCTATGTTCGCGATGATCTCCTTCCATCAACAATGTTCCATGAGTAGTCTTAATCATAAGGTATTCCAGTTGGTATCCGGCGATGCTATGTTCGTGATGATCTCCTTCAACAGTTATGTTCCACGAGAGTTCTTACTCTTCGAGGCCATATCGAGGTGAAGCCCACCTTTGCAAGATGTTTAGAATGTGAACCTTTGACTAAACTCTTTTAACCCTCAAGTTGGGTGATGTGACGGTGAATCGGGATAATAGTGCATCCTCCTAAGACCAAGCTTCTGCATTGACGGTCAAGATCAGCTCCCCCCCTTGCATGTTGGCCGACGATCCCTCGAGTTCACTTCTCATCCACTTGAAGAGTTATTAGAAGGGAGTCTGAAGTCGTACTCTAGATTATCTTATAGAAGATGAATTCTCTCTCCGCAATGATCCATGTCCATCTTTGTGAAGTGGTCGAGGAATTGGACCATCGACTCACCTCTATTGACCCCCCAGGATGGGTGATGGGACCATGCATCGGGATTGCAAGTTTTCCTATGTCCAAGCCTCTACATTGTAGTCGAGATCAGCTCCCCACTTGCACGTTGGCCGAATGACCCCCTGATCATATTTCTCATTTGACTAGAGAGGTTACTAAAAGAGAGTCTGGATGCCAACCTCCCAACTTGGCGAAGAGATGGTCTATTTCACTAACTGAGGGACCCTTGTATAATGGTGTCATTTGACCTCTTGCGGCAAAGCCTAGTTTTACTGTCGCTTATTCCAATCATATGAGATGGTGCAGTTAGCCCCCTCTAATTGTTGAGTAGCAGGATGAAGATTATCTCAGCATCTAGCAACACAGTGGGATGGAGACCTCAGGATGGTGTGCCCCTTGGACCTCCCCGACTGTCATTCCTTACTCGTCGATCTTCTCTCAACATCCAGCAGCTAATTATGAAGGAGGCCTCGGGATTGTGTGTCCCCTTGGACCCCCCCTCCAACCGTCATTAGTTACTTGTCTTTTTCTTATTATTGCCATTGTTATTATCTCTGAAAACTTCTCACCAGGTGGAGTAGAAGCGTCAAGAGTGCGCATCCGGTAGGACCCCCGAGTGTCATTTCCCCCCTTCGGGTTTCTCCATCTCCAGTTGAGCTCAGATCCTGCTAGGTGTCGACTCCTTTCCACCTCCAGTTGAGCTCGACTCCTGCTAGGTGTCGACTCCTCTCCACCTCTAGTTGAGCTCGACTCCGGCTAGGTGTCGACTCATCTCCACATCCAATTGAGCTCGGCTCCTGATAGGTGTCGACTCCTCTCCACCTCTAGTTGAGCTCGGCTCCTGCTAAGTGTGGACTCTTCTCCACCTCCAGTTAAGCTCGGCTCCAGCTAAGTGTGGACTCTTCTCCACCTCCAGTTAAGCTTAGCTCCTGCTAGGTGTCGACTTCTTCTCCACCTCTAGTTGAGCTCGGCTTCTGCTAGGTGTCGACTCTTCTCCACCTCCAGTTGAGCTCGGCTCCTGCTAGGTGTCGACTTCTTCTCCACCTCAGTTGAACTTTTCTCATGCTAGGTGTCGACTTCATCTCCCTCTCCAGTTGAGCTTGGCTCCTGCTAGGTATCGACTCCTCTCCACCTACAGTTGAGCTTGGCTCCTGGAAGGTGTCGACTCTTTTCCACCTCTAGTTAAGCTCGGCTCCTGAAAGGTGTCGACTCTTCTCCACCTCCAATTGAGCTTGGCTCCTGCTAGGTGTCGACTTCCTCTCCACCTTCAGTTGAGCTTCGCTCCTGGAAGGTGTCGAATCCTCTCCACCTCTAGTTGAGCTTCTCTCCTGCTAGGTGTTGACTCCTCTCCACCTTCAGTTGAGCTTCACTCCTAAGAGATGTTGAATCTTCTCCTTTTCTAGTTGAGCTCGGCTCCTGGAAGGTGTCGACTCCTCTCCACCTCTAGTTGAGCTTAGCTCCTGGAATGTGTCGACTCTTTTCTACCTTTAGTTGAGCTCGTCTCCTGGAAGGTGTCGACTCTTTTCCACCTCTAGTTAAGCTCGGCTCCTAGAAGGTTCCGACTCTTCTCCACCTCTAGTTGAGCTTGGCTACTAAGAGGTGTCGACTTCTTCTCTACAACCAGTTGAGCTTGGATCCTGGAAGGTGTCGACTCTTTTCCACCTCTAGTTGATCTCGGCTCTAGGGAGGAGTCGACTCGTTTCCACCTCCAGTTGAGCTCGGCTACTGGAATGTGACGACTCTTTTCCACCTTTAGTTGAGCTCGACTCCAGGGAGGTGTCGACTCTTTACCACCTCTAGTTGAGCTCAGCTCCAGGGAGGTGTCAACTCTTTTCCACCTCTAGTTGAGCTCGGCTCCTGGAAGGTGTCGACTCCTCTCTACCTCTAGTTGAGCTTGGATCCTGAAAGGTGTTGAATCTTTTCCACCTATAGTTGAGCTCGGCTCCTCGAAGGTGTCGACTCTTCTCCACCTCTAGTTGAGCTTAGATCCTGGAAGGTGATGACTCTTCTCCACCTCTAATTGAGCTTGGCTCCTGCTAGGTGTCAACTTCCTCTCCACCTCCAGTTGAGCTTCGCTCCTGGAAGATGTCGACTCCTCTCCACCTCTAGTTGAGCTTAGCTCCTGGAAGGTGCCGACTCTTTTCCACCTCTAGTTGAGCTCGGCTCCTGGAAGGTGTCGACTCTTTTCCACCTCTAGTTGAGCTCGGCTACTAGAAGGTGTCGACTCTTCTCCACCTCCAGTTGAGCTTGGTTCCTGAAAGGTGTCGACACTTTTCCACCTCTAGTTGAGCTCGGCTCCTGGAAGGTGTCGACTCTTCTCCACCTCCAGTTGAGCTTGGATCCTTCTAGGTGCCGACTTCCTCTCCACCTACAGTTGAGCTTGGCTCCTAGAAGGTGTGGACTATTTTCCACCTCTAGCTGAGCTCGACTCTTGGAAGGTGTCGACTCTTCTCCACCTCCAGTTGAGCTTGGCTCCTGCTAGGTGTCGACTTCCTCTCCACCTCCAGTTGAGCTTCTCTCCTGGAAGGTGTTGACTCCTCTCCACCTCTAGTTGAGCTTCATTCCTTCTAGGTGTGCACTCCTCTCCAGCTCCAGTTGAGCTTCACTCCTGAGAGATGCCGAATATTCTCCTCTTATAGTTGAGCTCAACTCCTGGAAGTACCTCACACAACACACCCTCTCATTCACATATCTCTGAACTACGGGTTCAACATTGTTTTTCCGAGCTCATATCAAACTCAGAAAAAGCGGGGCTTGTACAACCCAGTGTTCGCCAGAGCATAGATCGGGCGAGTGCGGGTCAAGATGTATCCCGGGTGAGTGCGGGCCAAGAGCAAATCGTCGCTTCGCAGCGAATAAGATAAGGGAAGAAGGCGAACCCATTGTTCAACCTCGCGAGTAGTGTATATCAAGGAGTTGCTGTACCGGGGAGCCGAGATGATGGGCACCTTCGCTCACAAGAAGGGATCCCGCGGACCCAGTTAGCAAGAAGACCGGCGGGTGGCACTTTCACAGGCCACCCACAAGGTTTGCCCGACGAGTGGCACTTTCTCAGACAACTCGCAAGGTTTGGCCGGTGAGCACCGCTTTCTCAGTCTGCTCGCAAGGTTAGGTCGGCGGGTGGCGCTCTTACAGATCTTCCGCAAGACTTGGCCGGCGAGTGGCGCCTTCACAGGACACTTGCCCAGAAGTGTTTAGAGATGAAATTACCTCGATGCCCTTGATGTTCTATCAATAGCTCTTCAGAACAGCGGAGTTTGGCTGTCAGCAGACCAATTTGGGGTGCGTATAGAAAAACCAAAAGGCGGGATTACGCTATTAGAAGACCAGACTGAAAAACCTATATCTAGACCTTAAAGGGCACCTTTGGAGAGGATTCCAATTTCAATTTCCTCCTCCCTAGGTTATCTCCTCAGTCTCTCCAAGGGTGCCCAGGTTCAGCTTTAGCTTGGGAGGGGAAGCGCTCTAAGATCTTCTGGGTGTGTGGTGGGACCTCCGTGCTGAAGCCAAGGGTCTGTGTTTAGCTCTTAGTCTCCGATCTGCTGCTTCCGTGGGATTAGTAGGTGCTACCGGTCCCCTCTAAGGGGTCCGATGTCCTCGTTGGGGCCAAGTCTTGGTTCCAACATTTTTGGTGAGGTGAGCGCGGAGAGCAGTTAGTGCAAGAAAGTTCCAAGAAAGCGGTATGGTGGGGGAAGATGAGCGAGATGCCGGCTGTTGGAACAACCCTTTTACTGTTTTGGGCTAGGATCACTATGTACTGATTAGGATCAGTTGACCCCATTGTATAGTTTAAGGGTCAAGTCTTTAGGCTGATAAATTAGCTAGAACTTAAGATTTAATCTAAGGTTCTCAGCGTTCGACGAATGTCTAGCATCGTTCGACAAATTGCTCTAAGCAGACTGAAGTATTACAGCCAGTTACAGCACTCGACATTCACTGATCAGTGTTCAACGAATGGCTAGCAGCGCTCGACAGATGGCTCCCAGCGTTCGACAGTTTTTATTGACAGCGCTCAACAGTTTTCTAGCCAGTGTTCGACATATTCTGGACAGCGCTCGACAGATGGCTCCCAGCGTTCGACAGATCATTTATTGAAGCCCAGATTTGTTATCAACTATATTCTATCTATCCTAACAGCAAAACGACGAATATAACGGATCTATTTAATATCCTTTGGACGTATTCTGACAGATAAGGAAGGATATTAAATTAAGGTAATATATTCTCTTCTTTCCTTTTTCCAAGGCAGCAATAGCCGTTGACATTTAATGAAAAGGGATCTTTTCACAGTCAAAAATAAAAGGACCTGCCAAAATCGTTTGAGTCGACAGAATTCAAACGTCGTTATATTACAGAATAAAAAAGGATATATATATATATAGTATTCAGAAGAAGATGAGACAGAGTTAGATATCTCAGAAAGCTTTTCTTCACTTCTTCATCTTCCTCTACAAGCAGCACAAAAACCTCTGAGAACATCATCCTCAAGAACATTCACTCAGAATCTGCTGCAAAGATAGATCTTCTAAAAAGAGCAACAAGCAATCTGAAGAACCTATTCTTCCAGATCAATCTGCTGCAGGAGATCTTGGTTTTCAAGAGAAAGCTTCTCCATCTTCTGTCAAATAATTCTATCAGACAGGGGGAGCTTTACAACAACATCCACTAGAATCTTCTCTCAGCATCTTGACAGAGAAGAACACTATAAACTCCTTCTTACCTCTCTTGTACAGGGTTATAACTCCCTTCAAAAGTAAATCTTGGTGACAGGGCACCTTAGCAAAAACCTGCATCTTGGTTAGAGCACCTTATCAACAGCTCACCTGGTGTGTGGACACCTTATCAAAATCACCTGGTGTGAGGGCACCTTATCAACAACCTCCTAGTGGATTCCTACCAAGGGTGGTAGAAGAGTTGACGTACCTAGATTTATTGGGGAACTATTATAACTCCTTGTGTCTTCTGTGTTTGATTATTCTTTGTGCTTGTTGTTGTGTGATTTCATTTACTTAATTTTTGTTTATATAATTCTCATACTGATTACACTTATATATATATATAACACTATTTTAATTCAGCTATAAAAACTAAACAAAAGTTTTAATACTCTATTCACCCCCCCCCCACCCCCCCCTCTAGAGTAATTTAAGATCTGACCTCCACTTTCAATTGGTATCAGAGGCAGGTTGATTCTTTACAGACTAACATCTGAATCACAAAGATCAACAAGATCTTAATTTGTCTAGAGCTTCTTTATCTAAGAATTTTATATCTTTCAAAACTCATGGCACAAAACAAGGAATATTCTAGCACAAGACCTCCCATGTGCAATCTCAACAAGTTTGCACTATGGAAAGCAAGGATTAGGCTTTATATGAACTCTATTGATGATGAGATTTTCAATGTTATTCTTACAGGACCTCCAGCACCTACAACAACAACCAGCACTACTGCAACAACAGACAACACTGCTGTTCCACCTCCTGAGTGGACTGAGGCTCAGAAGAAGCAAAGAAATGCAGATGCAAAGGCCATGAACATTCTGGCCTTAACTATGTCAGATGACATATTTCAGAAAGTAGTTGAGTGCACCTCAGCAAAAGAAATCTGGGTATCTCTCAACAACATGGTGGCAGGCTCAGCAGATGAAAGGAAAGATAGAAGATCTCACCTGATCTCTCAATATGAGAACTTCAAGAAGGGAGAATCAGAAAATGTTGCTGATATGTACAACAGGCTCAGCCTCATAATAAATGAGCTGAAAACTCTGGATAAAGTGATCTCACTCACAGAGATCAATGATAAAATTCTTATGTGCTTTCCCAGCACATGGGACTCCAGAATCTGGCCAATCAAAGAAGCCAGAAGCCTAAATGAAATCACTACTGAAGCTTTGTTGGGCAAGCTCAAATCTTATGAGCAGCTTATCAAAAGTAGGGAAATTGAAGAATCCACTTCATCCCCAGCACTCAAGAAGGAGAAAAGCATAGCCTTCAAAGCCGCAGAAGAAGAAGGACCAACTCCTACCAAAGAGGAGTTGCTGAGTTTCATAGCCAAAAGATTCTATAATATGACTAAGAAAGATTTCAAAAAGAAGTCATCCAGAAGCTATGACAAGCCAAGGTATGACAAAAATCACTCTAATGAAATTATATGTTTTGGTTGCAGAAAGCCAGGACATATTGCTCCTGAATGTCCAGAGAATCAAAGCAAAAAGGACAGAAAGGAAAGAAAAAGGGAAAAGGAAGAAAGGAAAGGTTCTAGCAAATCCTCCTCCCACTCACACAAAAAGAAAGGTAGAGGATTTGTAGCAACATCCTGGAGTGAAACAGAATCTGAATCAGAATCTTCATCTGGTTCTTCTGATGAAGAAGAAACAAAAGAGAATAGCCAATGTCTACTGGCAATTTATGACTCAGACTATGAGTCACAATCTGAATCTTCATCAAGCTCCAGTGATGATGAAGAAGAAAAGAATTTCTGCATGATGGCAATCAATGCCTCAGCCAGCAAATCTGATGAAGAAAATTTAGAATCAGAAGAAGAAAATGATGCAGATCAGGTAATGTCTGGTTTTGATTTTACTTCAGATGAATTCAAAGCTGAATTCAAAGTCCTTTGCTCAGACTTACTCAACTCTGAGAAAGAAATAATCTCACTCAGATGTAAGTTAGCTGAAATGAAAGAAATAAGTGAAGAAAATGCAAACCTTAAGAAAGAATTGGCTGCCTCCAGAGAACACATTGTTCTCATT
The DNA here is from genome assembly GCA_033032865.1 of Dactylorhiza incarnata. NCBI lineage: Eukaryota > Viridiplantae > Streptophyta > Magnoliopsida > Asparagales > Orchidaceae > Dactylorhiza > Dactylorhiza incarnata. Next base: position 3,219,751 of record JAWHQI010000039.1, on the reverse strand, counting down.
GAGAATAAACTTTCTGAGGCCAAGAAATTTGAAGAATCCCTTTAATGGGAGAAGTATCAAATTGATGGACATCACAAGCACAGTCAATGCTAGACTTAATAATAGCAAACTGGGCTTGGGTGCCTCATCAAGTGAGCCATCTCTGATTAAGAGAAATATCCTCTCCTCACCTATAAAATTTATTTCTGCTAAAGGCAAAGAAGCTGCAAAAAGAGATAAATATATTTCAAGCAAGTCTGTTAAGGATAAAAGAAATCAAAAGAATTCGTCGAACGGAGATCGACAAAAAGATTCAAATTTGTCGAACGGAGCTCGACGAAATCTGAAAACAGATTTTCAGTATAGTTATCAGATGAACAATAGTCGACCAATTTATCCAAATTCGTCGAACAGATACTATACAGGAAATACTAGAAATCTTAATTCCAAACAAACTAAAAATCCTTTCACTGAATGGATAATACCTCCAAGGAGATATCATCCACAAGGCTATAAGGACCAGCCTGAAATGTCATTTATTTCTGAATTTTGTGGTAACACAAAAGGACCCAAGGTAGTCTGGGTCAAAAACAACTAGTTTATGTTTTTGTCTTTGCAGGTACATGGCCATCCAAGATTAAATCAAAAATGGTACTTAGATAGTGGCTGCTCAAAGCACATGACAGGAAACAAGGCCAACCTGAAAAATTACAAGGCACAGCTTGGACCCAAAGTGATCTTTGGAGACTCCAACCATGGTCAAACCAAAGGCTTTGGTCAAATCAAGGTTGGAGCAGTAACATTCAAAGAAGTCACCTATGTGAAGGGTCTGAAGCATAACCTCATCAGCATAAGTCAGTTATGTGATGAAGGTTATCAGGTAACCTTTAATAAATCAGAATGCATTATCAAGTCATTTGATAATGTCATTGTTTTATCAGGTATTAGACAGGGTAATATATATTTAGTAAATTTCAATTCCTCTAATCAGAAATTTGCCTGTTTAATGAGCTAAGCAAACCTAGTGAACTATTGCATAAAAGATTAGGGCATGTAAATCTTAGAACAATTGCCAAGCTATCTAAAGATAATCTAGTTAGAGGTTTACCATCAGGATCATATAAGAAAGAAGGTTTATGTAGGGCATGCCAGCTAGGAAAGCAAACCAAAAACAGTTTTAAATCCTTATCTAAAAGTGATTCACCTAGAATCTTATTTTTGCTACATATGAATCTTTTTGGACCTATAGCAATAAAGAGTTTAGGAGGGAAGTATTACACTCTAGTTATTGTAGATGACTTCTCTAGATTCACTTGGGTATTCTTTTTGAGAGAAAAGTCAGATAACTTTAAAGTTCTTACAGACTTTCTTAAGAGCATACAGATTGAATACTCTACTGTAGTTGCATTGATCAGAAGTGATCATGGCACTGAGTTTGAGTCTCTTCTTATGCAAGAATTCTGTGAGAAGGAAGGTATCAGGCATTGCTTCTCAGCTTCTAGAACTCCTCAACAGAATGGGGTAGTTAAAGGAAAAATAGAACCCTAATTGAATCAGCAAGAACATTGCTTGCAGATGCTAATTTGCCACTATCCTTTTGGGCAGAAGCTGTTAGCACAGCAAACTATGTTCTGAATAGAAGTTTGATACACAAACTTAAGGGTAAAACTCCCTATGAGTTACTTAAAGGGAAGAAACCTAAAGTTGACTATTTCAGAATTTTTGGTTGTAAATGTTTTATTCATAACAATGATAAGAAATATCTTAGAAAATTTGAACCAAAATCTGAAGAAGGAATTTTCTTAGGATACTCAATAGTTAGCAAAGCATATAGGGTATTTAACAAATCCTCTCTTAAGATAGAAGAGTCCATGCATGTTTCCTTTGATGAAACTAACATCTTTTACAAGGAGAAGAACTCTTCTACCAAGAATGCTTTGCAGATACCAGCTCTATGTGAAGAGCTTGATGGGCTAAATCTACAGTCAGGAGATTCAATGCAACCATTAGCTCAAAACCTTGAAGATAGTGAAGAAGAAGATCATTCAGATCTTATTGATTATCAGAATCAAGCAACAACAGAACATCCTCCACAGGATACAGTTACTGAACAAAATTCCCAAATAAATATCACTGCAGAATTAACTCCAACTGTTGACCACATCACAGTTAGAGATCACCCAATTTCACAAGTGATTGGTGATATTTCAGCAGGTGTTCAGACAAGACATCAACTACATCAAAATCAGATGCATACTTGCTTTCTATCACAAGTTGAACCTCAAACTATAAAAGATGCAGAACAAGATCCAAATTGGATTCTTGCAATGCAAGAGGAACTCAACCAGTTTGAAAGAAACAAAGTTTGGGATTTGGTTCCAAGACCAAGGGGCCATCCAGTCATTGGCACCAAGTGGGTCTTCAGGAACAAACTTGATGATCAAGGAAATATTGTGAGAAATAAAGCAAGACTAGTAGCTCAAGGATACTCACAGGAAGAAGGCATAGACTATGATCAAACATTTGCACCTGTGGCAAGACTTGAAGCTATCAGAATATTTTTAGCATTTGCTGCATACAAACAATTTAAGGTATAGCAAATGGATGTAAAAAGTGCATTCCTAAATGGAGATATCAAGGAAGAAGTTTATGTGGAACAACCACCAGGTTTCATCTCTCCAACTCACTCTTCTTATGTATTCAAGCTTAATAAAGCTCTCTATGGTCTCAAACAAGCTCCCAGGGCATGGTATGAGACCTTAGCAAATTTTCTATTGGAAAACAAGTTCTGTAGAGGCTTAGTAGATAAAACCTTATTTTTCAGAATACATAAAAATCAAACACTACTAGTTCAAATATATGTAGATGATATTATTTTTGGATCTACTGATTCAAATTTATGCAAAAAGTTCTCTAAACTTATGCAATCTAAATTTGAAATGAGTAGCATGGGTGAATTATCATACTTCCTTGGTCTTCAAGTGAAGCAAACCAAGTATACTTCCTTGGTCTTCAAGTGAAGCAAACCACATCAGGAATTTTCATTTCCCAATCCAAGTATGCTAAGGAATTAGTAAAAAGGTTTGGAATGTCTGACTCCTCTCCCATGAAAACACCCATGGCTTCTAATGCTGTCATTAATGCTGATGAATCAGGGAAACCTGTTGATCAGAAGGTGTATAGAGCAATTGTTGGATCATTACTATATTTGACAACTAGTAGGCCTGATATAATGTTTGCTACCTGTATTTGTGCTAGGTTTCAAGTTGACCCTAAAGAATCCCATCTATCTTTATTAAAAAGAATTTTAAGATATATAAAGGGTTGTCCTAATCTAGGTCTCTGGTATCCAACAACATCTGAATTTGAATTAACTGGATTCTCAGACTCAGATTATGCTGGATGCAGAGTAGACAGAAAAAGCACATCAGGAACTTGTCAGTTTCTTGGTGATAGGCTTGTGTCTTGGTTTTGTAAGAAGCAGACAACTGTGTCCACATCAACAGCTGAGGCAGAATATATTGCTGCAAGCAATTGCTGCTCACAGATTCTGTGGATACAAAATCAACTTCTAGACTACGGTATCAACTTAAATCAATCAATCATATTTTGTGACAATACTAGTGCAATAGCTATAGCACAAAATCCAGTTCTCCATAGTAGGACTAAACACATAGAAATAAGGCACCACTTTATCGGAGATAATGTGGATAAAAATAAAATTTGCCTACAGTTCATCTCCACTGATTTACAGAGAGCAGATATTTTCACCAAACCCTTGGATGAAAAGAAACACATCTTCTTTATGAATCAACTGGGAATGATAGATGGAGACTCAATCTGTTGAAAATTATATTTTCTATCTAATCCAAAATTTTTGTCGAACGAAGAACGACAATTTTTTTTTATTCGTCGAACGATGGTCGACAAAAACCTACACCTTCAGAGTCAGTGAAGAAAATCTCGTTTGTCGAACGGCGCTCGACGAAAAAGATATTTTTAACACTGTCCGACAAAACTTTAAAGTCGGTTCGACTTCAGATTTAATTAGGTTTTGCCGAACAGCGCTCCTCGAATTCTCCTCCCTATTTTCTCGACTATATAACACTTATTTTATCTTATTCTAAGTGCGCGCCTACAGAAATCGTTTTCCTTCAGTTCCCTATTGCACTTGATCTTTCTCTTCTCTTGCAGGAACAATGGCGATTCCTCAGGTCTCTCTGCACCTAAAGAAGTTTGACGCAGGTTTTGACATTGACATGGACTCGTTTGCACAGTCAGACCAAATCTTCAAGGATATTCTACAAATGCTGGATGAACAACAACTAAGGAAATTTCTAAGCACCAGGCAGAAGATAGCTGTTGTAGAGATAAAAGAATGGGTTTTCACTGCAAAACCAGTCGATGAAAGCTTGTCGGGAACAATTGCAGGTCATCATGTCTCTCTCTCTCCCACCATCCTTTCTGAAATCTTTGGTCTTGAAAATGGTGAAGATGAGTTAGACATAAGCTCAAATGAATTTGATGAAGCTTTAGTCAAAATGGGCCATTTGACTGGAAACCCTAGCCACATTCTGAAAAAGAATCTGTCTCAGAACTACAAGTTCTTAGCAGATATTGTTGGGAAAGTCTTTCTGGGCAAGACTTCTGGGCATGACTATATCAGTAGGCACCAATTTCTATTAATGGTGGCCTTAATTGAGAAGAAGAAAGTCAACTGGGGATCAATCCTTTTTGACCTAATTAAAAAGAAAAAATTTACAGAGAATGTATGCTTTGGAAGAATCTTAGGAATCTTTCTGCAGGAAAGGCATCCAGAACTTTTGGTGTCACCAAAAGTAACAATAAATGCCAGCAAGAGGCTGACCTCAACACTCTTTGCTAAATGGGATAGAATAATTCCCAAAAAGAATACAGGAGCTGAGGCCTCCAGAAAAAGGAAAGCTTCTGAGGACACAAGGACTGATCAAGTCACTCCCTCTACCCCTCTAGAAGATCCTTCCTCAGTTCCTCCTTCCTCTCATATCCTCTCTCCACCTGCTCAACAATCTCCTGCTCATTCTTCATCCCCTCCTTCAACTGCAATATCACCCATCAATGATATTCCAATCTTAACCGACCACATCAATGATGCTCCACCTCCACCACTATCTTCAGAACCACTACCTACTACACCTCCCTCTCCAATACACAATGAATATCACTCACCTATCCATTCTCCTAGTCCAATCCATCTAGATATTCATACACATACCACCAACATAAGCAATATCATTCCTTCAATATCATCTCCATCCACTTCACAACCATTCACTTGCCATCCACCTGATTATCCATCCCTCAACCTCTCCTCTATTGCTGATCAAGTCTTTGATCTTATCCTTCCTAAAATAAGCCAGCTCCTGGATGCAAAACTTGCTCCAGTTCTTCAGGCACTTTCTACTTTATCTTCTAAGATAGCTTCTCTTCCCTCCTCCTCTGCTGTCCCTTCTACTAGGGGCCTAGATTCAGGCTATCCTGAAGCTAGGCAGGGGGAGATGTCCTATGAAGAAGCTCTAGAAACAGAAGGAACTCCAGAAGATGATACAGAAGTTACAATTTTTGATACAGATACACAAGTTATAGAAGTAATAGATAATATATGCATTCATCCATCCTGTGATCTATATAGCTTATTATCAAAATTTGATGTCACATATACTTCAAGGGTATCACCAAAGGTATACATAAAGGATCTTTCAAAGGCTCTGATTTGCCTTCCTCAGAAAACTCATTCTGACATCATACAAAATTACATATCCTCTATTCCTTCATCCACTGTTCAAGACAGTCAAATACAGGATCATTCTGTAGAATATGAAGATGATCTTGCAGAATTCCTCGATGATACAACAGCCCCACAAACTATTTCTTCACCTCCAATTTCTGTATGGAATGAAGAACCAATGCCAAGCTTTGATGAAATCTGGAGAGAAGCAGATGCAGAGTTTGACAAAGCTGAAGAAGAAAGATTAAAGGCTCGGGAAGCAATCAAGAGAATTAATGATCTATACAATAAGCCAATCTCATCTTCTGACTCTGATGATGATAATGACAACAGTGATTCTGATGATACTCCTTCAAAGAAAAGAAAGAAAAGAACAGCTAAGTCAAAGGCTGCTCCCAAACCTCCAAATCCAAATAATGACATTCCTCTGTACATTTTGTATAATGTCCCTCTTAATGAGAAAACTCCTCACTGGATGAAGCTCTCCAGAAATGAGAACAATAGGAGGAAGAAATTCAAGAAGACTGGCTACATTCCTGACAAACCAGTCAAGCACAATCATCCTCCTCCTCCTCCTCCAGCAGCTGGTGCAACAGGATCAGCAGGTGTATCATCTTCCTCTCAGAAGCCAAGATCTCAACATTCAAGGAGACCTGGTAGTTCTAGTGGTTCTCAAGTCTCTAGATCAGCCAGTGCTCCTTCCTCTAAGAAATCAACTCCAATCCATCAAGGAAGTCAAACCTTTTCTTCCTCTCAAATATCTTCAGAATACAAATTTCACATTTCTGATGGATCTTTTCACAGAGATAGAGTACCTCAAAAAGTCACTCAAGACAAAAATGATTCAGAAGATATTTATTACTTTCCAGATCCAGAAGAAGAGAAACTCTATCAGATGGCAAGACTAAAAGAAACAATTGGGTATGCACAGATTAAAAAGGCTAAAGCTGAAGGCAAAGATTTCTCAAGTTACTCAACCATGTCAGAATACAGAAGAAAAGAACTTGAAAAATACAAAACAGTTAAAGCATTCAATACTGAGGAATATATTGATATGCACCCAGAAGCATTTATTCCTCATGTTAAAGAACAGAAAATCATCGGTGCTCAAGACTTGTTTATCAGCAAAAAGGAATCAGAAGACCCCAACAGAAAAATCATATTCAAGCCATCTTCTCAGGACAAAAAGCCTTAAATAAATTGCTTGGTTATGAATGTAAAGTTTCTGAACTCAGAGCACTTATTTTTATCTGATGATCTATTTTTATCTATCAGATATATTTCATTATTGCTCTGTTTTGCTGCATCTATTTAATTTTTCTTGTCTTAAAGTATCCTAACCCAAATAGGGGGAGATTGTTGGAACAACCCTTTTACTGTTTTGGGCTAGGATCACTATGTACTGATTAGGATCAGTTGACCCCATTGTATAGTTTAAGGGTCAAGTCTTTAGGCTGATAAATTAGCTAGAACTTAAGATTAAATCTAAGGTTCTCAACGTTCGACGAATGTCTAGCATCGTTCGACAAATTGCTCTAATCAGACTGAAGTATTACAGCCAGTTACAACACTCGACATTCACTGATCAGTGTTCAACGAATGGCTAGCAGCGCTCGACAGATGGCTCCCAGCATTCGACAGTTTTTATTGACAGCGCTCAACAGTTTTCTAGCCAGTGTTCGACATATTCTGGACAGCGCTCGACAGATGGCTCCCAGCGTTCGACAGATCATTTATTGAAGCCCAGATTTGTTATAAACTATATTCGATCTATCCTAACAGCAAAACGACGAATATAACGGATCTATTTAATATCCTTTGGACGTATTCTGACAGATAAGGAAGGATATTAAATTAAGGTAATATATTCTCTTCTTTCCTTTTTCCAAGGCAGCAATAGCCGTTGACATTTAATGAAAAGGGATCTTTTCACAGTCAAAAATAAAAGGACCTGCCAAAATCGTTTGAGTCGACAGAATTCAAACGTCGTTATATTACAGAATAAAAAAGGATATATATATATATATATAGTATTCAGAAGAAGATGAGACAGAGTTAGATATCTCAGAAAGCTTTTCTTCACTTCTTCATCTTCCTCTACAAGCAGCACAAAAACCTCTGAGAACATCATCCTCAAGAACATTAACTCAGAATCTGCTGCAAAGATAGATCTTCTAAAAAGAGCAACAAGCAATCTGAAGAACCTATTCTTCCAGATCAATCTGCTGCAGGAGATCTTGGTTTTCAAGAGAAAGCTTCTCCATCTTCTGTCAAATAATTCTATCAGACAGGGGGAGCTTTACAACAACATCCACTAGAATCTTCTCTCAGCATCTTGACAGAGAAGAACACTATAAACTCCTTCTTACCTCTCTTGTACAGGGTTATAACTCCCTTCAAAAGTAAATCTTGGTGACAGGGCACCTTAGCAAAAACCTGCATCTTGGTTAGAGCACCTTATCAACAGCTCACCTGGTGTGTGGACACCTTATCAAAATCACCTGGTGTGAGGGCACCTTATCAACAACCTCCTAGTGGATTCCTACCAAGGGTGGTAGAAGAGTAGACGTACCCAGATTTATTTTGGAACTACTATAGCTCCTTGTGTCTTCTGTGTTTGATTATTCTTTGTGCTTGTTGTTGTGTGATTTCATTTACTTAATTTTTGTTTATATAATTCTCATACTGATTACACTTATATATATATATAACACTATTTTAATTCCTCTATAAAAACTAAACAAAAGTTTTAATACTCTATTCACCCCCCCTCTAGAGTAATTTCAGATCTGACCTCCACTTTCACCGGCTTTGCCGGTTCACCACCACCCAGTGCGCCGGTGATAGTGGAGATACTGGCAGACCTGCGGAGGGAGGTGCTTTGGGCGATCCAGTTCGCATTCGCCTCAGTGTGAGAAGATCTCGTAACCCCAGCGCCCTAGGTTATCCCGCCGTCAGGCGTGGGTGAGAATGCCCTGGGGCAGAGGACAGTCAAGGAGACAGCTGCCGAGATGCCCGAGCGAGACCTCGCTGGGTGGGAACTCTTCCCCAGCCCAACGAGTGCGAGTGCTCTCCTGGCAGTTGGAGTCTCGGCAAGTGGAGTCCCGACGAGTGGTCCCCCCGCGAATGCGAGACCGACAGGAGCAGGGTCGCCCTGAGAACTCGTGGGGCGAGTGGAGTAGGCCAGTGGGGTGAGTGGGGGAAGCCAATTCTGTGAGTTAGTGCTCTCGACACCACTCCCCGAGGGATCCAGGGAGCCGGCTATGATGTTCTATATCGGCAAGGATGACCCCGTCCAACACCTACAGTGGTTCAAAGATATGGTCTCCATCAGGACCATGTCGGATGCTTTCAAGTGCCGACTCTTCGCCACCACCCTGAAGGAGAAGGCCAAGGACTGGTTTCACTAGCTCCCCGTGTAACATCCCCCAAACAGCTAGACCCCTAGAGTGGTTTTGTCATGACTAGGTCATGACAAAACCCTAGGAAGCTTGAAGAGACCACTTGGCCTTAGGACTTGGACGCTCCGCGCAAGGAAGCGATTTTCCCCTAAGCCGTGCAAGGACTTAGACGCCGCACGCAAGACGACGATTTCTCTACCAATACAAAATGAAAAAGTATGTGAATGAAAATACAATATGAAAAGAACAACTCCCTAGAAGATCAGATCTCTGAATGGATTGTTGAAGCCTCGAGATGATCGATGATGTAGAAGCGCGCCCGATCTCGTCTTCAATCTTCAATCCTTCTTTGCACAAATGGGAGTTGAGGAGGTTCTGGAGCTCTCTGGTTCGTATGCACTCAGGAATGGACTGGAATTCTCAAAAACTTGGAATGCACGAACCAAAGGAGGCAATTTATAGAAAATTGCTGTCGCCTGGGCGACATCCACTGTCAGAATTTTCCGACAGCGTTAAACTGCCGCTGGAGTGGCGTCGTGCGGGCAGTTGCTGTAACCGTCGAGCTGTCGCCTGGGCGACATCGATGTCGGATTTCCGACAGCGCAAAACTGTCGATCGTGGGTGAAGTCGTGGGCAGTTGTTGTAACCTCCGAGCTGTCGCCTGGGCGACATCACTGTCGGATTTCCGAAAGCTCAAAACTGCCTTTCGTCGATCTTCCGTGGAGGGAAGTAGTTGTAACTTCTCTGCTGTCGCCTGGGCGACAGTGGCTGTCAGAATTTTCCGACAGTGAAATTTTCCCACATTCAATTTTAGCTCCAGCAGAAATGTGAACATCTCATACCTGTTATCTGCACACCATTAATAAAAATAGAATCAAATACAAATGGGACTTTGTTATTATCAAACCGGAGGAGTGCGAAACGCATGCTCCAACAATCTCTCCCTTTTGATAATAACAAATCCGTATAAAAAGAAATCATGTCTATTTAGATTGTTGATTTTAACAATCGGTGTGCGTACAAAAATAACATGATATATTTCTCTTAAAATAAATAATCTCAATTAGATGAAAGCTCCCCCTAAATGAATGCTCCCCCTAAATATATGCTCCCCCTAAATATATGATGTATTGTGTTGGTGGAATATTTAGGTGTAATAGATTTGTGATTTTTCTTTTTATACTATGAATTCTCCCCCTTTTGGTATTAGCAAAAGTTAATATTTGACAAAAGAGTATTTTTTAAGGGAAAGGATATAGGATATAGAAATGTAGAGTAAGCGGAAGCACTTTGTTGGAAATGATTGAAGTCCATGAAATAATAGGAATATGCCATAGTATGAATAAACTCATGAAGTGACCGTAAAGCCATATGAAGTAATGAAAGAAAATAACTTAAACATGAGTAAGGTCATTTGAAAGTATCATAGAAAGACACAATAGTGTATAGAATTATGGAATATTTTCTGTCCAATTCTCATGAGATGAATGTTTATATAACATAATGATGTGTACATGTGATACTTAGATCAAACATATGAAGATATTTAATTTACATGATCATTGTAATGTAGAACATAATATAAGCATATAAAGATAACTTTGACTTTGAAGATATAGCACAAGATGAATAGAAAACCATCTTTCTTTTGCACAAGACACTTTACAATTCTTTCCAAGGTGCTTAACCTCACAATGCTCATTAAGACTTATCAGGAGGGTAAGTAGTGCTTGGTGGAGTATCCTTGTCTTTATTTTAAACTTTTTTTTTGATCACAGATGTTGTGATATCTTAATTTTGAGATTTTGATATTTTTTTTTTGGAATTGATCAAGGATCTCCGAATTCACTTGAATCGCAAAAGATGGTGCATATTTTGTTGTGCTAACAAATCAAGGTTGAAAGTTGTCATTATGAAGTGCTTTTTATTATGTTAAAGCAAATATGATCCATGTATATATTAAATAAAAAGACATACGTAGTGATCAAAAGAAGTGAACGTGATAGTTCATTATGATAGATAAACAATTTCTCATACTTAGAGGCATGCGAAAACAATTTCCAATGGTCTAAACAACTAAGTAGGAGTGTCAATATAATGATAGCTTTGAAATGAAATCATATAATCATGTAAGAGTCATTTTTTTTTAAAATTAAAAAGCACATGGTTTGTCATCAAGTCATGAGGTGAGGCATTAATAATGACATATAACTATTGTAGATCATGAAAGGGACCCAAAATTGAATATTTAGCACAATTGGAGCTGTCGGAAATTTCCGATAGCCACTGTCGCCTGGGCGACAGCCAAAAATATAAATAGGGCATCAGACCGAGTCAAACCCTATTCTGCTTCATTTTGCTGGACTGTAGAGCGAGAGAGGGCTGTCGGAAGTCGGCGACAACTCAAGATCTAAGGTATGGAAGTTTGATTTTTATGGTTTTGACTCAAATTTTTTTAGGGATTTTTGATTTTGAAAGTAGAGAAGAAGGAAAATGTAGTTTTCATTTTGATTTTTGATGAATGGTTTAGGTTTTTGAAGTTTAGTGTTTTTTTTTGTTTTAAAAATGTAGATCTAGTTTAAAACAAGTGGATCTTGTCGGATCTTTGTTAAAATTTTTGATTTTGTGATTCTTGTGATGAAGGGTCCCATTTGTTCATTCTCTAAAGGATTTTTGTAGATCTAGTTTAGTGAAGAAGGTTGAAGATGATGAATAGTAAAGGATTTGTAGAATATGTTGATTTGAAAAAATTTAATTTTTTTTAAAACTTGATGTTGAAATAACATTGATTTTGAGTAGATCTGGAAGTGTATGAAAACAATTTTGAGAGAAGATCACTGGAGAGCTGTCGGAAATTTCTGACAGTCACTGTCGCCTGGGCGACAGTGTTCGAGTGCACAGAATTTTTTTTAATCAAAAATTTTTATGTTATTTGCAGAATGGCTTCCAGTTCCAAAGCTCGAAAGAGTACCTCGGAAGATGCACATAGTTCATATCAAGTTTATCCTTGGGTGGAGAAAGCTATTGTTGGAGTTGCAAAGTATGTGGAATTTGATTCGCCAAAGCACGATCATATCTATGATCGGCTTGCGAATGCAGGTATACTATCAATAATCACCCCAGAGGCGTTTTCTTCCTTTTTCATTCGTGAATTTTATAACCATTTGGAAGACCCAAATTTCACTGAATTGGATGGACGAGTTAGATCAAGGATCCAAGGTCAACATGTGGAAATTACACATGTTGATCTAAGAGAGGAATTCGGACTAGTGATGAGTGAAAATATGCCTGATATAGTGGAGAGTTATCGAAAGGATAGAGATTGGACCCTTGTAAACATGAGTTTACATGGGAATCAAAAGAAGACTCTTACCACTGAAGTTACGTCACTTACTCCGGATGCTTTCTTAGTTCAAGATATATTAAGGAATTCAGTGATGTTGAAGAGTGGAGATACTAGAAGTATTACGGCTCAGTTGACCCTCTTTACTTACTACATTGTGGAGGATGAGCTTTTTGATGTGGCGGACTTCATACTCTCCCAGATTAGGTATGCGTATAGATTAAAGCATCCAAGATGGGTGAAGGTTCATACACTGCCAATGGGGGCGGTAATTCATCGTGTACTCTATAAGAAGTACGGATGGATAGTGCAAGGTTCTTATTTGGATAATTGTTATCCGGAGGTTCAATGAAAGTGAAGAAGCCGCAGAGAAAAGCCCATCCGGGGATTGAGATTAGAGAGCCGACAATTTCTAGGGGAGGTTCACTAAGGGAGTCCATTGATGATCTACGTGATTCACTAGAGGATCACAAGAAGGAAGTGAAAAAGGACCGTAGTCGAATGCAGAAGTTTATGAAGTTTCTCGTCAAAGGTTTGAAGTTAAAGCCAACTCCGGAGGAAGAGGCCGAATGGCAAGTTCCGGACGAAGAACCGCCACGCCAATCGGTGAGGCGGACTCGCCGTGGTAAAGCTGTGAGACGAGGAACTCCAGAAGATTGTCCAGAGAGCAGCGGGGCTGGTTATGAAGATTCAGAGTAGTTTCATCAGGTTGCTGCTGCTGGGAGATGTCGGAAATTTCCGACATCCACTGTCGCCTGGGCGACAGTGAATTTCTGCAGATTTCTATTTCTTGTTTAATGAACTTGATCCTTATGTTTTTTGTACTGTTTTTATTTGAACAATATTGATGTAATATTAATGATGTTGAATTTTTGTTAAGTCTTTTGAAATTTTATGTTTTGAATTTTAAAATTTAGGCTTTTTCTTTTTAAATTGTTTATGTTTTGTGATAATTTTTTTTAATTTTATAGGCTTTAAAGAGTGATATATTCATTGTGAAATGTCTAGAATTCCCAATTCTAGCCTAAGCATAGAAAAACGGGAATCCAGTAACGACTTAGTGAATATATCAGCTAGTTGATTTTCCGTGCCTATAAAGTTGATTTTTATATTACCCTTCTTAATATGATCCCTTATAAAATGATGTCGGACGTCTATATGCTTAGATCTAGAATGCAATACAGGATTGTTAGTTAAGTCTATAGCACTTTTATTGTCACACTTTAATTCTACACTACTTTGTTGTAAGCCAAAATCTTCTAACGTTGTGACATCCAAAGAGCTTGGGCACAACAACTACCTAGTGCAATATATTCGGCCTCGGTAGTTGAGAGGGCAACAGAATTTTGTTTCCTACTCGACCATGAAATAAGTGAAGGGCCGATAATGTGACAAGTGCCACTAGTGGTTTTCCTATCTAAAGAACATCCCGCATAATCAGAATCCGAAAAACCATGCAAAATAAAGGAATCATTATGAGGATACCATAAGCCTAATTTTGATGTTCCTATGAGATATCTAAAAATACGTTTCACCGCTTTTAAATGTGACTCTTTAGGATTAGCTTGAAATCTAGCACATAAACAAACGGCAAACATAATATCAGGTCGAGATGCGGTTAAATACAATAAAGACCCTATCATACTTCTATAAAGGGTTTGTTCAATTGAAACACCACTTTCATCTTTTCCTAATTTTAGTGAAGTACTCATAGGAGTGTTTGCATGCTTAAGATTTTCAAATCCAAATCTTTTTAACATATCATGAATATATTTGGTTTGACATATAAAAATACCATCATGTTTTTGTGTAATTTGAAAACCTAGAAAATATGAAAGTTCTCCAACCATGCTCATTTCAAATTCATTTTTCATAATTTGAACTACTTCATTACACAACTCTTCATTAGTGGCTCCAAAAATAATATCATCAACATAAATTTGTAAAATAACTAAATCATGATCAATTTGCTTAATGAAGAGTGTAGAATCAGCACTTCCTATTTTATAATCGTGCTTTAACAAATATTGAGTTAATCGATCATACCAAGCACGAGGCGCTTGTTTTAATCCATAAAGCGCTTTATCTAATTTATAAACATAATTTGGATATTTCTCATTTATAAAGCCAGGGGGTTGTTCTACATAAACCTCTTCTTTTATATACCCGTTTAAAAATGCGGTTTTGACATCCATTTGATATAATTTAAATCTTTTAAAACAAGGAAATGCAAGAAATATTCTAACCGCTTCTAATCTTGCTACGGGTGCAAAAGTTTCATCAAAATCTACCCCTTCAATTTGTGCATAACCTTTTGCAACTAATCTGGCTTTATTTCTAACAATTCTAGATTCATTATCCATTTTATTTTTAAAAATCCACTTAACACCAACTACAGGACGATTTTTGGGTCGTTCTACAAGATTCCAAACCTTATTACGTTTAAATTGATTAAGTTCTTCATTCATATCTAAAAACCAAAATTCATCATTTAAAGCGGTGAAAACATCTTTTGGTTCTATTTTAGAAACAAAACAAAGGTTTGAAAATAAAACATGTAGCGATGAACGAGTACTAACCCCTTTTTGCGGATCTCCAATGATAAGCTCCTTTGGATGATCCTTTGAGAATCTCAATTCACTTGGAGGCACATATCCTTCTCTTTCTTCTTCTTCTCTAACTTCTTCTCCTCTTTCTTCTTCTGTTTCTTCTTCTTTTTCTTCTTCATTTTCTCCAAGTTCTTCTTCATCATTCTCCACCGTGGGAAGGAGTTCATCTTATTTTCCTGTAATTTTCTTTTCTACACATGAAGCAAACTCATCAAACCTAACATGAATAGATTCTTCAACTATTTTTGTTCTTTTATTAAAAATCCTATAAGCTTTACTAGTTGAAGAATAACCAATAAAAATACCTTCATCACATTTTTCATCAAATTTTCCTAAGGAATCTTTAGAATTTAAAATAAAACATTTACAACCAAAAACTTTGAAATAAGAAACATTTGGTTTTTTACTAAATATTAATTCATAAGGAGTTAATTTTAAAATAGGGCGAAGCATTACTCTATTAATTACATAACATGCCGTGCTAACCGCTTCAGCCCAAAAAGATTTTGGTAATTTAAATTCAGATAACATCGTATGGGCTAACTCTTGAAGAGTTCTATTTTTCCTCTCCACTATACCATTTTGTTGTGGTGTGCGTGGAGCGGAAAATTCATGTTTAATTCCTAATTCCGTACAAAAAGAAATAAACTTTTCATTTTCAAATTCTCCTCCATGATCTGATCGTATGCGTTTAATTTTTAACTCAAATTCATTTTGGATACGCATACATAATTTTGAAAATTCCGAAAATGCATCAGATTTGGAGGTTAGAAATAAAGTCCAACAAAAACGAGAATAATCATCAATCTATACAAATGTGTATTTTCTACCTCCTAAGCTAGAAATTCCAATTGGCCCAAATAAATCCATATGTATTAATTGAAGTGGCCTAGTGGTAGAAATAATGTTTTTACTTTTGAAAGATGATTTTGAAAATTTTCCTTTTTGGCAAGGCACACAGAGTGAAGAAGATAAATTCCCATTTAACAAAGGTAAACCTTTAATTAATTTATCTTTTGAAAGTTTTGTAATTAACTTGGCACTAGTATGTCCAAGTCGCCTATGCCATAAATCTAATTCATCACTTTTTGATAGAAAACATTTCAAAGTAGAATTTGAAAAATCAAGAAATTTAATCATATATACATTATGACATCTAGGTGCTGTAAAAACAATCTCATTTGTTTTGGAATTAATAATTTTGCACAAATTTGTAGAAGATTCAAATAAAACATTTAAACCCTTATCACATAATTGACTAATAGAAATCAAATTATGCTTTAATCCTTCTACAAATAGAACATTTGAGATTGAAAAATTTTCGTTACCCACAACACCAATGCCGATGATTTTTCCTTTTCCATTGTCTCCGAATGTCACAACTCCTCCTTTCTTCATCTCCAGGCTAAGGAACTTTTCTTTATTGCCCGTCATGTGCTTTGAACAACCCGAGTCCAAGTACCACACGTCTTCTTTGTCCTTAGCCTGCCAACACACCTCAGTGTCGCTTTGGACACTGCATTCGTCATCAGATATGACGCTCTTTCCTATTAAGCATATGTTGGCCTCCTCTTCTTTACTTGAGTCGGAACTGCTTGCATCCTCAGAAGTAGTATCATCCCAGGTTTCTGCCTTCAACACCTTCTTCGACCCTTTGTGCTTCTTTTCTTTAAGTTCTTTCAAGTACTTTGGATACTTGCTTCGAATGTGTCCTAACTTCTTGCAGTGATAGCACTCCGGTGGCGGTCTCTCTTCCTCCTCATCACCTTACTTTCCTTTTTTCTTCCTAAAGGTCTCCTTCTTAAAATACTTCTTAAACGAATTCCTTCTCTCCGGATTTTTCATAAATTTTCTAAATTTTTTAACAAATAAACTTTCCTCATCTTCTTCATCCTCCTCAGAATCACCAGTTTCTTCCTTCTTAGATCTTAGAGCCAATCCCTTCTTCCTTGGCTCCATATACTCTTGTTGTTGAATTTTCAATTCAACTTCATGAGTTTTTAAGTTCCCAATGAGGCTCTCCAATTGTAAGGTCTTAAGATCATGTGACTCGAAAATTGCAGTCACTTTAGGATTAATCTTCGGGGGAAGTGATCTTAAGATTTTCCTTACCAAATCTCCATTTGAGAACACCTTTCCTAGCACCTTTGAGTCGTTCACGATTTTTGTGAATCGTGTGTACATCGTATCAATCTCTTCATCTACCTCCATTTTGAACCTTTCAAATTCAGACTCCAGTTGAAATAGCTTTGAATCCTTTACCTGCGAAGTACCTTCATGAGTGATTTCTAATAAATTCCAAATTTCAAATGCAGTATTACAAGCACAAACTCTATTAAATTCAGTGCGATCTAGTGCGCAAAATAAAGCATTCATGGCTTTTGCGTTGTTCTTGCATTTTAATTTATCGTTGTCATCCCACTTGTCTTTGGGCTTATCCATGGTTACATCTCCTACAACAAATGTTGGAGAAGTGTAACTAGATTCTACCATATTCTAGACTTCTATATCTAGTGCGATTAGAAAACAACGCATACGTGTTTTCCAATAATTATAGTTTGTGCCCGTAAAAAGTGGTGGCCTACTAATTCCTTGCCCCTCAACGAACGCGTGATCGTTGTGCGCCATTACTCCCGGTGGTAAAACAGTTTTGGAGTAACCTGGCTCTGATACCACTTGTTGGATCGTATGATGCCCTTAGAGGGGGGTGAATAACGGTGTGTCTAAAAATTAATTTTTACTTGGTATATTTTTTTAAAGAGAATTTACTTTACTAAAAAATTACTTATAAATACTTTCAAACCAATGCAATTTTAGTATTAAATCAAAACACAAATTTCCAAGATAAAGATTATGCCACCAAATATGTAATTAAAGAAAAAGACATAATTATATTAATCATGAAATTTGAGTACAATAAAAATGATCTTAACAATGCTTAAGATCAAGGCACAATTATGTTAATACGAAATTCTACAATTTTGGTTTACCAATCCTTCCCCCAAGGATCGGAAGGCTATCGCTTGTCTCTCCCAAGACCAAGCCCAAGCCTATCCTCTAGATCTTCCCAAGATCTAGACGTAGCACACAAGGCCACGATTTCCCACCAAGCCACGCAAGGACTTGGACGCTCCGCACAAGGAAGCGATTTTCCCCTAAGCCGCGCAAGGACTTAGACGCCGCACGCAAGACGACGATTTCTCTACCAATACAAAATGAAAAAGTATGTGAATGAAAATACAATATGAAAAGAACAACTCCCTAGAAGATCAGATCTCTGAATGGATTGTTGAATCCTCGAGATGATCGATGATGTAGAAGCGCGCCCGATCTCGTCTTCAATCTTCAATCCTTCTTTGCACAAATGGGAGTTGAGGAGGTTCTGGAGCTCTCTGGTTCGTATGCACTCAGGAAGGGACTGGAATTCTCAAAAACTTGGAATGCACGAACCAAAGGAGGCAAATTATAGAAAATTGCTGTCGCCTGGGCGACATCCACTGTCGGAATTTTCCGACAGCGTTAAACTACCGCTGGAGTGGCGTCGTGCGGGCAGTTGCTTTAACCATCGAGCTGTCGCCTGGGCGACATCGATGTCGGATTTCCGACAGCGCAAAACTGCCGATCGTGGGTGAAGTCGTGGGCAGTTGTTGTAACCTCCGAGCTGTCGCCTGGGCGACATCACTGTCGGATTTCCGACAGCTCAAAACTGCCTTTCGTCGATCTGCCGTGGAGGGAAGTAGTTGTAACTTCTCTGCTGTCGCCTGGGCGACAGTGGCTGTCGGAATTTTCCGACAGTGAAATTTTCCCACATTCAATTTTAGCTCCAGCAGAAATGTGAACATCTCATACCTGTTATCTGCACACCATTAATAAAAATAGAATCAAATACAAACGGGACTTTGTTATTATCAAACCGGAGGAGTGCGAAACGCATGCTCCAACACCGAGGTCGTCCTCCCAATCGAGTTTGAGGTGAAGTCCCCCAGGGTAGTCGCCGCAGGTGAAGGGGACGAGGAATGGCGGACGGAAAACGAAGGGGAGCAAAGGTTGTCCTTGGACCTAGTTGAAGAGCTCTGGGACCTGGCCACAATTCGGCAGGAATAAGTCAAGAGGCGGATGGATCGGTACTTCGACAAGCACATCCGAGTGAAACAGTTCGAGAAGGGGGATTTAGTCTTGAAAAAAGGTCGATGCAGCTGGGAGAGGAGCCACTGTGGGAATGCTCAACCCTAACTGGGAGGGACCTTACATTTTAGATGAAGTGCTTAAGTCGGAGGGTACCACCTCCAGAATGTGGAAGGGATACCCCTCAACCGAGCTCAGAGCGAAGATGACCTAAAATGTTTCTATCCTTAAATTTTTCATGTTGATTTATTACATTCTCTATTCATTATATGTTGATTTCAATGTCTCTTCTAATCATGGGTCCTCAGGAAAAGTATGAGCTGGAATGCCCTAGATCGATTCCGCTGCCGGGCTCTCATTAGAAGGTGGGTCAGATTGATCTCTAGAGAGGCTGGCTTGGGAAAGTATAAGCTGGAATGCCCCAGATCGATTTCGTTGTCGGGCTCTCATTAGACGGTGGGTCAGGTTGATCTCTGGAGAGGCTGGATAGGGAATGAATGAGCTGGAATGCCCCAGATCGATTCCGCTGCCAGACTCTCATTAGACAGTGGGTCAGGTTGATCTCTGGAGAGGCTGGCTAGGGAAAGTATAAGCTAGAGTGCCCCAGATCGATTCTGCTGCCGGGCTCTCATTAGACGGTGGGCCAGGTTGATCTCTGGAGAGGCTGGCTAGGGAAAGTATGAGCTGGAATGCCCCAGATCGATTCCGCTGCCAGGCTCTCATTAGACGGTGGGTCAGGTTGATCTCTGGAGAGGCTGGCTAGGGAAAGTATGAGCTGGAATGCCACAGATCGATTCCGCTGCCGGGCTCTCATTAGACAGTGGGTCAGGTTGATCTCTGGAAAAGGTTGGCTAGGGAAAGTATGAGCTGGAATGCCCCAGATCGATTCCGCTACCAGTCTCTCATTAGATGGTGGGCCAGGTTGATTTGTGGAGAGGCTGGCTAGGGAAAGTATGAGCTCGAATGCCCCAGATCGATTCTGCTGCCGGGCTCTCATTAGACAGTGGGCCAGGTTGATCTCTGGAGAGGCTGGATAGGGAAAGTATGAGCTGGAATGCCCCAGATCGATTTCGCTGCCGACCTCTCATTAGACGGTGGGTCGGGTTCATCTCTGGAGAGGCTGTCAAGGTAAAAGTGGGACTGGACTTGGGATAACAAGCTCTCTTAAAGATGGCATGGCCAGGCTCTCACCCAGCTGGCAGGGCAACAGACTCACCCAGTGGCAGAGGGGTAAGAAAAATATGAGGGAGGAAAATCTCAAGGGTCAAGTAAGCGAGTGGCCCCAGCAGAGGAGGCACTCGCCCGACAAGGCACTCGCTCGGTTGCCAGGCTAGTGGCCCCAACAAAGGAGGCTTTCACTCGATAAGTAAACCCAAGGTAACTCCTCGTCTAAAGGAAAGTATAAGGGTCACGCGGGGTGAGTTGTACTCTCGGCAAGGTTGCACTCTCGATAGAATCATCGCGATCGTCTAAGTCCAAAAAAGTTATTAAGGCACATCGCTTGCAAAAGTGCGAGTGGTCGTGTGTGAATGTGTGTAAGCAGTTGATAAACACATCGCTTGCGAAAGCGCGAGTGGTGGTAGGCGAGTATGAGCAAGCAGTTAGTAAATACACATCAATTGGCAAAGGCAAGCGAAAGCAGGAGAATGTGCAAACAAGCAATAAGCCGATCGCGGGCTGATGTGTGAATAGTTCGCGAGTTCAAAACCATGTAGGCCTGATGAGTTTCAATATACGAATGGTTCTCGAGTTCTAATCTACGAGGGCCTAGTAGGTTCTAATGCGCAAAGTATCCGCGAGGCTCAGTTTACGTGAGCCTAGCAAGTTCCGATCGGCGAGAGACTCGCGAGCGTCAGTAAGCGAGAGGCATGTGAGGACTAACACATGGGAAGTACGCGAGTACGCTGCGACAAGGAGGAAACAAACAAGCCAAGAAAGAATAACAGAAAGCAATGGGCAAAATTCATTTCATTTCATAAAGTGAAGTTACAAATTTTGCGGCGCTCTCGCCAGCCCAAAAAAGTTAAGAAAAGAGAAAAAAGAAATACATTAATCCTGAGGGACATCCTCAGACCGCTCGCTCCCGCTGTCTTCGGGCTCAGGTATCGGCGCGAACAGCTCCAGGACCACCTCCTTGACGGTTAGCTGATCCGCCTCGGCCGAAAGAAGTTTTGCACCCTTCAGGGTGCGGAAGATATGCCTCGCGACACTGATCGCTGATTCCTGCATCAGCTCCTCTCGCTCGTGCAACTCGACCTTCAAGGCCGAGGGGCTGTGAGGATGTGGAGGGAGGGCAGAGCATGCCAACTCAAGGTTCTAGGCCTTCAACGTAGCAGTCTGCTTCTCCCTCTCAGAGGCGAGGGCAAGGAGCTCGCTGGCGGTCTCGGCATCCTGTGAAAGATAGTTCAGTTTGAAGAAGAGCGGTGAGGGGAGGGGTAGGCGAATTCTCACATGAACTTACTATCCCGTCCTTGAGACTCGCGAGGAGACCCTCGAAGACCTCTTGTTTCTCTTTAAGGCGGGCGACCTCGTCGGTCGCAGCCCTGAGCTCGCGCTAAAGTTCCTCCGAGTTCCTCACAACTTGGAGGCATCAGCGCCCAGTCATGTGGGAGAGCTCCATGGCACGAAGCTGGGCTCGTGCACTTTCATGTGCGAGCGCCCGCGATGAGAAATATTTGAAGCCGGCGGCATCCTCCCGGCTGTAGAGCCCAAAGGTCAGGGCGAAGGCATGGCCTCCTCTGGTCTCATGTTCCACCCAGGTGGGGAGGAGAGTCGAGACAGAGGCCCGATTAGCCTCCAGGTCCCAATCGAGCACAGGCTCGCCGATCTCATCTCGGCACTTAGCGCCGAGGCAGAAATTCAGGTGTCCCTCTGATGCGCAAATCTCACACACCGCTATAGGCGGTAGCTAGACTGCGGCACGAAACGGCAGTGTACCGATCGTTCAAGTAATATAAAATGGGAATGAATCCCCAAGTATCGATCTCAAAGGAACACAGTAAGGTGGAGCTATCTATCGAGGAAGGACTAGAGATTGAAGTCTTTTAAGTCGGATGGATGCGGAAACGAGGTTTTTGGATTGTGGAAAATAAAGAGAAAACAATATAACTACTCCTATGCAATGCCGCTATGCAATGCTTCGCTTGGCGGGATGGAGACTAGGCAGGCCTTGAGCGCACTGTGTCGCAAGGGCGGATGGATGAGTAGGCAAGTGGAATCGAACTGGGCAGGCCTTGAGCGCACTGCTTCGTTAGGCGAATGGATTACATGGGACGCTATGCCACGCTTCGCTAGGCGGATGGATGAGTAGGCATGCGGAATGAGGGTCGCAAGCACCTCGTCGACAAGCACGCCACTAGCAATTGCTAGTGCGGCACACGAACGCAGTGGGTGGAGTGGTGGATGAAGCGGTGGCGCATGTCATACACACAAATAACCAAATAGTTTCATAGAAATATGAAATGAACATTACAATTAAAGATCATTGTGCCTATCATCCAGAAATACAAGAATCTACCCTACAATATCATTACAAGTTAAAAGAGAGTAAGAAATCGACCGAATCCGAAGGCTCGTTGTAGATTCACGGTTGGAATCGCCGGGTTGTCAATCCGCATCCAAGCTCAGTCCGCAACTACGTTCGAGGTAGAGGAGGGCAGTCACTACCTCCCAATGGACCCGTGTTCTTCGTCTCACAATCCGCTCGGCTTCAATACATGGCTCCCAAGTGACGATGAAATCTGGGCGGAGATCCTTTCTTTTGAAGCTTGTAGATGACGGAGATGGCCGAGGTGATCTCCGGGCTCAAGATAGGCGTGAAGAATAGTCCCGGAGAACCTCCTGGTGGTGGAAGATGATGCAGGGGGCGGAAGAGGCGAACAGAGCTCGAAAACGGCGGAGCAAAATGATCGCCGACCTAATTTCGTGTGCTGTATATTTATAGAAAACAGGGCGCACGATCAGTGGCACACGATCTGGTGGTCGTGCGCTCTGAAAGTTGGTGATCGTGCGCGTTGTGCCCAAAAACCTGCAAAACAAAACTGCATATAATAATAAATCGCACGACCAGGCGCACGATCGTGCATAGCAAACGCACGACCTAAATCTGAAGGCCACTTTGGGCTGCAAATGAACGCGCACGATCAGCAGCGCACGATCAGCGGCGCACGATCAGTTGGTCGTGCGCGAAGAAAACGCACGATCAGTGGCATTTTAGGCAGAAATTGCCCCCATTCAAACTCCGAGCATCGCACGACCCCTGAAACTGCATGAAAACGTCCAGGGACACTGGAAAACAAGGAATCACACCAAAATGGGCATAAATGTGCACATAGCATGGAATATCAAATATGAATGAAAACATGCCTAAAGTGTAGTGTAAAGACTAGATAATCGGCCCAGATGAGTCTATAAATGTGTATATAAATGGGACTCATCACACCCCCAGACTTACCTGTTTGCGCGTCCCGAGCAAACAAATCCCTCAAGCGGATGAAAAAAATACAAAGCTGGCATAGAAATTGCAAGGGCAGAGTACCATGCGAAGTCGCAAGCTCACGCTCATAAAAATTTAGTAGAAGAAATATTTAATTATGCATAAAAGTATATATTTTTCTAAGAGCGTATCTCTATATTATTATTACTCAGAATCTGAATCGTTGTGAATCATCCGGTCACACGTAGGAAGAAAGTAAACTGATCGCTATGGTGAGCATTACTAAAGATCGGGGCTCGGGACAACCTCCAAAGAAATCCATCAATGACGGTGACCATAAGCTTGCCCGTCCGCACTCTCTCCACTGCACTAGTTTTATTCAATGTACGAATCAGTAGGACTTTAGGTGTAACAGTCCTGCCTAGCCAGACCAGGGCCCCTAGCCCAGAACTGCCGGCACGGACGGCCCAGGCCCATTCTGGGATGGCCTGACCAAGCCCATCCGGGTCACTGGCCCCGCCCTAGGACACTGTACTGCCGGTTCAGCCTGACCACAATTGGTCAACAACAAGACTGCAGGCCGTACACCCCAACCCCTCTCTGGCCTGCCACAGGGCACAACGGGTTGTTGGAGTGGGGCACGAACCCACGCCCTCCCTTTGATGAGAATTGAGCCAGTTAAGCGGCAGCGCGTGGACTTCCCAGGAGGTCACCCATCCCGTGACTCGGGCTGGAGTAGTCACGGGATGGGTGACCTCCTGGGAAGTCCACGCACTACCGCTTAACTAGCTCAATTCTCATCAAAGGGAGGGCGTGGGTTCGTGCCCCCCTCCAACAACCTGTTGTGCCCTGTGGCAGGCCAGAGAGGGGTTGGGGTGTACGACCTGCAGGCTTATTGTTGACCAGTTGTGGTCAGGCTGAACCAGCGGTACACTGTCCTAGGGCGGGGCCAATGACCCGGATGGGCTTGGTCAGGCCATCCCAGAATGGGCCTGGGCCATCGGTGCCGGCAGTTCTGGGCTAGGGGCCCGGGTCTGGCTAGCCAGGACTGTCACAAAGCTCAGTTGGTGATGAGAAGTGAAAGTACTCCGTAGTTAAGCATGCTCGGGCTGGAGTAGTCACGGGATGGGTGACCTCCTGGGAAGTCCACGCGCTGCCGCTTAACTGGCTCAATTCTCATCAAAGGGAGGGCGTGGGTTCGTGCCTCCCTCCAACAACCCGCTGTGCCCTGTGGCAGGCCAGAGAGGGGTTGTGGTGTACGACCTGCAGGCTTGTTGTTGACCAGTTGTGGTCAGGCTGAACCGTCGGTACAGTGTCCTAGGGCGGGGCCAGTGACCCGGATGGGCTTGGTCAGGCCGTCCCAGAATGGGCCTGGGCCGTCGGTGCCGGCAGTTCTGGGCTAGGGGACCGGGTCTAGCTAGCCAGGACTGTTACAAAAAGTGCACTTTTTGTAACAGTCCTGGCTAGCTAGACCCGGGCCCCTAGCCCAGAACTGCCGGCACCGACGGCCCAGGCCCATTCTGGGACGGCCTGACCAAGCCCATCCGGGTCACTGGCCCCGCCCTAGGACACTGTACCGACGGTTCAGCCTGACCACAACTGGTCAACAACAAGCCTGCAGGCCGTACACCCAGCTCAGTTGGTGTTGAGAAGTGAAAGTACTCCGTAGTTAAGCGTGCTCGGGCTAGAGTAGTCACGGGATGGGTGACCTCCTGGGAAGTCCACGCGCTGCCGCTTAACTGGCTCAATTCTCATCAAAGGGAGGGCGTGGGTTCATGCCCCCCTCCAATAACCCGTTGTGCCCTGTGGCAGGCCAGAGAGGGGTTGGGGTGTACGACCTGCAGGCTTGTTGTTGACCAGTTGTGGTCAGGCTGAACCAGCGATACAGTGTCCTAGGGCGGGGCCAATGACCCGGATGGGATTGGTCAGGCCGTCCCAGAATGGGCCTGGGCCGTCGGTGCCGGCAGTTCTGGGCTAGGGGCCCGGGTCTGGCTAGCTAGGACTGTCACAAAGCTCAGTTGGTGATGAGAAGTGAAAGTACTCCGTAGTTAAGCATGCTCGGGCTGGAGTAGTCACGGGATGGGTGACCTCCTGGGAAGTCCACGCGCTGCCGCTTAACTGGCTCAATTCTCATCAAAGGGAGGGCGTGGGTTCGTGCCTCCCTCCAACAACCCGCTGTGCCCTGTGGCAGGCCAGAGAGGGGTTGTGGTGTACGACCTGCAGGCTTGTTGTTGACCAGTTGTGGTCAGGCTGAACTGGCGGTACAGTGTCCTAGGGCGGGGCCAGTGACCCGGATGGGCTTGGTCAGGCCGTCCCTGAATGGGCCTGGGCCTTCGGTGCCGGCAGGTCTGGGCTAGGGGCCCGGGTCTAGCTAGCCAGGACTGTTACAAAAAGTGCACTTTTTGTAACAGTCCTGGCTAGCTAGACCCGGGCCCCTAGCCCAGAACTGCCGGCACCGACGGCCCAGGCCCATTCTGGGACGGCCTGACTAAGCCCATCCGGGTCACTGGCCCCGCCCTAGGACACTGTACCGACGGTTCAGCCTGACCACAACTGGTCAACAACAAGCCTGCAGGCCGTACACCCAGCTCAGTTGGTGATGAGAAGTGAAAGTACTCCGTAGTTAAGCGTGCTCGGGCTGGAGTAGTCACGAGATGGGTGACCTCCTGGGAAGTCCACGCGCTGCCGCTTAATTGGCTCAATTCTCATCAAAGGGAGGGCGTGGGTTCGTTCCCCCCCTCCAACAACCCGCTGTGCCCTGTGGCTAGGCCAGAGAGGGGTTGGGGTGTACGGCCTGCAGGCTTGTTGTTGACCAGTTGTGTTCAGGCTGAACCGGCGGTACAGTGTCCTAGGGCGGGGCCAGTGACCCGGATGGGCTTGGTCAGGCCGTCCCAGAATGGGCCTGGGCCGTCGGTGCCAGCAGTTCTGGGCTAGGGGCCCGGGTCAGGCTAGCCAGGACTGTTACATTAGGTATAAGACATGGCTTGGGTTTCGGTAGGATATACAATGATAAACATGAAGGCTTACGCACGAAACCCAATTGAGTTACTGCAACAAAGCTAACCAAGCTGCCACAATACGCGCGGGTGCACCACACCCCCAGACTTGAACTTGAAAACATGGGTGTGTGCACCGCCTACTCCCAAAATATGTCTATCAAAGATTTTAGGCTCATTTCTTTTTTTTTTTCCATTTTTTCTTTTTCTCTTCTTTTCATTTTTTTTATTTTCATCTTTTTTTCTTCTTTTAACTATTTTCAGCACAAATTCAAAAGAAGTACATCCACATTTCCAAATTAACATTACCACATCAACATCCCCCAAAATAAATGTGAAAACAGCTAAAGATCAGCTTTGGGCATGCGACTAGGATCGACTTTTTGGCCTTGGTAAGAAAGCGGTGGAGCTGAATCAAAGGACGGGGTAGGCACAAAATGGGCTAGCGAGGAATAAATGATAGGAATGGTACACAAAGCTCAACCTGGCCAAAATGATGGCCTACGTCATGCTCACGCACTGAACTAACCTATGACAATGCTTCAAGAGTCGCTTGGGGGCAAGTTCTTAGCCACCGAGAAAGAAAATCCTTCCTCCCGACTCGAGCAATACGAATCTAGCAAAAGTCTACACACAACCCTACGCCACCGTTTGATTCACACCGGATTCACCACTTCTGAGTAGAATTAACAATATTTACGCAAATAGAAAAATATAAAACTATAAGCATAAGGAAAAATTAATTCTACGCGAGACGGAAGCGCTCGACTAGGGGCACTATGGGAGTCAATATTTTACTCCGTCTCACAATCCTAATCCAGCACAATGATTTTCCAAATCACACAAAATGAAATGAGTTCAGCTCAAGACGTGTCAACAGCTAAGTGCACACTCAAGTGGGTGTAGTGGTGTTCGGTGCATATGAAACAACACTAAATAACTGAAATTAAAATACTTCTAGTATGCTAATGATATGTGCACGTGCAGTGGTTAACATATAGCGGCTCTCCCCCAGACTTAATCTAAGCAATAGATACAATTGATGTAATCATGAAAATTGAATAAAAGGCCAGGGGAAGAAAAGTTACCCATGCTCAGAAATGAGCATACCAGAAGATTGGCGTGTAAACTAAGACAAAGAGCAGCTTCCGCCATCCAGAAGATGAACCTGCAGGGGTCAGCTCCGCAAAAACAAAAGGAAATATACAAACTAAAAAGAAATGCAACTAACTAAACCGACAACATAAAAAAAAATGCAAGAAAAGGGAAGATAACTACTGGGGTTATTGTCCTCCCAGCACGACTTATTCAAATTTAAAATAGTTCTAGCTAATGGGTCTATGAAAGAAAAGTGCACAGGTAACTGTTCTAATATCCCTGTTGGTAACGGGTACCGATACGGCGATAAAATAGTTATCCCTCTACCTAAATAAAAATACCTGCTCATCACAGGTAGAGGAAGCAGAAAGTAAGAAGGGGAGAAGGAGTACTCCTCACACATCTCACCAAAAACATCCTTGCCCAGCAAGGTGTCGTCTTCATGGAGGTGGTAGGAGGAAAAGGTAATGAGTGAGGTTTCCACTATGGAGGAGGGGTCAACCTCCTCACATATGAGGATACACTCCTCATTGACTTGAGCAAAAAGCTCCAAGTCCTCCTGAAGTACCTGTGAAGATTCAACCTGCACAGGCTCAGATGAAGAAGGGGGTTCAAGAAATAAAAGAGAAGAATGACATAAATAAAAATCAAGCGGGGGAGTGGTCCCGGTCACACTCCCAGTAGGATCCAAGGATAGATCACTGTCGGTATCATATGAGTCATAGCGAGGGGGATCCGGGAGCTCAAGGTCCTCAGTGGTGAGGTGGACCTCCTCGTCCAAAAAGGAAGTGCAAACCTCCTCATCAGGAAAGGAATCCTCCTCATCCCACCTCGGTGCATCATCGTGTTCCAAGAAGTCACACTCCCCATTGGAAAGAATAACATCCTCGTCCCACCTTGACGCAACCTCAGGCTCCGGCTGAACCTCCTGCACAACATCATCAACCAACTCACAAAGGATAGGAGTAGAAAATTCTTGCAAAGAAGGCGGAGGAACAACCGTAATAACATCATCAGAGAAAATATAAACAGGTTCCTCCGGGGGTGAATCCAAAAGAGGAGATGGAAGCAAAGGGAGAGGAATCTCCACCACATCATCACACTGAGCAGTCGAAAGTCTGATGGGAATATCCGCAGAAGTCCCCCATAGACAAGGTGGTACTGCGAACTCATCATCAGAATCAGAAGGGGCAACCAAATGAGAGGTGGATGGAATGACACGAATATCTGGTTCGTCATCCATCTCCATCTGGCGCTGGAATTCTGCACAGTCTTTCAACGCATGCTCGGTGCTACGACAACACAAACATAATTTTCTATTCATCGTCAGTCCTTGCGGGGCCGGTGAGGAATACAAAAATGATGGAAGTGGCAAAGAAGAGTAACCATAAGACTTGGGTACAGGGTATGAAGAGTCGTAGGAAAACAATGCTCCGTGCACTGAACCACGAGAGTTATGCTTACCATCTTCAGTGGGTCATTCATCACTACAATGCCTAGCATCCCCACACCATTTGCAACGTACATTCAGATGAGCAAACATGGTGCAAAGGAAGATTTCACCAAACAGAAAATTCTAAGCAAGAATTGACTAAACACAAACAATAAAATTGAAAACCTGCTTTAGAAAAAAAAATGCAAAAAAAAAAGATTATAAACAAAGAAATTAAAAGATTCTACTTATAAAAAAATACATAAAATGGTATAAAAAAAAGAAAAGGGCTTCTATCTTACAGCTCTCCCTCTCTAGAAAACTCACATGACCGTGTTCCCCGGCAACGGCGCCAAAAACTTGATGCGCAAATCTCACACACCGCTATAGGCGGTAGCTAGACTGCGGCACGAAACGGCAGTGTACCAATCGTTCAAGTAATATAAAATGGGAATGAATCCCCAAGTATCGATCTCAAAGGAACACAGTAAGGTGGAGCTATCTATCGAGGAAGGACTTGAGATTGAAGTCCTTTAAGTCGGATGGATGCGGAAACGGGGGTTTTGGATTGTGGGAAATAAAGAGAAAACACTATAACTACTCCTATGCAATGCCGTTATGCAATGCTTCGCTTGGCGGGATGGAGACTAGGCAGGCCTTGAGCGCACTGCGTCGCAAGGGCGGATGGACGAGTAGGCCAGTGAAATCGATCTGGGCAGGCCTTGAGCGCACTGCTTCGTTAGGCGAATGGATTCCACGGGCCGCTATGCCACGCTTCGCTAGGCGGATGGACGAGTAGGCATGCGGAATGAGGGTCACAAGCACCTCGTCGACAAGCACGCCACTAGCAATTGCTAGTGCGACACACAAACGCAGTGGGTGGAGTGGTGGATGAAGCGGTGGCGCATCTCATACACACAAATAACCAAATACTTTCATAGAAATATGAAATGAACATTACAATTAAAGATCATTGTGCATATCATCCAGAAATACAAGAATCTACCCTACAATATCATTACAAGTTGAAAGAGAGTAAGAAATCGACCGAATCCGAAGGCTCGTTGTAGATTCACGGTTGGAATCGCGGGGTTGTCAATCCGCGTCCAAGCTCGGTCCGCAACTACGTCTGGGGTAGAGGAGGGCTATCACTACCTCCCAATGGACCCGTCTTCTTCGTCTCACGATCCGCTTGGCTTCAATACATGGCTCCCAAGCTTGACGATGAAATCTGGGCGGAGATCCTTTCTTTTGAAGCTTGTAGATGACGGAGATGGCCAAGGTGATCTCCGGGCTCAAGATAGGCGTGAAGAATAGTCCCGGAGCACCTCCTGGTGGTGGAAGATGATGCAGGGGGCGGAAGAGGCGAACAGAGCTCGAAAACGGCGGAGCAAAATGACCGTCGACCTAATTTTGCGGGCTGTATATTTATAGAAAACAGGGCGCACGATCAGTGGCGCACGATCTGGTGGTCGTGCGCACTAAAAGTTGGTGATCGTGCGCGCTGTGCCCGAAAACCTGCAAAACAAAACTGCAGAAAATAATAAATCGCACGACCAGGCGCACGACCGTGCGTAGCAAACGCACGACCAAAATCCGAAGGCAACTTTGGGCTGCAAATGAACGCGCACGATCAGTTGGTCGTGCGCGAAGAAAACGCACGATCAGTGGCATTTTAGGCAGAAATTGCACCCAACCAAACTCCGAGCATCGCACGACCCCTGAACCTGCATGAAAACGTCCAGGGCCACTGGAAAACAAGGAATCACACCAAAATGGGCATAAATGTGCACATTGCATGGAATATCAAATATGAATGAAAACATGCCTAAAGTGTAGTGAAAAGTCTAGATAATCGGCCCAGATGAGTCCATAAATGTGTATATAAATGAGACTCATCACCCTCTAGGACGGGTGCGCTCGAGCCACCAGCGCCTCCCTCGGAGTCCTTCCCAGCTCCCTTGTCGGCCGATGGGACCACCATGGGGCGGGCCTGATTAGGTCCTCGACGGCACCCTTCCTCTTCTCTTGATGCAGGGGCTTCGTCTTCTTGGGGGATGGCAGCGGGTGGGTCGAGCTGCGGCTCACGAGTGCGTGCCGCTTTTTCGAAAGGGAGAAAGTGTTGGGGGCACTCTGGCATGCCTCAACGGCTGCGGAGGCGAGTGGGAAGCTGGAGGAGAGGGTCCCAACGCTTGCATGGGGTGGATGGAGTGGAAGATCTTGCTCCCCTGCGAGTGGTGATTGCAATAAGTTAGTAAAAGAAAGAAGGAGAAGGCGACATGAGTAGCGAGTGCGAGTCAATCCTGCTCCGGGTGCCGCAGGGGTTAGCAAATCGACATTCCATCGGAGGTAAGCGACCTCAAAGTTTGTCGACATGAAATTGAAGAGATCAGCTTCAGGGCCGCTGAGTGTAGGTGGGCGGTAGGTCACCTCATCGCGTTGTATGGAACAGAAGGGGACTTTGCCGAAAGGCCCCTTCACCAGCACGAACTTTTGCAGCTAATAGTGGATCTTATTGATTGTCTCATGAACCTTAGCATGATTGCTCGCGAAGAAGGCGGTTCCGTCCTTGTTCTCCCGGAAGGAGAACAACTTGCGGAAGAACGGCAAGCTGAACTTGATTCGCTCGTCTCTCAGATAGCAGGCAAAGGCCACTATCATAGCGATCGAGTTCGGGGTCATCTGACCCGGGATCACGCCGAAATATTTGAATATGTGGCGAGTTCACAAAACGCGATTAGAAAGGGATTTTATGCGAGTATGGAAAGGGGAGCGAAGGAGCGAGCGAGTACCTGGCTGACCTCCGGCCAGATAGGGATCCGCAGGCTGACCTCAAAATGGGTCGTAGGGATGGCGAGCTCCTCCACGTAGAGGTCATTGATGTAACATCTCGACTTTTATTGGGTCACTAGACCCTAGTGAGCCCAATAAAAGTAGACCCGAATGATTGAAAATGACCCGATATAGGATTGTGTACTAGGAGACTACGATCTGACTTATGTCAGTTCTGTTAGACTCGTATAATCGATACGAGTGCAATGGAACTCGTTCCATTCCAATCCGAGGTCGTTTGGAGAAAACGGTCGTTTTGAGTATTGTTGTGCCCCGTGTAACACCCCAAAAATCGTAGTCCAGCGAGGTAGGCGGAGTGGTAGCGTCGCGCTCGGAATAGGCTGAAAATTCCATAGCAGGTTCTTCGCGCACGCTCACTGGCCTCCTTCGCGCACGACCAGTGGTCGTGCGCCTGATCATGCGTTAATTCCCAGGGGATGAAGGTTGGCTGATCGTGTAGTGCGCACGATCAGGGGTTGTTGGCCGCGCATGAACACTGACCGTGCGCCGCTGCTCGTGCGCACTATTTATTCTGCTCCGCGAAAAGTGACGGGGATGATGATCCGGCCGTCCAAAAATCTTGGGATTTGATCCAACGGCTGCGATGGTTGGCTGGGGGGTTTTAGGTCTTGGTAGAGGAGTTAAACCCTCATATTTCCAAGTCATTTCTCTCTCTTAGGTTGGAGAAAGGAGGAGGAGGCAAGGAGGAAGGAGAAGGGGAATCCGCCATTGCCGGAGCTTCGGAGCTCCGTTCGCCGATCCGAGACCGGCAACGCGTAGAGGGCGTCGAGGCGCTTCTTCTCCACCGTTTGTTTGCAAGCTTCTCATGGCTAGGAGGAGATCTCAAAAGGTAACAACATTTCTCCTCCCGGTCTTTAGGATGCGTGCATGGCATCCCTTTAATTTCTTCATTTTGGCACCGGATCCGTCGAGTGGGAGGGATCCGGGTCGCCTTGGTTCTAAAGGAACCATCGGGTTGATTAAGTCCATCCCCGACATGATTTGCACTAGAGGTCCGCTCCGTTAGCGGATTAGGCATTGTGGGTGAAGCCAGATTTGTGGTCGTTGGTCCGATTCGGTGATGTTGATTTACGCGCATTTTAGGGGTTTTGTTAGAAATCCGAATACGGCGAACTCGTCATTGTGATGCCCTTGTAGCTTCGTGTGGTAACGAATGTTGGGTTTAGGGCGGAGAAATAATGTGCAGAGTATGGGGCTTGTGATGCCTAGTGTTGTGCGAAGGCGCGATTGGTCTTTGTGGTCGGCTGGCTATCCCGTGAAGACTGAGATTCACGTGTGGAGAGTGTCCCGACAAGATTAGTCCCTTCGATTGTTGACTGACAAGAATGTCTGTGCTACGGATGAGTCCGTTGACGGTCGCCAGGCGAGGCAATCGGTGGACGTTGTCCCGAGAGTAAGTCCAGGGCCTTGGGATATTTTGGTTAGCCAGAATTCTTAGTATCGGTCTTGGTGTGTTGTTGGCGGCCCGAGCGTGTGAGCTGTTAGACAAGCCCGATGGCATGGTGAGCCAGGCGAGGTGGGTCTCTGCAAGAGCTCTTGGCCTTGGGTTATGATGCCCTTGCGGGGAAATGATAAGTACCCTTGTGTTTGTGATGTGATGATGATGTATGATGATGTGATAGATTCATACGCTTTAGGGTGCCTTGGGTGAAACCCGGGTTTGCATTCATTTTGCATTGATAGGCCCCTTTTATTACCTGCTCAACATAGAAACGTGGATGATGTTTGTGACACTCATGCCTGTATTTATGTTGCTTTTCTTTATGTACATTTGCATAGGAAGTGCTGACTTGCAGGGTGAAGTAGTTCCCCGGGGTCCGCTAGGACGGCCGGGAGGAGGGATGTTGTTACACCGTTTGTGGTCAGCCATAGCTGACACTCGTTTACCGCTCTTTGTGATTTGGTTGCAGGGCAAGAATCGCAGGCTGGACCCAGCGCGCCGGCCAAAAAGGCCTAAAGCCTCATGAAGTGTTTACCTTGTCTTCATGCACTTCTATTATTACATTTTGTTGTAACCGGCTTGCATGCCGAGGTAGTATCTGTCCCCTTTTGTTGGGACGCCCTTTTGTGTTGAATGTTTGGTGTTTTGGACTATGGTTTTGTATGGCCTTAAGGCCAGTTGGACTCCTATGTAGTGTGGACAATCTCTGTGTTTTATGTTTGTTTCCGCTGTGTTATCTGAGTTTTGAGAATGGGTAGTTAATATCATCTTTTAATACTGATGCTGTGGCGATTATATGCTGTGGGGTCCCGGCCGGACCCATATTATATGATCATTGCAGGGGAGGTGTTACAATTTGGTATCAGAGCTAGGTTTGAGTATTCTTGCGAGGTCTAGTGTATTTGGATCGCGTAAGAGATTGTCCACATAGGAGTACTGTGCGGGATCATGAGTATCCCTGCATTTGAGTCTTGCGAATAGTGCTTGATAAGTCTTTTTCCTTACTTATGCTAGGATGTTGGCGACGATGCGGGGACGTCGAGGAGGCAAGAGGAGCCTTCGGGAAGCAGTGCGACTGCTCCGGGCCTCGTGAATGTGGGCCTGTCCCCGGCTGATTTCTGTCGCATGCTAGCGGAAGCAATGGTAGCGGCCCAAGCTGGAGCGATGCCACGGGTTCCGACACTGGTGGTGCAAGTTGCGACTCCTGTTACTCCGGCGGCTACGCCGGCTACACCGAATGTCGAAGTGAGGCAAGCAGAGCCAATTGCGGAGAGAGCTATTCCGATGGGTGATCGATTCATGAAATACTTCTTGAGTTTCCACCCTCCGACATTCAAGGGAGTGGGCACTCCAACGGATGCCGAGGATTGGCTTTCAAGGATCCAGGAGCTCTTGAAGGCAGCTGAGACCCCAGCTGAGAGGCAGTCTCACTTTGCGAGTTTCATGTTGGAGGGCGATGCAAAGTTGTGGTGGGTGAACCATAACGGTCGCTATTTTGTTGGGCGTGTTCCGACCATGGAGGAGTTCGGGAATGCTTTCCTAAAGCGATGTATTCCAGCTTCGACAAGGTTAGCACTGCAGCGGCAGTTTCTGCATTTGGTGCAGCGGGAGAAGACAGTGGATGAATATCTGCAAGAGTTCACTCGTTTGGGTCGTTATGCGGGAATGACCATGGCAGATGATGAAGAGAGGGATAATCTCTTCTATCAAGGGTTGAGAGAAAATTTAAGGCAACCACTCATAGCCTTGAAGAATGCGGGATTCAATGAATTGGTCGAAGCCGCTCGCACACTGGAGAGCGACTTGGAGCGAACCCAACGACGAAAGGGTGTTGCGGCAAAGCAGGGAGAAGGAAAGCCTTCTCAGTCCCAGTCTCAGTGGAAGTCTGAGGGCAGCCGATGGAAGAAGAATCCCCGTCCTAGTAGGCCTGGGAAGAGAAGTGGCGCACCTTCGGGAGAGTTCCGCTCCAAAGGTCCGTTTACTTGTTACAGGTGCGGCAAGGTGGGTCACATAAGTCGGTTTTGTACCGAGGGCAGAGCTGAGCAGGAGCCGAGGAAGGAACAATCGGTGCGTTCTGGTCCTAGTGTTGCACAGAAGGGGAAAGCAGCGGAGTCAAGTGCTTCGCGGTTCCCTCCAGTGCAGCCGAGAGCGTATAATCTTGGGCAGCAGGAGGCGATACGTCAACCCGACGTGGTGACAGGTACGAAAAGTTTAAATTTTCGTTTGTTATTATAGTGTAGGTTGCGGCCTTTTATGTTTATTTTTTTTTGCACGTGGTTAGGTTTCGTGCTAGTTTCGGGCTACCCCTCTCGAGTGTTGTTCGACACGGGGGCGTCACACTCTTTTCTTGCGGAAAGTTTTATCCGGAAGATTGGTGCTAAGTCCGTAGAGGCAGAAGTGGAGCTGAGTGTGCGTATGCCGAATGGGTCTTTCATGACTACCATGAGGAAGGGACGCATTGTGATGCAAATTGGCGATTATGATTTCGTGTTGGTAGCAGCGATTCTGCCACTAGCCGAATTCGACGTTATCTTAGGGATGGACTGGCTTGAAGCACAACGAGCTAGTATCGACTGCCAGTTGAAGGTGGTAACCCTGAGAGGTGAAGGTAGAGCAGAGGTCAAGTTTGAAGGCCTAAGCGGAGTTGCTTGCTCCCTGATTTCCGCCGTGTAAATGAGGCGTGCGGTAAACCAAGGAGGCGAGGCGTTTTTGACTTTGTTGGAGACTCACTCCACAAAGTTGGCCATTGGAGAAGTTCCGGTGGTGGAAGAATTTGAGGACGTATTCCCCGAGGAGCTTCCAGGAGCACCTCCTCAGCGTGAGATCGATTTTTCGATCGAGTTGGTACCGGGTGCGAGGCCGGTGTCGCGTCCTCCGTTTAGGATAGCACCGAAGGAACTGGCCGAGTTAAAGGTTCAGTTGCAAGAGTTGTTAGAGCAAGGGTACATTAGGCCCAGCTCTTCACCGTGGAGCGCGCCGGTATTGTTTGTGAAGAAAAAGGACGGAAGTATGCGGTTGTGCATTGACTACCGTGAGTTAAATAAGTTGACCGTCAAGAATAAATATCCGATTCCCCGAATCGATGATTTGTTCGACCAGTTAGTGGGGTCGGTGGTGTACTCCAAGTTGGATTTGAAATCAGGGTACTACCAGTTGAAGATTCGAGAAGAGGACGTTGCCAAGATAGCGTTTGGGACTCGGTATGGACACTACGAGTTTTCAGTGATGCCGTTCGGACTGACGAACACGCCTTCTGTCTTCATGGATCTGATGAACCGGGTTTTTCGACCGTTTCTAGATTCGTTCATGGTGGTGTTTATTGATGACATTTTGGTGTACTCAAAAACAGAGGCAGAGCATGAGTCTCACTTGAGGCAAGTATTGCAGACTATAAGGGAGAATCATCTTTATGCTAAGTTCTCAAAATGCGAATTTTGGATCGAGAAGGTGGCTTTCTTGGGTCACGTAATTAGTGGAGATGGGGTGGCAGTAGATCCAGCGAAGATTGAAGCTATTAGGGATTGGCCTGTATTGAGAACCGTGGCGGAAGTCCGGAGCTTCCTTGGACTAGCCAGTTATTACAGAAGGTTCGTGGAGAACTTTTCGCGGATGGCGTTGCCCCTCACCACTCTCACTCGCAAGGACCAAAGGTTCGTATGGAAACCGGAGTGTGCCCGTGCATTTGAGAATTTGAAGGAAAGGTTGATGTCTGCTCCAATCCTTAGTCTTCCTAGTGGGACGGAAGGATTTCAGATTTTCAGCGACGCGTCAGGTTGCGGGTTGGGTTGCGTACTGGTGCAGCACGGCAAGGTGATCGCTTATGGGTCAAGGCAGTTAAAGACTCATGAGAGGAATTATCCCGTCCATGATCTGGAGTTGGCGGCGGTAATCTTTGCGCTAAAATTGTGGCGGCACTACGTTTATGGTGCGAAGGTGGAGATCTTCACGGATCACAAAAGCCTGAGGTATCTTCTAGACCAAAAGGATTTGAATATGCGCCAGCGTAGATGGGTCGAGTTCCTTGGGGACTACGACGTGGATATTCAGTATACGCCGGGTAAAGCCAACGTGGTGGCGGATGCCTTGAGTAGGAAGTACTCCGGGCAAGGTATTTGGATGGAGGCGCATAACGAGCGTTTGATTCGAGACTTGGAGTCTCTTGACATTTCTTGTGTGGAAAGAGGCGAGTCTGGCGTGGCTCGTTTGAACTGGATGGAAATGCAGTATGACTTAACGGATCGAATCCGAGAGGCGAAGAGCGCAGATGAAGAGTGCCAACAGTGGGCGTTGGAGGCTCAACAAAGCGAAGGCACGGCTTTGGACATGGTTGGTGGGATTCTGAAGAGAGACGGAAGGATCTGTATTCTGCGCTTTGGCAAGCTTCGAGAGGAGTTGATATTTGAATCTCACTTTACGAAGTACTCGGTTCATCCAGGAAGTACAATGATGTACACGGATATGAAGAAATCTTTCTGGTGGCCTGGGATGAAGTGGGATGTAGCCGAGTATGTGAGTCGGTGTCAGACGTGCGCCTTGGTGAAGGCTGAGTGCCAAAGGCCCGGCGGGTTCTTGAAGCCTCTCCCTATTCTCGAATGGAAGTTCGATGACATCTCCATGGATTTTGTACATGGGTTGCCTCGATCGCAGCAAGGTAACGATTAGATTTGGGTGATAGTGGATCGCCTGACCAAGGTTGCTCACTTCATTCCGAATCAGAAGGGCGATAGCGTGGAGAAGCTCGTGGAGCTCTATGTTCGAAACATTGTGCGGTTGCACGGGATTCCGAAGAGCATCGTTAGTGATCGCGATGGGCGTTTCACTTCGAAGGACTGGAGGCTAGTACAGAAGAGCTTAGGCACAAAGCTCAAGTTTAGTACCGCGTTCCATCCGCAGACCGATGGTCAGACGGAGAGAACGAACCGTACGTTGGAGGACATGTTGAGAATGTGTGCTCTCGACTTTGGTAAAGGTTGGGAAGACCACCTTTTCATGGTGGAGTTCGCATATAACAATAGCTTCCAGGCGAGTATCAAAATGGCGCCCTATGAAGCTTTGTATGGAAGGA
Organism: Dactylorhiza incarnata; assembly: GCA_033032865.1. Taxonomy (NCBI): domain Eukaryota; kingdom Viridiplantae; phylum Streptophyta; class Magnoliopsida; order Asparagales; family Orchidaceae; genus Dactylorhiza; species Dactylorhiza incarnata. The sequence continues at coordinate 3,181,207 of JAWHQI010000039.1, read as the reverse complement.
AGTGTCGAACGCCGATGTCTTGGGCAGAGGTGGGAGACACTGAGCTTTTGGGAAAGCAAGCGGTGGAAGATGCTTGCGAGATTGTGCGGACGATTCAGGAGCGCATGAAGGTTGCTCAGGATCGACAAGCGAAGTATTTCAACGCGCGCCACAGAAATGTGGAGTTTGTAGTGGGCGACATGGTCTACCTGAAGATCAAGCCGTTCAAGTGTGTTTCGCGGGTGCGGCGACTCAAGAAGTTGAGTCCGCGGTATCTGGGTCCATTCGAGGTCATGGAATGTATAGGCGAAGCAGCCTATCGTTTGGTGTTATCTGCAGAGCTGAGTGGATTACATGATGTCTTCCACGTCTCTGTGTTGAGGAAAGCTCTGGTGGAGCCGAGCGTCGTAGTCGAAGCGGCAACGGTGCCGGTGATGGAGGATTTGGGGACGAGGGTTCGTTCGGTTGGCGTGGAGGATTCAGAAGTCCGACAGTTGCGCAACAAGTAAGTCAAACTTGTAAAGGTGCGATGGGACAACTGCGGGCGAGACGAATTCTCTTGGGAGCGTGAGCAAGCGATGCGGGAGGATTTCCCGGAACATTTTGCTCCAGGTATGCTTTATGATTTTTCCTGTTTAAATTCTGAAATTTCGAGGACGAAATTCTTTTAAGGGGGGGTGGAGTTGTAACACCCCAAAAATCGTAGTCCAGCGAGGTGGGCGGAGTGGTAGCGTCGCGCTCGGAATAGGCTAAAAATTCCATAGCAGGTTCTTCGCGCACGCTCACTGGCCTCCTTCGCGCACGACCAGTGGTCGTGCGCCTGATCGTGCGTTAATTCCCAGGGGATGAAGGTCGGCTGATCGTGTAGTGCGCACGATCAGGGGTTGTTGGCCGCGCACGATCACTGACCGTGCGCCGCTGCTCGTTCGCACTGTTTATTCTGCTCCGCGAAAAGTGACGGGGATGACGATCCGGCCGTCCAAAAATCTTGGGATTTGATCCAACGGCTGCGATGGTTGGCTGGGGGGTTTTAGGTCTTGGTAGAGGAGTTAAACCCTCATATTTCCAAGTCATTTCTCTCTCTTAAGTTGGAGAAAGGAGGAGGAGGCAAGGAGGAAGGAGAAGGGGAATCCGCCATTGCCGGAGCTTCGGAGCTCCGTTCGCCGATCCGAGACCGGCAACGCGTAGACGGAGTCGAGGCGCTTCTTCTCCACCGTTTGTTTGCAAGCTTCTCATGGCTAGGAGGAAATCTCAAAAGGTAACGACATTTCTCCTCCCGGTCTTTAGGATGCGTGCATGGCATCCCTTTAATTTCTGCATTTTGGCACCGGATCCGTCGAGTGGGAGGGATCCGGGTCGCCTTGGTTCAAAAGGAACCATCGGGTTGATTGAGTCCGTCCCCGACATGATTTGCACTAGAGATCCGCTCCGTTAGCGGATTAGGCATTGTGGGTGAAGCCGGATTTGTGGCCGTTGGTCCGATTCGGTGATGTTGATTTACGCGCATTTTAGGGGTTTTGTTAGAAATCCGAATACGGCGAACTCGTCGTTGTGATGCTCTTGTAGCTTCGTGTGGTAACGAATGTTGGGTTTAGGGCGGAGAAATAATGTGCAGAGTATGGGGCTTGTGATGCCTAGTGTTGTGCGAAGGCGCGATTGGTCTTTGTGGTTGGCTGGCTATCCCGTGAAGACTGAGATTCACGTGTGGAGAGTGTCCCAGCAAGATTAGTCCCTTCGATCGTTGACTGACGAGAATGTCTGTGCTACGGATGAGTCCGTTGACGGTCGCCAGGCGAGGAAAGCGGTGGACATTGTCCCGAGAGTAAGTCCAGGGCCTTGGGATGTTTTGGTTAGCCAGAATTCTTAGTATCGGTCTTGGTGTGTTGTTGGCGGCCCGAGCGTGTGAGCTGTTAGACAATCCCGATGGCATGGTGAGCCAGGCGAGGTGGGTCTCAGCAAGAGCTCTTGGCCTTGGGTTATGATGCCCTTGCGGGGAAATGATAAGTACCCTTGTGTTTGTGATGTGATGATGATGTATGATGATGTGATAGATTCATACGCTTTAGGGTGCCTTGGGTGAAACCCGGGTTTGCATTCATTTTGCATTGATAGGCCCCTTTTATTACATGCTCAACATAGAAACGTGGATGATGTTTGTGACACTCATGCCTATATTTATGTTGCTTTTCTTTATGTACATTTGCATACGAAGTGCTGACTTGCAGGGTGAAGTAGTTCCCCGGGGTCCGCTAGGACGGCCGGGAGGAGGGATGTTGTTACACCGTTTGTGGTCAGCCATAGCTGACCCTCGTTTACCGCTCTTTGTGATTTGGTTGCAGGGCAAGAATCGCAGGCTGGACCCAGCGCGCCGGCCAAAAAGGCCTAAAGCCTCTTGAAGTGTTTACCTTGTCTTCATGCACTTCTATTATTACATTTTGTTGTAACCGGCTTGCATGCCGAGGTAGTTTAGGTAAAACTACTATCTGTCCCCTTTTGTTGGGACGCCCTTTTGTGTTGAATGTTTGGTGTTTTGGACTGTGGTTTTGTATGGCCTTAAGGCCAGTTGGACTCCTATGTAGTGTGGACAATCTCTGTGTTTTATGTTTGTTTCCGCTGTGTTGTCTGAGTTTTGAGAATGGGTAGTTAATATCATCTTTTAATACTGATGCTGTGGCGATTATATGCTGTGGGGTCCCGGCCAGACCCATATTATATGATCATTGCAGGGGAGGTGTTACACGCCGCAACTAAGTCATTGGGGGTACGGTGACCAAACATACTCCGATTCGACTTCCGTCAGTTCCGTTAAACTCGTATAATCGATACGAGTGTAATTGAACGTGCTCCATTCCAATCCGAGGTTGTTTGGAGAAAACGACCGTTTTGAGTATTGTTGTGCTCCGCAACTAAGTCGTTGGGGGTACGATGACCAAACGTACTCCAATTTGACTTCTGCCAGTTCCGTTAGACTCGTATAATCGATACGAGTGTAATGGAACTCGTTCCATTCCAATCCAAGGTCGTTTGGAGAAAACGACCATTTTGAGTATTGTTGTGCACCGCAACTAAGTCGTTGGGGTACGGTGACCAAACGTACTCCGATTTGACTTCCGTCAGTTCCGTTAGACTCGTATAATCGATACGAGTGTAATGGAACTTGTTCCATTCCAATCCGAGGTCATTTGGAGAAAACGACCATTTTGAGTATTGTTGTGCGCCACAACTAAGTCGTTGGGGTGCGGTGACCAAACATACTCCGATTCGACTTCCGCTAGTTCCTTTAGACTTTTATAGTCCACACGAACGTCACAGAACTCGTTGCACATCAATCCGAGGTCATACGGAGAATATGCCCATTTTGGATTATGCAGACCGCCTCGGCACAACGCATGAATTACGGAGCGCACAAACTTGGAATCGGCCTCGGTTAATCTTGATGGACCCCCGGGACCATGGAGGACCTCACCCTATGTTGACTTTGGTCAAACCCCCCATCCCAAGCTTGAAAGTTTGGAAAAAGAGAAGAAAAGGGGGGGAGAGATACTCCTCCCCCAAAGGGAGGAGGGCTGCCCATGAGTGGGCAGCCGCAAGGGTAGTGGAGGGGAGGGGGGGGGGGGGGGGGGGGGGGGGGGGGAAGAAAATATCTCCCCCACCCACCCTCCCTTAAGTCCCACACAGTGGGTAAAGTGAAGGAGGGCCCCCTCCTCCCCTATAAAAGGGGAGCCCAACCCCTTCCCTGAGCTCACCCCCCTTCCAACCTCCTCCTCCTGCCCTGCCGGCCAGCCCTTTCCCCGTCCACCGCCAGAGCTCCTCCTAGCCGAGCCACCATGGCCAGCCGCCCCTCAGCCTCCAGAGCCCCTCCTCCACAGGTGGATAGTCCTCTCCCTCCTCCTTCCTACCTCCATGAGGCAAGCCGGCTGACCCCCCCTCCCCCCCCCCCCCCCCCCCCCCCCCCCCCCCCCCCCCCCCCGCACCCCAGACCTCGACCAGGTTCAGGTGGGGGGCTGGCCATGAAACTCGCACCCCTAGCGCTGGTGTTGGCGCTAGGGGAACAGGTCCCCACCCGAGGACCTTAGCTCAGATGGGAGGAGGCGGCAGGGCCGCCGGAGGACGCACCTCCGGCGGCACATTCTCCTTTCTCCCCCTCCCTCCCCGTTTCCTGTACGGGATAAAGGTCAACCCCGGCGGCGCCAGGACGCCGGACACCCGCCAGAGGTTAGCCCCCTCCCCGGTGCCCCAGCCGAGGGTGGTAGGGGAGGCTCCCCCAGCAGAGGAGGTGGCACAGCAAGCCTGCATGGCGCATGCAGGCCGCGCCACCGCCCCTGCCCCCACTTTCTTTGTATTTTTCGACGGTGCCAGGCCGCCGGACCACCACTGGAGTGGTTGCCCCCCCTGCGTGAACTTGTGTGCCCCCACAGTGGATCGGCCCAGATCCGCTATGTGTGTGTGCGGGGGGAGGGGGGGGGGGGGGGGGGGGGGGTACAACGCCCTCCCATCTTTTCCTTTTTGCTAACCGCACCCCAATAGCCCTTCCCCTTATTTATTTTTCTGAGGCTGAACGGGGCATCTCTGGAAAAAACTCCCAACATGAAAAATGTTCCCCACTCAGAGGGGCATCTCCTGTAATTTTTTGAATTTTTTAGGTGGAGTTTTGCTATTTTTAAACCCTTATACAAGGTTTATTTAATGGAGTTAAAAGTCCAAATAAATCCAGTCTCGCACTAGTCCCCTCTACTTATGCTTTCTGTTTATGCTTTTAGTAATCCAGTCACGCACTGGTCACTTTACTTACATTTCTGTTCATTCATTTCTAGTAATTTAGTCTCGCACCGGTCCTTTATTTACTGCTTTCTGTACTTTTAATACTCCAGTCTTGTACTGGCCCTGTTATTTCGGCCCCTGCTTCCGGCCTTTCTTACTGCTTATGTTGCACTTGTGAAATTTTCCGTAGATCTAGGAGTGAACAGGAATCGTACAACTTAGAGTTATAGCCAACAACCAGAAGCACATGAAACAAAATAGTCTTTATTGATTGCAACAGAAATCTTCATTACAGAGCGAGGTATACATGGCGAGACATGATTTCGCTAGTACACAAAACCAAAAGGAAATTACAATGCTGAAGAAAAAGATAATTGGCGGTCTGAACACTGAGAGACCGCCTGACCGCACGAATAGAGAGACCGACTGGCCTAAAGATGAGACCGCACGAACTGACCGCCGGTCACTTGATCAACACCACTGAACTCAGCGACCTTCCGAACTCCTCCACCGATTCTCCCAAACTCCAGCAACCCACACTGCAAGCCGCGAGACCGCCCGAACACTTTAGAAGAAGAGGTGCCCGCTGCTGTCCGCACAATCCACAGAAGCTGCACAAAGGAATTCAATCAGCAAACCGGGCGGTCACAAAAAGAGATCGCGAGTTCTAAGTATGAGTTTAGCTTACACTTGGTGCGATAATTATGCTACAATAGTGACTCCTATATATAGGCGTGGGACCAGATCCAGTCACCACCCTAGAGATAGAGTCACCACCCTCTGACCGCGCGACCAAGACCAGTCAACCCGCGCGGTCAGCAGAGATCGCTCTACGCTTGGTGAGCTCGCCGACTTCAAACCAGACCGGGAGAACACCACTCCCAAGAAGTCGCACGATCATGACATCCGCATAGTCATGTCGCTCACCACCAGTTTTCGCATATACGAGACATCCTACAGAGATCGCGAACACTGCCAAGCCAATTTTTCACTAGTGTCCGCATCTCACCAGCAGGCCGCCAAGGACCAGCTGTGCGAACACAAAAGGGGAGACCGCGCGACTAAGAAACTTAGTCAGCGCGCACCACCAAGAACCCGGACAGTCATCAGACCGCCACCCTGTGCGGTCTACAGCTCAACCCGCACAGTACTGAATGCCAGCTCGCCATGCAGTCACATGAACCAGACCGCGCGGCCTCACCTCAGCACCCTTGGACAGAAAAACGGCGGTCAGGCCGAGTAGACTGGAGACCGCGGCTAGACCAAATAGGTCAGACTGCAGAGATGACCGCAAGGTCGTGCGGTCACACCAGACCGCTCGACAACCTCCCAGACCGCCTGACTTCACACTTCAACATTTTCAACACTCCCCCTTGAAGTGGGAAGTTGAAAACAACCCAAGTAAACTCCTTAGCCGAGTGAACGGCCCCTTCGCCAGCGCCTTTGTGAATATGTCAGCGACGTTGTCCTGACTCCGAACATGCTCGACCGAAAGAGACCCCTCCAGCACCTTCTCCCGAATGAAGTGATGCTCGATCTCAATATGCTTGGTCCTCGCGTGACAAACTGGATTAGTAACCAGTTTGAGAGCACTCTCATTGTCTCCGCGGAGCAGAGTTGGACCTCGAACCTCCTTATGGACATCTCCCACCAACCTCCTAAGCCAGATGGCTTCTTGAGCTGCCAAGGCCGAAGCCTTGTATTCCGCTTTCGTGGTAGAGACAGACACGGAATCCTGCTTCTTGCTGCACCATGATATAGCCGTAGGGCCCGCCATGAAGACGAATCCAGATGTCGACTTCCGATCATCCAAATCTCCCCCGTAATCAGCATCCATGTACCCGTGCACCTCGAAGCCCGCATCCCTCCTGTATAGGAGACCCGTATCCGAGGTCGCCTTGACATACTTCAAAATATTCTTGGCCGCTAGTAGATGAGGCATTCGTGGTTCCGCCATATAACGACTCACCCTGCCAACTGCATACAGAATATCCGGCCTTGTGATCGTCAGATAAATCAAGCTCCCAACCAGAGCTCGGAACACAATTGGATCTTGCAGAATCCTCCCCTCATCCTTCCAAAGTTTCATGGCCTTCTCCAAAGGGTAGAAATGCATTTCCCTTCCTTCATGCTGAATCGCTCCACGATTCTCTCCGCATATCCAGCCTGGGACACCAGCACTCCACTTTCCTTCTTCTGCACTTCGAGTCCAAGGAAATGGTGGAGTTCACCTAAGTCCTTCATCTCGAATCTGTTAGATAGCTCAACCCGAAGCTTTGCCATCTCCTCCTTCGAATTCCCCGTCACTATCATATCGTCGACGTAAAGTAGCACGATGACTTGAAGCTCCCCGCTCTTCTTGACAAACAAGCTTGAGTCAGAGTCTGAAGCACCGAATCCACAGAATAGGAGATATTCTGCGATCTTCCCGTACCACGCCCTCGACGCTTGCTTCAGCCCATACAGGGCCTTCTTCAGCTTACAGACATAGTCTGGAAAACCTTCAGATACGAAACCTAGCGGCTGGACCATGAAGATATCCTTGTCGATCTCGCTGTACAAGAAAGCGTTCTTTACGTCGAGCTGCCACATCTCCCAGCCACAAAATGCCGCCAAGGCAATAATGAACTGAACTGAAGTCATTTTCTCCACCGTACTAAATGTCTCTTCATAGTCTTCACCGTATTGCTGCGAGAATCCCCGAGCCACAAGGCGAGCCTTGTACCGCTCGATACTATCGTCTGCCTTCTTCTTGAGCTTATAGACCCACTTGCATGTCACAGGGGTGGTACCCTTGGGCCTGGGCAACAGAGACCAGGTCTCATTCTTCTCGAGAGTTGCCATCTCTTCCTGCATAGCAATGTCCCACTCCTTCACGCCTTTGGCCTTCTCAAAGCTCGACGGCTCTCGCTCCTCCAGGGGACCATCGAAGAAACAAGAGACAAAGCTCACCATGTTTCCTCCTGTATAGCGATCAGGGGCAATGATCGTTTGATTTGATCTCCTCAACTCCCTCCCTTGACTCGCATTATCCTCAGCTGCTTCTTCCCTAGCTCCCCTTCCAGACGTACTAGGAGCATCGCTCCCCCTGCTCCCTGATCCAGAAGCCTCCGTCTCAGAACTAGAAATGGTTAGACCACCTGGTGACACAGGTAGCTCCACCTGAAGATTTTCCACAGCTTTATCCAGCTCCTCCACCCCGCTTTCTGGTAGCTCAACACCAGAACATCCCTTGTATGATGTCACCTCGTTGAACACAACGTCGCGAGATACAACAAATCTTCGCATCTCCGGGTCCATGCACTTCCAGCCCTTCTTTCGAATATCATAACCCACGAAGACTAGCTTCCTTGATTTTGCATCTAGCTTCATCCGAAGAGCATCTGGAACGTGCACATAGTAGGTGGAACCAAACACCCGAAGGTGTGCCATGCTTGGCTTTTCCTTGAACATCATCTCATGCGGGGTCAACATGTTGATGGGACTGAGAGGCATCCTGTTAATGACGTAGGCAGCACAAGACATTCCCTCCGCCCAGAAGGACCTTGGGATACTCTTGGCATGCAGCCAATACTTGCAGGTCTCCGTCAAATGACGGATCTTCCGCTCTGCAACTCCATTTTGATGTGGAGTATGTGCACAACTAAGCTCCCTCCGGATGCCCGCCTTCCTGCAAAAACTAGAGAACTCACCAGAGGTGAACTCCCCCCCCCCCCCCGTTGCCAGTTCTCAGCTTCTTTACCCGCAGGCCTAGCCGACCCTCCACAAACTCCTTGAACTCCACAAACTTGGCAAACGCCTCCGCCTTCTCCTTCAGAAAAAAACCCAGACATATCTGGTGTGATCGTCGATCAACACCAGCATATACCTACTGCCTTCGAGGCTTGGGGTAGCAGTCGTTCCCATCAAGTCACCGTGGATGCACTCCAACGGCACACTACTCCTTGTTTGTGACTTATCAAATGGCAGTCGATGAGACTTTCCGAACTGACATCCCTCGCAAACATGACCGTCACCGTAGGAGGATAGACTAGGCAGGCCCTTGACCAGACCTTTTATCGCCATAGCTTTCAGCTTATCCATCCCTACATGCCCCAACCTCCCGTGACATATCACGCCACAATCGTCTGTCCTCATCTTGTCAACATAAGAACTTGTCGATAAAACGAACAAGTCTTTTGCCCTTCTCCCGACATGAACGACCTCGGCCTTTACCGCCTCAACATTTCGTAGAAACTTCACTTTTGTTGGGCCGAACAGAACGTGATACCCAGCGTCTACAGCGTTGGTCATGGAGAAGAGGTTTTTCCTCATTCCGGGCACATGATAGACACTCTTCAACGTTAGTGCCCCTCTATCACTGCCCAAGGAAACAACACCCACCTTCTCGACTGCATGCACAGTATTATCAGCAGTTATGATAACATTATTACCTGGGTTAGGCTGCGCTGAAGAAAGCTTCGACTCGTCCCCGGTGAGGTGATGACCACACCCCGAGTCCACGATCCAGTCCTCCTGATAGTTGATAGGAGCCGCAGCTCCAATAGAAGCCGAGAAGGCTCCTCCCCATCCTCCATCATTTGGCCTGGCCTCCGCTTCCTCCTTCTCTGCAGCAGCATTCCTTGACTAAAGATTCACCCGACAGTCCTTCCTGATGTGACCAAACTTTCCGCACTTAAAGCATTTGGGTCCTTCTCCCTTCTTTTTCCCTTCAGCCTTGTTAGGATAGCCCCTCTCTTGCTGTCTAGAAGTTGAAGGCCCATTGCCTCCAGCGGTCTTCTTCTTCTTATCCCATCTCTTCTTCTTCCCTGTGAAGAGCACCTCGCCTTCTCCCCCAGACAGTGACACTCCCGCCATCTGCCTTGCCAGGCTCTCCTGCGACGCAAGCAGATTCTCCAGCTCCAGCAAAGATGGTTGATTTGCCCAACCCTGCACCGACGTCACAAAGGCCACATACTTCTTCCGCAAGCCACGGATGATGTGTCTCTTCAGCTTCGCCTCAGAAATTGGCTCATCAGGATGCAGTGCTGAAATCTCAGCGCACAGGTTCTTCAATTTCAGAAAGAACGTAGAGATAGAAAGATCTCACTGATCCGACCTAGCCAAATCATTCTCTAGGAACTGTAGCCTCGCTACATTCTTCTTATTAAATAGCCGGTCCAGGGCTCTCCAAATCTCCGCAGCTGATCCACACCCTAAGATGTGATCGAATAGGTCAGGTGATATGGCCCTTTTCAGAGTGAACTCTGCCTTCGCATTAGTCCTCGTCCAATTCCTCACCTCTTGACCATTATCCCCTTCTGGGACAACTTCCTGCGTACTGTCTCCTCCAACAACCTCCCAAAGGTCCTCACCCAGAAGATAACTCTGCATGCACGACTTCCACTTCTCGAAGTTAGTCGACGTGAGCATCTCAATTCCAAGACCTCTTGCAAAACCTCCTTCCATGGCTCTACCACTGGTTCCTTCTTCACAAAGGCGATGGCAACTCTAAGTTGTTCACTGCTCTATCCACTCCAACCTAGCTTTGATACCATGTGAAATTTTCCGTAGATCTAGGAGTGAGCAGGAATCGTACAACTTAGAGTTATAGCCAACAACCAGAAGCACATGAAACAAAATAGTCTTTATTGATTGCAACAGAAATCTTCATTACAGAGCGAGGTATACATGGCGAGACATGATTTCGCCAGTACACAAAACCAAAAGGAAATTACAATGCTGAAGAAAAAGATAACTAGCGGTCTGAACACTGAGAGATCGCCTGACCGCACGAACAGAGAGACCGCCGGCCTGAAGATGAGACCGCACGAACTGACCGTCGGTCACTTGATCAACACCACTGAACTCAGCGACCTTCCGAACTCCTCCACTAATTCTCCTGAACTCCAGCAACCCACACTACAAGCCGCGAGACCGCCCGAACACTTTAGAAGAAGAGGTGCCCGCTACTGTCCGCACAATTCGCAGAAGCTGCACAAAGGAATTCAATCAGCAAACCGGGCGGTCACAAAAAGAGACCGCGAGTTCTAAGTATGAAATTAGCTTACACTTGGTGCGATACTTATGCTACAATAGTGACTCCTATTTATAGGCGTGAGACCAGATCTAGTCACCACCCTAGAGATAGAGTCACCATCCTCTGACCGCGCGACCAAGACCTGTCAACCCGCGCGGTCAGCAGAGATCGCTCTGCGCTTGGTGAGCTCGCCGACTTCAAACCAGACCGGGAGAACACCACTCCCAAGAAGCCGCGCGATCATAACATCTGCATAGTCATGTCGCTTACCACTAGTGTTCGCATATACGAGACCTCCTCCAGAGACTGCGAACACTACCAAGACGATTTTTCACTAGTGTCCGCATCTCACCAGCAGGCCGCCAAGGACCAGTTGTGCGAACACAAAAGGGGAGACCCCGCGACTAAGAAACCTAGTCAGCGCGCACCACCAAGAACCCAGATAGTCACCAGACCGCCTCCCTGTGCGGTCTACAGCTCAACCCGCACAGTACTGAATACCAGCTCACCACGCGGTCACATGAACCAGACCACGCGGTCACATGAACCAGACCACGCGGCCTCACCTCAGCACCCTTGGACAGAAAGAACGGCGATCAGGCCGAGTAGACTGGAGACCGCGGCTTGACCAAATAGGTCAGACCGCAGAGATGACCGCAAGGTCGCGCGGTCACACCAGACCGCTCGACAACCTCCCAGACCGCCCGACTTCACACTTTAACATTTTCAACAACACTTTCTATATTTTAGTGCTAACATCGGTCCTATGCTGGCAAGCGGTGCTTCTCCTCCTTTTTGTGAGGCCTTAGTTGGGGAAAACCCGGAGTTGAGTCCCTCCTCCTGAGTTAGCCCCAAATAAGGAGCCCTCCTACCGCCGTGCCTCCCGGTCAAAAGTCGAGTAACCGGTCGAGTTAAGAATGTCGCGTCGAACTTAAAGCGCTTACTCTTTGTTTAATCTATTCGAAGATTGTTTGTTGTGAAAGTGGCGGGTAGGTCACGCCAGCAGACTGTTCGTACCGGTGCGGAAGGGTTGACGACTCATGGCGACAGGGAGATGTGCACCGCGGGTTATCACCACTCCGAACCCGCAGTTTTGCCTCCACTAGTCAGCCTAAATCTCGGAATTGCTGAATGTCACTCACATCCAGTTAGTACACCAAGTTGTACGGGAGGGCTTGAGTGATATGGAACGACTACATTCAGAAGTGGCAGGACGTCCACTGTCATCGACGGCCACATCGGTTAGGCCCGCGGGGTTCGCTACCCCGCTTGAAGCCAAGTGGTCCAAGCTGTGTCGACATAGGGTTTTGTGTGTGCAGGTTTGAATACCTGGGTGCGAGTGTGTGCAAGAGAGAATTGCCTTTATTACATACTGCGCATTTACATTACCTCTCGAAAATTATGGTTGGTAGGCCCTATAGAGATATATATGCGTATATATGTTTGCCTGCTGCTAACCCTCTACCTTGCTTCGGCTATCTATTCATGTACTTTAGCCCGCCCCCAGGATATGGATCCGGGGAGGGAATGTGAGAGCGAGAAAGCTAGTGCGAGTACTCAAGAGCAAAAGGAGCAGAGATCAGGGATAATGAATACGGTGGTTGAGCTCCAAAGTCAAAGCCTATTTATAAAGAATAAAAGGCGGCGGGGAGAAATCGAGGCGTCAGGGGGTGCGATTAGCAAAATCGGGGTATCCGTGGTGCGATTAGCAGAATCTCCCAGTGATGCGAGGCGACGCTTGAATCAATCTTGTTCGCTAACCCACTCACAGCGATTGCCCTCTGGCCAACTCGCCATAGGTTGGGCGAGTGCGAGTCAAGTGTGGTGAGCCCCATAACAATTATGCGCAGCAGCATAAAGAAGAGAAAATATAACCAGCGAGTATAGAACAAACAATAACAAATACCACAGCAAATAAACAGAAAGAGGAAGGCCCAATTGACGGCATGCCAAACCAAATAAAAGCAGCGGTATCCGTAGATTGTTCAAATAGAAGGAAGAGAAAAGTACAGTATGGATTCACCGGGCGGAGGAGGGGGGGGGGGGGGGGGCGAGCAGGCTCAGTACTGGATCCACCTCCACTGGCCTCGGCCCCGCACCCCCGAGCTCGGCGGTACTCGTGGATAGTGATAAGCACGAATCGCTCGGAGCTCGCACTGCAGCAGGCGGTGTTGGATCGTGTGACGCCCTTAGAGGGGGGGTGAATAAGGGTGTGTTTAAAATATAATTTTTACTTAATAATTTTTTAAACAAATTTTACTTTACTAAAAAAAATTACTTATAAGCACTTTCAAACCAATGCAATTTTTGTATTAAACCAAACACAAATTTCTAGGATAAGGATTATGCCACCAAATATGTAATTAAATAAAAAAGACATAATTATATTGATCATGAAATTTGCATACAATAAAAAATGATCTTAACAATGCTTAAGATCAAGGCACAAATATGATAATAAAAATTCAACAATTTTGGTTTACCAATCCTACTCCCAAGGATCGGAAGGCTATCACTTGTCTCTCCAAGACCAAGCCCAAGCCTATCCTCTAGATCTTCCCAAGATCTAGACGTAGCACACAAGGCCACGATTTCCCACCAAGCCACGCAAGGACTTGGACGCTCCGCACAAGGAAGCGATTTTCCCCTAAGCCGCGCAAGAACTTAGACGCCGCACGCAAGACGACGATTTCTCTACCAATACAAAATGAAATGTGTGTAAATGAAAATACAATATGAAAAGAACAACTCCCTAGAATTTCAGATCTCTGAAAGGATGGTTGAAGCCTTGAGATGATCGTTGATGTAGAAGCGCGCCCGATCTCATCTTCAATCTCCAATCCTTCTTTGCACAAATGGGAGTTGAAGAGGTTCTGGAGCTCTCTGGTTCGAATGCACTCAGGAAGGGACTTAGAATTCTCAAAACTTGGAATCCACGAACACAAGGAGTCAATTTATAGAAAATCGCTGTCGCCTGGGCGACATCCACTGTCGGAATATTCCGACAGCGTTAAATTGCCGCTGGAGTGGCGTTGTGCGGGCAGTTGCTGTAACCGTTGAGCTGTCTCCAGGGCGACATCGATGTCAGATTTCCGACAGCGCAAAACTGCCGATCGTGGGTGGTGTCGTGGGCAGTTGTTGTAACCTCCGAGCTGTCGCCTGGGCGACATCACTATCGGATTTCCGACAGCTCAAAACTGCCTTTCGTCGTTTTGTCGTAGAGGGAAGTAGTTGTAACTTCTCTGCTGTCGCCTGGGCGACAGCGGCTGTCAGAATTTTCCGACAGTGAAATTTCCCACATTCAAATTTAGCTCCAGCAGAAATGTGAACATCTCATACCTTTTATCTGCACACCATTAATAAAAAATAGAATCAAATACAAATGGGACTTTGTTATTATCAAACATGCATTTCGCACTCCTCCGGTTTGATAATAACAAAGTTCCGTTTGTATTTGATTCTATTTTTTATTAATGGTGTGCAGATAACAGGTATGAGATGTTCACATTTCTGCTGGAGCTAAATTTGAATGTGGGGAATTTCACTGTCGGAAAATTCCGACAGCCGCTGTGGCCCAGGCGACAGCAGAGAAGTTACAACTACTTCCCTCCACGGCAGAATGATGAAAGGCAGTTTTGAGCTATCGGAAATCCGACAGCGATGTCGCCCAGGCGACAGCTCGGAGGTTACAACAACTGCCCATGACACCACCCATGATCGGCAGTTTTGCGCTGTCGGAAATCCGACATCGATGTCGCCCAGGCGACAGCTCGACGGTTACAGCAACTACCCGCACGGCGCCACTCCAGCGGCAGTTTAACGCTGTCGGAATATTCCGACAGTGGATGTCGCCCAGGCGACAGCGATTTTCTATAAATTGACTCCTTGTGTTCGTGCATTCCAAGCTTTGAGAATTCTAAGTCCCTCCTGAGTGCATTCGAACCAGAGAGCTCCAGAACCTCTTCAACTCCCATTTGTGCAAAGAAGGATTGGAGATTGAAGACGAGATCGGGCGCGCTTCTACATCAACGATCATCTCGAGGCTTCAACCATCCTTTCAGAGATCTGAAATTCTAGGGAGTTGTTCTTTTCATATTGTATTTTCATTTACACACATTTCATTTTGTATTGGTAGAGAAATCGTCGTCTTGCGTGTGGCGTCTAAGTCCTTGCGCGGCTTAGGGGAAAATCGCTTCCTTGTGCGGAACGTCCAAGTCCTTGCATGGCTTGGTAGGAAATCGTGGCCTTGTGTGCTACGTCTAGATCTTGCGAAGATCTAGAGGATAGGCTTGGGCTTGGTCTTGGAGAGACAAGTGATAGCCTTTCGATCCTTGGGAGTAGGATTGGTAAACCAAAATTGTTGAATTTTTATTATCATATTTGTGCCTTGATCTTAAGCATTGCTAAGATCATTTTTTATTGTATGCAAATTTCATGATCAATATAATTATGTCCTTTTCTTTAATTACATATTTGGTGGCATAATCCTTATCCTAGAAATTTGTGTTTGGTTTAATACAAAAATTGCATTGGTTTGAAAGTGCTTATAAGTAATTTTTTAGTAAAGTAAAATTTGTCTAAAAAATTATTAAGTAAAAATTATCTTTTAAACACACCCTTATTCACCCCCCCCCCCTCTAAGGGCGTCACACGATCCAACAAGTGGTATCAGAGGAGGTTGCTCCAAAACAGTTTTACCACCGGGAGTAATGGCGCACAACGATCACGCGTTCGTTGAGGGGCAAGGAATTAGTAGGCCACCACTTTTTACGGGCACAGACTATAATTATTGGAAAACACGTATGCGTTGTTTTCTAATTGCGCTAGATATAGAAGTCTAGAATATGGTAGAATCTAGTTACACTTCTCCAACATTTGTTGTAGGAGATGTAACCATGGATAAGCCCAAAGACAAGTGGGATGACAACGATAAATTAAAATGTAAGAACAATGCAAAAGCCATGAATGCTTTATTTTGCGCACTAGATCACACTGAATTTAATAGAGTTTGTGCTTGTAATACTGCATTTGAAATTTGGAATTTATTAGAAATCACTCATGAAGGTACTTCGCAGGTAAAGGATTCAAAGCTATTTCAACTGGAGTCTGAATTTGAAAGGTTCAAAATGGAGGTAGATGAAGAGATTGATACGATGTACACACGATTCACAAAAATTGTGAACGACTCAAAGGTGCTAGGAAAGGTGTTCTCAAATGGAGATTTGGTAAGGAAAATCTTAAGATCACTTCCCCCGAAGTTCAATCCTAAAGTGACTGCAATTTCCGAGTCACATGATCTTAAGACCTTACAATTGGAGAGCCTCATTGGGAACTTGAAAACTCATGAAGTTGAATTGAAAATTCAACAACAAGAGTATATGGAGCCAAGGAAGAAGGGATTGGCTCTAAGATCTAAGAAGGAAGAAACTAGTGATTCTGAGGAGGATGAAGAAGATGAGGAAAGTTTATTTGTTAAAAAATTTAGAAAATTTATGAAAAATCCGGAGAGGAGGAATATGTTTAAGAAGTATTTTAAGAAGGAGACTTTTAGGAAGAAAAAAGGAAAGGAAGGCGATGAGGAGGAAGAGAGACCGCCACCGGAGTGCTATCACTGCAAGAAGTTAGGACACATCCGAAGCAAGTGTCCAAAGTACTTGAAAGAACTTAAAGAAAAGAAGTACAAAGGGTCGAAGAAGGTGTTGAAGGCGGAAACATGGGATGATACTACTTCTGAGGATGCAAGCAGTTCAGACTCAAGTAAAGAAGAGGAGGCAAACATGTGCTTAATGGGAAAGAGTGTCATATCTGATGATGAATGCAGTGTCCAAAGCGACACTGAGGTAACTCCTCCAACCTATGATGAACTATTTTCTGAATTTTTAAAGACTTGCAAATTTTTTGAAAAAAGTTTAAAAGATAATGATCTTCTTAAATCTGAAAATGAAATTTTACTTAAAGAAAACAAAAAAATTGTTAAATGAAATTAAGACTATTGGAAAAAGGGATATTTCTTGCCAAGAGTGTGATCACTTTTTGGGAAGAATTAAAGAACTTGAAAAATCTCTTTCCAAATCTCATTCTACAATAAAAGTTCTTACTAAAAAGAATGAGATTTTAAAGAGAGATCTGAAATCTTCAATTTCCAAAGTCCATGAGGGAAAGAAATCTTTTGAACGTAGATGCGTAAATCTAGTATCCGAGAATACAGAAATGAGAAACCAAATTCATGACTTAACACTAGCCATGAAAAAATTTGGAATAGGCCGAAGATCATTGGATATGATCTTAGGATACCAACGCCATGGATCTGGAAGTTTTGGACTCGGATACACGTCTGGAAGCTGTCGCCCGGCGACATCCACTGTCGCCGGCGACAGTGAAAAGTCCAGAAAATTTACTTTAAAAAATTCTAAAATTAATGAATTGTCAAATACTGCATCCTCATCCAATAAAAGTCCAGAAAAGTTATACTCTTCTAAATACATTACATGTGTCAAATGCAATAGATTTGGTCACACTACGGACACTTGCTGGAAGGAAGGAAAAAGTAAAATTAAACAAATCTGGGTGCCTAAGGCTTCTACCTATACTATGGGTGGAACCACTTGGGTAACCAGATCTTTACTCACCTCTTCTTTCTAGGTGTGTTGGCAGGCTAAGGACAAAGAAGACGTGTGGTACTTGGACTCGGGTTGTTCAAAACACATGACGGGCAATAAAGAGAAGTTCCTTAGCCTAGAGATGAAGAAAGGAGGAGTTGTTACATTCGGAGACAATGGAAAAGGAAAAATCATCGGCATCGGAGTTGTGGGTAACGAAAATTTTTCAATTTCAAATGTTTTATTTGTAGAAGGATTAAAGCATAATTTGATTTCTATTAGTCAATTATGTGATAAGGGTTTAAATGTTTTATTTGAATCTTCTACAAATTTGTGCAAAATTATTAATTCCAAAACAAATGAAATTGTTTTTACCGCACCTAGATGTCCTAATGTATATATGATTAAATTTCTAGATTTTTCAAATTCTACTTTGAAATGTTTTTTATCAAAAAATGATGAATTAGATTTATGGCATAGGCGACTTGGACATACTAGTGCCAAGTTAATTACAAAACTTTCAAAAGATAAATTAATTAAAGGTTTACCTTTGTTAAATGGAAATTTATCTTCTTCACTATGTGTGCCTTGCCAAAAAGGAAAATTTTCAAAATCATCTTTCAAAAGTAAAAACATTATTTCTACTACTAGGCCACTTCAATTAATACATATGGATTTATTTGGGCCAATTGGAATTTCTAGCTTAGGAGGTAGAAAATACACATTTGTATTGATTGATGATTATTCTCGTTTTTGTTGGACTTTATTTCTAACCTCCAAATCCGATGCATTTTCAGAATTTTCAAAATTATGTTTGCGTATCCAAAATGAATTTGAGTTAAAAATTAAACGCATACGATCGGATCATGGAGGAGAATTTGCAAATGAAAAGTTTATTTCTTTTTGTACGGAGTTAGGAATTAAACATGAATTTTCCGCTCCATGCACACCACAGCAAAATGGTGTAGTGGAGAGGAAAAATAGAACTCTTCAAGAGTTAGCCCGTACGATGTTATCTGAATTTAAATTACCAAAATCTTTTTGGGCTGAAGCGGTTAGTACGACATGTTATGTAATTAATAGAGTAATGCTTCGCCCTATTTTAAAATTAACTCCTTATGAATTAATTTTTAATAAACAACCAAATGTTTCTTATTTCAAAGTTTTTGGTTGTAAATGTTTTATTTTGAATTCTAAAGATTCCTTAGGAAAATTTGATGAAAAATGTGATGAAGGTATTTTTATTGGCTATTCTTCAACTAGTAAAGCTTATCGAATTTTTAATAAAAGAACAAAAATAGTTGAAGAATCTATTCATGTTAGGTTTGATGAGTTTGCTTCATGTGTAGAAAAGAAAATTACAGGAAAAGAAGATGAACTCATTCCCACGGTGGAGAATGATGATGAAGAACTTGGAGAAAATGAAGAAGGAAAAGAAGAAGAAAGAGAAGGAGAAAGAGAAGAAGGAGATAGAGAAGTAGAAGAAAGAGAAGAATATGAGCCTCCAAGTGAATTTAGGTTTTCAAAGGATCATCCAAAGGAGCTTATCATTGGAGATCCGCAAAAAGGGGTTAGTACTCGTTCATCTTTACATGTTTTATTTTCAAACCTTTGTTTTGTCTCTGAAATAGAACCAAAAGATGTTTCCACCGCTTTAAATGATGAATTTTGGTTTTTAGCTATGAATGAAGAACTTAATCAATTTGAACGTAATAAGGTTTGGAATCTTGTAGAACGACCCAAAAATCGTCCTGTAGTTGGTGTTAAGTGGATTTTTAAAAATAAAATGGATAATGAATCTAGAATTGTTAGAAATAAAGCCAGATTAGTTGCAAAAGGTTATGCACAAATTGAAGGGGTAGATTTTGATGAAACTTTTGCACCCGTAGCAAGATTAGAAGTGGTTAGGATATTTCTTGCATTTGCTTGTTTTAAAGGATTTAAATTATATCAAATGGATGTCAAAACCGCATTTTTAAACGGGTATATAAAAGAAGAGGTTTATGTAGAACAACCCCCTGGCTTTATAAATGAGAAATATCCAAATTATGTTTATAAATTAGATAAAGCGCTTTATGGATTAAAACAAGCGCCTCGTGCTTGGTATGATCGATTAACTCAATATTTGTTAAAGCACGATTATAAAATAGGAAGTGCTGATTCTACACTCTTCATTAAGCAAATTGATCATGATTTAGTTATTTTACAAATTTATGTTGATGATATTATTTTTGGAGCCACTAATGAAGAGTTGTGTAATGAAGTAGTTCAAATTATGAAAAATGAATTTGAAATGAGTATGGTTGGAGAACTTTCATATTTTCTAGGTTTTCAAATTACACAAAAACATGATGGAATTTTTATATGTCAAACCAAATATATTCATGATATGTTAAAAAGATTTGGATTTGAAAATCTTAAGCATGCAAACACTCCTATGAGTAGTTCACTAAAATTAGGAAAAGATGAAAGTGGTGTTTCAATTGAACAAACCCTTTATAGAAGTATGATAGGATCTTTATTGTATTTAACCGCATCTAGACCTGATATTATGTTTGCCGTTTGTTTATGTGCTAGATTTCAAGCTAATCCTAAAGAGTCACATTTAAAAGCGGTGAAACGTATTTTTAGATATCTCATAGGAACATCAAAATTAGGTTTATGGTATCCTCATAATGATTCCTTTATTTTGCATGGTTTTTCGGATTCTGATTATGCGGGATGTTCTTTAGATAGGAAAAGCACTAGTGGCACTTGTCACTTTATCGACCCTTCACTTATTTCATGGTCGAGTAGGAAACAGAATTCTGTTGCCCTCTCTACAACCGAGGCCGAATATATTGCACTAGGTAGTTGTTGTGCCCAAGCTCTTTGGATGTCACAAACGTTAGAAGATTTTGGCATGCAACAAAGTAGTGTAGAATTAAAGTGTGACAATAAAAGTGCTATAGACTTAACTAACAATCCCGTATTACATTCTAGATCTAAGCATATAGATGTCCGACATCATTTTATAAGGGATCATATTAAGAAGGGTAATATAAAAATCAACTTTATAGGCACGGAAAATCAACTAGCGGATATATTCACTAAGCCGTTACCGGATTCCCGTTTTTCTATGCTTAGGTTAGAATTGGGAATTCTAGACATTTCACAATGAATATATCACTATTTAAAGCCTATAAAATTAAAAAAAATTATCACAAAACCTAAACAATTTAAAAAGAAAAAGCCTAAATTTTAAAATCAAACAATAGAATTTCAAAAGACTTCACAAAAATTCAAACATCATTAATATTACATCAATATTGTTCCAATAAAAATAGTAGAAAACAACATAAGTATCAAGTTCATTAAACAGAAATAGAAATCTGAAGAAGTTCACTGTTGCCCAGGCGACAGTGGATGTCGGAAATTTCTGACATCAACCAGAAGCAGCAGCCTGATGAAACTACTCAGAATCTTCAAAACCAGCCCCGCTGCTCTCTGGACAGTCTTCTGGAGGTCCTCGTCTCACGACTTTACCATGTCGAGTCCGCCTCACCGATTGGCGTGGCGGTTCTTCATCTGGAACTTGCCATTCGACCTCTTCCTCCGGAGTTGGCTTTAACTTCAAACCTTTGACAAGAAACTTCATAAACTTCTGCATTCGACTACGGTCCTTCTTCACTTCCTTCTTGTGATCCTCTAGTGAATCACGTAGATCATCAATGGACTCCCTTAGTGAACCTCCCCTAGAAATTGTCGGCTCTCTAATCTCAATTCCCGGATGGGCCTTTTTCTGCATCTTCTTCACTTTCATCGAACCCGTATAATATATCTCCGGATAACAATCATCCAAATAAGAACCTTGCGCTATCCATCCGTACTTCTTATAGAGTATACGCTGAATTATCGCCCCCATTGGCAGCGTATGAACCTTCACCCATTTTGGATGCTTTAATCTATACGCATACCGAATCTGGGAGAGTATGAAGTCTGCCACATCAAAAAGCTCATCCTCCATAATGTAGTAAGTAATGAGGGTCAACTGAGCCGTAATACTTCTTGTATCTCCACTCTTCAACATGACTGAATTCCTTAATATATCTTGAACTAAGAAAGCATTCGGAGTGAGTGACGTAACTTCAGTGGTTAGAGTCTTCTTTTGATTCCCATGTAAACTCTTGTTTACAAGGGTCCAATCTCTATCTTTTCTATAACTCTCCACTATATCCGGCACATTTTCACTAATCACTAGTCCGAATTCCTCTCTTAGATCAACATGTGTTATTTCCACATGTTGACCCTGGATTCTTGATCTAACTCCTCCATCCAACTCAGTGTAATTTGGATCTTCCAAATGATTATAGAACTCTCGAATCAAAAAGGAAGAGAACGAATCTGGGGTGATTATTGAGAGTATACCTGCATTCGCAAGCCGATCATAGATATGATCGTGCTTCGGCGAATCAAATTCCACATATTTCGCTACTCCTACTATGGCTTTCTCCACCCCAGGATACACTTGATACGAACTATGCGCATCTTCAGAAGTACTTCTTCGCGCTTTAGAACTGGAAGCCATTCTGCAAATAACATATAAAAAACATGGATTAAAAATGTGTTGTGCACTGGAACATTGTCGCCTAGGCGACAGTGACTGTCGGAAATTTCCGACAGTACTTCAGTAAACTTCTCTCGAAATTTTTTACATACACTTCCAGATCTACTCAAAATCAAGGTTATTTCAACAACAAGTTTAAAAAAAAAATATGTTTTTCAAATCAAAATCTTCTCCATATCCTTACTATTCATCATCTTCAACCTTCTTTCAAAAGGCAAATCTTCCATTTTTAAAATTAGACTATGAACAAAAGCAAACCTTCAACCACAAGAACCACAAAATCAAAACATTTTTAACAAAGATCCAACAAGATCCACTTGCTTTAAACTAGATCTACACTTTTAAAACACAAAACTTCAAAAACCTACACCATTCATCAAAAATCAAAATGAAAACTACATTTTCCTTCTTCTCTACTTTCAAAATCACAAATCCCTAAAAAATTTAGAGTCAAAAACATAAAAATCAAAAGTCCATACCTTAGATCTAGAGTTGTCGCCGACCTCCGACAACCTTCTCTCGCTCTACAGTCCAGAAAAATGAAGCACAATAGGGTTTGACTCGGTCTAAAGCCCTATTTATATTTTTGGCTGTCGCCCAGGCGACAGTGACTGTCGAAAATTTCCGACAGCTCCCGATTTGATAAATCTTCAATTTTTGGTCCCTTTGATGCTTTACAATAGTTATATGTCATTATTACTGCTTCACCTCATGACTTGATGACAAACCATGTGTTTTTTATTTTTAAAAAAAATGACTCTTACATGATTATATGATTTCATTTCCAAGCTATCATCGTATTGACACTCCTACTTAGTTGTTTAGACCATTGGAAATTGTTTTCGCATGCCTCTAAGTATGAGAAATTGTTTATCTATCATAATGAACTATCACGTTCACTTCTTTTGATCAATACGTATGTCTTTTTATTTAATATATACATGGATCATATTTGCTTTAACATAATAAAATAGCACTTCATAAATACAACTTTCAACCTTGATTTGTTAGCACAACAAAATATACACCATCTTTTGCGATTCAAGTGAATTCGGAGATCCTTGGTCAATTACAAAAAAAAATATCAATATCTCAAAATTAAGATATCACAACATCTGTGATAAAAAAAAGTTTAAAATAAAGACTAGGATACTCCACCAAGCACTACTAACCCTCCTGGTAAGTCTTAATGAGCATCGTGAGGTTAAGCACCTTGGAAAGAATTGTAAAGTGTCTTGTGCAAAAGAAAAATGGTTTTCTATTCATCTTGTGCTATATCTTCAAAGTCAAAGTTAACTTTATATGCTTATATTATGTTCTACATTTCAATGATCATGTAAATTAAATAACTTCATATGTTTGATCTAAGTATCACATGTACACATCATTATGTTATATAAACATTCATCTCATGAGAATTGGACCGAAAATATTCCATAATTCTATACACTATTGTGTCTTTCTATGATACTTTCAAATGACCTTACTCATGTTTAAGTTATTTTTTTTTCATTACTTCATATGGCTATACCGTCACTTCTTGAGTTTATTCATACTATGGCATATTCCTATAATTTGATGGACTTCAATCATTTCCAACAAAGTGCTTCCGCTTACTCTTCATTTCTATATCCTATATCCTTTCCCTTAAGAACTACTCTTTTATCTAATATTAACTTTTGCTAATACCAAAAGGGGGAGAATTAAAAGTATAAAAAGAAAAATCACAAATCTATTACACCTAAATATTCCACCTACACAATACATCATATATTTAGGGGGAGCATTCATTTAGGGGGAGCTTTTCATCTAAAAGGAGATTGTTTATTTTAAGAGAAATATATCATGTTATTTTTGTGCACACACCAAATGTTAAAATCAACAATCTAAATAGACATGATTTCTTTTTTATACAGATTTGTTATTATCAAAAGGGGGAGATTGTTGGAGCATGCATTTCGCACTCCTCCGGTTTGATAATAACAAAGTCCCGTTTGTATTTGATTCTATTGTTTATTAATGGTGTGCAGATAACAGGTATGAGATGTTCACATTTCTGCTGGAGCTAAATTTGAATGTGGGAAATTTCACTATCGGAAAATTCCGACAGCCGCTGTCGCCCAGGCGACAGCAGAGAAGTTACAACTACTTCCCTCCATGGCAGAACGACGAAAGGCAGTTTTGAGCTGTCGGAAATCCGACAGCGATGTCGCCCAGGCGACAGCTCGGAGGTTACAACAACTGCCCACGACACCACCCACGATCGGCAGTTTTGCGCTGTCGGAAATCCGACATCGATGTCGCCCAGGCGACAGCTCGACGGTTACAGCAACTACCCGCATGACGCCACTCCAGCGGCAGTTTAACGCGGTCGGAATATTCCGACAGTGGATGTCGCCCAGGCGACAGCGATTTTCTATAAATTGACTCCTTGTGTTCGTGCATTCCAAGCTTTGAGAATTCTAAGTCCCTTCCCGAGTGCATTCGAACCAGAGAGCTCCAGAACCTCTTCAACTCCCATTTGTGCAAAGAAGGATTGGAGATAGAAGACGAGATCGGGCGCGCTTCTACATCAACGATCATCTCGAGGATTCAACCATCCTTTCAGAGATCTGAAATTCTAGGGAGTTGTTCTTTTCATATTGTATTTTCATTTACACACATTTCATTTTGTATTGGTAGAGAAATCGTCGTCTTGCGTGCGGCATCTAAGTCCTTGCGCGGCTTAGGGGAAAATTGCTTCCTTGTGCGGAGCATCCAAGTCCTTGCGTGGCTTGGTGGGAAATCGTGGCCTTATGTGCTACGTCTAGATCTTGGGAAGATCTAGAGGATAGGCTTGGGCTTGGTCTTGGAGAGACAAGTGATAGCCTTCCGATCCTTGGGAGTAGGATTGGTAAACCAAAATTGTTGAATTTTTATTATCATATTTGTGCCTTGATCTTAAGCATTGTTAAGATCATTTTTTATTGTATGCAAATTTCATGATCAATATAATTATGTCCTTTTCTTTAATTACATATTTGGTGGCATAATCCTTATCCTAGAAATTTGTGTTTGGTTTAATACAAAAATTGCATTGGTTTGAAAGTGCTTATAAGTAATTTTTTAGTAAAGTAAAATTTGTCTATTAAATTATTAAGTAAAAATTATCTTTTAAACACACCCTTATTCACCCCCCCCCCCCCTCTAAGGGCGTCACACGATCCAACAGGCGGACTTGATCCTCCGCCCGCGAGAGCTGCACCCCCGGTGAGGTGACCTCGCCGCGAGTCTCTAGCTGTAGCTCGACAAGGGCTCGTGCGTGTCTGTCCTCAATAGCGGCGAGCCGTTCCTCAGTGCCCGTCCAGTCCTCTTGCGCCTGGCTGTATAGATCCCGCAGCAGGTAGCCATACTTCTGGAGCACCTCGGCGATCCGCCTCTTCATCTGCTCGGGATTACGGGGATCCCCCAGGAACTCGACAACTTGGTCCGGCGAAGGCGGGGGTTACATTTCCTCTTCCCGGAAGTCTGGATCGGTAGGTGAGCACTCGCGGACACCTGCGAAAAGAGAATTAGTAATGGCAATAAAATACAAATGGTCGCGGGCATCAACTAACCTGGCATGGGTATGGTTCCTTTAACGGGGCGTTGGAGAGAAGAACACGGTTGTCCCTGGAAGGCTTCGGTGAAGTACAGTGTGATGGATTTTCCCAGGCTAAGGGCGTGCGACACTGTGCCGAGGTTGTGGGTTTCGGCAGGGTGCGGTAAAGTATCAAGGTTGTGGATCTTGGCAAGGCGCGAGCCAGTGCCGAGGTTGCGGTTTTTGGCGAGGAGCGAGCCGCCGGGGTTCCGTCGACCCGGGAGGCCAAACCCCGGGGCAGGGATGGTCTCGCTCGGTGGAACTGGCAAGCCCACCAGAGTGGCACGTTTCTCGAGGGTCACCGGGGGAATCTCTGTAAGGTGAAAAAAGACACAAGAGAAGCTCATCAGTCTAGAAACATGGATAAGCAGAAGAGCGAAGAACCCACTAGGTCGCGGTGAGGGAACGTGCAGATCGTCCACGTCCAAGTTAACACCGCCGAGTCGGTTACCCCAAGAGAGGGGAGGCTAGTCCTTGCAGGGGTCTCGTTCGCGAGGGTCTCCCTCTGGAGCGCGACCTGCAAAAAGAGAAGTGGAGTTAGCACAATGATAAGGGGTACCGACCTGACAACTCGGGTACCTGCCCAGCGTGCCGGCCATCGGCCGAGAGCTCCCGGAGCAAGGCCCTATTCCCTCCTAGATGTCGCCGGACAGTCTTCGCCTTCATTTATTTGGGGAAGGATGAAGAGGCTCGTCATGCGACCCAGGTGGCGAGATGGGCGGTTGACGAATGCTCGTTCAGCCTGGACGCATCCAGGAGGGCTTGAGCTTCTTTTGAGAGAGGCATTTTGGCGACCACAGTGGCAAATGGCGAGAGGAGATGGCCTAGGAAGGTGTAACCCATAGCCCAGAAGCTGCAGTATTTATTGAACTAGGGGTGGGACCCACCAAAGATTCCTGATAGGTCAGCAATTGCCCGGCGAACACAAGGGTTGGATGTTTCTTCGCGATCTTGAGTCAAACTCGAAAAGAGCGAGGATTGTGTGCAACCCAGTGTTCGCTGTACAACCCTATATTCGCCGAGTGGACCCCCGGGACCCAAGGGCCCTTTAGAACACTATTACTTAGCATGGTCACCGGCATGGAGAGGAGGGCGAGCGGTGGAGACGGAGGTATCCCGCTCGCCCAGCCCGTAGAGGTGGGCGAGAGGAGGAGGCCCAGCCCCTCTCGCCCCCGCCCCTTGTAAGAGGGGCAAGAGGAGGAGGCCCAGCCCCTCTCTCCCCCGCCCCTTGTAAGGGGGGCGAGAGGAGGAGGCCCAGCCCCTCTCGCCCCCTCCCCTTGTAAGGGGGGTGAGAGGAGGATGCCCAGCCCCTCTCTCCCCCCGCCCCTTGTAAGAGGGGCGAGAGGAGGAGGCCCAACCCCTCTCGCCCCCGCCCCTTGTAAGGGGGGGGGGGGGGGGGGGGGGGGGGCGAGAGGAGGAGGCCCAAACCCTCTGGCCCCCACCCCTTGTAAGAGGGTCGAGAGGAGGAGGCCCAGTCCCTCTCTCCCTCGCCCCTTGTAAGGGGGGCGAGAGGAGGAGGCCCATCCCCTCTCTCCCCCGCCCCTTGTAAGAGAGGCGAGAGGAGGAGGCCCAGCCCCTCTCTCCCCCGCCCCCTGTAAGAGGGGAGAGAGGAGGAGGACCATCCCCTCTCGCCCCCGCCCCCTGTAAGAGGGGCGAGAGGAGGCCCAGCCCCTCTCGCCCCCGCCCCCTGTAAGAGGGGCGAGAGGAGGAGGCCCAACCCCTCTCGCCCCTGCAAGGGGAGGGGGGCGAGAGGAGGAGGCACCCAGGCCCCTTCTCGCCCCTGCCCCTGTAATAGGGGGGAGAGGAGGAGGCCCCAGGCCCCCTCTCGCCCCCGCCCCTACAAGGGGGGCGAGACCCGAGGCGGGTGGCCTCCTGGTCTCGCCCCCGTCCCAGCAGGGGGCGAGCCCAGGAGGGGCGACCTCCCTGCTCGCCCAGCCCAGTGAGGGGGCGAGCAAGGGAGGAGGTCAGCCCCCTCTCTCCCGGCCCGGGGAAGGCATTCTGGACTGCGTTTAGCGCCTCCAAATAGCGGGATTTGGCTATTCGCAGGCCAAATCCGGGGGTATTTCCGTAATCTCGTAGGCCAGAATCTGGTTATTTGCAGACCGGTTTACAAAAACTATAAATAAGCCTAAGGGGGCACCATTTAGAGGGACTTCTCTTTTGGCCTCCTCTCCCCCTAAGTTCCTTTGTTGGGTGTAGAGAGCCTCCAAAGGTGCCCAAGCTTAGCATTGGCTTGGGAGGGGAAGCGCTCTAAGATCTTCCGGGTGTGTGGTGGGACGTCCTCGCTAAGCCCTTGGCCTTGTTCCTAGTTCCTTAGCCTCTTAGCCTAGAGGTATCCCTTGGGAGGAGTAAGTGTTGGTCACCCCTCAACTTGTTGAGGGCCCGAACTCTTCGAGAGACCAATTTATTGGTTTCAACATTCGCCAGAGCATAGATCGGGCGAGTGCGGGTCAAGATATATCTCGGGCGAATGCGGGCCAAGAGCAAATCGCCGCTTCGCGGCGAATAAGAGAAGCGAAGAAGGCAAACCCCTTGTTCAACCTCGCGAGTAGTGTATATCAAGGAGTTGTTGTACCGGGGAGCCGAGACAATGGACACCTTCGCTCACAAGAAGGGATCCCATGGAACCGGCTCGCAAGAAGATCGGCGGGTGGCGCTTTCACAGGCCACCCGCAAGGTTTGGCCGGCGAGGGGCGCTTTCTCAGACCACTCGCAAGTTTTGGACGGCGAGCGACGCTTTCTCAGGCTGCTCGCAAGGTTAGGTCGACGGGTGGCGCTCTTACAGATCTCCCACAAGACTTGGCCGGCGAGTGGCGCCTTCACAGGCCACTCGCCTAGAAGTGTTTAGAGATGAAATTACCTTGATGCCCTTGATGGTCTGTCAATAGCTCTTCAGAACAACGGAGTTTGGCTGTCAGCATACCAATTTGGGGTGCGTATAGTAAAAAAAGGGTGGGATTATGCTATTAGAAGACCAGACTGAAAAACCTACATATAGACCTTGAAGGGCACCTTTGGAGAGGATTCCAATTTCAGTTTCCTCCTCCCTAGGTTATCTTTGGTTAGCTCAGCCTTTGGTTTTGGAGGAGAAGCTCTTCTAGACTTCCGGGTATGTGGCGGGACCTTCCTACTGAAGCGCCTGGGGTGTGCTTGTGGACATTTCTCTCTCTTCTATTCTAGCCATTAGAGTTGTGGTGTTCGATCTCGGGATCAGTAACCTTCAGCTACACTTAGGTCCGAACATTTGAAGCTAGGATTTTCCTGGCTTCAACACCCGGAGTGACTTCCGCACTCCCCGGAGTGGATCTCCTCCAGAACTCTCAGGACGTCCTCTTCGGAGACACACCTTGCGAGGAGTCCGAACAGGGTCTTCCGATACAAGGCCCCTTCTTGAAGTACATAGTAGGCGAATTTGTACCTGAATTGTCGCTTATCCGGGACCTCCTCCGAGAGCTTACCCGAGGTCAGGAAAATGATGAAAGGGCCTATCCACGTGGGCTGCTGATCGACCTCCATCAGTTATCCTTCTTTGATGGATGGCTGAAGCAATTCTGTCACCGTTCCTCCCACACAGTGGCCATGCTTTGCCAGATAGTTAGCTTGGGTATTTTCCTCCCTTGGCACATGCCGATTGGAGAAGGTTCTGAACAACCCGATGAGCCCCTTGACCTTTGTCAGGTACCGCTATATAGTCGGTTCCCTCATTTTGAATTCTCCCTTGATCTGCGATGCTACCACCATGGAGTCTGTGGATGCCTTCACATCTTGGATTCCCAACTCCCTTGCCAGGCGAAGCCCTGCTATCACTGCTTCATACTTGGCTTGGTTGTTGGTAAGTGGAAAGAAGATGTCTATTGCTTGCTCAATATTTGTCCCCTGCGGACTTACCAGGACCACTCACCCTCCCAGGGAGTACCTTCCTGATTCCCCATCCACCAACATCTCCCAGGCTAAGTGCTCGGGGGACTGAGACCCTTCCACCTCAACCACATACTCTGCCAAGAAGTTGGCCACAGTCTGCGCCTTCATTGACATTAGGTGTACGAAGGAAATTTCAAACTCGCCCAACTCCACTGACCATTTGGCCAATCTTCCTGAATGCTCTACCCCTTTCATGATGTTGCGAAGGGGGTGGTCGGTCAAAAATTTGATTAAATGCGCCTGGAAATACGGTCGAAGTTTTCTAGCCGAGATAATCAGGGCGAATGTCAGCTTCTCAAGGATGGGGTATTTGAGTTCTAATTTCTTCAAGAACCTGCTCACATAATAGATGAGAAGATGCTTCCTGCCCTCCTCTCATACCAAGACCGAGCTTACCGCCTCATCTCTCACTCCCAGGTAAAGAGCTAGATCCTCTCCTGCCCTAGTCCCTTGGAGTAGGGGTGCTTGCGTGAGATGTCTCTTAAACTACTGAAAGGCATCCTCGCACTCCGAGGTCCCCTCAACACCTTAAAGAAGATCGAGCACTTCTCTCCTGCCCGGGAAAGGAAACTGCTTAACCCTGCCAACTTCCCTGTTAGCCGCTGGACCTCCTTTGCATTCCTAGGGGACTCCAAGTCTAAGATCGCCCTCACCTTATCAGGGTTGGGATCTACCCCTGCATAGGTGAGGAGGTGACCTAGGAATTTTCCCCTTCCTACCCAAAGACACTTTTTAGAGGGTTAAGCCTCATTTTGAACTTCCACAGGGTGGCGAAGGTCTCTGCCAGTTCTTGAAGGTGGGACCCTAGATCCGTGCTCTTCACCATTAGGTCATCTATATAGACCTCTAAATTTCTACCCTTTTGCTCCCTGAATACCCAATCAGTCATTCTTTGGTACGTAGCCCCTACATTTCTCAACCCGAAGGGCATCATTTTGTAGCAATAACACCCATCGTCCGTGATGAAGGAAACATCCTTGACATCCGGCGGGTGCATTCAGATCTGATGGTATCCCAAAAAAGTGCCTAAGAAACTCATTACAGGGAAACTGACGGCTGAGTCTACCAGCGCGTCGATTCTAGGAAAATGGTAACAATCCTTGGGGCATGCTTTATTCAATAAGGAAAAATCAATACACATTCTCCACCTCCCATCTCCTTTCTTCACCATTATAACATTGGAGACCCAGCCTGGGTACTGGATCTCCAACACAAAACCTGCCTTCAACAGCTTCTCCACTTCTTCTCAGATAGGTCCGGCCAGAGTAGTTGTCGTAGCTCTCTTCTTTTGGCAGATGGGATGGACACTCGGGTTGTGGTTGAGGCGATGACACACCACGCCCGTGTCGATCTTAGGCATGTATGCAGCGCTCCATGCATAGATGTCGATGTTCTGCTAGATGCACTCATGGATATTCTCCTGTTCCTCTCCGCTCAGCCTCATGCTGACCTGTACTTTCTCTGGCCTCCCATCCGTGGTGATGACTTCCTTCATCCCGACTTCCTCCGCGGCTTCCATCCTGGCCTGCCCTTCCATCGCTTTGTCCACCTCTTCTGCCTCCTCCTTCCAGGTGACAATGTTGACGGCCGTGATGTAGCACTACCTGGCCACTTTTGGGTTTCCCCTGACTCGGATCTGGACCCCCCGATGTTATACTTAAAATATTGATGAAAGGAGGAGGGCATGCACCAAAATGTGCTGATGAGGGGCCGTTCAAAGATGGCATTATAGCTGCATGGAGCGTCGACTATGACGAACTGACAGTTCTTGGATGTTCCCCCCAGAGTCACGAGGAGCTCCACTCCTCCCTCTGCCTCCTTCCTTTCTCCGGAGAATCCAAAGAGAGGTCCATCCGAGGTGAGTACCCTCTTCGCCTCCATCTTCATCTCATTGAAGGCTTTATTGAAGATGATGTTGACGGAACTTCCATTATCCACAAGGATTCTGGAGACCGTGAAGTTCTCGATCGTTGTTTGGATCACTAGCGTATAATAGAATGGATCTTCATGCTCGGTTATGTCCTTTTTGGTGAAGGTGATCTTCTCCTCCGGTGGTGGGGCCTTGGAGGTCGAGGCAACACTTCGGCGATATATGGCATGGAGGCTCCCCTTTTGGGTGACCTCGATCCCTACTCCACCGTGGATCACCTCGATCCCTCCTCGGGATCCTACGTCGACCCAGTCCTCGCACCGGTCCTCTACCTCCGCTCCTTCTCCTCCTCGTCTGGCATCCTGAAGTTGTTGCTGCTCCGTCGGGGTTCTCCTCCCTCCTCTCATCGCCAAGAACTCTGGGCAGGTAGCCATTGCGCTACCCTCCTCTTGGTGGAAGTCACAGTATGGCAATGCCACCCTCCCCCTCTCCGCCCCTCCTGGGCAGTTCCTTCTTCCTCTTCTTCCTCCTCGGCCTATCGCCATGGTGTGCTGAGGCGGGGGATGGAAAGGTCTCGGGCCCAGCTACCACCCCAGGGGGATTGAACCGTTCCTGTCCTCCTTGAAAGTGCCCCTCTTCCTTGGAAGGGTCCTCCGCCCTGGGCGAATCCTCTTCCCTGAACCTAAGGACATCCTCCTAGCGGCCTCCACACCGGCCAGTTGATAGGTGGTTAAAACTTCCCTCCCAGCTCCTTCCCTCTGGGGGGCCCCTGGAACCCCTGCCTTCTTGGCACTTCCCTTCTTCTCATGTCCTACTGCTGGGATCCTCCTCCTCCCTTTTCTTCCCCTCTGACCCACTTGGCCAACATGGCCGCAAAAGCGATGTTAGCGTCCTCCCCCTCGATCTCTCTTCCCACTCGCTCGATCAGTTCCTCGTATGACAGAGGGGGATTTTGGGCAATTCCCATCTTGAACATCCCTTGCCGCAGTCTAAGGGTGAAGGCCAGCTGCAACGTGTTTGACACCTCATGGACCAAGTCCTGGAACTGGTCTATGTTGTTTCCCAATGATTCTTTGGCCTTTTGTTGGATCAGAAAGAGAGCCTCGACCCCCTTCATTCTTTTCTTCGACATGGCAAACCGCAACAGGAAACTCCGGCGGAGATCCTTGAAGCTATAAATGGTCCCTGAAGGGAGCTGGTGGAACCAGTCCCTCTCCTTCCCCTTGAAGGATATGGAGAACAACTTGCATTTGAAGGCGTCCATCATCTGCCTGATGGAGACAGCGTTCTCAAACCATTGGAGATGCTGGAGGGGATCATCCTTGCCCGTGTAGTGGGACATGGAGGGCTTCGTGAATCCCTCCGGAATATGAGCTGAGAGAATCAACTTGCAAAACAGATTCCCTGACCCTGCTTGGCGAGTCGAGGGCACTCGCCCAGTCTCCTCGCCTTGATAGTGAGCACTCAACGGGATGGGAAATAACACCTGCACGTGAATGGCTCGCTCACCCTCTCCCACCCTCACCTCCTTCTTGGGTCACCCGCTGGGTGCGTCCTCGCCCAGAGCTTGTGGGGCGAGTACTAGAACTGCGGGGGTCGAGCACTCGCCCGGCGGCGAGAGGTCGATGGGCAGGTTCTCCAGAATCGACTTCCTAAATTCGTTGAAATCACTCTTTCTCACAAACTTGCCTGAAGGTGGCGAGCTCCCATGTTCACCTCTTTGTCCTTCACTTTCAGTCATTGGATCTTACTCGGAATTTTCCAAACAAACCACGGTTCACGCTCAAGCACCAAAAATGTTCAACCAGGAAACCACGGTTCAACCTTTGAGCCCGGAAACCACGGCTCGAGAGGAGTTCAGACTTGTGTAGTTTGCTCTTACTTCTCCTAAGTTCAACCTCTAGACCGGGCACTTAGGACGAGGAAGATCACTTACAAGAGGTGGAAAACTAAAAATAGACCACCGAGCTGCTGCGAGGAGGTCCCGCCACTAACCCAGAAGATCTAAAGAACTTCCCCTCCCAAGCCAGTTACTGAGCTGGGCACCTTCGAGAGTGCCAGAGAGTTCTTACCCACCCACCCGGAAACCATGGTGAGTAGCAGGTCTGATCTCCCTAGCAAGCCAAAGTTAACCGGAGAGAGAAACTAGTCAGATCCCCTTTCAAAAGGTGCCCTTGGGGGCCTATTTATAGTTTTCTAAAAACGGTCTGCGGATAGAGGAAACCCGCCACTTGGTTTTACTAAATGCAACCCAAATTGGTCAGCTAACAGCGGAATCTCGCTGTTTGGAATGGCTAACTGCAGGCTTGAAAGGAAATTCCTAAAAAACATGCCATCCACCTAATGTGCAAGTACACACTATCCTAGGCTGACTTGCCAGAGTAGCGAGTGTCTGGTAGAGCTGGGGTTCGCCAATCGCACCGAGCTAGGGGCATGTGCCCGCTATGGGTGAGTGCGAGCTGAGGTGCGCCACTCGCACGACCAACTAACACAAACCCAATTCTGCTCCATATCACTTGCTGGCCTGATGAACCTGCTCGGCAAACACGGGAATGCACAGGTTGGCTCTCCAAGAAACCCTGGAAAACTCTCAAACAGCCATGAATGATACTATCCTTGAGAAAGCAGAACTAGGATTTGCTGTTCTAAGACAAGACTCGCCTAACATTCTTTATGATGAAGATGTAATGGCTGATATGTATCACCATTTGCAAAGAAGAGTGGTTGGAAAAGAGGAAGATGTTCCAAGTACATTTGCTCCACAACCTCAAGAAGAAGCCTCAGGCTCTTTGATTACTCAAATAAAAGAATTGCTAGCAGAAGAAAGACATCATTACCAATCATATGTTGACAATGTGATGAAGGATTTCAAGGAAGATATATCTACTTAGATGAAAGAGATGAAGACTTGTGAAAAATAATTTGAATAAGCGGAAAACAGGAACTAGGTCGCAGGAACACTCTCAACCAAACCAAGCAACAGAACCCAGAGACAATGAAGGAACAAGAGAAATCTTGATTCAACTATCTTTTGTACATTTTGAGACATACATTGCGAAGCATGATTTATCAGTACACATAATGAAGAGGAGAGAAGAAAACCAACTACAAGAAGTTGACGGTTACAATATGAACCCGCCAAACCGCCCGGCTAACAGAGGTTGTCCGCGCAAACTGCCATGTCGCTAAGCTGATCGCGCGACTAACCGCGAATTCACCAACCCGCAACTAAACACGCAGACTACCCATTATTCCAATGCTCACTCTGTTCACCCAAGCAAGGCCGCCTGACCGCAGTCACTTGGCCGCTCCTAACCACGAACAAGCTGCTGAAGAACTGAACAGAAGTAACAGACCGGCAAAGGCAAACTACCTAGCCGCACGGTCTGAACCTTATTGAAAGTTGAAGACGAGCTGAAGAGAACCTGCATTGTCGCTCACCGTGACCTCCTGCTGCTACCCGCCACAGACTGCAATCGGCTTATCCGCTGCGGCCTCCACAGATCAAATCAGAACCAAAAGCAAGTCGCACAACCTGCGAACACAGTAAAGGTAAGACTCAAACCACGCAAACAGAAAAAATCTATCCGCACCACAAACTCGCGAGCTCTCATTTACTGTTCACTTATTTATGACGAGCCAGGGGGTCCTATTTATAATAGAGGTGAGGAGTGCTGTCACCGCCTACACGATAGGATAACCGCCCAAGATTGGTAGCGGGTAGCAAACAAATCGCCCGGCTTGCTGAGTTAACCTTGCAGAACAGTTCGTCGACTTAAGAACAAGCCAGGCAGACTACTCGCAAAACTCCAGCAAAACAAGCACACCTGCCAGCCCGCGAGGAATAGATAACCGGCCAGAACTCCAACACTTAGAGGTAACCGCGGACACTATTCGCCCGGTTACAACCAAAGAGCTGACCCCAGTCCACTGCCCTGGCACTGGCTAGCCACCATTCCACTGCGCGAAGACAACCAGTGTGGTCTTCCAACCAGACTGCCGACCTCCACGGTTTACCAGACCGCCCGGTCTGATGCTCAGACTGCCCGACCTCCACTCACACTTCAAAATTTCAACACTCCCCCTTGAAGTGGGAAGTGGAAGTCATCCCAAGCAAACTTCGTAAGCGAGTAAATGGTCCCTTCGCCAGTGGCCTCGTGAAGATGTCAACGACATTATCCTTGCTCTGCACATGCTCGACCATCAAAGATCCCTCCAGCACCATCTCCCGAATGAAATGATGCTCGATCTCGATATGCTTGGTTCGCGCGTGACAAACTGGATTATTAACCAATTTGAGGGCACTCTTATTGTCACCGCGTAGCAGAGTAGGACATCGCACCTCCTTATGGATGTCTTCTACCAATCTCCTAAGCCAGATGGCTTCCTGAGCTGCCAAGGACGAAGCCTTGTATTCTGCTTCAGTGGTAGAAATAGATACCTAATCCCGCTTCTTGCTGCACCATGATATAGCTGTAGGGCCCGCCAAAAAGACATATCCAGATGTCGATTTCCGATCATTCGAATCTCCCCCATAATCAGCATCCATGTAACCATGCAGATTGAAGCTCGTATCCCTCCTATAAAGGAGACCCAAATTAGAGGTCGACTTCACATACTTCAGGATACTCCTGGCCGCCACCAGATGAGGTTTCCGTGGCTCCGCCATATACCGACTCACCCTGCCAATTACATAATCAATATCCGGCCTGGTAATCATCAAATATATCAGACTCCCAACAAGAGCCCGGAACACCAACAGATCAGAAAGAATCCTTCCCTCATCCCGCCGAAGCTTTAGACCAACTTCAAGAGGAGTAGAACTACTCTTCCCATCCTGCATGCCGAATCGCTTAACGATTCGCTCCGCATAGAACTTCTGGGAAATGACCATCCCGCTCTTCTACCTCTCTACTTCGAGTCCAAGGAAATGATCAAGCTCACCCAGATCCTTCATCTCGAACCTGATAGCAAGCTCGGCCCTGCACCATGAAGATATCCTTGTCAATCTCGCCGTATAAGAAGGCATTCTTTACGTCAAGTTGCCAAATCTTCCACCCTTGGCTAGCTTCCAACGCAATTACCACTCGTACCGAAGTAATCTTGGCTACCGGACTGAACGTCTCTTCATAGTCTTCTCCGTACTATTGAGAGAACCATCGAGCTACAAGGCGAGCCTTGTATCGCTCGATACTCTCGTCCTCTTTCGTCTTCAGCTTGTAGACCCACTTGCATGTCACAGGAGTAATGCCATCAACCTTGGGCACAAGATCCCAAGTCTCATTCTTCTTGAGGGCAGCCATCTCCTCATCCATGGCAATATCGCACTCCTTGACTCTAGTGGCATATTCAAAGCATGACGGCTCTCGCTCATCCAAGGGACCAGCGAAGAAACATGAGACGAAGCTCACCTGGTTTCCCCCTATATACCGAGCTGGTGGAATAATAGTCCTCTTAGACCTTCTCAGAGTTTTACTCTGATCCACCTCTTCCACTGCAATTTCTGGACTAGCTCTTTTCCCGGGCACACTTGGAGCATCGCTCCCCCTGCTTCCAGAACTAGAAGCACCTGACCCAGAGCTAGAAGAATTTGGAGCACCTGGAGAAACAGGAAACTCCACCAGAACTTCCCTTGTAGCTTCCCTTTGACCACCATCCAACCTGCTCTCCTATAGCTCCACAGATGAGCTACCCTGGTATGATGCCAGCTCATCGAATACCACATCCCTTGAGACCACAGTTCTCCGTGTCTCTGGATCCATGCATCTCCAACCCTTCTTCTGATCATCATAACCGACGAAGACTAGCTTCCTTGCTTTCGCATCTAGCTTCGTTCTGAGGGCATCAGGAACATGCACTTTGTAGGTAGATCCGAACACTCGAAAGTGTTCCACAGAAGGCTTTTCCTTAAACATCAACCCATGTGGAGTCTTCATGTTGATCGGACTAAGGGGCATCTTGTTGATGACAGAAGCTACACAAGACATACCCTCTGCCCAGAAAGACTTTGGAATATTCTTGGCATGAAGCCAGCATTTCACAGTCTCTGTCAAGTGACAGATCTTTCGCTCAGCAACTCCATTCTGTTGTGGAGTGTGAGCACAAGTAAGCTCTCTCCAGATGCCATGCTTCCTACAGAAGTTGAAGAACGCATTGGAATTAAATTCCCCTCCATTGTCAGTTTTGAACTTCTTGATCCGCAAGATAAGCCGACCCTCCACGAGCTCCTTGAACTCCACAAAATTTCTGAACGCTTCTGACTTCTTCTTCAGAAAGTATACCCATGTATACCTAGTGAAATCATCAACCAAGATCAGCATATACCTGCTACCCCCAAGACTGGCATTCTCGGTTGGTCCACATAGATCACCATGGATGCACTCCAATGACACTCTACATCTGCTTTGTGACTTGTGAAATGGAAGACGGTGAGATTTTCCATATTGGCATCCAGCACAAACATGACCATCTCCCTTGGATGAAAGACTAGGCAGGCCTCTCACCAGACTTCTAATCGCCATAGCCTTCAGCTTATCCATGCCGACATGCCCAAGTCTTTCATGCCAGATAGCAGTGCTATCATTTGTCTGCATCGTATCAACATAGGAACTTGTTGACAAAACAAAGAAGTCATTCACCCTTTTTCCAACATGAGTGACATCGGCCTTTACTGCTGATACGGTCCGAAGGAACTTCACTTATGTTGGCCCAAACAGAACGTGATAACCAGCATCTACAACATTAGTCACCGAGAAGAGGTTTTTCTTCATCCCCAACACATGATAGACACTCCTTGACCTGAGTGGACCTCTATCACTACCCAAAGAAACTACACCCTCATTCTCAACTGCACGTATTGAATCACAGCAGTAATGATAACATCATTACCTGTGTATGTCTACAAAGAAGAGAACTTCGACTCATCTCCGGTGAGGTGATGACCACAACCCGAGTCCACGATCCAATCATCCTTGTAGTTAATGAAGGCCATGGCCTGAACAACCGTTCCTGTCATGAAAGCTCCATCTCGCCAACTACAATCAGCATTAGAATCCATCTCTCTTTTTCCTGCAGCATGCCCCAGCTGAAGATTTATCCTGCAGTCCTTCTTAAAGTGACCAGGCTTATTGCACCTAAAGCATCTAGGTCCTTCCTTCTTCTTTACATCATGCTTAGGAGCATAGCTCCTCTCTTGCTGATATGAAGTTGATGAACCATCATCTCCAGATGTATTCTTCTTCCTCTTGTCCCAAAACGCTTCTTCTTTCCAGAATAGAGAACCTCACTTTCTCCTCCAGAGATCGACATTCCTGCCATCTGCTTAGCCAAACTCTCTTGCGATGTAAGCAAGTTTTCCAGCTCCAGTAACGATGGCTGATTGGCACAGCCTTGGACAGAAGTAAAAAAGGCCACATACTCCCGTTGCAAGCCGTGAATTATGTGCCTCTTCAACTTAGCTTCTGAGATAGGCTCATCCGGGTCCAAATCTGAAATCTCTGCACAGAGGTTCTTCATTTTCAGGAAGAACGTTGATATAGACAAGTCTCATTAAGTGGCTTTCGCCAACTCATTCTCCAAGAACTGTAGATGAGCTACATTCTTCTTATTGAACAAGCCATCCAAGGTCATCCAAATCTCAGCAGCTGATCTACATCCAACGATGTGATCGAACAACTCTGATGAGATATTTCGCTTGAGAGTAAACTCTGCCTTAGCATTAGTTCTGCTCCAAGCTCTCACCAGATGAGCATTTTCACCAGCAGCAACCACTTCAAGAGTTTCTTCTCCTCCAACAACCGCCCAGAGGTCCTCGCCCAAAAGATAACTCTCCATGCAAGACTTCCACTTCTTATAATTAGTCTGCGATAGGAGCTCAATTCCAAGACCTCTTGCTATTCCTCCTTCCATTGCTATACCACTGATAACCGTGCTTCCAGAAATCCAAGCAAGATAACCGCGGCTGAATCACTGCTCAAACATCTGTTCCCTCTAATACCATGTGAAAAATAATTTGAATAAGCGGAACACCAGAACTAGGTCGCAGGAACACTCTTAACCAAACGAAGCACCAGAACCCAAAGACAATGAAGGTACACGAGAAATCTTGATTCAACTATCTTTTGTACATTTTGAGACATACATTGCGAGACATGATTTATCAGTACACACAATGAAGAGGAGAGAAGAAAACCAACTACAAGAAGTTGACGGTTACAATATGAACCCGCCAAACCGCCCGACTAACAGAGGTTGTCCGCGCAAACCGCCCAGTCGCTAAGCTGACCGCTTGACTAACCGCGAAGTCACCAACCCGCAACTCAACACACAGACTACCCGTTATTCCAATGCTCACTCTGTTTGCCCAAGAAAGGCCGCCTGACCACAATCACTTGGCTGCTCCTAACCACGAACAAGCTACTGAAGAATTGAACAGAAGTAACAGACCGGCAAAGGAAAATTGCCTAGCCGCACGGTTTGAACCTTATTGAAAGCTGAAGACGAGCTGAAAAGAACCTTCCTTATCGCTAACCGCGACCTCCTGCTGCTACCTGCCATAGACTTCTATCGGCTTATCTGCTACGGTCTCCACTGATCAAATCAGAACCACAAGAAAGCCACACAACCTGCGAACACAGGAAAGGTAAGCCTCAAACCGCGCAAACAGAAAAAATCTATCCGCACCACAAATCATGAGCTCTCACTTACTGTTCACTTATTTATGATGAGCCAGGGGGTCCTATTTATGAGGTGAGGAGTGCGGTCACCGCCTACACGATAGGATAACCTCCCAAGATAGGTAACGGGTATCAAACAACTCGCGCGGCTTGCTGAGTTAACCTTGCAGAACAGTTCGCCGACTTAAGAGCAAGCCGCGCGGACTACTCGCAATACTCCAGCAAAACAAGCACACCTGCCAGGCCGCGAGGAAGAGATAACCGGCCAAAACTCCAACACCCAGAGGTAACCGCGAACACTATTCGCCCGGTTACCACCAGAGAGCTGACCCCAAATAGTCAAGTATCAAGACCACCTACCACTGGCTAGCCACCAGTCCACTGCGGGAAGAATACCCACGCGGTCTTCCAACCAGGCCGCCCGACCTTCGCGGTTTACCAGACCGCCTGGTCTGATGCTCAGACCGCCCGACCTCCACTTACACTTCAAAATTTCAATAAGACTGTGATTGACTATGTCAATGCTCAAATCACTGGTTGGTTCACCAAAGTAGAAACAATAGTGGACTGCAATTTGAAAGCACTTCAATCTTTAGGTACCAGGATGGATTCCACCCTAGAATTTCATCAAAAATCATAGCAAGACCTAGAAAGTGCAGTTGGCTGGCTCACCAAGAGAATCACTGACAGTCAGAAGGTTATAATGAATAGATGTGTGAACACTCAAGAGTTCCCTCATAAAATTTATCTAAGAAGCTGGAAGACTCCTCAAAGGACATTCAAAGAAGTATTTTTGAAGAAGTCGGAAAGGGGGAGAAGATTGGAGCTGATCAAGCTATTTGGATAGTGAATGCACTTCATCACTCCATGGGACTCAATCCCATAATGACTGAGCCTCCAAGGTGTGATGACCCTTTGAATAATTCTGAAAGTACACAGGTGGAAGCTGGTTCGAGTCAGTAGAAGAGGCAAAAGCTTTCAGAAGAAGAATTAGCATTGGAAAAGATATTGACACATATTATACCACTGATAAATGTGTTGGATCGATAGGCGCCCTTATAGGGGGGTGAATACGGGAATAAAATTCTTTTTAAATCTTTAGGCAATTTACTAAATTGTATTGATATAAACGATAGCGAAATAACAATTTAGTTAAAAGTAATTTGCAATATAGAAATTTACGCCAAATGTAGGAAATCAAATTAACACAAATAGAGACATGATTGTATTATGTAAAAGATGTTTACGTAAATTTGATTTCAATATCGCTAGAAATCAGAAGCGTACAAATGAAAATAATTTTTCCTTTTTTATACCGACTCGCATCCCCACAAACCGGTTGGCTTTAGCCTATCCTTCCCCGGATATGGCCTCAAGCCGCTCTAGCCAATCCTTCCTCGGATATGGCCTCGAGCACCCCCTAGATCTAATCACCTAGACCTAGTCACCAACACACGCGGCAAATTCCCCCTAAGCCGCGCAAGGACTTAGTCGCCAACACAAGGCGATTTCACTACAAAAATAATGGAATGAAAATAGTGATAACAATAATAAAAACTCCCTATATGAGATCTTTTGAAGTCGGAGATGAAGGATTGCTGTAGTATGAGCGAGGTCGAAGCGATCATCCTTCGAATGTATCGTGACGTAGTCCTCCTC
Organism: Dactylorhiza incarnata; assembly: GCA_033032865.1. Lineage (NCBI taxonomy): Eukaryota > Viridiplantae > Streptophyta > Magnoliopsida > Asparagales > Orchidaceae > Dactylorhiza > Dactylorhiza incarnata. The sequence goes on along the minus strand of JAWHQI010000039.1, from coordinate 3,139,499 downwards.
CAGAATTCTCCTTAAGCTTTTTGTGGGAGATCAACTTTCGGCATAGTAACAGCTCTTGAAATTTGGCACAAGTATTCTCTCTAGGATCCTTAGCCAAAACGAGAGAGAAGACTCCATTTTATAGAACCCTGAGCTAGCGCCTGCAGTAGCTACTAACGCCTGCGGTAGTGTACGTGTAGAGACCATTAAAAATCCATCAGGGCGTGGCGTTGTTCACGATCTGGAGATAGCGGCAGGTGGTAGTGCTAGCACCTGCAGTAGCGCTAACGCCTGCGTTAGCTCCTAGCGCCGGGCAGTAGCGCTCTTGTTCAGGTTGGTGGTTCCAAGCTGCTTTCTACCTGTAGAGTATTGCACCTATAGTTCCTGCACACTATAGACACACGACAAGCAAGATCAAATACAATTTGGGATTTGTTATTCTCAAATAAAGAAATGTGACACACTTGTCCAACAATCTCCGCCTTTTGATAATAACAAATCCTCTTAGAAAGAAATCAACAATGGTGTTTATAATATATAATAAGCGAGATAAAAGTGCAACTATAATATATGATAAGAATGAGAATAGCGCATACTCCCCCTATCTTAATGCTCCCCCTACATAAATGCAATCTATGTTTTATTCCCCCTAAATGATGGATTAAATGAATTACTTATTCTCCCCTCAATCGTCTAGATTTCTCTTATAGATTTCTTAATTAATTAATTAATCTCACCCTTTTGGTATTATCAAAAGAAGGTGGGGTTAGGGTAGTAAGGAGGCATTCTTTAAATGATAAATCATGATCGAGATTTTGAATATAGGTTATGATAAAGAGTTTAAGCATAGTATTTAAGATATTTCAAAGAAATAATAAAGAGTTTTATGCAAGCGGAAGATTATAAGAAACATTTTTTTGGAAGCATGAAAATCATAAGAATAAATAAGAGTTGAAGTTCAAAATGTAAAGATGTTGAACCTTTTTGAAATCTCATAGTTTTACATAAAGTTACCAAGCATGAAATGAATATATCAAGAATAGAATATACTACAATGTTATTTAATTTTAAGTTCAAATGATACCAAACATTGTAGAGATCATTCTAGGTTATCTAATGCATTTCTTATATAAAGAGTAGTATAAATAAAGCATTAGAATCCAATACTCATGAGAAGAAGTGTTATGAAAGATAATGATGTGCACATAAGTGTATTTGAGCAATGTCAACAAATGATTTAAATCACAAAATACAAAACATATGTAGAGTAAAGTGCATAATAAAACACAAGTATTTTTACTTTCACACACTTTAATGCACACATTTTAGAAAAAGTGGTGTAAAGACTAAAGGTTTGCTCAAGACACTTTACTATTCTTTCCAAGGTGCTCAACCTCACAAAGCTTATGAAGACTTATCAGAAGGTTCAAGTAGTGCTTGGTGGAGTTATATTTGTCAATTTTTGTTCTCTTTTGTGAGACAACATTCTCCGAATACACTTGTTTTGCAAACCCAACATAATTTGTTAAATTCAACTACTTTTCTTAATTTCTTAAGTGCAATTTAAATGTAGTGTAGGTAATAAACTTATGCAAGTTTTAATTCAATGTACATTTACACTACAAAAATAAGTATTTATAGATTTAAACACACATGTAGATTACCAAAAGTGAGTGAAAATATATCATTATCAATCACAAAACATTTACTCATACTTAGAGGCATGCTAAGCTTTGATCTACACATATGTTTCAATACAATTAATGCACTTAAATAGATATATCAAAGCATGATAAATAAAACAATGTTCATAGTAATGTGAAGGAATAAATTGTAACATTGTAAATAATTCTAAATGATAGAATTCATACATGCTTGATATTAACAATAAAGATCATACAGTTTTTTTGTTGTTTTGAAAATTTTTAATGAAAGAAAAAACAGAAAACCACAAAAACATATTTTTGAATTTTGAAATTTTGTAGTTGATTTTCCATAAAATAAGTAAAACAAAAATAACAAAAGTCAGAAATTCAATTGCAAAGTAGTACATATAAGCTAACATATTTTTATAGATTTTTAGAAATTTTGAAAACACAAAAATTGAACCCTCACGCTAGCGCCGGCGCTAGTGCGGGAAACAGTAAGTGAAATATTTAGAAATTTAAATTTTCATTTTTTGATCTTGATTAAGTGTCCTTAGAGTAGCTTCTTGCAGAAATTATAGAATTTTTGGAGATCTCTAGGTGGATCAAATTTGCATGAAACTTTGGCTTTTTAAAACTTGTGTTGTACAAAATCATTTAAGCACAATAAGATAAAATATGCAAACACAAGAGGACATTTTCGAACAACCCAAATATGCATGATTTAAGTGATAAGTAAATAGAATGTTCATGCAGTGAGTAATATAAGTATGTTCTAAGATTAAAAACTACCCGGACTAAATGTCAACACCCTAGCCCTGTACTAAGTGACGGATGGGCATGAGGAGCTGCTCACATGCCATAGGTTGGGGTGTTAATCCCATATGCACACACTAGAGAAAGCTCAACCTAACACTCTTTCCCCCAGTGCCTTGCAAGGCCCCACTGGAACCCTCCCCGGTTAAGGACAAGACAAGACTTAGAGGTTAGTTGTAACACCCCAAAGATCGTGGTTCAGCGAGGTAGGCGGATTGGTAGTGTTGCGCTCGGGATAGACTCAAAATTCCAGATCAGGTCAATGCGCATGACCATTGTCCTCTTCGCGCACGACCGGTGATCGTGCGCCAGCGACCGTGCGTTAATTTAGAAGAATATCGAGTTCTGTCTCGGACAGTGCGCACGACCATTTCCCTCTTCGCGCATGACCACTGACCGTGCGCCTGTGATCGTGCGCACTATTTATCTGCTCCGCGGTTTTGAGCGGAGGAGACGATCCGTCCGTCCAAATCCTTTGGAATCTGATCCAATGGCTAGGATTAGTTGCTGGAGGGTCTTAGGGCTTGTGAGAGGAGATTAATCCTCATTCTTTTGAGGCTTTTCTCTCTCCAAACTTAGAGGAAGAAGAAAGAGGCAAGGAAGAAGAAGGGAGATCCCGCCATTGACGGAGCTCTGGAGCTCCGTTTTGCGAGCCGTTTCCAGATCTGGAGAGTGCAGCCCGGTGCGGTCGCTTCCCTCCGTCTAGAATCTCGGATCCATGGCGAAAATGAACGCTCCTAGGCTAACGATTTCTTCCCCCGTTGTTTGGACTTGTCTTTTGTCCTCTCCTTCATTTCTCTATGCTTGCATGAGGAATCCCTTTCACCAAATGGGTGAAGTGTAGGATTTCCTCAAGTTCTTCGGAACTCCGGGTCGATTGTGTCCATCCCTGGCATATTGCATGTAGAAAATCCGATAGTCGTGCGGATTTAGGCATTGTGTGTGAAGCCTATTCGTGGCCGTGAGCCCAAATCGGTGATGCTTGATTTGCGACGTTGCATTTAGGTTAAGCCTAGAATGCGTGCCGGAGAATGACTCCGTGATATATGCGATAGTATTGCGGGATTTAAGCGTAGGCGTCTTGTGAAGATCATAACGGAAGCCCCATGCTTTTCGAGTGGTTGAATGCAAACCTTCACCACTAGAATTGTTGAGGAGTGGTCTTGTACCTCCTTTTTGGTTACGTGTAAAGCCCTAACGATCCATCATGCCCTCCGGCCGAAAGGCGGAGTCGGGTCTTGAGTCGTTACAAAGTAAACTTTTAAGGCTTGGATGTCGTAACTTATGTTTTGTGTAGCGCTAGCGAGTGCTAAACCCTTACGGGCCGAGGTGATGTCATACCCGCATCATGTGTTCAATCGATGACAAGAGCACGGGAATTGGCTGAACTGAACCCATTTCCAGGCGCGGCGGTAGGGGGATTTATCCCTTGTAAACCCGAACGACCTTGGGAGAGGTTGGGAAGGGCGTCTTGCCTAGACCGACCAAAAGCTCTTTTCTATCTAGAGTTTCCGGACTCATGATGGTGTTGGTGCTCGGGAAGAAGTACCTTTGGTGCATGCCGTGTGAGCATGGAGCGTGCGGTTGTGTGTACCCACGTTTGTGATGAATTGATGTTGTTAGCCTCATGCGGTTGTTTAGGCGGTTGTGGGGAACCTTCGGGTGAACCCAACCAACATCATGTGCATACCTAGGTTCCCTTCTTTTTGATGCTCAACCTAGAAGATTGATTGTGCTTGAAACCTCACCTTGTGTAGTTGCACTTTCTTTATTTTAGTACTGGTGCTAGTATGGCTTGCTTGCAGGGTAGAAACTCCGCCACCCCGGGAAAGGGGTGGGGTCGTTATAATTTGGTCAGCTGTGCTGACCGTTACTTTGTTTGCCACCGCTGGGTGGAATGTTCTCTTGCAGGTACAGGTGAGCCTAGTGGGAAATAGCGGGCGGTGGCCCTTTTGCTGAGTTGGCCCTTGAAGGCCAGCCTCCCTTTTCTTCTTTCTCATGTATTGCCGGCCTGCGTGCCGAAGTATGATCTGAGTTTTGTACATTGGTGAATGTAAGGCCTTAAGGCCGTAACTCTATTTTATGGTTTCGTTCCTATGATAGTGGACAGTTCTAATTGAAATGTTAAATCTTTATGCTTCCACTAGTGTTTAGTATACTCTGCTGTAGTTCTTTCTGTTTATCACCTTTTAACTCCTAGCTAGTGTGGTTTGTATGGCGTGGGGTCCCGGCCGGACCTACTGTTATACTATTCGTACTGGCAGGGTGTTACATTAGGTCTCTAATGCATTCAACCCTACGCCCTTGCTATTGTGAGATATGAAGTCATAGGTGAATAATCTTTGTACAACCTATGCTTTTAAACTAAGGGTTGATATATAAACTATGGTTTTTGCTTAATGTGAAGAGTTATAGAAAAATATAAAGCTGCATAGTTTTTCTACTTTTATGAGATGACGATATGAGATAACTAGCACAAGTACTAATATTCAAATAATGCTAGTATGATGAGTTTTGGGTTTAATGTCACATCATAAGATTAACATTAATATTGCATGTATTCCAAAATAGAGTTTCAAATTATAGATCAAGAATAAAGTGATAATTTGGTTTGATTTACTCTTAATTATTACAAAGTTGATTCTAGAGTCTACATATATGTGAGATACATGCAATTAATAACCAAGCATATCAATACACTAAATAGTGTAAAAAAAACATTATTCATATTTTTATCGTAAGATTCATAATTCCTAGGATATAGATATTATTGATTTGAGATATTTCTTGATAAAACATGAATTATGATTTATGATTATAGAGAATTTTGCATAGAATATATGTTAGATCATCATGATGTATGTGAATACCATTTCTACTAGACTTATGGCAATATGATTTGGTGATTTTCTTTTGAATGATCAAGTTTCATTTGTAAGTCTAGAAAATGATGATCAAGCAATCATATAAAAGACAAAGATCACATATATAAAGCTTTAAAATTTATAATAAAATTGCATTCAATAATTGAATTTAGGGATCTTTGTTCTTGCATGATAATATATGATTCATGATACAATATTCATATATATTCTAATGATTAATCCATAAACAATGTGTTTGTTGGAATTCTAGTATTCTATTATAATTTCGAATCACATAGTTATTATGAAATTTGAATAACATTGTTGGTGTTATACCTAACATATAAATTTAAGCATAAACTTAAGAAGTGATGCTAGGATGAATGAGTTTCAATGCAATGTTATTATATAGGATTAATGAAGATAATGTTGCATGTAATATGAGAAGATTTCAAATTAATTTTCTTTAGACCTTTAATGAAATGATTAAACTTTTGATTTGAACTTAATGATACAAGATGATTCTAAGGTATAAATACATGCAAACAATGGTGACACACATAATACCTAAATCAATATATGAAACAATTATAGTAAGGATAGCATGTGATGAAAAATCCATAGACACAGAAAATTGCCGAGACAAGAAAACTGAAATAACTTTTAAACGGAGTTGAATTTGGGCAATTTGACAGCACCAAACGAACTCGAGCAGGTAATCCTGATTTGTCGTTGGATGGAGATTTCTGTGCTCTTTCCGAAAACATATTAAATGCGAAAATCGGACAAGTGGATCAAAAGATATGGCAGTTTGAAGTTTTGATCGAAAACTCACATTTTTGAATGATTAAACATGCATTTTGTGAATTTTTTGTTTTTGATTTTACTTGATAATATTCTTAATTATATGGGATATCTTATGCAGCAAACAAAATAGAAATTAATCAAGGCATTGCGTATTTTAATTTTTAGCCTAAGCCCTTTAATAAACCATTTAAATCCATTCTTTAAAATAATTTTATTAGTCTTGATAATAATTTCAATATTCAATTTATAATGATAATTCAAGACATTTATTGGTAAATGATTTAAACAGATAAAAATAAAAAAAAATGAGAGATCACTTGAAAACATTATGACTTTATGTTCAATTTAATTCAATTTGATTTGTTAAACATTAAGCTTAAAAAGTGTAAGTCATATCCCATGATATATAAAGTGACCATAAACATGTTGGATCAAAAATACAAAACAAACAAAAGAAAAAAAGGCAATAAGCATATCATGAAGTAGAGTATTGAAAATTTTATTTTGATTTATTTCTACTTCATGCAATTTAATGAATCCTAGTGAATAAGTGAGTTAGGTATCCAAACGGGGCCAAGTGTGATGGTTCCTTTGGGTACCCAAATGTTACGTGATGTTTTATGGGGAGACAAGGATGAATGAGCCCTTACAAGTGGAGTTAGTGTTTCATTTTTAATTTTGGGTCTCCATTCATACCTTGGTTGTTTATCACTCAAATCCATATAATGATTATGTGACATCTTTATATGATGATAGTTGTTTGAAAAATAATTTATTGGGGATTTATGTTTATTCAAATTATTTTTCAAATAGATTGATGTTGATAATCATAATGATTTTTATTATATGGATTCTTTGAAAGTTTATAAGAGTGATAGTCTTTCTTTAGAAGTGATTGTTGATAGAGTGGGTTACAATATATGTTAAATGATTGGTTCTTATTTTGATGATTTTCATTTCCACTCTTTCTTATAGACATACTCTTATATGAAGGAAAATATTTTATAGTTTGATTTTCATGAAAATGAGTTCTTAAATTTGAGTCATGATTGAAAATATATTGAGACTTATAATAGTGACTCTTAAGAATTTTGTGAGGATTATAATTCCTTTTGAAACTAAACTCCTTTTGAGTTGATGTGTGAAAATGGTCCTTTTTAGAAATGATTTTGTAAGTTAATTTATCTTTGTTATTCAAAAACTTATAAAGAAAGTCATTACTAGAAACTAAGAGTCCTTTTTCAATATCTTTGAATTTTTCTATTAATAGATTGCAATCAAAACAAGGCTTTGAAATTTTGATAAAAGAGCAAGATGGAGAAGCCACATCATAATTAGATTCAACATTAACATTAACTTTTAACCTTTTATTTTCTAAACGTAATTTATCATTTGTAATATTCAATTTCTTAATTTTATGTTTAGCAATTTGTAACATATGTAATGTGGAAATAGAATTTGTCACAAAGAGAGAAGGTTTTGATTTTCTTACATTGCTATGGGTTGAGGCAAGATTTGAACCAAAGGTTCCTTTGACATCTTCTTTGCATTCCTCTTCCATGGTTGAACTTCCATCTTCTCTTGTGCTTGATGTGTTGCCATCATTTGAGTCCAATATTGTGATGTTGCATTCTTCTCTCTTAGATAGATCTTCCTCCAAGCATGAGTCCTCATCGGTTTCTTCTCTTGGATCTATAAGGAATTGCTCTTGTTCATCATCGGTGGAAGGAAGACTATAAGAATTCTCAAGAAATTTCCAAACTTCAAAAGTAGTAGGAAGTATATAAATAAGTTTGAAGATATTTTGATCTAGTGCACAATATAGACTATTCATAAATTTTGCATTTAAAAACATTTCATTTTTATTGAGAATACTTGGGGGCATTTTGATTGTAATATTCCAAACTTTAATATCCAGAGATTTAAGAAATTTTTCCATAAGAGTTTTCCACCCATTATAATTTTCACCTATAAATAATGGTGGTGATAAAGATTTTTCATTTTCATACAAATTTTCCCTTCTAGTGGATGCGAGATCATGAAGCATCATATTCCCGGTTGTGAAGCCATCTTGGAATAAGCTACCTCTGATACCACCTATTGGATGGATAGGCACCCTTAGAGGGGGGGGGGGGTGAATAAGGGAATAAAATTCTTTTTAAATCTTTAGGCAATTTACTAAATTGTATTGATATAAACGATAGCGAAATAACAATTTAGTTATAAGTAATTTGCAATATAAAAAATTTACGCCAAATGAAGGAAATCAAATAAACACAAATAGATACATGATTGTATTATGTAAAAAGATGTTTACATAAATTTGATTTTAATATCGCTAGAAATCGGAGGCGTACAAATGAAAATAATTTTTCCTTTTCTATACCGACTCGTATCCCTAGAAACCGGTTGGCTTTAGCCTATCCTTCCCAGGATATGACCTCAAGCCGCTCTAGCCAATCCTTCCCCGGATATGGCCTCGAGCATCCCCTAGATCTAATCACCTAGACCTAGTCGCCAACACACTCAGCGAATTCCCCCTAAGCCGCGCAAGGACCTAGTCGCCAACACAAGGCGATTTCACTACATAAACAATGGAATGAAAATAGTGATAACAATAATAAAACTCCCTATATGAGATCTTCTGAAGTCGGAGATGAAGGATCATTGTAGTATGAGCGAGGTCGAAGCGATCGTCCTTCGGATGTAGCGTGACGTAGTCCTCCTCCAGAATTCTCCTTAAGCTTTTTGTGGGAGATCAACTTTCGGCATAGTAACATCTCTTGAAATTTGGCACAAGTATTCTCTCTAGGATCCTTAGCCAAAATGAGAGAGAAGATTCCATTTTATAGAACCCTGAGCTAGTGCCTGCGGTAGCTACTAGCGCCTGCAGTAGTGTACGTGCAGAGACCGTTAAGAAATCATCGCGGCGTGGCGTTGTTCACGATCTGTAGATAGCGCCAGGTGGTAGTGCTAGCGCCTGCAGCAGCGCTAACGCCTGCATTAGCTCCTAGCTACGAGCGGTAGCGCTCTTGTTCAGGTTGATGGTTCCAAGCTGCTTTCTACCTGTAGAGTATTGCACCTATAGTTCCTGCACACTATAAACACACGACAAGCAAGATCATGTTTGTTCACTTGATGTCGTGTATCATCGCTCACTCTAGACCACTCGACGGCTCACCTCCTCGATCAACAAATCCTCTCTGTCCTACTTTTTACCCTCCTCCAAAGAAACCTTCCACGGCTGGAGCTCCTTGTTCCTGCCTGCTCAGTTGACACTAGCCATCCTCGCTCACTCTGAACCACTCCACGGGGAGTCCAGGAAAGGCATTCAGAGATATAACCTAGGACACCATCAAAACAAGTGTCCAAATAGGTTTCCTGCAATTCATTTCTGTGCGTATTCAATTTTTAGCATTTTTTGAAGACTTACATGGCTAGATCTATTTCTCCACATCAGAGTTCAGGATATCTCATTTTTGGATTGAAGGACTTACAAATTATTCTTTTTACTACAAACATATGTAAAATGTGATGAAGTTTATCCATTCCGATGTCTCACTTCACGCTACTCCCAATATGAAGTTTATTCATCCCGAATAGATTTCCCAAGATTAATCTTACTTCCTTTCAGTTTCCAGTCTTTGTTTTGTGCAGTTTTTCCTCTACAGATTTGGATTTCCTCATACAGAATTGAGAGTAACATTAAATATTCTAGAAAAACCAGGTCAAAAATTTAATCCCTCCTCCCGATCAACATACAGGAGACGACAAATGTTTGGTTTTTTTATTTGATAGAGAAAAGCATGCACACAGAGGTTTTCTTAGGGTCCGTTTGTTTGCACCATTTTGGTGGTTCATTTTTGTTTCCTGTTTTGGAATAAGTAAAAGTGGCATTCATTTCGCTCTGTTTTAGTCGGTTTTTATTTTCACTACAAACGGTTTGTTTTGAAGTCCTCCTAATTTTGCCTAGGACCAAAACCAACCCTCAGAGCTCGGTTTTCTCTCATTTTCAAACAGACGGGGTCTTCTATTTAGATTTATGTGATACCCCATTCTCCATCTCCTCCGGCGAGTATGCACTCCTTTGCCTACATTCATTTTCCTCCGGCGACCTCAAGGTAAGAGTATGTGCTTCTACTTTGAAGATCTATCCCTTCCTCTTCGGGGATCCACAGTTGAAACATTCTTTAGCTATTTTTTTGGAGAGAATAGGTGGAGAAGAGGGTGGAAACTATGAGTAGAGTTCAGTTAACTTGGAGAGTTGCTAGTCGAGTCTTCAGCAGCCACCCGAGTTGCCACTGATGAACGCTCCCACTCCTCCCCCGATGAACACTCCCACTCTCTCCACCGCCGACGATGGCTCCTCCTTTGGGAGTCTTGTCGTAGTCTTTATTCTGTGAACTTTTGGGTTATTCTGTTGGGCTTTTTGAAGCTGGGTGTTGCCGGATCCACATCGCCAGAGATGATAACTCTCCCCTGCTCCGTTCATTTGCAGTGTTTTCATTGGAAGGTTTTCGTTTTGGCCCAAAACAAAAAAATCACATGTTTTCATTTTTTGGGCAAAACGAAAACTTATGTTCGTTTGCAAAATCATACTACAAACTTATGTTCGTTTACAATATCAATGGATGTTTTTTCTATATGTATATTTACCTTCTTATTGTGTATTATGAATTGTTTTATGTGAATTTACCTATTTTAGAACATGGAGGCATTCAAGTGACCACAACCCTCCATCATGGCTTTGTTATCTAACCATTCAGTTGATCTCACCTTCAGATTTTCCTCGAGATTGAAAGCAGGGAGGTGTATACTCCACTGTCTTCTCAACGTTTCCTCTTCCACAACTTCGAAGTAGGAAATCAAATAGAAATCTTTCTTATGTCAATCCTTTCGTTGTCATGGTGCGATACTTCCAGCTGATTCTTGTACTTCCGGTTCCACACCGTCTCGGCAATGTAATAATCTTCCCTCCACTTCTAAAAGTGCATAATGCGTCCTCTGAGTATTCTCTAGAGGGGTGGGGGTGGGGGAGGGGGGGGGTGTGGGGGGGGGGGGGGGGGGGGGGGGGTGAATAGTGTTTTAAAACTTTTTATAAATTATGCACAGAACAATAAACTACTTCTAACAACTATACATTCAAAAATCCAATCCATAATAAAACAAACACATAATTGCAGAAATAAAGAAGGGACGACACAGAAAATTCACAGCATAGATTGAAAAGATCTATAGTGGTTCTCCAAAATATGAGTACTCCACTCTTCTACAACTTTGGTAGGAATACACTATCCAGTGCCTGCCTCTTTTGATAAGGAGAATCTTAGAACCAGGGTCTGAGTCTTTTGATAAGGAGACTCTTATAACCAAGATAGATCTTTTGATAAGGAGATCTTGGACCAAGATATGAGTCTTTTGTTAAGGAAACTCTTAGAACCAAGCTATTTTTTTATAAGGAGATCTTGAACCACTGAATACTTTGAAGAGGGATTCTAAGGACTCCTTACCGAGTTTTTCAAAAGTGAAAGAAAGAGTAAAGAAAATGTTGAAGATGATTCTTCTGATTGAATCCTCCTGCAGCAATCACTGAGGATTCAGGCACTCAATGTTTTTATGGATTTCTGTTCAGTGGATGAATCCTTGCTTGAGAGAGAAAGATGCAAGAATTGTGAAATTCTAAATCCTGAAGATGATCTATATATGTTTGTATGCTTCTTGATGTGAGAGGAAAAAAGAAGAAGAAGCCTTGTTGTATTGTCCAGTACAGAGATCTGTTCTGTCTATTTTTCTGTAAAATCAGAGAGCTGAAGAGGAAGAAGACAGAATTGTTGTGTGTAAGATAATTATTGCCTATCTTCTTTAGTATACTTATTCTTCTGTCGAATAATAATGAGTTGCTTTCCTCTTCTATTATTTCCCTAGTAGGAATGTTAAGAGGTAGTATTGCTCTCTTTCTATTTCTGTTGACAGCCCATCCAAATCTCATTGAATAACTTCCAAATATATCTTTATTGTATCTCTGGAGTTCTTCTTTCCATTCTTGACTATGGACGACTCATTAGAATTCAAATAACTTCCATTTATAACTTCTAAATAAGCTTCAGAATAGAATCCAGGAATTATTCTAATTTTGTGTCTGTATTTGACATTACGTCGAATACCTTTGCCTTCTTATCGACACACCTCTTAGTTCTAGTAGAAGCTGCTTTGACATCTTCCTCAGCTTTGAAATGAACTCTGATATCGACGTTGCATCGAGTCCTCATCGACGTATCCATCGAGATGAAGACCTAGACTTTGAGCTCTGACTTCTGCGTTGAAAAAAATTTGATGTTGCGTTGACTTCAAATGTTGCTTTGACTGACTCAAGCTTCTGCGTTGAATGCAATTCGATGTTGCGTCGACTTTAACTGATACATCGTCTACCAGTCTAAGTTATCCTTACTTCTATTCGAAGTTACTTCGACTTGAAGTCAGAGCTGCATCGACTTCTAGTCGACGCAGAATTAACTCAACTAAATTTTGCACTTTTTGGACTGGTCTTTGACACCCTAATATGAGTGTGACATCCTAGGACATCTAATGACCATATTACCCTAACTATACAATATGGGTAATGAATCCTAGATGATGAAATCACTTTTACATAATTTGTAAAATAAATCCAGAGGATGTTTTTCCCAACAATCTCTCCCTATTTTTCTTAACAAATTTTACAAATATTTTAAGTGATTTCAATCATTTTGTACAAATATACTATTACATAATGACAACATAAACTAACACATCTGATTAATAGAAATAAGTGTTTATCAGAATTAGTTACCCAAAGAAGTATTCTACTTTTTCTTTTTGAGAAATGTAGATAAGCTCTCATAGACTTTTCTGAACTTTGCTTCAACATATTTGAAGTTAGCTGGTTTGTCCTTCTCTAGATTCTGTCACGCCCTTTGAATAATTTTTCCAAGTTAGTTTCTGCATCACGGTAGATATCATTGATCTTAAATCAAAGGCTGATAATTTTAGCAGTCGGCTCATTTATTTCAACCAGGTCAAAATCTTCTGAATCTGGATCTGGCACTATGAATGTTGACTGTGAGATACCAGGAGTTGGAGTTGTCTTAAAAACAACCCTTTTCTTCTTTTTGTATGACCGATCTTCTATGTCTTGATTACATCCAAGACTCCTTTTGTCCAGTTATTCTTTATCTTTCAAGATTTTAACTTGAGGGTTCTTGGCAGTATATTTTGAAGGGTCAAATAGAGTACTTGGAATTTAGATTACATTTTTTATTTGCTCTTCTTCCACAACATCTTTCCACTTTTTAAGCCTTTTAATGAATTTCCTTCTCTTCTTTTCAATTTCTCTTTGAGATGCATCATATTCATATTGTTCTCTTTCTCTACTCTCTTCAAAGACTCTCAAGAATTGGGTCAGTATATACCTTCATTTGATTTTCAGTTATTTGAACTTTCTCATAAGTTTTGTTGTATGACATGTCCTTTTTGTATTGTTTTCTCTGTTCCTTAGTGTACCTCTCCCAGATAGATATGTTTCTCCCATATGGCCTTCCTTTGAATGTGTTTCTTCCTATGACTATGTTTCTTCCTCTGAATGTGTCTCTTTGTCTGGGAAATGATGTTGGAGCTGTTAGAATAGGAACAGGTGGAAGTAGGGCGGGAGAAGGATTAGGAGAGGACAGAATAAAATCAGAAGCCTGAGTAGAAACAACAGGTGGTACTATGTGTTAAGTTTTTTTAAGTGTAAGTGGAAGGGTGCTCGGCGGTCTGAAGTTTGGAGACCGCAGAAACCACGCGGTCTGCGCTGGTGTTCTGGCAGTTTTTGTCAAGTGGTCTTGTGCTCTGGGCAGTCTGCTTCTTGGGGTGACCGCTGAGAACGGGCGGGTTGTGTAGGCTTGTCTGGCGACTTGCTTAAGTCATCCAGATGTTCTTGATTTGTTTTCTTTGGTAGGAGACCGGGCGGGTTGCTCTGTTGAGACCATGGTGACTGGGCGGTTTGGACGTAACCGCAAGGTCTAATAAGGGAGCTATTGACAATGTTGTGATCGCGCGGTCTTCTTTGTGAGACCGCTCACGATCTGATGGGCAGTTATTGTACCCCGGTTTGTGTGGTGACGACATCTGTATCTGTGTCTATAAATAGGGGTGCAGGGCCCGTCATTCATAACGAGAACTGTAAGAACTAGAGCCTGGGCTATTTAGTGCGGTCTCAACTTTGAGGTTGTGCAGTCTTGGAAGCGAGTTGACTGTTTGTTGTGTTCGCAGGTTTGCGGTCAGCAGGTTGTGGTCTCCTTCTTTGGTGATTTCCCAGTGCTTGAATAAACAGTTTGGCAGCGGTCTGTCTGCGAACTAGTTTATGTTGTTCTTGTGCTGTTCGCAGCAAGCTCGGCGATCAGGCAACCTTCAGCGGTTAGGCGATCAGAGCTGCGGTCTGGCGTCAGCTTCTGTTTTTTGTTCAGTTCAATTAAGCTTTAGTTCGTGCGGTCTGAGGTTGCGGTCTGGAAGTGCAGGTCATCATACCCGGGTTCTGTTCACGCGGTCTCAAGTTGTTCCTGGCGGTTTGACTGTGCAAGCGGTCTGGTGATACTGCAGGACAAACCGGGCGGTCTCTGGAGTGCAGCGGTCTGTGCGATCTCTGCTTTGTCAGATCGCCAGATTTGTTGTTTGGTGTATTTTGTGATTCTCTCCTTCGTGATTATTATGAATCATGTCTCGCCATGTATACCTCAAAGTGTAATCAAATATTTGTTTCAATAAAGACTACTGTGTTGTTGTTATTTGGCATTTTGGTTGTTTGGCTATAACTCTGTTGATAATTCTCCTGCTTACTCCTAAACGATTCAAGAAAATTTCACATGGTATCAGAGGAAGGTTGTTGGAGTGGATAAGCAGTGTTCAACTTGAGTTGCCATCATCTTTTTGTAGAAGAAACCACACAGTTTGCCATGGAAGCTGGATACGCAAGAGGTCTTGGTATTGAACTCCTCACATCGACTAACTTCAAGAAGTGGAAGTCATGTATGGAGAGTTACTTGTTAGGCGAGGATCTATGTGACATAGTTGGAGGAGAAGATACGCGGGAAGTATATCTAGCAGGAGATAATATGGCAGAGGTGAGACTTTGGAGGAGGACTAATGCAAAGGCAGAGTTCACACTCAAAAGGGCTATCTCAGCAGAGCTATTCGATCACATCATTGGATGTAAATCGGCTGCTGAGATATGGATGTCTTTGGATGGGTTGTTCAATAAGAAGAATGTAGCTCGGCTACAGTTTCTTGAAAATGAGTTGGCGAAGGCCTCTCAAGGTGATCTTTCTATTTCTACCTTCTTTCTCAAGATGAAGAACCTCACCGCAGAGATTTCTGCATTGGATCCTGATGAGCCTCTCTCTGAGGCGAAGCTCAAGAGGCATATTATACGCGGCTTGCGGAAGGAATATCTTGCCTTTGTGACTTCTGTACAGGGTTGGGCAAATCAACCATCTTTATTGGAGCTAGAAAACTTACTTGCTTCGCAGGAAAGTTTGGCAAGACAGATGGCGGGGATTTCTATCTCTGGGGGAGAAAGTGATGTGTTGTTCTCTGGGAAGAAGAAGAAGTGGGAGAAGAAGAATTCGGGTCATGATGGACCCTCTACTTCAGGTTAGCCGGATAGGGGTTATGCTCCTAAGTCTGACGGGAAGAAGAAGGGAGAGGGACCAAGGTGCTTCAGGTGCAACAAGACCGGGCACTTCAAGAAGGATTGTCGGGTTAATCTTCAGCCGGGACATGCAGCGGAGAAGGAGAAGCCAAAGTCTGATGAAGCTGGATGGGGAGGAGCCTTTGCGGCTAATATGACGGCTATGCCCATTAAGGCCTTGGCTTCCATCAACTTCGAAGAGTATTGGATCGTGGATTCAGGGTGTGGGCATCACCTCACCGGGGATGAATCAAAGTTCTGTTCTTTGGTGCCTTACTCAGGTAACGATGCAATTATTACGGCTGATAATTCAGTTCATGCTGTAGAACAAGAGGGAATTGTCTCTCTGGGCAGTGATAAGGGTCCACTCACATTGAGGAGTGTTTATCACGTGCTGGGTATGAAGAAGAATCTCTTCTCAGTGACCAATGTGGTCGATGTCGGTTATCACGTTATGTTTGGCCCAACAGAAGTGAAGTTTCTTAAAACTCAACCGGAGATAAAAGGAGATATTATTCATGTTGGGAAGCAGGTAAAGGACTTGTTCGTTTTATCGACAAGTACCTATGTTGATAAGATGAGGACCAATGATAGCGCAGCTATCTGGCATGAAAGGTTGGGGAATGTAGGGATGGACAAATTGAAGGCTATGGCGGTAAGGGGCCTTGTCAAGGTCCTACCTAGCTTGTCCTCCTTTGGAGACGATCATGTTTGTGCGGGATGTCAGTTTGGTAAGTCTCATCGACTACCATTTGATAGTTCACAAACAAGATGCAAAGCGTCGTTGGATTGCATTCATGGTGATTTGATGGGACCGACCGCCGCCCCAAGCCTTGGAGGCAACAGATATATGTTGGTGTTGATCGACGATTACACCAGATATGTCTGGGTGTATTTTCTGAAAGAGAAGTCAGAAGCTTTTGTTAAGTTCATGGAGTTCAAGGAGCTAGTGGAAGGTCGTTTAGGCCTGCGGGTAAAGAAATTGAGAACTGACAATGGTGGGGAGTTCACCTCTGGTGAGTTCTCAAGTTTTTGCAGGAAGCACGGCGTCCGGAGAGAGCTCACTTGTGCACATACTCCACAGCAAAACGGTGTTGCAGAGCGGAAGATCCGTCATCTGATGGAAACCTGCAAATGCTGGCTTCATGTCAAGAGTATTCCAAAGTCCTTCTGGGCGGAGGGAATGTCTTGTGCGACATACATCATCAACAGGATGCCTCTAAGTCCTATCAACATGAAGAGCCCTCACGAACTAATGTTCAAGGAGAAGTCGAGTGTTTCACACCTTCGTCTGTTCGGCTCAACTTGCTATGTGCATATCCCTGATGCTCTTCGGACAAAGCTAGATGCGAAAGCAAGGAAGCTAGTCTTTGTCGGATATGATGAGCGGAAGAAAGGGTGGAAATGCATGGATCCAGAAACTCGGAGATCAGTGGTATCTCGGGATATAATGTTCGATGAGGTGACTTCCTACAAGGGGAGTTCATGAGTTGAACTGCCGGAGAACAGGGTTGTTGAAAAAGGTAAGGCTACGGAGAATCTTCAAGTGGAGTTGCATGTTTCACCAGGAGCTCCAGCTGTGTCTAGCTCAGAGGCGGAGGCTTCAGGTTCTACAAGCATGGGGAGCGATGCTCCAAGTTCGCATGGAAGGAGAGCTAGTACAGAAGAAGTAGCTGAGGAGGTGGGTAGTCAGGAGCAACCTCTTAGGAGGTCGAAGAGGACTATCAAACCGCCAGATCGATACACAGGAGGAAACATGGTGAGCTTTGTCTCATGTTTCTTTGTTGGTCCCCTAGATGAGCGGGAGCCATCGAGCTTTGAGAAGGCCAATGGCGTGAAGCAGTGGGAAATAGCTATGCAGGAGGAGATGGCTGCCCTAAAAAAGAATGAGACTTGGTCTCTGGTGCCCAGGCCCAAGGGTATTACCCCTGTGACATGCAAGTGGGTCTATAAGCTCAAGAAGAAGGCTGATGGCACGATCGAGCGATACAAGGCTCGCCTTGTGGCTTGCGGGTTCTCACAGTAGTACAAAGAAGATTATGATGAGACGATCAGTCCAGTGGCGAAGATGACTTTGGTTCGATTTGTTATTGCTTTGGCGGCATCTTGTGATTGGGAGATTTGGCAGCTCTTCGTAAAGAATGCTTTCTTGTACGGTGAGATTGGCAAGGATATCTTCATGATCCAACCATCGTGCTTCATCTCAAAGGATTGTCCGGACTACGTCTGCAAACTGAGGAAAGCCCTGTATGGGTTGAAGCAAGCGCCTCGGGCGTGGTATGGAAAGATCGCGGAGTATCTTCTATTCTGCGGGTTCTTTGCTTCAGACTCTGATTCTAGCTTGTTCGTCAAGAAGGAGGGGGTGCTTCGGGTTATTGTTCTGCTGTACGTGGATGACATGATTGTCACCGGGAACTCGAAGGAGGCAGTAGCAAGGCTCAGGGCCGAGCTTGCTATTAGATTTGAGATGAAGGATCTGGGTGAGCTCCACCATTTCCTTGGACTCGAGGTGCAGAGGCGGGAGAGCGGAGTGCTCGTTTCTCAGGCTGGGTATGCGGAGTGGATCGTTTCACGATTCGGCATGGAGGAAGGGAAGAGCAGCTCTATACCTCTGGAAAAGCATCATAAGCTTCAGAAGGATGAGGGGAGAGTTTTATCTGACCCGTTGGTATTCCGAGCTCTAGTTGGGAGCTTGATTTACCTGACGATCACAAGGCCAGATATTTCTTATGCTGTTGGCAAGGTGAGTCGGTACATGGCGGAACCATGGAAGCCTCATCTACTGGTGGCAAAAGGAATTTTGAAGTATGTGAAGTCGACCTCTGATCTGGGTCTCCTATATAGGAGAGGGTTAAGCTTGGAGTTGCAAGGATACATGGATGCTGATTATGGGGGAGACTTGGATGATCGGAGATCAACGTCTGGTTACGTCTTTATGGCGGGCCCCACAACTATCTCTTGGTGCAGCAAAAAGTAGGACTCAGTGTCTGTATCTACCACAGAAGCGGAGTACAAGGCTTTGGCCTTGGCAGCTCAGGAAGCCGTTTGGCTCAGGAGGTTGGTAGAGGACATTCATGAGGAGGTTCGAGGTCCCACCATGCTACGCGGGGACAATGAGAGTGCTCTCAAGCTGGTAAAAAATCCAGTCTGTCACGCGAGGACCAATCATATTGAGATTGAGCACCATTTCATTCGTGAGAAGGTGTTGGGAGGATCTCTTATGGTCGAGCATGTTCGGAGTGTGGACAATGTTGCGGACATCTTCACAAAGCCGCTGGCGAAGGGACCATTTACTCGGTTGTGGAGTTTACTCGGGCTAGTTTCCACTTCCCACTTCAAGGGGGAGTGTTAAGTTTTTTGAAGTGTAAGTGGAAGGGTGCTCGGCGGTCTGAACTTTGGAGACCGCAGAAACCGCGCGGTCAGCGCTGGTGTTCTGGTAGTTTGTCTCAGGCGGTCTTGTGCTCTGGGTAGTCTACTTCTTGGGGTGACCGCTGAGACCGGGCGGCTTGTGTAGGCTTGTCTGGCGACTTGCTTAAGTCGGCCAGATGTTCTCGATCTGTTTTATTTGGCAGGAGATCGGGCGGGTTGCTCTGTTGAGATCACGGTGACTGGGCGGTTTCGACGTAACCTCAAGTTCTAATAAGGGAGCTACTGACAACGATGTGATCACGCGGTCTGCTTTGTGAGACCGCTCGTGATCTGGCGGTTATTGTACCCCGGTTTGTGCGGTGACAACATCCATCTCCGTGTCAATAAATAGGGGTGCAGGGCCCATCATTCATAATGAGAACTGTAAGAACTAGAGCATAGGTTGTTTTGTGCGGTCTCAACTTTGAGGTTGTGCGGTCTTGGAAGCGAGTTGACTGTTTGTTGTGTTCGCAGGTTTGCGGTCAGCAGGTTGCAGTCTCCTTCTTTGGTGATTTCCCAGTGCTTGAATAAACAGTTCGGCAGCAGTCTGTCTGCGAACTGGTTTATGTTGTTCTTGTGTTGTTCGCAACAAGCTCGGCGATCAGGCAACCTTCAGCGGTTAGGTGATCAGAGCTGCGGTCTAGCGACAGCTTCTGTTTTTCGTTCAGTTCAATAAAGCTTCAGTTCGTGCGGTCTGAGGTTGTGGTCTGGAAGTGCAGGTCATCATACCTGTGTTCTGTTCGCGCGGTCTCAAGTTGTTCCTGGCGGTTTGACTGTGCAAGCGGTCTGGTGATACTGCAGGACAAATCGGGTGGTCTCTGGAGTGCAGCGGTCTGTGCGATCTCTGCTTTGCCAGATCGCCAGATTTGTTGTTTGGTGTTTTTTGTGCTTCTCTCCATCGTGATTCTTATGAATCATGTCTCGCCATGTATACCTCGAAGTGTAATCAAGTATTTGTTTCAATAAAGACTACTGTGTTGTTGCTATTTTGCATTGTGGTTGTTTGGCTATAACTCTGTTGATAATACTCCTGCTTACTCCTAAACGATTCAAGAAAATTTCACACTATGGTTGATTCTTCAAAAGCAGGCTCAAGTTCCCTGTTCTCAAGGACGTGTGAATCATCCCATGTTGAGAATTGATTCAAACTGACCCAATAGTCCACATCGTTTGAAAATAGATCAGACTCCCCCTGATTTGATGACTCCCCCTAGAGTGTAGGCAGAATTCTAGAAGGAGAGGATGGTGCAGGTGCCAGATAGAATTGGGAGGTGATAACTTGTTCTCCTTCAGAAACACAAGGAGATTGTTAATATTGATGCTCAATTGTAGTGTACACTGAATCAGGAGGGGGCCTGTTGCCGCACTTCTCCCCTGCTTTATATCATTGAAGAAGGATATAATGACTTCAGCAGATAGCGCCAACGATCTCAACTCCTTTTCGATGGCTTTTGCCTAGGCAAATAGGTTCCTTAACCTGTGATGTTGAGCAAACAACTTTCTATAACAATCTTCGAAGAATTCTAGGCATAGAGAGGAGAATTGAGACAACAATGTCTCTAATGCCAGATCAATGGCATCTGGAATGTCTCTGTTAGAAGCCATTGATTGTCGTCATGTACCTGCAAGGAGGAAAAAACAGAGATAGAGAGGCAAAAGGGAGGAGAGCGAGAGGGAGAGAATTCGAAAGCACAATAAAGTATAAGGACTGAGTTGCTTTTAGGAGACGATTCATCGCAACTTAGGGTTGTACTCAAAATAGTGTCAAAAAGAAGTGAATTCAGCGTGCCAAAATGTGTCGAAGTAGCTTCTAGAAGCCAAGACTGCGCGCGCTTTGAAAAGTCAATGTGGTGTCGAGTAGAAATCGACGTGGATTTGAATGAAAGCAACAACTATTATGTCGACGCATGCGTCGATATGAATTCGATGTTGCGTCGAGTGCCATTCAAATTAACTATCCCAGTCAACTCTCGAAGCTGGCGTCGAGTAGAAATCGACAGTGCGTTGATTTGTATTCGACGCAGCTCTGAATGAACATTTATATTTTTCTCAAAAAAAAATTTGCTAATTTTCTAAGCAATTCCTTTCTATGGAAATAGGTTATATTACATAATAGATATGACCTAAAGAGCTCCATCAAGCATTCTCAATGCATTGATGAAGAAATTGTGCTTGCTTTCATCAAGTTGCTTAGTGAATATGTCAGCACTTTGATTGTCAGTAGAAATATATTGATGATTGTTCTTTCCCTTCTTTACATTATCCCTGAGAAAGCGGTGCCTTATCTTTATGTGCTTAGTTCTACTGTGGAGAATAGGATTGGAAGCTATAGAAATAGCACTAGAACTGTCACAAAATATTGTAGAGTTCTTAAGAGTAAAGTTGTAGTCTAACAACTGATTCTGCATCCACAATATTTGTGAGCAGCAGTTTCCTGTAGCTATATACTCAGCTTCAGTTGAATAAGTTGAGACTGAGGTTTGTTTTGCTAAACCAAAAAATCAGTCTAGCACCCAGGAATTGACAAGTTTCTGAGGTGCTCTTTCTATCAAGCCTGCATCCAGCATAATCTACATCTGAATAGCCTATTAAATCAAATCCAGATTCTGTGGGATACCATAAGACAATTTCAGGTGTACCCTTCAGGTATCTGAGCATTCTTTTTACAGAACTCATATGGGATTCCTTGGGATCAACCTGAAATCTAGCACATATATAAGTAGCAAACATGATATCTATTCTGCTAGCTATTAGATAGAAGAGTGAGCCAATGGCTGCTCTGTAAGTCTTCTGATCAAATGACTTACCCTTTTCATCTCTATCAAGTATAATATTGGTAGTCATGGGGGTTTTCATGACAGAGGAATTTTTCATCTCAAACCTCTGGATAAGCTCTTTGGTATACTTGGATTGGGATATAAAAATGACATATGCATTTTGCTATACTTGGAGGCCAAGAAAGTAGGATAATTCCCCCATGCTACTCATCTCAAACTTAGACTGTATTAAGTCAGCAAATCTTTAGCAAAGTCTTTGGTCTATTGAACCAAATATTATATCATTTACATATATCTGTACTAGGAGTAACTAATTTTTATGTGCTCTAGTGAAAAGTGTTTTATCCACCTTACCTCTTACAAAAGAGTGTTCTAGAAGAAAGGTAGATAAGGTCTCATACCAAGCTCTTGGAGCTTGCTTGAGACCATACAGTGCTTTATCTAATCTATAAACAAAAGAGGGCTGAGACGGATTGACAAAACCCAGCGGTTGCTCCACATATACTTCTTCCTGAAGAGTTCCATTTAGGAAAGCACTCTTCACATCCATTTGATATACTTTTATCTTCATATGTGCAGCATAAGCAAGAAACATCTTGATTGCTTCCAGTCTAGCCATTGGAGCAAATGTCTAATTATAGTCAATTCCCTCCTCTTGCCTGTATCCTTGAGCAAAAAGCCTGACATTATTTTTGACTATGATTCCATTTGAGTCCATTTTATTTTTAAATACCCATTTTGTTCCAATGATTGGGTAATTTCTTGGTCTTTCAAGTAGAGTCCAGACTTTGTTTCTTTCAAACTGTGCAAGATCCTATTGCATGACAGCTATCTAGTGGGGATCATTATCTACTTCTTCAAAGTTTTTTTGGCTCATATTGTGAAAGGAAGCACTGCAACATAGACTCATTTGTGATCTGGTTTCTTGTCTTCACTCCCACTATCATATCTCTTATAACTTGAGATGAAGGGTGATCCTTTAATATTATCCTAGTTCTTCCTAAACTGCTGAGTGGATTCACATCCTCATGGATTTTCTCTTCCTCATTGCATGTGGGAGCACCATTTTCTTCTTATAGAATAATCTTTGTTTTCGGTAGAATATATGCTTTAATGACATCATGATCTACAACAGAGTCTTCATTTGATTTATTGTCAGTTTGCTGTTTTCCTTTTTTCTACAACCTAATGAGTGATTTGTGATGCTAAGCCTTTCAACTTGATCTGCAAGATGATCATATTCTTGTAATATAACATTAGTGGAAGTTTCCTTCCCCTTGGAGAACATGTTAGTCTCATCAAACACTACATGCATTGACTCCTCAATTTGAGAGAGCTCGTATAATAACACATATAGGTCTTGCTTGATGAGGAGTATCCGAAGAATATCCCATCATCAGCCTTCTTGTCAAATTTGGCAAGTTGGCTCTTTCCATTATTCATAATGAATCAAGTACACCCAAAAATCCTAAAGTACGTGACTATAATTGTCTTTCCTTTCTATAGCTCATAAGGAGTGTTTAACTTAGTTTTGTGGATGAGACTCCTATTCAGAACATAGTTGGCTATATTCATTGCCTCAGCCCAGAAAGACTTTAGTAAATTGGATTCAGCCAATAATGTCCTTCCCGTTTCAATTATGGTTCTATTTTTCCTTTCAGCCACCCCATTGGGGGGGGGGGGTCTAAAAGCTAAAAAAACTTTGTCTTATCCCTTATCTTCATATAATCTACAGATTAACTGGTTTTCAAACTCAGTACCATCACTCATGATCATATCAACCTGAGTATTGAATTCAGATTGAATCTGTCTAATGAATCTTGAGAGGATCTTGAAGGTTCCTGACTTAGCTTTTAGAAAGAACACCCAGTTAAATCTAGAAAAGTCATTGTTGGGAACAGTGCCCAACAATGTTCCTGATTTGAAGAAGTGCCCAGGTCAATAATAAAAGCATTATATATTTGATGGTATGCTCAGTTTATACTTGCAGAGATTAAATCATATGTTCAGTACTTCTCCAATCTCACTAAGTCCAAAATCATCGAGAAGAACTGGACATATCGTCGAATAAACACTTATATATCATTGAGATTACTCTCAGAGATAAGCAGAAGGTTCATGTCAGTTATCGTTGAGATAATATGGACAATTCGACGATATCGTTGTGACATCAAAGTACACATGACAACATCGTCGTAAGAACAAGAAGAATTGATAAAGTCGAGTATCGTTGTGTCAAATGGAATCACATGACAATATCACTGTAAGCTCTAAGAAGACTTAAGTCAAAGTATTCGGCAATGTCGACGACATCATCATAAAGAGATCTTGTCGTCGAGACGAGAAAGGAAGTGATGCAGCACGCCCAGGGCCGCCCCACCCTGGCTCAGCCAGAAGGAACACGTTCCGGTCGCACTGCTGGGCTGCGGCCCAAGCACCCCAACCCATCTACGCGCCTGTTCTCAGCGCGGCGGGTTGTTGAGGCTGGGGATCGAACCTGTTAGGAGAGGTTCTTATCAAGGAGGTCTGGGGATCGAGCCCCAGCCTCAACAACCCGCCGCGCTGAGAACAGGCACGGAGATGGGTTGGGGTGCTTGGGCCGCAGCCCAGCAGTGCGACCGGAACGTGTTCCTTCTGGCTAAGCCAGGGTGGGGCAGCCCTGGGCATGCTGCATCAAAAAAGTGCACTTTTTTGTTGCAGGACGTCGGGGCCCCGACCGCACCCCGTGGCATCACACCAGCTAGCGGACCACGGCCAAGCACGCCTGCCAGAAGGACTGGAGTACAGGCACCCCAACCCTCACCATGCCTATTCTCAGCGCGGCGGGTTGTTGAGGCCGGGGCTCGATCCTCGGACCTCCTTTATAAGAACCACTCCTAACAGGCCTTATCACCAACTGAGCTGCAACTCAGTTGGTGATAAGGCCTGTTAGGAGTGGTTCTTATCAAGGAGGTCTGGGGATCGAGCCACAGCCTCAACAACCTGCCACGCTGAGAACAGGCGTGGAGACGGGTTGGGGTCCCTAGACTGTAGTCCTTCTGGCAGGCGTGCTTGGCCGTGGTCCGCTAGCTGGTGTGATGCCACGGGGTGCGGTCGGGGCCCCGACGTCCTGCATCAGGAAGCCCTCAGAAAACCTAACTTAAAATGCTCGGGAATGTCCATGACATTGTCGTGAAGAAGCCTAGTCGTCGAGAAGGCTAAGGGAGAACTCATGAAGACAGCTTATAGAAGAAGATTCGCTTGTCATCAAGATGATCAAAACAATATCGACGAGAAGTCATAATGATCAAGACGATATCGCCGATAAGACAGTATAGTTTCAACGATATAGACGAGAACTCAGAATGATTAAGACGATATCATTGATAAGACAGTAAGGTTTCAACGACATCATCGAGAAGACCGCAAGTCGACAATAAGATTACGACGACATCTTTAAGATGACTTCATGTCGTCGTGGTGCAACTGAGATATCTTATATCGTCGAGATATCCTTCTCTAAAGAAGACTTAAGAAGACTTGAAGATTTGTCCAATTCCAAGATGGATCGGCATAACGACAAGTTCTATCATCGAGGTGTTGTCATTGTTGTCGAGACGTTGCAAATGTCGTTGAGACGGATCAAGATATTTCAAATCGTGTTGTCCGCATTTAATGTCGCCGCCTGATGGTCCAATCAGCGCATGCCGATAAGAAATGAGCCTCTAACACTTAAAGGACATCATAGGAGACCGCTAGTCATCTCCTTAGTAATATAAAAGAGATAAGTGTCTGCCTTAATTCAACACAGAGAATATACACAAGAATCAATAGAACAGTAACAAGGCTGTGTACAGAAGGAACAAGAATCCGAGAACAAAACGATCTTCATCAAGTGTTCACCAAGTCTCAGGCCAGCAACATCGGCTGATAAGAATTTTTCCAGATTGAAGGAGAATTATAGAGAAATCTGCACTCAGCAAGATAACATCAAAAGCATTCTCTTCTAGTCCAGAATCCAATCTTCATTCGGCTAAAGAAGTATTTCTCATTCTTTCTCTGTAGGGCTTTTACAAGACTGAGTTTGTAGGATCTGTTTCAAATATGAGTTGTAGGGATTGAGGGCCTGAGATGTAGGGCTTGCGGGCCTGAGTATGATAGGATCTGTTTCAGATCTGAGTTGTAGGCATTGATGGCTTGAGTTATAGGGCTTGAGGGCCTGAGATTGTAGGGCTTGCAGGCTTGAGTTTTGACGGAGTTTGCGGACACTAGCACACTGCTAGATAGGCATAGAGGGACAGTGGACTACTCAAGACATCCTGTCTTGAGGAACCACTATACATCTGGTGTTCTTGTGTGCTATGTTTCTGTGGTTTGTTGTTGTACTGTGATAGATTTATTTAGTTCTTGTGCATAAAAATCAAAAACAGCCATATCACATATTCTCCCCCCCCCCCCCCCCCCTCTAGGTGATTGTTCCATAAATAACAGTCATCTACAATGACTAATGAATAAGACCTGCATGCTAAGCTTTGAGTGGAGATAATACCAAATAGATCCATGTGCAACAGATAGAGGGTTCTAGGGGAATCATTCTTACCAATTGGTTTGAATGATGATTTGGTTTATTTTCCTAGTTGGCAGGCTCTGCAAGGATGGTCTTTCTTAAACTTACCAATCGGTAAGCCTCTTACTAGGTTATGCTTAGATAACTTAGCCATTGTCTTAAAATTTAAATGACTAAATCTCCTATGCCATAATTCATTATTTTCTAGGTTGGAGTTAAACAAACAAACTTCAGACTTAGAATAATCAAAATCTACTACATATACCTTACCTTTTCTAAGTCCAGTCAATACCATTTGATTAGTTACAGAGATAACTACATGACATAAAGACTTAGTGAATACAACTTTGTATTCACCATCACATAATTGGCTAATGCTGATTAGATTATGTTGAAGACCTTCAACATAAGCTACCTTAGAAAAGGAGATTTTTCCAACTCTGAGCACACCATATCCTCTGGTCTGACCAGAGTGTGAGTTACCAAAGATTACCTTAGGGCCTTCCTTGGCCTTGTAGTTTTCTAGCACCACTTTTTCTCTAGTCATATGCATGGAGCATCCACTATCCAAGTACCACTACAGGTTTGTGGTAGAATAGTCTCCTTTCTGCACATGAATTTAAACATTAGTATAGACCCTCACTTGTTGGGGTCCCTTTATTCTACCATCATAAGGAGTTATGAAAGAATAAGTTGGTCTTTCATGATACCCCTTAAGTTGAAGAAGTGCTGGTTTATTATGCCATCAATGATTGGCCTTGCGCCCAATTTTAAAATAGTAGAAGCATATAAAATTGTAGTGAGAAATAGGAGAGGGAAGTCTAGATATTTTAAAATCATTTGATAAAAACATGCGTCGAAAAGAAATCGACGCATCTCTAGAGTT
Organism: Dactylorhiza incarnata; assembly: GCA_033032865.1. NCBI lineage: Eukaryota > Viridiplantae > Streptophyta > Magnoliopsida > Asparagales > Orchidaceae > Dactylorhiza > Dactylorhiza incarnata. The sequence goes on along the minus strand of JAWHQI010000039.1, from coordinate 3,112,067 downwards.
GTGTCGAGTGTAATTCGATGTGTCTGCATAGTTACGTCGATAATAAGTCAATACAGAATATTGGTTGCTTCGAGTGTAATTCGAAGCACCTTCATACCTGCTTTGAGTTGATGTCAAAGTATATGCAAAACTCCATTGAGTTGCATTCGACGCATCTTTAAAATTGCGTCGAGTTCTATTCGACGCACAATTCCTTTTATTAATAATTTGATAATTATTGATTGAATTTTCTAAGGGGTGATTACCTAGAATTTCTTTTTGATCAGCAATATTTACCCTATTGAATACAGTGATCTTATTAGGGTTGTTATTCAATTCTTCACAAGATTCTAAGTTATCATTAGATTGATTTACACTAGGTCTAATGAACACTATAGGATTTTCCATAGCAAGTTTGCTAGGGATTACTGTGCTGGTGGATAGATCTGCTCCTAAACCAAGGTGTTTAAATCTTAAAAGAGATTCAGTGTAATATCCTTGAGCTTTTGACTCCTCCCATTGAGCGAGTCTTCAAAGGCTTTTGCCTTTGTAAGCTCTTTTTTTAAATTTGAGTTTTCATTAGTTAGTTTATTTATTTATGTTTCTTTTTTATATATTTAATTTCTTAATTCATAATTAACAATACAAATTATTTTTCTTAAGGTCTTCTAATTCTTCTCTAATTATTTTAAGTTCTTTTTTACTGTTAAGATAGTCTTGATAAAAATCTTTAAAATAATTTTTAATATTTTCTGAAGAAAAATCAAATTCATCAAATAAAGATACCTAATCTTCTTCAGTTGAATCTTCTAAAGCCACTATATATGCTTCTTCAACTACACATTCTTCATCACTGTCTGACGAAGAAGAGCTTGACTTAGATTCTGAGTCACTCCAAGTTTCAGCTATGAAACCTTTTCCCTTCTTCTTGTCCTTCTTCCTAAAGTACGTCTTCTTATGCTCATGTTTCCTACTGCTTCTGTCCTTTTGTTCTTTAGGACATTCATGGGCAATGTGCCCTGGTTTTCTGCATGCAAAGTAGATTATTTCCTGCTTTGGAGTCTTATCAAACCTTGGTTTGTTTGAACTCCTTTCCTTCCCTCTGGACTCTTCAGACTTGTCCCATATTCTGAATCTTCTGGCCAAGAGATTGAACATCTCTTCTTCAGAAGTGGAAGGCTCTCCTTCAGCTGCCTTCAAAGCTATAGTCCTTTCTTTGGAGTTGAGACTTTCTCCTTGGCTTCTATCTCACCTCTGCACTTTAGTAGTTACTCATAGGACTTGTGTTGAGAAAAATTCCTTTAATTTAACTTAACGAAATAACCATAAGTGATTGTATCTCTTAGCTTTCATTACCCATTGTATTGTGAGGTTAATTTGGTCATTAGATATCTTAGGATGTCACACTCAACTTAGAGTGTCAAGACCAGGTCAAGATAAGCATAATTTGGGTTGAGTTAACAACCGCGTTGAATAGAAATCGATGCAACATCGATTTGATGTCGACGCAACTTAGACTAGAAGTCCAAGCAACTCAACCTTTCTATCGAAATAGATCAAGTCGATGCTACGTGGAAAGGAAATTGACATAGATAAAGAGAGCATGCCGAAGCCATCTGAAGTCAACGCAACTTCGACTACAATTCAATGCAGATGATGAAGTTCAAACTCAAGTCTTCAACTCGACGAGTACGTCGATAAGTAATCAATGCAACATCGACTACAGAGTTCAACCAGAGCTAGAAGGAATTCGAAGCTTCTCTTACAAGAACTCGAAGGAGCTTCGATAAGAGAGAAGATGAAATCGACGCAGCGTCGAATGCAGTCTGAAAAGGAAACTCTCTCTCAGGGCCCACAGTACTAAAGACCGTTCTACAATGGCTTGTTTACTGCCTCAATTGGAAAGGAGCATTCAAGAAGACAGGGAAAGTTTTCTTGGAATGAAATCAAACAGCTGGTGGACGAGTCGTGAACAAAAGAGGAAAGGAAGATAAATTGTCCAAGACTATGCCTTTTCAGGACAACCCAGAAGAGGAAACAAATTCAAAATTAATCATGGACAATAAATAGGAAGAGAGAAGAGAAAAACACGAGTGCATTCATTACCATCCTCAACAGCTTGTCGATTAGGGTTACCAACTTCTTCTTCTTCCTCCTGGAACCCTAAAAAGACAGTGAAAAAGAATCGCTCTCTCTAAGAACAGGAAAATGAAAGACTGCTCTTTCATCAATATCTTATAGCAGCCAGATTGCAAGCAGAATACATTCAAAAGGATCTGAAGCATATAACCCTTGCAAATCATCACAATCATAAGCAAGGGTTCATCATTAGCAGATCCATTGAAGGAAAAATAGAAGCTGAATAGAATTCTTCTTCTTACTTCTTCCTCTTCCTTCTCCTATTTACTCAACTGTAAAGAGTTTTAAGAAACCCTCTTCCAAAGGATTCAGTGGTTCAATATCTCCTTATCAAAAGATCTGTGGTTCAATATCTCCTTATCAAAAGATCTGTGGTTCTAAGAGTCTCCTTATCAAAAGACTCGGTGGTTCAAAATCTCCTTATCAAAAGATCTTTGGTTCTAAGAGTCTCCTTATCAAAAGACTCAGGCACAGGTTGTGCATTCCTACCAGGTGGTAGAAGAGTGGAGTACCCATATTTTGGGGAACCACTATAAAATTATATGTCTTCTGTGTGTGATAATTTTTTGTGCTGTCCCATATAGCTTATAGCTTTTCTGCTTTACATTAACACAATTTATTTTATTCTGTACTTTTGGTATTGTTGAAGCATAACACATAGTGTTTTTATTGTGTGTGTACAATTAGAATAGAAAATATTTTAAATCTCTATTCACCCCCTCGAGAGTATACTCAGAGGCACACTGTGCACTTTCAATTGGTATTAGAGGGAGGTTGATCATTAAAATGTTAACACCTTGATCAAAAGATATCCTACTCTCATTTGTTTATTTTAAAAGTATTTAAATAAAATGAGTTCTAAGGATTATGCATCAACAAGACCTCCAGTGTGTAATCTGAACAAGTTTACACTCTGGAAGGCCAGAATAAAACTCTATATGAACTCTATTGATGAAGATATCTTTAATGTCATCATCATAGGTCCCCCAGCCCTAGTAAGGAGAGATGCTAGTGTGGAAGTTACACAAACTGCAGTCCCCAGAGCTGAATGGATTGATATAGAGAAGAAAGTGAAGGCATGTGATGCCAAGGCCATGAATATTCTGGTCTCAACCATGTCAGATGACATCTTCCAAAAAGTTGCTGACAACAACTCTACCAAAGAAATCTGGGAATCTCTCTCCAGACTTGTTGAAGGCAGTTCTGATGAAAAAAAGACAAAAAATCACTTCTCATATCCCAATATGAGAACTTCAAGAAAAATGCCGATGAGAGCATAACAAAAATGTATGACAGATTCAGCCTCATCATAAATGAGCTGAGAGGGCTTGACAAAAAACTTTCTCTGACAGAAATTAATGACAAGCTCCTCATGTGCTTCCCAAGCACATGGGACTCAAGAATCTGGGCTATTAGAGATTCTAGATGCCTCGGAGAGATATCAACTGATGATCTGCTGGGAAAGCTCAAGTCCTATGTACTTCTACTGAAAAGCAGGGCTGAGTCAGAAGCCCAGGAGAGAATATCAACTCCTAAAGAAAGGACCCTTGCATTAAAGACTGCTGAAGCAGAGTCCTCCACCGCTGAAGAAGATATGTTCAATCTCTTGGCTAAAAGATTCAAGAAGTGGATCAGAATAGAGGACTCCAGAAGGAAAGAAAGGAGTTATAGCAAGACTAGGCATGACAAAACTCCTAAACAGGAGATCATCTATTTTTCTTGTAGAAAACCAGGACACTTTTCTATTGAGTGCCCTGAGGAAGAAAAGAACAAGAACAACAAGCAGAGGAAGGGGCACAAGAAGAAATCCTTCAGGAGGACAGACAAGAAAAGGGGAAAATGTTTCATTGCGGAAACCTAGAGTGATTCAGACTCTGAATCAAGCTCCTCCTCATCTGATGATGATGAAGAAGGTGGACTAGAAGAAGCCTGCTTAATGGCTCTGGAAGACTCCAATAATAAGGATGAGGTAACAATCTTTCATGACTTTGACTTCTTCTCAAGAGATTTTAAAGAATGCTTTAAAGAATTCTGTCAAGACTATATTAACAATCAAAAGGAACTAAAAATAGTCAGAATAGAACTAGAAAACCTTAGAAAGGATAACCTATACTCAGTTAACTATGATCTGAGAAATAAATAATATAGGAGAGAAAAAGAATTATATATATCAGATAATGAAAATTCTGACCTAAAGAAAGAACTCACAAAGGCAAAAGCCTTTGAGGACTCCCTCAATGGAAGGAGTCAAAAGCTTGAAGATATCTCACAAAATCTCTCCAAGAGATTTAATCTAGGATCACTACACTCCACTGCTCACTTATCCCTAGTGAACCTGCTCAAGAGAATCCTGTTGCACTTTCTATATCCAGCATGAATCAACCTAACATCAACTCAGAACAGAATAATAACCCTAATAAAATCACTATATTCCATAGGGTAAATCTCACTAATCAAAAAGGAATTCTAGGTAAACAGCCCTTAGAAAAATCAAATGAAAACTGTAAAATTCTTAATAAAAGGAATCATACGTCGACTAGAACTCGACGCAGTTTTAAAGATGCGTCGAATGGAACTCGACGGAGCTTTGCATATGCTTCGATATCAACTCGAAGCAAGTATGAGGATGCGTCGAATCCTATTCGACGCAACCAATATTCTGCATCAAATTACTATTAACTTAACTATGCAAACACGTCGAATTACACTCGACGCAACTCTAAAGATGCGTCGACTTCTTATCAACGCATGCTTCCTGCAAGAAATTTTCAAACCTTTATTCCTAGATGTTCCTACTGTTCTAAACTTGGGCATATAGCCAAACACTGCTGGCATAATAATGCAGCACTTCTTCACCTAAAGGGGTATACTGAAAGACCATCTTATTCTTTCATAACTCCATATGATGATAGAAGAAAGAGACCCCAATATGTGAGGGTCTGTGCTAATGTTTGATCTAATGTGCAGAAGGGAGGCTGTTCAACCACAAACTAGCAGTGGTATTTGGACAGTGGTTGCTCCATGCATATGACTGGAGCAAAAGAATTGTTGGACAACTTTAAGCCCAAAGAAGGGCCTAAGGTAATCTTTGGGAATTCCCACTCTGGCCAAACCAAAGGATATGGTTTGCTCAGGATTGGGGAAGTCTCTTTCTCTAAAGTAGCTTATGTTGAAGGACTTCAGCATAATTTAATTAGCATTAGTCAGCTCTGTGATGGTGAATACAAAGTTGTATTCACTAAGTCTTTGTGTCATATTGTTAGCTCTATGACTGACCAAATATTATTGACTGGTCTTAGGAAAGGAAAGGTCTATGTTGTAGATTTTGAGTACACAAAGTTTGAGATCTGCGTATTCCACTCCCAGTTAGAAAATAGTGAGCTGTGGAATAGGAGACTTAATCACCTTAACTTTAGGACCATTGCCAAACTCTCCAAGCTGAACCTAGTAAGGGGCTTACCAACTGGTAAGTTCAATAAAGACCATCCTCGTAGAGCTTGCCAACTAGGAAAGAAGATCAAAGCATCATTCAAACCAATTGGTAAGAATGATTCCCCTAGAATCCCATTTCTATTGCACATGGACCTATTTGGTCCCGTCTCCACACAAAGCTTAGCAGGTAAGTCCTATACTTTAGTCATTGTGGATGACTTTTCTAGATTTAGCTGTGTGTTCTTTCTAAGACTTTTCTAGATTTAGCTGTGTGTTCTTTCTAAGACCTAAGTCAGACACCTTCAAGATCCTCTCAAGATTCATTAGACAGATTCAATCTGAATTCAGCACTCAGGTTGCTGTGATCAGAAGTGATCATGGTACTGAGTTTGAAAATCAGTTAATGATTAGATTCTGTGAGGATGAAGGAATAAGACAAAGCTTTTCAGCTCCTAGAACCCCCCAACAAAATGGGGTGGCTGAAAGGAAAAATAGAACCCTAATTGATTCAAGGAGGACATTATTGGCTGAATCCTACTTGCCTAAGTCCTTTTGGTCTGGGGTAGTAAATATTATCAATTATGATCTGAATAGAAGCCTCATCCATAAGACTAAGTTGAAGACTCCTTATGAGTTATTGAAGGGAAAGGCACTTAAAGTCACTTACTTTAGGATTTTTGGGTGTACTTGCTTTATCCTCAACAATGGGAAAAGTCATCTTGCCAAATTTGATAAGAATGCTGATGATGAGATATTCTTGGGATATTCCTCATCAAGCAAGGCCTATATGTGCTATAATAAAAGCTCCCTCAAAATTGAGGAGTCTGTGCATGTTGTTTTTGATGAAGCTAACTTTTTTTATAAGGGGAAGGAAACTTCCACCAGCACTGTCTTGCAGGAAGAAGATCAGCTAGCAGAACAAGTTGAAACGTTAAGCATAATGGACCATCCATCATTGTGTTGAAACAAAGGAAAACAGAAGATTGACATTGATTCAAATGAGGATTCTACAGCAGATGAAGAGGAAATTACAGCACCTGAGTTGCCAGCCGCAGAGATCATTCCAGTGAATGAGGTAGGAGCTTCCACTGTCACTGAACAAGTGGTTCCTCAGGAAGAAGAGAATCTCCTTGTTAACTCAACAAGATCCAGGATGATCCTAAAGGATCATCCCTCAACATAAGTTATAAGAGACTTGACAGTTGGTGTTAAGACAAGGAAACAACTCATAAGTGAAACAATTCTACAATGCTTCCTCTCTCGGTATGAACCCAAGAAGTTTGAAGAAGCAGATAGTGATCCTCAATGGATATCTGCAACACAAGAAGAGCTAACACAGTTTGAGAGGAACAAGGTTTGGACATTGGTTGAAAGACCAAAGAATTTCCCAGTCTTTGACAGCAAATGGGTATTCAAAAACAAAATGGATTCAACAGGAGCCGTAATCAGGAATATGGCCAGACTTGTGGCCCAAGGATACAGGCAAGAGAAGGGAATTGACTTTAACCAGATATTTGCTCCTGTAGCAAGGCTGGAGGCCATCAGAATGTTTCTGGCATATGCAGCACACATGAAGATCAAAGTCTATCAGATGGATGTGATGAGTGTATTTATAAATGAAACTCTTCAAGAAGAAGTGTATGTGGAGCAGCCCCCAGGTTTTGTCAATCCAACTTTTCCCTCTTTTGTGTATACACTAGATAAAGCACTATATGGCCTCAAGCAAGCTCCAAGAGCTTGGTATGAGACCTTATCCACTTTTCTTCTGGAACACTCCTTTGAAAGAGGGAAAGTGGATAAAACCCCTATTCACAAGAGCACATAAGAATCAGTTATTACTAGTACAAATATATGTAGATGACATTATATTTGGATCAACAGATAAATCTCTATGCAAAAGGTTTGCTTACCAAATGCAGTCAAGATTTGAAATGAGTAGCTTGGGGGAATTATCCTATTTCCTTGGTCTTCAAGTAAGACAACACAGATGACATTTTCATATCCCAATTCAAGTATACCAGAGAACTCATCAAGAGGTTTGGGATGGAAAATGCCTCTATTATGAAAAACCCCATGGCTACTAATGTTGTTTTGGATAGAGATGAACATGGTAAGTCCTTTGGTTAAAAAACTTACAGAGCAGCCATTGGCTCTCTTCTCTACCTAACAACTAGCAGACCTAATATAATGTTTGCTACCTGTATATGTGCAAGGTTTCAGGTTGACCCAAAGGAATCCCACATGAGTTCTGTCAAAAGAATTCTCAGATCTCTAAAGGGTACAGCTGAACTTGGCTTATGGTATCCAGCTGAATCTGGATTTGAATTAATTGGTTATTCATATGCAGACTATGCTGGATGCGGGCTGGATAGAAAAAGCATCTCAGGAACATGTCAGTTTCTGGGGGCTAGACTGATCTCATGGTTTAGCAAGAAGCAAATCACAGTCTCCACTTCTACAACTGAAGCTGAGTATATAGCTGCAGGAAGCTGCTCCTCACAAATATTGTGGATGCAAAATCAGTTGTTGGATTACAACTTTTCCCTTGACAATTCCACAATTTATTATGATAGCTCTAATGCTATTTCAATAGCTTCCAATCCTGTTCTCCACAGCAGAACTAAGCACATAGAGATAAGACACCACTTTCTCAGGGACAATGTAGAGAAGGGTAAGATCAACCTTCAATACATATCCACTGACAGTCAAAGGGTTGATATCTTCATTAAGCCACTTGATGAAAGTAAGCACAAGTTCTTCTTCAATGCGCTGGGTATGCTTGATGGAGCATTGTAGGTCACACTTATTATATATATATAAAGAACTAATTTCTATAGAAAGCTATTGCTGGGAAAAACAGTAAGAATTTTGAAAAAGAACATAACTATTTATTCAGAGCTGCGTTAAATTCAAATCGGCGTACCATCGATTTCTACTCGACGTCAGCTTCGAGAGCATCATGGGACAGATCATTCGAATAGCACTCGACGTAACGTCGAATGCCTATCAACACTTATGTTGACATCATAGTTGATGAATGTATTTCGGAGCTACGTCGACTTCCACTCGACGTAACCGTCGACTTGTCAAAACGCGCACACACAATTTCCAGCAGCGACATTGGCATGTTTTGGCGCGCTGAATTCAGCTCTTTTCGACGTTGCTTCGAATATAACCCTAAGTTGCGACGATTCATCTAATCAAAGCAACTTAAGCATTCAATTTTATTGTGCTTTTCGAATTTTCTCCCTCTTGCTCTCATCCGCTTTCCCTTCCTCGTCTCTCTTCTTTTTCAGTGCAGGAACTCGCAAGACATCAATGGCATCTCCTCCAAGTCAACAAGATATTGTCGAAGCAGTTGATCAGCCCCTAGAGACGCTGCCCTCTCACTTCAGCTCTCTCTACCTCGATTACTCAAAAGACTGCTATAGAAAGATCAGTGCTCAGCATAGAAAGTTACAATATCTTACTGCCCAAATCAAAGACCTTGATAAACAAATAAGGTTAGTAAGTCTGCCTGCAGATTCTTTTTTCTCTTTCTTCAAAGATATATAGCAGGGGGAGAAGTCTGTCAGCAGGCCTCCTCAAGATTTAGTGGTGTACAACCCTCCTCAAGAATCAGTGTACACCATAGCAATACCACTGTTCTTTATCTCTGAAGGGGAGCCAACCATTACTTCTAAGCTCCTTTTATCTCCTCAAGATTCACTGATCCAGGGGGAGTCATCACCTAATAAGCTTCAGCCTCCAACACAGGGGGAGTTATCAACTCAGGGGGAGACTTCCTTCATCTCAGATGACCAGGTCTATCTAAAGACTCTGCAAGAGTTCCATGTGGACACTGAGCCATCCATTCCTGATGCACTAGCATTCAGGGTTTCTTCTGAAGACTCTACAACATCAGCATCTCCAGTCAAGGTGGCTGATCAGGATCTTTCTCCATCTGATCCAGCTCCAGCTCAGCCTTCACCTCCAGCTCAGTTCTCACTTCCAGTTCAGTTCTCACTTCCAGTTCAGCCTCCATCTGCTCCAGTTCCAGCAACTAAGCCAATTCTCCCAACTCCTCCATACAGAGGAAGCCCTCAATACAGAGGGAGAGGGGGTAGAGGAAAGCTGCCAATTTGGGAAAAGTATACAAAAGATCAAAAGAAGTAATACAGGAAAGATAAATCATATCACAAAAAATATGAGAGGATTGAATTCCCAGAGAATACGATGGAAACATATAATGATTCAAAGCTCTACAAAGCTTTAGAGGAAATTGGAGATAGAGAGAGATATGAATATGAGACATCCCAAAAAGAGATTGAAGAAAAGAGAAACATGTTCATTGATATTTTGTAGAGAGGAAAAGAGGTAGTTGAACAAGAAGAGTTGGCAAAAGCAATCCCAATCAAAACCACTTGTTTTGATCCCACAAAGTATACTGCAAAAAATCCCCAAGCCAAAGTGTTGGAGGGAATAGGGAAACTTCACAGAGGGGGTATTGGATGTAATCCAAAGGATGCAGTGCAGCCACCCCAGAAGAAAATGAAAGGAGAACAGCTACCTGTGAAGAAGAAGAAAATTATGTTCACAACAGCTTCAAACTCTGGCAAACCACAATCAACCTTCGTTGTACCAAATCCTGATGCAGACCCTGAGTCAAATGATTTAGATTTGGAAGTCATAAACTTGATGACATCTAAAGTTCATGATCTGGGCTTCAATTTAAAAGATGTTCATCCTGAAACTGAAACTGATCTGGAAAAGTTGTTCAAGGGACATGAAAGGATTCAGAAGAACCCAGAGAAAGCCACACCAGCAAATTTCAAATATGTGGAGAGGAAATTCAGAAAGGTCTATGAGGCCTTAGCTACTTTTCTTAAGGGAAGAAAATAGACTATTCTTTGGGTAAACTCTGATAAACACTTGTTGATATTAATCAGATGTTTTTCTGTTTACTTAGTTTTTTTTGGCATCTTATGTATTTTTGATATGCAAAAGAATGTTTAAAATCACTTTAAAACAATATGTAAAATTTGTTAAGATAAATAGGGGAGATTGTTGGGAAAAACTCCTTTGATTTAACTTAACAAATTAACCATAAGTGATTGTATCTCTTAGGTTTCATTACCCATTATATAACGAAGGTAATTTGGTCATTAGATGTCTTAGGATGTCACACTCAACTTAGAGTGTCAAGACCAGGTCAAGACAAACATAATTTGGGTTGAGTTAACAACTGTGTTGAATAGAAATCGACGCAACATCGATTTGATGTCGACGCAACTTAGACTAGAAGTCCAAGCAACTCAACCTTTCTATCAATGTAGATCAAGTCGACGCTATGTCAAAAGGAAATCGACGTAGATAAAATGAGCATGTCAAAGCCATCTGAAGTCGACGCAACTTCGACTACAATTTGACGCAGATAATGAAGTTCAAACTCAAGTCTTCAACTCGACGGGTACGTCGATAAGTAATCGACGCAACGTCATCTACAGAGTTCAACCAAAGCTAGAAGGAATTCAAAGGTGCTCTTACAAGAACTCGAAGGAGCGTCGATAAGAGAGAAGATGAAATCAACGCAGCGTCGAATACAGCCTCAAAAGGAAAACTTTTCAGCTGTCCTTTTAGAACTCTCTGTCAAGCCCCACAATATTGAAGACCATTCTACAATGCTTATTTATTGCCTCAAATTTAAAGGAGCATTCAATAAGACAGGGAAAACTTTCTTGGAATGAAATCAAACAGCTGGTGGACGGGTCGTGAATAATAGAGGAAAGGAAGATAAATTGTCCAAGACTATGCCTTTTCAGGACAACCCAGAAGAGGAAACAAATTCAAAATTAATCATGGACAATAAATAGGAAGAGAGAAGAGAAAAACATGAGAGAATTCAATACCATCCTCAACAACTTGTCGATTAGGGTTTCCAACTTCTTCTTCTTCCTCCTGGAACCCTAAAAAGACAGTGAAAAAGAACTGCTCTCTCTAAGAACAGGAAAACGAAAGGCTGCTCTTTCATCAACATCTTATAGCAGCCAGATTGCAAGTCGAATACATTCAAAAGGATCTGAAGCATATAACCCTTGCAAATCATCACAATCATAAGCAAGGGTTCATCATTAGCAGATGCATTGAAGGGAAAATAGAAGCTGAAAGCTTCTACAGAATTCTGAGAACAGAATTCTTCTTCTTACTTCTTCTTCTTCCTTCTCCTATTTCTTCAACTGTAAAGAGTTTTAAGAATCCCTCTTCTAAATGATTCAGTGGTTCAAGATCTCCTTATCAAAAGATCTGTAGTTCAAGATCTCCTCATCAAAAGATCTGTGGTTCTAAGAGTCTCCTTATCAAAAGACTCAGTGGTTCAAGATCTCCTTATCAAAAGATCTTTGGTTCGAAGAGTCTCCTTATCAAAAGACTCGGGCACAAGTTGTGCATTCCTACCAGGTGGTAGAATAGTGAAGTACCCACATTTTGGGGATCCACTATAAAATTCTGTGTCTTCTGTTTATGATAATTTTCTGTGATGTCACATATAGCTTATAGCTTTTCTGCTTTACATTAACATCATTTATTTTATTCTGTACTTTTGGTATTGTTGAAGCATAACACTTAGTATTTTTATTGTGTGCGTACAATTAGAATAGAAAATATTTTAAATCTCTATTCACCCCCCCCCCCCCCCCCCTCTAGAAAATTCTCAGAGGCACACTGTGCACTTTCAACTTGAGCTTGCCTAGTAATGCATCAATGGAGATTTCTTTGTGGTATCTAGACTCTCTAATGGCCCAGATCTTTGAATACCAAGTGCTTGAGATGCACATAAGAAGTTTATCATTGATCTCAGTTAGTGATATCTCTTTGTCCAGACCCTTGAGCTCATTGATGATTAGGCTTAATCTTTCATACATTTCAGCCACATTCTCTTCAGCTTTCTTTTGGAAGTTCTCATATTAAGATATGAGAAGGAACTTCCTATCCTTTCTTTCATCTGAGTTGCCTTCAACCAGACTGGACAAAGTTTCCCAAATTTTTTTGCTGAGTTGCAGTCAGTCACCTTTTGGAATATATCATCTGACATAGTTGACACCAGGATGTTCATGGCCTTGGCATCACATGCCTTCACCTTCTTCTCAGCATCAGTCCATTCTGCTCTAGGGACAAGTTTTTGTGTCTCAGTCCCACTTGCATTTTTTCTGAATGGTAATGGAGGACCTGATACAATGACATCAAATATGTCTTCATCAATAGAATTCGTATAGAGTTTTCTTTTGGCCTTCCAGAGTGTAAACTTATTCAAATTACACACTGGTGGTCTTATGGATGCATAGTCTTTAGAACTCATTTTCTAAAAATAGTTTTAAAATATAAGAATTTGAATGAGGGGATCTTTTGATCAAGGTGTTAACTTTTTATGATCAACCTGCCTCTAATATCAATTGAAAGTGCATAGTGAGTCCTCTGAGTATTCTCTAGAGGGGGGTGAATAAAGTTTTAAAACTTTTCTATAAATTATGCACAGAACAATAAAATACTTTTAACAACTATGCAATCAGAAATCCAATCCAGAATAAAATAAACACAGAATTGCAAAAATAAAGAAGGGACAACACAAAAAATTCATAACACAGATTGAGATAAGATCTATAGCGGTTCCCCAAAATATGAGTACTCCACTCTTCTACCACTTTGGTAGATATACACTATCTAGTGCCTGAGTCTTTTGATAAGGAGACTCTTAGAACCAGGGTCTGAGTCTTTTGATAAGGAGACTCTTATAACCTAGCTAGATCTTTTGATAAGGAGATCTTGAACCAAGGTGTGAGTCTTTTGTTAAGGAGAACTATCACTTAGACTTCTTCTTCAACTGAGATTTCAACCTTGTCAGCACTAGTGCTTTCAACCTGAACAAGGGCAGAGCACCCCAGATTGGTCTCCCCCTCAATATCCTTAGTATGTTGGGCTGAGCTCCTAAGCAGGGACTCCCCCTCAACTGGATCAACCTCCTGTATAGGGCTCATTCTGAAGGACTCCCCCTCAGCTCAGACTTCCTTCTTTGGTCCTCTCTTCCTTGCATATACATCAGGAGAATTACCCAGATGGGTTCTTCTCTCTTCAACAACCTTTGCGGGAGCAGGTTCATCCAAGGTTTTTTGAGTTGGTGGAACAACAGACTCCTCCCCCTCTGTCTGAGCAGGGTTTGGATTGGATGGTGCTTCTTCTTCTAAACTGCTTGATGACCCTACCTCCTCTGAGTCATCAACTTCTACAGCTTTCTTCTTCTTCTCTTTTAGAGCAGCTTGGGCATCCTTAGGAGATTTGGAGATAACTCTATCCCATCTGTCCAACATTTTTGAGTCCAACCTCTTAGAATAATGGAGAGGTACTCCCATTTTCTTTTCAACACTTCCCCAAGGGAATTCAGAAGAAAGAGATAAAATTCTTCCAAAACTGGGGGTATTCAAAGTGCTCCGTATCCTTTGGAACAGAAACATTCTCCAGTCTGTCTTATTTGAAATAATGATTCTGCATAAAACCTCAAACATTTCTTTAGAAATCCTATCATGGGAACCAGGCTTGCACAGTAACACCTTCCTCATAATGTCAGCAAGAAGTTTTCCCTTCTGGTTGAATTCTGCTCTTTTATAGACCCATAGGTCTTGCCACTGTGTCCACACCAGACATATCCTGCAGTAAGATCTTCGACAGTTAATCCTTCCTCTTCTTCTTCTCCCCCCAGACGAGGTAGACGCAAAGCTTTTCCTAAGCTTTTAGTTGACATTTTTATTTTCTTCTTAGCCACTATAGACTTCAGTAAGGTCTTAGAATGATTGAGTCTTGCTCTATCAAAGAACTCTATCAATTCTCTATTCATCAAGACACCTAGCTCACACAACAGATACTCCAATCCAGCTGATTCAAGTAATCCAATGACTGACCTAATTTCTTCAGATCAAGAGTAGCCTCTTCTCTGTAGCTCACATCCTGAAATGATTGCAGCTTCTTCCTTCTTGGGGGCCATTGAATTAGACTGGCGGGAACGAGAAATGTCGGGGATGGAATGGGAGTTTGTCGCAGAGAAGACTTAGGGCAAATGAAAGTGTAATTTTGTTCTAAGCATTCATTCTATTTATAGTATGAGTAGGCGAAGGGGCGTGTACCTTTTCATACTGATGATTTGATTAATAAATCACTGGACGACTCTGATTAAAAGATCTAATATAGCATTGAGTATCTGGGTTGTATTTCGACGATATGCATTTTTGTAGTCAAAATAAGTCGCCGTCACGAATCCTTCCCACTGAGTCCATGTGTCATTGAGACTAGAGCAATGTCGTTGAGAAATCATATTATGTCATCAAGACATTTCATTCTGTATCGATGAGAAGCCGTCTATGTCGTTGAGACAACCATTCAATATTTGTCTGACTTGAGAAAATTATCAGCACTTCTTGAGAGATTCCTGGAGGTTGTGCCATATAGACTTCCTCCTTCAAGTATCTTATTTAGAGATACTGATTTGACATTCACTTGATAGGCTTGGAATCCTTTATGTGGTACATAGACTAAGAATATTTTGATTGATTCCAATCTTGCAATAAGAACAAAGGGTCTGCTCAAAATCAATGCCCTTCTCCTGTCTATACCCCTTTGCAGCTTTTGAGTTGATTTAGTTCCTCCTGCATTGCTTAATTGACAACTCCTTATAAGTTGCTCTTGAGGATGATGCCTGACTTGTCTAGGAGCAGCTTGCAATCTTCTGGGAATGACTTTTGTCTTTCATTTAAGATTCAACATTGTCTTCAATGAATAGCTTTTCCAAATTCTATGTTGTATTTGCATCCACTAATGAACTATACTAGCCTTTGTGAATAAGGCATAACCTTTGGTCACCCCCTTTTCTGAACACCCAAATATAACTGTTGGTCCATTTTCCCTGGGGTGAAGATTCTCAAGTAACTCATTACTCCAATCATGTGCTTAGAGCAACCACTGTCCAAATACCAAATTAGAGATTGGTTGGCTTTTGGACATACCTGCAAGAGAGATTACTATACCTTAGGCACCCGATTAGATTTGGGTCCTTGTTTTTGTTAGGAAGAAAACTTGGAAAATCAAACTTATGAATGATCTGCATTCTTCTTGCTCTTGGCACTGTTGGGTTGAACCAACAGTCCAAAGCAAAATGACCAATTTTTCCACAACACCAACACTCATACCTGTTGTATCTTATTTTTTGCCTCACCATCTGGGTAGAATGACAATGTTGGTGGGCAGGAGTGAAGATAGTTGACCTAGCAGGTCTTTGGTGAACCTCACAAGTCACTACAACAAACTGCACCTGTTGTAAGGACAAAAATATAACTGAAACACAGTTTGTTACTAATAGTTATATTTAGTAACAAATTTTTTTTTGTTACAAAAAAGTACTTTTTAGTAACGAATATTTTAAACTTTGTTACAATAATAATTAATTCGTTACTATAACTATAAGTATTTGTAACAACACTAATGTTACGTTACAAATAGAAAACTTTTCTCACAATAAGTATCAATTGTAACCACATCATGAAAGTTTTTTGTGACAAAGACATTGTCCTTACTAATAGTAATATTTTATTATTAAAGTTTTGTTACAAAAAATATATCATATTTTATTTTTAATTTTTGTACAATTTTATTATCAAAGTTTTGAATATTATTCTTTTTTTGAAAAAAAAAATTTGTATGCGCGCGACAGTACCCCGCCTCGATAGTGCTCTAACGCGACGACAATACTCCTACAGCTCGCAAACATCCGTGCGCGGCTGTCGCAGATATGTAGTACTATTGCGACATGTATTTTTGCGCGTACGGGTTTTTTTTATAAATTTTTAACTTTTTATAAAAGTTTTTCTGCCTCTCTCTCATGCAGCTCTATCTCTCTCTCAAATGAATGAATGAAATATACGGATGAAAATTTCCCTCCATAAAATTTTGAACAAAACAAAACTAAAAATTAAAAATATATTAAATGTAAAAATGAATGCAAATTAATATGACATTAATTTTTTAATGTAATTTTGTAATTAAAATAAAATCACGCACGAACTCGCGTGCACGCAAATGCACTCTCGCGCATGCAAATGCACTCTCGCGCGCACGCAAATGCACTCTCGCGCGCACACAAATGCACTCTCGCGCGCACGCAAATGCACTCTCGTGCGTGCAGTTTTCCTTTTTTTGCTTGAGAGCTAGCGCGTATTGCATGTGTCGGGGCTCAAACACAGACACATGCACACACACACACACACGGACAACCAAACACACAAACATCCATTTGCGAGCTGTAGCAATGTCTTTCACGTACGCCCGCCGTCGTTGTCTCCCCTCTCTTCGACGGTCGCTGTCGTCGTCTCCTCTCTCTTCCACGGCCGCCGCCATCGTCGTTCTCTTTCTCGGCCGTCACCGCGCGCCGTTTTCTTCCTCTAGTTTATTAAGTTTTGTCTATTTCCTTCTCTCTCACATTAATGAAATATATGGAGGGAAATTTCCCTCCATAAAATTTTGCACAAAACAAATCAAAAAATTTAAAACATATTAATATAATTTTTGAATAAAAATAACGATCGCGCACTGGCCCCGCATGCACACATATTTTTTCATTGTGCACAGGGGTGAAATAATTGTACCCTTCTTGCGCCCATTTTTCGCTCAAGCACGTGTTTTTCACTCGGATGCGCGTTTTATTTCCCGAGCACACATTTTTTTCAATCGCGCGCATTGCACTAGCTCTATCTTTTTTGCTCAGGAGCATAAATAAATGTGTCAGCGCACACGTTTTTTTCTCGGGAGCAAGCGTTTTAATGAAAATATATGTCATATATATATATATATATATATATATATATATATATATATATATTGATTGATAGATGACACGTGTTTTAATGAAAATAAATGTGTAATGAAATTCATAAATACATGTTAAATCAATTCATAAATACAACACGTTGTTCAATAAAATTTACTTTTTAAATAAAATTTATATATTTTTTAAAATAAGAATTACCCCCGCTCAATTTTGTCCGCTCTCAGGAGCTCGATCAACTGACAGTGCACATGAGGCCCATGTTCCCCGCATTCTATAGTACCCGGCCGGCGACGGCGGGCTTCGCCTGCCCCCGGCGGGCTTCGCCCGCAACATATACATATGAGTACTCAAAATGGCCGTAAAAAAATATACATCAATATTTTATAATTATTTTTTTCAAAAACATTTATATTTTAACAAAAAACCATTTTAAAGTTTCTTTATATATTGTAGTTAAAGATATATAAATTTTCTTTATATAAATTTTTTATAAAATATTATAAAAAATGTTATATAAAGTTTTTATAAGACTAGAAACGTTTTTATAAAAGTTTTTTTTCCTCTCCCCATCTCTCTTATTACATGAATGAATTAAATATATAGAGAAAAATTTACCTCCATAAATTTTGCAAAAAAAAAAATCAAAAAATTAAAAGTATTAAATTTAAAAATGAATGTCAATTTGACATTAAACACAAACACTGCACAGACACAGACATAGACATAAACACACACACAGACGACACGCATACTGCACACATACACAGACACAGATATACACAAATATAGACACATACAGACACACAGACACAGACACACAAACACACAGACACATACACAAACACACACACACACACACAGAGAAATAGACTGACAAACACAGATACAGACTGACACATACACAAATAAACACAGACAGACACACAGACACATACAAACACAGATAGACACACCGACACATACATACACATACAGACACAGACACACATATGAGCATACGCACGAACACAGACTGACACACATATGCACATACACACATATATAGCTAGAGATCACACAGACATAGACACACAAACACAGACACATACCTAGATACATGACACAGACAGACACAGACACATAAACAAAGAAACACAAACACAAACACTCATGCACAAACACACATACACACACAGATACAGACATACACACAGGCACAGTCACACATAGCTAGCTAGAGATCACACAGACACACAAAGGAACAGACACACACACAAACATACACAAACATACACACACATCGACACACACACACACACACACACACACACACACCGACACACACATACATTCAGACACACAGATACAGACACAGACACATTCAGACACACAGACACACACACACATGCACAAACACACATAGACACACAGACACAGACGCACACAGGCACGGTCACACATAGCTAGAGATCACACAGACACATAGACACACACACACACACACACACACATAGGTACGGACACAGACAGACATAGACACACTGAAACAAACACACAGACACCGACACAGACACCGACACACCCACACACACAAACACACACATGCACAGACATACAAAGAAACACAGACATAGACATACATAGGCACACATAGACACAGACACACACAGACATAGACACACATAGAAATACAGGCACACACACATGCACACACATGCATAGACACACATAGGCACAAACACAGACACACATAAACACAGACACAAACACAGACACAGACCAACACAAACACAGCTACACACATACACATAGACACATATACACAGACACACAAACACAAACCCACATAAACACAAAACCCACATAGACACAGATACACACGGACAACTCCAAGTTATTGATTTTGTAGGTAAAAATATACATTATTTTACAAAATTAAAATACGGATATTATTTCAAATTTTTTTACGGTCATTTTAAGTAAATAAAAGTATTTGTGCTCCTATGCGGGCATTGTCCGCTTGAATGCGGGAGAGGATGCTCGAATGCGGGCGCAACCCGCTCGAATGCGGACGCAACACGATCATTTCTTAATTTCTGCTATAATAACCCTCGAAGACAAAAGTTGAATGGCGTAACATTTATTCTGCCAGAAACACCCTCTCATAATCCTCCTTTTCATTCAAAACATATTATTTTTTAGTCATTTCTTAATTTTTGCTCACTTTTCAGTTTCCCACCAAAAATTTTCAGATCCCGCCTAATCAATATATCACGCTTTCCCAAACCCCTCCTAATTTCTTCATGCCAGAACACGTCGCCCTTCCCTCTAATCTCCTCACCTAGGTCGGCACTTCAAACTCACCCAGAAATTGCTCCTCCGACCAGTGATCGATCCCTGCACATCGATCTCAGCGGCAGCTCGACTTCCCTCTCCATCGACGCACCCAACTTTGCACGAAGAAGAAACGATCGCACGCACAGAGCATCGACACACCTCTGATTGAGGCACCTCACCTTCCATCAGCAGCAGCTCGCCTTCCCTCTACATAGACTCACCTCTGCATCGACACACGCGACATTCCCTTTACAGACTCCATCCTTACATCGCACGCACAGAGCAACAAATCCATCAACTACGCCGTTCCTTTCCCCCTTTCTCCCGGCTCCCTTCATTGTCGACGAATCAACGTCGTCGACAAGTGTATTACTGTTAGCAGTGAAGAAGCAGTGAAGAAGCAGTGAAGAAGCACTAATCAAAGCGGCAAAGCAAGTATCGTGATTTCATTTTGATTTTGATTCTGAGTTCCCGGCTCCCTTCAATTTGATTTTGATTCTGATTTCATTTTGATTTCAACCCTTCCCTTTCCTAGCAGCAGGGGTGGTTTCGATTCCGGGTGCCCTCGACGACGACTTGGACTAGGCAACCAGTCCATTGAGCATGAATCTGGTGAGATTGGAATTTTCCTCTTTCAACATTCTTCCCCATTTCTTTAGGCAACCCAAACCTTCTTCATTCATCTACCTCATCTTCCCCCTTATTCTTGCATCTAAAGTAATACCGAGATTGTAAGATTGGAATTTTCCTCTTTCAACATTCAAAAAAATTACTGCTAAAACATTTACTGATGTATTTACCAATGGATGTGATGTGTTGATGTATTTAACTATCTTCCAAGTGTTTGATCAATTGTCCAAATGAAAGTAAACTCTTTTTGTATTAGCTTAAAACAAGTATTGATGTACTTACATGTGTTGATGTATTTAACTGTCTTTCAAGTGTTTGATCAATTGTCCAAATGAAATGAAACTATTTTTGTATTAGCATAACACATTTATTGATGTAAATATATATGGATGTGATGTGTTGATGTTCATTTATTAATTATTAGCATGAATCTGGTGCAGCATATGCCTTGAAAATTATTGATGAGAAGTATTAAAATGCTCTTCTCATATTATCATGTTTCTCCTCTTTCACCATACTCCAATTTTCCTGTGTATGTTTTCATTTCATTAGTGTTGATGTATTTAACTGCCTTCAAAGTGTTTCATCAATTGTCCAAATGAAAGGAAACTATTTTTGTATTAGCTTAAAACATTTATTGATGTATTTCCTATGGATGTGATGCGTTGATGTTCATTTATTTAACAGGTGCAACAAAATTAATGTCTTGAACGGAGAATTGGAGCCTTCTATTGTTTTGACCATCACACCAGATGACTTGAAGGTATTCATTTAAACTCATGTTAATATTGCCACAAAAGGTTTTTTTTCTTTATCAATTTTTCTGCATTGAGCACATTTTTAAACTATATTTAACTATATTTAATTTTTTTTATGTTGTTTCCTTTTTATGCTTATTAATTACTCAAGCCTTCAACTTTCTTCAAATATAGCCTAAAGCTATTTATTTACCAGTACAAATGCTTTAAGTCCAATTTTAAATATAGCCTAAAGCTATTTATTTCATGCAGCAGTTATTCCATTCATTACTTCATGCCCTTCAATCTATTATATATATATAATATTGCTAGCACAAAGGGTGATGATTTGTTGTTGGCCTGCATTTGGTCAATGCAATATTTCCTTTCAACTTCCATCCAGTACATAGAAATAATTGCTTCAATTTGAATAATGAAATAACATGTCCATATTTCATCAGTGTGTTTACGTACTGTCATGGAGCATGATGAGAAAATATAATCAAGGGGAAGTTTTTTCTTCAAAATATAGTTGATGTGAACCGGTGAAATATGTGAAGCAAAACTGATCAGCATTTGGAGGGAATTTGGAGGGAAAACATAGATTTTTGTGTTATCAATTATTTTAATGCTCAGGTTCTACTATGGTCTGATTTTAGGAAAACATAGATTTTCTATAATATTATCTTAAAGTATTAAAAGCAAAGCATATATTTTGCAGTTTAGCAATGCTCAGGTTCTACCCGTTGTCTCCTCGCATTCTCCGGCACCGGCAATACGGTCCTTCGTCCCGACCTCGCACACAGGCGATACCCCCTCGGACTTCCTCTTCTTCAGGTAGATCTAAACTTCCCACTCCTCCATTTCAGTCCTACGGTAGATCTCCACCTTCGAATCCTCTATTTCATTCTTCCCAATCCTCTATTTAAATTGTGCAGGGTTTCAGTGGAAGCGGCTACGGAGGAAGATGCCCGACGGTCGCCTCTTCACAAGCCAACGCCGCAGTCATCGAAAATAGAGGCATTATTCATAAACCTGCAGCCATTATATATATACATACATATTCATAAAGTCTTCTTTCTTTATTTTTTTAATTTTAGTTTAGATTTTTTCTACTATGAAGCATTCCATTATATGGATTTTGATCAAATTTTCTAATTAGTAGATTTAGATGTGAAATTAATAAGAATTTGTTGTTGTGTGTGTTGTTGTGTGTGTGTGTGTGTGTGTGTTTGTTTGTATGTATATATGTGTGTGTATATTTGTTGTTGTGTGTGTGTGTGTATGTGCTGTTGTATGTATATATGTGTGTGTATATGTGTTGTTGTGTGTGTGTGTGTGTATGTATTTTTAATTTAGATTTTCTCCACTATGAAGCATTCCATTATATGGATTTTGATCAAATTTTCTAATTAGTAGATTTAGATGTGAAATTAATAAGAATGTGTTGTTGTGTGCGTTGTTGTGTGTGTGTGTGTGTGTGTGTGTGTGTGTTTGTTTGTATGTATATATGTGTGTGTATATGTGTTGTTGTGTGTGTATATGTGTTGTTGTGTGTGTGTGTGTGTATGTGCTGTTGTATGTATATATGTGTGTGTATATGTGTTGTTGTGTGTGTGTGTATGTTTTTTTAATTTAGATTTTCTCCACTATGAGGCATCCATTATATGGATTTTGATCAAATTTTCTAATTAGTAGATTTAGATGTGAAATTAATAAGAATGTGTTGTTGTGTGTGTTGTTGTGTCTGTGTGTGTGCGTGTGTGTGTGTGTTTGGGTGTGTTTGTTTGTATGTATATATGTGTGTGTATATGTGCTGTTGTGTGTGTGTGTGTATGTGTTGTTGTGTGTATGTGTACTGTGTGTGTATGTGTGTTGTGTTGGTGTGAATATGTATATATATGTGTTGTTGTTGTTGTTGTTGTGTGTGTGTGTGTGTGTGTGTTTGTGTGTGTTTGTTTGTATGTATATATGTGTGTGTATATGTGTTGTTGTGTGTGTGTGTGTATGTGTTGTTGTGTGTATGTGTACTGTGTGTGTATGTGTGTTGTGTTGGTGTGAATATGTATATATATGTGTTGTTGTGTGTGTGTGTATGTGCTGTTGTGTGTATGTGTACTGTGTGTGTATGTGTGTTGTGTTGGTGTGAATATGTATATATATATTCAGGTTCAGTAATATACCAATGTTCATGCTCATACCATGCTTTAAAATTCAACCGTTCGATCGGAATAAAATGCAAATCTGATTCATTTCCAACATATGCTTATTATTTCTTCCAGATTCTTTCTTCCCAAATGAATGTACATTGCTGATTCTAGGATTGCTTTATACACATTGTAGTCACCAAAGAGATCTTATATTATTTTTTATCTTATACAGGAAATAGTGCACTGATAATTGGTTAGCCTGCAACTGTTCAGGAGATTCAAAGGTTGAAGAGCGATTTGGTTGATCTTCGAGGTAATATTGATGTTTAACTTTGTGTTTCAGTTTTTATCCTTTTCAAAAACCATTGAATTGGATGAATTGAATGTGCTTAGATCTATTCTAAAAACAAATTTTTTCAGTTATAATAGAGTTGTAAATCATAAGTGAAGGAGTATAAATTTTTTTAATAGTTTTTGGCCTTCATAGAAGATGACAATTAATTTTTTAAGTTATAATATAGATTTTGGCTTTGTAAATGGAGGAACCTGTTTGAAAAATGTTTGGTATCCATGACCGGATCTACGAAGGATCGGCAATATCATTTTACAACAATTGATAGCAGTCGAACCTCTGTTTTTGGGTTAAAATTCGGCAGACTTGCTCTTCAGTTTCCTGATTTTTTGTCCACCTACAGCAGTCGGCGTGAGGCAAGCTCATCCAGTTATCACTATTTGTTATTCATTTTGCATAATTTTAAAATTTTCCTTCGTAATTAAGTGTCTTTAAAGGAAGGATTTATAACTCCCTATATATGGTTTTCTTTAAAGGATTTATAACTCCCTATATATGGTTGTGTATGACTCTATATTCAATTGTACGCTTGTTTAATGGGGTGTATATGGATTTTGTATGTATGGATGTGAGTTTGTATGGATGTTTCTGCTCTCATTTATTTGTAGGGTGATCTTAATTGCTCTCTTTTATTTGTAGGGTGCTCGAGCATTGACCGGCAAGTGACGAAAGATTCATTAGTCAGAAAGTGATGGACGATTCATTTTTCGAAAGATGATGGAAGATTTATTAGAAACATGTTGATCTTGTAATGTAATATTGTATTATTTTAGAAGAGATGATAATAACTTGTACTCTATGTAATACTTTTTGGTGTGAATAAATACATGTTGATTTTGTTACAAAATATTAAATGTGTGTTTTTAAGATTATTATTTGTAATAAAATCTCAGGTACACAAAAAATAGAAATGGAATATTTTCGATATATAAATGAATTGGCTGTTGTTAGAAGAATGGAAAATAAATGTAACGATTTTTTCGTTACTATTGTTTAATCTATTGTAACGAAATAATGTTTATTATACTTTATTGTAACGAAGATATTTTATTTTTAGTGAGGAAAAAATAAAACATTTGTAACGAAATAGTATTAATCGTAACTGTTTTTTTGTGAGGAAAAAGAGCATTCGTAACGAAATAATATTTATTGTGACCAATTTATTGTGAGGAAGAATCTCTTTTTGGTGAGAAAGTATCATTTGTTACAATTACTTTATTTGTAACGACATGCATACATTCGTTACAATAACCTTTAGCGTCGAGCTTTAGAGGAGGACCGTTACTTAAACTTTTTTTCGTTACCAAAGAGTTTTTGTAACGAGTTTTGTCACTTATTGTAACGAATTAAGTCCTTACTATAAGTGCAGTTTGTTGTAGTGAGTGTGAGTGTGTAAAGAGGCTGGTCTCACTACCTTTTGGTTAACCTTCTTGGAAACGGGCTTGGTAGAAACTACCTTTTCCATACATTTGGGTGTTTTTGCTGAAGGTCCATGGACATGAGGACCTGTATTCTTCATCTGAATCTCTTCATGGGGTGCTTTAAAATCACTCAGCCCAAATCCTACTTTTCTATTTGTATTAGAGGGCTTATTTCCACTTGTAGAGTAAGCATTGGTCAGATGACCACATGTTGATTCCCGGATTAAAGGATTTGATGTTAGCAGCACTTTCTTAAAAGAAAGTTGGGCTTCAGAAGCCTTTCCCTTGACTGTCTCCATATTAAATCCTACACCACTTCTAAATGGTGCAGACAAACTATTAATAAGGAAGGACATGCTTGGGCTTTGAAAAACTGGCAGCAATTCTCTTTTCTTCCAACATCATTTCCTCAAGGTCCTTGATGACCTTGTTCTTCTGAGCTAATTCAACATTTTTGAGCTTTGAGAATTCCTTGAATTTGTCCATTTCTTTGCTCATAGTATCCAGCTTCTCAGCTGACTCCTGAACTTTAGAGTGGATAGATTTCAGGGATGCTAACTCCTTAGACTGAACTCTAAGGGGTTTCTTACCTTTCTCAAGGGCTTCCCACAAGGCTTCATATTGCTGCACTAATTCAAATTCGTCCTCATGTGGAGATCTTGAGGATGGGCTGTTGTGAGCAGACTCACATTCATCATCATGCACAGAATCTGCCACTGATTCAGAATCAAAGGCAGATAAAGGATCTCTAATAAGTACCTTCTCAGGGGAGGTGTTCTCATCCTGAATATCTCCATTTATGGCCATAAGGCTAATTAGATCTTCCTCCTCAGTTTCTGATGAGCTTGAATCAGAATCACTTAGGATTTTGATGTTCTTTGCAATGAATCCTTTTTTTTATTTCTTTTTGTCCCTTAGATTTCTTCTATCTTCATATTTCTTTGATTCCCTCTTCTGGGAGGGACAGTCAGCAATCATGTGACCTGTCTTCTTGCAGTGATAACAAACTATGTTAGTCAAATCAAATTTATTGAGTTTAGATTTATACCTTTCCTCCCTTGAAGATTTGGGTCTATCATGTTGACCAGATCTTCTAGAGCTTGAAGAGGACGGCCTATGGCTGTCTCTTCTCCTTCTAGTCATCAACTTTTTGAACTGCTTGGAGAAGAGGACTAGTTCTTTATCAGTGTTGTCAGATTTTGATGTGCTTGCATCAGAAGCTTCACTGCCTTCAGAGATATCCTGAATTACAGGAGTCTTGTCCTTGGTACTTCTCAAGCTTTCATCCATAAGAGCCATGGTCCTTTCTCTGGTGCTCCCCCTCGAGCTTTCTTCTTCATCTTTTCTTGTGTTAAGCTAAAGTTCATAAGACAGCAGTTTACCATATATATTTTTGGGCGCCATATTTCCCAACCGACCCATCTCCCTGATGACACAAATTTTAATATCCCATTCCTTAGTGAGGGATCTAAGGAATTCGTCATTGAGTTCTGAGTTTGTAAACTCCATTCCATAATTTTTCAGGCCATTTACAATCTTGAAAAATCTCTCATGACAATTGGAGATATTTTCACTCTTGCCTTGCTTGAAAGCCTCGTACTCCTGGTTTCGGAGGGACTTCATGTCATCCCTTACTTCTTCAGTCCCCTCCATGTAGACCACAAAGGAATCCCATTTTTCTTTTGTTGTTTTGCAATGAATTAAGTTCTTAAATATAGAATCATCAATTGCATTGACAATTATATTTTTTGTTCTCTTGTCCATAGTCACCAAGGCTACTTCATCCTTGGTAAACTAGGATAAAGTTTTAGTGACTGAAGGCGTTGTTGGAGTCACTGAAATAGTCATGAGAACATAAGGTCCCTCTTCAATAGCCATATAGATTCTAGGATCTGAAGCTTCCATGTATATCTGACTCTTTGCTTCTAGATGGGGAAATTTTCCTTTGTGCAAATAGGCAGCTTCATTGAGCTCATTTCCTTGTGATGCTCACCAGTCATTTATGTACTGACAACCCAGTATGATTTGTTGGTCTTATTCTAAGATGTTAGGCCTCTGAACTCAACCTATCTCTAATACTAATTAAAATATTTAGGTTGTCTATAATACACTTAAGGGGGGAGGGGTGATTTGGTGTTTTCAATGTTAATTGCTACTTTAAATTCTAGCTAGCACAGCACAGAAACAACACAGAGAACACACAGGATTTATAGTGGTTCCCTTCAAGACAATGTGTCAAGAGCTACTCCACTGTCCCTCCCACCTATGTAGCAATGTTCTAGACTAGGAAACTTCTCCAAGATCTCAGATCTCTTCTCAATAAGCAGATCTTACAACTCAGGCTCACAAAGAATCCTACCAAACTCAGACTTTACAAGTCTTACAATAACTCAGATCTTCACCAAGATCCTACCAAACTTAGGCTCACATATAACCCTACCAATCTCAGGCTCACACAAAATCCTACCAACACTCAGATCTGTTACAAGATCCTACCAGCTCAGGCTCACACGAAACCCTACAAGATGAAAAGATAGTTTTGTTGTTGCAGAAGAGAAGGCTTCAAGATAGAGCTTTTCACTGAATAGACTTCTTCTTCTTGCAAGGTAAGCCCAGAGATATTTTGAATCACTGAACCTTTATATAGAATCTTTTTCTTAAATATCAGATGCACTTCTTGTACAAGAAAAATATTCTTTCTTGTCTTCTCAGCAAAATGATGAAGATATCCTGCTTGAGCACTTTTTCTCTTTTCTATTCTTGATCAATGTAAGTGTAAGTGTAAGAGATAGAGTCAAGTCTGTGTCAGAATTCAAAAGTCTCTCTATTTATATTCCTCTAAAATTTTGCATAAAGGCCCTTATTGAATTATTCCATAATTAATTTGCCAGTTAGGAATGTTGACAAAAACGGCAGAATATATTATCATAAATGCTTTGTCGTTCTTGGAACTTGCAGAATATGGAAGTGAATAATATTCTTCATTAATGTTGTGTAACGACTATATTCTGTGGAGAATATATCATTTAATATTCCTTGATTAGTGTACAAGATGGGCGGCGTGCACATTCCCTGTATTTCAATTTCTGAGAAAATCTGCACATTAAATGCAGCTCAGCAACTGTCAAGACGATAAGTTTCCTTCAAGCCGATATCGTCTTGATCTTCTCGACGATAAATAATCTTCATGACGATATCGTCGACATACTTCTTTCTTCAAGGCTTTACTTTTTATCTCAACGATATTGCTTCTTCTAAACGATATCGTCGAGATGTTTTCTTCTACACGATATATCTTCAATCTTCAAGAAGATATGTCTTCTTCATGATAATATCGTCGAGACATCTGAACTTAGCTTTCTAAACGATAAAGCTTCTTCAAAATGATATTGTTGAAACTGTCTTAACGATATTCTTCTGTCTCCACGATAATGAAGTAAAGCTTCAAGACGATATTTGACTTAGTGAAATTTCCACTTAAGATTCCTGAAGAACTTCTGTAAGGTAGTCTTTCTAACAACAACCTTCCTTTCTCAACGATAAGCCTAGCTCCTTTCAGCGACAAGTCTAAACTCTTCTCCACAAAGGGTTTTATACTGATTCAGAGATATGTATATTATTTCAACGATGTGCATCTTCTCAACGATATGTCCAGTATTTCTCAACGATTTTGGACTTGTAGAGATTAGAGAATTACTGGACATACAGTTTATTCTCTGCAGTCATAAATAAAATATACCATCAAACACATATTGCTTTTATCATTGACCTGAGCACTTCTTCAAATCAGGAATATTGTTGGACGTTGTTCCCAACACTAGACTTTAAGCTCTGACTTCATTGTCGAATATAATTCGAAGTTGCGTCGACTTCAAACGTTGCTTTGACTGACTCAAGCTTCTGTGTCGAATGCAATTCAATGTTGTGTCGACTTTAACTGATACATTGACTACCAGTCTGAGTTATCCTTACTTCTATTCAAAGTTACTTCGACTTGAATTCGAAGCTGCGTCGACTTCTAGTCGACGCAAAATTAACACAACTGAATTTTTGGACTCTTTTGGACTGGTCTTTGACACCCTAATATGAGTGTGACATCCTAGGACATCTGATGACTATATTACCCTCACTATACAACATGGGTAATAAATCCTAGATGATGAAATCACTTTTATATAATTTGTAAGATAAATATAGAGGATGTTTTTCCCAACAACTTCATTGTCTACAGTCTGATTTAAGAATAAAATGGTTCTTTAAGAGGCCATATTTAAGTCCAAATATTAATAAACATTTCATTTTAATTGATTCCAACTTTACCCAACTGTTCTTCCACGCAGACAGACATGGGGGAACTTATTTCTTTCCTTCCAACTGATTCCCCTACTTCCAATTTTATTCACGCGTATGATATATTTGATAAAATGCTCAAATAAAATTGTTTGCCTCTTGGGTACTCAAAATTCATCTTAGATCCATTTCCCTTGCATAAAATAAATTGTTGGTTATAATTCTTGAGTTCATTTATAGGAGCTTATTTGGGGTTTTGAATTGATTTTGTTACACTACTCCAAAAACTTAGAGATTGAGACATGCATGTGATGATGAGGTAATTCCATATAAATCCTATATGTTTCCACGGGTATATATTGATATTAGTCCCACTTTTTGAATGTTCGCATACACTTATTAGTGCCCCAAATTTCATTAAATGGTTATTTGAAGCTCGCCAATTTCAACTGTTTGAGAATTCATATTGCAGGGCACTGTTCCCTTCACCAACCATGTAACTGCGCTTTCAATAGCTCTACTTTGAAGACCTCATTTCGGGGAACACATCTATTATATTGCTGCCTCAACCAACCTCGTAAATTCTATATATTTTATTTTTGCTATCAAATGTCATCGCCCCCTCCCACCAAATGTTGCCGCCCCTAAGAATGTCACCGCCCCCGACGAATGTCACTCCCCCCCGGCTAATGTTGCCGCACACGACCAATGTCGCCGCCATGACCAATGTTGCTGCCCACGACCAATGTCTCCGCCCATGACCAATGTCGCCGCCCACGACAAATGTTGCCTTGGATAGGGGTGGAGCCCCGTGCCTATCACTTGTGTCTGTGTGCGTGCGTGTGTATACTATTACAAAGAAATTGTTTTGAGGTTGTAATGATGAAACCGCGTGTACCATCAGAGTCATCTGAACCATCCGACTTATTGAAATCAAATCTAACCGTCCGATTATGTACGCCATATGACCCGATATTTAACCTCACAAAAATTGACAATGGTGGTATTTGAACCCATGTTCCCACTATGATAAGCAAAGATGACAAAAATTATACCATATGATTTTTGTTGAACAACATTAAATGAAGTTATATATATATAAGTATATAAATATGGTCCTGTAAGTCCCCCCCCCCCCCCCCCATTTTTTGCTTACATTTTCGGGTCTTACCGCCCAGAACCGCCACCTTGCAGTGACACCAACACACAAGAAGGTTGCCACTACAAGACGTCAATCCTGCCGGCTATTCATACATCCAGGCCAACCATTCACCACAAAATAATATTAAACAAGTCCACAACAATCACATTACAATAAAAGAGAAATGTCCAAATGGGATGCATAAATAAAAAGGTGTACTGTAATAAGAGTACTAAAATGAGAAGGGCTTAAGCTAGTACATCTATTCCTCACTACAATCCCTCATGCCTAAACAACCTACACACTGATTAGGGAAAGCATGGAAGACTGCATTCGGGAGATGGTATCTCACAGGAGCTCTCCCTGCTGCTGCTGCTGAGAGTCCGACTCCAGGCCAGGTCACCGTGTCACGCTCTGTCCCCTGGGTGTGCCAGTTCTGCTACTCCTGGTTCTCCTATTTGGTATGCCACATGCGTCCGTTAGTCAAAAAGACTAAGCGGTTTCCTCATCCCCTCCACCCGCGAGACCTAGGCACCGAGCAAGGAGGATGAAAAGAAAGGTAACAATGGGTAATATAAACAAAAAGGTGGCAGCGGCCCTAACTAGCATAAGTATAAACAGAAAAAGGAGCCTATTCTAGCAGTTCTACTATACTTTCTATGTATAAGAGTGCAATAGACAAAGAATAAGCACTAATAATAGTAACAATGAACAAGGAACAAATAATAATATACGTAGCATTATAAGTAAAAGAAGAAGCTACAAAAGTAACCCTATCTTATAAGAATGCTCATACAAACTTATAAGATAGGGGATCTAGCACTAAGGTAAACTCATCGTATAAAAGAGCCCATACTGATTTATACGATGAGGTCTTATTTATGTAATGATGTTATGTTATGTATGCTATGTCGTGCAATGCAATGCAATGATGCAACTCACCCACGCGACTCTGTACGTACAGACCATGTAAGTTCCCTCTGTTTGATTGTATCAACTCAGGTACCCCATTGAGAAAAATAGGGGCAGTGGATTAGGCATGTACACTTCTAGGCTTTTATCAACACCTCCTAACATAGACATTATGTATGCCCCTAAGAACACACAGGGTATCTGCATACTATCTGGTAAATAGCACCTCTTAATTTTATTCCCCGATCCTCCAACTCGCAGGACTATCCAGTCCTCCTTAGATAACATCGAGCCTACCGCTCGCAGGACCAACAAGTCCTCGTACCATTCCGTCCTATGTCTTGAGATGAGGTTTATCTTATCAAGTTCTCCTACTTAGACTACTCTTGTTTATAGTTTAGTAGTACTTAGAGTTTAGAGTTAACCTTGGACTTCCCGAGAGCTACCCGGTGAAGGGCTCGCAGCAGTACTAGGAGGTATGATGGGGTGACATCCCAAACCTTCCTTTCTCAAGATATTTAATCTTATTGGTGGCTACCCATTCTTATATACCCAATTCCTCTCTAGTTACTCTAGCTTCATAAGGTGATTTACAATTACCGGGACAGGGAAGCGATGATGTTCAATTGAACATCAATCCTTGCCCTTCTTAGTGACTAGCTACACCTTCACGTCATCACTCAATCCCTATCTAATGGTTCCATATTCTGATGTTAATTATAACCTCTAGTTGTTGGTGGGTCACCCCTCATATCTTCTTAACTTATCGTTATCAATATCCCATATTGATTATTTTACTAAACGCATTCCAAACTCAACATTAAGTGCTAACACTACGTGGTTGATCTACCAATAAATCTATGATGTACATAATGTTCCATATATTAATAATTCCTTGTGTGAGGGTTAAATGAGGTCTAATTCAAATACTTCACTTTTGCGACCCGCATACCAATTTGTCCTCAAGTATGATACATGGCCTAAAAAGGAGTTACATGATTCTCCCAGCTAATATGTATATTCAAAGATAGTTTCAGAAGTTGTACAAATGATAAGTTACTAATTTCCATCCTCTTTACTTGAATATGATTATGTTAGGGCCTAATACTCAACTTCTTAATATTTAGGGGATCCATTAATTTGTACATGAAGTGTCAACTATCATGGCCCAAAGGGTCTAATAAAAATTACTGAGTTTTATTATGACCCAAAATAATGTCCAACAAAGATTCATAATTTTCCCCCTAATAAATTCCAGAAAATTAATTAAATGTCCAAGGGTATTATTTGTAACATTGTGATGGATCTACTATATTTATTCATCCAAATGCTGTAAATAAAATTTTCAGGTATTTGTATAACTCTAAAATGAATATCAACATGGTTTGGCATTTTTTTGACAGTATTTTTTCATCAATATTAAAAAGATCATATAAGCCCATTATTTTCACTTTATGAAGGAGCTACTATGAATCGTCATGAAATAATTGCAACAAAATTATCAGGGCATTATGGTGATACAACAAGTCTTCTGGTTAAATTTCATAAATTTCCAGTGCCATTTGTCCAACAATAAAAATTACCAAAGGAAAATGATAAAACTCCACTTGATGAAGGAACTATTGTGAATCAACAGAGAATAAATGTGACAAAATTATCAAGACATTATTATGATCGAAAAATCTACTGACCAAGTTTCATAATTTTCTAACTTTATTTGACCAACAATATTAATTATTCAATGAGACAATCTAATTCCACTTTGTGAAGGAACCACAATGAATACTCATTAATTAAATGAAATAAAATTTCCATAGACTACCAATGATTTAAAAAGTCTAACTACCCAATTTCATAATTTTCCAGATTAATTTGACCACCATTTATAATTAATTAAGGAAGACATTAAAATTCTACTTTGCGAAGGAACCACAGTAAATACCCATCAATTAAATATAACAAATTTTCCAGAGGCTACTAATGATCTCAAAGGCTTAACTACCTAGATTCATGCCATTAAAAATTCATTTGCACATAAAGAGGTGGGGTAAAGTAATTGGGGGTAATTTGGGTAAATACCATTTAACGGACTAAAATAGCTCTAAAATTTCAACTAAAATAAAATTCCAGAGATTCATCATGACCTAGGGAGATTATACCCTAGATATCTTAATTGAGCTCACCATAACCTTCAACCCCAATGTTCATAATTTTTCCTCACATGTGAGATCTCATAATATTAAGTGCGTGTTTTGAATTTTCATAAAAAATGACCAAGGGAATACCCATCTAATCACAAAATACCATGTATATAACACTTTATTGAATTTTCCATGGCACCTTGGTCTTGCATGTGTATTTCCCTCACATGCATGAGCCCAAATGAGCTGAAAAATTAATCATGCTCATAATATAGCTAAACAAATCCCCCACCAAAATATTGTGGTGTTTTGAAGAAATTTAATCACCTAATTAACACATGCAGAAATATTTAAATGTTTCCTAAAACTTTAGGAAAATATTCTCTAAAAATTCCCAATTTTGGGTAGGGGGTGTATTAGGGCATGACTCATGCATGCCCAAAATTTCCGATCATTTGGAGTTGTAGGACTCCATGAATTAATTTTCTAGTGACTAGGACACCTAGTCTACATCCCCCACAAGAAATTGATTTCTGGGAGCTACAGTGCTCTAAAATGAGTGAACTCAATTTCTAAAAGTATTAGAGACCTAGAGCTACATCTTTCATTTAGATCACTTCCTCTGATTCTGCACCCATATTTTTCTATTTTTATTTCAAAGTTCAAGAAATTTATAGTTATTTTATCATTTAAAAAGAATCTGGTATGCGGCTATCATCTGCGTTGGATTCGACGACTCTTCTTCATCAAGCTAGCCAACAATCGCAATTACGTTTTCCTGGGCCAACTTTGGCTCCATTTTTTGACGAGCTCGAGCCGTCTTTGGCAAATCCCCCTAGCCACCACCACCGGCCAATGTTTTGCTATCCACCGGTGGTGAGAACTCGGTCGGAGATGGCCAGAGTTGGCCTCCCGTCATATTAAATTTTTGAGTTTGAACATTAAAATCTGAAATGGTGAACCACCATTTCTGCATCGATTTGAAAATGGAAGAAAGGGGAAGCTAGCACAGATGGAGGGGAAGAGGAATCCGACCTGATTTTGGGTGTTGGAGCTTGTGTTCCTCTTGGGGGCCATTTCAATTTTTCGGCGAGCTCCTTCTCCAAATCGTGTTCCTCCACCGATTACTTCAAGGCAAGTGTCTGGCTCGACTCTCTAGAGCTCTCTGAAGGTGATGGTGAGCTCAATTTGGCATGAGGGAGGCTTAATCCAGGACAACAATTAAGGCATAGTTCGACCAAGCATAAGATGTTTTCCCTTGCTTCCATGTGTCACTCCAAAGCTAGAATTTGGTTGGGAAAGCTTGTGTGAGCACAAAGGAATGTTTGGCAAGAGGAATGGAGGGCCAAGTGGCACTCCATCCTCAAATTCCTCTTGTCCTCACTTGGATTTGGGGAAAAATACCAATTTGCCCCCATGCATGTCTCCCCCTTTCAATTTAATGAGCATGGGTGGTCATTTGTCCTTGGGCTGTTGAATGGGCCTTGGGCCAAGTCCCCAAGCCATTGGATTTGGGTTTGGCACCCATTTCCCTTCTTTGGACTTAAGTTTGACCATGGTTAACTTTGAGGTTGACTTGGTCAATTTGATGATGTGGCTGGCCCCATTTGGTGGTAAAGTGTCTGTTGTCATCATGTGAGGTGTATTGGGCCATGGTGTGGCCCAAATTAGGCTAATTGATCCATAATGTGTGATTTTGACCAAGATTTGGTTAGGTTTGACTTTGGTCAAATTGGGTCAATTGGTTGACCAAATGATGGGCTTTTGGTCAATTGAACCTCTTTGAGGGTTTACCTTATAGTGGTGGGGTCAATTTGTCCATATGAAGTCCAATTGACTTCAATTAGGAAGGTTTGACCCAATTTCGGCTAAAGTTGACTTTGGTCAACATGACCAATTTGGATGACCCTAAAGGGTCCATAGTGACCTATTGATCTCCTTGAATGATCATGAGGGTCAAGATGAGGTTATATTGACATACTGAAGCTCCTTTGGTTATTTCTAGGCTAGGTGATTAAAAGCGGCTAAATGCACACCAATGTGCAATTCACCTACTCCCTTGGTTTCTAGGGTTCTTTTGGCTAGTCTACCCTTTTGCCATGACATAGTCATGACAACAATTCAACTTAAGGGTCTAGTGGTTTGTGGGATGGTACAAATCCCAATACATAATGAAAAAAATTTCGTCCCCAAAATTAAGATTGGGCTTGCGGGGTTCTTACTTAAGGTAGACAATTGAAAAGTTTTTAAGCTAATTAAACTTTTACCTAACGCGAAGAGTCCCGGGTATTGCTGTTGCATCAGGTCCAGAGGCTACCAAGTGTGCTCCTCTCGCCCGTGATTTGACCAATAGACCTTCAGCAACGGGACTTTCTTCTGTCGCAAGACTCGAACGACTGTGTCATCGATACGTATTGGCTCCAAACGGACTGTACGATCAGGCGCTATTGGGCCTGTCGCGGTAGTGATCTATTACTCTGGCCAAAGGAGTGCTCTCCTAAGCAAGGAGATGTGAAAAACATCGTGCAATCCTGTCAATTCCGGCGGCAGATCCAGTCTATAAGCCAAGGGGTCGATCCGCTCCAGGATCCTATAGGGCCCCATATATCTCGGACTGAGCTTCTTTAGTCTTTGCACCCGTGAGACTCTGTGTGTCAGACGTATTTTCGGAAACACTCTGTCTCCTGCATGGAATTCCACCCTATGATGTCGCACGTCGTAATATTTAACATGTCTGCTCTGCGCTTCCAACATTCGATCCCATATTATTCTTATCTGGGCATCTGTGTCCTCTATATATCCCCTGTGCCTTCGGGTCCTCATCCTGAATCCATGAAAGTGGAGTCCTGCCCTTCCAACCGTAGAAGGATTCCTATAGAGCCATGTCAATGCTAGACTGCTGGCTATTATTGTAGAAAAATTCGATGAGTGACAGCAGTCTCTCCCACGGCTCTCCATTATCTAGGATGCATAATCTCAACAGATCTTCCATGGTACGGATAGTTTGTTCCGTTTGACCGTTGGTCTGTGGGTGAAAAGAAGTGTTGAATGTCAATCGTGACCCCATATATGTATGAACCGCCTTCCATTCCCTTGATGTAAACTGGCCATCTCGACACGACATGATCGATCTGGGTACTCCATGGTATCTAATGAATTGCTCCATGAATAGTCGCACCAAAACACCGATGGGAGCACCCTTCCTGACGGGAATGAACCCGACAACCTTTGTCAGTATGTCCACAATAACCCAAACGGAGTTGTGCCCAGAATGGGAGCGATGTAACCCATGTACAAGGTCCATGAAGATGTACTCGAACTTCCACTACGGCAATGGTAATGACTGCAATAATCCCCATAGGCTCTTGCATTTGTCCTTCACCAGTTGGCATGCCTCGCAATGAGTCACGAAGTGGATGATTTCCTTCTTCATTCTTGGCCAATACATCGTTCTCCTGAGGCCCACAATCATTTTGGTGATCCTGGGATTCACTTAATATTTACTACAATGCGCTTCTGTCAGGATGTCTTCCTGGATATTATCTCATACTAGTATATAAATTCGGCCTCGGAAGTGCACGAGATCATCTTTCAACGAATAATCCCCAGTGGTGCCTGACTCTAATGCCTTGAAGACCAGTTCAAATTCTGCAACATGTTTCTGGGCAACCTTGATTCGATCTTGGATATCACAGACAATGCTCATCGAGGCTATATTCTCCCTGTAGACCTCGATTTCATCCTTGGATATAAGTGTGATATGCATGTCTTCTAACATCTGCACTAGCTCCATGGCCACCAATTGTGGTTCTGCATTAGACATGCTAGCCCTCCTGCTGAGTGCATCCTCTATAGTGTTCGCCTTCCCTGGGTGATAGTGCATTGTATACTGGTAATCATAGAGAAATTCCACCCATTATCTCTGCTTGGGATTTAGGTCCTTCTGCGTGTCCACATACTTGAGATTAATGTGATCTGAGAAGATATCACAATGAACCCCATACAAGTAGTGTCTCCAAATTTTTAACGCAAGAAATACTGATCCCTTCTCCAAATCATACACCGGGTAATTTTGCTCATGCTTCTTCAACTGCTGGGAAATGTAAGCAATCACATGTCTGTGCTGCATTAGGACATTACCCATGCCCTGATATGATGTGTCGATGTACACCTGGAATCCTTCCTTTCCAGATGGAAGTGCAAGAATTGGGGTGGAGGCGAGTCTATCTTTTAGTTCCTGAAAGGTAGCCTTACACCATGGTGTCCCTACGAACGGTGCGTCCTTCTTTGTCAGTGTTGTAAGGGGAAGGGCAATCTGGGAGAATCCCATGAACTTCCGATAGTAAACGGCAAGTCCTAGGAAACTCCTTACATTAGAAGCCGTCTTCAGCTGGGGCCAATCTCGCACTGCCTGAATCTTTGCCAGATCTACCGCTAATCCTGCCCCACTGATGATGTGTCCTAGAAAGGCTACTTCCTTGAGCCAAAATTGACACTTGCTAAATTTGGCATACAACCTATGCTCTCGAAGCCTCTCCAGTACGAGTGTCAGATGATGAGTATGTTCTTCCTCCGTCCTCGAATAGATAAGAATATCATCTATGAATACTATAACGAAGACGTCAAGATAGGTCTCGAATACACGGTTCATTAGACTCATGAATGTGGAGGGATCATTTGTGAGCCCGAATGGCATTACCGTGAATTCATAAAGACCATAACGACTGTTGAATGTTATCTTCGGAATATCTTCCTCCCGGATTCGCAATTGGTAATATATTGATCTCAAGTCTAGATTTGAGAACCAGTGCGCTCCTTCGAGTTGATCAAATAGCTCGTTTATCCTTGGCAAGGGGTACATGCTTCACATCGTCAGCCTGTTCAGCTCCCTATATTCAATACACAGCCTGAGGGACCCATCCTTCTTCTTTACGAACAACACTGGGGTTCCCCACGGTGACGAGCTTGGCCTAACGATTCCCGCTTCCACTAATTCTTGCAGTTGGCTTCTGAACTCTTCCGGTTCCTTCGGGGCCATCCGATATGGAACTCTAGACACTGGTCTCATTCTCGGTACTAACTGAATTTGAAAATCTTTCTCCCTATGCGGTGGTAACCCGGGTAGTTTCTTCGAAAACACGTCAGGAAAATCACAAACAATGGGAATATTGGTTAGAGAAGTTTCTGTTTCTATCATCTCAAAGCAAATCATACAAACTTCATCCCCCTGTAGGTGGGCCTTGACAGCCTGAATAGAAGAAAGTAAATAATGGGAGACCGGGACAATACCTTCAAAGGCCACGTAGGTGTTATCGTATCTTAGTACGATCTTCCTTGTCGGGCAACCAATCTGGGCATGGTTCCAGGTGAGCCATGCCATCCCCAAGACAAGATCGAAGTCCGACATCTTCAAGATTATTGTCGAAGCCTCGAGTGTTAGGCCTTCAATGGTCACCTTAAGAAGGCATTTTACCATTGATTCAATCTCTGACCCATTGGGAAGACGCACCCTCCTGATGACTCACGTATAGTGTCGAACCTGGAACAAGTCCTTGACAAAGTTGTACAACCCCGATGTTCGCCAGGCGAGCCCAGGGGGTTGGGGTGCCAATAGCGATCCTGGGGCTCGGCCAAGGCATTTTAGGCCAGCCCCGCGTTAGCCGAACAGTGCACTACCTTAGTTGAGCAGTGCTCCACGAATTATCTCTTAAACGGTGTTCAGCAGGCGAGCCCAGAACTTTGGGGTGCAGTTAGCCATTTTTGGGGTACAGTTAGCCATTTTGGGGCACGGATAGCCATTTTGGGGCTCGGCCAGGTCACTATAGGCGAGCCCGACCAGTTGAGGGGGCAGTTCGCTAGGCGAGCCTAGAACTTTGGGGTGCAGTTAGCCATTTTTGGGGTACAGTTAGCCATTTTGTGGCGCAGATAGCCATTTTTGGACTCGACCAGGTCACTATAGGCGAGCCCGACCAGTTGAGGGGGCAGTTCGCTAGGCGAGCCCAGAACTTTGGGGTGCAGTTAGCCATTTTTGGTGTACAGTTAGCCATTTTGGGGCGCGGATAGCCATTTTGGGGCTCGGCCAGGTCACTATAGGCGGGCCCGACCAGTTGAGGGGGCAGTTCGCTAGGCGAGCCCAGAACTTTGGGGTGCAGTTAGCCATTTTTGGGGTACAGATAGCCATTTTGGGGCACAGATAGCCATTTTGGGGCTTGGCCAGTTCACTATAGGCGAGCCCAACCAGTTGAGGGGGCAGTTCGCTATGCGAGCCCAGAACTTTGGGGTGCAGTTAGCCATTTTTGGGGTACAGTTAACCATTTTGGGGCGCGGATAGCCATTTTGGGGCTCGGCCAACCTAGAGGCTCGCGAGCCCCACTCGCCGGGGAGACGCCGAAGCCAGCCGGCTCGCCCAGTAAGGGTTCAGAGAAGATTTTGGAGTTCGACGAACTTACCCTGCCTCGCGTCCGTCGAACGGCGCTCCGCGAATTACTTCATAACAGTGTTCGGCGATCTTCAGCAATCTCAGCGGTCGGCGAACCATCTCAGCGGTCGGCGAACCATCTCAGCGGTCGGCGAACCGTCTTAGTGGTTGGCGAACAGTCCTAGTGCTAGACGAACTCGCGGGCTCGACATTCATCGAACCACGTTCGACAAATTCGCCGGGGCTCGCCCTTCATCGAACGGGCTAGAAGTTTCCAATTCGTCGGGCCTGAGAGTAGTCAATTACCAGGAAACCCCAGGTGGTCTGCGGTTAGCCCCTCCAAACAGCGGAGTTTGGCTGTTAGCAGACCAGTTTGGGGTGCGGATAGTGAAAGTGGAAAGCGGGATTTGGCTATTGGCAGACCACGAAAACAAAAACTATAAATAGACCTTAAAGGGCACCTTGGGAGAGCATTCCGGATCTCAGTCTTTGAGCCCATCTCTCTCCCTTGGCCACTTTGGTTCAGCTGTCTAGCTCTCCAAGGTGCCCGAGTCTCAGCTTTGCGCTCAACGATCTTCCGGGTTAGTGGAGGGACCTCCTCGCTGCGACTAAGGTCTTAGTCCCCTTGTTCCAGTTTTCTGTCTACCTCTTCCGAGGGACCAGTAAGGGCTAGCCGCCCCTCAACTCGTTGAGGGACCCGAGCTCTACAGGAGACCGAGAAATCGGTTTCAACATCTTGGTGCGGTGAGCGTGGAGCGTGGCTGGTTCAAGAAAGTTCCAAGGAAGGGATATGGCGGGAGATGAAGAGCAGGGCGAGGAGTTCGGCGGGTCACCCCGGGTGGTGACGGCGAGGATGTTCGAGGATTTAAGAAGGGAGGTGCTCGACACCTTGGGGTTTACGGTCGCAGCACTGCGAAGCGAGTTCGCGACCCCAGCACCTCAGGCGACCCCTCCCCCAGCAGCGGTCGGCGAGAATGCCCCGGGGGGGAAGGGCTGGAAAGGAAGTTGCCGTCGGGTCAGGGCAAGACTTGGAGGGGCGATTGCTGTTC
The DNA here is from genome assembly GCA_033032865.1 of Dactylorhiza incarnata. Lineage (NCBI taxonomy): Eukaryota > Viridiplantae > Streptophyta > Magnoliopsida > Asparagales > Orchidaceae > Dactylorhiza > Dactylorhiza incarnata. The sequence goes on along the minus strand of JAWHQI010000039.1, from coordinate 3,071,118 downwards.
GCCAGCCCAGCGAGCTCCGTGCCGGCGAGCTCTGTGTCGGCGAGCACGGTGCCGGCGAGCTCTATTCCAGCGAGCGCGGTGCAGGCGGGCGCGCGCCAGGAGGATACTGCGACTTTAGGGGTGGTTCAAGTGGGCGCCGCCCTCGCGAGTGCAGTCCCAGCGAGCTCCAGTCTGGTGAGGGAGCTCGGGGGGCGAGTAGAGCCATAAAGGGTGGCAGCAGGGGGAAGCCCCTTTTGCGAGCTGGTGCTTTCCGCACCCGTCCCTGTGGGGTTCGGGGAGTGGGACAGGGTGTACTACAACGGCAGGGATGACCCTGTCCAGCACCTGCAGTCGTTTGAGGACTCGGTCTCCATCAGGCCGATGTCAGATGCCTTCAAGTGCCGTCCCTTCGTCGTCACCCTCAAGGAGAAGGCCAGGGACTGGTTCCATCAGCTCCCTACGGGATCGATCTATGCATTCGAAGACTTGCGTCAAAGTTTTCTGCTGAGGTTCTCAACCTCGAAGAAGAGGAAGAAGGACGTTGAGTCCCTCTTCAAAGTGAAGCAAGAGCCCAGGGAGTCGCTGGCCCGCTACGCGGACCGGTTCCAGGAGGAGGTGCTACTCACGCAGGAGATGCCTGGGTTTGTACTCCAGCTCGCCTTTATAGTCGGGCTGAAGGAGAGTTTCTTCAAGATGGCGTTGAAGAGGAAGGCCCCCGTCTCCTATGAGGAGTTGATGGAGAGGGTGGCAGAGGAAATCGTGAGTGAAGAGGCCAACCCAGAGCTCACCAAGAGGCTAGCAAAGCTCAGTGAGCCAGAGGTTAGGCAGCAAGAGGTCAGGAGAAGGGAAGAGCCCAGGGCTCCGGAAGGGGAGTGGAGGCATCAGGGCGGAGGAGTGCAGGGCCAAGGAAGGGGTTTTGCCCCGGGAAGGGGGAACTACTATGGAGGTCAAGGAAGACCCCACCAGTTGGGGTGGAGACAGGGTCTGATGCAGATGCCTCCCCCACCTCAACAGGCCATGGCAATTGGACGGGGAAGAGGAAGAGGAAGGAGAGGCGAGGTGGAAGCAGGAGCTGCTAGGAGGAGAAGGAATAGGGTGGCGGAAGCCGAGGTAGGAGAGATGACGTTGTCGTTCTGTATCTTCCATGATGAGGAAGGTCACGCAACGAACACCTGCCTGGAGTTCCTGTAGATGAAGAGGACCAGAGCGCCCGCGCCGCGGCAACATCAGCAAGTGAGGATCGAAGAGGTCCTGCCTCAGGAGGACGAAGAGAGGTGCGAGGACCGGGATGATGTGGGGACCCGAGGTGGGATCAGAGTGATCCACGGGGGAGTTGGGGTGGAGGCAACCCGCAAGGCGAGCCTCCTTACCATCTATCGGCGGAGCGTGGCTTCAACATCCACTGCTCCCCCCCCCCCCCCGCAGAAAAAATCATTTTCTCTCAGAAGGATATGCCGGGCCACGAGGACCCATTTTGCGCTGCGCTGGTCATCCAGACCGCCATCGAGAACTTCACGGTGTCCCGGGTTCTCGTGGACAACGGAAGCTCTGTCAACGTCATCTTTAAGAAGGCGTTTGATGAGATGAAGGTAGAAAGCAAGAGAGTGATGGCTGGCCCTTTGTTTGGGTTCTCCGAGGAAAGGAAGGAGGTGGAGGGAGGAGTGGGGCTACATGTGGTCCTGGGCGGGCAATCTCGGAATTGCCGCTTTGTCATAGTGGATGCCCCGAGCAGCTACAGCGCCATCTTCGGACGGCCGCTCATCAGCGCTTTCCGCTGCGTCCCGTCAACTTTCCACCAGTGCCTCAAGTTCAACTTGGGAGGAGTTCAGATCCGGGTGAGGGGAGATCCTAAGGTGGAAAGACGGTGCTATGTGACGGCTGTCAATACCATCTCCTGGATGAAGGAGGCTGAGGAATGGGACCAAGTGATGGAGGAGGCGGCCGAGGTCGGAGATAAGGCGGAGGAAGAGAAAGAAGGAGAAAAAGAAGAGAAGGCCCCAGAGGAAGGGGCGGAGGAGCTAATGGAGGTAGAGGAGGAGGAAGAGGGAGAGAAGATGGGAGGAAGAGTTCATGCCCAGGAAGGGGTTGCTGAGGGACCCAGGGCGGCGGAAGAGGAAGAAGGAGAAAAGGAAGGAAAGTCCCAGGAGGGAGGGGCGGAGGATCTGATGATGGTAGAGGAGGAGGCGGAAGAAGAAACCCAAGCACTCACTTGTGGTGGAGAGGAGGAGAAGGCTTGGGGAGAGCAGTCCCGGCTGGAGGCCGTGGACGAGATCGTGGAGCTCGAGGTCACCACCCGGCTGGGGGTGGTGGAGAAGGTCCGGGTCAGTGGAGAGCGCAGCCCAGAGGAGCAGGTGGAGATCCTCGCCTGCGTTCAAAAGAATGTAGATGTCTTTGCTTGGAGCGCCGCGGAAATGCCAGGGATCGATGCGGACGTGGACTGCCATCATCTCAACATTGAGCCCGGCAGCCTCCCCATTCTCCAAAGGAAGAGGGCCATAACAGGTAAGCTGGAGGGATCTATCCGAGAGGAGGTGGGTAAGCTCCTGCAGGCCGGGTTTGTATCGGAGATCCAGTATACAGGCTGGGTCTCCAACGTGGTCATGGTAAAGAAAGGGGGAGGTAAGTGGAGAATGTGTATTGATTTTTCCTTACTTAATAAATCATGCCCCAAGGATTGCTATACCTTGCCTCGGATCGACGAGCTGGTTGACTCAGCCGTCGGTTTCCCAGTAATGTCTTTTCTAGATGCTTTTTAAGGTTACCATCAAATCCGCATGCACCCCTCGGACATCAAAGATGTCTCTTTCATCACGGGGGACGGGTGTTATTGTTATATAATGATGCCTTTGGGCTCAAGAACGCAGGGGCCACCTATCAGCGGATGATGGACAGGGTCTTCCGGGAGCAGAAGGGAAGAAACTTGGAGGTATACGTCGATGACCTCATGGTGAAGAGCCAGGATCTCAGGTCTCACCTCCGAGACCTGGAAGAGACCTTTGGTACCTTACAGAGGTATAAGATGAGGCTCAACCCCTTGAAGTGTGTCTTCGAGGTTCGCCGAGGAAAATTCTTGGGTCACTTGCTCACCCCGGCGGGGGTGGAGCCCAACCCTGACAAGGTCAAAGAAATCATGGAGTTGGGTTCGCCAAGAAACTCCAAGGAGATCCAGAGCCTCACAGGAAAGTTGGCTGGTCTCAGTAGGTTCCTCTCTAAGGCGGGAGAGAAGTGTGCACCCTTCTTCAAGGTGCTGAGGGGGAACAAAAAGTTCGAATGGAGCCCGGAGTGCGAGGGAGCTTTCCAGGCCTTGAAAGAGCAGCTCACTCAGACCCCTCTACTCTAAGGGCCAAGGTTGGGGGAAGACCTATTCCTATACTTGGGGGTAGGAGCGGAGGCAGTGAGCTCAGTTTTGATTCGGGAAGAGGGGAGGAAACAATTTCCCATCTACTACGTCAGCCGAGTGCTGAGGAAGGCAGAACTCCGATACCCCATTCTGGAGAAGTTAGCATTCACATTGGTGGTGGCAGCTCGGAAGCTCCGGCCCTACTTCCAAGCACATTCAATCTAGGTAGTGACGGACCACCCCCTTCACAAGATCATGGAAGGTGTGGAGCACTCGGGGAGGCTGGCGAAATGGTCCGTGGAGCTAAGTGAATTCAATATCACGTTTGTGCCCAGGGTGTCAATCAAGGCGCAAGCGGTGGCAGACTTCATGGCGGATTACGCGACTGAAGTGGGGGAGCGCGAGTCACCTCCCCCAGCGGCATGGAAGGTGTTGGTAGATGGAGCGTCAGGGAAGCATTCCTATGGGGGAGGGATCATCCTGGTGAGCCCCCAAAGGACAAAGATCAAACAGGCCTTGAGCATCTACTTCCCGATCACCAACAACCAAGCCGAATATAAAGCAGTCATAGCTGGCCTACAGTTGGCTAAGGAGCTGGGGGTGCAAGACATGGAGGTCTCGACAGACTCCATGGTGGTGGCATGCCAGATCAAGGGGGAGTTCGAAGCAAAGGACCCGACCCTCCAACGTTACCTGGAGAAGGTCAAGGGGGTCATCGTCCAATTCCGTACTTTCTCCATCAAGCACGTGCCAAGGGAGGAGAGTACCCCGGCGGACCTCCTGGCCAAGTTTGGTCCCCGGGCAGGGGGGGCGGTCTCGGAACTCTTCCGGCCCTCCATCAAGGAAGGAGAACTGATGGAGGTGGATTAGCGAGCGTCGTGGATGGATCCCTTCATCACCTTCCTATCATCAGGGAAGTTCCCCGAAGGGGATGGGGATCGACGTCATTTCAGGTATAAGTCAGCTTATTACTCCTTGCATGCAGGAGGACTATACAGGAAGACGCTCTCGGGGCTCCTTGCCCGTTGTGTATCCGAGGAGGAGGTCCCGAGAGTCCTAGAGGAGATTCACTCCAGGGAGTGCGACAGTCACTCTTGGAGCCGAACCTTGGAGGGGAGGGTGCTGAGACAAGGCTACTTCTAGCCTACTCTCGGCAAGGATGCAGCGGAGTTCGCAAAGAAGTGTTCAAAGTGCCAGCTCTACGCTTCGCTCCAACTCCTCCCAGCTCAGAGGCTCAGGACCATCATGGCTCCGTGGCCTTTTTCTATATGGGGGTTGGACCTGGTTGGCCCTTTCCCCCATGCTAGTGGTCAGTGGAAGTTCTTGTTGGTGATGATCAACTATTTCTCTAAATGGATAGAAGTGAAGGCGCTAGCAAAGGTGACATCCCAAGTGGTAAGGAACTTTGTGTGGGGGGAGATAATTTGCAGGCACGGGCTCCCACTCGCCATAGTAACAGATAATGGACCTCAGTTCGCCAGTGAGGAATTTGTCAGCTTCTGCACTCAGCTCGGCATCGATCTCAGGTTCGCGTCGGTCCACCACCCGAGGAGAAACGGCCAGGTGGAGGCGGACAACAAGATTATTGTCAACCTACTCAAGAAAAAGGTGGAGAACCTCCGCGGGAGCTGGGCAGAACAGTTACCCTCAGTCCTCTGGGCCCTGAGAACTACTCTGTGTCCGAGGCTGTAATTCCAATAGAGTTCGAGGTGAAGACCCCCAGGGTGACCGCTGCAGATTAAGGAGATGAAGAATGGCTAATGGCGAATGAGGTCGAGCAAAGGTTGTCCTTGGACCTGGTAGAAGAGCTCCGCGACCTCGCGGCTATTTGACAGGAGGAAATCAAGAGGAGGATGGCTAAGTACTTTGATCACCATGTCAGGGTGAAGCAGTTCGAGAAGTGAGATTTGGTTGTGAAGAAGGCGGACGCGGCAGGGAGAGGAGCCGCTCTAGGTAAGCTTGAGCCCAATTGGGAGGGGTCGTATATTGTAAGTGAAGCGCTCAGGTCCCGGGGGTACCATCTCCAGGATGTGGAAGGGGTACCTCTCGGCCGGGCTAGGAGTGGAGATGACTTGAAAAGATTTTACCCTTAAAACATTTTTCTAACTATGTTATATTCCTTGCTCTTGTGACTCATGTGTTGGCTTCGGAACCAAAGGTTGTATATGTTGATGCTGGAATGCCCCAGATTGATTCTGCTCCCGGGCTCTCATCTAGACGGGGGGTTCAGGTAGATCTTTGGATAGGTTGGCAAGGTTGTATATGTTGGTGCTGGAATGCCCCAGATCGATTCCGCTCCCTGGCTTTCATCTAGACGGGGGGTTCAGGTAGATCTCTGGAGAGGCTGGCAAGGTTGTATATGTTGGTGCTGGAATGCCCCAGATCGATTCCGCTCCCGGGCTCTCATCTAGACGGGTGGTTCAGGTTGATCTCTGGAGAGGCTGACAAGGTTGTATATGTTGGTGCTGGAATGCCCCATATCGATTCCGCTCCCGGGCTCTCATCTAGATGGGGGGTTCAGGTAGATCTCTGGAGAGGCTGGCAAGGTTGTATATGTTGGTGCTGGAATGCCCCAGATCGATTCCGCTCCCGGGCTCTCATCTAGACGGGGGGTTCAGGTTGATTTCTGGAGAGGCTGGCAAGGTTGTAAATGTCGGTGCTGGAATGCCCCAGATCGATTCCGCTCCCGGGCTCTCATCTAGACGGGGGGTTCAGATAGATCTCTGGAGAGGCTGGCAAGGTTGTATATGTTGGAGCATGCGTTCCGCACTCGTCCGGTTTGAGAATAACAAATCCCGAATGTATTTGATCCTATTTTTGATTAATGGTGTGCAGATAACAGGTGCAAGGATAAAATGTTTGCAATTGGAGCAAAATACCGATTTTCGAGAAATTGGAGCTATCGGATTTCCGATAGCTAGCTAACGGATTTCCGACAGCGCACAATTTCTTCCCAACGGTTGAGAGCTAACGGATTTCTGACGGCGCGCGATTCCTTCCCAGCGGTTTGGAGCTAACGGATTTCCAATAGTGATATCGGATATCCAACAGCCCACGATCTTCCCGCAACAATGCGACGTGCAGCAGTTACGCAAGCTAACAGATTTCCGATAGTGATATTGGATATCCGACAGCCCACGATCTTCCCGCAACAATACGACGTGCAGCAGTTACGCAAGCTAACGGATTTCCGATAGTGATATCGGATATCCGACACCCCACGTCTCAACCACGACCTCAACTCCACGCAGAAACGTCGAATTAGTGGGACACGTGGCAGCCTCTGGAGATATCGGATTCTGGCGATACCTAGCTAACGGACGGCGACAGCTCTTTTTTATTAAAAGGGTTCAGAACTTCGTGGATTTCATTCCTTCAGACTTTCAAGCCTTCTTCCTGAGTGTTATCGTCCAGAGAGCTCCAGAGAATGAAAATCCACATCCTTGAAGAAGAAAAGAGAGAGCGAAGCTGAAGATTGTACACGCGTTCCAAGGAGACTTTCTCAAGGGTTCTTCGCTGCTTTGGTCCAGAAATTCTAAAGGGGGTTTTTAATTTGTATTTCATTTATATTTACATTCATCTTGTAATCGTTGTAGAAATCGTCGTCTTGCGTGCGGCGTCTAAGTCCGTGTGAGGCTTAGGGGAAATCATCACCTTGTGTGTGGTGTTAGATCCTTGTGTGGTCTAGGGTAAATCATCGTCTTGTGTGCGGTGTCAAGTCCTTGTGTGGCTTGGGAGAAAATTGCCGTCGTGTGTGCTGCGTCTAGATCAAGATTTGATTTAGGGGGAGGCTAGTGTCTATATCTGGGAGATATAGGCTATAGCCAAACCGGTCCTTAGGAGAAGGACCGGTGAAAAGAGACAAGAGATTTTATTAATTGTAAGCCTTTGATTCCAAGCTTTATTGGAATCATTTCTACTCATTATCTTTGATGAAATAAAATCTTGTTTTTAAATTCAATTATTTGTCTCTATATACATATATTGTTTCGTTTGTTTCAAAAATTATCTAAGTTTTAAATTGCCCTTATTCACCCCCCCCCCTCTAAGGGCGCCACAAGATCCAACAAGTGGTATCAGAGCGAGGTTAATTCCTTATAAGGTTTAACCACCTGGAATTATGGCGCACCATGATCATGCATTTTCCGAGGGGCAAGGAATAACTAGACCACCATTATTTACGGGTTCCGATTATAATTATTGGAAAACTAGGATGAGGTGTTTTTTAATATCACTAGATATTGAAGTATGGAATATGGTTGAAACAAATTATACTCATCCTACTTTTACAATTGGTGATGTTGTCATGGAAAAACCCAAAGATAAATGGGATGACCAGGACAAATTAAAATGCAAAAATAATGCAAAAGCAATGAACGCATTATTTTGTGCTCTTGATAAAACTGAATTTAATAGAACCTGCGCATGCCAAACTGCATATGAAATTTGGATTTTATTGGAAATTACTCATGAAGGTACCTCTCAGGTGAAGGACTCAAAGCTTTTCCAATTGGAGTCAGAATTCGAAAAGTTCAGGATGGAGGTAGATGAGGATGTGGATACCATGTACACAAGATTCACTAAGATAGTGAATGACTCAAAAGTTTTAGGAAAAAAATTCTCAAATGGTGATTTGGTAAGAAAACTTCTTAGATCTCTCCCCCCTAAATTCAATCCCAAAGTGACGGCTATTTCTGAATCTCATGATCTTAAAGCTCTTAATATTGAAAGCCTGATTGGGAACTTGAAAACTCATGAAGTTGAATTGAAAATTCAACAACAAGAGTATATGGAGCCAAAGAAGAAGGGATTGCTCTAAGATCTAAGAAGGAGGAAAGTAGTGATTCTGAGGAGGAAGAAGAAGATGAGGAAAGTTTATTTGTTAGAAAGTGTAGAAAATTTATGAAAAATCCAGAGAGAAGGAATTCATTTAAGAAATATTTTAAGAAGGAGACGTTTAGAAAGAAAAAAAAAGGAAAGGAAGACGATGAGGAGGAAGAGAGACCGCCACCGGAGTGCTATCACTGCAAGAAGTTAGGACACATTCGAAGCAAGTGTCCAAAATACTTAAAGGAACTTAAAGAAAAGAAGCACAAAGGGACGAAGAAGGTGCTGAAGGCGGAAACATGGGATGATACTACTTCTGAGGATGCAAGCAGTTCAAGCTCAAGTAAAGAAGAGGAGGCCAACATGTGCTTAATGGGAAAGAGCATCATATCTGATGACGAATGCAGTGTCCAAAGTGACACTGAGGTAACTCCAACCTACGATGAATTATTTTCTGAATTTTTAAAAAATTGCAAATTTTTTGAAAAGAGTTTAAAAGATAATGATCTTCTTAAATCTGAAAATGAAATTTTGCTTAAAGAAAACAAAAAATTGTTTAATGAAATTAAGACTATTGGAAAAAGAGAAATTTCTTGCCAAGAGTGTGATCACTTTTTGGGAAGAATTAAAGAACTTGAAGAATCTCTTTCCAAATCTCATTCTACAATAAAAATTCTTACCAAAAAGAATGAGATTTTGGAGAGAGATCCGAAATCTTCAATGTCCAAAGTCCATGAGGGAAAGAAATCTTTTGAACGTAGATGTGTAAATCTAGTATCCGAAAATACAGAAATGAGAAACCAGATTCATGACTTAACGCTAGCCATGAAAAAATTTGGAATGGGATGAAGATCACTGGATATGATCTTAGGATACCAATGCCATGGATCTGGAAGGTTTGGACTCGGATACACGTCAGGAAGTTATCGCCCGGCGACAGCCACTGTCGCCGGCGACAGCAAAAAGTCTAGAAATTCTATTTTTAAAAATTCTGAAGTTAGTAAATTGTCTAATACTGCATCCTCATCCAGCAAAAGTCCAGAAAAGTTATACTCTTCTCAATACATTACATGTGCCGAATGCAATAGATTTGGTCACACTACAGACTCTTGTTGGAGGAAAGGTAAAAGTAAAATTAAACAAATATGGGTGCCTAAGGCTTCTACCTATACTATGGGTGGAACCACTTGGGTAACCAAATCTTTACTCACCTCTTCTTTCTAGGTGTGTTGGCAGGCTAAGGACAAAGAAGACGTGTGGTACTTGGACTCGGGTTGTTCAAAGCACATGACGGAAATAAAGAGAAGTTCCTTAGCCTGGAGATGAAGAAAGGAGTTGTTACATTCGGAGATGATGGAAAAGGAAAAATCATCGGCATCGGAGTTGTGGGTAACAAAAATTTTTCAATTTCAAATGTTTTATTTGTAGAAGGATTAAAGCATAATTTGATTTCTATTAGTCAATTATGTGATAAGGGGTTAGATGTTTTATTTGAATCTTCTACAAATTTGTGCAAAATTATTAATTCTAAAACAAAAGAAATTGTTTTTACCGCTCCTAGATGTCATAATGTATATATGATTAAATTTCTTGATTTTTCAAATTCTACAAAATATTTTTTATCAAAAAATTATGAATTAGAATTATGGCATAGGCGACTTGGACATACTAGTGCCAAGTTAATTACAAAACTTTCAAAAGATAAATTAATTAAAGGTTTACCATTGTTAAATGGAAATTTATCTTCTTCATTATGTGTGCCTTGCCAAAAAGGAAAATTTTCAAAATCATTCTTCAAAAGTAAAAATATTATTTCTACCACTAGGCCACTTCAATTAATACATATGGATTTATTTGGGCCAATTGGAATTTCTAGCTTAGGAGGTAGAAAATACACATTTGTATTGATTGATGATTATTCTCGTTTTTGTTGGACTTTATTTCTAAACTCCAAATCCGATGCATTTTCAGAATTTTCAAAATTATGTTTGCGTATTCAAAATGAATTTGAGTTAAAAATTAAACGCATACGATCGGATCATGGAAGAGAATTTGAAAATGAAAAGTTTATTTCTTTTTGTACGGAGTTAGGAATTAAACATGAATTTTCCGCTCCACGCACACCACAGCAAAATGGTGTAGTGGAGAGGAAAAATAGAACTCTTCAAGAGTTAGCCCGTACGATGCTATCTGAATTTAAATTACCAAAACCTTTTTGGGCTGAAGCGGTTAATACGGCATGTTATGTAATTAATAGAGTAATGCTTCGCCCTATTTTAAAATTAACTCCTTATGAATTAATTTTTTATAAAAAACCAAATGTTTCTTATTTCAAAGTTTTTGGTTATAAATGTTTTATTTTGAATTCTAAAGATTCCTTAGGAAAATTTGATGAAAAATGTGATGAAGGTATTTTTATTGGCTATTCTTCAACTAGTAAAGCTTATAGGATTTTTAATAAAAGAACAAAAATAGTTGAAGAATCTATTCATGTTAGGTTTGATGAGTTTGCTTCATGTGTAGAAAAGAAAATTACAGGAAAAGAGGATGAACCCCTTCCTTCGGTGGAGAATGATGATGAAGAACTTGGAGAAAATGAAGAAGAAAAAGAAGAAGAAAGAGAAGGAGAAAGAGAAGAAGAAGATAGAGAAGAAGAAGAAAGAGAAGAATATGTGCCTCCAAGTGAATTGAGATTTTCAAAGGATCATCCAAAGGAGCTTATCATTGGAGATCCACAAAAAGGGGTTAGTACTCGTTCATCGTTACATGTTTTGTTTTCAAACCTTTGCTTTGTCTCTGAAATAGAACCAAAAGATGTTTCCACCGCTTTAAATGATGAATTTTGGTTTTTAGCTATGAATGAAGAACTTAATCAATTTGAACGTAATAAGGTTTGGAATCTTGTAGAACGACCCAAAAATCGTCCTGTAGTTGGAGTCAAGTGGATTTTTAAAAATAAATTGGATAATGAATCTAGAATTGTTAGAAATAAAGCCAGATTAGTTGCAAAAGGTTATGCACAAATTGAAGGGATAGATTTTGATGAAACTTTTGCACCCGTAGCAAGATTAGAAGCGGTTAGGATATTTCTTGCATTTGCTTGTTTTAAAAGATTTAAATTATATCAAATGGATGTCAAAACCGCATTTTTAAACGGGTATATAAAAGAAGAGGTTTATGTAGAACAACCCCCTGGCTTTATAAATGAGAAATATCCAAATTATGTTTATAAATTAGATAAAGCGCTTTATGGATTAAAACAAGCGCCTCGTGCTTGGCATGATCGTTTAACTCAATATTTATTAAAGCACGATTATAAAATAGGAAGTGCGGATTCTACACTCTTCATTAAGCAAATTGATCATGATTTAGTTATTTTGCAAATTTATGTTGATGATATTATTTTTGGAGCCACTAATGAAGAGCTGTGTAATGAAGTAGTTCAAATTATGAAAATTGAATTTGAAATGAGCATGGTAGGAGAACTTTCATATTTTCTAGGTTTTCAAATTACACAAAAACATGATGGTATTTTTATATGTCAATCCAAATATATTCATGATATGTTAAAAAGATTTGGATTTGAAAATCTTAAGCATGCAAACACTCCTATGAGTACTTCACTAAAATTAGGAAAAGATGAAAGTGGAGTTTCAATTGACCAAACCCTTTATAGAAGCATGATAGGATCTTTATTATATTTAACCGCATCTAGACCTGACATTATGTTTGTCGTTTGTTTATGTGTTAGATTTCAGGCTAATCCTAAAGAGTCACATTTAAAAGTGGTGAAACGCATCTTTCGATATCTTATAGGAACATCTAAATTAGGATTATGGTATCCTCATAATGATTCCTTTATTTTACATGGCTTTTCGGATTCAGATTATGCGGGATGTTCTTTAGATAGAAAAAGCACTAGTGGCACTTGTCATTTTATCGGCCCTTCACTTATATCATGGTCGAGTAGGAAACAGAATTCTGTTGCCCTCTCTACTACCGAGGCCGAATATATTGCACTAGGTAGTTGTTGTGCCCAAGCTCTTTGGATGTCACAAACATTAGAAGACTTTGGCATGCAACAAAGTAGTGTAGAATTAAAGTGTGACAATAAAAGTGCTATAGACTTAACTAATAATCCCGTATTACACTCTAGATCTAAGCATATAGATGTCCGACATTATTTTATAAGAGATCATATTAAGAAGGGTAATGTAAAAATCAATTTCATAGGAACGGATTCACAACTAGCAGATATATTCACTAAACTGTTACTGGATTCCCGCTTTTCTATGCTTAGGCTAGAATTAGGAATCCTAGACATTTCACAATGATTATATCACTATTTATAACCTATAAAATTTAACAAAAAAACATCACAATAGCTATTTATTTTAAAACAAAAAAGGGAAGAAAAACTCAATCTTAACATAGACATTCACCATCATATAACATGTCCAAATATCAAAAATTATTACGGAATTTTAATAAAAAAGAACTTAAAATGTCTCATAAAAGAAATACTCAAAATTAGAGAGAGATCTGGGCTGGGCAGATGTCGGATGGAGACAGTGGGATGTCGGATGGCGATAGCTCCCAGAAGTCCTTTTCACTCCGTATCCTCTTCATTTATACTGCCTGCTCCACTACTTTCTGGAATATCATAATCTGATCTCCTTATCACTGTCTTCTTCTGTCGAGGCTGAATGGCCGATTGGAGATGAGGCTCCTCGGTCGGCACTTCCCATTCCGCGGCTTCAGAAGGCGTAGGCTTTAATTTAAGTCCTTTTACAAGGAATTTCATAAACTTCTGCATCCGTGTACGATCCTTCTTTACCTCCACCTTGTGTTCTTCTAAAGACCTTCTATGCTCTTGAAAATCATCTAAATGTTTATCCAACTTTGTTTGGAATGAGTCGAGTGCCTCCCGCATAGACCCTCCACGTGCAATAGGAGGCTCTCTCATTTCCGTAGTAGGCGGCCTCCTTTGATTTTTCTTACCTATAGCCACTGTTTGATATATCTCCGGGAAACAATCTCCAAGATAAAAATTTTGATCGATCCATGCATATTTCTTGAATAGGATATGCTGGATAATCGCACCCAAAGGGAGGGTGTGTGCCTTTTTCCACTCCGGATTTTTGAGGCGATATGTATAACGGATCATAGATAAAAGAAGATCGGCCACATCAAATAACTCCTTCTCCACTATAAAATAAGTCACAAGACTAAGTTGAGCCGTAATACTATGAGTATCACCGGACTTCAACATAATCGTGTGCCTTAATATATCTTGAACAAGACGAGCATCGTCTGTCAATGTCGTCATAGTGGTTATAAGGTTTTTTGTGGAATTTCCATGCAAAGACATATTCATTAGGGTCCAATCTCTCTCAAGTCTATAATTTTCCACTATGTCCAACACATTCTCACTCTCCATTATCCCAATTTCACTTCTTAAATCAAATGGAGTGATCTCCACATATTGTCCTTGAATTTTAGATCTAACTCCTCCATTCAAATCGGTATATGACGGATCCTCAAGATGATTATAAAATTCGCGGACAAAAATGGAGGAGAAAATGTCTTGGATAATGACCGAGAGTATACCTACCTCAGCAAGCATATAATAGACTCGTTCATGCCGGGGGAGATCAAATTCCACGACTTTGGAAATTCCAATTTGGGCCTTTTCTATGCCCGGGAAACTTTGATAAGACGAATGAGCGTCTCCTGACTCACCCCTTCTCGATCTCCAACTGGAAGACATATCTGCATGAAACATAAAAAAAAAAAATTAAAAAAAAAACAAATAACAACAAAATGGACCTATCGGATATCCGATAGTGCTGTTGGATATCCGATAGTGCTGTCGGATATCCGATAGTGCTGTCGGATATCCGATAGTGCTGTCGGATATCCGATAGTGCTGTCGGATATCCGATAGCTAAAGTTTATGCTTCCGAAAAAAAAATTTCACAAAAAATCTTCCTATCACAAATGCACATAGTTTTCACACAGAAAATATTTTTCAACATTTATATAATTTTTGAAATATCAAATTTTTTGTGAAAATCACTATTCATCATCTTCTTCCTATAACACTTCAAAATTTTTTTTTTGTTATCATCATTTTCCTATAAAGCTGATACCTATAAACTTCTAGATCTCCAAACAAACAACAAGAAAGAAAGGAAAATCATGTTTCAACACAAAAATACAACAAAAATTTCTAATTTTACTTCAAAATCACATGATCTAAATTTCTTATAAACACCAAGATCTAAAATATCTAGATCTCCTAAACATTCTACAAATTATCTTCACAAAACTCCATGAAAAACAAGAGGATTATCAAAATCACAAAACTATTAGAGAAATTTTAAACAAAACTTGCAAAATCCACATATCTCACCTTAGATCTGAAGTTTTCCGTCACCTGGAGCTCTAGATCTCGAAATTTTCCCTAAAACTGAAGTAAGGTGTCGGTCAAATAAAGAAACGCGTCCTTTTATCTTTTCCGAGCTGTCGGATGGCGACATCTGGCTATCGGAAATCCGACAGCTCCCAAAAAAAAAGAAATACCTATTTTTCCCTAGTTTCTTCATTACATGTTTCTATAAATGTTCATAAGGGAATTTTTTTTAATCTGGCATAAATGCTTCTTCATGTGTTATTTTCCCTAACAATAGCTTAACACATGCTTATGATGTTCAATGTTCAGTTATCAAAATTGACACTTTCATACAGCACTAAAGAATTGTTTTCGCATGCCTCTAAGTATAAGAAATATTTTATCTATGACAATGAGCAATCACAACCACTTACTTTAGTAATACATGTTCATAAAATTTATTTTATACATATATCATGATTGATCAAACATAACAAAATACATTTCATAAATGCCACTTTAACCTTTGCTACTTTGCACTTATTCACATTATACCATTTTTTTCATGCAAGTGAATTCGGAGATCCTTTACATTTATGAATATTCAAAAACAAAAAGGGGCAAATTCAAAAGCAAAACATATATTTTGCCAAAAATATTTAAAAAAAATAAAATTGAAAGGATCCTCCACCAAGCACTACTTAGCCTCCTGATAAGTCTTAATGAGCATTGTGAGGTTAAGCACCTTGGAAAGAATTGTAAAGTGTCTTGTTATGCAAAACCAAAATGGTCCTTTTTTTTGTATACTTGCAAAGTTTCTATAAGTTCATAAGTTTGGCTTTATGTATATTTATGTTATGTTTAACAATTTCATGATCATGTATATTTTAAATATATTCATATGTATTCTTCTCAAAGCATCACTACTACACTTCATTGTTATTTATAAAATTTCTTCTTATGAGAATTGGACCGAAACGATTCAATATTCTATATTCTCATGTGTCTTTCTCTGATAATTGAAATTGAATCTCATCAAGGTTAAGTATATTTGCTTCTATACATTATAACACATTGTTAGAATGCTTAGCCTAATCTCTACGGTTTCCTATCTCATATCATATCACTTACAAGGCTTCCGCTGGTGCACTCCACCTTTCACTATACTCTTTCTTATTTTTCTTCCATATCTCTATAATACTCCTTTCTCGTCTCTATTCATTGCTTTTGATAATATCAAAGGGGGAGAAGATAATAAGAAATCATAAGTAATCACTTAAATCACTTAAACTACTTAATTAATTAAGTGAGCATTCATGTAGGGGGAGTTTATATGTAGGGGGAGTTTATATGTCGGGGGAGAATATTTTGGGGAAATCATATCATATTAAGGGGGAGATCATGAATATCAAACGTTCACATTTGTACACACATGATATACTTTTCAATATCTCTATAGGATTTATTCGATTTCTTTTTATAAGGATTTGTTATTATCAAAAAGGGGAGATTGTTGGAGCATGCGTTCCGCACTCGTCTGGTTTGAGAATAACAAATCCCGAATGTATTTGATCCTATTTTTGATTAATGGTGTGCAGATAACAGGTGCAAGGATAACATGTTTGCAATTTGAGCAAAATACCGATTTTCGAGAAATTGGAGCTATCGGATTTCCGATAGCTAGCTAAAGGATTTCCGACAGCGCATGATTTCTTCCCAGCGGTTGAGAGCTAACGGATTTCTGACGGTGCGCGATTCCTTCCCAGCGGTTTGGAGCTAACGGATTTCCGATAGTGATATCGGATATCCGACAGCCCACGATCTTCCGGCAACAATGCGACGCGCAGCAGTTAAGCAAGCTAACGGATTTCCGATAGTGATATCGGATATCCGACATCCCACGATCTTCCCGCAACAATACGACGTGCAGCAGTTACGCAAGCTAACGGATTTCCGATAGTGATATCGGATATCCGACAGCCCGCGTCTCAACCACGACCTCAACTCCACGCAAAAACGTCGAATTAGTGGGACACGTGGCAGCCTCTGGAGATATTGGATTCTGGCGATACCTAGCTAACGGACGGTGACAGCTCTTTTTTATTAAAAGGGTTCAGAACTTCGTGGATTTCATTCCTTCAGATTTTCAAGCCTTCTTCCTAAGTGTTATCGTCCAGAGAGCTCCAGAGAGCTCCAGAGAACGAAAATTCCCATCCTTGAAGAAGAAAAGAGAGAGCGAAGCCGAAGATTGTACACGCGTTCCAAGGAGACTTTCTCAAGGGTTCTTCGCTGCTTTGGTCCAGAAATTCTAAAGGGGGGTTTTTAATTTGTATTTCATTTATATTTACATTCATCTTGTAATCGTTGTAGAAATCGTCGTCTTGTGTACGGCGTCTAAGTCTGTGTGAGGCTTAGGGGAAATCATCACCTTGTGTATGGTGTTAGATCCTTGTGTGGTCTAGGGTAAATCATCGTCTTGTGTGCGGTGTCAAGTCCTTGTGTGGCTTGGGAGAAAATCGTCGCCGTGTGTGCTGCGTCTAGATCAAGATTTGATTTAGGGGGAGGCTAGTGTCTATATCTGCGAGATATAGGCTATAGCCAAACCGGTCCTTAGGAGAAGGACCAGTGAAAAGAGACAAGAGATTTTATTAATTGTAAGCCTTTGATTCCAAGCTTTATTGGAATCATTTCTACTCATTATCTTTGATGAAATAAAATCTTGTTTTTAAATTCAATTATTTGTCTCTATATACATATATTGTTTCGTTTGTTACAAAAATTATCAAAGTTTTAAATTGCCCTTATTCACCCCCCTCTAAGGGCGCCACAAGATCCAACAGTATATGTTGGTGCTGGAATGCCCCAGATCGATTCCGCTCCCGGGCTCTCATCTAGATGGGGGGTTCAGGTTGATATCTGGAGAGGCTGGCAAGGTTGTATATGTTGGTGCTGGAATGCCCCAGATCGATTCCGCTCCCGGGCTCTCATCTAGACGGGGGGTTCAGGTTGATCTCTAGAGAGGCTGGCAAGGTTGTATATGTTGGTGCTGGAATGCCCCAGATTGATTCCGCTCCCGGGCTCTCATCTAGACGGGGGGTTCAGGTAGATCTCGGGAGAGGCTGGCAAAGGTTATGCATATTGGTGCTGGAATGCCCTAGATCGATTCCGCTCCCGGGCTCTCATTTAGACGAGGGGTTCAAGTTGATCTCTGGAGAGGCTCGCAGGGTGATGTATATTCTGAAATTAACAAGGTAATGGTATGTGTTAAAGCTGAAGAAGCTTGGTTCGCAAAGTAGTAAAGGCTAAGGCTGGTAAGGCCTGGGGTAACAAGTCGGTATGTGTTAAAGCTGGAAAGGCTTGGTTCACAAAGTAGTAAATGCTAAGGCTGGTAAAGCCTAGATTATCAAGTTGGTATGTATTAAGGCTAACAAGGCCTGGTTCGCAAGGCAGTAAAGGTTTTAGGCTGGAAAAGCTTGGTTCACAAAGTAGTAAAGGCTAAGGTTGGTAAGGCCTGGGGTAACAAGTTGGTATGTGTTAAAGCTGGAAAGGCTTGGTTCGCAAAGTAGTAAAGGCTAAGGCTGGTAAGGCCTAGATTAGCAAGTTGGTATGTATTAAGGCTGACAAGGCCTGGTTCGCCAGGCAGTACTCGTTAGGGCTGGCAGTCCAGGTTCGCAAAAATCCATAGAAGAGGATACTGATGCGCGTCGGCAAGTGCACCGGTCGCTGTCAAGTAATAATTGTGGAGAATAAATTCCCCGGATGTCGGTCTCTTGAGGAATGCAGGATGGGTGATCGAATCGTGCAGTGAATATTGTTACACAAGCGTTTCACAAACACAACAAGGGGTTTTTGGTTGGTTTTCCTAATTTTAACAACAATAAAAGAGATGCGGGTCGAGAACACCGCTTCGCAACGTGAGGTGGATGCAACGGCCGCGATGCCGTGCTTCGTGAGGCGAATGAAGTGGACTCAGGCGCGAGAGAGTGAGGGTCGCAAACACCTCTTCACAACCGTCATTAGCTCTTGCCAACACGGAGCAAACACCTTGCGTGCGTGTGTGAGTGAGTGCGCTTGAACGTGGTGAATCACAACCAACCCATGAATAAGAACACAGAAACATTCATTCTCATCAAGTAAATATCACAATATTCATTTAGTAAAAGATTCAAAGGGGTACAATCAAGGAAAGAGGAAGGAGATAACCGGCGGTGAAGACTAGCGGCAGTTCACGGCCGGAATGGTAGGTTGTCGGGCTACCTCCGGACTCGGGCGGACGATGCTTCCGGCGTAGAGGGCTGTCACAATCTCCCTACGTGCTCCGTCGTCTTCGACTCAAGGTCTCTTCTTCTTCTCACCGGGCGGAAAGCGAAAATGATTGCTTGGAGGCTTGCGGATGATGGAGAACACTCACGGACGATGGAGGATGTCTAGGAATGGACCGAGGAAGCTTCCCCTTGCGTAGGAGATGAAGTAGGGGCGATCCAAGAGGGCGGTCGGCGGCGTACGGAACAGAAATCCCGCTCCCGGAATGAATAATCCGCCCTAAAATCGCAACAGGCGCTTAAATAGGCGCTGGATTAAACACTGCGCACGATCATTGGCGCACGACCAGTGGTCGTGCGCACTGGAATCCTGCGATCGTGCGCACTGCCTGGACAGAACCTGCACGAGATGAAATCATGAAATATAATGTTCGCACGACCAGTGGCGCACGACCGGTGGTCGTGCGCACTGGAGTTGATGGTCGTGCGCACTACAGCAAACAGAACTCAGAAATTTAATGGTCAATGCGCACGAGCAGTGGCGCACGACCGATGGTCGTGCGCACTGGAGTCGATGGTCGTGCGCACTACACCAGACAGAACTCGTGAAAAAGGGTTAAGTGCGCACGATTAGTGGCGCACGACCGATGGTCGTGCGCACTAGAACAAGTGATCGTGCGCAGTGTTCCTGTGCAGAATTGCACCGGAAACACTTGCACGCCTCCTATTCCAGCACAAACACAGATCTAGCCACCAAAAGTGGCACTTAACAACATATGAGTACTATGAAAGGAAATAAACACGAAAACACACCAAAGTGGGCCAAAATGTGCACCTAGCATGGGTTATCAATTATAAACTATAATAAGGCTAAAGTGCGTGATACTGACTAAATAATGGCCCGGATGAGTCCATGAAGGTGTATATAATCAGGACTCATCACACCCCCAGACTTAACTGTTTGCGCGTCTCGAGCAAACTAATCCGGCTGAAGTTGAAAAAGATAATTAAAATAGCGAATTACGCAGGGGAGTACAGTGCGAAGTAACATACGCATGCGAGTAGGAATTCTAGTAGAAGAAGATTCTAGCTATGCTAACTAATTTACGTAAGTACTAAAGCGTAATCAAAGATTTAATTGTACTCAGTGGGTGAATTATGAAGAATTTGACGATCATGCCCGGTATGGAAGTGACGAGACGCTGAGGCGGGTGTTGCAAAAGATCGGGGCTTAGGAATAACTCCGCTGAAATCCATCAACGTCGTGAACCATACGCTTGCCCGGTCACACTCTCTCCACGGCGCTAGCAAACTCGCAAGTCAAATCAGTAGGACTTATAGGATTAAAACGGGGCTTAGGTTACGGAATGATATGCAAAGATAAACATGACGGCTACGCAACCCAAATGAACCAACGGCACACTGCACCTTACAAAACCAAACAACTATGCTCGTGTGACACACCCCCAGACTTATCATGAAAACCAGGTGTGCACACAGCCTACTTTACAAATACCAACAGATTTTTCTCTTTAGCTTGGGAGGATTATTTTCAGGATACTCTTCTCTTTTTTTTTTTCTTTTATATATTTTTCTTCTTTCAAGCAACCTCCAGTTGGTTCAAAATCCGCGGAAAGACATTATTTTCTCTTCAAAACACAATGATACCACACACCACACAAGTTGGAAATTATGAGCACAGTTAAAACATTTTTTTGGTTGCGGGCGTAGGATAGGCTTCAGGCTTTGGTGGATGAGGAGGAGCTGAACATAAAAATGGTAGGCACAAATTTGGCTTGCAAAGGTGAATGAAAGGGGCATGGAATAGCAAAGCTCAAACTAGCCAAATGGTGGCCTACATCATGCTTGACTCAACAAGTAGCTCTCACCCATGCTTCAAGAGTCGCTTGGGGCAAGTTCTTAGCCCACGAGAAAGATAAACCTTCCTCCCGACTCGAGCAACACACGTTTAGCGACCGCACACACACAACACCGGGTTATCATCAATTTCATTTGAATTCACCACTTGAGTACATTAAATCTAAATTTACGCAGAGATACTACACATAGATTAAATGCATAAAGAAAATCTAATTCTACTCAGGTTCTACTATAGCATGCGAAGCGACTAGAACACTACATGAGTCGACACCGCGCTCCAAATAATAATTCCTGTGTTAATAGCCTATTTCACATTCCAACCAAACTAGTTTAAACGGAACAACACAACAAGATAAGCACACACTCAAGTGGGTGAAGTGGTGCGTGAAGATGAACGATACTAAATAACTGAAATTAAAATACTTCTAGTATGCAAATGAGATGAGCATGTGCAGTGGGTGACAAAGAAACGGCTCTCCCCCAGACTTAATCAAAACCATACAACATAATGATATGACAGTGAAAATCAAAATTGAAAGCTAGGGAAGAAGTTACCCAATGCTCAGCACGTGAGCATACCAGAAGAATGACGTTTAAAATCAAGACAATCCGCAGCATCCACCATCGAACACAAAACCTGCAAGCAAAACTCAAAACAACAAAAGCAAAAACAAAAACTGAACTAGGAAAGGTTAGATAAAAGGAAATATAAAAAAAACGGAAATCTGGGTTGTCTCCCAGTAGCGCTTTCATTTAACGTCCTTAAGCTGGACCAAATACCTGTATTAGCATTGTTTATAAAGAGTGCAGGAATTAAGAAGACATACTCAAAAATAGTTCATTACAGCAATTAAAAACACGCATCAACTAAAAGCGCTCTTGTGGTGCGCATCTCCCGTAGCATGTAGGCGGGAGGTGAAGGCTTTAGGGCTAGCACTGGTATTACCCAATGCTCCCCTAACCTCCGCCATCTTGCTACGAAGAGCGGCAGCACGAGCGTCACGCAGAAGTTTTTCTTTTTTCAGTTTGGTGACGGTTGGAGATTGCCACCGTTGTGAACTCTCAGATTTTTCCTCCTTAGAATCAGGTGGCGTCACTTCCGGTGTCACTGTGACCACCGGATCGGCCCAAGAGACGGAACGCTTAAACAGTTTATTACACGATTCATCACAAGAAGAAAAATAATCAGCATTCTTGACTAAATCCACATCATCATTTCCCGGACAGCCGTCATCCTCCTTCTCGGCGTCGAATTCTTTCCGAAAGTCAATCACTTCCTCCTCATCAGATTTGAGCTCCTCCATTTCCCCTTCACCTGTTTCTTGGAAATGCGTCTTCCCTGCACAACTCAGAAGTTCATCAGAAATAACAAGAGGGGGAGGAGTGGATGTGTCGGCTCTAGCTTCGAGATGAATGGGCTGCAGCGCCGTGTTAGGTAAGATGACACACCCCGTGGCAAAGTCAAGGGTGGCGCCGCTCTCTTTCAAGAACGGCACCCCCAAGATAGGGATGGATTGATTTTCCCGGGGGCCCAACACCTGAAAGTCCGCGACCACAGTTGTCCCCTCAACTATTACTTCCACGTTTCTCACCTCTCCCTCGGATTGAATAATGGTGCCGTTAGCGAGAATCAGCGATTTCTTTTCCTCTGTGTTAATCTCCAATTGAAGTTTCGCAACATCTTGCAGCGCAATAACATTGCGAGAGGAACCGGAATCGCATAGAGCCTTTGTTTCAACCTGATTGATGGAACACGAGATTGTCAGCTCACTCGGATTGGCATCCACCACATCCCCCAGACTTTTCCCTTGATCAATGGGATTCTTTTCCGTATTACTGGGAAGGGACCCCTGCGAACGCTCAGTTAGCGCTTGGGCCAATTGGCCCAAATGCGTCTCCAAGTTTCGCATAGATGCAGTTTGGTTTGCCATATTCGAGTTAGCTACAAGCATGAATTTTTCCATCATTTCTTCTAAATTACTCTTCTTTTGAGTAGGGGGTGCTTGGTTGTAATCCGGGTGCGGCGGCCTCGGTTGGCTCCCGGAGGCGTAAGCATCATTTTGATGCTGCCCCGGTGACCATTGTTGGCCGGGCGTGTTGGGATTCCACGAGAAGTTCGGATGACTTCGCGCTCCCGGATTATAAGTGTTATTATACGGCGCCCCCTTGGACTTATTTCCAACATAATTCACAGATTCATTTAAAGATAAGTGCACGAAATCACCTACCACTTGGTTCCCCGAGCATTCGTAAGCATGGTGGCCTCCACCTCCACATCCTTCACAAGTAATGATGGCAGCAGATGGAGACGGAGAAGGAAGAGAATCAACCATGAAGAGTCCTCGGCTGCTTCTTGGAGCGTTTCTCCCTGCAGTCCAGAAGGTACTGTGGGAGGCAGTGTCACGCAAAATCCGCAGGGCATCTTCAGGGGTGTGGTTCATCAAGGTACCACCGGCCGCAGCATCGATCATTGCCCTATAATTGGGCTCGATCGCGAAGTAGAACAATTCAACCACGTTCCATGGCTGGAGCTCGTGGCCAGGGCAACGGCGAAGGAGTTCATTGAGGCGCTCCCAAGCTTCCGCAAGAGTCTCTTGATCCAACTGCCGAAATGTGGCGATTTCACGCCGCAAGCTTACAATCTTATCCACCGGGTGGAATTTAGCCAGGAATTTGGATGCAAGGGCATCCCATGTTGCAGCAGTCCCGGGCGGGATGGAATGAAGCCATACTTTTGCTTTATCACGGAGGGAGAAGGGGAACAGTCTCAGTTTGACTGTGTCATCAGCAATGCCCGCATAGCGGAAAGTTCCGCAAATATCAGAGAATTCTGCCAGATGCAGATGCGGGTCTTCGCTAGCCATCCCCGAAAACTGAGCATGGTTTCGGATAATGTTTAAGATCGCCGGCTTTATCTCAAACTGATTGTTCATGATATTGGGCCCAAAGCCCGGATACACGCTTCCAGCGGTGGGGGTGGTATAATCTCTCATAGTACGAGGCCGAGGTCTCTCCGCCTCCTGTTCATCAGTGGCCGGATTTTGCCCCTCATCGTGCACTCGCGCATCAGCATCATTCGGGTTCACATGATCACCCATGGCTGCTTGCAGAGCCGCAGCACGCCTTCGCGCGCGAGCGGTTCGTTCGATTTCTGGGTCAAAAGGTGCAAGTTCACCTGCAATCTGCCTCTGCATGCACTGTCAACAACAAGAAGAAAATGAAAAGATCAAAAACAACTGCTCGTGTAACGAGAGTCACGACACAAGACGATACACGCCTGCGTTCCCCGGCAACGGCGCCAAAAACTTGATGCGCGTCGGCAAGTGCACCGGTCGCTGTCAAGTAATAATTGTGGAGAATAAATTCCCCGGATGTCGGTCTCTTGAGGAATGCAGGATGGGTGATCGAATCGTGCAGTGAATATTGTTACACAAGCGTTTCACAAACACAACAAGGGGTTTTTGGTTGGTTTTCCTAATTTTAACAACAATAAAAGAGATGCGGGTCGAGAACACCGCTTCGCAACGTGAGGTGGATGCAACGGCCGCGATGCCGTGCTTCGTGAGGCGAATGAAGTGGACTCAGGCGCGAGAGAGTGAGGGTCGCAAACACCTCTTCACAACCGTCATTAGCTCTTGCCAACACGGAGCAAACACCTTGCGTGCGTGTGTGAGTGAGTGCGCTTGAACGTGGTGAATCACAACCAACCCATGAATAAGAACACAGAAACATTCATTCTCATCAAGTAAATATCACAATATTCATTTAGTAAAAGGTTCAAAGGGGTACAATCAAGGAAAGAGGAAGGAGATAACCGGCGGTGAAGACTAGCGGCCGTTCACGGCCGGAATGGTAGGTTGTCGGGCTACCTCCGGACTCGGGCGGACGATGCTTCCGGCGTAGAGGGCTGTCACAATCTCCCTACGTGCTCCGTCGTCTTCGACTCAAGGTCTCTTCTTCTTCTCACCGGGCGGAAAGCGAAAATGATTGCTTGGAGGCTTGCGGATGATGGAGAACACTCACGGACGATGGAGGATGTCTAGGAATGGACCGAGGAAGCTTCCCCTTGCGTAGGAGATGAAGTAGGGGCGATCCAAGAGGGCGGTCGGCGGCGTACGGAACAGAAATCCCGCTCCCGGAATGAATAATCCGCCCTAAAATCGCAACAGGCGCTTAAATAGGCGCTGGATTAAACACTGCGCACGATCATTGGCGCACGACCAGTGGTCGTGCGCACTGGAATCCTGCGATCGTGCGCACTGCCTGGACAGAACCCGCACGAGATGAAATCATGAAATATAATGTTCGCACGACCAGTGGCGCACGACCGGTGGTCGTGCGCACTGGAGTTGATGGTCGTGCGCACTACAGCAAACAGAACTCAGAAATTTAATGGTCAATGCGCACGAGCAGTGGCGCACGACCGATGGTCGTGCGCACTGGAGTCGATGGTCGTGCGCACTACACCAGACAGAACTCGTGAAAAAGGGTTAAGTGCGCACGATTAGTGGCGCACGACCGGTGGTCGTGCGCACTAGAACAAGTGATCGTGCGCAGTGTTCCTGTGCAGAATTGCACCGGAAACACTTGCACGCCTCCTATTCCAGCACAAACACAGATCTAGCCACCAAAAGTGGCACTTAACAACATATGAGTACTATGAAAGGAAATAAACACGAAAACACACCAAAGTGGGCCAAAATGTGCACCTAGCATGGGTTATCAATTATAAACTATAATAAGGCTAAAGTGCGTGATATTGACTAAATAATGGCCCGGATGAGTCCATGAAGGTGTATATAATCAGGACTCATCAGATACCTAGCTGGACGAGCCCCAGACGTATGCATTCGCGAGCTCCCCAAGAGCATTCCTAAGTAACGACTAGCTATGTGACATGAATAAAAAAATCTAAGGCAAAGAAGAGATGAATGCGAGCAAGACCATAAAGGCTAACAAAAATTATCACTACTTCCATTCCTTAAGGTTCTTTTACATTCAGCGGCATTCTCGCCACCTCAAAAGAATGAGTGTACATCAAAGAAAAAAAAGAGGCGGGGCCTAGGGGGTTTCTCCAGGGGATTCCTCGTCATCCTTGCGAGTTCCCAGCTCGGGTACAAGCTCAAACAGGTCAGGGCAGACATCCTCGGCTGTGAACTCCATGGCATCTTCATAAAGGAGGCTCGCGTTCTTAAGGGTGTTGAAGACAAGGTTGGCGACCTCCTTTGCGTCTCGCCGCCTCATGGCTTCTCTCTCTCGCGCCCTTTGGCGAGACCCGGCCCGCCTAGGAGAAGGGGGTAGCATGGCGCGAGTCAGCTCGTGCACCTGAGCCTTCAGCATGGTATTTTCCAGTTCCAGCTCATCATTGCGAGCGAGAAGCTTGGTCGCGGTGTCAGCGTCCTGAAGGAAGTCACACAAGATAGTTCAGGTCAAATCCAAGTGGTCGCGAACAACAAAAGGTAAGGGGATTGGGGGTCGCTTACCATCCAGCCCTGGATTCCGGCGAGGAGGCCCTCAGATACCTCTTCTTTCTCCTTGAGGCTCTTGATCTGATCCAGGGATTTCTTAAGCTCCTACCTGTACGCGCGGATGTCCCTATCCGCCTGCAGGTATCGGCGCCCCGCCATATGTGCGAGCTCCATCGAGCAAAACTGGGCTCGCATGGCCTCGTTGACCAGTTGCCTTGACCCCATCGCTTTAAAGGCGGCGGCGTCATCGCGGCCATATAGGCCGAAGGCGATAGAGAACGCCTCACCCCCCGCTTTACCAGACTCCACCCAGGAAGGGTGAAGGGTGGAGTAGGAAATCCTATTGGCGTCGGGATTCCAAGAGAGCAGGGGCTCGCCGAGGGAATCAGAGATCTTCTCACCTAGGCCAAAGTTCTTGTGACCCCCGGGTAGGGGGCCTCCCGAAGAACTCCCAGCACCCTGGCTCGCCAGGGGGGGCCTGTTGTTTCACGGGGGAAAGGGGCGAGCCGTCGGTCTCGCTCAGATCGACAACTGCGCTCTTATCCTTGGCAGTGTCAAGGGTTTTCTCCTTAGATTTCTTGGAAGAGGCTCGCTGATGAGTAATTCATTTACTCATCTTTTAGTTTAGGTTTATTATGTTTTTTATATAAAATTATGTTATTTATAGGAATTTTATCTTATAAATCCTTCCATTGTTTATTTCATAAGCTAACTCAAGTTTATTTTGTGTTTTCAGGTTTTCTGGGCTGTTTCCAGCAAAGAGTTAAATTACACGCCCCAGGTCACGGGCGTGACCCATGGGCGTGTAACCTACGAAGTGTTCCAGACCTGTTTCTGCCACTCTGGGGACGTTCCGTGAAGAATTCGCCAAGTATATACCCAGGTCACGGGCGTGACCAAGGGCGTGATCCAATACCAGGGCCGCGACCCGCCACAAGCATCCAGAGCCAGCTGCCACGTCAATTAAAATTACACGCCCCACGGTCACGGGCATGACATCAAGTCACGGGCGTGACATTTGAGGCGTGACATCCAGCACACGGGCGTGACTCTTCCCGCGCCAAATTCCCGCCGAAGCTTCCCACCAGCAGCGAGTTTTAAAGATTACACGCCCTAGGTCACGGGCGTGACCTAGGGCGTGACACGTCCGTAATTCCTGCATTAAAGACAGACGACGCCTACTCCGCTCACAGCAAATCACGCCCCTTACACGCCCTTGGTCACGGGCGTGACCATGGGCGTGTAACACCAAAATTCTGCCTATTTAAAGGGAGCTTTTCCAGATGTTTGGGGACGAAGTTTGGGAGTTCTAGCTTATTTTCTTGCACTAGTTTTAATCTTGTATGTCATTTCCTTCTTGCACTTTTATTTCCCAAGCTTGTACCTTCAATTTTCTAGTTGTAATTTCTTTTGCTAATCAATAAAATAGTACTTTTCTCTTGTTTTTACTCTCAACCTTCATTATGTACTTCTTTCATCTTATTATTTCCTCCATCTCTATGGGTAGCTAAATTCTATTAGTACTCGGCCGAGATGATCCAAGGGAAATATAATTCTTGATATAAATTCTAGCTTCTCTTTCTCTTCCTTAGAATACTTTAGATTTATTCTTGAACTTTTATTGGATTGAGATTATATCATCGATATATAACTCTCATCTTTGTTTTCGTAATCTATAATCGAGAGGTTTTGATTTCGAATTGATCATTTCAAGAATAAAAAGAGTTGAATGCACTCCTCAAACGAGGATGACATAATTCTTCCGGATTGGAGTCAAATCCAATAGCATGGTTCACTACGATAAGGCGAGTTTTAGATTTCGATTCTAGAACGAAAGTTTGTTGATCAACTAAAATCAGTTAAGCGTATCCTCGAGAGAGGTGTGCTCATAACTCGGGAACCTCCACGGTCAAGTATTTTGTTAAGAGATTAAGAAGTTGTTCTTTTCTATATTTTTATTTTCCCTAGGTGATTCAAGGTTGAGTATTAACCTTTAACCCGTCATTTTAAATAAGCTATTTCTCTTTCTCGCAACCAATCAACCACAATTTTTATTCGATAAAATAATAGAGATTTTTCGAAGTAAGAGTACTCAACCGCCCCGAGTCTAATACGACCTTGTTTTTATAACCTATACTACATTCGACACGGTACACTTGTCATTGTCATTTGCAAGCATAGTTTTGCGCATCACTCGCGAGCCGGACTGGCTCGCGGGCGCGGGTCGCTTCTTGCTGGACCCAGTGGTAGTGGGGTCGCGGCATGCCTCCGCTGCCGCGGTTGCGAGCAAGTCCGCTGTGAGTATGGCGCTTCGCGCGTGCGGAGGGTTGATGGGGATGTCGCGCTCGCCTATAGAAGGAGAATGTTAGCCAAAAGAAAAAAGAAAAAGAGGATGAGGCGAAGGCGAACCCGACCTTCCCCTTGCGGAACCGCGAGTAGCGAATCAACATTGCGCCTAAGGTAGGCGACCTCGAAGTTCTTCCCTGAGAGGTACTGGAAGAGCTTGGCGTCATCGCCACCTATCGAGATAGGAGGGCGGTAAGTGATGTCGTCCCGCTGAAGGGGAGTATAGTGGAGGTTACCGAAGGGTCCCTTAACCAGAATGATCTTCTGGTCCAATAATGACTTTTATTCACCGTCTCGCAGACAGTGACGTGCTGGCTCGCGAAATAGGTGGTCACGTCCTTGTAGGCACGGAAGGAGAACACCTTGCGGAAGACAGGGAGGCTGAATTAGATCCTCTCCTCCCGCATGTAACTGGCGAATGCGACCACGTCCGCAATAGCATTCGGGGTCAGCTGGCTCGGCAGCACCCTATAGTACCGGAGTACCTGAGAAGAACAAAGAAAGTGATATGAATTCGCGAGAGTGAACAGGGAACGGTGAGAGGGTCAGGCGAAGTACCTGACGGACTTCAGGCCACAGAGGGAGTCGCAACCCATTCTCAAAGTGAGCATGGGGATAGCGAGCTCGTCGGCCTCAGTCTCATTGAGCGCGGCTGTGTCGCTGGGGCAGCGAGCCGTGTAGCCCTCCGGGAGGTAGCAATCCACGGTTTGTTTGTATTCCTCCGTGGTTATGTTCGAACAAAAGAAAGTGTGGTCCTTGAATGTCGAGGCGCATTTGGCTCGCCCTTCGCTCTCGCCATCTCCTACCATTTTAAGATCAATTTGTAGCGAACCGGGAAGCAGCGACCTGGGAATAGTGAACGCGAGCACGGGCTTGCGAGGATGGGGATATCCGGAGAGGCGAGAAGATTTGGAAAATAAATGAGGTGGTTAGAAAGAAAAATCCCAGCTATTTATAAGAAAGTGAAAAGGGCATGGGATTCGAAGCGTCGGGGGGTGCGGATAGCAGAAATAAAGCGGTTTCTTACTCGGCAAGCCACGGCCTTGCGAGCCCAGGCTCGTCGACACGCAGTACCCTGACCTCGCTCAGAGCAGGTCAGTGACGGATGGGTACATGGGCGCGACATCGCCCAGTGGTTCGCAAACACCTAACGATATAAGTCATTGTAAATATAGTAAACATACAAGGAAATTCACAAGCGCATCATGTTTGAGTGAATGGCGAAATAAGAAGAAAGAAAAATTATATTGCGAGCGCGAGTGCAGAAAAAAGGAAACAATAATGGGCGAGTCATCATGGACTCGCAAATATTATCAAACACCACAGATATTGTTCGACATAAGCAAGGTAAAGAAAATGGTGACACAACAAAGAACGAAGTAATAGTGAAAAGAAAAGGCGGCTGCGGATTCAGGGCGAGGAGCAGAGTTCAATAACGTTTCCACTCCCAGTGACCGCGACCTCGCCCCCCTGCGCGCGGTGGCACTTTTGGATAATGGTATTCGCAAACCGCTTTGAGCTCGCGTAAGACCAAGTGTACTTGATCCTCGGCTCGCGAAAGGTGCACACCAGGCGAGGTAACATCTGCGCGAGTCACCGGTCTTGCTTCCGTGAGAAAGTGCGCGTTCGCGTCCTCCAGGGCAGCGAACCTTTCGTCATATATAGCTCGGTCCGCATCATATCGCTCCTCCAGCTCGCGCAGCATCATTCCATGTTTCTGGAGCACCTCTGTCACCCGTCTCTTCATCTGTGCGGGGTCGCCCGGATCGCCTAAGAAATCACTAATCTGGCTCGGCGAAGGCGGTGGCGACATCTCTTCCCTCCCATGTTCTGACTCAGGGGTGGCCTCAGAAGTCTCTGCGAAAGAGAAAAGTTAACAGGGCCATAGAGTGAGCAAAGGATAAGCTCACATGAACTTGCTAACCTGGCGAGGTCGAGGGCTCGCGGGATTATTTGCGAGAGGGACCCGGCCGACCTTTGAAGTTTTCACAGAACCTTCGAACGCGGGGTTTCCCCAGACCAGGCGCATGCACCACCTTCCCTGCGACCTGAGTGTCATCCAGTAACGAGCCACCTGGGCTTCGCCGACCTGCGAGGCCAAAGCCCGGAGTATCCAGGATCAGCTTAGTCGTGGTCGGCGAGCGCGCTGGGGTAGGGACCCTTTTCTTAGGGCTCGTCGGTGGGGTGTCTACATAAACAGTAATCGCGTTGATGTCGCGAGGATGGATTTGTGAAGGATAAAAGAAAAAGGAGTTTTCGACTTACTGGGCCGCGAGAGAGGCACCTGCAGGGTCGAGGTCCCCGCTTCAACGGTTAGCGAACCCGGCTTCGCTAGGGACAGGGGCGAGAAGAGGTCAAGGTGAGGCCCGCCATGATTTCCTCAGGAGGAGGATTCTGCAAGAAGAAAAGACAGAATAAACAGAGGGTATCGATATGTAGAACTTTGACAAGAATAACTGTGGTGCGAGCTCGGTGTTCGGCGGTGGGGGCGAGGGCGGAGGTGATGACCCGTCCTCCCCCGACGACCTCCGGACCGTTTTGGCTTTCTTGGTTTTGGGAGAATGGGGAGCAGGCTATTTGAACATCCAAGGATTGCGCTCGGCGGCCTTGCCCTTCTCCATCTCTCTTGAGGCCATCAGGCAAGCCAGCGCGCTTCCCTTAGTGAACATTCCGAACTTAAGATGTTTTCAGCGAGGAAGAGAGAGAAGAAAAGGCTTGATCACAAGCAATGGTGGACGGTATTTATAGTCTTGGGCATGGGACCCACCAAAAGATTCCCGCCACGTCAGCAAAAATCAGGCGAACACCAGGGGTTGGATGTTTCTTCGCGAGCTTAGAGCAACACCGCGAAGAGCGGGGATTGTGTACAACCCCGATGTTCGCCAGGCGAGCCCAGGGGGTTGGGGTGCCAATAGCGATCCTGGGGCTAGACCAAGGCATTTTAGGCGAGCCCCGCGTTAGCCGAACAGCGCTCTGCGTTAGTTGAGCAGCGCTCGACGAATTATCTCTTAAACCGTGTTCAGCAGACGAGCCCAGAACTTTGGGGTGCAGTTAGCCATTTTTGGGGTACAGTTAGCCATTTTGGTGCGCGGATAGCCATTTTGGGGCTCGGCCAGGTCACTATAGGCGAGCTCGACCAGTTGAGGGGGCAGTTCGCTAGGCGAGCCCAGAACTTTGGGGTGCAGTTAGCCATTTTTGGGGTAAAGTTAGCCATTTTGGGGCGCAGATAGCCATTTTTGGGCTCGGCCAGGTCACTATAGGCGAGCCCGACCAGTTGAGGGGGCAGTTCGCTAGGCGAGCCCAGAAATTTGGGGTGCAGTTAGCCATTTTTTGGGTACAGTTAGCCATTTTGCGGAGCGGATAGCCATTTTGGGGCTCGGCCAGGTCACTATAGGCGAGCCCGACCAGTTGAGGGGGCAGTTCGCTAGGCGAGCCCAGAACTTTGGGGTGCAGTTAGCCATTTTTGGGGTACAGTTAGCCATTTTGGGGCGCAGATAGCCATTTTTGGGCTCGGTCAGGTCACTATAGGCGAGCCCGACCAGTTGAGGGGGCAGTTCGCTAGGCGAGCCCAGAACTTTGGGGTGCAGTTAGCCATTTTTGGGGTACAGTTAGCCATTTTGGGGCGCGGATAGCCATTTTGGGTCCCGACCAACCCAGAGGCTCGCGAGCCCCACTCGCCTGGGAGACGCCGAAGCCGGCCGGCTCACCCAGTAAGGGTTCAGAGAAGATTTTGGAGTTCGACGAACTTACCCTGCCCCGCGTCGGTCGAACGGCGCTCCGCGAATTACTTCATAACAGTGTTCGGCGATCTTCAGCAATCTCAGCGGTCGGCAAACCGTCTCAGCGGTTGGCGAACCGTCTCAGCGGTTGGCGAACAGTCCTAGCGCTCAACGAACTTGCGGGCTCGACGTTCGTCGAACCGCGTTCGACGAATTCGCTGGGGCTCGCCGTTCGTCTAAAGGGCTAGAAGTTTCCAATTCGTCGGGCCTGGGAGTGGTCAATTACCAGGAAACCCCTGGTGGTCTGCGGTTAGCCCCTCCGAACAGCGGAGTTTGGCTGTTAGCAGACCAGTTTGGGGTGCGAATAGTGAAAGTGGAAAGCGGGATTTGGCTATTGGCAGACCACGAAAACAAAAACTATAAATAGACCTTAAAGGGCACCTTGGGAGAGCATTCCGGATCTCAGTCTTTGAGCCCCTCTCTCTCCCTTGGCCACTTTGGTTCAGCTCTCTAGCTCTCCAAGGTGCCCGAGTCTCAGCTTTGGCTTGGGAGGGGAAGCGCTCAACGATCTTCCGGGTTAGTGGAGGGACCTCCTCGCTGCGACTAAGGTCTTAGTCCCCTTGTTCCAGTTTTCCGTCTACCTCTTCCGAGGGACCAGTAAGGGCTAGCCGCCCCTCAACTCGCTGAGGGACCCGAGCTCTACAGGAGACCGAGAAATCGGTTTCAACAAAAGTCTTTCGAGACGAAGTTATATGATGCTCCCATGTTGAATAGGGTATGGGCAGGCTTGCCGCATATTGTTACTATTCCTGAATTTGTTGTATAGGTTTAGGTGGCTAAGTTTTTCTACTTATGGTAGTTCTACATCAATTCTACAATCTAAGAATTGAAAAGAATTTAAAATACTAGCATACCTGCTATGACCCTCTCCGGATTCCGGGGCTGAGCAGGATCTAGAGCGTACATCTGATCTATATCTTGTCTGTGGACTGCTATGTGGAATCCTCGACCTCGGCCACGTTCTCGGCCTCGCCTCCTAAGCTGCTGAGCAGGTGGTGATGGAGGTGGTGGTGGTGCTCTCTGAGGGCATTTGATATGAATATGGCCTGGCTGATGGCGGTGGTAGCACAATTGTGGGGGAGGTGCTCCTCCACATTGTCTAGGTGGCTCCTGGATCCGTAGCGGTTGAGGGGCTAGCACTACCAGAGGCCTCTTCTCCTATCTAAAGTTGGGACGGGGTAGTCCCCCACCCCTCCTGTGCTGGATGAATCTGCCCCTCTAGTGTCCCCTGCTGCCAAATACCGCATCGTCTTCCAGCCTTTTCCCTCTGTTCCTCACCATCAGCTGGTCCGCCTCCAGTTTTTTTGCTGCTTCGATAATCCGTGCTAGGCCAAAATCTGCTACGTATAGCAGAGCTTGCCTCAGGTCATCACAGAGGCCCTTATAGAACCTCTTAGAATAGCCGGAGTCATCTAGCTGGTAGGATGTGGTGAAGCGAGCCAAATGAGAGAATTCCCGCTGGTACTCCAACACCGAAAGACTTCCCTGCTTCAGGTGTAGGAACCGTTCTTCCAGTTCATCTTTGGCCGTCTGTGGTATAAAATGTTCTAGCAGCACCTCCTTGAATTCCTCCCAGGTGATGTCGGCGTACTCGAGGCCGACAAAGGTAGTGTCCAAAACCGACTTCAACCACTGTTTCGCATGTGATTCCAGGGCAGAGACAACCAGTGATACTGCCATATTGACCGGGCAACGTATCCCGGCTAGTATCTCCTGAATGGTGTCTAACCATTCCTCGGTATGCACCATGGACTCGGTCCCAACATAGGATGGTGGGGAGAGGCCTCAGAAGGCACTCAACCAGTTTGAACCAGGGTTGGGGGCCTAAACCGGGGCCTGTTGTTGTGAGAAGGCCTGCAAGATGGCAGTCAATGTTTGACCTAACTCTGACTATTGGAAGGGGGTAGGAGCAGGCGAGGGAGGGATACCATCCTGAATGGGAGGTACTGTCGCCCGTATGGCGATGTTCGCCGGAGGCTACATAAGAATAAAGGTCTTATCAGAAGGGTTGGCCTAAACTTCTCATTTTTAATGGACGATTAAATATGATTTCCCCTATGGGCACATCATTGCTTCCGCTGCTAGTTTGTCCTCAAACTAAGCTTGAGCGGGGTTGCCTAGGGTTGTGAACTTTCTTTACTTTGGATCGAAGTTGACTGAGCTGATACTATTTTGTAAGACCCCCCCCCCCCTTTTTGCTTACATTTCTGGGTCTTACCACCCAGAACCACTGCCTTGCGGTGACACCAACACACGAGAAAGTCGCCACTACAAGACGCCGATCCTGCCGGCTATTTATACATCTAGGCCAACCATTCACCACAGAATAATATAAAACAAGTCCACAACAATCACATTACAATAATGCTTAATTTAATGCCCTCCATTTAGATAGAATATTAAATTTAATGTTTAATTTATGTTACAATTTCTCCTGGAAATACACGTTTTTGATTCTAAAAATTGAACCCCTTAGAGGCCGTTTTAGGAAAAATGGCCAGAGACAAAAGTTGTAGAACTTTGTGCCCGGTAGTTAAGGGGCAAGTTTGTGCTCGGGATTGACGATAAATCATCTTTCTCTAGGAGAGTCATAAAATGCTTAGGGTTAATTCAAGTGAAATGATAAGAAGGGTATTCTCATGGGTAGTTACCAATAACATTTAGTGTCTTGAGAAAGGGAGGTTTGGGCTATCATACCATCGTACCTCCTAGTACCACTGCGAGCCCCTCACAGGGTAGACCTCAAGAATTCCAAGATTAACCATAAACTGCAGCAATAAATTGTTATGCAAGATTATATTAATAACACACTCACCCACATCCCATTGCTATGGGCGGTTAGTTGGTTTGGTCTTACAAGCAGTAGGCTCGGTGGTTGTAGGTACGGACGGGTTAGTCGGGCGAGCCGGTGGCTCGGAAGGTTATGGTGACGGGCAGGTTAGCCCGAGGAGCTTAAGGCTCGGAGTTGTATGGTAATCATGTTTGCATGTGCATAAAGGTGGCGGCTCTTCGGTATTGGACGTTCGTTCACACCGACGTCGATAAGCTGACTCAGCAAGTGTGGATTTGCACTTGGCCAAGGAAAATCTGGTGGTCCAACTAGTAAGAGTACGCAGGCGCTCCGCGGTTGTTCGCATTGAGGCGTACAATAGGTCTAGGTTAGGTAGTGTGAATACCAACCTAGAGGTGGGCGAGGCCCAATCCACCGCTTCTGTTTGCCACTACAGGGGTATCCTGGGAGTTTTTTTAATTCCAAAAAAGGGGAACTAAAGGTCTGTGTGCATATAGGCAGGTGCGTAAGTTGCACTTATGTGATTATAACATTACCCAGCATAACTCTGCACGAAAAAGCATAAGCATTGCATTTCAACCCCTACCCATATCGTATAAATTGGTTATGAGACTTTTTATACGATAGGCCTTGCTAAACGACCCCTTGGTCTATAGGTTTGAATGGGCATTCCAATATATCAATGGTTACTTTTCTATTCTATACTTGTCTTTACTTGCTTACTTTACTTATTATTTACCTTTCTTTATTTACTTCTTCATATATATATAAACCTGTGTAGTGATAGATACTCCTGTAGCTAAGACATGTCACCTGCTTTGTTTATACCCCTTGATGTCCTC
Organism: Dactylorhiza incarnata; assembly: GCA_033032865.1. NCBI lineage: Eukaryota > Viridiplantae > Streptophyta > Magnoliopsida > Asparagales > Orchidaceae > Dactylorhiza > Dactylorhiza incarnata. Next base: position 3,035,209 of record JAWHQI010000039.1, on the reverse strand, counting down.
CGCTTCATCCTCCCGTTCGATGCCTATGGCCACTGGGGGATGGATGGGGGAAAAGGAGGCTTAGTTTTTTGACTAACGGTCAGTGGACCATATCATTTTAGGGGACCGAGGAGACGCAGCAGCACCAGAGGCCGGTGTAGATGGAGGCGGGACAGTCTAGCACGGGAGGACCAGTCTCAGGATCCGTGAGTGTTACTACTAGTTTTGCTTCCGCGAGTGACCTTGTAGTGAGGACATGATTTACTGGGCATGAACCCTTTTTATTGTTACCTCTTATTTCGGTTATTATCTGTGGACATCTTTCATTATGATTTATATATTATGTGATGTGGACTTGAGCTTTCTTTTGCTTCAATTGCACTTTTCTTCTTATGTAATCGATATGGCCGGCAGGATTGACATTTTGTAGTGGCGACCTTCCCGAGTGTGGGTGTCACCACAAAGCGGCGGTTCTAGGCATAAGACTCGGTAGCGAAGCGAAAAAAATAGGGTCTTACACCTAGTATGTCATCTTTCGGTGATGGTCATGTTTGTGCTGGATGACAGTTTGGAAAGGCTCAACGTCTTCCATTTGACAAATCACAAAGCAGATGTAAAGCACCATTGGTGTGAATCCATGGTGATCTGTTTGGGCCTACCACAACTGTCAGTCTTGGAGGTAGCGGGCATATGCTGGTCTTGATTGATGACTTCACCAGATATACTTGGGTATATTTTTTGAAGGAGAAGTCGGAGGCGTTCGAAAAGTTTGTGGAGTTCAAGGAGCTCGTGGAGGGCCGGCTTGGTTTGCAGATTAAGAAGTTGAGAACTGAAAATGGAGGGGACTTCACCTCTAGTGTCTTCTCCAACTTTTGCAGGAAGCATGACATCTGGAGAGAGCTCTCTTGTGCTCACACTCCACAACAAAACGGAGTTGCAGAGCGGAAGATCCGTCATCTGATGGAGACCTGCAAGTGCTTGCTTCATGCTAAGAGCATTCCAAGGTCCTTCTGGGTAGAGGGAATGTCTTGTGCAGCATATGTCATCAATCGGATGCTGATGAGTCCTGATCATATACACATTATGGACACATCTGGGCCGTTATTCAGTCATTTCACCGCGCTATAGCCTTGTTATAGTTCATATTTAATATTCCATGATAGGTGCACTTCTTGACCCATTTTGGTGTGATTTCATGTTTATTTTCTTTAGTAGTTTTCATGCACTGTTAGGTGCCACTTTCAGTGGCTAGATTCGTGGTTGTGCTGGAATTGGAGTCGTGCAGGTGTTCCCGGTGCAATTCTGCACAGGAACACTGCGCACGATCATCGGTTCTATTGCGCACGACCACTGGTCGTGCGCCACTGATCGTGTGCACTTAACCCTTTTTCATGAGTTCTGTTTGGTGTAATGCGCACGACAATCTACGCTAGTGCGCACGACTACCGGTCGTGCGCCACTGTTCGTGCGCACTTATCACTAATTTTCTGAGTTCTGTTTCGTCTAATGCGCACGACCACCGACGATAGTGCGCACGACCACCGGTCGTGCGCCACTGGTCGTGCGAACATTATTATTTATAAATTTCGTATCTTACAGGTTCCACCTAGGCAGTGCGCACGATCGCAGAATTCCAGTGCGCACGACCAGTGGTCGTGCGCCAATGACCGTGCGCACTATTTAAATCAGCGCCTATATATATGCCTGTTCCGATTTTAGGTCACCATTCAGCCGCCGGGAGCGGATCGACTGTTCCGTACGCCGCCGACCACCATCTTGGGACGCCTCCACTTCATCTCCTACGCAAGGGGAAGTCTCCTCCATCCATTCCAAGCCTTCCTCCATTGTCCGGGAGCATTCTCCGTCATCCGCAAGCCTCCAAGCAGCTATTTTCCCACTCCGACCCGGTGAGAAGAAGAGGAAATCTGAAGTCAAAGACGACGGAGCTACGTAGGGAGATCGTGAGAGCTCTCTGCGCCGGAAGCATAGTCCGCCCGAGTCCGGAGGTAGCCCGACAACCTACCATTCCGGCCGTGAACGGCCGCTAGTCTTCACCCATCGGTTATCTCTTTCTTCTTTCCTTCATTGTACTCGTTGAATCGTGTAAACTGGAATATTGTGATGTTTGGTTTGTTTGAAATGAATATTTATTTACTTTCCTTCATCGCTTGCTTGTGAATCACTCTGTTTCTACTCTCTCACTCACGCACGCATGCAAGGTGTTTGATCCGTGTTGGCAAGAGCTAACGACGGTTGTGAAGAGGTGTTTGCGACCCTCACCCTCTCGCACTAGAGCACACTCCATCCGCCTCACGAAGCACGGCATCGCGGCCGTTGCATCCATCTCGCCTAGCGAAGCGGTGCCTTCGACCCGCATTTCTTTTATTGTTGTTAGGATTAGGACAAATCAACCAAAAAAACCCTTTTATGTGTGTTGCGCTTGTGTAACAAGAGTCGCACAACGTGATTCGTTCACCTAACCTGCATTCCTCAAGAGACCGACATTCGGGGATTCCACTCTCCACATTTATTACTTGACAGCGACCGGTGCACTTGCCGACACGCATCAAGTTTTTGGCGCCGTTGCCGGGGAATGTAGACGTGATGAATTCGTCTGCGTGAAGAATTGGTGCACAAGGATTTTCTTTTCCTTCTCTTTTATCTCTTTTTGTTCACCTCTGGTATCTCTGTTTCTTTTCGATACGCACATCTGATTACTTTCGTCTTTTCCACCGTACGCTAATCGTTTGGGTTGTAAGTATTCGCAGCATGACCTCCATTCAGGAATGCATCTATCAAGGAAGCTTAAATGATTTAAGGGACCAAGCAGAAAGGAACAATCATGACTTCGGGATCTCCTCCGACGTCATTGAGTACATGGCTGGGAACTGCAAGTTCAGCGGGGACGAGCATGAAGACGCGGTGCAACACATGCAGGACTTTTTAGAAATCTATTACACATGTGTTTTCAGTGGAGTTGAAAACGACCTACAAAAGATTCTGGCATTTTCATTCTCCTTGCATACAAAAGCCAAAAGTTGGTATTGGGATATCCGGAGAAGAGAGGCGATCACATGGAAACAACTCGAAGGGAGATTTTTGCAAGAGTTTCAACATCGTACCCAAGCTTTGGACAAGTACAGGGAACTCGTAACCTTTGGACAGGGGAAGGAGGAGACGTTAGTTGATGCTTGGGAGCGTTTTCAATCCCTGCATAGGGGATGCTACCGTGAAGATCTTTCAGAAGTCTTCTTAATTCAGATTTTTTATTTCGGCGTGCTGGACAAATTTCGTCTATTATTTGATATGGCAGCTGGAGGGGCCCTGTTTAATAAACCGGGGAAGGACGCGTGGGAAGTGGTCGTGAATATTGTTCACACCAGTCAGCACTGGAGTCATGTCATTCGCCCCCCAAGTACTGCTGCAGTTAATGCCGTGACATTCAAGGGAGCTGCGGATTTTATGCCGTCAGAGCAACCGGAACAGTTAGCAACTTTGGTGGTCGGGGTATTGAATAAAATGAATGACCAATCAGCCGCAATCCAACAGCTTCGCTCTGCTATAGGGGCTCTGTCCGATGTTGTTTCTGGGCTTGCAAGTCAGCATCCTGAGTCAGTGAACACCATGCGATTGAGAAGTGGGAGGTGTTGACAACCCTCCTCGACAGGGGCCACTTGCATGTTCCACTGACAAGCATAATGAAGACACGGCTGAGAAGCTGACTCAGATTCATATTGAGCCGCATCCCATGAGCGAGGCACAGACCTCGAAAAGTGCCGCTCACCCTCCATTCCCCCACAGGTTGCGAAATGAGAAATCCGAGAGGCAATTCCTCAGATTCTTGGAAATAATGAAAGGAGTGCAAGTGAGCATACCACTGATTGAAGCTATTTCTCAAATGCCAGGATACTCCAAGTTTTTGAAAGAATTGATTTCGAAGCGGAAGCAGTTGGAGGGTCTCAAAACTATCGACCTCACCGAGGAGTGCTCCGCCATCATTTCCAATTTACCCACAAAGTGCAAAGATCCGGGCAGCTTTACGATTCCGTGCAGGATCGGCCATCACCGTTTCAGCCAGGCACTCTGTGATTTGGGGGCTTCAATCAACTTGATGCCGCTCTCTATCTTTCGTGAACTTGGTGCTGGGATCTTGAAGCCAACACAGGTAATGCTGCAGCTAGCTGATCGGTCGATCAAGAAGCCGTCAGGAATCGTCGAGGACCTCACAATAGTTGTAAACGGTCTCGCTTTTCCAGCCGATTTTATCATTCTAGACATGAAGGTTGATACAAGAGTACCCATTATCTTGGGGTGGCCCTTTCTCGCCACTGCTCGTGCTATTATTAATGTGGAACAGGGGGAGCTCACACTCAGACTGGGGGAGGATGCTATATCTTTCAACGTCCACAACCCGTCGCAACTCTTTGAAATTACGGAGTGCGAACCGGCAGAGGCGCTTGAAGAATTCGATGGTCAGATCGGTGTGGATTTGGATGACAGCGAGGTGTGTTGGCATCCTGTGATTATTTCTGCAGCCCTTTCCGCTGCCAACGAAAATGCCTTAGTGGGCGTGCTGAGAAGGTACCACAGGGTCTTCGGACGTTCTCTTGCAGACATTAAGGGAATCAGCCCCACGGTCTGCATGCACAAGATCCTCCTTGAAGATCAGTACAAACCGACAGCACAGCCCCAAAGGCGGCTGAACCCGAAAATGCAAGAGGTAGTGAGGGCTGAAGTGATAAAGCTTTTAGACACTGAGATCATTTACCCAATCAGCGATAGCAAATGGGTCAGTCCAGTCCAGGTGGTACCAAAAAAAGGAGGGATCACTGTCGTTGCCAATGAAAAGAACGAGCTGCTACCGACCCGAATGATCACCGGGTGGAGAGTCTGCATCGACTACCGCAAGCTGAACGATGCAACGCGCAAGGACCATTTTCGGCTCCCCTTCATTGATCAGATGCTAGAAAAGTTAGCGGGGCAGGATTACTACTGTTTCCTGGATGGGTACTCAGGGTACAATCAAATTTTAATAGACCCATCTGATCAAGACAAGACAACATTCACATGTCCCTCCGGTACCTTCGCGTTCAAAAGAATGCCATTCGGACTGTGTAATGCCCCCGCAACCTTCCAACGTTGTATGCTCGCCATTTTTGCTGACATGGTGGGGGACTTCCTCGAAGTTTTCATGGATGATTTTACTCTATTTGGCAGCAGCTTTGACATTTGCCTCGCAAATTTGGCCAAGACCTTAAAGCGGTGTGAAGACACCAATCTTGTCTTGAACTGGGAGAAATGCCACTTTATGGTGCGTGAAGGAATTGTGTTGGGGCATAAAGTTTCCTGCAAAGGGCTCGAGGTGGATCAAGCGAAGGTAAGTGTTATCAGAAACCTCCCTCCACCCATGTCAGTGAAAGGCATCCGAAGTTTTCTTGGTCATGTGGGCTTCTATCGAAGGTTCATCAAGGACTTTTCCTCCATTTCAAAGCCTTTATCTCGCCTGCTTGTCAAGGACGTCCCCTTCCACTTCGACGAAGCATGCATGCAGGCCTTCGAAACTTTACGGGGACAACTCATCTCGGCTCCAATTTTGGTGGCACCCGACTGGACTCTACCTTTTATTATCATGTGCGACGCAAGTGATGCGGCCGTAGGTGCTGTACTCGGTCAGAAGAAAGACAAGACTTTTCACACTATTGCGTATGCCAGTCGAACTCTAAACAGCGCGCAAGCAAACTATACCACCACGGAGAAGGAAATGCTAGCCGTGGTATTCGCTTTTGAAAAATTTCACTCGTACTTGGTACTTTCCGAAGTAATCGTATACACGGACCACGCCGCTCTCAGGTATCTTTTCAGCAAAAAAGAATCCAAATCGCGTCTGATTCGTTGGATTTTACTTTTGCAGGAATACAATCTGGAAATCAAAGACAAGAAAGGGGTGGAGAACGTGATTGCTGATCATCTCTCGCGTTTGGAGTACGACACTCCCAACAGCCTTGTGGAGGAAACGGATGACTATTTCCCGGACGAAAAATTATTCGCAATTACTCCCCCCCCCCCCCCCCCCCCCCCCCCCCCCCCCCCCCCCCCCCCCCCCCCCCCCCCAACAGCACCATGGTACGCAGATATCGCTAACTACTTGGCTTGTAAAACCTTCTCCCTGAATATGTCCCCTCAGCAAAGACGGAAGCTCTCCTCTGACTCAAAATACTATTTTTGGGAAGATCCGCTCTTATTTCACACATGCAGCGACGGGATTATCAGGCGTTGCATTCCGGAAGCCGAGTTTCAGTCTATATTGCAGCATTGCCATGACAGAGAAGCTGGCGGGCACTTCGGGGCCGTTCGAACAGCACGAAAAATCCTGCAATGCGGATTGTTTTGGCCGACCCTCTTCCGGGATGCCCATGCCTATGTCACCAAGTGCGACGATTGCCAAAGGACCGGAAATATCTCCCGGCGTGATGAGATGCCCCTCAATAACATGCTGGTCTGCGAACCATTTGATGTCTGGGGGATAGATTTCATGGGTCCTTTCCCAATGTCGCATGGTAAGCATTATATCATTGTGGCAGTTGATTATGTTTCGAAATGGGTGGAAGCTGAGGCGGTTGCCACGAATGATGCCAACACAGTGCTACACTTTATCCACAAGAATATCTTCTCCAGGTTTGGGACACCGAGAACTATCATCAGCGATGGCGGTAGTCATTTTTGCAATAAGCAGTTTGTGCAGCTCATGAAAAAGTTTGGGGTCCATCATAAGATTTCTTTGGCATACCACCCCCAAACATGCGGGCAAGTCGAAGTTTCCAACCACGAGCTCAAGCGAATAATCGAGAAATCAATACATTCAAATAGGAAGGAGTGGGCTAAAAAGGTCGACGACGCATTATGGGCTTACCGGACTGCGTTCAAAACACCCATCGGCATGACTCCGTTTCAATTAGTCTATGGCAAGGCATGCCACCTCCCTGTGGAGCTGGAGCATAAAGCATTATGGGCAAACAAACTGTTGAACATGGACATTGGAGCCGCGGCCGAGGTGCGTCGTTCCCAACTCAACGAGTTAGAGGAGCTCCGTCATTTCGCTTATGAAAACGCTCGCATCTACAAGGAGAAAACAAAGAAATGGCACGATCAGCACATCATTCCTAAGGAGTTCAAAATTGGGGACCAAGTGCTGCTCTACAACTCCCGTCTCCGCCTCTTCCCAGGGAAGTTAAAATCGAGGTGGAGTGGTCCTTTCTCAGTGACCGATGTCTCTCCCTTCGGTGCCATAGAAATATCTGGAGATAAGGGGGACAAATTTAAAGTCAATGGGCATCGGCTGAAGTTATACGATGGTGCCACTATAAACAAGGAATGTTAGTTGTTGACATTGGGAGACGGACACCATTCAAGCACCGGCAGTTGATTTATCCTTCTTTTCTCTTATTTTTGTGAAACTCTTTCTTCTTTGAGAACTTCTCTTTTAATTCCTGCATTTTATAAACAATGTTAATACAGGTATTTGGTCCAGCTTAAGGACGTTAAATAAAAGCGCTACTGGGAGACAACCCAGATTCCCTGATTTTGTAGTTTCTATCTAACTTCTTTTAGTTCAGCTTTTGCATATGCTTTTGTTGTTTGAGTTTTGTGCTTGCAGGTTTTGTGTTCGTGGGTGCGGATGCTGCGGACCGTTCTTGATCGTAAACGCCAATCGTCTGGTATGCTCAATTCTGAGCATTGGGTAACACTTCCTCCCTTCTTTTAGCTTCCAATGTCTAGATGTATTGTTTAGACTAAGTCTGGGGGAGCGTATGTTGTCATCCACTGTGCACGAGTTGCACTGCATACCAGAAGTTTGTTTCTTTTGTTTCCTTATTATTATCATTGTTTTCATGCTTCACACACCACTTCACCCACTTGAGTGCGCGCTTATCTTTTTGTGGTTGTTCCGGTTAAACAATTTTGGTTGGAATGTGAAATAGGTTGTTAACTTAGAAATTATTATTTGGAGTGCGATGTTGACTCGTGTAGTGTTCTAGTCACTTCGCATGATATGGTAGAACTTGAGTAGAACTAGATTGTCTCTATGCATCTAATTTATGTCTAGTATTTTTGCGTAAATTTAGATTTATTATACTCAAGTGGTGAATTTGAATGAAATTGATGATAACCCGGTGTTTTGTGTGTACGAGTGCTAGTCGTGTGTTGCTGGAGTCGGGAGGAAGGTTTACCTTTCTCGTGGGCTAAGAACTTGCCCCAAGCGACTCTTGAAGCATGGGTGAGAGCGACTCGTCGAGTTAAACATGATGTAGGCCACCCTTTGGCTAGTTTGAGCTTTGTTATTCCATGTCCTTTTCGCTCACCTTTGCAAGCCAAATTTGTGCCTACCATTCCTTTGTTCAGCTCCTCTTCATCCACCAAAGCCCGAAGCTTATCCTACACCCGCAACCAAATTGCTTTTTAACTGCGCTCATGTTTGGAATCGTTGTGTTATGAAGGGGAAATAAAGTGTATTTGCTGATTTGGAATCAACCGGAGGATACATAATAGAAGCAAAGTATGTTAAAAGAAAACAAAAATCTAGAAAAAAAAAGGAGAGTATATTGAAAAGAAATCCTTCCGAGCTAAATAGAAAATCTGTTGGTATTTGTGAAGTAGGCTGTGTGCACACCTGGTTTTCATGTTAAGTCTGGGGGTGTGTCACACGAGCATAGTTTGTTGGTCTTGTGTGGTGCAGCGTTCCGTTAGCTCACTTGGGTTGCGTAGCCATCGTGTTTAAATTTGAATACCATACCGTAACCTAAGCCCCAACTTAACCCTATAAGTCCTATTGATTTGACTTGTCAGTTTGCTAGCGCCGTGGAGAGAGTGTGACCGGGCGAGCGTATGGTTCACGACGTTGATGGATTTCAGCGGAGTTTTTCCTAAGCCCCGATCTTTTGCAACACCCGCCTCAGTGTCTCATCACTTTCATACCGGGCATGATCGTTCAAATTCTTCATAATTCACCAACTGAGTATAACTAAATCTTTACTTACGCTTTAATACTTATGCAAATTAGTTAGCATAGTTAGAATCTCCTTCTACTAGAATCTCTACTCGCATGCGTATGTTACTTCGCACCGTACTCCTTTGCGTAATTCTCTATGTTAACTATCGTTTTCACACTCCGCCGGATTCGTTTGCTCGGGACACGCAAACAGTTAAGTCTGGGGGTGTGATGAGTCCTGATCATATACACATTTATGGACTCATCCGGGCCGTTATTCAGTCATTTCACCGCGCTATAGCCTTGTTATAGTTCATATTTAATATTCCATGATAGGTGCACTTCTTGACCCATTTTGGTGTGATTTCATGTTTATTTTCTTTAGTAGTTTTCATGCACTATTAGGTGCCACTTTCAGTGGCTAGATTCGTGGTTGTGCTGGAATTGGAGTCGTGCAGGTGTTCCCGGTGCAATTCTGCACAGGAACACTGCGCACGATCATCGGTTCTATTGCGCACGACCACTGGTCGTGCGCCACTGATCGTGTGCACTTAACCCTTTTTCATGAGTTCTGTTTGGTGTAATGCGCACGACCATCTACGCTAGTGCGCACGACCACCGGTCGTGCGCCACTGTTCGTGCGCACTTATCACTAATTTTTTGAGTTCTGTTTCGTCTAATGCGCACGACCACCGACGATAGTGCGCACGACCACCGGTCGTGCGCCACTGGTCGTGCGAACATTATTATTTATAAATTTCGTATCTTGCAGGTTCCACCCAGGAAGTGCGCACGATCGCAGAATTCCAGTGCGCACGACCAGTGGTCGTGCGCCAATGACCGTGCGCACTATTTAAATCAGCGCCTATATATATGCCTGTTCCGATTTTAGGTCACCATTCAGCCGTCGGGAGCGGATCGACTGTTCCGTACGCCGCCGACCACCATCTTGGGACGCCTCCACTTCATCTCCTACGCAAGGGGAAGTCTCCTCCATCCATTCCAAGCCTTCCTCCATTGTCCGGGAGCATTCTCCGTCATCCGCAAGCCTCCAAGCAGCTATTTTCCCACTCCGACCCGGTGAGAAGAAGAGGAAATCTGAAGTCGAAGACGACGGAGCTACGTAGGGAGATCGTGACAGCTCTCTGTGCCGGAAGCATAGTCCGCCCGAGTCCGGAGGTAGCCCGACAACCTACCATTCCGGCAGTGAACGGCCGCTAGTCTTCACCCATCGGTTATCTCTTTCTTCTTTCCTTCATTGTACTCGTTGAATCGTGTAAACTGGAATATTATGATGTTTGGTTTGTTTAAAATGAATATTTCTTTACTTTCCTTCATCGCTTGCTTGTGAATCACTCTGTTTCTACTCTCTCACTCACGCACGCATGCAAGGTGTTTGATCCGTGTTGGCAAGAGCTAACGATGGTTGTGAAGAGGTGTTTGCGACCCTCACCCTCTCGCACTAGAGCACACTCCATCCGCCTCACGAAGCACGGCATCGCGGCCGTTGCATCCATCTCGCCTAGCGAAGCGGTGCCTTCGACCCGCATTTCTTTTATTGTTGTTAGGATTAGGACAAATCAACCAAAAACCCCTTTTTATGTGTGTTGCGCTTGTGTAACAAGAGTCACACAACGCGATTCGTTCACCTAACCTGCATTCCTCAAGAGACCGACATTCGGGGATTCCACTCTCCACATTTATTACTTGACAGTGACCGGTGCACTTGCCGACACGCATCAGATGCCTCTCAGTCCTATCAACATGAAGACTCCTCATGAGCTGATGTTTAAGGAGAAGCCAAGCGTGGAACACTTTCGAGTGTTCGGATCTACCTGCTACGTGCATGTTCCTGATGCTCTTAGAACAAAGCTTGATGTGAAAGCAAAGAAGCTTGTGTTCGTTGGTTATGATGACCGGAAGAAGGGCTGGAGATGCATGGATCCTGAGACATGGAGATATGTGGTCTCAAGGGATATGGTATTTGACGAGTTGACATCATACCAGGGTAGCTCATCTGTTAAGTTACAAGAGAGCAGGTCAGATGGAGGACAGGGAGATGCTACTAAGGAAGTTCTAGTAGAGTTGTCTGGTTCTCCAGGTACTCCAGTTGCTTCTAGCTCTGGGTCAGGTGCTTCAGGTTCTGGAAGCAGGGGGAGCGATGCTCCAAGTATGCCTAAAAGGAGAGCTAGTCCAGAAGAGGTAGCAGGAGAGATGGATCAGGGTAAAACCCTATGGAGGTACAAGAGGACAATCATTCCAACAACTCGGTATACAATGGGAAATTTGGTGAGCATTGTCTCATGTTTCTTCGCAGGTCCCTTGGATGAGAGAGGGCCATCTTGCTTTGAAAATGCCACTGGGGTCAACGAGTAGGAAGATGCCATGGATGAGGAGATGGCTGCCCTCAAGAAGAATGAGATCTGTGATCTTGTGCCCAAGGTTGATGACATTACTCCTGTGACATGCAAGTGGGTTTGCAAGCTGAAGAAGAAGGCCGATGGTAGCATTGAGATGTACAAGGCTCGCCTTGTAGCTCGAGGTTTCTCTCAGAAGTATGGGGAGGATTATGAAGAAACTTTCAGCCCTGTTGCCAAGATGACATCGGTTCGGGTGGTGATCGCGTTGGCTGTTTGCCAAGGATGGAAGATTTGGCAACTCGACGTAAAGAATACTTTCTTATACGGCGAGATTGATAAGGATATCTTCATGGATCATCCACCTGGTTATATTTCCGAAGAGCGCCCAAGACATGTGTGTAAGCTCAAGAAGGCACTTTACGACTTGAAGCATGCGCCTCGGGCGTGGTATGGGAAGATCGCAGAATACCTCCAGTTTTGTGGATACTTTGCTTCTGATTCTGATTCGAGCTTATTTGCAAAGAAGACGGGGGAGCTTCAGGTCTTGGTGCTGCTATATTTTGACGACATGATCGTCACATGGAATTCTGAGATGGAGGTAGCTAGGCTTCGAGCTGAACTAGCTATCAGATTTGAGATGAAGGATCTGGGTGAGCTCCACCATTTACTTGGACTCGAAGTGAAGAGGAAAGAGAGCGGTATGCTTGTTTCCCAGAAAGGCTATGCATATCGGATCGTGAAGAGATTCGGCATGGAAGGGGGGAAGAGCAGCTCTACTCCACTGGAGGTTGGAGTTCATCTTCGACGTGATGAGGGGAAGGTTCTTTATGATCCTTTGGTCTTTTGGGCTCTAGTCGAAAGTTTGATATATTTGACGATCACAAGGCCGGATATTGCTTATGCGGTTGGCCAAGTGAGTCGATGTATGGCAGAGCCGCGGAAACCTCATCTGATGGCGGCTAGGAGTATTTTGAAGTATATCAAGTCCTCCTCGGATTTGGGTCTCTTTTATGGGAGTGACTCGGGCTTCTGTTCACATGGATACACAGATGCTGATTATGGGGGAGATTCAGATGATCGGAAGTCAACCTCTGGATATGTCATCATGACAGGCTCTTCAGCTATCTCGTGGTGTAGTAAGAAGCAAGATTCTGTGTCTGTCTCCACTACAGAAGCGGAGTACAAAACTTCGGCGTTGGCAACTCGGGAAGCCATCTGGCTTAGGAGGATAGTGGAGGACATTCATGGGGAGGTGCGAAGTCCTACTCTGCTATGGTGACAATGAGAGTGCTCTCAAACTGTTGAACAATCCAGTTTGTCACGTGCGTACCAAGCACATAGAGATTAATCACCATTTCATTCGTGAGAAGGTGTTGGAGGGATCTCTGATTGTGGAGCATGTGCAGAGCAAGGACAATATTGCTGACATCTTTACCAAGCCGTTGTCGAAGGGACCGTTTATACGGTTGAGGAGTCTACTTGGGCTGATTTCCACTTCCCACTTCAAGGGGGAGTGTTAAATTTTTGAAGTAGAAGTGGAAGGGGCTGGGCGGTCTGAGGAAAAGGGACCGCAGAGACCGCGCGGCTTGTGCTGAGACCGCGGGGCTTGCACAGAGACCGCGCAGCTTGCGCAGGTTGTTCTGGTCGGGTTGTCTTGGACGGCGAGTTGTCCAAGTGTTGTTGATCGGGCGGTCTGCCTTGTGAGACCGCACGCGATCTGATGGGAAGTTATTGGACCTCTCTTTTGGCGGTGACGACATCCGTCAGGTTGCCTATAAATAGGGGTGCAGGGCTTGTCATTCAAAAATAAGAACTGTAAGAACTTAAGTTTGGATTGATTGTGTCGGTCTCTTTTTGAGGTCATGCGGTCTGAAGTTTGTGACCGGTTTGTTGTGTTCGCGGGTTAGCGGCCAACAGTTTACCCATCAGCATTCTTCTTATCTTTCCAGCTTTGAATAACCAGTTCGCCAGCGGTCTGTCTGGGCGATCTACGTTTGTAGTTCTTGATCTGTTTGTAGCGAGCTCAGTTGATCAGGCAACCTTCAGCAGTCAGGCGGTCTTGAGTTGCGGTCTGACAACAGTGAGCAATTCTTCTCTTCTATTCGCGGGATACTTCTGTGATCTAGTGACCGTGCGGTCTAGCGATCAAGAAGTGCGAACATGGTGTTATTTTCAGCAAGTTCAATAAGAAGTGGTTTGTGTGATCTGTAGATTGGTGGTCTGACAAATAGCAGGTCAGCGACCTGTGCTGTTCGCGCTGTCTCAGGGTTGCTTTGCAGTCTTTCTATGTTCGAGCGGTCTGTGTGGTCTCAGATATTCTAGCCGCCATATGCTTATTTTGTTGCTTGTTCTTCTCATCTCAGTTTCTCTTATAAATCTTGTCTCGTCATGTATTCAACGTATTGTAAAAAGATAGTCAATAAAAGATCTTCTTGTCCTTCTATTGTCACTGGTTACTTAACTTGAGTTGATTGAAGCTTTTCCTTTTTCTCTGTTGTGCCTGCATCTACTAATGAACTAGACCAGCCTTTGTGTATAAGGCTAGTCTCATCAAAAATAACATGCACAAATTCTTCTACTGCTTGGGTATTGATGTTGTATACCCTATAAGCTTTCCTATAGGAGTTGTAGCCAACAAAAATACCTTCACTTCTTTTCTCAGCAAACTTAGTTAGCTTGGATTACCCATTGTTAAGTACATAACATTTGCTACCAAAGATTCTGAAATAGGATAAGGTGGGTTTTCTGCCTTTCATCAACTCATAGGTAGTTTTCTTGTGGTCTTTGAAGATGGAGGCCCTATTTATCACATGATAAGCTGTATTGACAGCCTCTGCCCAGAAGTATTCTGGTAGAGAGGAGTCACTCAGCATTATCATGCTAGCCTCTATTAAGGTTCTATTTTTCTTCTCCGCAACTCCATTTTGTTGAGTTCTGGGTGGGGAAAATTCTTGGGAGATACCCAGCTCTTAGTAGAATTCTGCATGGCTCCTGACTGAAATTCTGTATCATGGTCACTTCTGAACTTGACCACAGTACAGCTCATTTCATTCTGGATCTGCCTGACAAAGTTCTTCAAGTTGTCTAAGGTATCTGACTTCTTTTGAAGGAAGAACACACAAGTGAACCTTGAATAGTAATCAACTACTACAAGGGTATAAGCCTTCCCTCCTAAACAGTGAACTAACATAGAACCAAACAAATCCATGTGCAACATAAACAAGCACCTAGATTAATCTTTATTAGAGATGCTCTTAAAGCTGGTCCTAGTTTGCTTGCCAAGTTGGCATGCCTGACAGAGACCTTCATTAATGCACTTAATGTTGGGTCCATTTCTAACTAGGTCTTGAGAGAAAAGCTTGCTTATGGTTTTGTAATTAATGTGAGCAAGTATCTTGTGTCATTGAACACGGAGAGCCTCTTTCTCATTAGCAATAAAGTACATTGGCATAGAAGAATTTGAGTGAAAGAAATTAAGACAATAAATATTTCCACTCTTAGTATCAGTTAAGGTAGCCTCGGAATCTAAGGACTTCTTAACTAACCACTTATCCTTATAGAAAACAATAACAAAACCTAGATCACAAAGTTGACTTATGCTTATGAGATTGTGATTCAATCCCTCCACATAAGCTACCTTTGTGATGGTGACTAAGCCATTAGAAATGTTACCATATCCTCTGGTCACCCCTTTCTCTTAACCTCCAAATATAACTGTTGGTCCATTCTCCACTGGGGTGAAGTTTCTCAAATAACTCTTTACTCCAGTCATGTGCCTGGAGAAACCACTGTCCAAATACCAAATGGGAGATTGGTTGGCCTTTGGACATACCTACAAGAAAAATTACTTTACCTTAGGTTCCCAACTGGATTTGGGTCTTTGATTTCTGTTAGGGGGACAAACTAGAAGATCAACCTTCTGAGTGGTTTACACTCTTCTTGCTCTTGGCACTGTTGGGTTGAACCAACAGTCCAATGCAAAATGACCAACTTTCCCACATCACCAGCACTCATATCTGATGTATCTTCTCTTCTGTCTCACCATCTGGGTGGGATGGCAATGTTGGTGAGCAGAAGTGAAGACAGCTAGCCTAGCAGGTCTTTGGTGAACCTCACAAGTCTGAGTTTGTAGTGAAGCTGGTCTCACCACCTTTTGGTTCACCTTCTTGGGAATAGGCTTGGTAGGAACTTCCTTTCCCTTTCTTTTGGGTGTTGATGTTGCAGGTCCATGGACAAAAGGACCTGGATTCTTTAATTATTTGAATATCTTCATGAGGTGATTTAAAAGCACTCAGCCCAAAGCCTGCTCTTCTATTTGTGGTAGAGGGCTTACTACCACTTGTTGATCAAGCATTGGTCAAATGACCATATGAAGATTCCTGGTCAAAAGGATTTGATGTCAGCAGCACCTTCTTAAAAGAAGGTTGAGCTTCAGAAGTTTTTCCCTTGTCTTTCTCCTTATTAAATCCTACACCAGCTCTGAATGGTGCAGAAAAACTGTTAATAATAGGAAGGACAGTCTTGGGGTTTGAAAAACTGGCAACAATCCTCTTTTCAGCCAACATCATTTCCTCGAGGTCCTTGATGACCTTGTTTGTAACACCCTGGCCATTCCAAAGTATATAATAGTAGGTTCGGTCGGGACCCCACGCCATATAAAGTGAACAAGCTAGAGGGTTACGCATTCGATTTTACCAACCAAAGACATCTCATAGTTATAAACAAAAGAAAGCATATTTTAATCTTAAACCAGAACAGGTGTCCACATCCCTAAGTAGGAATGACTGATATATATATATATACATAATGAATTTGGCACTAAGGCCATACAAGGTGTTTATCTTATTACATGATTTACAAACATCGGCACACAGGCCGACAATATGAAATAAAACACTCAAAAGAGTTGGCCTTCAAGGGCCATTGAAGCAACGGGCTGCAACCAGCTATTTACCGCTCGGCTCGTCAGGACCTGTATAAGCAAATTCCACAAAGACGTGTGAAAACAGGCAACCGGTCATCTTTAGCTCACCAAGACTTATAACGACCACACCCCATTCCCGGGGCGGTGGTACTCCTTCCCTACAAGCAAGCATTAGCAGCATATATATATTTCACAAGTGTGTCGAAGCACTGTATATATACAATCATCACAAACATCAGTACGCATGGCCACACGTCTTGTTCTCTCATGGCACACTTTCAGTGTACTCCTCGAGTCCACTTCCATCCTCAGTTCAGCAACTTAGATGTCAATTGAGCTAACCAGTGCATGCCTAC
Organism: Dactylorhiza incarnata; assembly: GCA_033032865.1. Lineage (NCBI taxonomy): Eukaryota > Viridiplantae > Streptophyta > Magnoliopsida > Asparagales > Orchidaceae > Dactylorhiza > Dactylorhiza incarnata. The sequence goes on along the minus strand of JAWHQI010000039.1, from coordinate 3,018,604 downwards.
GCTTTTCAGCAATCCTTTCCAAAGGCTGGTGCACCGAGGGGCGACCTCTTCACCGAACGCAATGGTTGGGTTCAGATCCACTCTGCCCGGCTCAATCATCATGAACAACCAACACAATGCGGGTAAGTTTTCACCTCAGTCTAGTAACAAGACAACCAACACTGGTCATCAGCAAAGCCTCACAGGTAATTCCCAATCAAATCACGTTATATCGAGTATCACTGGTACTAGCGCCGACGTTAGCACTAATGTCGCGCGGTAACTAACAGAACACGGTTCTGTCATCTTTTTCTGGTATTTTCAGAAGATTACTCCCAGAACTCCCCGCAGCACATCACAGCACCCAGAACCCAAAAACAAACACACATAAACAGAGACTTCTCTGGAACACAATAAGCGCTAGAATCATCACCAATACAGACCAACTTGTCCAGATGGGCTTCACACAACATGCCTATGTCCGTACAACGATCCGGACTCTATATGCAATTTAATGGGGATATTCCATATCAACCCATCGGAAGAGCCTATCCACTATTGGAAGTCTTCCTACTACTATGCTAATCAAAGGGCTGGCGTGTCCAAAGATTCAGGAGGGGAATCGTTACCCTTGATGTTCGCTTCGGTGCTATAGGATCGTAGCTTAGCCAGATGGAAGCGTTCGCAGCACCTTCCTCTTCGCAGATCTAGCTTTGGCACAACACTTCAAGATTTCCCAAAGGTTGAGTTAATCCTTCTCCTTCCTTTAGCATTTCTCCTTAGCTTGAAGAGAGAGAGAGTGAGAAAGAGAATGAACTTCTTTCTAAAGTCCTCACAGCTTTTACTGAATTCAGGACCAACCTCAGCCACAAGATCTCCAAACTAAAGAAAATGGATGGCCATGATTTAATCTAATAAATCTGATCCTGGCAGCTACCCCCCCCCCCCCCCTGCGGTAGCACTACCGCCCCGCGGTAGCACTTAGGCGGTGGAGATTATCTGCTCACCGCTTAATCTTCTCGACGATATTTTTCATCTCGACGTATCCGTCGATATTGCTACCGCCAGCATAAACGCTAACGTGTGGCGCTTGCGTCACATCAATAACACACATCTCATCGATACAAAGATCATCTCGACGTCTCATCGATATAGCTACCGCCCCGCGGTAGGAGTTACCGCCTAGTGTTAGCTTGACAACTGTTGATACCTCTCGACGGAAGCAAGGCCTTCCCGTCGACAAGGAAGGTCATCTAGTCGACATCCCTACCGCCAGCGCTAGCACTACCACCTGGCGGTAGGTCCTGCTACCAGAAAACATTCTTTCTTCAGCTAGAAAAACCTGGGGTGTTACAATCCCCCTCCCCTTAAATAAAGTTCATCCCGAACTTCCAAAATGAAGAAAGCAATCAACTACAAAATGCATAATTTGTACCTCAACAGAACAACTTGGGGAACTTGAACATCAACAATAACATGAGTAGGCTCTTGTATTGCCTTCCTCAACACGGATATATGAAAGACATTGTGCAATCGTACAATGTTATCCACGTAAAACTTTGCGAGTTTTTTCGCTGAATCGTCTCGCCGGTTCGGAATGAAGTGTGCAACTTTCATCAATCGGTCTACGATCACCCAAATGACATCGTTCCCAGTTGCGATCTCAGCAAGTCATGCATGAAATCCATAGAGCTATCATCAAACTTCCATTCCAGAATCGGTAGCGACTTTAGGAAACCACCATGTTTTTGACATTCTGCTTTCATGATCGCACAAGTGTGACACTTCGCCACATATAGAGCAATGTCTTTCTTCAAACCCGGCCACCATAATAATTTCTTCATGTTTTGGTACATTTTTGTGCTCCCCGGGTGGATTGAGTACTTATTAAAATGTGCCTCGTATATCAATTCCTCCCGCACCTTACCAACATTTGGGACGCACAATCGACTGTCTTTCCACAAAAGACCATCTTGGAAGGAGAACTCGGCATTAGACCCATCCACAGTCACTGCCACATACCGTTTCATGCTTTCGTCAATCTCCAATGCCAGTCGAGCCCTGTCCGCAAGGTCATATTGCACCTCCGTCCAGTTCAAACATGCATTGGCACTTGTTCTCCTCTCAACACAAGAAATATCTAAGGCCTCCATGTCACTAATTAGACGCTCATCATGCATTTGAATCCAGTTTGCTTGTGTAGAAGCCCTCCGACTCAAAGCATTAGCGACAACATTTCCCTTCCTGGGAGTATAGTGAATCTTGAAAGTGTAGTCCCCAAGGAACTCCATCCACCTTCGTTGCCGCATATTCAGCTCCTTATGATCTAACAGATACTTCAGGCTCTTATGGTCCGTAAAGATATCTATCTTCACGCCATATAAATAATGTCGCCAAAGTTTAAGAGCAAATATCACGACTGCTAGCTCCAAGTCATGGACCGGATAATTCCCCCCATGCACTTTCAACTGGCGAGAGTCATATGCTATCACATTTCCAAACTGAAAAAGAACGCAGCCTAAGCCGCTCCCTGACGCGTCACTGTAAATTTCAAAGCCTTCCGTACCACATGGAGAACATAGAATTGGCGTCGTGGTCAGACGACTCTTCATCTCCTCAAAAGCTCATGCGCATGTCGTCGACTAAATGATCTTTTGATCTTTCCTAGTCAATGTTGTGAGAGGCAGAGCTATCCTCGAGAAGTTCTCTATGAAGCGCTATAGTAGCCAGCAAGTCCCAAGAAACTTCGGACTTCCGCCACAGTAATCAACATAGGCCACTCTCGTATCGCAACTATCTTCGTTGAATCCACTACAATGCCCACTCCACTTACCACATGACCTAGGAATGCCATAGAGGACAGACAAAGTTCACATTTAGAGAACTTGGCATACAGCCGACTTCACCTCAGGGTATTTAATACAATGCGCAAGTGAATCGCATGCTCTTCTTCAGAATGAGAGTAGACAAGTATATCGTCTATAAAGACAATCACAAACTGCTCAAGACACTCTCGAAACGTTCTGTTCATCAGATCCATGAATACTGATGGCGCATTCATCAAGACAAACATCATCACTGTGAACTCAAAGTGCCCGTGATGGGTACTAAACGCCATCTTGGGAATATCACATGCCCTAATCTGCAACTGGTAGTAGCCAGACTTTAAATACAGCTTAGAGTACACAGTCGATCCAACTAGCTGATTGAACAAGTCATCGATTTTTGGAATCGGATACTTATTCTTCTCCGTCAACTTATTCAACTCTCGATAGTCCACACAGAGACGCAAACTTCCATCCTTCTTTTTCACAAAGAGGACTGGTGCACTCCAAGGAGATGAACTTGGACGTACATAGCCTTGCTCCAGTAATTCTTGTAACTGGACTTTCAATTCTGCCATCTCTTTTGGCGTAATTTAGTACGGTGAGCACGCTACAGGTTTGGCACCTGGCAATAGCTCAATAGAGAAGTCGATCTCTCGCTGAGGTGGTGTAACACTCCAGTTTTGTTGTCCTGAGAGTTAACATCGGGCATTAGATACTACCGCCGGCGGTAGCCAAATAGGCGCGGTTCAACGAAGGTCGAAGGTGCGCATTGTCTACGAACATCGAAGGTGCATGTTTTCGTTATGGCACTAGCGCGGCGCGTTAACGCTAGCGTGACGCGTTAGGAGGTGGCTAGAAAGTGAAAATCGAGATATGTCTCTAGCGCGAGGCGATAGACCTACCGCTGGCGTTAGGTCTTCTTCGCTGGGAACCGCTAAGACGGTAAGTAGTGGTTGCGAAGCTAGCGCGGCGCGTTAGAGCTACTGTCGCGTGGTAGCTGACGGACCCAGATCCGTAAATAGCTAAATCGGGGCGTCCATTTGGTTTAGATCTTGATCGGACGGATGTAAGGGGTTCGTGGGAGAACCCTAAGTAGGGCTAAGAGGGTTTTTCCTCTTCATTTATTTTCATCGTGGGTTTTGAGGGCTTGAGAGAGAGAGCGGGTCTGGAGGAGGAAGAGAGCTAGTTCCCGCCATTGTTGGAGCTTCGGAGCTCCGTTCGTCGATCCGAGACCGGCAACGCATAGGGGACGTCGAGGAGCTTCTTCCCCTCCATTCTTTTTCAAGTTTCCCATGTCTAGGAGGAAATCTCAAAAGGTAACGACATTTCTCCTCCCGGTCTTTAGGATGCGTGCATGGCATCCCTTTTTCCTCTCTTTTTTCTACATTTTGGCACCGGATCCGTCGAGTGAGCTGGATTGAAATGCAGTGTGATATAACGGATCGAATCCGAGATGCAACTAGTGCAGACGAAGAGTGCCAACGGTTGGTGTTGGAAGCTTAGCAAAGCGAAGGCAATGCTATGGAGATGGTCGGTGGGATTTTGAAAAGAGATGGAAGGGTTTGTGTTCCGCACTTTGGCAAGCTCCGCGAGGAGTTGATGTTTGAGGCTCACTTTATGAAGTACTCCATTCATCCAGGTAGTACAAAGATGTACTCGGATATGAAGAAATCCTTTTGGTGGCCTGGGAGAAGCGGGATGTAGCTGAGTATGTAAGCCGGTGTCAGACTTGTGCCTTGGTGAAGGCTGAGTGCCAAAGGCCCGGCGGGTTCTTGAAGCCTCTTCCTATCCCCGAATGGAAATTCGACGATATCTCCATAGATTTTGTACATGGTTTGCCTCGATCGTAGCAGGGTAACGATGCAATTTGGGTGATAGTGGATCGCCTGACCAAGGTGGCTCACTTCATTCAGAATCAGAAGGGCGATGGCGTGGAGAAACTCGTGGAGCTTTATGTTCAAAATATTGTGCGGTTGCACGGGATTCCTAAGAGCATTGTTAGTGATCGCGATGGGCAGTTCACTTCGAAGGACTGGAGGTTAGTGCAGAAAAGTTTGGGCACCAAACTCAAGTTTAGTACCGCATTCCAACCGCAGACCGATGGTCAGACGGAGCGAACGAACCGTACATTGGAGGATATGTTGAGGATGTGTGCTCTTGACTTTGGTAGGAGTTGGGAAGACCACCTTTTCATGGTGGAGTTCGCTTATAATAATAGCTTCCAGGCGAGTATCAAGATGGCGCCATACGAAGCATTGTATGGAAGGAGGTGTCGAACGCCGATGTCGTGGGCAGAGGCGGGAGACACTAAGCTTTTGGGAAAGCAAGTGGTGGCAGATGCTTGCGAGATTGTACTGACGATTCAGGAGCGCATGAAGGTTGCTCAGGATTGACAAGCGAAGTATTTTAACGCGCGCCATAGAGACGTGGAGTTTGCAGTGGGCGACATGGTCTGCTTGAAGATCAAACCGTTCAAGGGCGTTTCGCGTGTGCGGCGACTCAAGAAGTTGAGTCCGAGATATTTGGGTCCGTTCAAGGTTACGGAGCATATAGGCAAAACAGCCTATCGTTTGTCATTGTCTGCAGAGCTGAGTGGATTACATGATGTTTTCCATGTCTCTGTGCTGAAGAAAGCTTTGGTAGAGCCGAGTGTCATGGTCGAAGCGACGGCGGTGCCGGTAATGGAGGATTTGGGGATGAGGGTTCATCCAATTTGCGTGGAGGACTCGGAAGTCCAGCAGTTGCGTAACAAGGAAGTCAGGCTTGTAAAGGTGCGATGGGACAATTGCGGACGAGACGAATTCTCTTGGGAGCGTGAGCAAGAGATGCGGGAGGACTTCCCGGAACTTTTTACATCAGGTATGCATCGCGGTTTTCTGTTTCAGTTTTTGAAATTTCGAGGACGAAATTCTTTTAAGGGGGGTGGAGTTGTAACACCCCAGTTTTGCTGTCCTGAGAGTTAACGCCGGGCGTTAGATACTACCGTCGGCGGTAGCCAAATCGGCACGGTTCGACGAACGTCGAAGGTGCGCATTCTCGACGAACGTCGAAGGTGCATGTTTTCGTTATGGCACTAGCGCAGCGCGTTAACGCTAGCGCGGTGCATTAGGAGGTGGCTAGAAAGTGAAAATCGAGATCTGTCGCTAGCGCGAGGCGATAGGCCTACCGTTGGCGTTAGGTCTTCTTCGCTGGGAACTGCTGAGACGGTAAGTAGTGGTTGCGAAGCTAGCGTGGCGCGTAGGCGCTACCGCCGCACGGTAGCTGACGGACCTAGATCCGTAAATAGCTAAATCGGGGCGTCCGTTTGGTTTAGATCTTGATCGGACGGCTGTAAGGGGTTCGTGGGAGAACCCTAAGTAGGGATGAGAGGGTTTTCACTCTTCATTTCTTTTCATCGTGGGTTTTGAGGGCTTGAGAGAGAGGGGCGGTTTGGAGGAGGAAGAGAGCTAGTTCCCGCCATTGTTGGAGCTTCGGAGCTCCGTTCACCGATCCGAGACCGGCAGCGCGTAGGGGACGTCGAGGAGCTTCTTCTCCTCCATTCTTTTTCAAGTTTCCCATGGCTAAGAGGAAATCTCAAAAGGTAACGACATTTCTCCTCCCGGTCTTTAGGATGCGTGCATGGCATCCCTTTTTCCTCTCTGTTTTTCTGCATTTTGGCACCGGATCCGTCGAGTGAGAGGGATCCGTGTCGCCATGGTTCAAGAAGAACCATCGGGTCGATTGAGTCCGTCCCTGACATGATTTGCACTAGAAATTCGCTCCGTTAGTGGATTAGGCATTGTGTTTTAAGCCGGTTTCGCAACCATTGGTCCGATTCGGTGATGTTGATTGACGCGCATTTTAGGGGTTTTGCTAGAAATCCGAATACGGCGAATTCGTCGTCGTGATGCCCTTGTAGTTTCGTATGGTAACAAATGTTGGGTTTCGGGCGGGGAAATAATGTGCGGATTATGGGGCTTGTGAGGCCTAGTGATGTGCGAAGGTGTGATTTGGTCTTTGTGGTCGGCTGGATATCCCGTGAATGCTGGAATTCATGTGTGGAGAGTGTCCCGGCAAGACAAGTCCCTTCGGTGTTAACTGACAAGAACGTATGTGCTACGGACGAGTCCGGTAATGGTCGCCAGGCGAGGCAGTCGGTAGACGTTGTCCCGATTGTATGACCAGGGTCTTGGGACGTTTGCTTGGAGTTTAAGCCAAAGTTCTTAGCATCGGTTTTGTGTGGTTTTAGCGACAAGGACATGTGAGCTGTCTGACAAGCCCGATGGCATGGTGGGCCAGGCGCGGTGGGTTGCAGCGTGAGTTCTTGGCCTTGGGCTACGATGCCCTTTTGGGGGGAAATGTCGAGTACCCCGTGGTTGTGCTGTTGATGTATGATGATGTGTTAGATTCATACGCTTTAGGGTGCCTTGGGTGAAACCCGGGTTGCATTCATATTGCATTTGTAGGCCCCTTTTATTACTTGCTCAACATAGAAATGTGGATGATGGTTGTGACACTCATACCTGTTGTTTATGTTGTTTTTCTTTATATACATATGCATACGAAGTGCTGACTTGCAGGGTGATGTAGTTCACCGGGGTCCGCTAGGACGGCCGGGAGGAGGGGTGTTGTTACACCGTTTGTGGTCAGCCATAGCTGACCCTCGTTTACCACTCTTTGTGATTTGGATGCAGGCCAAGGATCGCAGGCTGGACCCAGCTCGCCAGCCAAAATGGCCTAAAGCTTCCTGAAGTGTCTAATTTGTTTTCCTGCATTTCTGTTCTTGTCTTTTGTTATTTCCGGCTTGCATGCCGAGGTAGCTTAGGGAAGCTAGTTTTTCCCCTTTTTGGGATCTCTTTTTTGTGTGGAGTGTTTGATGACTTGGATACTGGTTTTGTAAGGCCTTAAGGCCGATTTTACTCCTATGTAGTGTGGACAATCTCTGTGTTTCTTAGTTTTGTTTCCGATGTGTTATCTGAGTTTTGAGTTGTGTAGTTTATATCATCTTATAGTACTGAAGCTGTGACGGTTATATGCTGTGGGGTCCCGGCCGGGCCCATTTTATATGGTCATTACAGGTGAGGTGTTACAATTTGGTATCAGAGCTAGGTTTGAGTATTCTTGCGAGGTCTAGTGTATTCAGATCGCGTAAAGAGGTTGTCCACATAAGAGTATTGTGTGGGATCATGAGTATCCCGGTGTTCGAGTCTCGCGAGTAAAACTTGATGAGTCTTTTTCCTTGCTTGTGCTAGGATGTTGGCGACGATGCGGGGACGTCGAGGAGGCAAGAGGAGCCTTCGGGAAGCAGTGCTTCTGCTCCAGGCCTCATGAATGAGGGCATGTCCTCGAATGATTTCTGTCGCATGCTAGCAGAAGTAATGGTAGAGGCTCAAGCTGGAGCGATGCCATGGGTTCCGACGCCTGTTGTGCAAGTTACGACTCATGTTACTCCGGCGGCTACACCGGTTATAACAGTCCTGGCCCAAGCCCATCCCCGGGTCACTGACCCCCAGGAACTGCCGGCACTGACGGCCCAGGCCCATTCTGGGAGCGGCCTGACCAGTCAACACTGGCCCCGTCCTAGGACATTGGCACCATCGGTTCAGCATGACCACAACTGGTCAACAACAAGCCTGCAGGTCGTACACCCCAACCCCTCTCTGGCCTACCACAGGGCTCCTGGCTCAGTTGGTGATGAGAATTGAAAGTACTCCGTAGTTAATCATGCTTGGGCTGGAGTAGTCACGGGATGGGTGACCTCCTGGGAAGTCCATGCGCTGCCGCTTAACTGGCGAAATTCTCATCAAAGGTAGGTTGTGGGTTCGTGCCCCCATCCAACAACCTGTTGTGCCCTGTGGTAGGCCAGAAAGGGGTTGGAGTGTACGGCACTTTTTGTAACAGTCCGTGCCCAAGCCCATCCCCGGGTCACTGACCCCCAGGAACTGCAGGCACCGACGGCCCAGGCCCATCCTGGGAGCGTCCTGACCAGTCAACACTGGCCCCGTCCTAGGACACTGGCACCATCGGTTCAGCCTGACCACAACTGGTCAACAACAAGACTGCAGGTCGTACACCCCAACCCCTCACTGGCCTGCCACAAGGCACATCGGGTTGTTGGAGGGGGGCCACGAACCCACGCCCTCCCTTAAATGAGAATTGAGCCAGTTAAGCGGCAGCGCGTGGACTTCCCAGGAGGTCACCCATCCCGTGACTACTCCAGCCCGAGCATGCTTAACTACGGAGTTCTTTCACTTCTCATCACCTACTGAGTTGCAGTAGGTGATGAGAAGTGAAAGAACTCCGTAGTTAAGCGTGCTCGGGCTGGAGTAGTCACGGGATGGGTGACCTCCTGGGAAGTCCACGCGCTGCCGCTTAACTGGCTCAATTCTCATCAAAGGGAGGGCGTGGGTTCGTGCCCCCCCCCCCCTCCAACAACCTGATGTGCCCTGTGGTAGGCCAGAGAGGGGTTGGGGTGTACGGCCTGCAGGCTTGTTGTTGACCAGTTGTGGTCAGGCTGAACCGATGGTGCCAGTGTCCTAGGACGGGGCCAGTGTTGACTGGTCAGGCCGCTCCCAGGATGGGCCTGGATCGTCGGTGCCGGCAGTTCCTGGGGGTCAGTGACCCGGGGATGGGCTTGGGCACGGACTGTTACAAAAAGCACTGACCCCCAGGAACTGCCGGCACCGACGGCCCAGGCCCATCCTGGGAGCGGCCTGACCAGTCAACACTGGCCCCGTCCTAGGACACTGGCACCATCGGTTCAGCCTGACCACAACTGGTCAACAACAATCCTGCAGGCCATACACCCCAACCCCTCTCTGGCCTGCCACAGGGCACAGCGGGTTGTTGGAGGGGGGCACGAACCCACGCCCTCCCTTTGATGAGAATTGAGCCAGTTAAGCGGCAGCGCGTGGACTTCCCAGGAGGTCACCCATCCCGTGACTACTCCATCCCGAGCACGCTTAACTACGGAGTTCTTTCGATTCTCATCACCAACTGAGCTGCTGCTCAGTTGGTGATGAGAAGTGAAAGAACTCCGTAGTTAAGCGTGCTCGGGCTGGAGTAGTCACGGGATGGGTGACCTCCTGGGAAGTCCACGCGCTGCCGCTTAACTGGCTCAATTCTCATCAAGGGAGGGCGTGGGTTCGTGCCCCCCCCCCCCCCCCCTCCAACAACCCGATGTGCCCTGTGGTGGGCCAGAGAGGGGTTGGGGTGTACAACCTGCAGGCTTGTTGTTGACCAGTTGTGGTCAGGCTGAACCGGCGGTGCCAGTGTCCTAGGACGGGGCCAGTGTTGACTGGTCAGGCCGCTCCCAGGATGGGCCTGGGCCGTCGGTGCCGGCAGTTCCTGGGGGTCAGTGACCCGGGGATGGGCTTGGGCCAGGACTGTTACACCGGTTACACCGGAGGTTGAAGTGAGGCAAGCAGAGCCTTTAGTGGAGAGAGCTTATGGGATGGGTGATCGATTTATGAAGTACTTCTTGAGTTTCCATCCTCCGACATTCAAGGGAGTTGGCACTCCAACGGATGTCGAAGATTGGCTTTCGAGGATCCAGGAACATCTGAAGGCAGCAGAGACCCCAGAGGAGAGGCAGTCCCACTTCGCGAGCTTCAAGTTAGAGGGCGATGCGAAGCTGTGGTGGGTGAATCATAACGGTCGCCATTTTCTTGGGCGCGTTCAGTCCATGGAGGAGTTTGGGAACGCCTTCCTCAAGCGTTATATTCCTTCTTCGACAAGGTTAGCACTGCAGCGGCAGTTCTTGCATTTGGTGCAGTGGGAGAAGACAGTGGACGAATATCTGCAGGAGTTCACTCGGTTGGGTCGTTATGCGGGAACGACTATAGCAGATGATGAAGAGAGGGACAATCTCTTCTATCAAGGGCTGAGAGAGAATTTAAGGCAGCCATTGATAGCCTTGAAGAGCGCTGGATTTAATGAGTTGGTCGAAGCAGCTCGCACATTAGAAAGCGACATGGAGCGAACCCAGCAGCGAAGTGGTTTTGCGGCAAAGCAGGGAGAAGGAAAGCCTTCTCAGTCTCAGTCTCAGTGGAAGTCCGAGGGCAACCGATGGAAGAAGAAGCCCCGTCCTAATAGGCCTGGGGAGAGAAGTGGCGCACCTTCGGGAGATTTCCGCTCCAAAGGTCCGTTGACTTGTTTCAAGTGTGTCAAGGTGGGTCACATAAGTCGATTTTGTACCGAGGGCGGAGCTGAGCCAGAGCTGAGGCAGGAACAGTCGGTGCGTTCTGGCCCTAATGTTGGGGAGAAAGGGAAGGCGGCGTAGTCAAGTGCTTCGCGGTTCCCTCTGGTGCAGCATAGAGCGTATAATCTTGGGCAGCAGGAAGCAATTCGTCAGCCCGACGTTGTGATAGGTACGAAAAGTTTACATTTTTGTTTGTTACTGTAGTGTAGTTTGCGGCCTTTCATGTTTGTTTTGCATGTGGTTAGGTTTCGTGCTAGTTTCGGGCTACCCCTCTCGAGTGTTGTTCGACACAGGAGCGTCACAATCTTTCCTCACGAAAAGCTTTATCCGGAGGATTGGAGCTGAGTCCGTCGAGGAAGAGGTGGAGCTGAGCGTGCGCATGCCGAATGGGTCTTTCATGACCACCATGAGGAAAGGACGCATTGTGTTGCAAATTTGCGATTGTGATTTCGAGTTGGTAGCAGCGATTCTGCCACTAGCCGAATTTGACGTTATCTTAGGGATGGACTGGCTTGCAGAGCAGCGAGCTAGTATTGACTGCCAGTTGAAGGTGGTAACCCTGACAGGCAAAGGTAGAGCAGAGGTCAAGTTTGAAGGCCAAAGCGGAGTGGCTTGCTCCCTGATTTCCGTCGTGCAAGTGAGGCGTGCGGTAAACCAAGGAGGCGAGGAGTTTTTAGCTTTGTTGGATACTCACTCCACAAGGTTGGCTATTGGAGAGGTTCCGGTGGTGGATGAATTTGAGTATGTATTCCCCGAGGAGCTTCTGGGAGCACCTCCTCAGCGTGAGATTGATTTTTCGATAGAGTTGGTACCGGGTGCGAGGCCGGTGTCGTGTCCTCCGTTTAGGATGGCACCGAAGGAATTGGCCGAGCTTAAGGTTCAGTTGCAAGATTTGTTAGAGCAAGGGTACATTAGGCCTAGCTCTTCGTCGTGGAGCGCGTCGGTATTGTTCGTGAAGAAAAAGGACGGAAGTATGCGGTTGTGCATTGACTACCGTGAACTGAATAAGTTGACCGTCAAGAATAAATATCTGATTCTGCGAATCGATGATTTGTTCGACTAGTTAGTGGGGTCGGTGGTGTACTCCAAGTTGGACTTGAAGTCGGGGTACTACCAGTTAAAGATTCGAGAAGAGGACATTGCCAAGACAGCGTTTGGGACTCGGTATGGCCACTATGAGTTTTCGGTGATGCCGTTCGGACTGACGAACACGCCATCTGTGTTCATGGATCTGATGAACAGGGTTTTTCGACCGTTTTTAGATTCGTTCGTGGTGGTGTTCAAAGATGATATTTTGGTATATTCAAAATCGGAAGCAGAGTATGAGTCTCACTTGAGGCTAGTATTGCAGACTCTAAGGGAGAACCATCTTTATGCTAAATTCTCGAAGTGCAAGTTTTGGATCGAGAAGGTGGCATTTTTGGGTCACGTGATCAGTGGAAATGGGGTGGCGGTAGATCCAGCGAAGATTGAAGACATTAGGGATTGGCCTGTATTGAGAACCGTGGCGGAATTCCGGAGCTTCTTTGGACTAGCCGGTTATTACAGAAGGTTCGTGGAGAACTTTTCGCGGATGGCTTTGCCCCTCACCACTCTTACTCGCAAGGACCAAAGGTTCGTATGGACGCCGGAGTGTGCCCGTGCGTTTGAGAATTTGAAAGAAAGGTTGATGTCTGGTCCGATACTTAGTCTTCCTTGTGGGACGGAAGGATTTCAGATTTTCAGTGATGCGTCAGGTTGAGGTTTGGGTTGCGTGCTGGTGCAGCATGGTAAGGTGATAGCTTATGGGTCAAGGCAGTTAAAGACTCATGAGAGGAATTACCCCGTCCATGATCTGTAGTTGGCGGAGGTAATATTTGCGTTAAAATTGTGGCGGCACTATGTATATGGTGCAAATGTGGAGATCTTCACGGATCACAAGAGCCTGAGGTATCTCCTAGACCAAAAGGATCTGAATATGCGGCAGCGAAGGTGGGTCGAGTTCCTTGGGGACTAAGACGTGGAGATTCAGTATACGACAGGTAAAGCCAACGTGGTGGTGGATGCCTTGAGTAGGAAGTACTCCGAGCAAGGTAATTGGATTGAGGCGCATGACGAGCGTTTGGTACGAGACTTGGAGTCTCTTGACATTGCTTGTGTGGCTAGAGGTGAGCCTAGCGTGGCTCGGTTGAGCTGGATTGAAATGCAGTGTGATATAACGGATCGAATCCGAGATGCAACTAGTGCAGACGAAGAGTGCCAACGGTTGGTGTTGGAAGCTTAGCAAAGCGAAGGCAATGCTATGGAGATGGTCGGTGGGATTTTGAAAAGAGATGGAAGGGTTTGTGTTCCGCACTTTGGCAAGCTCTGCGAGGAGTTGATATTTGAGGCTCACTTTATGAAATACTCCATTCATCCAGGTAGTACAAAGATGTACTCGGATATGAAGAAATCCTTTTGGTGGCCTGGGAGAAGCGGGATGTAGCTGAGTATGTAAGCCGGTGTCAGACTTGTGCCATGGTGAAGGCTGAGTGCCAAAGGCCCGGCGGGTTCTTGAAGCCTCTTCCTATCCCCGAATGGAAATTCGACGATATCTCCATAGATTTTGTACATGGTTTGCCTCGATCGTAGCAGGGTAACGATGCAATTTGGGTGATAGTGGATCGCCTGACCAAGGTGGCTCACTTCATTCAGAATCAGAAGGGCGATGGCGTGGACAAGCTCGTGGAGCTTTATGATCAAAATATTGTGCGGTTGCACGTGATTCCTAAGAGCCTTGTTAGTGATCGCGATGGGCAGTTCACTTCGAAGGACTGGAGGTTAGTGCAGAAAAGTTTGGGCACAACCGCGTTCCATCCGCAGACCGATGGTCAGACCGAGCGAACGAACCGTACATTGGAGGATATGTTGAGGATGTGTGCTCTTGACTTTGGTAGGAGTTGGGAAGAACACCTTTTCATGGTGGAGTTCGCTTATAATAATAGCTTCCAGGCGAGTATCAAGATGGCGCCATACGAAGCATTGTATGGAAGGAGGTGTCGAACGCCGATGTCGTGGGCAGAGGTGGGAGACACTAAGCTTTTGGGAAAGCAAGTGGGGACAGATGCTTGCGAGATTGTGCTGACGATTCAGGAGCGCATGAAGGTTGCTCAGGATCGACAAGCGAAGTATTTTAACGCGCGCCATAGAAACGTGGAGTTTGCAGTGGGCGACATGGTCTACTTGAAGATCAAACCGTTCAAGGGCGTTTTGTGTGTGCGGCGACTCAAGAAGTTGAGCCCGAGATATTTGGGTCCGTTCGAGGTTACGGAGCATATAGGCAAAGCAGCCTATCGTTTGTCATTGTCTGCAGAGCTGAGTGGATTACATGATGTTTTCCATGTCTCTGTGCTGAAGAAAGCTTTGGTAGAGCCGAGTGTCGTGGTCGAAGCGACGGCGGTGCCGGTAATGGAGGATTTGGGGATGAGGGTTCGTCCGATTTGCGTGGAGGACTTGGAAGTCCGGCAGTTGCGTAACAAGGAAGTCAGGCTTGTAAAGGTGCGATGGGACAATTGCGGATGAGCCGAATTCTCTTGGGAGCGTGAGCAAGAGATGCGGGAGGACTTCCCGGAACTTTTTACATCATGTATGCATCGCGGTTTTCTGTTTCAGTTTTTGAAATTTCGAGGACGAAATTCTTTTAAGTGGGTGGAGTTGTAACACCCCAGTTTTGCTGTCCTGAGAGTTAACGTCGGGCGTTAGATACTACCGCCGGTGGTAGCCAAATCGGCACGGTTTGACGAACGTCGAAGGTGCGCATTGTTGACGAAATTCGAAGGTACATGTTTTCGTTATGGCACTAGCGCAGCGCGTTAACGCTAGCGCGGTGCGTTAGGAGGTGGCTAGAAAGTGAAAATCGAGATCTGTCGCTAGCACGAGGCGATAGACCTACCGTTGGCGTTAGGTCTTCTTCGCTGGGAACCGCTGAGACGGTAAGTAGTGGTTGCGAAGCTAGCGTGGTGCGTAGGCGCTACCGCCGCGCGGTAGCTGACGGACCCAGATCCGTAAATAGCTAAATCGGGGCGTTCTTTTGGTTTAGATCTTGATCGGACGGCTGTCAGGGGTTCGTGGGAGAACCCTAAGTAGGGCTGAGAGGGTTTTCCCTCTTCATTTCTTTTCATCGTGGGTTTTGAGGGCTTGAGAGAGAGGGGTGGTTTGGAGGAGGAAGAGAGCTAGTTCCCGCCATTGTTGGAGCTTCGGAGCTCCGTTCGCCGATCCGAGACCGGCAGCGCGTAGGGGACGTCGAGGCGCTTCTTCTCCACCATTCTTTTTCAAGTCGGAGGAAATCTCAAAAGGTAACGACATTTCTCCTCCCGGTCTTTAGGATACGTGCATGGCATCCCTTTTTCCTCTCTTTTTTTCTGCATTTTGGCACCGGATCCGTCGAGTGAGAGGGATCCAGGTCGCCTTGGTTCAAGAAGAACCATCGGGTCGATTGAGTCCGTCCCCAACATGATTTGCACTAGAAATCCGCTCTGTTAGTGGATTAGGCATTGTAGTTGAAGCCGGTTTCGCGACCGTTGGTCCGATTCGGTGATGTTGATTGACTCGCATTTTAGGGGTTTTGCTAGAAATCCAAATACGGCGAATTCGTCATTGTGATGCCCTTGTAGTTTCGTATGGTAACGAATGTTGGGTTTCGGGAGGGGAAATAATGTGCGGATTATGGGGCTTGTGACGCCTAGTGATGTGCGAAGGTGTGATTTAGTCTTTGTGTTCGACTGGCTATCCCGTGAATGATGGAATTCATGTGTGGAGAGTGTCCCGACAAGACAAGTCCCTTCGGTGTTAACTGACGAGAACGTCTGTGCTACGGATGAGTCTGGTAATGGTCGTCAGGCGAGGCAGTCGGTGGACGTTGTCCCGATTGTATAATCAGGGCCTTGGGATGTTTGCTTGGAGTCTAAGCCAGAGTTCTTAGCATCGGTTTTGTGTGGTTTTAGCGGCAAGGACATGTGAGCTGTCTGACAAGCCCGATGGCATGGTGGGCCAGGCGCGGTGGGTCGCAGTGTGAGTTCTTGGCCTTGGGCTACGATACCCTTTTGTGGGGAAATGTCGAGTACCCCGTGGTTGTGCTGTTGATGTATGATGATGTATTAGATTCATACTCTTTAGGGTGCCTTGGGTGAAACCTGGGTTGCATTCATATTGCATTTGTATGCCCCTTTTATTACTTGCTCAACATAGAAATGTGGATGATGGTTGTGACACTCATACCTATTGTTTATGTTGTTTTTCTTTATATACATATGCATACGAAGTGCTGACTTGCAGGGTGATGTAGTTCCCCGGGGTCCTCTAGGACGGTCGGGAGGAGGGGTGTTGTTACACCATTTGTGGTCAGCCATAGCTGACCCTCGTTTACCGCTCTTTGTGATTTGGATGCAGGCCAAGGATCGCAGGCTGGACCCAGCTCGCCGGTCAAAATGGCCTAAAGCTTCTTGAAGTGTCTAATTTGTTTTCCTGCATTTCTATTCTTGTCTTTTGTTATTTCCGGCTTGCATGCCGAGGTAGCTTAGGGAAGCTAGTTTTTTCCCTTTTGGGGATCTCTTATTTGTGTGGAGTGTTTGATGACTTGGATACTGGTTTTGTAAGGCCTTAAGGCCGGTTTTACTCATATGTAGTGTGGACAATCTCCATGTTTCTTAGTTTTGTTTCCGCTGTGTTATCTGAGTTTTGAGTATGGTAGTTTTATCATCTTATAATACTGAAGCTGTGACGGTTATATGTTGTGGGGTCCCGGCCGGACCCATATTATATGGTCATTACAGGGGATGTGTTACAGGTGGAGCCCCAGGGAGATCTTTAGGAAACACATTAGCATACTCCGTTACTATTGGGTCATCACATAAACTGGGCTTTGGCCCCAAAGCCTCCAACTGCGTGAAGAACAACTCTGCGCCTTTCCGAACCGCCTTGACTACTTGGAGAGCAGATATCAGCATCTTGCTCGATCCTCGCATACCGGTAAACGTAGTCTCCCATTCAATATTTTTCCCTAGTGTGACCTCTTTTAAATTGCAATCAATGCATGCACACTGCTTCGCAAGCCAGTCCATGCCAAAGATTACATCAAACTCCAATATCGGCAGTATTGATGCTTCCAAATCAAACTCATGACTTTCTATTCGCACCTGAACACAGCAAACTCTGTCCGCAGGCATTCGACACCCGTTTGGTAGCAAGACATCCAATCTATCCTTTGTAACGAAAGAAGGCACTCTAATTTGTAGTATGAAGTCCTATGACAGAAAGGAGTGAAAAATACTAGGTATACAAGCAATAAATGCTATACACTAAAGAAGGCTCCAGTGTCAAACAATGTCCTCGCCGAACAGTTCCGAATTAGGACAAAGCCTAATACAAACAAGGTATACAAGCAATCGTACATAAGGTATTAAGTACATAAGGCAATAAATGTTATATACTAAACCATACCTATCACAACATTGCTTTGCTTGATGGCCTCCTGTTGGCCAAGGTTATATACTCGGGGTTGAGCCGGGACTTCTTTCTATATCGTCGGAACCCAGACATTGCAGAGCTCGGTACTTTGAACTCCGTCTTTGTCACAGCTAGGTCCTTCGTAGCTTGGACCCTCTTCATATTTTCTCAAGGGATTAGGCGGTATTTACCAACATTAGAAAGCCTTGCGTCATCAGGCCTGATAGAAGCAGCCACAAATCATCGCGTAGACCTTCATAAAATCTGTTGGTCTTTCGCTCTTCATCATCAAAGGAAGAGCCCGCATACCTTCCAAGTCGGGTAAACTCATGAAGGTTATCATCCACCATCCTATCCCCTTGAGTTAACCTTTGAAACTGGTTCTCCATTTCGATATGTTGAGCAGAAGGGAGATACCTTGACAGAAACGTGAATTCTTTGATCGAGATATCTGTCAGTTGCCTACCGACATACTGATGGAGTTACAACTCTTCCCACCGCAGCCTTGCCTCTCCATCCAACAGAAAGGTAGCTAGGGTCACCTTTTGCCTTTCCTCCGCCTCTGAAGCCGTTAGGGTTCGTTTTACCCGAGATAGCCAATCTTTCGCCTGAGTTGGCGTTCCTATCCCCTCAAACGTAGGAGAGTGGAAGCTCAAAAAATGCTTCAGATGTTGGTTTGTCGCTCGTGTCACCACCACCGGTACTGCAGGTACTGGGCTCTCCACCACGAGTTCAACTGCGGCAACCGGCACCGGGGCCACCCCAAGAGTAGGAGGTTGTACATGCCCTCCTGGTTGCGCATTGAGCATGGCAAATACGGCTTCCACAACCAACCATATTGTTTTAGCAGAACGAGGAGGTGTAGGCACCTCAACAAATGCACTACTCTCATAAGTGTGCCGGGGTTGGGATTGCCCCGTACCACTTCTAGTCACCTATAATCATGATGGACACAATTTAGTGACTAATAATACATCAAACTAGCGAACAAAGAACACATAGGTTCCATAACCATGCTAAAAGCATGTATATAATGCATTCCAAAGTGGACATTCTGGTTATTTAAATGAGTTAAACGGCGACGCACACACGTGCTCACCACCCCTTAAAAGAATTCGACCACGAATTCGTACGGAAAAGGATCGACAACAAAAGCAGATACCAAATTGTAACACCATGCCCGTTCCAAAGTATATAAAAGTATATGTTCAGCCGGGCCCCCACGCCATATAAAGTGAACAAGCTAAAGGGTTACGCATTCGATTTTACCAACCAAAGACATCTCAGAGTTATAAAACAAACGGAAGCATATTTTAATCTTAAAGCAGAACAGGTGTCCACATCCCTAAGTAGGAATGGCTGATATATATACATAAAGGAGTTTGGAACTAAGGCCATACAAGGCGTTTATCTTATTACATGATTTACAAACATCGGCATGCAGGCCGGCAATACATGAAATAAAACACTCAAAAGAGTTGCCCTTCAAGGGCCAATGAAGCAACGGGTTGTAACCAGTTATTTCCAGCTCGGCTCACCAGGACCTGTATACGCAAATTCCACATAAATGTGGGAAAACAGGCAATCGGTCAGCTTTAGCAAACCAAGACTTATAACGAACACACCCCATTCCCGGTGCGGTGGTACTCCTTCCCTACAAGCATTAGCAGCATATATATTTCATAAGTGCGTCGAAGCACTGTATATATACAATCATCACAAACGTCAGCACACATGGCCACATGTCTCGTGCTCTCATGACACACTTTCAGTGTACTCCTCGAGTCCACTTCCATCCTCAGTTCAGCAACTTAGATGGAAATTGAGCTAAGCAGTACACGCCTACGCTTTCCGGCAATCCTTTCCATAGGCTGGTGCACCGAGGGGCGACCTCTTCACTAACCGCTATGGCTAGGTTCGGATCCACTCTGCCCAGCTCAATCATTGCGAACAACCAGCACGATGCAGGTAAGCTTTCACCTCAGACTAGTTACAAGACAACCAACACTGGGTTCATCAGCGAATCCTCACAGGTAATTTACAATCAAACCATGCGATATCGAGAATCACTGGTACTAGCGCCGACGTTAGCACTAACACCGCGTTGCTAACAGAACACGGTTCTGTCTTATTTTTTGGGTATTTTTGGGAGATTACTCCCAGAACTCCCTCCAGCACATCACAACACCCAGAACCCAAAAACAAGCATACATACACGTAGTCTTCTCCGGTACGTAATAAGCGCTAGATTCATCACCAATCCAAACCAACCTGTCCAGATGGACTTCACACGGCATGCCTATGTCCGTACAATGATCCGGACTCTATATGCAATTTTATGGGGATATTCCATATCAACCCATCGGAAGGACCTATCCACTAATTAGTGGAAGTCTTTCTACTACTATGTTAATCAAAGGTCGGGCGTGCCAAAAGATTCAGAAGGAGAATCGTTACCCTTGAAGTTCGCTTCGGTGCCATATGATCGTAGCTAAGCCGGATGGAAGCGTTCGCAGCACCTTCCTCTCCGTGGATCTAGCTTTGGCATAAGACTTCAAGATTTCCCAAAGGTTGAGTTAAGCATTCTCCTTCCTTTAGCCTTTCTCCTTAGCTTGAAGAGAGAGAGTGTGAGAAAGAGAATGAACTTCTTTCTAAAGCCCTCCTAGCTTTTACTTAATTCAGGACTAACCTCCGCCATAAGATCTCCAAACTAATGAAAATGGATGGCCATGATTTAATCTAATAAATCTGATCCCGGCAGCTACCGCCACGCGGTAGTACTTAGGCGGTGGAGCTTATCTGCTCACCACTTAATCTTCTCGATGATATTTTTCATCTCGACGTATCTGTCGATATTGCTTCCGCCAGCATTAACGCTAACACATGGCGCTAGCATCACATCCATAACACACATCCCATCGATACAGAGATCATCTCGATGTCTCGTCGATATAGGTACCACCCCGCGGTAGGAGTTATCGCCTGGTGTTAGCTTGACAATCTTTGAGACCTCTCAACGGCAGCAGGTCCTTCCCATCAACAAGGAAGGCCATCTCATCGACATCCCTACCGCTATTGCTAGCACTACCGCCTGGCGGTAGGTCCTGCTACCAGAAAACATTCTTTCTTCAGCTAGGAAAAGTTGGGGTGTTATATTGTTCTTTTGAGCTAATTCAGCAGTTTTAAGCTTTGTGGCTTCCTTGAATTTGTCCACTTCTTTGCTCATAGCAGTCAGCTTCTCAGCTGACCCCTGAAGCTCAAAGTGGGTAATTTTCAGGGATGCTAACTCCTTAGACTGAACTCTAAGGAGTTTCTTATTTTTCTTAAAAGCTTCCCACAAAGATTCATATTGCTGCTTAATTCAGATTCATCCTCATGTGGGGATCTTGAGGATGTGTTATTGTGAGCAGACTCACATTCATCATCATGCAAGGAATCTGCCACTAATTAAGAATCAGAGGCAGACAAGGGAGCTCTGATTAGTACCTTCCTAGGAGAGATGTTGCCATCCTGGATTTCTTCATTTATGGCCATAAAGCCAATAAGAGCTTCCTCCTCAGTTTCTGAAGAGCTTGAATCAGAATCACTTAGGGTTCTGATTTTCTTTGCTATGAATCCTTTCTCTGATTTCTTTTTGTCCCTTGAAATTCTATTTTCTTCATACTTCTTTGATTCTCTATTCTTAGAGGGGCAATCAACAATCATGTGTCCTGTCTTCTTGCGACAATAACAAATTGTGTTAGTTAAATCAAATTTACTGGGTTTAGATTTATACCTTTCCCCCCTTGAAGATTTATGTCTGTCATGTTGACCAGTTCTTCTGGTGCTTGAAGACGATGACCTAAGGATGTCTCTTCTCCTTCTAGACATTAGCTTTTTGAACTGTTTGGAGAAAAGGCACAGTTCTTGATCAACCTCGCTTTGATACCACTTAGAGGGGGGAGAATAGGTGACATGGCTGTTTTAGAATTTTATGCAAAAAAGAAAATAAAACATATCACAGCACACCAGACAATCACAAAATCACAACACACAAGAACATTAGATTTATAGTGGTTCATCAAGACAATGTGTCTTGAGTAGTCCATTGTCCATCTGCGCCTATCTAGTAGTGTGCTAGAGTCAGCAAACTCCACCAAATCTCAGATCTACTCCACATATCTTACAACTCAAGCACACAAGCCCTACAGCTCAGGCCCGCAAGCCCTACAACTTAGATCCTTCTAGGATCCTACCTCAGGTTCCAGGAACCCTATAACTCAGGCCCTCAACCCTACAACTCAGGCCCTCAAGCCCTACAACTCAGGCCCTCAAGCCCTACAAAGAATGTATAAGATACAATAATGAAGAACACTTAACACAGTAAAGAAAATACTGGAGAGTTCTTCTAAGGCCCAGATGATGACAGCCACTGGACTTGAAGAGAAAACGATAAAGATCTTATCTTGCTGAACACAGGCTTCTCTTCAATCCTTTCTTCAATCAGAAACACGGCTTAACAGTTGATGTGGCTTGACTGGTACTTGGAGAACAGAAAGCAAGAATGTTCTCGAGAGATTATTCTTTCTTCACACAGCCGTCTTTACTGTTCGATTGATTTGTGTATCCTCTCTGTCTTCAAATTAGGGCTGACACTATTCCTTTTTATATGACTGAGGGACCGTCTAACGGTCTACACATATGTCATTTAAGTATCAAAGTCCCATTCCTTAACGGCATGCGCTGATTGGACCATCAGGTGGCGGTATTAAATGCAGACAGTGTGTTTCGAAATATCTTGGTCTGTCTCGACGATATGTGCAACATCTCGACGACAGACCTTGCCGTCACGCCGATCCATCTTGGACTTAGACAATTCTCCAAGTCTTCTTAAATCTTCATCAGAGAAGGATATCTCGACGTTATAAGATATCTCAGCTACACTTGCACTCACGGCGACATGAAGTCATCTCAATGATGTCGTCGTGAACATCTTGTCGACTTGAGGTTTTCTCATCAATATCGTTGAGATCATCTTGACTTATCGTCGATATCGTCGGGATCATCCAGACGATAAGGAACACTTCAGCTGCAAACTGTCTCCACGAGTTCTGACTTAGTTTTTTCAACGACAAAGCTCCTTTACGACATTTCTCTTTAAGATTCTGAAGAACTTCTGCAAGGCAGTCTTTCCAACGATAGCCTTTCTTTCTCGACGATAAATCTTCTTAGCCAGATACTTTACTCAAGTCTTCTGATGAACTTCATCACTTCAGACTTCTCAACATATCTTCGTGTGCCACTTGTTGACACGACGATACAGTGACTTGATTTATTCTTCTTGTTCTCACAATGATATCGTCGTGTGTACTTTGTTGACACAACGATATCATCATGTTGTCCATATTGTCACGACGATTAATGTCATAAACCTTCTACTGATCTCTGCGAGTAGTCTCAACGATAATTACATATTTATACGATGATATGTCCAGTCCTTCTCAATGATTTTGGACTTAGAGAGATTAGAGAAGTATTGGACATATAATCTATACTCTGCAGTTATAAATAGAGCATACCATCAAATACATAGTGTTTTTATCATTGACCTGAGCACTTTTTCAAAACAGGAACATTGTTGGGCACTGTTTCCAACAGATTAATACAAAAGTGTATTTTCTACCACCTAGACTAGTAATGTTAATCGGTCCAAAAAAATCCATGTGAATTAATTGAAGAGGTTTAGTAGTGTAAATTGCATTTTTTTTTCTTTTAAATGAGGTTTTTGAAAAAATTTCTTTTTGGCAAGGTGAGCAAATAGAAGATAAATTTCCAATAAACATTGGCAATCCTTTAATCAATTTATCTTTTGATAATTTTTAAATTAACTTGGTGCTAGAGTGACTGTACAACCCCGTATTCGCCGAGTGTTTTCCCGGGACCTAGGGGCCCTTTAGAACATTGTTTGGTAGCATGGACCGAGGCAGGAAGAGGAGTAGGGGCGAGGGGGGCGAGCGGTGGAGGCGGAGGCCTCCCGCTCGCCCAGCCCGTGTAGGGGGGGGGGGGGGGGTGGGCGAGAGGAGGAAGGGCGAGCCCTCCCTCTCGCCCCTACCCCCAGCCCGTGTAGGGGGGCGAGAGGAGGAGGGGCGAGCCCTCCCTCTCGCCCACGCCCCCAGCAGAAGGGGGCGAGAGGAGGAAGGGCGAGCCCTCCCTCTAGCCCCCGCCCCCAGCAAGGGGGCGAGCTCAGGAGGGAGGCGCCCTCCCAGTTCGCCCCGCCCCAGCAGGGGGGGAGACCAGAAAGGGGCAGACCCTGGGTCTCGCCCCGCCCAAGCAGGGGGCGAGGGGAGGAGGCCTCCGGTCCCCCCTCACCCCCGCCCCAGCAGGGGGGAGAGACCAGCAGGGGGCAGACCCAAGGTCTCGCCCCGCCCAAGCAGGGGGCGAGGGAAGGAGGCCTCCGACCCCCCCTCGCCCCCGCTTCAGCAGGGGGCGAGCCCAGCAGGGGGCAGACCCTGGGTCTCACCCCGCCCAAGCAGGGGGGCGAGGGGAGGAGGCCTCCCCCCCCCCCCCCCCCTCGCCCCCACCCCAGCAGGGGGGTGAGACCAGCAGGGGGCAGACCCTGGGTCTCTCCCCGCCCAAGCAGGGGGGCGAGGGGTGGAGGCCTCCGGCACCCCCTCGCCCCCGCCCCAGTAGGGGGCGAGACCAGCAGGGGGCAGATCCCTGGGTCTCGCCCCACCCCGGTTAGGGGGCTCGCCCAGCCCCCGCAGGGTGCCCCCTCTCGCCCAGTTCCTGAGGGAGGGGTCGGTCTGCTTTTAGCGCTTCAGAACAGTGGGATTTGGCTATTCGCAGGCCAAATCCGGGGGTATTTTCGTAATCAGGTAGGCCAGAATCAGGCTACTAGCAAACCAAGTCCAGAAATCTATAAATAAGACCAAGGGGGCACCATTTGGAGGCAGCTTGCTCTCTCTCTCTCTCTCTCTCTCTCTCTTAGCCTCTCTCTCCCCAAATCTCTCTAGTGGGTGAGGAGAGCCTCCTAAGGTGCCCAAGCCCGGCATTGGCTTGGGAGGGGAAGCGCTCTAAAGATCTTCCGGGTATGTGGTGGGACCTCCTCGCCGAGCCCTTTGTCCAGTTCATAGTTCCAAAGCCTTCAACCTAGAGCTCTCCCTTGGGTGGAGTAAGAGTCGGTCACCCCTCAACCTGTTGAGGGCCCCAAACTTCTCGAGAGACCGAGAAATTGGTTTCAACATTATGGTGCGGTGAGCGTGGAGTGTGACCAACTCAAGAAAATCTCAAGCTGAGCTCCATGGATGGAGGTGGAGGAAGATCTGACCCAGGTCACTCGCAGCCCTCGGTGACTGGGGTGACGTTGAAGATGTTCGAAAATTTCAGCGGGAGGTCCTGCAGACCCTACAGGTTGCTTTCACCATGATAGTCGAAGGCAGAAGAGGAGATGGTCCGGAGGTCCCGCCCCAGCAGGTGGTTGAGGGAACTCTCGGCCAGCAGTCCAGGAAGGAGGTACCGGTGGGGGGGAGTGGGGAGGTGCCATACCCCCACTCGCCCATCCCCAAGGGGGCGAGCTCAGGAGGGAGGCGCCCTCCCGGCTAGCCCCGCCCCAGCAGCAAGGGGCGAGCTCAGGAGGGGGAGCCCTCCCAGCTCACCCCGCCCCAGCCCCAAGGGGGAGATCTCAGGAGGGGGCTCCCTCCCAGCTCGCCCTGCCCCAGCAGCAAGGGGGAGAGCTCAGGAGGGAGGCGCCCTCCCAGCTCGCCCCGGCCCGGACCCAAGGGGGCGAGCTCAGGAGGGGGGCGCCCTCCCAGCTCGCCCCTCCCCAGCCCCAAGGGGGCGAGCTCAGGAGGGGGGCGCCCTCCCAGCTCGCCCCGCCCCAGCCCCAAGGGGGCGAGCTCATGAGGGGGCGCCCTCCCAGCTCGACCCGCCCCTGCAGCAAGGGGGCGAGCTCAGGAGGGGGGAGCCCTCCCAGCTCTCCCCTCCCCAGCAGCAAGGGTCGAGCTCAGGAGGGAGGCGCCCTCCCAGCTCTCCCTACCCCAGCAGCAAGGGGGCGAGCTCAGGAGGTGGGCTCCCTCCCAGCTTTACCCGCACCGGCCCCAAGGGGGCGATCTCAGGATGGGGCGCCCTCCCAGCTCGCCCCACCCCAGTAGCAAGCGGGCGAGCTCAGGAGGGAGGCGCCCTCCAAGCTCTCCCCTCCCCAGCAGCAAGGGGGCGAGCTTGGGAGGGAGGCACCCTCCCAGCTCGCCTCGCCCTGGCCCCAAGGGGGCGAGCTCAGGAGGGGGCGCCCTCCCAGCACGCCCCGCCCCAGCCCCAAGGGGGCGAGCTCAGGAGCGGGGCGCCCTCCCAGCTTGCCCCGCCCCAGCCCAAGGGGGCGAGCTCAGGAGGGAGGCGCCCTCCCAGCTCGCCCTCCCCAGCCACAAGGGGGCGACCTCAGGAGGGGGCGCCCTCCCAGCTCGCCCCTCCCCAACCCCAAGGGGCGAGCTCAGGAGGGAGGCGCCCTCCCAGCTCTCCCCACCCAAGCCCCAAGGGGGCGAGCTCAGGAGGGACGCCCTCCCAGCTCGCCCCGCCCCAGCCCCAAGGGTGCGAGCTCAGGAGGGAGGCAGCCTCCAAGCTCTCCCCGCCCCCACTAGCCTAGCCCTAAAGGGGGGCGAGCGGGGAGGCATCCGACCCCCACTCGCTCCGCCACAAAAGGAGTCGAGTGAATGTTGGTGGGCAAGACCACCCCGGGTGGCGGCTACCCAATAGCCCGGCGAGCACAGAGGCCAGCAATTCGACTCCGCGAGAGCAAGGAAGGAAGGGCATCCAAAGGAAAAGATCCAACCGCCCGAGGTGGAGGCAGGGATCGAACGCACCCTCTCCACCACCTCAGCAAACCATGACAATTGGGGGAGGAAGAAGAAGAGCCAGGAAAGCCGAAAGAAGAGGGAGAAGATGGGAGGTGGTTGAGTTACCCTACTGTGACTTCCACGAGGAGGAGGGTCACGCGACGTCCGCCTGCCCTGAGTTCTTGGAACTGAAGGAGGCAAGGGGTCCAAGGCAGCAACATCAACAACTAGAAGAGGTCGAGGAAGACCAGGCCTGGGAGTAGGAGACCAAGTTTGGTTTCCATACTTAGTTTTTTTCTTTCCCTAAGTCCATGTAATGCGATGTTTCGTTTACATGCCTAGTTTTCTCACATGTATTAGGATGATTAATATAATGAAAGTTTTTCAAAAAATACTTAGCCCCGATGCTGGCCCGCTGACCAGGCTCCCACCTAGTTGGCAGGGCCGGGAACCGCTCGGGGGCAGGATGGAAAATACTTAGCCCCGACGCTGGCCCGCTGATCAGGCTCCCACCTAGCTGGCAGGGTCGGGAACCTCTCAACGGCAGGAAGGAAAATACTCCGCCTCTAGTTGAGCTCGGCTCCTAGAAGGTGTCGACCTTGTATCCGCCTCCAGTTGAGCTCGTCTCCTGCGAGGTGTCGACCTTCTCTCCACTTCTAGTTGAGCTCGGCTCTTAGAAGGTGTCTGTTGGATCGGTCGGCGCCCTTAGAGGGGGGTGAATAAGGGTTTTCAAAAACTTTAGATTTATTTAGAAAAACTTTGGAATAATGCAATATTAAAACAAGAAGAAGTCAAGTAAAACAAAAAGAGAGACAAGCTTTATTAATATTAAATGAGTTTTACAAAACTTGATCTCTATGACGCTAGAGATCAGACGCGAATAATAAAAGCTCTTTTTATTTTCTATCCCGACTCGCTTCCCCACGAACTGGTGGCCCTAGCCTTCTCCTCCCCGGATTCAGCCTCAAGCCGCTCTAGCAAATCCTTCCCCGGATGTGGCCTCGAGCACCCCCTAGACCTAGCCTAGATCTAGTCGCCAACACGAGGCGAATTTCAGCCCTAAGTCCTACCCCAGACCTAGTCGCCAACACGAGGCGAATTCACTACCGTTTACAAAGAAAAAGAGAAATAAAATAGAAGACAGCAATAATAAAAACTCCCTATATGGATCTCTTGGAGAAGTGGACGAAGGCCCGCAGAGTATGATCGTAGTCGATGCGGTCTTTCGTCATGATGATGACGCGTGTTGAAATCTTCTCCACGGATCTCCTTATGGCTTTATGGATTTGTGGGAGTATCTCTCCGAACACTCATCTCTATGATGTGGCACGAGGCTCTGGAATTTGGGATCTCTAGAGGATGATAAAGACGGAGCCAAAGTGTCCATTTTATAGCCTCAGCGCTACCATCGGCGCTAGCGCTACCGCCGGCGCTAGCCCAGATTAAGTAATGTTTTGCGCGGCAGGATCTTCAATCCGCGGCAACATTTTGCTATATGCCTCTTGTGCGCCACTCTACCGCCAGCGCTAGTAGCTACCGCCGGGCGCTAGCTCCTTCTAAAAACACTGCCGGAATTTCGCTAATCAATGCTAGCGCCAGGCGCTATCGCTACCGCCGACGCTAGTGGCCATGTTGGAATTCTGGCCTCAATTTTGGGGACAACCATCCTTGAGTCATGTGGACTTTGATTTCCTTCACACTTAAACACACAAGATCAAATACACATAGGATTTGTTATTCTCAAACCTAGGAGATGCGGAAGACCATTTTCCAACAAACTCCCTCTTTTGATAATAACAAATCCATTAATGATAAATCAAAGCATTAATAAATAAGCATGATGAAACTATACTTGTGTGTGTGTGAGAGTGATGACTTAGGATAATTCTTGATTTTAGCATTTAGAATTGCTCCCCCTAAATACATGCTCCCCCTAAGTGAATTCTCCCCTAATATGTAAGCTATCATCTTAATTGGTCATGGTGGGTTTTTGATAGCGGGTTACATTTATCATGTTAGTTCTCCCCCTTTTGTTATTAGCAAAAGTGGGTAGGGAAACAAAGCACCAAAAAAGTTTGTAAGTAGAAAATAAGGCATGATCGAGCTTTTGAAGTAAATGATAAGGAGTTTTAGAATTGTTTTTCATTTAAATAGATCAGAGTTATAAGCATTACAAAATTTTTCATAGAAGGAAATCAGAGTTTTTAGCATAAAAAAGTAATGATTTTCCCTTTATATAAAAGTTATAAGCATAAAAATAAGGATTTCCAAATAACCAATCTACCCAGAGAATATGTCTACACCCTAGCCCCGTACTAAGTGACGGATCGGCATGAGGAGCTGCAAACATGCCGTAGGTTGGGGTGTTAGTCCCATATGCAAACACTAAACAAAACTCAACCTAGCACTCTTTCCCCCCAGTGCCTCCCAAGGCCTCACTGGAACCCTCCCCGGTTAAGGACAAGACATGACTAAAGATAAGTTTATCTAATGTTTATAACCCTACGCCCCCGCTATGGTGAGATATGAAGTCACGGATAATAGTTTTTTTGAAACATGAAGCTTTTAAATCTAATGGGAAGAATCATAATTGAATTTTTTTGAAATAAAACTTACTTAGCTATATTGAAATTCATGAATGTATCAGAGTTTGAGCATTGCGGAAGATTTCGAAAAGAAACACCATAATACTAAATAAGAGTTTAAGTTTAAAAGGAGATGTTTTTGAGTTTCAAAACTAACTTTATAGAGATAAGAGTTGAAGCATTTTGGAAGAAAGAAACAACATCCTTTTAGCAATGTTTCACTTGTTGGATGAGCGTTTAGCATACACGTTTATATTGAAATAAATCAGAGTTTGTTACTATAAAAATGATATGTGTGTCAGAACAACCAATATAAATTCTACCAAGCAAGTCTACCACTTGTTTTTAAGAAAAAAAATTGAGATTTAAGACTTGATATAAGCATGAAAGTGCAAGGTAAAAGTTATATGGTGATGATGCGGAAGACATGTAGAAATACATGAAACATCTTATTGTAATCAAGAATAATCCATAAAAAGATATATGAGTTTAATTTCAAAAAGAAGATGTTTATGTAAATCATGTTTCAATGAAAATCTTTTATGGTTGACAAAAATAACCAAGCATGAAATAATATTATCACAAAGAGATTACTACAATGTTATTTCAATTCACAATTTCAAGTCATACCAAACATTATAGAAAACATGCTAGGTTATCTAGTGCATTTCATAAGTAAAGAGTAATATAGAATTAGCATTAGGATCCAATACTCATGAGAAGAAGTGTTATGGAAGATAATGATGTGTACATAAGTGTATTTTTGAGTAGTGTAAACAAATGTTTTAATCAAAAATACAAGAAATATGTAAAGTAATAGCACAATAAAACGCAAATAAGATTACTTCCACACACTTTAATGCACAATAAAAAGTACAACTACCAAGGTGCTCTGCACACACAATGCTCATTAAGACTTATCAGGGTGCAAAGTAGTGCTTGGGGGATCACATATTTTATTTTGAATTTTGAGACTAGTGATCCGGTGTACTTAAGAGTAAGTGGTTTTTCTTATTTTTGAAAGAAAGATTTGATTTGCACAAGACACTTTACTATTCTTTCCAAGGTGCTCAACCTCACAATGCTTATTAAGACTTATCAGGAGGTTCAAGTAGTGCTTGGTGGAGTTATGTTTGTCATTTATTTTATAATTTTGTTTTGTACAAAGTTCTCCGAATACACTTGTTTTGCAAATAAATAGAATTTATGAAAAACATAACCACTTTTCTTAATTTTTAAGAGTGCAAAATAAGGAGTGTAGGTAAGATACTTGTGCAATTTTAATCCATTGTACTAATACAAAACATACACAAGTATTCTTAGATTAAACACATATGTAGACAATGCCAAAAAGGGTGAGTGAATAAATATCATTATCAAACATAAAACATTTACTCATACTTAGAGGCATGCTAAGCTTAGTTCTACACAACCTTTAAAATATAATTGATGCACATATTAATAGATATATCAAAGCATGATGAAAACAATGTTCAACGTAGTTTGAAAAGATAAATTGCAACATTGTAGAATTTCTAAATAATAGACTAAATCATGCTTGATTATCACAGGAAAGTCCATACAGTATTTTTGATAGTTTCAGTGTTTTATATTTTTGTATTTTGATTTTAGCAAATACAAGCATATTTTTGTAATTTTTGCTTTTGAAATTTTGTATTTGATTTTTGCATAAAAATAGACTTGTAAACAACAAAAACAAAAACAGGAAAAAACTTATTTTTTGTAATTTGGTTTTTGTAGTTTTATATTTGATTTTTCAAAAAAATAAAGAAAAACAGAAGTGCAAAACTAAGTAGAAAATATAGATTAAAATATTTTTAGAAATTTTTCAAAATTTTAAAATCACAGAAAATTGAACATGGACACTAGCGCGGGAAACAGTGAACGATTTTTTGTGATTTTGAATATTTTAATTTTTTATTTTGATTAAGTTTCCCAATAGCAGTTCCATGCTGAAATATCAGATTTTTAGGAGATGTTTAGATAGTGCAAATTGCATGAAACATTAGCGATTTAGTGTATGACTTGACAACGCATGATGTATATTTTCTTATATTTTCATTTTCATTTTTCTAAGACTCATATTTATCAATATAATGTAAATTGAAACTGATAGGAAATGTAAGCACAAGATATCATGTTTGAATAAGCCAAATGATATATGTTCTAATGATTAATCCATAAACTATGTGTTTGATGGAATTTTAGCATTCTATTATGATTTCAAATCACATAACATCATAAATGTTGTACCTAGCATAGATACACAAGCATAAACCAAAAAGTGATGCTAGGATGATGAGTTTGGATGCGGATTAATCATGCATTTTGTGAAAAATATTTTTCTTCATTATAAGGGCTAACATAATCAACAAAACAAGATCAACACATTTCGCATTTTAATCTTTAGCCTAAGCCCTTTAATAAACCATTTAAATCCATTAAAATATTATCATTAGTCTTGGCAATAATTTCAATTTACAATTCATAATTCAAGACATTTAAGAGGTAATGGATTTAGAAGGTAAAAATAAAAAAGGATAAGTAGATCACTAAACAGAATGATATGACTTTAATTCACTTTTATTGATTCATTTATGAATTATGGTTTATGAAAGTCATATCACAAGATATATAGAGTGATCATATCATGTTAGTTTAAACAAAACAAAAGAAAATAAACAAAACGAAAGTTTAAGCATATCATGAAGTAGAGAAGTGATATTTCATTTTTAGTTGATTTCTACTTCATGCAAATGATGGGATACTAATGAATGAGAGATTTAGGTATCCAAATAGGACCGGGTGTGACGGTTCCTTTGGGTACCCAAATAAATCGTGTTTGCTTTTGGGGAGATAGTGATGAGTGGACCCTTTCTTTTGACATTAGTGCGTTATTCTTAAGAATGGGTCTACATTCATACCTTGGACAAGCATTATTTTTAGTTCTCAAATTTCCATAATCATTTACTTGAATATTTGGATAAAAATGATTTTTGAATTTATAATTTAAAGGAAATTTTGCATTTAATTTTGGGTTGGGAGAAGCATGATTTTGTAAATAATGATGATTTTGATTTTGATTTACAAGTCCTTTATGTTCCTTACTCCCATTATTAAACTTCATTTCGATGTTCATATTCATATTCAACTTGTCTTTAGATATAGTTTGATATTGGGAATTTGTATTTACAATTTTCATAAGCAAGTTGATTTTTGATTTTAATTCATCATTCTTGATTTTTAAACTATGTCTACCTTTATTATAATTGATTGTGCTATTTTTAAGAGTGGTAACAATTGAGTCAATATGTTTTTTGTATTTATCCCTATATTCATCAAATGTTTCATCCATCTCTTTAATTTCTATTTCGTAGTCCTTACACTTAGCACAATCATTCTTTAACGATGAATTTTCTAAGCATAATTTTTCATTATGTTCTTTTATACACATCAATTCTTTTTCAAGTTCTTTGAATTTTTCCTTAATATTATTACAATCAAAACAAGGTTTTATATTTTTGAGTAAAAGACAAGATGGTGTAGGCACATCACAATTTGAATTTGAGTTAACATTAGCTTTTAGTCTCTTATTTTCTAAACGTAAATTTTTATTAGTAATTTTCAATTTTTTGATCTTACGTTTAGCTGTTTTTAATATATTGAAACCAAGGATAGAAGTTATCACACAAGAAGAAGATTTAGTCTTCCTTACAGCGCTATTGGAGGAGGCAGATTGTGAACATGAAATTCCTTCGTCATCTTTTAGTTCTTCCTCCATTATAGATGGATCTATATCTTCTCTTTCTCTTGGTGTATTGTTCTCCTTTTCTATTTCAATATTCTTCATGGCTTCGCTCCGAGAGAGATCTTCTTGAATGATAGTGGATGCCTGGACATTTTTCTCTTCCTGTGTTTGTTCCATACCTGCGAGAGGAAGATCATACATTTCTTCAAGAAATTTCCATACTTTGTATGCACTAGAAAAACAGTATATTAATTTGAAAATTTCATTTGAAAGACCACAAAATAAATAGTGTTTAGCTTTTGAATTTAACTGAAGTTCTTTTTTATTTGATTCATTTGCAGGTCTAGTTATGGCTAAATTCCATACTTCGATATCTAAAGTTTTAATATATTTTTCAATTAAAATTTTCCATCCTTTATAATTTGATCCTTCGAATAAAGGTGGTGCAAGAGATTTTTCTTCTTCTTCAAAATTACCCCCACTGATAGAAGCGAGATCATGAGACGCCATTATTCCCGGTTGTTAAGCCGATTGGAATAAAACCCCTCTGATACCACTTGTTGGATCGGTCGGCGCCCTTAGAGGGGGGGGGGGGGGGGGGTGAATAAGGGTTTTCAAAAACTTTAGATTTATTTAGAAAAACTTTGGAATAGTGCAATATTAAAACAAGAAGAAGTCAAGTAAAACAAAAAGAGAGACAAGCTTTATTAATATTAAATGAGTTTTACAAAACTTGATCTCTATGACGCTAGAGATCGGACGCGAATAATAAAAGCTCTTTTCGTTTTCTATCCCGACTCGCTTCCCCACGAACCGGTGGCCCTAGCCTTCTCCTGCCCGGATTCGGCCTCAAGCCGCTCTAGCTAATCCTTCCCCGGATGTGGCCTCGAGCACCCCCTAGACCTAGCCTAGATCTAGTCGCCAACACGAGGTGAATTTCAGCCCTAAGTCCTACCCCAGACCTAGTCGCCAACACGAGGTGAATTCACTACCGTTTACAAAGAAAAAGAGAAATAAAATAGAAGACAGCAATAATAAAAACTCCCTATATGGATCTCTTGGAGAAGTGGACGAAGGCACGCAGAGTATGATCGTAGTCAATGCGGTCTTTCGTCATGATGATGACGCGTGTTGAAATCTTCTCCACGGATCTCCTTATGGCTTTATGGATTTGTGGGAGTATCTCTCCGAACTCTCCTCTCTATGTTGTGGCACGAGGCTCTGGAATTTGGGATCTCTAGAGGATGATAAAGACGGAGCCAAAGTGTCCATTTTATAGCCTCAGCGCTACCGCCGGTGCTAGCGCTACCGCCGGCGCTAGCGCTACCGCCGGCGCTAGCCCGGATTAAGTAATGTTTTGCGCGGCAGGATCTTCAATCCGCGGCAACATTTTGCTCTATGCATCTTGTGCGCCACGCTACCGCCAGCGCTAGTAGCTACCGCCGGGCACTAGCTCCTTCTAAAAACACTGCCGGAATTTCGCTAATCAACGCTATCGCTACCCGCCGGCGCTAGTGGCCATGTTGGAATTCTGGCCTCAATTTTGGGGACAACCATCCTTGAGTCATGTGGACTTTGATTTCCTGCACACTTAAACACACAAGATCAATTACACATAGGATTTGTTATTCTCAAACCTAGGAGATGCGGAAGACCATGTTCCAACAGTGTCGACCTTCGCTCCACCTCTCATTGAGCTTGTCTCCTAGAAGGTGTCGACCTTCGCTCCACCTCTAGTTGAGCTTGGCTCCTAGAAGGTGTCGACCTTCTCTCCACTTCTAGTTGAGCTAGGCTCCTAGAAGGTGTCGACCTTGTATCCACCTCTAGTTGAGCTTGGCTCCTAGAAGGTGTCGACCTTGTATCCACCTCTAGTTGAGCTTGGCTCCTAGAAAGTGTCGACCTTGTATCCACCTCTAGTTCAGCTTGGCTCCTAGAAGGTGTCGACCTTGTATCCGCCTCTAGTTGAGCTTGGCTCCTAGAATGTGTCGACCTTGTATCCTCCTCCAGTTGAGCTCGTCTCCTGCGAGGTGTTGACCTTCTCTCCACTTCTAGTTGAGCTCGGCTCCTAGAAGGTGTCGACCTTGTATCCACCTCTAGTTGAGCTTGGCTCCTAGAATGTGTCGACCTTGTATCTACCTCTAGTTGAGCTCGGCTCCTAGAAGGTGTCGACCTTCGCTCCACCTCTAGTTGAGCTTGACTCCTAGAATGTGTCGACCTTCGCTCCGCCTCTAGTTGAGCTCGGCTCCTAAAAGGTGTCGACCTTCTCTCCGACACCTAGCTGGCAGGGCCGGGAACCGCTCGGTGGCGGGAATGTCTTAAAGTACTCGGCCCCGAAGCTGGCCCGCTGACCAGGCTCCCACCTAGCTAGCCGGGCTGGGAACAGCTCGGTGGCAGGAATGTCTTAAAGTACTCAGCCCCAAAGCTGGCCCGCTGACCAGACGCTCACCTAGATGGCAGGGCCGGGAACCGCTCGGTGGCAGGAATGTTTTAAAGTACTCGGCCCCGAAGCTGGCCCGCTGACCAGGCTCCCACCTAGCTGGCAGGGTCGGGAACCGCTCGGTGGCAGGAATGTCTTAAATTACTCGGCCCCAAAGCTGGCCCGCTGACCAGACGCTCACCTAGCTGTCAGGGTCGGGAACAGCTCAGTGGCAGGAATGTCTTAAAGTACTCAGCCCCGAAGCTGGCCCGCTGACCAGACGCTCACCTAACTGGCAGGGCCGGGAGCCGCTCGGTGGCAGGGAGTTTCCTAGTAGTTTTTCCCCAAGGTGGCTCCGCTAGTCGGGCTCTCGCTAGCAGGCAGGGTAGGATGACCCCTCAGGGAGTTTAAGTAGTTTTTTCCACCAAGGGGGTAGGGGCTTCGCCTATGGCGCAATTTTCAGCACCACTCACCGAATATGTGGGGTTGGACTTTTCTTTCTGAGCTTGTACCTCGCTCGAAAAGAGCGGAGATTGTGTACAACCCCATATTCACCGAGTGTTTTCCCGGGATCTAGGGGACCTTTAGAACATTGTTTGGTAGCACGGTCCCAGGCAGGAAGAGGTGTAGGGGCGAGGGGGGCGAGCGGTGGAGGCGGAGGCCTCCCGCTCGCCCAGCCCGTGTAGGGGGGCGAGAGGAGGAAGAGCGAGCCCTCCCTCTCACCCCCTCCCCAAGCCCGTGTAGGGGGGAGAGAGGAGGAGGGGCGATCCCTCCCTCTCGCCCCCGCCCCCAGCAGAAGGGGGCGAGAGGAGGAAGTGCGAGCTCTCCCTCTCGCCCCCGCCCCCAGCAAGGGGGAGACCTCAGGAGGGAGGCGCCCTCCCAGCTCGCCCCGCCCTAGTAGGGGGTCGAGACCAGCATGGGGCAAACCTTAGGTCTCGCCCCGCCCAAGCAGGAGGGCGAGGGGAGGAGGCCTCCGGCCCCCCCCTCGCCCCCGCCCCAGCAGGGGGGCGAGACAAGTAGGGGACAGACCCTGGGTCTCGCCTCGCCCAAGCAGGGGGCGAGGGGAGGAGGCCTTCGGCCCCCCTCGCCCCCGCCCCAGGAGGGGGGCGAGACAAGCAGGGGACAGACCCTGGGTCTCGCCCCGCCCAAGCAGGGGGCGAGGGGAGGAGGCCTTCGCCCCCCCCCCCCCCCCCCCCCCCCCCTCGGCCCCGCCCCAGCAGGGGGGCGAGCCCAGCAGGGGGCAGACCCTGGGTCTCGCCCCGCCCATGCAGGGGAGCTAGGGGAGGAGGCCTCCCCTCCCCCCTCGCCCCCGCCACAGCAGGGGGCGAGACTAGCAGGGGCAGACCCTGGGTCTCGCCCCGCCCAAGCAGGGGGGCGAGGGGAGGAGGCCTCCCCCCCCCCCCCCCCCCCACCATGCCCCCGCCCCAGCAGGGGGGCGAGACCAGCAGGGTGCAGACCCCTGGGTCTCGCCCCACCCCGGTTAGGGGGCTCGCCCAGCCCCCGCAGGGTGCCCTCTCTCGTCCAGTTCTGGGGGAGGGGTCGGTCTGCATTTAGCACTTCAGAACAGCGGGATTTGGCTATTCGCAGGCCAAATCCGGGGGTATTTTCGTAATCAGGTAGGCCAGAATCAGGCTATTAGCAGACCAAGTCCAGAAATCTATAAATATGACCATGGGGCACCATTTGGAGGCAGCTTGCTCTCTTTCTCTCTCTCTCTCTCTCTCTCTCTCTCTCTCTCTCTCTCTCTCTCTCTCTCTCTCTCTCTTAGCCTCTCTCTCCCCAAATCTCTCTAATGGGTGAGGAGAGCCTCCAAAGGTGCCCAAGCCCGGCATTGGCTTTGGAGGGGAAGCGCTCTAAAGATCTACCGGGTATGTGGTGGGACCTCCTCGCTGAGCCCTTGGTCCAGTTCATAGTTCCAAAGCCTTCAACCTAGATCTTTCCCTTGGGGGGAGTAAGAGTTGGTCACCCCTCAACCTGTTGAGGGCCCCGAACTCCTCGAGAGACCGAGAAATCGGTTTCAACAGTGACCAAGACGCCTATGCCAAAATTCTAATTCCTCATTTTTTGAAATAAAGCATTTTAAAGAAGAATGTGAAAGATCATTGAAGACAATCATATAAACATTATGCATTCTAGGTGCGGTGAGTACGATTTTATTTATTTTATAATTTAAGATTTTGCAAAGATTTGTAGAATTTTCAAATAATACATTTAAACCTTTATCACATAATTGACTAATTGAAATTAAATTGTGTTTCAAACCTTATACAAACAATACATTAAAAATTGAAAACAATTCGTTACCATTGTGTCGATGCCCATGATCCTTCCTTTTTCGCTATCTCCAAAAGTCACCATTCGTCCTTTCTTCCACACAAGGCTAAGGAACTTTGCTTTGTTGTTTGTCATGT
Organism: Dactylorhiza incarnata; assembly: GCA_033032865.1. Taxonomy (NCBI): domain Eukaryota; kingdom Viridiplantae; phylum Streptophyta; class Magnoliopsida; order Asparagales; family Orchidaceae; genus Dactylorhiza; species Dactylorhiza incarnata. The sequence goes on along the minus strand of JAWHQI010000039.1, from coordinate 2,981,171 downwards.
GTTTGGAGCAACCTGAGTCCAAATACCACACGTTTTCTTTGTCCTTAGCCTACCAACATACCTAAAAGGCAGATGAGAGTAAAGATCTGGATACCCAAGAGGTTCCTCCCATAGAATAGGTGGAAACCCTAGGCACACAGATTTGTTTTAAAGAACTTTGTCCCTTCTTCCTACATGAGTTCGTCGTGTGTCCAAATACATGACATTTGGCACTTGAAATAAAAGGGGTTGCGACCTTTTTTGGATTTCTGTGTGAACTCTTGCTGGAAGAATTGGTAACATGAGTAAATTGATTTAATTTTTATTAACAAAATATTGATTTCTGGATTTACTGCTAACGTCGGCGTTAAGAGTTAACACTGGGCGATAGCTCCCAAAAACATAACCAAGCTTATATTTTACACTACCATGGCATTGGTTGGCCAAGATCATGTCAAGTGACCTTTGGCCAACTCCAAATTTTTTAATGGCCATGTTTAAATCATTAATTCGGGCTTTAAGTGTGGTGTTTTCCATTACTAACATAACACATCAATTTGCAAAGGTTTTGTTTCCCTCTTCTATTTGAGAAAGTGAAGATTTATGAGATCTTTCCAAGTCCCACTTTTCCTTAGTAAGAGATTCGATAGTGGAATGGGACTTAGCAAGAGCTCCTTCAAGTTCTTTCACCATTGCCAAAGAGTGTTTGCACTCTTGGCAAGTCATCTTCTCTTTCCCTAATAGCTTAATTTCTTTAGTTAATTCTATATTATCTTATAATAAAAGTTTATTTTTAGATTTCAAGAGATCAACATCTTTTAAACTTTTATCAAATATTTGCAAGTTTGTAAATATTCGCTAGCTATATAACTCATCATACGAGGGAGGAGTTACCTCAGTGATGCTTTGGATACTGCATTCGTCATAGTATGGCGTGTTCCTCTTACCCATAAGGCACATGTGTCCCTCTTCTTCATTACTATAGGATGAGCACTTGATTCCTCGGAGGAGGAGTCATCCCATGTAGTCGCCTACCTTCTTTTCACCTTTCCCATGTGCCAATTTTCTTTTTACTCTTTCAGATATTTCAGCACTAGCTCTGGATTTGTCCGATCTTTCTACAATGATAACACTCTGGTGGTGGCCGTTCTTCATTGTCGTCATCACTACCTTTTCCTTCCTTCGATGAAGATCCCTTTTTGATGAAGTATTTCCGGAAAGTGTTTCTCTTTTTCAGATTCTTCATGAATCTTTTGAACTTTTCACAAAAAGGTTCTCCTCATCCTTTTCATCAACATCAACACCACTATCAGCCTCCTTCTTTGATTTCAATGCCAAGGCCTTCTTCTTTGGCTCCATATTGTACTCTTGTTATTGAATTTTTAGTTGAATCTCATGGGTTTTGAGATTCCTAATGAGGCTCTCAATTTGTAGTTTCTTTAGATCGTGCGACTCTGAGATGGCCGTCACCTTTGGATTGAACTTTGGGGGGAGAGACCTAGGAATTTTTCTCACCAAGTCGCCGTTGGAGAACATCTTTTCAAGCACTTTTGAGTTGTTGACGATCTTGGTGAACCTTGTGTACATTGAATCTATATCTTCATCCGCCTCCATCCGGAATTTCTTGTATTCAGATTCTAGTTGGAAGAGCTTTGAATCCTTGACCTGCGAAGTACCTTCATTAGTAATTTCTAATAAATTCAATATATCATAAGCAGTTTCGCAAGCACAAGTTCGACTAAATTCGTTTTATCAAAAACACAAAATAAAACATTCATAGATTTAACGTTATTCTTATATCTCAACTTATCGTTATCATCTCATTTATCTTTTGGTTTTTTCATAATAACTTCTTCAACAATAATCGTTGGTGGTGAGTAGCATTCTTCCACCATACCACAAACATCATTATCTAAGGCAATTCAAAAACAACGCATTCTAGTTTTCCAATAATCATAATCAGTATCGGTAAATATAGGTGGTCTACTAATCCCTTGACCCTCATGAAAAGCATGATTACGGTGCGCCATTATTCCCGATTGTGAAAACGTTTTGGAATAACCTTCCTCTGATACCAAGTGTTGGATCTTATGACGCCCTTAGAGGGAGTGAATAAGGGGTTACAAATTTTAAATAAAATGAGTGTTTTTTGAGTTAATTGAAGAAAAGGAAACTTTTTGGATTCTGTTGCTAACGTCGGTGTTAGTGTTATCGCTGGGCATTGCCTCTATAGAAAATAAACTCCTAAAAATGAGCCGAAGTGATTTTTCTTACAAAAAAATTAATGAAATAAAATCCCAGAAAACCAAAGAGGATGAATACAATAATTATATTTCAAAAGATAATTACAAAGATAATAATTTCAATAACGCTTGAAATAAAGGCGGCAAGGAAAAAAACACTTTTGTTTCATCACCGGTCCTTCACCCAAGGATCGACTGGCTATAGCCTATCTTACCCAAGATGCGGCCTCTAGCCTCCCCATAGCTCAACACCTAAACCTAGTCGCCAAACACACGGCGGAAAATTCCCCCTAAACCACACAAGGCCTAGTCGCCAACAATCGCGACGAATTCACTATTATAATAAAAAGGAAAAAAGGAAGAATACAATATAAAACTTGAAATAAAAACTTCCTATGTTGCTTTCTTCTTGCAAGACGATCATTATAGGTATCCCCCTGACCTGACCTGACTGACCAGCTCTGCTTGTGGGAAAAACTTCCACCATGGCATAAGTTTGTGATCAAATATACAGTTTGGATATTCAAACTAATTATTAGGTAATTGTACCACCTGTAATTCGTCGAGATCAGAAAGGCCTAAGGAGATGTCTATTCGTAGACCTCGCTAAGCGAGCATGGGGCGAGTTCGAGCAAGGGGCGAGCTTGGGCGAGCAAGGGGCGAGCAAGTGGCGAGCTGGGGCAAGCAGAGGCGAGTATGGTCAGGTAACTACCCCCCCCCCCCCCCCGGATTTGTCTATAAATAGACCCCCAAGAAAGAGGACTTTTGTGTTGGATCTGTAGGCGCCCTTAGAGGGGGGTGAATAAGGGTTTTAAAATTTTCGAGATTATGAGAGAAAATAGTTCTGTGCTGCTACCGCCAGCGGTAGTGTTACCTCTCGGCGTTAGCGACAGCGAAAATACTTTTACGTTAGAACAATGAAAATCACTGAGTACGAATCATAGATGAAGAAACAAACATATTTTCATTAAATAATTAAGATTACAAAATCTTTTCCCAATGACGCTTGGAAAGAGGCGACGAATGAAAATCACTTTTTGTTTTCTATACCGACCCTTCTCCCAAGGACCGGTTGGCTTTCGCATATCTCTCCCCAGATAAGGCCACAAGCCGCTCTAGCCAATCTATCCCCAGAAAGGCCTCGAGCACTCCCTAGATCTACTCCCTAGACCTAGTCGCCAACACAAGGCGAATTACTCCCTAAGTCCTACCCAGACCTAGTCGCCAACACGAGGCGAATTAACGAACCAATTACAAAGATAAAGTAAAAATACAAATACAAAAAGATAAATATGAAATTCCCTCAAAAGAAGAACTTGATGTTGATGTAGATGAGATCGTATCGCTCTTCAAGTTCTTTGCGTTCACGAACGTTTACGGAGTTCTTCGGGCTGCTTGGAGAAGGCTCTCACGAGTGCTCTGAATATATGCCTTCAATTCCTTTTCAATCAGCAAGCAACAATGGGGGAAGCATCCCTCTTTAAATAGAATCGTCGGCTACCGCCTGCGCAAGTACTACCGCCCCGCGGTAGACACACGACACGCACACGGATCGTGGCAGTTAAGGCAACTTATGAGCGCAAACGGTTGGACAAGCTTAGCGCGCCGCGTTAACCCTAACGCTCCGCGATAGCGAGATTTCCTTCCTTCAGCCAACATCTCCTTCCATATTTGCCCCTCAATCAACTGCAGACGAGAGGTTTCCAAAAGCTACCGCCGGGCGGTAGACATACCGCACCGCGGTAAAGCATGTAGTTCTTCGAACCCAACTTCGTCGACCAGGCTTCTTAATTTGTCGATCTCCAATTCGTCGAATGGTCACTACCGCCAACGGTAGTGCTAACGCTCCGCGGTAAAGCATGCATTTCATCGAGTGCTTCGGTAGAGCAAGCAATTCGTCGAACACCAGTTCGTCGAATGCCAGTTCATCGAACGCTGATTTCATTTCGTCGAACGCCAGTTCTGTTCTCAGCGGTTTCCTTCTCAGCGGTTTCTGATTCGTCGGACCGCTAGCGCCAGTGGTAGAGTTACCGCTCCGCGGTATCAACAAAGAATCATCCTGATTGATGCTTCGACGTCTTTCTTTTTCACACTCCTTTGGAGATTGAATGTTGAAGATCCTGCACACTATAAACACAATGCAAGTCTGATCAAATACAATAGGATTTGTTATTGTCAAACCAAGAGATGCGGAAAGCATGTTCCAACAAACTCCCCCTTTAAATAATAACAAATCCCCTTAGAAAGAAATAATTCAAAAGATAGGAATTATGTTTATTAACAAGGATAAGCATGAATTTTAAGACTTGTGCATATGCTCCCCCTAAATGAATGCTCCCCCTAAGTAAATTCTCCCCCTAAATAAATTCTCCCCCTACAACGAAAAACTTCCTATAAACTTCACTCCTCTAAACATGTTAATTTCTTTCAAATTTATTCTCCCCCTTTTGGTATTATCAATAGAGGGTGGAGAGGAAGTCTAACATTAATGTGTGCAATATCTGTGTAGAGAGGGAATGATCATGATAAAGAAACTACTTGTTGGGGAAAAAACGTATTCATGATCGAGCGTACAAGTAGTAAAGAGGTGGAAAGCATGAAGAAATATATTTTTGAAGAGAACATCTATATAAGAATGGTGAAGCATAGTAGAAGATTAAGAGTTTTAGGGATAACAAAATTAGATGTTGTAGCAATTTAAGTTCACAAAGAATTTTGCTTTATAAAAGTTTTAAGCAAAAAAAAGATAATGATTTCCAAGTAACCAATCTACCCAGACAATATGTCTACACCCTAGCCCCGTACTAAGTGACGGATGAGCATGAGGAGCTGCGTACATGTCATAGGTTGGGGTGTTAGTCCCATATGCAAACACTAGACAATTAGTCCCATATGCAAACACTAGACAAGACTCACCCTAGCACTCTTTCCCCCCAGTGCCTCGCAAGGCCCCACTGGAACCCTCCCCGGTTAAGTACAAGACATGACTTAGAGGTCAGGTAATCTAATGTCTACAACTCTATGCCCCCGCTATGGTGAGATATGAAGTCATGGATAATAATTATTGGAAACATTTAAGCGTTTTAAGCCTAATGATAGGTACATAGCCTATGGATTTATATTTTTATTTAAATTTTTTAAACAAACAACTCATATAGCTATTTTGAAATCCATTAATGAATCAGAGTTATTGCGGAAGAAATAACATTTTGGAATAAAGAATACATCCTTTTAGAAAAAAAATGATTCGAAATTCACTAATAAGAGGATGTTTTTAGCATAAAAATTTTCATTGAAATAGATCAGAGTTTTTAGCATGAAAGTGATATATGTGTTAGAATAACCAATATAAATTTTACCAAGCAAGTCTACCATTTGTTGAAAAAGGAATTTTGATATTTAAGACTTGATATAGCATGAAAGCACAAGGTAAAAAATATATGGTGATGATGCGGAAGACTTATAGAAATATAAGAAAACTTCTTTTTATAATCATGATTATTCATAAGAAGAAATATGAGTTAAATTCCAAAGATGAAGATGTTTTTTGTAAATCATTTTGCAATTAAAATCTTTAATTTTGACAATAAAGTAACCAAGCTTGAAATAATGTTTTAAAAAAAATTACTGCAACGTTATATTAATTCACAAATTCAACACATACAAAACATTGTAGAGAGCATGCTAGGTTATCTAGTACATTTCATAAATACAGAGTAGTATAGAATTAGCATTAGGATCCAATGCTCATGAGAAGAAGTGTTATGGAAGATAATGATGTGCACATAGGTGTATTTTGAATAAAGTAACAAATGTTTTAATCAAAAATACAAGAGATATGTAAAGTAAAGAGCACAATAAAACACAAATAATTTTACTTCCACAAACTTCAATGCACACAAAAAAGTACAACTACCAAGGTGCTTTGCACACACAATGCTCATCAAGACTTATCAGGGTGCAAAGTAGTGTTTGGTGGATCACATATTTTATTTTATTTTTTGCAATATTGATACTAGTGATCCAGCGTACTTTAGAGTAAGTGGTTAATTTTTTGAAAGAAAGATAAGGTTTGCACAAGATACTTTACTATTCTTTCCAAGGTGCTCAACCTCAAAACGCTTATTAAGACTTATCAGGAGGTTCAAGTAGTTCTTGGTGGAGTTATCTTTGTCACTTTATTTTATAATTTTTGTTTTGTACAAAGTTCTCTGAATACACTTGTTTTGCAAACCAATATAACTTATGAAAACATAACCACTTTTCTTAACTTTTAAAAGTGCAAATAAAGGTAGTGTAGGTAAGATACTTGTGCAATTTTAATTCATTGTACTATTACAAAACATACACAAGCATTCTTAGTTTAAACACATATGTAGATAATGCCAAAATAAGTGAGTGAATAAATATCATTATCAAACATAAAACATTTACTCATACTCAGAGGCATGCTAAGCTTGGTTTTACACAACTTTTACAATATAATTCATGCACATGTGTTTAGAAGTATCAAAGCATGATAAATACAATGTTCAATGTAGTTTAAAAATATGAATCACAACATTGTAGAAGCTCTTAAGTGATAGAAGAAATCATGGTTGATATTTACAATAAAGTCCATACAGTATTTTTGATATATTTTTTTAAAAATAATTTTAATTTAAAGTTTGAACTCGTATAATTTGATCTTGGACTTCCTGAGGTCTACCCTGTGAGAGGTTCGCCCGGTACAAGGTGATGTGATGGGATGATAGCCCAAATCTCCCTTTCGCAAGATACATGTAAATAGAAAAGTTAAGTTCAAAATAATAATTTTTGTTACTTGTTTTTATTTTATATTTTTGTATATGAATTTTGCATATAGAAATAGAAATCAGACAAATAACCAAAGAATGGAAGTAAGAAAAAAATATTTTTGTAATTTAACTTTTGTAATTTTGTATTTTAATTTTTCAAAAAACATTTATAGTCAGAAATGCAAAAATGAGTAGTACATATAAAATAATATATCTTTAGTGACTTTTCAGAATTTTAAAATTACAGAAAATCGGATACTTGGGATAGCGTCGCCGTTAGGTACTAGCGCCTGCGATAGCTCACAGAGAGTGCTTATTTTAATCATATAGCCTAGATTTTTTTCGATTTTGCTTCCGATTTTTCTTAATTATGATTGTGCAATGTAAGGCCTGTCTAATGAAGTGAGGAGACGAGATAAAATCGCAAAAAGTTGCGGAAGTTAAAATTTTAGTACATGGGTTTCATATTCATTAAAGCTCCATATTCATTAAACCTTAATACTTGAGTTTTGCACAACAAATGCATGAGTGAAATATCATAAATAAGTGAAATAATATTCATGCAATTTTTCAATTCTGGTTTGACATGATTATGATTAAACATACTAGGGGTAATCAAAAATGACGCAAATATATTAAATACCTAAGCAAAACTTGCGCATTTTATAAATTTAGCCTAATACCCCTAAAGTACCTTTTAAATCCATTTCGACAATTATTTCATTAGTCTTAATAATACATAACAAATTTAGGATTTAATTTATATGACTTTTCATAGGAAATGGATCTAGAAGAATAAACATAAAAAGGATAAGTAGAACACTTGAAAAATGATATGACTTTTTATTCAACTTTATTCAATTTGATTTATTAATGAATTTTGGTTTAATATGTGGAAGTCATATCACAAGTTATATAAATTGATCATATCATGATGGTTCAACAAAAAGGAAAATAAACAAACAAAAAGTAGGTTAGGCATATCATGAAGTAGAATAATGATATTTCATATTTAGTTGATTTCTTCTTCATGCAAATGATTGGATACTAATGAATGAGAGATTTAGGTATCCAAATAGGACCGGGAGTGGTGGTTCCTTTGGGTACCCAAATATAATGTGTTTGCTTTTGGGGAGATGGTGATGAATGGATCCTTTCATTTAATGTTTCATTTTTAATTTTGGATCTCTATTCAACCCTTGGTTTAATGTTGTTCTTGTACATCAAATTTCCATTGTGATTATCTTTCCTTTGAAAATTATAGTTGAAATTATCATTTATAGGAAATTTGTGTAATTTCAATTTCAAGTTGGGAGAAACATGATTTTGTAAATAATGATGATTTGGTTTTTGATTTACAAAAACTTTTTGTTTCTTATTCCCATTATTAGGTTTAGTTAAGATATTTATATTTTGTTGGAACAACCCTATTTCTGATTTGGGCAAGGATCACTATCTGTTGATTAGGACTAAGTTGACCCCAATGTATAGTCTTAAGGGTCATAATTTTAGGCTGATAGAGCTAAGGAAAAGATAAGTTTTATACGTTCGACGAACTCTTTTCTGAGGTCGACGAAATGCTCTCAGTGGTCGAAGAAAGCCCATCTCAGCGGTCGACGAACCCGTCTCAGCGGTCGAAGATTTTGTCAAGTTGTAGCGCTCGAAGAATTATATTCTGCGCACGACGAAAGTGTTTCAGATCGACTAAAATCTTTTCTTCTAGCCAGATTAAGATTTCTATGCTCATTTCGACTAACTTTATTCTGTGATCGATGAACTCCAGTCTGTGTTCGACGAATCTTTATCAGAAGTTCAGGTCGACGAAATCAACCTTCAGATCGACTAACTCAGTCTGTGTTCGACTAATTATTCTCAGATCTGATAGATCGACTAATTCAAGTCGAGATCGACGAACTCCAGTTTGCGTTCGATGAATTTTTTATCAGAAGTTCAGATCGAAGAATCCTTCCTTCAGATCGATGAAAATTATCTTGAGATCGATGAACTTCATTTTGTGTTCGACGAAATTTGTTCTAAAGATTATTTATCTCAGCCAGATCATTTATCAGTTCTCTGAACTCAGATCGACGACCCTAACGGAACTATTCAATATCTTTGGACGTATTCAGTCAGATGACGAGTCCCAAATATATACACATTTATGGACTCATCTGGGCCAATTTTCTATTCTATGCACTACACTTTAGCCTTGTTTTAGCTTATATTTGTTATTCCTTGCTATGTGCACTTCTAGGCCCGTTTTTGGTGTTGTTTCTTGTTATTCATCTCTAGTAGTTTTCATGCATCGTTAAGTGCCACTTTCAGTGGCAGGATTCATGGTTATGCTGGAACAGGAGTCGTGCAGGTGTTCCCGGTACAAATCTGTACAGGAACACTGCGCACGATCACTGGTTCTATCGCGCACGACCACTGGTCATGCGGCACTGATCGTGCGCACTTAACGCCCATTTTATGAGTTCTGTTTGGCTTATCGCACGACCACTTACGATAGCGCGCACGACCACTAGTCGTGCGCTACTGGTCGTGCGAACATTGTATTTTATAATTTTCTTCCCTTGCAGGCTCCGTCCAGTTAGGCGCACGATCACAGGATTCTAGTGCGCACGACCACTGGTCGTGCGCCAACGACCGTGCGCACTGTTTATTCCAGCGCCTATAAATTCTCCTGCTCGCGAATTAGGGCAGATCCTCCATCGTTTTCACGCCCAGCTCCGCCGTTCCGCTCCGATTTCGCCCCTCCACTGCCGCCCACCATATGGAGGTGCTCCGGGCTTGTTCTTCATGCCAATCTTGAGCCGGAGCTTCCTCTCGGCCTCCTCCTTCATCCTAGCGCTCCAAGGGAAGACCTAGCCGCCATCACCATCAAGCAAGATGAAGTTTGCAACCTCTACCGGATCGTGACACGAAGAAGACGGGCTCATTGGAGAGTAGTGACAGCTCTCTCTACCCCGGACGTAGTTGCGGACCGAGCTTGGACGCGGATTGACAACCCAGCGATTCCAACCGTGAATCTACAATGAGACTTCGAATTCGGTCGATTTCTTGCCTTATTCTTCTCTTATTGATGTGTGTATGTAGTTAGATCTATGTATTAAGATGAAGTTGCACTTAAACTAGTTTATATTTATATATATTTCATGTCTATGTGAAATGTTTGTTGTTTGAGTTGCTTGAGGTGCGCCCCATTCCATCCTCCATCCCGCCGTCACGTTCGTCGTTGCACTAGCAACTGCTAGTGGCGTGCTTGTCGAAGAGGTGCTTACGACCCTCATTCCGCTAGCCTACTCGCCCATCCGCCTACCGAAGCGTGGCATCGCGGCCCGTGTAATCCATCCCGCCTAACGAAGCAGCGCGCTCAAGGCCTGCATAGTTCGACTCTGCTTGCCTACTCGTCCATCCGCCCTTGCGACGCAGCGCGCTCAAGGCCTGCCTAGTCTCCATCCCGCCAAGCGAAGCATTGCATAGCGGCATTGCATAGGAGTAGTTGTAGTTGTTTTACTTTATTTTTCACAATCCAAAACACCCGTTTCCGCATCCATCCGCTCGAAAGGACTTCAATCTCAAGTCCTTCCTCGATAATAAACTCCACCTTACTGTGTTCCTTTGAGATCGATACTTGGGGATTCATTCCCATTTTATATTACTTGAACGATCGGTACACTGCCGTTTCGTGCCGCAGTCGAGCTACCGCCTATAGCGGTGTGCGAGATTTGCGCCATCAAGTTTTTGGCGCCGTTGCCGGGGAACACAGTCGTGTGAGTTTTCTGGAGAGGGAGAACCTGAGAGAGAAGCCCTTCCATTTGTAAATTGCATTTCTTTGTTTTATTTCTTTTTATTCCATTTTCCTGTTTTAATTAGGTTGTTGTAGTAATTTTTGTTAGGTGTAGTATTTGGCACAATAGCATTTTTATTTTTGAATCGTTTTATCTTCGCACTATGTGGGCACATCTTAATTTCCGTTGCCGGTGGTGTGGAGCTACCTCCCACTCTAGTGATGAATGCCCTACGGAGAATAGTAGGCATAATTCTTATAGCCCAGCATATGGAGCACCGACTTCGTCTGGTACTCCATATGGTGCGCGTAAGTCTTATGGCTACTCTGCTGAGCCTTTACCATCTTACTTCTTTTCGGCTTCAGCACCCGCTGTGCCAAAGAAGCCTGCTAGGCAGTGCCAGTTTTGTCGGAGCACTGATCATGTCTTGAAGGACTGTGCCGAGTATCTTCGCCAATTGGAAGAGGATGACGAGCCGGATATCCGGATCATCCCGAATCCTAACTCTGGCGGCACACCTTCAACATCCGGTTTTGTGTCTTTGCCACCTTCACATCTTGAAGGGTATGGCGTTGACACAGTCACCAGATGTGCGGCTGATCTATGCACCGACATTGCTGAGCCTATTCTCCATGTGCATCCACCACCTCTAGTGGATTCGATTCTTTGTGAGGAATCGGTGCTCGACTTTTATCCGAGCACTAATCCTCCCCCTGTCGTGCATGCTATACTCGTCTCCGACGACATTGTCGATGATGTGTCACAAGAGGAGGCTGTTGATCTTAGTGTTGTGCCTATTCCCATGGAGGAGGACAACCTTCTAGGTGAAGAGGAGTTTTCTTCAGCACCGGTGGAGGAAGTCCAAATCTCTAGTTTGGCCACTGTTGATCCCACCGAATCTTGTAGCATTGATGACAATGCAAACATTATTTTACTTCCCCAACCTGATGGGAGTAAGACCGGGATCACTCCCCCGATTGATGTTTATTTTTGTTCTTCGTCTTCTTTATTTCTTGATCCCCTTCCTTCATCTGAGTCTGTGCAGGTTGAGTCCTTACAGGTACCCCAGGAGGACTTGGAGCATTCTGCTCATGTCAATGATGAGAGCATCCTCTTATGTGAGGAGGTTGATCCCCCCTCCGTAGAGGAAGCTCCACTCATTGCCTTCTCCTCCTGCGGACCTGCAGTGGACGATACCTTGCTGGGCAAGGATAGTATTGGTGAGATGAGTGAGGACCAGGCCTCCTCCTCTTCTTACTTTCTTTTCCCTCTACCTGTGAGGAGCAGGTATTTATATTCGGGTAGAGGCGTGACTGTTCTTTCTCCGTATCGGTACCCGCTACCGACACGCATATTAGAACAGTTACCTGTTCATTTTCTCTTTCATACGCCCATTAGTTAGAATTGTTATGTTTTTAAATAAGTCGTGCTGGGATGACAATAACCCCAGTAGTTATCTTAATTTTTCTTGCATTTTCATTTCTTTTCTAATTTTATCTAGTAATTGCACTTTATTTCAGTTTTCTATTTTCTTTTGTTTTTGCGGAGCTGACCCCTGCAGGTATCCTTCTTCTGGATGGCGGATGTTGTAGCTTCATTTTAGCTTACACGCCAATCTTCTGGTGTGCTCATTTCTGAGCACTGGGTACTCTCTTTCCCTAGCTTTTTTTTATTTTCATGTCATATATTCTGCGGATTGTTTAGTTTAAGTTTGGGGGAGAGTAGTTTGTTTACTCGCTCACGTGCACTATTGCACTGCATACTAGAAGATTTCATTTAAAATGTTTTGTTTATTTTTATTGCACACCACAGCACCCACTTGAGCGCGTACTTGTCTGTATGCGTGCTCTGTTGTGAATTTAATTCTTCAGCTTATTTGGGAAAGTCTAGGTGATGGCTTAGGACTATGTAGCAGAGTAAAATGTTGACTCCAGTAGTGCTCCTAGTCGAGTGCTCGGTTGCATAGAAATTTGTGTAGATTAGATTTCTCTTTATACTATGGTTTTATATTTTTCTCTATTAGTGTAAATGTTGTTTACTCTACTCAAATGGTGAATCCGGTGGAATCAAACGGTAGCGTAGGGATGTGTGTAAACGATCGCTAGACTCGTATTGCTTGAGTCGGGAGAAAGGAGAATCTTTCTCGGTGGCTAGAACTTGCCCCAAGCGATTCTTGAAGCATTGGCATAGGATAGTTCTAGTGCGTGAGAATGACGTAGGCCACTATTTTGGCCCGGTTGAACCTTTTATTTCATGCCTATCGTCTACCCTTGCTAGCCCCTTTGTGCCTACCCTTTTCTTGATTCAGCTCCACAATTATCTCACCAAAGCCTAAAAGCCTAACCTAGTCGCACACCCAAATCTGAGCTTTAGTTGTAGTTTCATTTACATTTTGGGGGGTGTTGATTGTGGTGTTTATTATGTGAATCTGTGGATGTGCTCATTTGAAAATTTTGCTGAAAGAAAAAAGAGACAAGAAAAAGAAAGATAGAAAGAAAAATGAGAAAAAAAAAAGAGAAGAAAGGAAAATGAGTTTTATTGAAAAATCATGTAGAAAAATTATGTATTGGGAGTAGGCGGTGCACACACCTATGTTGCAAAAGTCCAAGTCTGGGGGTGTGGTGCACTTGCATTCGATTTTGGTGCGCGGGTAGTTGTATTAAAGCTCATTTGGGTTATGTGTTTTCAGCCATTTTGTTTATCATTTTTTACCTCACCGTAACCCAAGCCTCAATTAAAACCTAAAAGTCCTACCGACTCACGCGATGGACCAATCTAGTGTCGTGGAGAGAATGTGACCGGGCGAGCCTATGGTCACTGACACCGATGGATTTCGGTGGAGTTTGTCCGGCACCCCAATCTTGAGCAATGCTCATCTCAGCGCTTAGTTTACTTTCTCCGTATTCATGACCGGATGATTCACCGTAGCTCACCATTTTGAGTAGCTGTAATATGCTTTTACTCTTTTAGAAATATATAAACTGTTTATATAATCAGAAATCTTCTCTACTATTTTTCTTATGCACGTGAGCATGCGACTTCGCATGGTATTCTGTATTGTAATTTTAAGCCATCTACTTTTCTTTCCCCGTTCGCTTAGAATTTGTTTGCTCGGGATGCGCAAATAGGTAAGTCTGGGGGTGTGATGAGTCCCAAATATATACACATTTATGGACTCATCTGGGCCGATTTTCTAGTCTATGCACTACACTTTAGCCTTGTTTTAGCTTATATTTGTTATTCCTTGCTATGTGCACATCTAGGCCCGTTTTTTGTGTTGTTTCTTGTTATTCATCTCTAGTAGTTTTCATGCATCGTTAAGTGCCACTTTCAGTGGCAGGATTCGTGGTTATGCTGGAACGGGAGTCGTGCAGGTGTTCCCGGTACAAATCTGTACAGGAACACTGCGCACGATCACTGGTTCTATCGCGCACGACCACTGGTCGTGCGGCACTGATCGTGCGCACTTAACGCCCATTTTATGAGTTCTGTTTGGCTTATCGCACGACCACTTACGATAGCGCGCACGACCACTAGTCGTGCGCTACTGGTCGTGCGAACATTGTATTTTATAATTTTCTTCCCTTGCAGGCTCCGTCCAGTCAGGCGCACGATCACAGGATTCTAGTGCGCACGACCACTGGTCGTGCGCCAACGACCGTGCGCACTGTTTATTCCAGCGCCTATAAATTCTCCTGCTCGCAAATTAGGGCAGATCCTCCGCCGTTTTCACGCCCAGCTCCGCCGTTCCGCTCCGATTTCGCCCCTCCACTGCCGCCCACCATATGGAGGTGCTCCGGGCTTGTTCTTCACGCCAATCTTGAGGCGGAGCTTCCTCTCGGCCTCCTCCTTCATCCTAGCGCTCCAAGGGAAGACCTGGCCGCCATCACCATCAAGCAAGAGGAAGTTTGCAAGCTCTACCGGATCGTGACACGAAGAAGACGGGCTCATTGGAGAGTAGTGACAGCTCTCTCTACCACGGGCGTAGTTGCGGACCGAGCATGGACGCGGATTGACAACCCGACGATTCCAACCGTGAATCTACAACGAGACTTCGGATTCGGTCGATTTCTTGCCTTATTCTTCTCTTATTGATGTGTGTATGTAGTTATATCTATGTATTAAGATGAAGTTGCACTTAAACTAGTTTATATTTCAATATATTTCATGTCTATGTGAAATGTTTGTTGTTTGAGTTGCTTGAGGTGCGCCCCATTCCATCCTCCATCCCGCCGTCACGTTCATCGCCGCACTAGCAACTGCTAGTGGCGTGCTTGTCGAAGAGGTGCTTACGACCCTCATTCCGCTAGCCTACTCGCCCATCCGCCTACCGAAACGTGGCATCGCGGCCCTTGTAATCCATCCCGCCTAACGAAGCAGCGTGCTCAAGGCCTGCATAGTTCGACTCTGCTTGCCTACTCGTCCATCCGCCCTTGCGACGCAGCGCGCTCAAGGCCTGCCTAGTCTCCATCCCGCCAAGCGAAGCATTGCATAGCGGCATTGCATAGGAGTAGTTGTAGTTGTTTTACTTTATTTTTCACAATCCAAAACACCCGTTTCCGCATCCATCCGCTCGAAAGGACTTCAATCTCAAGTCCTTCCTCGATAATAAACTCCACCTTACTGTGTTCCTTTGAGATCGATACTTGGGGATTCATTCCCATTTTATATTACTTGAACGATCGGTACACTGCCGTTTCGTGCCGCAGTCGAGCTACCGCCTATAGCGGTGTGCGAGATTTGCGCCATCATCAGACAAGTAAGGATATTATCTCTCTTTATTATATTCCATTATTTTGTCTTATTCCAAGGAGAAGAGCCGTTGACATTTAATGAAAAGGCATCTTTCACGGCAAAAGAAATAAATGACACTGCCAAAAGAGTTTTGTGGCGTGTGCAGTTCCGAGATTCAGATGATTTGAGATTAAAAATATTATTATATTATCAAAGAGGGAATATATCATATACAGAGTTCTTCACCCACGATTTTTAGTACAGAACAGAGATTTTTACAGAACGACTCAGAACAATACAAAATAGAAGAAGAAGAAGCACAGACAGAGAAAACATTTTCAGTCTTCTTCTTCCTCAAGCAGCACTCATTCACTGAGAACATCAACTCTACTCTCTCAGTCATCAGCTGCTAGATCAGATCTTCAAAAGAGCAACAACAATCTGAGGAACTCATTCTCTCAGATTAATCAGCTACTGGAAGATCAGTCATTCAAAAGAAAGCTTTGTTTGGTTTCCATCCTCAACTGTCAACAATTTTACATCAGACAGTGGGAGCTTTGCTACATCAATCCTCTAGAGTCTTCTCTCAGAATATTGACAGAGAAGAACTTCATAACCCTTCTTTACCTCATCTTGTACAGGGTTATAACTCCCTTCAAAAGTTAACCCATTGGTGGCAAGACACCTGATCAAAAAATCTTTGTTTGGTTTTTAGGCACCTTGGTAAAAGCCTATTGGTGTTTAGGGCACCTGATCAAAACTCCTCTGGTGTTAGGGCACCTGATCAAAAATCCTAGTGGATTCCTACCAAGGGTGGTAGAACAGTGGACGTACCCAGGTTTATTGGGGAACCACTATAGTTCCTTGTGTCCTCTGTGATTTTGTTTACTTTGCTATATTGTGTTGTGCTGTGTTTTACTTTCTGTTTTTATAAATCACTCGGTTATACAAATATATATATCAGTATTTTTAATTCCGCTATAAAACTAATAAAAAGTTTTAATACTCTATTCACCCCCCTCTATAGTTAATTTAAGATCTAACCGCACTTTCAATTGGTATCAGAGGTAGGTTGATTCTTTACAGGCTAACACCTGAATCACAAAGATCAATTAGATCTTAAATTCTTCCAGAGTTTTTATTTTCATTTTATTTTTGTTTAAAAACTCATGGCACAAAACAAAGAGTATTCAAGCACAAGACCTCCTATGTGCAATCTAAATAAGTTTGCACTTTGGAAAGCAAGGATCAGGTTATATATGAACTCTATTGATGAAGAAACAACAAGTACTGATGCAGCAACAAACAACAATGTTGTTCCACCTCCTGAGTGGACAGATGCTCAAAAGAAGCAAAGGAGTGCTGATGCAAAATCCATGAACATTCTGGCTCAAACAATGTCTGATGACATTTTTCAGAAAGTGGTGGAATGCACTTCAGCAAGAGAGATCTGAACTTCTCTCAACAATATGGTTGAAGGATCTACTGATGAAAGAAAGGACAGAAGATCACATCTCATCTCTCGGTATGAGAATTTCAAGAAAGGAGAAGTTGAGACAGTGGCTGATATGTATAATAGGCTCAGCCTCATCATCAATGAGCTAAAATCTTTGGACAAGGTGATCTCTATCACTGAGATAAATGATAAGATCCTAATGTGCTTCTCCAGCACATGGGACTCTAAGATCTGGCCTATCAAGGAAGCCGGAAGCCTCAATGAAATTACTACTGAGACATTGTTAGGCAAGCTCAAATCCAATGAGCAGCTTGTCAAATCCAGAGAAGCTGAACAGTCCACTTCATCTCCAGCAACAAAGAAGGAAAAGAACATTGCCTTCAAAGCTACAGAAAAAGAAGGAGAGACTCATGATAATGAGGAGATGATGAGTCGGATTGCCAAAAGATTCTACAAGATGGCAAGAAAAGACTTCAGGAGAAAGTCATCCAGGAGCTATGAAAAACCAAGGTATGACAAAGCTCCATCTAAAGAAGTTATATGTTTTGGTTGCAGGAAACTAGGACACATTGTACCTGACTGTCCAGAGAATCAAAACATGGACAAGAAGGACAAGAAGGAAAAGAGAAAAGAAAAGGAAGAAATAAGACACTTCAGCAAGCCTTCCTCCCACAAACACAAACACAAGGGAAGAGGCTTTGTAGCTGAAACCTGGAGTGAAACAGAATATGAATCTTCATCCAGCTCTTCTGAAGATGAAGAAGAATCAAAAGAAAAAGACCAATGCTTTATGTTCATTTATGGCTCAAGCAGTGAGTCAGGAAATGCATCATCATCCAGTTTCATTGATGATGAGGATGATGAAGAAGAAAGAAGTTTCTGTATGATGGCTATCAATGCCTCGGGAAACAATTCTGAAGAATCAGAATATGAAGCTGACAGTGATCAGGTAATATCTAATTTTGATTTCAATTCAATTGAATTCAAAGATGAATTCAAAGTTCTTTGCTTAGACTTACTCAAATCTGAGAAGGAAATAATCTCTCTCAGATATAAGTTGGCTTAAATGAACCAAATAAGTGAAGAAAAATGTCAATCTTAAGAAAGATTTGGCTGCCTCCACGGAACACATTATTCTCATTGAGAACAAGTTGTCTGAAGCTAAGAAGTTTGAAGAATCCCTCAATGGGAGAAGCATCAAACTGATGGGCATCACAAGCACTGTTAATGCTAGACTTAATAGCAAACTGGGCTTGGGTGCTTCATCAAGTGAGCCACATCTGATTAAGAAAAACATACTATCTACACCTGTAAAATTCATTTCTGCTAAGGGCAAAGAAGCTGTAAAAGTAGATAAGAATATTTCAAGCAAGAATATTAAGAATAAAAGAATTCTACAGAATTCGTCGAACGGAGCTCGACAAAATCACACGAATTTGTCGAACGGAGATCGACGAAAACTGAACCCAGAATTTCAGTATATCTATCCATTGAACGGCGCTCGACAAAAGCAATTCAATTCGTCGAACGGAAAATATACAGAAAAACTGAAGAATTCATATTCTCAATATACTAAAAATCCTTTCACTGAGTGGATAATTCCTCCAAGGAGATATCATCCACAAGGCTATAAGGATCAGCCTGAAATATCCTTTATCTCTGATTTTGTGGAAATTCAAAAAGACCCAAGGTAGTCTGGGTCAAGAACAACTAGATTGTTTTTCTGTTTTTGTAGGCACACAGCTATCCAAGAATAAAGGAACAATGGTACTTGGACAGTGGATGCTGAAAGCATATGACAGGAAACAAGGCCAACCTGAACAACTACGAGGCAAGGCTTGGACCCAAAGTTATCTTTGAAGACTCCAACTGTGGACAGACCAAAGGATATGGACAAATCAAAGTTGGAGCAGTCACCTTCAAAAAGGTAGCTTATGTCAAGGGTCTGAAGCATAACCTCATCAGCATAAGACAGTTATGTGATGAAGGGTATCAGGTAACTTTTAATAAATCAAAATGCCTTATTAAGTCTTCTGATAATATTATTGTTCTATCAGGTATTAGGCAAAAAAATATCTATTTAGTAAATTTCAACTCATCAAAATCAGAAATCTGTTTATTTAATCAATTAAGCAAACCTAGTGAACATTGGCATAAGAGATTAGGACATGTAAATCTTAGGATCATTGCTAAATTATCTAAGGACAATCTTGTTAGAGGATTACCTTCTGGTTCATACAAGAAGGAGGGCCTTTGTAGGGCCTGTCAACTAGGCAAGCAAACTAAAAACAGTTTTAAATCATTATCTAAAAGTGATTCGCCTAGAATCTTATACTTGCTACATATGGACCTTTTTGGACCAATAACAACAAAGAGTTTAGGGGGGAAGTCATACACTCTAGTTATTGTAGATGACTTCTCTAGATTGACTTGGGTGTTCTTTTTGAGAGAAAAGTCAGATAGCTTCAAAGTTCTTACAGACTTTCTTAAGAGCATTCAGATTGAGTATTCTACTCAGATTGCATTGATCAGAAGTGATCATGGCACTGAGTTTGAGTCTCTTCTCATGCAAGAATTCTGTGAGAAAGAAGGTATCAAGCATTGCTTCTTAGCTCCTAGAACTCCTCAACAAAATGGGGTAGCTGAAAGGAAAAATAGAACCCTAATTGAATCAACAACAACATTACTTGCAGATGCTAATTTGCCTCTATCTTTTTGGGCAAAGGATGTTAGCACAGCAAACTATGTGTTGAATAGGAGTTTGATACATAAACTTAAGGGTAAGACTCCCTATGAGTTACTTAAAGGGAAGAAACCTAAAGTTAACTATTTTAGAACATTTGGTTGTAAATGTTTTGTTCACAATAATGATAAAAAATACCTTAGGAAATTTGAACCAAAATCTGAAGAAGAAATTTGCTTAGGCTATTCATTAATCAGCAAAGCATATAGGATATTTAACAGATCCACTTCTAAAATTGAAGAATCTATGCATGTTTCCTTTGATGAAACTAACATGTTTTACAAGGAGAAGAATTCTTCTACCAAAGAAAACTTGCAGGTACCTACACTCTGTGAGCAGCTAGATCAATTAGCTCTACAGAAAGAAGGCTCTCTAAATCCTTTACAGCAGGATGGTGAAGAAAGTGATGAAGAAATCAGTGAAATTATTCCTGAAAAGGAAGCATTCAGCAACATTCCACAAGAGGAATTAATTTCAAATAATACTGATCGCACACTGCCTGTTGATTATGTCAACAATAGAGATCACCCCAGATCTCAAATAATTGGAGACATATCAACTGGTGTTCAAACAAGGCATCAACTCAACCAAAATGGGATGCACACTTGTTTCCCACAAGTTGAACCTCAATCCATAAAAGATGCAGAACAAGATCCAAACTGGATTCTTGCAATGCAAGAGGAGCTCAACCAATTTGAAAGGAACAAGGTTTGGGATTTGGTTCCAAGACCAAAGGGCCATCCAGTGATTGGCACCAAATGGGTTTTCAGGAACAAGCTTGATGATCAAGGATCAATAATAAGGAACAAAGCAAGACTTGTAGCTCAAGGATATTCACAGGAAGAAGGGATTGATTATGATCAGACATTTGCTCCTATTCCAAGACTTGAAGCTATAAGGATCTTCCTTGCATTTACTGCATACAATAAGTTCAAGGTTTATCAAATGGATGTGAAGAGTGCATTCTTGAATGGAGACATCAAAGAAGAAGTCTATGTGGAACAACCACCAGGTTTCATCTATCCAACTCACTCCTCTTATGTATTTAAGCTTAATAAATCTCTCTATGGTCTCAAACAAGCTCCCAGAGCATGCTATGAGACCTTAGCTAATTTTATTTTGGAGAACAATTTTTGTAGAGGCATAGTTGATAAAACCTTATTTTTCAGGATACATAAAAATCAAACCTTGCTGGTTCAAATATATGAAGATGATATCATATTTGGCTCTACTGATTCAAATCTATGCAAAAGGTTCTCTAACCTAATGCAATCTAAATTTGAAATGAGTAGTATGGGTGAGTTATCTTACTTCCTTGGTCTTCAAGTGAAGCAAACTCCAAATGGCATATTCATATCACAATCCAAGTATGCAAAGGAATTAGTGAAAAGGTTTGGTATGTCTGATGCTTCCACCATGAAAACACACATGCCCTCTAATGTTGTTGTTGATAATGATGAATCAGGGAAACCTATTGATCAAAAAGTATATAGAGCTGAAAGATTATAGGAATGCTAACTAATTCACCTAGAGAGGGGGTGAATAGGTTTCTTTTAATTTCTTTTACTTAGTCTATCTGTTTTCTAGTTTAGAGCAAGCAAATGATCAAACACACAGAAAGCACACAAGCATCTATAGTGGTTCCCCAAGACAGTGTGTCTATGGGTAGTCCACTTTCTCCCTTCATCCTTCTGACAGTGTGTTAGACAGGGCCAACTCCTCCAAAACTCAGCTCCAAGAGCTTACAGCACAGATCCCTCAGGATCTCTCAGGTTTTCCCAAACCCTACCTTAGGCTAAGCAGCCCTACCTCAGATCAGCCACTAATCCTACAACTCAGACCACAGCAGGTCCTACAATCTCAGGCCTAAACAGCCCTACCTCAGATCAGCTCCTGATCCTACAACTCAGACCCCTTCCAGGTCCTACAACTCAGAGGAATCCTCCTCCTACAGCTCAGGCAATAAAGCCCTACAACTCAGATCACACAGATCCTACAAACTCAGACCAAAAGGTCCTACAACTCAGGCAAAATGCCCTACAGAAAGATGAGTTTAAATCTTACTACAGCAGACAGCAGTTGAAGGAAGTCTCCTGTAGTTCCTGCACAGCTTGTGCTTTCCTGTAGCTGAAGATGTTGATAACAGCTACTAACTTATCTTCCTCTTCAGATGAAGGATGGAAGATCACCTTGCTCCTTTTGGTGAAGGAGCTATCTTCTTCTCTCTTCTTCTTCTTCTTGTTCAGTGAGCAAGAAGGATGAGAGCAGCCGTCAATGGAGAAGATCGATTCAGCAAGTAACCGAGTGCTTTGAAAGTGCCCTAACTCTTTCTTTTATACATCTTCTATCTCCAACGGCTCTAATTTGTTCTCCCGAGAGGTATGGGAGAGATTGGTGGTCCCCTATAGCTTTTCTGCAACTTGCGCCGAAAGCAGTCCCGCCACTCTGTCGATTTATAGGGAAGAACTACGTTCGACGAACTCCTTTCATCGTTCGACGAACTTGCTTCATTCTGCGTTCGACTAACTGATTTGAATCTTAGTTCAACTAACGCGCTGCATTCTGCGTTCGACTAACGCGCTTCATTCGTCGTTCGACTAACGCGCTACATTCTGCGTTCGACTAACTGTTTTCTTTGTTCGACTAACGCGCTGAATTCTTCTATCTGCACCCCAGAATTGCCTTCTTTGAAGGCCGATCGACGAACTTTCTTCTTCGTTCGACTAACACATTGTATTCTTCTATCTGCACCCCAGCATTGCCTTCTTAGAAGGCCGATCGACAAACTTCCTTCTGCGTTCGACTAACGCTGATTCTCAGCGTTCGACTAACAGTCTTCTCCGTTCGACGAACACGCTGATTCTCAGCGTTCGACTAACTGTTAGCTGAGAGACCTTCTTCTCAGCGGATCCGCTGAGATTGCTCCTCGTCTCAGCGGTTCTGACCTTTCGTCTCAGTGGTTCAGCTGAGACAAATCTTCATCTTCTCAGGAGATGAATTCTCCTGTCCTTAGGTCATGAATGACCTACACTCTTGAGTCATCTAAGCCTGTTCAACTTACACAAACAATGCTTTATCAAATACATCTTGTACTTAGCATTGCATGTTGACCCCTCTTCAAATCAAGGTAATTTTGAGGGCAAATTCCCAACAATCTCCCCCTATTTGAAGAGGGCAAAACACCTGCCAATGTTAAGTAACAACTTAATCAAAAATATGTCATATACCAGAAATTTATGAAGTAAGAGGAGTTATAACATTTCATGACATAGCAACACATGACTCAAAATTATTTTCAGGAAATAGAATAACATTTCATTCATATAATCAAAACAGACATTTATAATCAGTTCAAGACATATTAATACATTGATTAATTTAAGGAGCATCTAAAAGTAAAGTCTTCTTGGATGGTCCCTGGGAAGAGCTTTCTCCTTCCTCTTCAGATTTTCTCTTCCTAGCTTTAGCAGCATCCTTCATCTTTTCCTTCTCTTTGAAGTATAGAAATGGCTTGGGAAGATATCTTGGGGGAATCCCTTCTTACCATATTTCCTTTGAGAATCCTTTCCCTTAGAGATTCCCTTTCCAGGTGTTTGATCCATTCAACAGATGAGTAGACATGGTCAATTTCCTTGAGTGGATTGCCATGGCTGAAACAGGTGTTGACAACAATTGTGTCCAATTCTAGATTATCATCCTCATGGAGAGGATCATCTAATCTCTCCATCCTCTTCTGGGCCATATATTCTTCAGTAGTTTGAATGCCCTCTCTCCTTCTCCTCTTTGCTTCTTCCTCAATTTGAATCTATTCATATTGATTTTGAAAATCAAAATCTTCAGCTCTTTCTGGGTTCAGCACAGGAAGATTTAGGGCAATCCTTGTTCCTTGAAGCACCTTCAGACTTGTGGCCCTATGATCATCATTCACCTTCTTAACCACAGTTAGAAGGTTTTCTTGAAATGCATTTGATGCATTCTTGACCTCTTCCACCACTTTCTTGTAGGCTGCTTCCTGCTTGGTGAGTAGCAGCTGGTGAGCATTGTCCATGTTGGTGTTTAGCCTTATGTGGGCTGCTTTTAGTTTAGCACTTAGCTTGGCAACCTTTTCCTCCCCCTTTTTGCCTTCTTCAAATATCTTTTCCTCAATTTCAGAGTGCTGAGCCACAATTGATTGGGAGAGTGTTTGAAAAGTGTCATCCACATCATCCAGAATGTTTTCCTGAGCCTTATCAATGTGGGACTTGACTTGTCTACTAGATGTGGTAACCACTTGGGCCATCCTGGCAACTGCTTTTTCCCAGACATTCTGATTCTTGTACAGATGATTCTTTACATATGTTATATCTTTTGTGGAGGCCCCTTGATGGTCTGCAATATTCTTCAAAATTGTGTGCTGAGCAGCAACTGTTCTTTCTGCCATTTCAAACCACCTAGTCATTTGCTGGAGTATATGATTTGAATCAGCAGTGACAGTATTAATCTGGGTATTTATCTCAGTCCTTACTGCAGCCACCCTTGACTCCAGTCTCTGCTCACTGGCTTGGATCTCTTGAGATAATGCTGCTCTTGTAGCATTCAGCTCATCCCTAATTTGAGCAGTTGCACCTTGGACCCTTTCAGCTACAAGATCTTTCACAGACAACATCTGACACTCAATTATGGTTTGTATTGAGTTCAGCAGCGCAGATGTGTCCAGCACAGCAACTGGCCTTTCCTGGGCCAAATCTTTCTCCACCACTTCTTCTCCACTCTGAGCATTGGCTCTTTCATTATCTGGGATGTCCTCCCCCTCAGATGGGGCATTAATTACACCTTGCAGATTTGGGGGTAATGGTTCTTGTTGATGCTCCCCATCACTAGCATACCCACCACTTCCTTCTTGGATTGGGCTATGCTCCCCCTCACTTAGGGCATCCTTATGTGGAGAATTCTGTCTAGGGGCACCTAAAATATGATTGATGAGTTAGACACCTAGACTATACTAATGTTAGAGGGGAGAAGACTAACTGAGATCCTAATTTACCATGGATAGGTGAATTGGGTAGTTCATCTTCAGTTTGAGGAACAGCTGGATCAATATTCATCTGAGTTGGCTCGGGATTAGGTTCAACTCTTCCTTGGGGTTCCTCATCCCCCCTTGTCCTGGGGACATCTTCTCCTTCCACACCATCCTTGTGTATTGGAGGATCATCATCCTTTCTGAAGGTCTCAGCACCTTCTTCTTCACACTTCTTTGCCTTTTTCTTCTCCTTTATCTCAGCCACCATAGAGGGTTGGCTCATGGGGAGGACCCTTGTTGACCTATCCAATGTCTTGATATCCAATCTCTTCAGGTAGTGGATATTAACACCTTTGATGGAGGAGAAGTGGTCTGGATATGCCTTCAGTAGGAAGAGTGATAGGATTCGACCTAAGTTGGGGGGCCTGTAGACATTCCTTTAATCTCTGATAGAGAACATCTCCCCACCTAGTGCTTTTCTTCATGATGATCCTGGTAACCAGCTCAAACATTGGTTGGGAAATGGAGCCATGAGAGCCTGGTTTGCATAAAAGTGTTTTTCCTACAATGTCACATAACAGCTTCCCCTTTTGGTTAAAAAATTTCTTCTTCAGAGAGGAAGTCTGGGAATCACTGTACTCACACCATTTCAGGGCTAGCTCCTTGTCAGAATCTGAGACCTCCTCTTCTTCCACTCTAGGAAGGTGCAGTACCTTTTCTAGTCTCTTAGGGGACAACTTCACCCTTATTTCTCCAATTTTGGAAGAAATGCCCTTCTTAGAGGATGATTGCTTGGCATTCGCATAAAACTCTAGCACTTCATGCTTGAATATCTGAGAGGGTTCAGATAACAAGAACTCTAGTCCTGCTCCAGAAATGAGGGAGATGACACTCAAGATCTCTGGTGATGCATGGAGAAACCCATCCCTCACCAGCTCACATCCTTCAAGCAACTCCTTCACTACTTTGGGCGCCATTTAGTTGAAGAGAAGACCGCTGGGACGAAGGGTTCGAACAATCGGTTGTATCGGCGCAAGGGAATGTGAAGAGTCATTTAACACTGATGGCTATTTATATAGTAGGTCTGAGTGTTAAGCTCGACGTTCGTCGAACTCAGGACAGAGTTTGTCGAACCCAGATTTGATCTGTTGATGTGAAGAAAACAATAAGATTAGCTGAGCCAGATGCTTCTGATTCTGCTTATCATGTTAAACTTATTCTCCATTTAACAATCTAGGGACATTATACCATACACTATCAGTTGATTGTACCATACCCTATCAGTTGATTATATCTATTGTGAAGATTATCAATACAGATTCTATTCAATCATAAAATTTTAGTTTATTATAACTTGAACAGATGACAACATAAGCAAGATAATAGGGAGAGGGAGCTCATTCTAAATTTAACATGCCTAAGTCAATTTTAAAAGAATTAAACTTGGCTTCATCCAGTGGCTTAGTGAAGATATCAGCTACTTGATTGTCTGTAGGGACATATTCAAGTTTGATACCTTCACATTCTATATGCTCTCTGATAAAATGATATACCTAATTTCTATATGTTTGGTCCCGCTATGGGAAACAGGATTTTTAGCAATAGAAATTGCACTGGATGAGTCACACAGCAGGGGAGATTGTCTTACCTTGATGTTGTAATCTTCCAACTGATGTTGGATCCACAGAAGTTGAGCACAACAACTACCTGCTGTAATGTATTCTGACTCACCTGTGGATATTGCCACACTGGTTTGCTTTTTGCTGCTCCATGAGACCAGCCTCTTCCCTAAGAATTGACAGGGGCACTAGTGCTTTTCCTGTCCTCTTTGCATCCTGCAAAGTCTGCATCTGAATAGCCTATTAGTTCAAAATCATTGTTCCTAGGGTACCAAAGGCCAAGATTTAGGCTGCCCTTGAGATATCTCAAGATCCACTTCACAAAGGTGTAGTGAGATTCCTTAGGACAGGCCTGATACCTAGCACAAACACATGTAGAGTACATAATGTCTGGTCTACTAGCAGTCAAATACAACAGTGATCCAATGATACATCTGTACATGGATTCATCAAAGGCCTTCCCCTTTTCATCCTTGTCTAATGATATATTAGATCCCATGGGTGTTCTCATGGTGGAGGCTGACTCCATCTCAAATTTCTTGATGAGCTCCTTGGTGTACTTGGCTGGGAGATGAAAATTCCATCATCAGACTGTTTCACTTGGAGCCCAAGGAAATATTTGAGCTCACCCATTCTGCTCATCTCAAACTCCCCCTGCATTAGATTAGCAAATCTCTTGCAGAGGTTGTCATCAGTAGACCCAAAAATTATGTCATCAACATAGATTTGGACTAAGAGACACTTGCCCATTGTTTCCCTAAGAAACAATGTGATATCAATCTTTCCCCTCATGAACTTGTTCTTAAGGAGAAAGCTGGACAAAGTCTCATACCAAGCTCTTGGAGCTTGCTTGAGACCATAGAGGGCTTTCCTAAGAAAATAAATATGAGATTTGAGGGTAGGATGAACAAAACCTGATGGCTGCTCTACATATACTTCATCTTTCAAATTTCCATTCAGGAAAGCTGATTTGATATCCATTTGGTAGACTTTAAAGCCCTTGTGAGCAGCATATGCAAGGAATAGTCTTGTGGCCTCTAACCTTGCAACTGGGGCAAGGGTTTGGTCAAAGTCTATTCCTTCCTCTTGCCTATACCCTTTAGCAACCAGCCTTGCTTTATTCTTGATGATTGTCCCATTTTCATCCAACTTATTCCTGAAAATCCATTTGGTGCCAATGATGTTCTGTCCTTCCGGTCTTGGCACCAACTTCCAAACTTTGCATCTTTTGAACTGCAAAAGCTCTTCCTGCATAGCCTGAATCCAGAATGGATCCAAGTTGGCTTCTTCAAACCTTTAAGGCTCTACTTGTGACAGAAATTTGAGGAACAAAGCCTCATTGTGAGCCCTGCTCCATGTTGTCACACCTTGCTGAACATGCCCTATTATCTGCTCTATGGGATGATCCCTTAGATGTCTGGTAGCTACAGTCATTCTGTTCTCAGCTTGCTGTGCTGTTTCTGCAGGTTCAGCAGTTTCTTCATCAAGGTTGACATCTTCCTCTTCAGTGATGGCAGCATCAGAGACAATCTTGCTGCAGCTAGGAGTGTCTTGTATAGACATTCTTTCCACTTCCTGTTCATTTCCTGTCAAAACAGAAGATCTAGACCAGTCTTTATATATTAGGCTGGTCTCATCAAAAACAACATGCATAGACTCCTCTACAACATGAGTTTTCTTGTTGAATACTCTATAGGCTCTATTTTGTGAGTTATAGCCAACAAGAACACCTACATTGCATTTCTCTGCAAACTTTGTTAATTGGGATTTTTCATTATTTAGAATGTAGCATTTGGAGCCAAAGATTCTAAAATATGAAATTGTAGGTTGTTTGCCTTTCAGAATTTCATAGGGGGTGATCCCATGAACCTTATTGATGGAAGCTCTATTGAGAACATGCCAAGCTGTATTGACTGCCTCAGCCCAGAAATATTCTGGGAGTGAGGAGTCACTAAGCAATGTTCTCCCAACTTCAATCAAGGTCCTATTCCTCCTCTCAGCCACACCATTTCGTTGTGGAGTCCTTGGGGAGGAGAACTCTTTGGTGATATCAAATTCTTGACAAAATCTTGTCATGGCATCAGATTGAAATTCTGTGCCATGGTCAGTCCTAGTTCTGACCACAGCACATTGTAAGTCATTCTGAATGGCCTTGACATGATTAATAAAGACATTTAAAGTATCAGATTTCTTCTTAAGGAAGAATACCCATGTATACTTTGAGTGATCATCAACAATCACCAAAGTATACAACTTCCCACATAAGCTCTGAATTGGCAAAGGACCAAACAAATCCATATGCAAGAGATAAAGACATCTTTCAGTGTCTTTGGATCCAATACTTTTAAAGGTGGCCCTAGTTTGCTTACCCATTTGGCATGCATGACAGGGACCATCTTTAATACATTTTAACTTTGGACTATTCCTAACAAGATTTTTAGAGAACAGTCTATACATTGTCTTGTAGTTAATATGAGCAAGTCTCTTGTGCCATTGAACACAAAGAGACTCATTATCATTAGCTACAAGACAAACAGAAGTAAGAGAATTATTGCAAATGAAATCTAAGCAATAAACATTCCCACTCCTAGTGCCTGAGAAAATAGTCTCTAAGTCATTTGACTTTTTGATCAAGCACTTGTCATTGTGGAATTCAATGACATAGCCTAAGTCACATAGTTGACTTATGCTTACTAGGTTGTGTTGCAACCCTTCAACATAAGCTACCCTTGTGATTGTAACTATGCCATTGGAGATCATACCATAGCCTTTGGTGACTCCCTTTTCAGCCCCCCAAATATAACTTTGGGTCCATTCTTCACAGATTTGTAATTCTGTAGAAGACTCCTAGTTCCTGTCATGTGCCTTGAGCACCCACTGTCCAAGAACCATATTTGATTGAGGCTGGTACTTGAACTAACCTGCAAAAAGAGATTTAGTTATCCTTAGGAGCCCAAGAAGCTTTGGGTCCTAGGTGCTTGTTAGTTTGATGAGAAAATCTCACACTTGCTTCACTCCTAGCAGGAAAGCTATTCTTTGCATTAGGTACATTGGGATTGTACCAACAGTCTATGGCAAAGTGTCCCACCTTGCCACAGCACCAGCAATCATGAATGTTGTATCTTCTCTTTTGAACATTTTTCTGAATTGGTACAGCACTGTGTACATGTTCAGCAGGAGATACAGCAGCATTCTTCCTATTTCTTTCAGCAATAATCTGACTGAAGGACAATCTGTGGACAGTCTTGTTGCTATGTGTCCTGATGGCCTTAGCTTGCTTTGACTTGGAAGCCATACAAGATCTGATAGAATCAGACACTGGGCAGCAGGGCTTGTCAACTGATTTTACAGCAGTCTTGACTTTTGCTGAAGCAGATTTGGAAGAACTTGCTTCCTTATTCTTGACTGAAGGTGCAGAAGCACCAAACACAAATGGTCCAGATTGAGCCATTTGGATTTCCTCATGGGGAGCTTTCATAGCATTCCTTCCCATGCCCTTTCTTTCACTATGGGAAGGAGTATTTTCCTTCTTATAGGAGCTTCCATTCTTCCAGTGACCATAAATGCTTTCATGGTCATACCTGTTGGAAGGAAGTACCACCTTTTGAAAGGTGGTATGAGGCTTAGCCTTCTCCTTGCTCTTTTCTCCACTCCCTTCTCCTACTTCCATCTTATTGAATCCTAGTCCTCTCCTGTTGGTTTGAGAGGAGAAGGTGTCAATAATAGGAAGCACTGATTTGGGCTTGGAGAATTGAGCCACCAGGCTCTTCTCTTTTACCAACTTCTCCTCAAGGTCCTTGATGACCTTTTTCTTCAAGGAAATAGTGCTCAAATATACAATTGTCATACCCTTTAAATGACTTATTTGCCTACTCATCTGGGCCACCAAGGGGGGTGATCCAGTGCAGCCTTTTTCAGTTATCTTAAGGGAAGCAATTTCCTGGGCTTGCCTCTTGGCAAGCTTCTTGCTCTCTTTCAGAGCAACAACCAAGGCATCATATTTGTCAATCAATTGATTGACATCAACCTTAGATTCAGAGTCACTTTCATCAATTGATGAAGTTGCATCAGAATCTAGACCAGTCTCATAATCAGTAGAGGATAAGGTAAAATTTAATACCTGCTCATGTTCTGAATCATGCTGACTATCCTCTTCATCAGTGATGGCCATGAGGCCAAGCTGAACACTGTCTTCTTCATCCTCCACTGAATCACTATCTGAGTGTGATAGAGGGGCCCTGATTCCTATCCTGGCAGCAGGATAGTCTTCTTCTTCCTGTGCAGCAACCAGCCCTATGTAAGCTTTCTCTTCTTCATCTGAATCTGAAAATGATGATTCAGATTCACTCCAGCTCTTACTTTTCTTGGCTAGAAGGGATTTTTCTCCCTTCCTCTCCTTCTTGTGATGAGGATTTTTTCACCTCTTTCTTTCCTTTCGACTGGGCAGTCAGCAATTACATGCCCAGGCTTGCTGCAGCAATAGCAAACAATATTAGTTGAAACATGTTTACTAGTTTTGGAATCATACCTGTCCCATTTGGGGTGCTGCTTCTCAGATCTGAAGTGATCCTTCTTGGAGTGTGATGAGGAGGAGGGCTTGCTCTTCCATTTATTCCTCCTCATCATCTTCTTGAACTGCCTTGAGAAGGCTCAAACTCTTCATCAGAAGAAGAGCATTCTGGAGAGCAGCTCTCAGATTTCTCAGACTCCTCCATCCTTCTTGGTGGTGACTGCAACCTGCTCTTGCTCTTCTTTGAGCTATCAGCTTTGAGAGCTATTGATCTCTCCTTTGAGTGAGCCTTGGAGGAAGTGTCTTCCTCCTTTCTTGCAGTCAGCTGCATCTCATATGAGAGCAGTTTGCCAAACAATGTATGGGTAGGGGTTTCTCCTAGCCTTGCCCCTTCCCTGATTGCACAAATTTTTGTGTCCCAATCCCTAGTTAGGGATCTAAGGAACTTGTCATTCGGCTCATAATCAGTGAACACTCTCTCATAGGTTCTTAATTCATTTACAATCCTAAAGAACCTTTCATAGTACAAGGAGATGTTCTCCTGGCTCAGCTGCCTGAAGGCTTCATACTCCTGATTGAGGAGTGACTTTCTATCATCCCTTACTTCAGCAGTTCCTTCCATATATACAATCAATGTGTCCCACATTTCCTTGGCAGTTGTGCAGTGTACCAAGTTCTGAAATGTGGTGTCATCAATTGCATTAACAATTATGTTCTGAGCCCTTTTATCCATAGTGAATAGTGATATTTCATCATTGGTT
This sequence comes from Dactylorhiza incarnata, assembly GCA_033032865.1. Taxonomy (NCBI): domain Eukaryota; kingdom Viridiplantae; phylum Streptophyta; class Magnoliopsida; order Asparagales; family Orchidaceae; genus Dactylorhiza; species Dactylorhiza incarnata. Next base: position 2,949,537 of record JAWHQI010000039.1, on the reverse strand, counting down.
AGCTCAGTAAATACTTTCAGCACTTTCCTAGTGGGGTCAATAGTGGAGGCTTTCTCAAATGAGTAAGGACCATTTTGTACTGTTACATAGATCCTTGGGTCTGAGGCTTCCATGAACAGCCTCACCCTTTGCTTCCATATGCCAAAGTTTTCTTTTGAGCATATGGGCAACTTCATTGACCCCCAACTCCTTCTTTATTCCACTGGAGGTCATTTGATTTTAAATCAGCAATACCTATTTAGGAACTGGTCAGACTGTTAAGTCCTTTTTGACCAACCTCCCTCTGATACCACTTGAAAGATTATAGGTATGCTAACTAATTCACCTAGAGGGGGGTGAATAGGGTTTCTTTTAATTTCTTTTACTTGGTCTATCTGTTTTCTAGTTTAGAGCAAGCAAATGATCAAACACACAGAAAGCACATAAGAATCTATAGTGGTTCCCCAAGACAGTGTGTTTATGGGTAGTCCACTTTCCCCCTTCACCCTTCTAACATTGTGTTAGACAGGGCCAACTCCTCCAAAACTCAGCTCCAAGAGCTTACAACACAGATCCATCAGGATCTCTCAGGTTTTCCCAAACCCTACCTCAGGCTAAACAGCCCTACCTCAGATCAGCCACTGATCCTACAACTCAGACCACAACAGGTCCTACAATCTCAGGCCTAAACAGCCCTACCTCAGATCAGCTCCTGATCTTACAGCTCAGACCCCTTCCAGGTCCTACAACTCAGAGGAATCCTCCTCCTACAGCTCAGGCAATAAAGCCCTACAACTCAGATCACATAGATCCTACAAACTCAAACCAAAAGGTCCTACAACTCAGGCAAAATGCCCTACGGAAAGTTGAGTTTAAATCTTACTACAGCAGACAGCAGTTGAAGGAAGTCTCCTGTAGTTCCTGCACAGCTTGTGCTTTCCTGTAGCTGAAGATGTTGATAACAGCTACTAACTTATCTTCCTCTTCAGATGAAGGATGGAAGATCACCTTGCTCCTTTTGGTGAAGGAGCTATCTTCTTCTCTCTTCTTCTTTTTCTTGTTCAATGAGCAAGAAGGATGAGAGCAGCCGTCAATGGAGAAGATCAATTCAGCAAGTAACCGAGTGCTTTGAAAGTTCCTTAACTCTTTCTTTTATACATCTTCTATCTCCAACGGCTCTAATTTGTTCTCCCGAGAGCTATGGGAGAGATTGGTGGTCCCCTGTAGCTTTTCTGCAACTTGCGCCGAAAGCAGTCCCGTCACTCTGTCGATTTACAGGGAAGAACTGCGTTCGACGGACTCCTTTCATCATTCGACGAACTTCCTTCATTCTGCGTTCGACTAACTGATTTGAATCTTCGTTCGACTAACGCGCTTCGTTCATTGTTCGACTAACGAGCTGCATTCTGCGTTCGACTAACGCGCTTCATTCGCCGTTCGACTAACGCGCTACATTCTGCGTTCGACTAACTGTTTTCTTTGTTCGACTAACGCGCTGAATTCTTCTATCTGCACCACAGCATTGCCTTCTTAGAAGGCCGATCGACGAACTTTCTTCTTCGTTCTACTAACGCGTTGTATTCTTCTATCTGCACCCAGCATTGCCTTCTTAGAAGGTCGATCGACGAACTTCCTTCTGCGTTCGACTAACGCTGATTCTCAGCGTTCGACTAATAGTCATCTCCGTTCGACGAACACGCTGATTCTCAGCTTTCGACTAACTGTCAGCTGAGAGACCTTCTTCTCAGCGGATCCGCTGAGACGGCTCCTCGTCTCAGTGGTTCTGACCTTTCGTCTCAGCGGTTCAGCTGAGACAAATCTTCATCTTCTCAGGAGATGAATTCTCCTGTCCTTAGGTCATGAATGACCTACACTCTTGAGTCACCTAAGCCTGTTCAACTTACACAAACAAAGCTTTATCAAATACATCTTGTACTTAGCATTGCATGGTGACCCCTCTTCAAATCAAGGGAATTTTGAGGGCAAATTCCCAACAAGAGCAATTGTTGGCTCATTACTTTATTTAACAGCAAGTAGGCCTGATATAATGTTTGCTACTTGCATTTGTGCTAGATTTCAAGTTAACTCCAAGTAATCTCACCTAATTTTATTAAAAAGAATTTTGAGATATATAAAGGGTTGTCCAAATCTAGGACTTTGGTATCCAACAACATCTGAATTTGAATTAACTGGATTCTCAGATTCAGATTATGCTGGATGCAGAGTAAACAGGAAAAGCACATCAGGAACTTGCCAGTTTCTTGGTGATAGGCTTGTATCTTGGTTTTGTAAGAAACAAACATCTGTGTCTACATCAACAGCTGAAGCTGAATACATAGCTGCAGGCAGTTGCTGCTCACAGATATTGTGGATACAAAATTAGCTCCTAGACTATGGTATCAATCTAAATAATTCAATTATATTTTTTGAATACTAGTGCAATATCTATAGCACAAAATCCAGTTCTCCATAGTAGGACTAAACACATAGAAATTAGGCACCACTTCCTTAGGGATAATGTGGATAAAAATAAAATTTGCCTACAATTCATCTCTACTGATTTGCAAAAGGCTGATATTTTCACCAAACCCTTGGATGAAAACAAACATATCATCTTTATAAATCAGCTGGGAATGATAGATGGAGATTCAATCAATTAAAATCTAAATCTTCTACTTATCCCCTCAATCCTTTCAATATCAATCTTAAAGTTTTTCTTTAACTGAATGCCTACAGGATTGCTTCTCTTTCCAGTTCTTTTGTACTTGATCTCTATTTCATTTTGCAGGAACAATAGCAATGACAATCTTGCATCCTTCCCTACCTCCTCAAATATCCCTTCTTCTAGGGGCCTAGCTTCAGGCCTTCCTGAAAATAAGCAGGGGGAGATGTCTTGAAGAAGCTCCTTTTTGTTAGGAGGAGATACTTTCATTTTGACAGGGGGGGTTGTTTTGAAGAAACTCCTGAGAAGCTCTATGAAAGAAGCTCCATATGATGTAATTGCTCAGGGGGAGATGTTCTATGAACTAGGCAAGGGGAGAAGCTGAAAAAGCTCACAGCAGTTTGTTTCAAGGGGAGATGTTGTATGAAGAAGCAAAAATCACTCAGTTGATGAAGAAGCATGTTTTCAGTTATTGATAAAGCTCACAGCAGTTTGTTGTTTGTAGTTTTTGTTTCAGAAATTCAGATAAAGTTCTCATGTTCAAGTTCAGATTCAGATACAGCTTTTGATATAGAAGAAGCAACAAATTTAAAGCGGATTCAGTATCAGTTATTGCTACAGCTCAGCTAATCAAAATTCAGAAAAATCAGAGAAAGACAATATCAGAATTCAGAAAGCAGAATTCAGAGAAAGCAAAAGGTTCTAATTTATTTATTTGTTTTCAATGTAATTTCAAAACTCAGAGTATCATATTTTATATCTGCTGAATTATTCAAAATCTATCAGATATATATGCTCTATTGTTTTGTTGTTGTTTTACTATTCATTTTTTGTCAAATAGTGTCCTAACCCAAATAGGGAGAGATTGTTGGAACAACCTTATTTCTGATTTGAGCTAGGATCACTATCTGTTGATTAGGATTAAGTTGACCCAAATGTATAGTCTTAAGGGTCATAATTTTAGGCTGATAGAGCTAAGGAAAAGATAAGTTTTCTGCGTTCGACGAACTCAACCATGCGTTCGACGAACTCTTTTCTGAGGTCGACGAAATGCTCTCAGTGGTCGAAGAAAGCATGTCTCAGCGGTCGACGAACCCATCTCAGCGGTCGACGAATCCATCTCAACGGTCGAAGATTTTGTCAAGTTGCAGCGCTCGAAGAATTATATTCTGTGTTCGATGAAAGTGCTTCAGATCGACTAAAATCTTTTCTTCTAGCCAGATTAAGATTTCTATGCTCAGTTCGACTAACTTTATTCTGAGATCGACGAACTCCAGTCTGTGTTTGACGAATCTTTATCAGAAGTTCAGGTTGATGAAATCAACCTTCAGATCGACTAACTCAGTCTGTGTTCGACTAATTATTCTCAGATCTGATAGATCGACTAATTCAAGTCGAGATCGACGAACTCCAGTTTGCATTCGACGAATTTTTTATCAGAAGTTCAGATCGAAGAATCCTTCCTTTAGATCGATGAAAATTATCTTGAGATCGACGAACTTCATTTTGTGTTCGACGAAATTTGTTCTAAAGATTATTTATCTCAGCTAGATCATTTATCTTTATTTTGTCTTATTCCAAGGAGAAGAGTCGTTGACATTTAATGAAAAGGCATCTTTCACGGCAAAAGAAATAAAGGACACTGCCAAAAGAGTTTTGTGGCGTGTGCAGTTCCGAGATTCAGATGATTTGAGATTAAAAATATTATTATATTATCAAAGAAGGAATATATCATATACAGAGTTCTTCACACATGATTTTTAGTACAGAACAGAGATTTTTACAGAACGACTCAGAAAAATACAGAATGGAAGAAGAAGAAGAAGAAGAAGCACAGACAGAGGAAACATGTTCAGTCTTCTTCTTCCTTAAGCAGCACTCATTCACTGAGAACATCAACTCTACTCTCTCAGTCATCAACTGCTAAATCAGATCTTCAAAAGAGCAACAACAACCTGAGGAACTCATTCTCTCATATTAATCAGCTACAGGAAGATCAGTCATTCAAAAGAAAGCTTCCATCCTCAACTGTCAACAATTTTACATCAGACAGTGGGAGCTTTGCTACATCAATCCTCTAGAATCTTCTCTCAGAATATTGACAGAGAAGAACTTCATAACCCTTCTTTACCTCATCTTGTACAGGGTTATAACTCCCTTCAAAAGTTAACCCCTTGGTGGCAAGACACCTGATCAAAAAATCTTTGTTTGGTTTTTAGGCACCTTGTCAAAAGTCTATTGGTGTTTAGGGCACCTGATCAAAACTCCTCTGGTGTTAGGGCACCTGATCAAAAATCCTAGTGGATTCCTACCAAGGGTGGTAGGAGAGTGGATGTACCCAGGTTTATTGGGGAACCACTATAGTTCCTTGTGTCCTCTGTGATTTTGTTTACTTTGTTGTATTGTGTTGTGATGTGTTTTACTTTCTTGTTTTTATAAATCACTCTGCTATACACATATATATATATATATCAGTATTTTTAATTCCGCTATAAAACTAATAAAAAGTTTTAATACTCTATTCACCCCCCTCGAGAGTTAATTTAAGATCTAATCTCACTTTCATATTTGTATTCAACTTGCTTTTAGATATTGCTTGATATTCTAAATTTGTATGTTGTGAATTTATAATTTTCATAAGCAAGTTGATTTTTGATTTTAATTCATCATTTTTGGCCTTAAGATTATCCCTAGCTTTATTATAAGCTATTGTGCTATTTTAAAGAGTGGAAACAATTGAGTCAATATGAGTTTGATAATTATTTCTAAATTCATCAAATGTTTCATCCATCTCTTTAATTTCAATTTTATAACTTTGGCACGTAGCACAATTACCTTTTAAAGATGAATTTTCTAAAGATAGTTTTTCATTATGTTCTTTTACAAAAATAAATTCTTTTTCAAGTTCCTTGTACTTTATTTTAATATCATTACAATCAAAACAAGGTTTTGAGATTTCAATTTGAGAACAAGATGGAGAAGCCACATCACTTTTTGATTTTGAATTAACTTTTAATCTTTTGTTTTCTAAACATAAATTTTTATTTGCGATTTTCAATCTCTTAATTTTACGTTTAGCACCTTGCAGTATATGTAATGCGTAAATGGAATTTGTCATAAAAGAAGAAGAAATTGATTTCCTTACATTGTTATCGGAAGAGGAAAGATTTGAACAGATAGTTCCTTTTACATCTTTTTGGCACTCCTCTTCCAAAGATAAGATTTCTTCTTCTCTTCCACTTGATGTGCACTCCATGGATTCGTCATGAAAGGAGCTTTCTTGAAGACTTGTGCAAGCTAGCATATTCTCTGGTTCTTGTGATTGTTCCGTACCTATAGAAGGAGAATCATAAGTTCTTTCAAGAAAATTCCAAATCTCATATGCGGTAGGAAGAGTATAAATAAGTTTGAAGATATTTTGATCTAACGCACAAAATAGACTATTTGTAGATTTTGCATTTAAAACCATTTCGTTTCTATTTAATACGCTAGGTAGCTTTTCAATAGTAATATTCCAAACTTTTTCATCTAAAGCTTTAAGAGAATTTTCCATTAATATTTTCCACCCTTTATAATTTTTTACCAAAAATAAAGGTGGTGCTAAAGATTTTTCATTTAATGAAAATTCATCCCATCTAGTGGAAGCGAGATCATGAAGCGCCATTATTCTCGGTTGTTAGACCGTTTTGGAATAACCTCCCTCTGATACCACTTGTTGGATCTGTAGGCGCCCTTAGAGGGGGGGTGAATAAGGGTTTTAAAATTTTCGAGATTATGAGAGAAAATAATTCTGTGCTGCTACCGCTAGCGATAGTGTTACCGCTCGGCGTTAGCGACAGCGAAAATACTTTTACGTTAGAACAATGAAAATCACTGAGTACGAATCATAGATGAAGAAACAAACATATTTTCATTAAATAATTAAGATTACAAAATCTTTTCCCAATGACGCTTGGAAAGAGGCGACGAATGAAAATCTCTTTTTGTTTTCTATATCGACCCTTCTCCCAAGGACCGGTTGGCTTTCACCTATCTCTCTCCAGATAAGGCCTCAAGCCGCTCTAGCCAATCTATCCCCAGAAAGGCCTCGAGCACTCCCTAGATCTACTCCCTAGAACTAGTCGCCAACATAAGGCGAATTACTCCCTAAGTCCTACCCAGACCTAGTCGCCAACACGAGGCGAATTAACGAACCAATTACAAAGATAAAGTAAAAATACAAATACAAAAAGATAAATATGAAACTCCCTCAAAAGAAGAACTTGATGTTGATGTAGATGCGATCGTATCGGTCTTCAAGTTCTTTGCGTTCACGAATGTTGACGGAGTTCTTCGGGCTGCTTGGAGAAGGCTCTCACGAGTGCTCTGAATATATGCCTTCAATTCCTTTTCAATCAGCAAGCAACAATGGGGGAAGCATCCCTCTTTAAATAGAATCGTCAGCTACCGCCTGCGCAAGTACTACCGCCCCGCGGTAGACACATTACACGCACACGGATCGTGGCAGTTAAGGCAACTTCTGTGCGCAAACGGTTGGACCAGCCTAGCGCGCCGCGTTAACTCTAACGCTCCGCGATAGCGAGATTTCCTTCCTTCAGCCAACATCTCCTTCCATATTTGCCCCCCAATCAACTACAGACGAGAGGTTTCCAAAAGCTACCGTCGGGCGGTAGACATACCGCACCGCGGTAGAGCATGTAGTTCTTCGAACCAAACTTTGTCGACCAGGCTTCTTAATTCGTCGATCTCCAATTCGTCGAACGGTCACTACCGCCAGCGGTAGTGCTAACGCTCCGCGGTAAAGCATGCATTTCGTCAAGCGCCTCGGTAGGGCAAGCAATTCGTTGAACACCAGTTCGTCGAACGCTGATTTCATTTCGTCGAATGCCAGTTCCGTTCTCAGCGGTTTCTGATTCGTCGGACCGCTAGCGCCAGCGGTAGAGTTACCACTCCGCGGTATCAACAGAGAATCATCCTTATTGATGCTTCGACATCTTTCTTTTTCACACTCCTTTGGGGATTGAATGTTGAAGATCCTGCACACTATAAACACAAATCATGTATTAACAAATACAATAGGATTTGTTATTGTCAAACCAAGAGATGCGGAAAGCATGTTCCAACATTTTGGACGAGGTTGACCCCCTCAGGCGAGATACTCGCCAGGTCCCTGTCTTTCTTGTACCAAGCTCGACCATTTTTGGTTTTGGAGGGGAAGACTCCCCTGAGCTTCCGGGTACGTGGTGGGACCTCCCTGCCGCAGCACCTGGGGTCCTGTTTGTTGCTCTTCTAGCTTCTTCATCGTTGTCAGCCAAGTCATCTCGTTGGACTGCTGTGCGAGTAGCCTCCGGCTGCATTGGTCCGAATCTTGAGGTCAAGATTTTCCTGGCGTCAACACTTTGGTGCGGTGAGCGTGGATCGTAGTCAGAGGAAGAAATCCTAGTAGGAAAGCGAGATGGTAGCAGATTGGCGACCATGAGGAAGTTGTCGGCAACTCGCGAGTATGGCGAATTCACGCAAGTAAGGCGAGCTCCTTCCTTACTCGCCGATGGGCGAGTTCTGGATGGCGACTTTAGTTGGTGAGATCCTGATCGCGGCGTCAGAATTGGTGACTTCAAGGAGGCGAGTTCCATACTCGGCCATAGGCGAGTTCCATACTCGCCCATAGGCGAGTTCTAGTCGCAGGGAGACGAGACCATGGTAGGCGAATCCATGCTGGTGAGATCCCTACTCGCCATAAGCAAGTTCCTGCAGGCAAGTTCCAGAGATAAGTTCAAATCAGCGGCTTCAATACTCGGTAGAGGCGAGCTTCCTTGGTAGTGGCGAGCTCCTCCCTTACTCGCCCATAGGCAAGCTTCCTTGTTACTCGGCATAGGCAATTTCAGGCAGGCGACGAACTTCAAATTCAGCGAGTTCGTGGTGGCGAGTATCCTAGTTACTCGCCAATTGGCGAGCTCCTGAAGGGCGATGTCAAAAGGGACACTCCTCCTCCCCTCAGTTTCCTCCTTCAATGCTAGTGATTTCCATACATGTTCATACTTACAGGTGCTTTGATAAAGCCCGTGAGTGCTTTTGAATAACTAACAAACAGGATGATTCATGACGAGTTCGCCACCAAGGGAAAGCATAAGCTATTCCGCGACTCCATGCTCACGATGGTCTTCTTCAACAACCTACTTGCGAGTTCTCCAAGTTGATGCTCGGCGAGCTCCTACTCGCGAGGTCTCTAAGCTGATGTTCGGCGAGCTCTTAGTCGTGATGGTCTTTAAGCTAGTATTCTGCGATGCTATACTCGCAATGATCTCCAAGCTAAGCTATGTTCCATGAGAATGCTTACTCATGACGTCTTCAAGCTAGCATTCCGCGAGCTCGCACTCGCAATGATCTCCATCAAGGGCTTACATTCCATGAGGGGTCTTACTCATGACGTCTTCAAGCTGGTATTCCGCGATGCTATACTCGCGATGATCCCCTTCCATCAAGCACTTACATTCCACGAGGATGGTTACTCGAGACGTCTTCAAGCTAACATTTTGCGAGCTCCCACTCGCGATGATCTCCATCAAGCTCTTACATTCCACGAGAATGCCTACTCTTGACGTCTTCAAGCTACCATTCCGCGAGCTCCCACTCGCGATGATCTCCATCAAGCTCTTACATTCCACGAGAATGCTTACTCATGAAGTCTTCATGCTGGTATTTCGCGGTGCTATACTAGCAATGATCTCCTTCCATCAGCTATGTTCCATGAAGGGTCTTACTCATGATGTATTCTAGTTGGTGTCCCGTGAGGCTACGTTCTTACTCGACAGGCCTTCAAGTTGATATCCCGCAACCACTCATAAGGTTACATTATCTATAAAACTCTCACCGCCCCCTAAAACATGGGATATTGTGAGTCTTTTGTCTTTTTCAGCAAGTGTTTTTTTAAAAGAAAGGAAGAAAACCGGTGAAGTCGATCTCCGCGTTAGGTTGGGAAACTTGCCACAGACTTGATTCTCGTAAAACCCAGAATGGATGATGGGACAGTGCCTCGACTGTGCTTTCTCTTAAGTCCAAGCCTCTGCATTGACGGTCGAGATCAGCTCCCCACTTGCGCGTTGTCCGCAGTGACCCGCCGACTGCATTTCTCATCCGACTGGAGAGATTATCAGGAAGATGTCTGGATGCCGACCTCCCAATTCGACGAAGCGACAATCGACTTAACCCTTCAGGGGACCCTTGAATAAAGGCGTCGTGTGCCCTCGAGAGCTAGCAGCTCGCAGCAAAGCATTTCATTCCTGTTATTTCATCCAATCATTTGAGTTGGTGCGTTTAACCCCCTTTGATTGTTGAGCATCAGGAAGAAGGATCATCACGCCAGCACCATCCTTATAAAAATAAAAGATACTCTGGGCTGATACGTCCTCCTGGACCTCCCCATTAGGTTGGTTGGGAAATAGGCTTCCGACTTGATTCTCGTAACACCCAGAATGGATGATGGGACAGTGCCTCGGCTGTGCGTTCCCTTAATACCAAGCCTCTGTATTAATGGTCGAGATCATCTCCACCTTGCACGTTGGCCGCGGTTACCCGCCAACTGCATTTCTCATCCGACTGGAGAGGTTATTAGAAAAAATTCTGGACGCGGATCTCCCAATTCGACCAGGGGGTGATAAATTCGACTGAGTCAGGAATCCTCGAGCAAAGGAAGAAGATTCTTCACCAGCATTCAACATCCGAGTAGGATGGAGACCTTGGGACGGTGTGTCCCCTTGGACCTCCCCGACTGTCATTCCCTACTCGTCAACCTCATGGCCAGTATCAATAGTAGAGTAGGATGGAGACTATCGGGATGGTGTGTCCCCTTGGACCCCCTGACTGTCCTTCCCTACTTAGCAGTTCTCTCGGCGTTTAACATCCGAGTAGGATGGAGGCCTCGGGACGTTGTTTCCCATAGGACCTGCCCGACTGCCATTCCCTACTTGACGACGTTCTTTGTTAGCATCCAACATCCGAGTAGGATAGAGACCTCGGGACGGTGTGTCCCCTAGGACCTGCCCGACTGTCATTCCCTACCTGTTGATCTTCTCATCAACGTTCGGCACCGCAAATTGGGGAACGAGCCTCTGACTTAACTCTCGTAAGAGCCCAGAAAGGATGATGGGACAGTGCCTCGGCCGTGCGTTCTCTTAAGTCCAAGCCTCTGCATTGACGGTCGAGATCAGCTCCCCCCTTGCACGTTGGCCGCAGTTACCCGCCGACTGCATTTCTCATCCGACTGGAGAGATTACCAGGGAAAAGTCTGGATGCCGACATTCCAACTTAAGAAAGGGGACGATCGATTCGACCGACCAAGGGACGAAGACATTCAACATCCAAGTAGGATGGAGGCCTCGGGATGGTGTGTCCCCTTGGACCTCCCCGACTGCCATTCCCTACTTGAAGTAATTCTTCGTCGACGTCCAGCATCCAAGTAGGATGGAGGCCTCGGGACGGTGTGTCCCACGGGACCTGCCCGACTGTCAGTCCCTACTTGACGCCATCCTTCAGCAACATCCAAATAAGATGGAGGCCTCAGGATGGTGTGTCCCACGGGACCTGCCCGACTGTCGTTCCCTACTTGACGTCGTCCCTCATCGACATTCAGCATCATGGTACAAGACAAGGCCTTGAGAGCATGTGTCCCTCCGGACCCCCCAAGTTCCCTTCACAGCTCGACTCTATCAAGGGTTTTTTGAAGAAGGCGAGTATACAGGTGCGAGTATGTATGTGCGAGCATGCATATGCGAGCATGCAGGGGCAAGCAGACAGGTTCGTGTGGCTATGTGAGAGCAAGGTATGATCGTCAATTGCACCAAGTACCTCCCATGGTCGCAATAATTATGACAGCGAGCACTCAACCTTGCCTCGAGCCTATGAGCCTATCGAACATTCATCTTTCTTATTATTGTCATCTTTGAAGACTTCTAACCAGGTGGAGTAGAATCCTCAAGAGTGCGCGTCCGGCAGGACCCCCCCCCCCCCCCCCCCCCCCCCCTCCCCCCCGAGTATCATTTCCCCCCTCCGGATTTCTCCGCCTCCAGTTGAGCTCGGCTCCTGTGAGGTGTCGACCTTCGATCCACCTCTAGTTGAGCTCGGCTCCTGCGAGGGGTCGACCTTCTCTCCACCTCTAGTTGAGCTCGGCTCCTAGAAGGTGTCGACCTTCGCTCCACCTCCAGTTGAGCTCGGCTCCTAGAAGGTGTCGACCTTCGCTCCACCTCCAGTTGAGCTCGGCTCCTAGAAGGTGTCGACCTTCTCTCCGCCTCTAGTTGAGCTCGGCTCCTAGAAGGTGTCGACCTTCTCTCCGCCTCTAGTTGAGCTCGGCTCCTAGAAGGTGTCGACCTTCTCTCCCCCTATAGTTGAGCTCAGCTCCTAGAAGGTGTCGACCTTGTATCCACTTCTAGTTGAGCTCGGCTCCTAGAAGGTGTCGACCTTGTATCCACCTCTAGTTGAGCTTGGCTCCTAGAATGTGTCGACCTTCGCTACACCTCCAGTTGAGCACGGCTCCTAGAAGGTGTCGACCTTCTCTCCGCCTCTAGTTGAGCTCGGCTCCTAGAAGGTGTCGACCTTCTCTCCACCTCCAGTTGTGCTCGGATCCTGTGAGGTGTTGAACTTCGCTCCGCCTCCAGTTGAGCTCGGCTCCTATGAGGTGTTGACCTTGTATCCGCCTCCAGTTGAGCTCGGCTCCTGCGAGGTGTCGACCTTCGCTCCACCTCTAGTTGAGCTCGTCTCCTAGAAGGTGTCGACCATGTATCCGCCTCCAGTTGAGCTCGGCTCCTGTGAGGTGTCGACCTTCGCTCCACCTCTAGTTGAGCTCGGCTCCTAGAAGGTGTCGACCTTGTATCCGCCTCCAGTTGAGCTCGGCTCCTGTGAGGTGTCTACCTTCTCTCCGCCTCTAGTTGAGCTCAGCTCCTAGAAGGTGTCGACCTTCTCTCCGCCTCTAGTTGAGCTCGACTCCTAGAAAGTGTAGACCTTCTCTCCGCCTCTAGTTGAGCTCTGCTCCTAGAAGGTGTCGACCTTCTCTCTGCCTCTAGTTGAGCTCGGCTCCTAGAAGGTGTCGACCTTCTCTCTGCCTCTAGTTGAGCTCGGCTCCTAAAAGGTGTCGACCTTCTCTCCCCCTCTAGTTGAGCTCGACTCCTAGAAGGTGTCGACCTTGTATCCACTTCTAGTTGAGCTCGGATCCTAGAAGGTGTCGACCTTGTATCCACCTCTAGTTGAGCTTGGCTCCTAGAATGTGTCGACCTTGTATCTGCCTCTAGTTGAGCTCGGCTCCTAGAAGGTGTAGACCTTCTCTCCACCTCTAGTTGAGCTCGGCTCCTAGAAGGTATCGACCTTGTATCCACCTCTAGTTGAGCTTGGCTCCAAGAATGTGCCGACCTTGTATCCGCCTCTAGTTGAGCTCGGCTCCTAGAAGGTATCGACCTTCTCTCCACCTCTAGTTGAGCTCGGATCCTAGAAGGTGTCGAACTTTTATCCGCCACTATTTGAGCTCGGCACCTAGAAGGTGTCGGCCTTCGCTCCACCACCAGTTGAGCTCGGCTCCTAGAAGGTGTCGACATTCACTCCACCTCTAGTTGAGCTCGGCCCCTGCGAGGTGTCGACCTTCTCTCCACCTATAGTTGAGCTAGGCTCCTAGAAGGTGTCGACCTTCGCTCCACCTCCAGTTGAGCTCGGCTCCTAGAAGGTGTCGACCTTCTTTCCGCCTCTAGTTGAGCTCGGCTCCTAGAAGGTGTTGACCTTCTCTCCGTCTCCAGTTGAGCTCGGCTCCTGTGAGGTGTCGACCTTCGCTCCACCTCTAGTTGAGCTCGGCTTCTACAAGTTTTCGACCTTGTATCCGCCTCCAGTTGAGCTCGGCTCCTGTGAGGTGTCGACCTTATCTTCGCCTCTAGTTGAGCTAGGCTCCTAGAAGGTGTCAACCTTCTCTCCAACTCTAGTTGAACTCGGCTCCTAGAAGGTGTCGACCTTTTCTCCGCTTCTAGTTAAGCTCGGCTCCTAGAAGGTGTCGACCTTCTCTCCACCTCTAGTTGAGCTCGGCTCCTAGAAGGTGTCGATCTTTTATCCGCCTCTAGTTGAGCTCGGCTCCTAGAAGGTGTCGACCTTCTCTCCGCCTCTAGTTGAGCTCGGCTCCTAGAAGGTGTCGACCTTCTCTCCGCCTCTAGTTGATCTCGGCTCCTAGAAGGTGTCGACCTTCTCTCCGCCTCTAGTTGAGCTCGGCTCCTAGAAGGTGTCGACCTTCTCTCCGCCTCTAGCTGAGATCGGCTTCTAGAAGGTGTCGACCTTCTCTCTGCCTCTAGTTGAGCTCGGCTCCTAGAAGGTGTCTACCTTCTCTCCACCTCTAGTTGAGCTTGGCTCCTAGAAGGTGTCGACCTTGTATCCACTTCTAGTTGAGCTCGGCTCCTAGAAGGTGTCGACCTTGTATCCGCCTCTAGTTGAGCTTGGCTCCTAGAATGTGTCGACCTTGTATCCGCCTCTAGTTGAGCTCGGCTCCTAGAAGGTGTCGACCTTCTCTCCACCTCTAGTTGAGCTCGGCTCCTAGAAGGTATTGACCTTGTATCCACCTCTAGTTGAGCTTGGCTCCTAGAATGTGCTGACCTTGCATCCGCCTCTAGTTGAGCTCAACTCCTAGAAGGTGTCGACCTTCTCTCCACCTCTAGTTGAGCTCGTATCCTAGAAAGTGTCGATCTTTTATCCGCCTCTAGTTGAGCTCGACTCCTAGAAGGTGTCGACCTTTGCTCCACCTCCAGTTGAGCTCGGCTCCTAGAAGGTGTCGACCTTATCTCCGCCTCTAGTTGAGCTCGGCTCCTAGAAGGTGCCGACATTCGCTCCACCTCTAGTTGAGCTCGACTCCTGGGAGGTGTCGACCTTGTATCCGCCTCCAGTTGAGCTCGGCTCCTGCAAGGTGTCGACCTTCGCTCCACCTCTAGTTGAGCTTGGCTCCTAGAAGGTGTCGACCATGTATCCACCTCCAGTTGAGCTCGGCTCCTGTGAGGTGTCGACCTTCGCTCCACCTCTAGTTGAGCTCGGCTCCTAGAAGGTGTCGACCTTGTATCCGCCTTTAGTTGAGCTTGGCTCCTGTGAGGTGTCGACCTTCTCTCCGCCTCTAGTTGAGCTCGGCTCCTAGAATGTGTCGACCTTCTCTCCGCCTCTAGTTGAGCTCGACTCCTAGAAGTTGTCGACCTTCTCTCCGCCTCTAGTTGAGCTCGGCTCCTAGAAGGTGTCGATCTTCTCTCCGCCTCTAGTTGAGCTCAGCTCCTAGAAGGCGTCGACCTTCTCTCCGCCTCTAGTTGAGCTCGGATCCTAGAAGGTGTCGACCTTCTCTCCACCTCTAGTTGAGCTCGGCTCCTAGAAGGTGTCTACCTTGTATCCACTTCCAGTTGATCTCGGCTCCTAGAAGGTGTCGACCTTGTATCCACCTCTAGTTGAGTTGGGCTCCTAGAATGTGTCGACCTTGTATCCACCTCTAGTTGAGCTCGGCTCCTAGAAGGTGTCGACCTTCTCTCCACCTCGAGTTGAGCTCGGCTCCTAGAAGATGTCGACCTTGTATTCACCTCCAGTTGAGCTCGGCTCCTGTGAGGTGTCGGCGTTCTCTCCTCCTCCATTTGAGCTCGGCAAGGTATCGACTCTTTTTCCTCCTACAGTTTGGATCCCCTCCTGGGAAGGACCTCGCATACCGTCTAGCGCCCATCTCTCCGAACTACGGGTCCTACATTGTTTTTCCGAGCTCGTATCGAACTTGAAAAAAGCGGGGATTGTGTACCACCCGTAATTCATCGAGATCAGAAAGGCCTAAGGAGATGCCTATTCGTAGACCTCGCTAGGCGAGCATGGGGCGAGTATGGAGAGCAAGGGCCGGGCAAGGGCATCAAGGGGCGAGTATGGCGAGCAAGGGGCGAGCTGGGGGAGCAGAGGCGAGTATGGTCAGGTAACTACCCCCCCCCCCCCCGGATTTGTCTATAAGTAGACCCCCCCCCCCCCCCCCCGGGTACAAGAAAGAGGACTTTTGGACGAGGTTGACCCCCTCAGGCGAGATACTCGCCAGGTCCCTGCCTTTCTTGTACCAAGCTCGGCTATTTTTGATTTTGGAGGGGAAGACTCCCTTGAGCTTCCAGGTACGTGGTGGGACCTCCATGCCACAGCACCTGAGGTCCTGTTTGTTGCTCTTCTAGCTTCTTCGTCGTTGTCAGCCAAGTCATCTCGTTGGACTGCTGGGCGAGTAGCCTCCGACTGCATTGGTCCGAATCTTGAGGTCAGGATTTTCCTGGAGTCAACAGTAATATTTCAAGACTACCCCTACCAACTTTATAAAGTGAGATTTATCATCATTATTTTCACGAGCCAATAGAGCGCTCAATTTTTTTCCTAGGATCAGATGGAGGTTGTGAACCTAAACTAGTCCAGGATTTGAATAAAGTTTATAGGATCTACAATTACCTCGACAAATTTTCTATCCATATAAAACTCAAACTTTCAAAAAATGGGCGAGCCGGGGGATTTTGCAATGGAGCCTACAACTGAAGCCCAACTTTAAAGGAATTTCTCCAGAGAAGGAGCCTGCAGCTCAGCCTTCGACTTGACAACATTTCTTGTCGTATGGAGCCGACAACTCAATCATAGAATTGAAAAAAAAGAAGCTTACAGCTCAACTCGAGACTTGTTGGAATTTCCCAGTGTGATAGAGCCAGTAGCTTGACCCTATACTTAGAGAAATTTTTTGACGTAACAGTACTAACCTCAACCTCATATTCGACAAAATCTCCTGACGTCATGAATCCTCTACCTCATCCTCCGACTCGGCGGAATATCGCGACTTAATGTAATATATAACTCGACAGAATCTCTCAGTAATATGATTCCTATGACTCGGCATCGACCTTGACTACTTTCAACACATCTCATCACTTACAATCATAACCAATGTAAATAGAAGAAGTTCAAATTGCTCAGGAGTATGCTTAAGCTTTGTAAGCCACTAGCTCAAGATGCACAAGGTGCTTGACCATACAAAAATGTCAAACGGACGAAAGTTGGGACTCCAACAGTAATTTTAAAAAAAGTGTAGTGGATCATTGAGGACGAACTCTAATTCCTTGATCTGTTTCACTTTCTACATTTTCGATCGTTAGGAACATTTTTGTCATTTCTATTTTGAATGTTGAGCTCTTAATTGATTATTAAGTTAAGACAACACGCTCGACCGACTCGTGAAAAACATTAATCAAAACACAATATTTTATTTTTGACTTGATGCCTAGACTAGGCGTGCAAATTAGGCCAGCAGGGCCCAGGCCGGGCCCAGACCCTCTAGGCCCGGGCTTCTTGGCTGTCGGGCCCAGGCCGGGCCCTGAGCTAATCGGGCCAAGGCCGGGCCCGAGCCTCCACTAGAAATGGAGGCCAACCAAGGCCTGAAAACCGGGCTTTGATCGGGCTTGGGTTGGGTTCAGGCCATATTTTATAAAATTTTATAAAATATATTTATTAAAAAAATAACATTTTAAATTAAATAAACACGAACTAATCATTGACGTGAACTTTGTCCAAGTGCTCTCATACTTGCGCACGATGCTTGTACTCCACTATTTCGATCTCTGAATTTGGAGAGAATTTTGTGTACGTTTAGCGTATACCATTTTATGGTCCTTAAATAAATAGAGTAGGCCCCCTCATTTCTGCTCTACCTTTCTCGCTTTACCTCTTTGGCGTTTCGCCTCCCCCTCATTTCGCTCGCTGCTTCTGTTCATTTAGGGCCGTTTCGCTTCCTGCTTGAGTTCTCGCCGTTTCTGCTCTACCTTTCCCCTCCTCGCTGCTTCAGTGCATTTAGGGCCGCGAAACGCTGCTTGAGTTCTCGCCGTTTCTGCTCTACCTCCTCGCTGCTTCGGTGCATTTAGGGCCGCGAAACCCGCTTGAGTTCTCCCCGTTTCGCTTCCCTTTCTTTTAGCTGCTTCGGTGACCTAGCTGCCCGGCGACAACTGGAAGTTCTGCTCCATCACCTTCCTTCTTTTAGCTGTCGGCGACAACTGCAAGTTCTGCTCCGTCACCGACCTCCTTTTAGCTGTCGGCGACAACTGTAAGTTCTGCTCCGTCATCATCGACCTCCTTGATATATGTTCTCCATTTTCCCGGCAGCGGCCTACCTTTTTCGGTCAAGAAACTCCAATATTTATGCTTCTCTTTTCTACATTGGCTTTTCTACAACCAGGCGACGGAAAGCTTCATTAGCAGAACTCATATTTTAGTAAGCGCCACTGTAATTGTGACTCTTTTTTGAACTGTAAGTAAAACTGTTAGTATTCATATTTTAACTGTAATTCCTACTGTGTTTGTAACTGTAAAGTATACATATTTTAGTAAGCGCCACTGTAATTGTGACTCTTTTTTGAACTGTAAGTAAAACTGTTAGTATTCATATTTTAACTGTAATTCCAACTGTGTTTGTAACTGTAATTAGCAGAACTCATATTTTAGTAAGCGCCACTGTAATTGTGAGTCTTTTTTGAAATGTAAGTAAAACTGTTAGTATTCATATTTTAACTGTAATTCCAACTGTGTTGAAATTACGCTTCCCTCCTTGATATATGTTCTCCATTTTCCCGGTAGCGGCCTACCTTTTTCGGTCAAGAAACTCCAATATTTATGCTTCTCTTTTCTACATTGGCTTTGAACCTTAATATTATCGTTTTAAAATTTTTATGATTGTAAATGGTAGTTCCATATCTATCTGGTTACTAGAAGTTAGTGTAAAAAAAGTTCAGCTAGCTTTTTTTTTTTAACTTTTCAATTCAATGTTCCAGTTGTAACTTTTTCGTTTGTTATGATTCAATGTTTGGTAATGTTATTAAGTCATTGTTTGTTATGATTCTATTTGTTTATAAATGCAAGATCATATCTATCTGTTTTGTTTGTTATGATTCTATTTGTTTATTAGATATCAGTGTCAAACAAAAATTTTCCTAGTTTTTTTTTTACATTTTAATTCAATGTTTCAGTTGTACATTATCTGTTTCTTATGGTTCATTGTTTAGTAATATCATTACTTGTAATTCTTTGATTGTAAATGTTTGTGTTTTCTCTTTGATTATGAATGTTTGGTAAGGTTATCATAAATCAGTTGTAATTACATTTTTAATTACAGTTCACAATATAGTTCATTTTTTTAAACTTTTTTTTAGGTGGTTTGTATGTTTGGTAATGTTAACATTTGTTTGCTATTGTTCTCTGTTTCTTATGGCAATTTTTAGGTAATACACTTTCCAAATAGGTGACATCCAAGATAAAGTTATAAATTTGGAAGTGCTTGTTTTGTTCAAGAACTAAAAGTAAGCTTAATTAAACAGTATATGTGGTTGTATTTGTATTTATATATTCTAATTCATATATTTTGTTGTAGTGCCCGGGAGTAACTATCTAAACTCTAGATGTGCAGTGTCGACTTTCAAAAACAATGTTCGTCCTTTATTGGACGTTTTGGAGGAGGATTCCAAGAAAATATTAAGGGAATTAGGTGTTCTTCAGATATTTGAAATGCCGAGTTTGCCTCAGAATATTCCTATGCTCTATATTCTTGTTAGGGCTTTTAATAGAGAGAAACAAGCTTTTAAGATAGGAAATTACTATTTACAGTTGACAGTCAACGAGGTAGCCTTGATTCTTGGTCTACCAAATCGTGGACTAGATTTAACCTTTTTTAGACTGCCCTGCACAGATTTAACCCATAAAGATTTGATTGAGGAAATGAATAACCTCGTTATTGATGATTGGTCTCCGACTTTAGAAAGTAGGAGAGTGGACGCCCTAATAAGGTATTTGGTGAATATTTTCTTCTTTCCGTTGAAAGGTATGAAAATCCCAGGTTCATTGTACAAAATCCATGGTTTATCGGACTTCGTCAAGTACAATTGGCCGAAGGCAATACATCGATTTTTACTATCACAGGTTGATGCTTTAAATCAAGCTAGTGTGGTAAAAAAGGTTGGTGTAAATCTGGGCTACCTAGAGGGATGTGCAACTGTATTATTGGTAAGAAGGATAAAATTCAATGCATGTTTTGTATATTTATCATTTATATTAATGTCACTTTTTGTTGTAGGTCTGGCTATACGAGCACACTAACGTTCAGATGGTTGTAAATGACACGGCGAGACCTAGAATATGTAGGTGGTCAGATCAAAAAAGTTACAGAGCTCAATTTTGTTTCAATCTACTTACTCAACTGCAGAAGACTAATGAGGTGATTAAAAATTTAAATTCCTTCTAACGAGAGAATTTTTTGTACATGTAACGTTCCTACAGAATGGTACAGGACAGTATTTTTAGTTGAAATTGTGACTGTAACTGTATTCATAGTTATATTTACAGTCGTAAAAATATATGTAATTTACAACTGTAACTGTATTAAAAACTATCACTTTTTAACACGTGTATTTTTATACTGTAACATATACATATGAGATATTAAAATGATCATAAAATTCTGTAAATTAATATTCTGTAATTTATTTTTGTGTAGTTTAAACATATCTTCTTGTTGGGCTATAGGTAAAACCAAAATTTGTGAAGATTTTGAAGACGGAGAACTTTTTACTCGCGGACGAAGCGGATGATTCTGATTTTGAACCGGTGAACAAGAAGAAGAAGCGTGTGGTAGAGACTGAAGTGATTGATCAAGGTGATTTGGACTTAAAAACCGAGATGGAAGATTATATTTTCAGTACTGAAGAACAACGAATTACTGCTAAAACACAAGACCAATTGTTGAGGAAAGTTAGGAGAGAGTTGACGAAGAGGAAGGTAAAGAAGGAAGGTTTAGGGAAGCTGAAAATTCCTTATTTGATGAGGGGTTGCGGGGATTAGAGGTACGTCTGCAATCATTTATTAAAGCAGAAGTACAGAAGGGGGTAGAATCAATACAAGTATTTTGTGAATCATTGTTTAAAAAGTTGGAAGCGAATTTCTATGGTGGACCACAACCACAAGAAGAAAAACCCCTTCCGACACCCATTTCTTTTCCACAACCAAGTCGGGATGTAGTAAAAATAGAATCAGAGGGGAATAAGGATAATTTTCTTATTAGTAGTTTAGTTAAAAATGTAAAGAGGAGAAGTTCTAGAAAGAAGAAAGCATCAAATAGCCCTATGAAAGGGACAGTTAACGTAAAAGCTGAGGTAATACAGGATGAGGGTTACCCGGGCAAACCATATATATCGGATTCATCACGTCGGCTTATAGATGCTATGATGAAAAAATTCCCCCAAAGGTAATACCGCTCTTGTATTTAATGTATATATTTTAAAAATTCCAATTTGCATAGTCATGTTTTTTGTTTGCTATTTTCAGTAGCGACACTGTGTTCAATTTGGGAAATATCTTGATGACAAGAGGAGGAATGGATGATCTACTGGGACGTCAGTGGCTACATAATACCCATTTAAATGCGTATGCACTTCAACTGAAATCCAGAAACAAACAGGGGCATGTAAAAAGATTTCTTTATATATCATCAGACTATGCTGTAAGTATATTCTCATAGCGATAAAAGTTTTATTACAAATTGCATATTTTGTTTCTAACCTTCAAATACAGTACTACAGGAGAAACAATCGGCAAAACACTAAGTGCCTTATCAAGCATTTAACACCCACCAGTGTTAAAAACAGTGAACTAATTATCATGCCATGCCACCTAACAAATCATTGGGCCTTATTAGTGTGCCGCTTAAAAGAACAAAAATGGGAGTTTTACGACTCCATGAAAAGTAAGAGACACTTGACAGGCCTACCAGAATTGGTAAGCTTTTTACAGTTTAACAAAATATAACTAGCTTTGAAAAAATTAGTAATTTTTTATTTAAATTATGATTTATGTTGTAGGTCAAAATAATCCATGAAGAAGCAGCTACAGCTCTACCAATCGGCATTATAAATTGGCCAATTGTAGAAGTCCCTTGCTTGCCTCAACAGGCAAATGGTGATGATTGCGGTGTATTTGTCTTGAAATTTATGGAGGTTGTTGTATGTACGCAAGAAATATCATGGGAGCAATGCAATCATTGGTCATCTGAGACCGTAAAATTCCGGGCAGAAATTGTTGTTGATTTAATTAAAACATTTGCTAAAGTTACATGACCTGTAACATTGTGGAGATATTTTATGGTTTAAAATTGCGGAGACATTTTTATGTTTAAATTTCCGAAGACATTTTATGGTTTAAATTTGCTACAATTAGATGCTCTTAACTTCCGGAGACATTTTATGGTTTAACTTTGCTACAATTACATGCTCTTAACTTCCGGAGATATTTTTGCCTTCTATTATTGACTGTTTAACATTCCTTATTAGTGTGCACAACGTACCAAGTTGTATTATTTGTAACCTTACTAAGTTTTGCAATAATTATTTCTCAACCTTTCTTTTCTTCCTACCTTGATTTGTTATCTTAACATACCTAATTAGTTTTAAAGTCCAACATACAGTTAAAAAATAAAAGTTTAAAATTTCAGTTTTAAATAGCATTTGAATTACTTATATACATAAGTCCAAAATTAGAAGAATTTTTCAGTTCAAAATACTTCATGTTTCTGTTAACTCTTGCTTTTTGATTAGTGAACATCTGTAAATCTCTTCCTATGTTGCAGTGTTATCTTATTGTATAAATTGGTTTTAAAGTCCAACATATAGTTAAAAAATAAAAGTTTACAAATTAAGTTTTAAATAGCATTTTAATTACTGTTAAAAGTTACAGTCCAAAATTACAAGAATTTTACAGTTCAAAATACTTCATGTTTCTGTTAACTCTTGTTTCTTGATTAGTGAATATCTGTAAATCTCTTCATATATTGCAGTTGAGGTAATTGCAACATTTACTAAAATTATTTGACTACTAAAATTATTTGAGCATTGTTTCATGTTCTAAATTTTTTTAGGAGGAACTTTGTTGGCTACCGTAATTGACAAAAATATCTTAATTATTTTTGTGTGGTACGTAGCATGTTCTATTATTTGCCATGCTAAAGTTTTATTACAATAATTAGGTATGTTATTGTACAAATTACTATAAATGTACAGTCCAACAAAGAGGTGGTATTTTATAATTACAGTCCAAAATAAGAGTATAATTAAAGTTTGAAAATACATTTTTAGAATTGTGTAATAATTACAGTCCAAAATGAGAGTACAAATACAGTTCAAAAATAATATTGGTCCGATGAAAGAGGTTTTTCACATCAAACACACAATACCGAGTTAAGAAATATAGTAACTTGTTTTTTCAGAATGTTAAATTAGGACGGAAATCCATCGCAAAAAATATTGCATCTGCAGTTTTCAAATAAAAAAAGAAGATAACATTGTAGGATTCGTGAAGTAGTCATCCTGTATTTGCAAGCAATTTGACGCTCTAGGTGGCGTTCTATGTCCGTCGTAACTGTAATCTCCCATAAAATTAATCTCGTTCCTCCTCCCAGGCTCTTCATCAACAACGATACCCTTTTTGCGCCCTGAAACTTTATTCCCTGCAATAGGTGGATGATCATTCAGATAAATGAAAGTTGGAAATCATAGTGTTAAAAATGAAACACATTACGAAATGACTTTATCTTTGGTATGAAAGTTATAAAAATTACGTCTATTCTTGGTCCGTTGTTCCCAATGGTCTTTCTGACGAGCATTGCTTGCACCTTTTCGCCTCTTTGTTGGTGGATCTCGAAGAGTTGGTGTCTTATTAGGATTTTGTTGTTCTTCAAATCCACCCTTTTGCCGTTCATCTTTATCAACCATCTCATTAGTATACTTAATCAACTCATTCATAACATTCATAACATGAATTTTGGCAGGTGTACAGTTCTCAATGCGGGTTGCTAAATTGTAACTAGAACGCATAAGCTGGTTCCTGAATATATTGTTCGAATCATGCTCTGCAATAGATGGTATATTCGGAAGGTACATTGCTTTTTTTGCATCCACCGTGAATCGTTTCAGCACATATTTCATTAGAATTTGTTTTACATTCCTCAAATTGTAGACTCTTAAAATATGTTGACATAGAAGACCTCTTGTTTCAAATCCTCGACACGAACAATCTGAATCAAATGTTATTGAGTTGAAATTTACAAACCATCTTTTGTCATCCGCAGAATCATCACATTTTTTTGTTACATACACCATGTGTTCATCATTATATCGTGTTTCATCTATTATGCATAATCGAAGAGCCCCATCCGTGTATGCTTTCTCTAAAATACCATACATTTTTCTAGTGTATAATTTTGAGGCATGCTTTAGTAAGACACATGTGTTGTGCTTCAAGGTAACTGTACCATGGTTGCTTTTGAAATCCTCCTCATGCTCAGCCCGGCGCCATGATGCAACAAGCCTATCCAAACCAAGAAAACACTCAACTAAAGAACTAGTACCCTTTGAACAACCATGCAAGGAATTATTAGCTGATTCACTTCTTTGGGTAGATAAAATTCCAAGGTCCAAAAAATCCTTGTTAAAAGCAGTTGACCACTTCTTCTTAGCACTGTACAAATCGTTCAACCATCGATTTTCTTGTAGATTGCCTCTAGTGATCATCTCATACCAATTTCTGTCAAACTCAATTTCCCCATCTCACTTTGACATACAATGATAAAAAAATTCACGAAGACTACTGTCATTGTTAAAGCTAGGAACTTTAGAAGGTGCCTTTTTGGAGATGTGCCATTGACACAACCGATGTCTAGTCTTAGTGAACACTCGCTCGATTGCAGCAGACATAGCTTGATCCTGATCGGTAAAAATTGATGTTGGTTCCTTTCTATCAACACACTTCAGTAATGACTCAAAAACCCAAATAAATGACTCAATTGTTTCTTCAGCAATGAAAGATCCACCTACAAAAATATTTTGCCAATGATTGTTTACAGCAATGAAAGGCGCACATGCAAGATTGTACTTATTCATTCGATATGTGGTATCGAAAATCAAAACATCACCAAAACAGTCGTAATCTACTTTGCTGTTTCCATCCATCCAAAAGAATCCCGTTAACCTGTTCAACTCATCTGTTCAGACATAGTATGAAAACATGTTATCCTTTAATTGCTTATCCTGTAATATTTCAAACAAGGCAGTAGCATCACCGCTTTCAATTAATGCTGCTCTTTCACGCTGAATGTAGTTAAAAGCATATGTCTTCGTGAAACCAATATTTTCATGCCCTCCGGCTTCGTCTAACATAAAGTTGTATGCTGCAACAGGTTTAATACCTGCCCATGTCATGTTCTTCAGAAGACTGCCCTGCATTTCAGATATCGAACGACGAGATCTCAATAAATGGCTCTCTTTATCTGTTGCGAGGGGGTGATTGTGTTCCTCCAGAAACTTGGTTACTGTCCAATTTTTGCCATCTATATCAGCATGAAACTGAATACATGCAAGACAAGCAGTGCGTGTATCTAATTTGCGAAACTTCTTCGGAGATGGATTGCTCCGCTTATTTCCAGCTTTTGAACAACTATACTCTCTAGTTTTGATTGTTCTTGTATGCGTCCAATACATAATGTTGTTGTTTGCGCACACTAAAATCAATTCTGTGTGCATAGTCACAACACATTTTATAAGCTTCTTCCTCTGAATTCACGACGGGGAACACAACGGGTTCCTTTTAAAGAAATACAACAAATTATATTTCAAATACAATTAAAATTACAGTTACAAAAACAGTTGAACTTACAGTTAAAATAGAAATAATAACAGTTTTACTTACAGTTCCAAAAACAGTCGTAATTACAGTGGAGTCCTGCGATCGACTAACGCTGAGTCCCAATTGCTGATTTAAAATACAATTAAAATTACAGTTACAAACACAGTTGGAATTACAGTTAAAATATGAATACTAACAGTTTTACTTACAGTTCAAAAAAGAGTCACAATTACAGTGGCGCTTACTAAAATATGTATACTTTACAGTTACAAACACAGTTGGAATTACAGTTAAAATATGAATACTAACAGTTTTACTTACAGTTCAAAAAAGAGTCACAATTACAGTGGCGCTTACTAAAATATGTATACTTTACAGTTTAAAAAGACTTTATAACAGATCCACTTACAGTTCGTTTACAACTTACAGTTGAAAAATACATAATATATAATTGTTTAAATACGGTTTTTACAGTTACAAAATCCTTACACTTGATTCTGAAGCCATGGCCAGTACACAATTACGAAGCTTTCCGTCGCCTGGTTGTCCGCTGATGAAGCTACCTCCTTTTAGCTGCCGGCGACAACTGTAAGTTCTGCTAATAGGAGGGAAGCGAAACGTCCAGTATTCAATAACGAAGATTCCGGTGAGCGACCGCCGGTAGGAAGCTTCCGGTTGACTGGTTTTCCGGCGATGAATCTAATTGGAGGGGAAGCGAAACTTAGAAGAAAGCTTTCTCCCCCTCGCCGTCGACTGGTTTTGTTTTGCGACCGCCGGTAGGAAGCTTCCGGTTGACTGGTTTTCCGGCGATGAATCTAATTGGAGGGGAAGCGAAACTTAGAAGAAAGCTTTCTCCCCCTCGCCGTCGACTGGTTTTGTTTTGCGGAGTGCTGAAGAACGGGGAGGCGAAACGACGAAGAGGTAAAGCGGGAAAGGTAGAGCAGAAATGAGGGGGCCCACTCTATTTATTTAAGGACCATAAAATGGTACGCTAAACGTACACAAAATTCTCTCCTGAATTTGTGGCTTGAGAAGCGGCCACCTCATTGTGAGAGGCCATCGATGAGGGCAAACTGTATTATGAGGAGAAAGTAGGGAGTGAGCAGAGAGAGAGAGAAAATTAAAACTAAAAAAATGATTTAAAAAAAATATCAAATGGTATTATGACCGTTTGGATTTTTTATATATTTTTTTTAAAGTTATTTTTTTATACTAAAGTTAAGGTCGACCTTATTTTTGCGTGAACTTTATAAAAGTTATATACATATAATTTTATTAAAGATATATAATTAGTATATATTTATAATATTTATATAATATATTTATTATCTGCTAAGTACAGATCGGTCCTAAACCTGATAGATTCCCGCCTAGGCTAGGCCTAGCCGGCCTAGCTAGGCGGGAATCAAATTATTATCCGCTTGACATGGTGTCAGACGGCTAATAAATACAGCACATGAGCTGCTCGCACATGTGTTGCTGGCCATTTTTATTGGGCCAGGCCCAATGATGGCCTAAGGCCACGCTGCAGGCCGCCCGGTGCCTGGCCCTCATCCGGGCCGGGCTGCAGGCCGGGTTGACGACCAATATGGGGGTCTTATAAGGCCCCCTAATCTCGGTCTGGGTCGGTCCGGGCCTAATCGGGCCCAGATCTAACTGGGCCCAGACCCGGGCAGACTCGGGCCGGTCAACCAAGCCCCGGCTAAATATGCACGTCTAGCCCTAAACTGAGTTAAAATTGCGCTTCACAATTTATGTCATACCACATATATAGCACTACTATTATGGCATGCTCGCTGATATATCATTTTAGGAGAAGAAACGCCACAATATCATTATCTATGAAAAAATATTATTTTATATCATGGCTACCTTTAAGTATTACACGAGAAAATATTATTTTAATTTCTGATCAAAAATATTATAACTCAAAATAGTATAACAAATAAGATATGCCTTATAAATCTTAATAAATTAATGTTCTTGCATTTATTAATTATTGTTGTTAAGAACATTAATTAACATTATTAACAATATCTCAATTTATTAATTATTATTGTAAAGACTAAGGCCTCTTTTGGGGTCGTGGATTTCCAACGGATGAAATTCGCGCGAAGGCCACCGCGACTTCGATGGCCTCCCCGCGGTGGAAATCGCAGGAAATCTTTCCACGGATTTTCTTGGGCGGGGTGGATCCTGCCACCCGGCCGTGACACCGCAAAACAAGCGGCGCTTGCAACAAAATTTCTTGACATGATGGAGCCCACAACTCAACCCTAGACTTGACAAAATTTCCCAAAAGAATGGAGCTTACTGCATAGCTCGAGACTGTTGGGTTTCAAGAGCATCAAATGCGCAGCGAAAATATAGGAAACTCTCGACAGGAACCATGAGAAATAAACTAAATGAAGAAAGAAATTTATATCTGCGTCGAAATCAGATTTCGAGAAGAATAACTAGCGTTTGAGTACAAACACAGTATAGTATCGACGTCTCTAGAGGTATCCACACGAACGGCGGAAACGGAGTTGGAAAATGATCGTTTTTTCTCTCCATCGAAATGTTAGTTCCGATCTTGGAGACATGTGTTCTTCGTGGTTTTACTGTATTGAGACATAAAAATGACATATGTTCTTTAAGATAAGTTGGCCTATTTATAAGTGCGAACATGTACGAACAAAAATCAGTGCACACGTCATTGTCACACTGGCGTGTGCCCCAAAAGTCACGTCAGTTCGTATAAATGTATCTCCCCGTGGCTCTGTAATGACTGACTACCCACATGGCCTTGCCACACGGGTGTGTGCCCTTGAAAGTCAAGCATTTTGCCCAAGATACGCATCTAATCATTATCCCTCAACTTTGAGACCACACATCATTGGCACACGGGTGTGTGCCTCGGGTCGTGTACCTCAAATACCGTACATCGTATATCATATATACGTATTCAGAACTTGGTTTCATAAACAACACGATCAAGCACTCCAATTTATGTACGTTCTTATGTGTGACCCTTCGACTAGTATTACGTTGGCAGTAAGAGTAATCTCTTGACTACTTCTTGATCACAAGATTTCAGCAATCTCTCACTTGATCTAGAACATATCAATCATAGTCTAATAAACAATAAGTGACATATAGCAATGCATCATTGCTATCCAAGTAATACAAGAGTTGATAACTCAATGAAAAACTTGTTGTGTCAAATGTGTAGTCTAGTCTCATTGTCCCTAACATCCAAACTGAACTCGGGCGTGGACTGTGTCACCATCTTAATCATTCAATCCATCTTTCCTGATCTACGAGTAAACTATATGAAACAAGCGAGCTCAACAAATTGACTAAGCTTAGCATGTTCATGCATTTCATAGTCTTACTCTATTAAGGAGCTCATGGATGTTACTCTTGCCATATAAGAGGACAAATCATATCTACATCCCTCGCAACCATCTACATGTCTTGAAACACATCCAATAACCACTGTTATGGTCAACCTTTTTCAAGAGAAGATGTTAGATGTCATCTAAGTATGCTTCTCCTCACATAATGAATACAATTACTTCAAGTAAAAAGACAGCATACAACATTGTCACTATAAGAACTACTGGTGACACGTATATAACAATCCACGAAGTAAACACAAAAGTGGGTCTGTCCAATACAAGTTGTTCTATAACAAGTACTTGTGTGATGACTTCATATCTAATATCATGACCTTTGAGACTCAGTCATCAGTCAATACCACACATAATTCTTAAATGTATCATCATTGCCCAATTGCTACAATGATACCTCGATCAGAGATCATTTAAGAATGATGTTTCATTTATATTTAGGATCTCTCATTCAAGACACGCATTGAAATTCCTATGAAACAAACATTATAAGGGCATTTATTATGTTCAATTTATATATCTATATAAAAATGAATAAACACAACAAAAAACGTGCCTTTAAATATATAAATGAAATCATAGTACAAGTTATCACATGAACACAAAAATGACATAGCCAAACCCACAAGATTCCCACTAGAAACAATCATTTAGGTATCTAATACCAAGTGATCTAGTATGACCATCATGCTTTCTCTAAGAAAGTGCTTTTGTCAACGAATCTGCTATATTGTCATCAATAGGTATTTTGCACATGTCCACATCTCCTCGACCGACTATCTATCGAATGAGATGGAACCATCGTAGTATGTGTTTGGAGTGCTGATGAGATCTAGATTTCTTAGCTTAGGCAATTGCACCATTATTGTCATAGTAGAGATCTACGAGATCAATAATGTTAGGAATTACATCTAACTCGCCGATGAATTTCGGAATCTATACAACCTCATTCGCCCCTTCAGAAGCAGCAATACACATGGCCTATGTTTTAGAATCAGCTATTGTCTCTTGCTTCGAACTCTTCCAGCAAACAACACATCCATTAAGGCAAAACATAAAACCTGATTAGTACTTTGAGTCATCACAATCAGTTTGGAAACTAGCATCTGTGTAACCCTTTACAACGAGCTCTTTCCCACCACTACATACCTAGAATACATCATTGGTCTTTCTCAAGTACTTTAAGATATTCTTGACTGCCGTCGAGTGACCATCATCTAGATCTGACTGGTATCTGCTAGTCATGCTCAACGCAAATGAGACATCAGGACGAGTATATAACATTATATATATGATTGATCCAACTACCGAAGTATATGAAATTAAACTAATGTGGTCCTTCTCTACATTAGATTTAGGACATCATATCTTAGAAAGACTCACATCATGGCACATGAGTAAGTACCTCTTTTTAGACTCAAGCATGTTGAACTATTTCAACATTTTATCAATGTATATACTTTGGGTCAAACCGAACAACTTCTTTGATCTATCTTTATATATCTTAATACCAAGTATGTAAGTCGTTTCACCCAAATCCTTCATAGAAAAGTAGTTCCCTAGCATGTTCTTAACAACTTGTATGGTTGTCATTCTCAATCAATAGTATGTCATCTGCATACAATATTAGGAATACAACAATGTTCCCATTAATCTTCTTATAAACACAAAGTTTATCTTCATTCTTGATGAAACCAAATTCTTTGATTTTCTCATCAAAATGAAGATTCCAACTTCGAGAAGCTTAGTTCAATTCATAAATGGATCTTTGTAACTTGCATATTTTAGTGGCTTCATGTGGAGAAACAAACCATCTGGTTGTGTCATGTACACATCCTAAAAGAGGTTTTCATTAAGGAAAGCTGTTTGACATTCATTTGCCAGATCTCGTAATCATAGTACACAGGAATAACAAGTAGAATCCTGATGGACTTAACCATGTCAACTAGGGAAAAGTCTCATCATAGTCAATACCATGAATTTGCTTAAAACTTATAGCGACTAATCGCCCTTTGAATGTCTGTATATTTTCATCCATGTCAGTCTTCTTCTTGAAAAATCACTTGCACCATATGGGTCGTACCCCTTCAGGTGGTTCCACTAAGGTCCAATCATGGTTTACAAACATGGAGTCAATTTCAGATTTTATGGCCCCACGTCACTTCTCAGTGTCCGGTCCACTTATAACATCTTGATAGGTTGCAGACTCACCATCATCCATTAGCAACACATTACCAATTTGATTACGAGAAATCCAGATCTCTCGGGCTCAAATAATGATCTACCGGATCCACGTAGGATTTGTGTTTCTTGAGCAGTCTCTCTAGCCACAACAATTTATAGTCCTTGCTCAGGTTCAATCTCAAGTTCATTTATTGCTTGTGGTTCTTGAACTTCTTCAAGTTCTATCTTGGTAGTCTTTCAAGATATGAATTTCTTCTTCAGAAAAATGTCGGGCATTGCGACAAACACTTTGTCATCTGAGTATTTATTTAAATAATACACTTTAGTTTCCTTAGGACAACCCACAATATAACTATTACCAGATTTGACATCAAATTTGTTATGCATTTGATGTTGTATGTATGCCTCACAACCTCAAATATTTATGAAAGACAAAATAGAACGCTTCCCAATCCATATCTCATATGTTGTCTTTTGAACTATTTTACTATGAACACGGTTTAGTGTAAGAGCAGCTATCTCTAGAGCGTATCTCCAAAAGAAAACATGCAGATCTGCAACTATTATAGGCAAATTTAGGTAGACAAATTTTGTCAATTACATCATGCAACTCTTGTATGGTTGGTGAACAACCATTATTCACATTCATCTTATGGTGCAGGTCAACCTCATGTCTCTAGGCACTCAACCTTTGAGGTCACCTAGTTAAGTTAGATCAAATGTCGACAACTAGATATCACAATTATCTAATCACACCCCGCCAAGATAGATTGATGCACCGTGCTTTGATAAACTCACACTTCATCGATCAAGGAAGGACGCGTATCATCCATTGAAAGGCATTTGAACACTTAATATTCATTTAAGAGCTTTTTATGAAAATATGATTAACCTTTAATCGTGCATATGTTTAAACCTTTTTAAACAAAATAGATTATTAACATTTAATCATATTTTTTTGTAAACTATTTAAATATAATGCATGTGATTAACGCTTGATCAAATGTTCTTTTAAATCATTTAAATAAGATGATAAAAATTTATAACATTCACATTGCAGATACATCCCAGATATACATACAATTACATTGAAATATAAGGCGCTCCTGGCGGGGTTCCAAGGGGTTGCGCCCCTAGCGGGGTATTAGGGGCAGATCTTCTGATGGGGTCCAAGAGGCAGCGTCCCTGACAGTAGTACGGGGCAGAGCCCCGACCATTTTTTTTGAAAAATCACCACCATTTTCTCATAGAAAACTCATCAACATTTGATGTTTCAGGACTAAATCTGATGCTTCAGAACCATTCTAAATGATCAGGTTTACACAGACATATATTTCAAATCCATCTTCCCTTGGACAATAGACATGTTCGCCTGTATGTGTAATAGTGAACGAATCTATACAAAGATAACGGTTACTGCGAAAAATGGGAAAAATAATTTCTGAAAGAGAGGTTTCGTAGCATGCTCTGATATCACTATTGGGTTTTAAGGGCATCAAATGCGCAACGAAAATACATGAAACCCTCAATAGGATACATTCGAAACACACTAAATCAAGAAAGAAGTTTATACCTGCGTCACAATCAGATTTCAAGGAAAATAACTAGCATTTGAGTCCAAACACAGAAAAGTATTTGTGTCTCTAGATGTATCCACACGAATGCCGAAAACATCTCACAGTTCGTCCAACGAACTCGGGGTTGGAAGATGATCGATATTTCTCTCCTTCAAAATGCTAGTTCTGATCTTGGAGAGATATGTTCTTTGGGGGTTTACGGTATTAAGGGTCCGTTTGGGGCGGTGTCGGGGCTCCGGTGCAATCAGAGCTAACACCACTGATGTCGTACGGTTGCATTTGTTTTTCCTCCATCCCCCGTCGTTTCCAGTCGTCGCCCCTACAAATGGAGAAACCCCTCAATATCTGAACTCGGATTGTCACCACCAATGGCAACCACTGCTTCGTACGCTTTCTCATCGGAGCCCGGACGCTGCCCCAAACAGACCCTAAGCCTTATGAAAACAACATACGTTCTTTAGGATAAGTTGGCTTATTTATAAGTGCAAACATGCATGAAAAAACCCAGCACACACTCCATTGGCACACTGTCGTGTGCCCCAAAAGTTGTTGGATCGTATAGACGCGTCTCCTCATGGCTCTTGAATGACTAACTGCCCACGCATACTTGGCACACGGGTGTGTACCTCGGGCATGTGCCCTCGAAAGTCGCATCTTTTGCCCCATAGATGCATATGACCATTGTCCCACCATTTTGAGTCCACACGCCCTTGACACACAGGCGTGTGCCTTAAATACCGTACATCGTATATCATATATGTTAAAAAATTTGAGGTCTGGAGTTGAATTAGAAAAAAATGGAATACTTCACACAATCCACAAGCGTGACAATCAATGACAATTGGAAGACCGAATAGTGCTTTGGTATTAACTATCTCTTTACAATTCGAGGTATACATGACGAGACATGATTCATAAGAATCATAGAGGAGAGAAGCACAAAACACAAAAAATACAAGCTGCTGGCGACTTGACAAACTGAGATCGCCAGATCGCGCGAACAGACAAGCCGTGTGGTTAACCCCTGAGACCGCGCCTGTCAGACCGCAACCACAGACTGCTCGACCTGCTGCTTTATTCAACTGCTGAAAGATAACTTGTTCACACTTCAGACCGCCAGACCAAGAGGTCGCCCGATCACTGAAGCTACCTGTGAACACTTGACATAGAAACTGCTTCTTGCTGCAGACCGCAACTCAAGACCGCCTGATCACTTAAGACCACCTGATCAACTGAGTCCACTGCACAACCCAAGAACACCTAAACACAGTCCGCCCCAGACAGACCGCTGTCGGACTGGTTTATTCAAAGCTGGAAGAAGGGAGAATGCTGGACGCAAACTGCAAGTCGCTAACCTGCGAATAGACAAACTGGTCAGACAAAACTCAAACCACACGACCTCAGAAAGAGACCAGCACAATCAAGCCAACTTTGGTTCTTACAGTTCTTCTATTTAAATGACGGGCCTTGCACCCCTATTTAAAGGTGAGCTAACGGATGTCATCACCGCACAAACTGGGATACAATAACCGCCCATCAGATCGCGAGCGGTCTCACAAATCAGACCGCCCGAGCTTTATTGTAAAAGCAAAACACTTCTTCAGTAACCCAGACCGACTAGAACAAGTCGTCAGACCGCCCGGTCACTGCAAGAAGGCATACCTACTTGAACATCTGGCCGACTTGAACAAGTCGCTAGAATAACCCGCGCAATCCTCCCGGACACTTTGTGGTCTCCCAGATCAGACCGCCCAGAACAGATCGCCTGAGACAAAACTGGCCAGAACACCAGCACAGACCGCGCGGTCTCTGCGGTCTCAAATCTGTAGACCGCCCGGCACCTTTCCACTTCCACTTCAAAAATTTAACACTCTCCCTTGAAGTGGGAAGTGGAAGTCAGCCCAAGCAAACTCCGCAACCGACCAAATGGTTCCTTCGACAGCTGCTTAGTAAATATGTCAGCAACATTATCCTTGCTCTGCTCATGCTCCACAATCAGAGATCCCTCCAACACCTTCTCACGAATGAAATGGTGATGAATCTCTATGTGCTTCGTACGCGCGTGACAAACAGGATTTTTCACCAGTTTGAGAGCAGTCTCATTATCACCACGTAGCAGAGTAGGACCTCGCACCTCCCTATAAATGTCCTCCACAAGCCTCCTAAGCCAGATGGCTTCCTGAGTTGCCAAAGCCGAAGCTTTGTACTCCGCTTCTATGGTAGAGACAGATACAGAATCCTGCTTCTTGCTGCACCATGATATAGCTGTAGAGCCTGTCATAAAGACATATCCAGATGTCGATCTCCGATCATCTGAATCTCCTCCATAATTAGCATCCATGTACCCGTGCAAGCAAAAGCCCGAATGTCTCCCGTAGAAGAGACCCAAATCCGAGGTGGATTTGACATACTTCAAAATACTCCTAGCCGCCACAATATGAGGTTTCCGAGGCTCTTCCATAAACCGACTCACCCTGCCAACTGCATAAGCAATATCTGGCCTCGTGATCGTCAAGTATATCAGGCTTCCAACCAAAGCCCGGAATACCAAAGGATCGGTAAGAACCTTCCCTTCATCTCGTCGAAGATGAACTCCAACCTCTAGTGGAGTAGAGCTGCTCTTCCCCCTTCCATGCCGAACCTCTTCACGATTCGATCCGCATAGCCTTTTTAGGAAACAAGCATACCGCTCTCTTTCCTCTCCACTTCGAGCCCATGAAAATGGTGGAGCTCACCCAAATCCTTCATCTCAAATCTGATAGCTAGATCAGCACGAAGCCTAGCTACCTCCACTTCAGAATTCCCCGTGACGATCATATCGTCAACGTACAGTAGCACCAAGACCTGAAGCTCCCCCGTCTTCTTTACGAATAAGCTTGAATCTGAATCAGAAGCAAAGTATCCGCAGAACTGGAGGTATTCTGCGATCTTCCCGTACCACGCCCGAGGCGCTTGCTTTAAGCCGTAAAGAGCCTTCTTGAGCTTGCAAACATATCTTGGGTGCTCTTCGGATACATAACCAGGTGGTTGATCCATGAAGATATCCTTGTCAATCTCGCCGTATAAGAAGGCATTCTTCATGTCGAGTTGCCAAATCTTACACCCTTGGCAAGCTGCCAATGCGATCACCACCCGAACCGAAGTCATCTTGGCAATGGGGCTAAATGTCTCTTCATAATCCTCCCCATACTTCTGAGAGAAACCTCGACCTACAAGGCGAGCCTTGTACCGCTCAATATTTCCATCAGCCTTCTTCTTCAGCTTGAAAACCCACTTGCAAGTTACCGGAGTAACTCCCTCAACCTTAGGCACCAAGTCCCAAGTCTCATTCTTCCTGAGGGCAGCCATCTCTTCATCCATGTCTCCTTACCACTCCTTAACTCCAACGACATTTTCATAGCAAGATGACTCTCTCTCATCCAGGGGACCTGCGAAGAAACATGAGACAAAGCTCACCAAGTTTCCACCCGTATGCCGATCTGGTGGAATAATGGTCCTCTTGGACCTCCTCAGTGCTTGACTCTAAACCACCTCTTCAACTGCAGCTTCTGTACTAGCTCTCCTTTCAGGTAAATATGGAGCATTTCTCCCCCTGCTTCCAGGACCTGAAGCACCTGACCCAGAGCTAGAGATACTTGGAGCACCTGGAGAAACATGCAACTCTACCAGAACTTCCCTTGCAGCTTCCTCTGGTCCACCATCTACCCTGCTTCCTTGTAACCCTACAGAAGAGTTACCTTGGTATGACGTCATCTCGTCAAATACCACATCCCTAGAGACCACATATCTCCATATCTCGGGATCCATGCATGTCCACCCTTTCTTCCGGTCATCATAACCGACGAAGACTAGTTTCCTTGCCTTTGCATCTAGCTTCGTTCGAAGGGCATCCGGAACATGCACGTAGCAGGTAGAACCAAACACTGGAAAGTGTTCCACGCTTGGCTTCTCCTTGAACATCAACTCATGAGGGGTCTTCATGTTGAGGGGACTGAGAGGCATCCGGTTGATGACATAGGCCGCACAAGACATTCCCTCTGCCCAGAAGGACTTTGGGATACTCTTGGCATGAAGCCAACATTTGCAGGTCTCCGTCAGATGACGGATCTTCCGCTCTGCAATTCCGTTCTGTTGTGGAGTGTGAGCACAAGAAAGCTCTCTTTGGATGTCATGCTTCCTGCAGAAGTTAAAGAACGCCTTGGAGGTGAACTCCCCTCCATTGTCTGTTCTGAACCTCTTGACCCACAGGTTGAGCCGACCTTCCACCAACTCCTTGAACTCCACAAACCTTTCGAACGCCTCCGACTTCTCCTTCAGAAAATATACCCAAGTATATCTGGTGAAGTCATCAACCAAAATCAGCATATACCTGCTACCTCCAAGACTGGTAGTGTTGGTAGGTCCAAACAGATCACCATGTATACACTCCAATGGTGTTTTGCATCTGCTTTGTGATTT
The DNA here is from genome assembly GCA_033032865.1 of Dactylorhiza incarnata. Taxonomy (NCBI): domain Eukaryota; kingdom Viridiplantae; phylum Streptophyta; class Magnoliopsida; order Asparagales; family Orchidaceae; genus Dactylorhiza; species Dactylorhiza incarnata. The sequence goes on along the minus strand of JAWHQI010000039.1, from coordinate 2,912,584 downwards.
GTCAAATGGAAGACGTTGAGCCTTATCAAACTGACAACCTGCACAAACGTGACCATCTCCGAAAGATGACAAGCTAGGCAGACCTTTCACAAGGCCTCTTCCCGCCATAGCCTTCAACTTATCCATCCCAACATGCCCAAGTCTTTCGTGCCAGATAGCGGCGCTGTCGTTAGCCCTCATCTTATCAACATAGGAACTTGTTGAAAGAACAAACAAATCCTTCATCCGTTTCCCTGCATGAGTGATCTCAACTTTCACGGCTGAAACATTTCGAAGAAATTTCACTTCTGTTGGACCAAACAGAACGTGATAGCCAACATCCACAGTATTGGTCACAGAGAAGAGGTTCTTCTTCATCCCTGGACATGATAGACACTCTTCAATGTAATAGTACCTCTATCATCGTTCAAAGAAACCACACCCTCCTTCTCTACTGTATGTATAGTATCATCAGCCGTAATGATAACGTCATTACCTGTATATGCTCGGAATGAGGAGAACTTCGACTCATCCCCGGTGAGGTGATGACCACACCCAGAGTCCACTATCCAATCATCCTGATAGTTGATGGAAGCCAATGCCCGAACACAAGTTCCCGTCAAGAATGCACCTCCACTACCCCAACTACCTTCAGAATTGGAACCAGCCTCCTCCTTTCCTCCAGCATGCCCTGACTGAAGATTAACTTGGCAGTCTCTCTTGAAGTGACCAAGCTTTTTGCACCTAAAGCATCTAGGTCCTTCCTTCTTCTTCCCATCACGCTTTGGAGCATAGCTCCTCTCCTGCTGATATGAAGTAGATGGACCATCATCTCCAGATGTCTTCTTCTTTTTGTCTCATCTCTTCTTCTTGCTAGAAAAGAGAACCTCACCTTCTCCCCCAGAGACTGACATCCCTGCCATTTGCTTAGTCAAACTCTCTTGCGAAGCAAGTAAGTTCTCCAGCTCCAACAATGATGGCTGATTGGCCCAGCCTTGAACAGAAGTAACAAAGGCCACATACTCCCTCCGCAAGCCGCGGATTATGTGCCTCTTCAGCTTAGCTTCTGAGATAGGCTCATCCGGGTCCAATGTCGATATCTCTGAACAAAGGTTCTTCATCTTCAAGAAGAACATTGAGATAGACAAATCTCCCTGAGTTGCTTTCGCCAACTCATTCTCCAAGAACTGTAGCCTAGCTACATTCTTCTTATTGAACAAGCCATCCAAGGCTGTCCAAATTTTTGCAGCTGATCTACATCCGATGATGTGATCAAACAGCTCCGGAATGATAGCTCACTTGAGAGTGAATTCAGCCTTCGCATTTGTTCTCTTCCAAGCCTTCACGAGCTCAGCATTCCCTTCAGTAGGAATAACAGCTTGTCTTGCTTCTCCTCCTACTACCTCCCATATTTCCTCGCCAAGAAGATAGCTCTCCATAAATACTTCCACTTCTTAAAGTTAGTCTGCGTAAGGAGCTAAATACCAAGACCTCTAGCATATCCTCCTTCCATTGCTATCCCACTGATTGACAACCAACTTGCAGAAAACCAAGCAGAAGGCCGCACAGATTACTGCTCAACAACCTTCCTCTGATACCATGTTAAAAAATTTGAGGTCCGGAGTTGAAGTAGAAAAAACAGAATACTTCACACAATCCAAAAGCGTGATAATCAATGACAATGGGAAGACCGAATAGTGCTTTGGAATTAACCATCTCTTTACAATTCGAGGTATACATGGCGAGACATGATTCATAAGAATCACGGAGGAGAGAAGCACAAAATACAAAAAATACAAGCTGTCGACGACTTGACAAACTGAGATCGCCAGACTGCGCAAACAGACAAGCCGTGCGGTTAACCCCTGAGACCGCGCCTGTCAGACCGCAACCACAGACCGCTCGACCTGCTGCTTTATTCAACTGCTGAAAGATAACATGTTCACACTTCAGACCGCCAGACCAAGAGGTCGCACGATCACTGAAGCTACCTGTGAACACTTGACAAAGAAACTGCTTCCTGTTGCAGACTGCAATTCAAGACCGCCTGGTCACTTAAGCCCGACTGATCAACTGAGTTTGCTGCACAGTCCAAGAACACCTAAACATAGTCCGCCCAGACAGATCACTATCGGACTGGTTTATTCAAAGCTGGAAGAAGGGAGAATGCTGACCGCAAACTGCAAGTCTCTAACCTGCGAACAGACAAATCGGTCAGACAAAACTCAAACCGCGCGACCTCAGAAAGAGACCGGCACAATCAAGCCAACTTTGGTTCTTACAGTTCTTCTATTTAAATGAAGGGCTCTGCACCCCTATTTATAGGTGAGCTGACGGATGTCGTCACCACAAAAACAGGATACAATAACCGCCCATCAGATCGCGAGCGGTCTCACAAATCAGACCACCCGAGCTTTATTGCAAAAGCAAAACACTTCTTCAGTAACCCAGACTGACTAGAACAAGTCGTCAAACTGCACGGTCACTGCAAGAAGGCAGACCTACTTGAACATCTGACCGACTTGAACAAGTCGCCAGAATAACCCGCGCAAGCCGCCCAGACACTTTGCGGTCTCCCAGATCAGACCGCCCAGAACAGATCGCCTGAGAAAAAACCCGGCCAGAACACCAGCGCAGACCGCGCGGTCTCTGCGGTCTCCAATCTGCAGACCACTCAGCACCTTTCCACTTCCACTTCAAAAATTTAACAATATATACATATTCAAAACATGATTTCATAAACCAACACGATCAAACATTCAAATTTCTGCACATTTTTATACGCGACTCATTAGACTCGTATTATGTTGGCAGTAATACTAATCTCTTGACTACTTCTAGATCACAAGATTCCAATAGAGACTTGTTGAAATTTCTAGGGGCGATACAACCAATAGCTTTACACTTGGAGAAATTTTCTGATGTAACAATACCTACATCTCAGCCCCATATTCGACAGAATATCCTGGCGTCATTAAGCATCTGGATCATCTTCTGACTTGGGGTAAAATCACAACTTAATGAAGTATATTGTTGGGAGCAGTGCCCTGCAATGTTCCTGATTTTATAAAAGTGTTGAGGTCAATGATAAAAGCACTATGTATTTGATAGTATGTATTACTTATGACTGTAGAGTATAGACAGTATGTTCAGTACTTCTACAATCTCTCTAAGTCCAAAATCGTTGAGAAGGATTGGACATATCATTGAAATAGTATATATATCGTTGAGATTACTCGCAGAAGACAACAGAAAAGATCAGACATTAATCGTCATAACCATAAGGATAACACGACGATATCGTTGTGTCAACAAAGTACACACGACGACATCGTTGTGTCAACAAGAAGAAACTTCTAAGACAAGGTATCGTCATGACAATAAGTATCACACGGCGGTATCGTTGAAAACGCTACCGTGCTGAAGTTCTTCAAAATTCTTAAGTAAAGTATCTGGCTAAGAAGACATATCGTCGTAAAGGAGCAATATCGTATTGAAGTCTAAGTCAGTGATCGTGGAGATAATTTGCAACTGAAGTAGTAGTCAGAATGATCTCGACGATATCGACGAGAAGACTTCATGTCGCCGTGACTGCATATATGGCTGAGATATTCCATATCGTTGAGACAGTTATCTCAAGTGAAGATTTCAGAGGTCTTGAAGAATTGTCCATGTCCCAGATGGATCGCTGAGACAGAAAGTTCTGTCGTCGAGATGTTGCTCATATCGTCGAGACAGATCGAGATTTTTCAAAATGGGCTATCTGCATTTAATGCCGCCGTCTGAGGGACTAATTTGTGGATGTCGTTAAGGATTGATCTTATGACATTTAAGAGTGCTCAGAATAGACCGTTAGAAGGCCTTGTCATATATAAAGACAAAGTGTGTGCCCTAATAAGGTACAGATAACAAAATCGAAAACATAATGGTTGTGGGAAGAAGGAACAATTTCTTGAGAACAATACACTCTTGCTTTCAGTTCTCCAAGTCCCAGTTAAGCACCATCGACTGATAAGTTGTGTTCCATAAAGAAGAAGAGAATAGAGGAGAAGCTTTCGTGCATCAATAAAAATCTCTTACAACTTTCTCTTCAAGTTCAGAGGCCATCTGCATCAGGCTTCAAAAGAACTCCACAGAAAATCTTTTACTGTGTGGAGTTTCCTCAACCTTGTAAAAACAATATATTTTTTGTATGACTCCTTGAGTCCGAGATGTAAGGTTTTGATTGAACATGAGGTAGGATCTCTTGTAGATCTGAGTTTTATGGTCTGGAGTGCCTGAGTTGTAGGGTTCCTGGAACCTGAGGTAGAATCCGAGAAGGATCTGAGTTGTAGGGCTTGGAGTGCCTGAGCTGTAGGGCCTTTGTGCCCGAGGTGGGATTTGTGAAAGAGATCTGAGTTTTGGTGGAGTTTGTTGATTCTAACACACTGCTAGATAGGCTCATAGGGATAGTGGAGTACTCTAGACACATTGTCTAGGGGAACCACTATAAATCAGGTGTTTTTGTGTGTTGTGCTTGGTGATTGTTTCTGTGCTGTGATTTTCTCTGTGTGCCTTCAGGATTAGATTTTAAATTAGCTACATCACATATTCTCCCCCCCCCCCCTCTAGGTGATAGTTCCATAAACAACAAGTGGTGTCACAGCTAGGTTGATCAAAGAGTGACTTAATCATTAGATTTAGATATGTGGAACTATTCCTAATGGCTGGAGGTGATCATCACAAGGAGATGAGGTCCTCAAAACTTCCAGTGTGCTCCAAAGAGAATTTCCCCATTTGGAAAGAAAGAGTCAGATTGTTCATGGAGGTTGCAGATCTTAGAGTATTTATTACTGTTCAAGAGGGACCTCCAATACCCATGACAGCCTCAACCATAGATCCTGCCAAGCAAGTACCAAAGAAGTACTTGGACATGAGTAAGGATGAACTTTCCTTGGTGGTCCTTCATAAAAGGGCTCAAAACATCATAGTAAGTGCCATTGATGACTCCACCCTCCAAAACATTATTCACTTTAAATTTGCCAAGGAGATGTGGGACTTCTTGATTATTTATATGGAGGGGACAAAAGAAGTAAGGGATGACAGGAAGTCCCTTCTGAACCAAGAGTATGAGGCCTTCAAGCAAAGAAAAAATGAGACCATCTCAAGTTGCTATGAGAGGTTTTTCAAGATTGTGAATGACATGAAAAATTATGGAAGGTAGTTCACAAACTCTGATCTAAATGACAAATTCCTTAGATCCCTCTCTAAGGAATGAGATATCAAGATATGTGCCATCAAGGAGATGGGACATATGGGCATCATGGAGCCCAAGAATCTGTATGGAAAGTTGTTGTCCTATGAGCTTCAGCTTAACTTAAGAAAAGCTGAAGAGGAAAGCTCAAGGGGGAGCACCAGAGAGAGGTTTATGGCCCTTAAGGCACAGAGCTTAAGGAAAACCAAGAACAAGACTCCAGTATTTCAAGATGTATCTGAAAGCAGTGGGACTTCTGATGCCAACACATCAGACTCAGACAACACAGATAATGAACTGGCCCTCTTCTCCAAGCAGTTCAAAAAGTTGATGTCAAGAAGGAGAAGAGACAACCATTGGTCATCTTCTTCCAGCTCTAGGAGATCTGGTCATCATGACAGATCTAAATCTTCAAGGGATGACAGGTATAAATCTAAACCCAACAAATTTGATTTAACTAGTACAGTGTGTTATTGCTACAATAAGACAGGTCACATGATAGCTGATTGCCCCTCCAAAAAGAGGGAATCTAAGAAATATGAAGATAAAAGAAATCCAAAGGACAAGAAGAAAACAAAAAAATGATTCATTGCAAAGAAGATCAGAACCTTAAGTGATTCTGATTCAAGTTCCTCAGAATCTGAGGAGGAAGCCCGCATTGGCTTCATGGTCATAAATGAAGACATCCAAGATGAGAACCCCTCTCTTGGGAAGGTACATATCAGAGCCCCTTAGTCTGCCTCTGATTCTGAATCAGTTGCAGATTCTATGCATGATGATGAGTGTGAGTCTGCTCATAACAGCACATCCCCCCACATGAGGATGAATCTGAGCTAATACAACAATATGAAGCTTTGAGGGAAGCTTTCAAGAAAAGCAAGAAGCTCCTTAGAGTTCAATCTAAGGAGTTAGATTCCTTGAGAAAAACTCATTCTGAGCTCCAGGAGTCAGCTGAGAAGCTGGCTACAATGAGCAAAGAATTGGATAAAGTCAAGGAAGACACAAAGCTCAAAAATGCTGAATTAGGATAGAAGAACAAGGTCATTAAGGACCTTGAGGAAATGTTGTTGGCAGAGAAGAGAATAGTTATCAGCTTCTAAAAGCCCAAGACTGTCCTCCCAATCATTGACAGCTTCTCTGCACCATACAGAGGTGGTATAGGATTTAGCAAAGAGACAGTCAAGCGCAAGGCTTCTAAAGCCCCACCTTCTTTGAAGGTGTTGCTAACATCTAATTCTTTTGATCAGGATTCTACATATGGTCATCTGACCAATGCCTGCTCTACCAGTGGCTACAAGCCCTCTACCACAAACAGAAGAGCATGCTTTAGACTGAGTGCTCTTAAAGCACCTCATGGAGAAATCCAAATGAAAAGTTCAGGTACCTTCTGTTGGAACCAAGACTTGGCCCCAACAGGGAGATCAGACCCCTTAGAGGGGGCATGCAACACTTACTGATCCCGCGGAAGGAGCAGGCCGAAGACTGAGGGCTAGACACAGACCCTTGGCTACAGCGTGGAGGTCCCACCACACACCCGGAAGATCTTAGAGCGCTTCCCCTCCCAAGCCAAAGATGAAGTTGGGCACCTTGGAGAGCCTGAGGAGCTAACCAAAGAACTTGGGGAGGAAGAAGCCAAGAATTGGAATCCTCTCCAAAGGTTCCCTTCAAGGTCTATATATGGTTTTTTCTCTTCTGGTCTGCAAATAGTGTAATTCTGCCTATTGGTTTTACTATACGCACCTCAGACTGGTCTGTTAACAGCCTAACTCCGATGTTCTAAGAGGCTAGGGGAAGACCACCATGGGTATTCAAATAATTTCCTCTTTAAACTCCTCTAGGCGAGTGGTCCGTGAAGGAGCCACTCGCCAGCCTCCCCGTGCGAGTGTCCCGTAAAGGCGCCACCCGCTGACCTTCCCGGGCGAGTGGCATGTAAAGGCGCCACCCGCTGGCCTTCCCAGGCAGGTGGCTCGTGAAAGCGCCACCCGCCAGCCTTCTTAGGCGAATGACACATGAAGGCGCCACCCGCCAGCCTTCTAAGGCGAGTGGCCCGTGAAGGCGCCATCCGCCGGCCTTCTTGGGCGAGTGGCCCAGGAAGGCGCCACCCGCCGACCTTCTTAGGCGAGTGGCCCGTGAAGGCGTCACCCGCCGGCCTTCTTAGGAAAGTGGCCCGTGAAGGCGCCACTAGCCGGCCTTCTTGGGTGAGTGGCCCATGAAGGCGCCACTCGTCGGCCTTCTTAGGTGAGTGGCTAGTGAAGGCGCAAGCCGCCGGCCTTCTTAGGAGAGTGGCCCATAAAGGCGCCACCCGCCGGCCTTCTTAGGCGAGTGGCCCGTGAAGGCGCCACCCGCCGACCTTCTTGTGAGCTGGGTCTGCGAACTCTCTCTTTGTGAGTGGAGGCACCTATAGCCTCGCCTCCTGGGACGGCAACCCCTCTCCCTACGCTTATCGTGAGGAAGAATACTTGGTTCGTCCCGCCTCCCCTCGAGTCACTTGCCGCGAGACGACGATTGACTCACACTCGCTCAATTTCTCCTCTGGCGAACACTGGGTTGTACACATTCCCCGCTCTTTGCGAGGTTACTGAAAGTGCACAGTTAACCTCACTAGAATTCTCTAGAGGGGGGTGAATAGAGATTTAAAATATTTTGTGCAAAGTTAATATATATATATATATATGTGTGTATGATCACAGATTAGAACTTCCCACACACCAACAAGAATTAAACAATTAAAGAAAGTAAATGCAAGAAAGAAATCACAGCACAACACAAGAAAATATAGTGGTTCCCCAAACTTTGGGTAGTCCACTCTTCTACCCCCTTGGTAGGAATTCACTAACTTGCACTGAGTCTTTTGATAAGGAGACTCTTAGAACCACCCTGAGTCTTTTGATAAGGAGACTCTTAGAACCAACTGAGTCTTTTGAAAAGGAGACTCTTAGAACCAGTACACTGAATTTTTTGAAGAGAGATTCTAAAAACTCTTTTACAATGTTTAAGTAAGAATAAGAAAGAAGATATAAAAGCAAGAATGAATCTTCTTCCTAACAAGAAGATTGGAAGCACAAGTAGTGAATTTAAATCTCTCTTCTATTGTGAGAAGGAGATTTGTAAGCTCTTTAGAATTTTTGCAGCAGAGTGGCTTCAGGAACAGAAGAAGATGGAAGGTAGATGGTTGCTGTAGCACAATTTCTTAATTCTCTTTGTTTTCACTTGGGAGATCTTCCTCTTTTTCAAAATGTAAGAATGGTATGTCACACTTCTGTTCTTTTCTGCCGACCTCCTTCTTATTTTATAGCTCTGTGCAATAAGATGGCACTATAGAAGAGAAATTGATTAGCAGCCAGAGAATTAGAAAGAGAGAAATATTTCCATAACAATTATATCACAAAAGGAAAGTGTTAATTCAGATTTCAAATACTGTCCATAATAAAGTTTATCAATTTAGCCAAGAATCTAATAGAGGAAAAGAATGATTCAGAATGGCTATAAATCATAAATTGATTCCATATAAATCAGATCTATAAACGAAGGAAAGAGATCTGGCAATTTTGAATTCTGTCATGGAAATCGACGTGCGTCGATTACTATTCGACGCAAGCGTCGAGAGCATCCTTTCTGGACGTCGAGAGGAGAATAAGGAAGGTGCGTCGACTAATGTGCGTCGACTTCACTAGATTCGTCGACTAGAAATCAGAGTAGCGTCGACTAGACTTACGTCGTAATCTTCCTAGAGTTACTTCGACTCAATCTGCAAGAAACGTCGACTACATTTCGACGTTGCGTCGAATACCATTCGACGCATATTTACTTAGCCTTGTATTTCATTCTTTAGAATTCATTTCTAGGGGTTAAGAGAAATCATTTCCCCAACAATCTCCCCCTATTTGTCTTAACCCTTTTTAGAGAGAAATTGTATTAGCATATAATTAACACAGCATAGTATTTGTATAGATGAGAAATATATTAAGCAACAGAATAAGAAATTGTAGAGAAATAATCAATTGTCTTTCACAGAATTAAGCTAAAAACTTCTTGTTATACATGAAGTTGACAAATGCAGAATAGAGCTTCCTAGATAGGTTTTCAATAGCATCAAACATATAGCCTCTGGCTTTGTCAGGATGCTTCTGGACATTTGTAATAATTGTGTACAATTTGTTCAGTAGCTTGCTGCCATCTGGGAGAGTATCATCTATGGAATAGCCCTTGCTGATTATTATTGCAGCCTTTTCATCAATCATCTCTATTGTGATGTTGTGATGTTCTTTTTGTGCAGGCATGGGCTCAGGAGGTCCTTTGTTATCCACCTTTGGCCTATAGAATCTCTTCTTTTCTGGTTCCTGTTTCTCAGGAGTTTCATACATCTTTCCTTTTCCTTTCCCTTTCCATGGAGAGTTAAGCCATTTGTCTAGCTTTGGAGGCCTTGTAGGCTTCTTATAGGGAATGTAGGTCTCTTCTGTACACCCTATACCCATTTTGTGCTTTTGGCCTTTTTCTAGGATGATCCCTGCCTGAGGGTTTTTCTTCTGGTAGGCTTCAACATCAAATAGCTTCTTTGGAATTTTGATGACTGACTCAGCAAGAATCTCTTCCTTTGTCATCCCCTTCTTGATCTTCTCCATCCAGATTTTTCTTTTGTCTTCTGCATCTTTCATAGCTGCTTCATACTCATACAGTTCTCTTTCTCTTATCTCTTCATGTCTCTTTTCCATGTTGGGGTCATGGTATTCCTTTACAGGGTTCATAGGAGAGGGAATAGGTATCTTCTCAAATCTTTTTATCTCATGGAAAGCTTTTCTATACTTCTTTTCTTTTGCATATTCTTTCCTTTCTTCTTTAGAGAAATTTTGCCAGTAGGGAATGGCTTCTCTTTTCCTTTTCATTTGTTCTTCTGGGTTTGTCCTTGGTAGGATCTGCTTAGAGAGTTTTGTTATTGGAGGAGGTAGAGATAGAAGTGGAGGTAGAGAAGAAGGTAGAGGAGGAATTTGAGAAGAAGGTAGAGAAGAAGTTAGAGGAGGAAGTTGAGAAGAAGATAGAGGTAGAGAGGAAGGAGGAGTTTTCTCTTTGGGTGGAGAGGGAGCTATTTCAAGAAGAGTTCTTAGATGTTCTGTAGTAGAGGGAGGAAAGATTTCTGGTAGAGTGATTTCTGTGAAGGGATGATTGTCTCCTCCAAGCTCTATTGCAGGGATGTCCTCAAGTAGAGGTGTCTTCAGCTTGATGTAACTGGCAGAGAAGCCAGGAGAATGATGCTGATGTTCCTCCTCACAGGAGGGTGCATTAATCCATATCTGGCCATTCCAATCATCTGAGGTGGCTGCTTCTTCTTCCCCCTGGATTTCTGGGTTCTTTACTACAGGAATCTCCCCCTGGGTGTATGGGTCATTAATTCTGAATGCTGAGTCCACAGCATGCTCTCCTTCAGTGTTGTAAGAGGAGGATTCACCAAAATGTTTGTTGAAGGTGTAGTCAGAGTGTTTTGAGAGGAGTGGAGCCTATAATGGAATTGGAGTAGTAGTTAGAGGTAATACTTAGAGTTGGAGAGAAGAGAGTTAAACCTGAGCTTTAAGTGAGATTAAACACCTGGCAAGAGGGGTTTCTGGAGCAACTCTCCCCCTGGTTTATATCTTTCAGGAAAGATGTAAACCTTTGTGGCGACAGAGGTTCTTCTCGAAGAAGAGCATGAAGCTCAGGAAGAGAGGCAGATAGGTTGGCCAATTTGGCTTCACATGTGGTGATCATATTAATACATTCAATGGAGAAGTTGTGTAGACGTGTCTGGAAGTCAGTGAGAAGGTTTATCAGAGCCTCGTTCATTGCTTGGAGAAGGGCAGATTGGGCAGGAGTGGGCGCCATTGATGCAGAAAGAGAAGGAGATAGAAGGCGAAGTTTTTGGCGTGTTCAGAAAGGGTATGTGTTATGAAATAAGAAGGACTATTTAAAGAAGATGAAACGTCGAGAAAGGAAACAGAAATTAAGGTAATCCAATCGTCAAAAGAGGAAGGAAGGATTTGATTCTAATTTTAACCAGAAGTCGACGTTACGTCGATTTGATCTTAGCGCATGCGTCGATATGGAGTCGACGTTTCATGGAAATTTGTCAGTCTAAGGGTTTGTCGACGTGGTCGAGACTTGCGTCGATATGAAGTCGACGGTACGTCGATAGGGGATCGACGTAACTTTAACTGAAAGAAATCAGTACCAGCGTCGAGGTCATCTCGACGGTGCGTCGACATTTATTCGACGCATCTCCAGGAAACTTTCTTAGATTTTCTGATTTCTTTAGATTTCCCCAGCAATAATGTTTTACAAACTTCCATCAAGCATTCCTAGGGTGTTTATGAAGTAATTGTGCTTGGTTTCATCCAAGGGTTTTGTAAAAACGTCTGCTCTTTGACTGTCTGTAGGTATATATTCTAAGGTTATCTTACCTTTTTCTACATTGTCTCTAAGAAAGTGATGTCTGATTTCTATATGTTTGGTTCTGCTATGAAGAACTGGGTTAGATGTTATAGATATAGCACTAGAACTATCACAATAAATCTTAGAGTTATTGACTTCCAATTTGTAATCAAGAAGCTGATTTTGCATCCACAGGATCTGTGAACAACAGCTCCCAGCAGCTATATATTCAGCTTCAGCTGTTGAGGTGGAGACTGAGGTTTGTTTCTTACTAAACCATGAGATTAATCTGTCACCTAGGAATTGGCAAGTGCCAGAAGTGCTTTTTCTATCAACCCTACATCCAGCATAGTCTGCATCTGAGAAACCTATTAATTCAAAGTTGGTTTCTGCTGAATACCATAGACCTAGTTCAGGAGTTCCCTTTAGGTATCTAAGAATCCTTTTTACAGCACTATGCAATTGGTATCAGAGCTAGGTTGATCTAAAAGCTAGGTTGATCTAAAAAGCTATATTGGTATCAGAGTTGGTCTGCAATTGGTATCAGAGCTAGGTTGATCTAAAAAGGATAACTCCTTGATCAAAAAGATCTTACCTCTCATATATATATATATATATATATATATATATATATATTTCAAAACTATTACTCACATGGAACAAATCAAAGATTATGCTTCCACCAGACCACCAATTTGCAATCTTGAAAAATTTGCACTTTGGAAGACAAGAATTAGAATTTATCTAAACTCTATTGATGATGAATTGTTCAATATTGTCATGACAGGTCCCCCCAAGCCATTCAAAAAGGACTCAAGTGGAAAAGCAACTGAAACACTTGCTCCAAAGGCTGAATGGACAGATGAAGAAAAGAAAGCCCAAGCATATGATGCCAAGGCCATGAATATCCTAGTCTCAACTCTCTCAGATGAAATCTTCCAAAAGATTGCTGAGTGTGAGTCAGCTAAGGAAGTATGGGAAGCACTCACCAAAATGGTAGAGGGAAGTGCTGATGAGAAAAAGGATAGAAAGGCACTACTCATCTCCCAATATGAAAACTTCCAAAAGAAAGAAAGTGAAAGTGTTGCTGACATGTATTCAAGATTCAGCCTTATAGTCAATGAATTGAGAACACTTGAGAAGGACATATCTCTTACTGAGATAAATGATAAATTGCTGACCTGCTTCCCTAGCTCTTGGGATTCAAGAATCTGGCCAATCAAAGACTCCAGAAGTCAAACAGAAATCTCAACAGATGTTCTATTGGGAAAATTAAAATCCTATGAACAACTGTTGAAAACTAGAGCTGAGAAAGAAAAGGCTTCTCCACTCTCAAAAGAAAAGAGTACTGCATTAAAAGCTGTTGAAGGGGAATCCTCTACAAATGATGAGGAGCTGATCAGCCTGCTGGCTAGAAAATTCAAGAAGTGGATCAAAACAGAAGGATCCAGAGGAAGAGACTCAAAAACCAGGTATAATAAAACACATACTAAAGAGATTATATGTTACTCTTGCAGGAAACCTGGACACATTGCACCTGAATGTCCTAAAGAGATCAACATTAAGAAAGATCTGAAAAGAACAGATTTAAAGAAGAAAAAGAAAGAAAAAGGATTCATTGCTCAATCTTGGAGTGATTCAGAATCTGAAGGAAGTACTTCATCAAATAATGATCAGGAAGATGTCAAGCAAGAGGAAACATGTCTGATGGCCACTGAGAAGCTTGAGGATACTTCTATGGTAAGTATACTTGATGATATAGATTTCTTCTCTACTGATTTCAAACAAAACTTCAAAGAATTCTGTTTAGATCTAATCAAATCTGAAAAGGAAGTAAAAGAATTAAGAAATGAATTAAAAAACCTCAAACAGGTAAATACACATCATAAAAATTATGAGCTCAATCTAGGTCTCTCAGAGAAGGAATTAGACAAACTCTATTTAGAAAATCTAACACTAAGAAAAGAATTAGCAAAGGCTAAAGTATTTGAAGACTCTCTAAATGGAAAAGGTCAGAAGCTCAAGAATATTTCAGAAAATCTTACTAATAGATTTAGCCAACTAAAACTGAATGCTAATGAAGCACCTAAATCTCAATCATCTAGCAAATCTGTCTGGAAACATCCCATTCACTCCACTAGAGAAAACCATCTAGCAGGAGAAAGATCACAAGAAAGTCTAGAAATAACTACTGTTTTTAACAAACCTAATCCCATTACAGATAAAGGAATCTTAGGAAAATATCCTCAGAAAAATTCTGAACATGCGTTGAATTCTTATCCACGTACGTCGATTTCTAATCGACGCTTACACCAAAATGCGTCGACTCCTACTCGACGTAACCTCTCTCATGCTTCGACTGAAAGTAAACACAGAATAAAGAATGCTTCGAATTCATATCGACGCAACCAGAAACCTACGTCGAATACTATTCGACGCAACCATAAGTCTACGTCGAATCCCTATCGACGCAATCAATCAGACAGAAAATTCTCTGCTTCTAAACAAATTTCTCAATCCATGTCATTTTACTATCACCACTATTTCTGCGACATTACCAAAGAAAATTGGTATGATAAGCCCATGCCCCTAAAGGAGGAAGGATATTCTGAAAAACATACTTATTCCTTCATTAAAACTTTCACTAATGGAAGAAAGGGGCCCCAGCTCAGCAGGGTCCAAACTAATATTTAAAATCTTATGTGCAGATGTATCACATCTCCAGGCTGGTGTGGTACTTGGACAGTGGATGCTCCATGCACATGACTGGAAGCAAAAACATTTTAGTCAACTTTGAGGATAGACTTGGACCATCAGTAACCTTTGGAGATTCTAGCTGTGGGCAAACCAAGGGATTTGGAAATTTCAAAGAAGGGAAAGTCACCTTCAAAAATGTGGCAGTAGTCAAAGGACTGAAGCACAATCTGATAAGCATAAGTCAGATATGTGAAAGTGGTAAGTATGAGGTAAAATTCACCACACTATTTTGCCATATTATTGATATTAAGACAGGTGCCACAGTACTCAATGGAATTAGAAAAGGAAAAGTATATGTAGTGGACTTTACCTCCTCACCCACAGAAGTCTGCTTATTCAACAATATTACTGATAAAAGTGTTTTATGGCATAGGAGACTAAGTCATCTAAATTACAAAACAATCAGTAAACTCTCCAAAAATAACCTAGTCAGGGGCCTGCCAAAGGGTAGATTTTCTAAAGACTCTCCATGTAGACCTTGCCAACTAGGTAAACAAACCAAGTCATCTTTCAAACCCATTGGGAAAGATGATTCTCCTAGGATTCTCTACTTGCTACACATGGATCTCTTTGGTCCCATTTCCACTCAAAGCTTAGGTGGAAAATCCTTTACCCTAGTCATAGTGGATGACTATTCTAGATTCAGCTGGGTATTCTTTCTAAGAACTAAATCTGAAACCTATAAGATTATCTCAAGATTCATAAGACAAATTCAATCTGAATTCAATACTCAGGTTACCATAATCAGAAGTGATCATGGGACGGAATTTGAAAATCAATTAGTCAGCAATTTCTGTGATGAGGTAGGTATCAAACAAAGCTTCTCAGCACCTAGAACTCCACAACAAAATGGAGTTGCTGAGAGGAAGAATAGAACCTTAATAGAATCAGGAAGGACCTTGCTTGCAGAATCAGGATTACCAAAAACCTTTTGGGCTGAAGCAGTCAACACTGCAAACTATGTTCTAAATAGAAGCCTCATTCATAAAACTAAGTTAAAAACTCCATATGAGCTCCTGAAGGGAAAAACACATATTGTCAAATATTTTAAAATTTTTGGGTGTGCTTGCTTCATTCTAAATAATGGAAAAGATCATCTTGCCAAGTTTGACAAAAAGTCTGATGATGGAATCTTTTTGGGGTACTCATCATCTAGTAAAGCTTATAGGTGCTATAACAGGAGAACTCTTAAAATTGAAGAATCCATGCACATTGTTTTTGATGAAACTAACATGCTGCTTAAGGGGGAAGAAACTCCCACCAGCTCTCTTCCACAGGAAAGCAACAGCATAGAAATCCAGCTTGAGCAACTAGCTCTAGAGAACACAGAAAATGGAAGAGAAAACCAGTTAGAGGAACCAAGTGAGGAGTCTGAACAAGAACATGAAGAAAGTTCAGAGAAAAGCATTCAAAACCAACCTCCACAAGAGAACATGGTTCAGGAAGAGCAGTTGGACAATGATCCCATTGAGAATGAAGAAGAAGAACAACTAGCAAATCCTAGCAGAACAGGGATCAATTTGAAAGATCACCCACAATCCCAAGTAATTGGAAACCCCAATACTGGAGTAAGAACAAGGCATCAAGTCTCAAATGGGGTGATGCTTCAATGCTTCTTATCACAAGTTGAACCAAAGAAGTTTGAAGAAGCAAACTGTAATCCTCATTGGATTTTGGGCATGCAAGAAGAACTAGGCCAATTTGAGAGAAACAAAGTATGAAATTTAGTGGAAAGACCAAGAAACTACCCAGTGATTGGCACAAAATGGGTATATAGAAACAAGCTAGATTCCACTGGAATAATTGTCAGGAACAAGGCAAGACTTGTGGCACAAGGATATAGACAAGAAGAAGGAATAGACTACAATCAAACCTTTGCTCCAGTAGCCAGATTGGAAGCAATTAGGCTCTTTCTTGCCTATGCAGCTTTCATGAAGATGAAAGTATTTCAGATGGATGTCAAGAGTGCTTTTCTGAATGGTGACCTTCAAGAAGAGGTATATGTGGAGCAACCACCAGGTTTTGTCAATCCCTCCTTTCCTAATTTTGTTTATAAACTTAACAAAGCACTATATGGTCTTAAGCAAGCTCCCAGAGCTTGGTATGAAACTCTCTCTAATTTTCTCTTAGAAAACTCCTTTGAAAGAGGAAAAGTAGACAAGACACTCTTCACTAGAACCCATAAAAACCAACTCCTTCTTGTTCAAATATATGTAGATGACATCATCTTTAGCTCAACTCACCCTAAACTTTGTAAAAGGTTTGCTGATCTAATGCAATCAAAATTTGAAATGAGTAGTATGGGTGAACTCTCCTACTTCCTAGGACTTCAAGTAAAACAAAGTAGTGAGGGAATCTTTATCTCACAATCAAAATATACTAAAGAGCTAATCAAAAAAATTGGTATGGAATCAGCGTCCACCATGAAAACCCCTATGACAACAAATGCCATTATAGAAAAAGATGACAAGGGCAAAACAGTAGATCAAAAGACATATAGGGCAATCATAGGATCCCTTCTATATCTAACTGCTAGCAGACCTGACATTATGTTTGCAACTTGCATTTGTGCTAGATTTCAGGTTGATCCAAAGGAATCCCATCTCACCTCTGATACCAATTGAGAGGACCCAGCGCAACCAACTCGACCAAAAGACCGGACTTTTGGTGAAGGCGCAACTTAATCTTTATATCAACGGAAAGGCGCTACGGGTCAAGTGAGGAGACGCTGGACCCAACAATCCCCCCCAGCGTCCAGCACGACCTGCAAGCTCAGAGGTGGCTTGACACATGGCCCGCAGGCTCAGAGGTGCTCTACATAGCTGCGACCGCCTGACCCGCCAGGACCCACACAGGTAGAGAGAATTCCAGGAATTATCAGCGCCCCCTGGCCTCAAACCCGCAACCTCCTCTGATACCAATTGAGAGGACCCAGCGCAACCAACTCGACCAAAAGCCCGGACTTTTGGTGAAGGCGCAACTTAATCTTTATATCAACGGAAAGACGCTACGGGTCAAGTGAGGAGACGCTGGACCCAACAGTTACCTTAAGCTCGTGAAGAAACATCCAACCCTTGGTGTTCAATGGGCAATTGCTGACCTGGCAGGAATCTTTGGTGGGTCCCATCCTTAGCGCTATAAATACTGCTGCTTCTGGGTGCTGAGTAACCCCTTCCTTCACTATCTCTTCTCGGCATTTGCCATCGCGGTTACCAAAATGCCCCTTACGAAAGAAGCCCAAACCCGCCTGGACACGTCCCGGGCGAGCGAGCATGCAGCTACCGTCCAGCTCGCCCCCTGGCTCGCTCGGCGGGCCTCCTCGGCCCTTCCCCGAATAAAGAAGGCAAAGACGGTCGGCGACATCCCTGGGAGGACGGGTCCTCGCTCCCGAACCTGTCGCCCAACACTCGACTCGCTGAGCAGGTTTCTTAAGTTTGACATGTTGGTTCCCTGCATCATCGTGCTAATACCACTCTTCTTTTGCAGAGCGCGCTTCTGGAGGGAGATATTGCGAGCCTGGCCCTAGCGGGCACTCGCCTCCCAGCCCCTGTGGGGGAGCAGCTCAGCGGCCGTGGATGTGGACATCATCGACCTGCACGCCCCTTCGTCGCGGCCTGGTGAGTTTCTCGATGTTCTTTCTTATCTGGGTTCCTTGACCACTGAGTGTTTCCGACTAATTTCTTCGCGCTGCTCTCTCTTGCAGATGTCCTTCTCGCGACACCCGGGAGGCACACCACTCAGGTGGGCTCACCCGTTCCACCGAGCAAGACTACCCTCACCCCGGGATTGGGTCTCCTGGGACATCAGAGCCCCGGTGGTTTGCTACTCGCCGACTTCCGGGTCGCGAGCAACACGCCGCACCCGCCTGGCCTGGCAAAGTCCATTATTCTCTCTTTTATCGAGGCCTTTCAGGGGCAACCAGGCACCTCTCGCCAGCACCCCAGCAAAGCGACCATAGCCAAGTCAGGTTGGTCGAACTAACGATTGTTTGTGCTTCGTTCTTGTTACTAAGCTCTTTTTCACAGGTGTCCGAGAGAGCTCTCCCGTCGACCTGGACCTCGGGGAACAAGAGATGTCACCCCCGCCTTTGCCGGACCAAATCGCCGACTTCCTGGGGGATCCGCGCGATCCCGAGGTGATGAAGAGGCAGACCACCGAGGTGCTCCAGAAGTATGGTTATCTGCTGCGAGATTTGTATAGCCAGGCGCGGGAGGACAGGGAGGCTTCCGAGGAGCGGCTCGCCGCTATTGAGGATGAACAAGCGAGGCTCCTATGCGAGCTGCGGCTGGATACCCATGGCGAGGTCACCTCCCCGGGGGTGCACCTCTCGCGGGCAGAGGACCAAGTTTGCCTGCTGCAGCGCGAGCTCCGCGCCGTCCGCGCCTATCATTACCCGCGAGTACTGCCACGCTCAGGGGTGCGAGGCCGAGGGCGGTGGAGGTGGGTCTAGTACTGATCCTCCCCACTCTCGCCTCCACTTGGCGAAGTTTGTAAGGTACTTTTTTTAATTTGAACAATCTGCGGACAATATTGCTTTCACTAAGCTTGGTACTTGGTGCCCGCCGTCGGGCTTTTCACTCTTGTTTATTTTCTATGATTTTATTTCCTGTGCCATGCTCGCTAGTTATATATTTTTATCTCTTAATGCCTTTGTACATGATTTTCATGGGGCTCACCTCGCCTAATTCGCATTCGCCCGACCTATAGCGAGCTGGCCTTGATCAATTGGTGTGAGCGGGTGCGACAGGGGGTCGGCTCGAATACCAAGGCGTATCTTAGCTAGATTCTGCTATACATACCCCCCAACGCTTCGATTCCTCCCCGCCGCCTTTATTTTTTCTATAAATAGGCCTCGACTTCTGAGCTAACCACCGCATTTATCGCTCTTGATCCCTGCTCCCTTCGTTCTCGTGAACTCGCACTAGCCCTCTCACATTCGCTCTTTTCTGCCAAAGGATGGACGGTGATGGAGGCTGTTGGGGAAATGATTTCCCTTAACCCCTGAAAGTGAGTTGAATATGATTTCTAAGAAAGAAAAACCAGTCTAAGTAAAAATGCGTCGAACAGTATTCGACGCAACGTCGAACTGTTGTCGACGTTTCATTCAGAATGAGTCGAAAGAACTCTAAGAAGAATTCAACGTAATATTTGTCGACGCTACTATTACTTCTAGTTGACGCACCTAAAGAAGTCGACGCACCTTAGTCGACGCACCTTCCTTATTCTCCTCTCGACGTCCAGCAAGGATGAATTCGACGCGTACGTCGAATAGTAATCGACGCACGTCGATTACTATGTTTAATTCAAAAATCGCCAATCTCTTTCCTTCTTTTATAGATCTGATTTATATGGAATCAATTTATTCTTTATAGCCGTTCTGAATCATTCTTTTCCTCTAATAGATTCTTGGCTAATTTGATTAAATCTGTTATGGACATTATTTGAAATCAGAATGAATTCTTTCCTTCTATTGATATAATTATTATGGAAATATTTCTATCTTTCTATTACTCTGATTGTTAATTGATTATCCTCCTATAGTATTATTTGAATGGACAGAGCTATAAAATAACAAGGAGGTTGGCAGAGAATAACATACAAGTGATCCACCATATACAATTTGAAAAAGAGGAAGAGCTCCCAAGTGAAAAGAAAGAGAATTGAGAAATAGTGCTGCAGCAATCTTCAAGCTTTCTTCTCCTTCTGAAGTCATTCTGCTGCAAATTCTTAAAACTCTCATTGAAAGAGAGAAAGGCCTTCAAATCTCCTTCTCACAATAGAAAAGAGATTTTATTCACTACTTCTTGTGCTTCAAATCTTCTTGCTAGGAAGAAGATTCCTTCTTGTCTTTATATTGTTTCTCTTTCTTCTTTCTATTCTTATTTCACTTAAACATTGTAAAAGAGTTTTTAGAATCTCTCTTCAAAAAATTCAGTTGTACTGGTTCTAAGAGTCTCCTTTTCAAAAGACTCAGTTGGTTCTAAGAGTTTCCTTAACAAAAGACTCAGGGTGGTTCTAAGAGTCTCCTTATCAAAAGACTCAGTACAAGTTAGTGAATTCATACCAAGGGGGTAGAAGAGTGGAGTACCCAAAGTTTGGGAAACCACTATATTTCCTTGTGTTGTGCTGTGATTTCTCTTCTTGCATTTACTTTCTTTACTTGTTTAATTCTTGTTGGTGTGTGGGAAGCTCTAATCTGTGATCACTACATATATATATATATATAATTATTAACTTTGCACAAAAATATTTTAAATCTCTATTCACCCCCCTCTAGAGAATTCTAGTGAGGTTAACTGTGCACTTTCAATTGGTATCAAAGCCAGGTTAATCTAAAAAGGATAACTCCTTGATGAAAAAGAACCTACCTTATATATATATATATATATATTTCTACAAAACTATTTTTCACATGACACAAATCAAAGATTATGCTTCCACCAGACCACCAATTTGCAACCTTGAAAAGTTTGCACTTTGGAAAACAAGAATTAGAATTTACTTAAACTCTATTGATGATGAATTATTTAATGTTGTCATGACAGGTCCCCCCAAGCCATTCAGGAAGGATTCAAGTGGAAAAGTAACTGAAATACTTGCTCCAAAGGCTGAATGGACAGATGAAGAAAAGAAGGCCCAAGCATATGATGCCAAGGCTATGGATATCTTAGTCTCAACCCTCTCAGATGTACACTTCCAAAAGATTGCTGAATGTGAGTCAGCTAAAGAAGAATGGGAAGCTCTCACCAAAATGGTAGAAGGAAGTGCTGATGAGAAAAAGGATAGAAAGGCACTACTCATCTCTCAATATGAAAACTTCCAGAAGAAAGAAAGTGAGAGTGTTGCTGACATGTATACCAGATTCAGTCTCATAATAAATGAGTTGAGTACACTTGAGAAAGACATATCTCTCACTGAGATAAATGACAAATTACTAACTTGCTTCCCTAGCTCTTGGGATCCAAGAATCTGGCCAATTAAAGACTCCAGAAGTCAAAAAGAAATCTCAACAGATGTCCTGTTGGGTAAATTAAAATCCTATGAAAAACTGTTGAAAACAAGAGCTGAGAAAGAAGAGAAAGAAAAGGCTCATCCACTCTCAAAAGAAAAGAGTATTGCTTTGAAGGCTGTTGAAGGTGAACCCTTTACAAGTGATGAGGAGCTGATCAGTCTACTGGCCAGAAAGTTCAAAAAGTGGATCAAAACAGAAGGATCCAGAGGAAGAGACTCAAAAACTAGGTATAATAAAACACCTACTAAAGAGATTATATGATACTCTTGCAGGAAACCTGGACGCATTGCACCTGAATGTCCTAAAGAGATCAACAATAAGAAAGATCTGAAAAGAACAGATCTAAATAAGAAGAAGAAGAAAGAAAAAGGATTCATTGCTCAATCTTGGAGTGATTCAGAATCTGAAGGAAGTACCTCATCAGATAATGATAAGGAAGAGATCAAGCAAGAGGAAACCTGTTTGATGGCCACTGAGAAGCCTGATGATACATCTATGGTAAATATACTTGATGATATAGATTTTTCTTCCACTGATTTCAAAAACGATTTCGAAGAATTCTGTTTAGATCTAATCAAATCTGAAAAAGAAATAAAAGAACTAAGAAATAAATTAACAAATCTCAAACAACTGAATACACAGTATAAAAACTATGAGCTCAGTCTAGGACTCTCAGAGGAGGAATTAGACAAAATCTACACAGAAAATCTAACACTGAGAAATGAGCTGGCAAAGGCAAAGGCCTTTTAAGACTCTCTATATGGGAGAAGTCAGAAGCTCAAGAACATCTCTAGAAATCTCACTGATAGATTTAGACAACTAGAAGGTAATACTAACTTAGAACCCAAATCTCAATCACCTAGCAAATCTGTTTGGAGACATCCCATTCACTTCACTAGGGAAAATCATTTGAGAGGAGAAAGATCACAGGAAAATCCAGAAACAACCACTGTCTTTAATAAAACTAATCCCATTACATATGAAGGAATCCTAGGAAAATATCCTCAGAAAAGAGTTAAACATGCGTCGAATTCTTATCAACGTGCGTCAATTTCTAATCGACGCTTACACCAAAGTGCATCGACTCCTACCCGACGCAACCTCTCTCATGCTTCGACTGAAAGTAAATGCAGAATGAAGAAAGCGTCGACTTCATATCGACGCAACCTTAAGCCTACGTCGAATCCATATCGACGCAACCAATCAGATAGAAAATTCTCCTCTTCCAAACAGCTCTCTCAATCCATTTCCTTTTATTATGACCACTATTTCTGCAACATTACCAAAGAAAATTGGTATGATAAGCCAATACCCCTAAAGGAGGAAGGATATTCTGAAAAACCCACTTATTCTTTCATTAAATCTTTCACTGATGTGAGGAAGGGACCCCAGCTCAGCAGGGTCCAAACTGATGTTTAAAATTTTATTTGCAGATGTATCACATCTCCAGGCTGGTGTGGTATTTGGACAGTGGATGCTCCATACACATGACAGGATGCAAAAACCTATTAATCAACTTTGAGGATAGACTTGGACCATCAGTGACTTTTGGAGACTCTAGCTGTGGCCAAACTAGGGGCTTTGGAGATTTCAAAGAAGGGAAAGTCACCTTCAAGAATGTGGAAGTAGTCAAAGGACTGAAGCACAATCTGATAAGGATAAGTCAGATATGTGACAATGGTAAGTATGAGGTAAAGTTCACCACACTATTCTGCCATATCATTGATATCAAGATTGGTGCCACAGTACCCAATGGAATTAGAAAAGGAAAAGTATATGTAGTGGACTTTAGCTCCTCACCCATAGAAGTTTGTTTATTCAACAATATTATTGATAAAAGTGAATTATGGCATAGGAGACTAGGTCATCTAAACTACAAAATAATTAGTAAACTATCAAAGAATAACCTAGTCAGAGGCCTACCAAAGGGTAGATTTTCTAAGGACTCTCCATGTAGACCTTGCCAACTAGGTAAACAGACCAAGTCATCCTTCAAATCAATTGGCAATGATGATTCCCCTAGGATCCTTTACTTACTGCACATGGATCTCTTTGGTTCCATATCCACTCAGAGCTTAGGTGGAAAATCTTATACCCTAGTCATTGTGATGACTATTCTAGATTCAGCTGGGTATTCTTTCTAAGGGCTAAGTATGAAACCCACAAGATTCTCTCAAGATTCATAAAACAAATTCAATCTGAATTCAATACTCAGGTTTCCATAATCAGAAGTGATCATGGGACTGAATTTGAAAATCAATTAATCAGTAGTTTCTGTGAAGATATATGTATCAAACAAAGTTTTTCAGCTCCTAGAACCCCTCAACAAAATGGAGTTGCTGAAAGAAAGAATAGAACTTTAATTGAATCAGGAAGGACCTTGCTTGCAGAATCAGGATTACCAAAAACCTTCTGGGCTGAAGCAGTCAACACTACTAACTATGTTCTCAATAGAAGTCTCATTCACAAAACTAAGTCAAAACTCCATATGAGCTCTTGAAGGGAAAAACACCCATTGTTAAATATTTTAAGATCTTTGGATGTGCTTGTTTTATTCTAAATAATGGAAAAGATCATCTTGCTAAGTTTGACAAGAAATCTGATGATGGAATATTTCTGGGGTACTCATCATCCAGTAAAGCTTATAGGTGCTATAACAAGAGAACTCTCAAAATTGAAGAATCCATGCACATTATATTTGATGAATCTAACATGTTGTTTAAGGGGGAGGAAACTCCCACCAGTTCTTTTCCACAGGAAAACAACAGCATAGAAACCCAGCTTGAGCAACTAGCTCTAGAGAACACAGATAATGGAAAAGAAAACCAGTTAGAGGAATCAAGTGAGGAGTCTGAGCAAGAACATGTAGAAGGTTCAGAAAAGAGCATTCAAAACCAACCTCCACAAGAGAACATGGTTCAGGAAGAACAGTTGGACAATGATCCCATTGAGAATGAAGAAGAAGAACAACTAACAAATCCAAGCAGAACAGGGATCACTTTGAAAGATTATCCACAATCTCAAGTAATTGGAAACCCCAATACTGGAGTAAGAACAAGACACCAAGTCTCAAATGGGATGATGCTCCAATTCTTCTTATCACAAGTTGAACCAAAGAAGTTTGAGGAAGCAAATTGTGATCCTCATTGGATTATGGCCATGCAATAAGAACTAGGACAATTTGAGAGAAACAAAGTATGGAACTTAGTTGAAAGACCAAGAAACTACCCTGTGATTGGTACAAAATGGGTATACAGAAACAAACTAGATTCCACTGGAGTAATTGTCAGGAATAGGGCAAGACTTGTAGCACAAGGATATAGACAAGAAGAAGGGATAGACTACAACCAAACCTTTGCTCCAGTAGCCAGATTGGAGGCAATCAGGCTCTTTCTTGCCTATGCAGCCTTCATGAAGATGAAAGTATACCAGATGGATGTCAAGAGTGCTTTTCTGAATGGTGACCTTCAAGAAGAAGTATATGTGGAACAACCACCAGGTTTTGTCAATCCCTTCTCTCCTAACTTTTTTTACAGACTTAACAAAGCACTATATGGTCTTAAGCAAGCACCTAGAGCTTGGTATGAAACTCTCTCTAACTTCCTTTTAGAAAATTCTTTTGAAAGAGGAAAAGTAGACAAAACACTCTTTACTAGAACCCATAAAAACCAACTCCTCCTTGTTCAAATATATGTAGATGACATCATCTTTAGCTCAACTCATCCTAAACTTTGTAAAAGATTTGCTAATCTAATGCAATCTAAATTTGAAATGAGTAGTATGGGAGAACTCTCATATTTCTTAGGATTACAAGTAAAACAAAGTAGTGAGGGAATCTTCATCTCACAATCCAAATATACTAAAGAGCTAATCAAAAAGTTTGGTATGGAATCAGCATCTACCATGAAAACACCCATGACAACCAATGCCATTATAGAAAAAGATGATAATGGAAAATCAGTAGATCAAAAGACATATAGGGCAATCATAGGATCCCTTCTATATCTAACAGCTAGCAGACCTGACATTATGTTTGGCACTTGCATATGTGCTAGATTTCAGGTTGATCCAAAGGAATCCCATCTCACCTCTGTAAAAAGGATTCTTAGATACCTAAAGGGAACCCCTGAACTAGGTATATGGTACTCAGCAGAAACCAACTTTGAATTAATAGGTTTCTCAGATGCAGATTATGCTGGATGTAGGGTTGATAGAAAAAGCACATCTGGTACTTGCCAATTCCTAGGTGACATATTAATATCATGGTTTAGTAAGAAACAAACCTCAGTCTCAACCTCAACAGCTGAAGCTGAATACATAGCTGTTGGGAGCTGTTGTTCACAAATTCTGTGGATGCAAAATCAGCTTCTTGACTACCAAATGGAAGTAAATAACTCTAAGATCTATTGTGACAGCTCTAGTGCTATATCCATAGCATCCAACCCAGTCCTTCATAGTAGAACCAAACATATAGAGATCAGACATAACTTCCTTAGAGACAATGTAGAAAAAGGTAAGATAACCTTAGAATATATTCCTACAGACAGTCAAAGAGCAGAAATTTTTACAAAACCCTTGGATGAAACTAAGCATAATCACTTCATCAACACCTTAGGAATGCTTGATGGAAGCCTGTAAACACCATGATTGGGGAAATCTAAAGAAATCAGAAAATCTAAGAAAGTTTCTTGAAGATACGTCGAATACATATCGACGCACCGTCGAGAAGAACTCGACGCTGTCACTGATTTCTTTCAGGCAAAGATACGTCGATCCCTTATTGACGTACCGTCGACTTCATATCGACGCACGTCTATGACCACGTCGACAGAACACTAGGCTGACAAATCCCCACGGAGCATCGACTCCATATCGACGCATACGTCGACATCAATTCGACATAATGTCGACTTCCAATTTAAATGGCCAACCAAATTAGAATCAAATCCTTACTTCCTCTTTTGACGATTGGATTACCTTGATTTTTGTTTCCTTTCTCGACGTTTCATATTCTTTAAATAATATCTCTTATTCCATAACTCATACTCTCCCAAACCGCCAAAAATATTCGTCGGCTTCTACCTTTCTCTCTGCATCAATGACGCCAACCCCCGCTCAATCTGCTCTCATCAAAACAATAAACGATGCTCTGGAAAAACTTCTGAATGAATTCCAGACACGTCTGACCAATTTTTCAAATGAATGTGCCGACATGCTCACCACCTGTGAAGCCAAATTGGCCACCCTCTCTGCCTCTCTTCCTGAGCTTCATGCTCTTTTTCGAGAAGAACCTCTGTCGCCACAAAGGTTTACATCCTTCCTGAAAGATATAAACCAGGGGGAGAGTTGCCCCAGAAACCCCATCTGTCAGGTGATCTATCTTGAAGCTCAGGGCCATTTTTTTATTATCTCTCAAATATCTTTCCAAATCTTTTCTTCTTATAATAGGCTCCAATCCTCTCCAATCACTCTGACTACACCTTCATCAAATACTTTGGAGAAACTTCATCTTATCATACTGAAGGAGACCATGCTGTAAATTCAGCATTCAGAGTAGAGGCCCCATACATTCAGGGGGAGACTGCTGTGGTAAAGAACCTTGAAGTTCAGGGGGAGGAAGTAGAAGTCCAGGGGGAGGTAGAAGCAGCCGCCTATGATGACTGGAAAGGACAACTGTGGATTGATGTACCTCCATGTGAGGAAGAATTTCAGCATCACTCTCCTGGTTTTTCTGCCAGTTATATCAAACTGAAAACACCTCTACTAGAGGATATTCCTCTAGAAGAGATTGAAGGAGACAAACATCCTTCAGCAGAGATTGCCCTACCAGAGGTCATTCTGCCTTCCATTGCAGAACAAACTCCTCTTCTTGATATAGTTCCCTCTCCACCTAAATAGAAAACTCCATCTCCTTCTCCTCCTCCACTTCAACCTTCTTCTCTACCTCCATTGCTACCTCTACCTCCACCAATAACAAAACATACTGAGCAGCTTAAAGTACTACCTAGGCAAAGTCCAGGAGGACAGATAAAAAGAAAAAGAGAAGCCATTCCCTACTGGCAAAACTTCTCTAAAGAAGAAAGGAAGGAGTATGCAAAAGAAAAGAAATATAGAAAAGCCCGCAATGAGATAGGAGATGGAGTTTGAAAAGATGCCTATTACTTCTCCTAAAAGCCCTGTAAAGGAATACTATGACCCTAACATGGAAAAGAGACATGAAGAGATAAGAGAAAGAGAGCTGTATGAATATGAAGCAGCTATGAAAGATGCAGAAGATAAAAGGAATATCTGGATGGAGAAGATCAAGAAGGGGATGACTAAAGAACAAATTCTTGCTGAATCTTCTATCAAAATTCCAAAGAAGTTGTTTGATATTGAAGCCTATCAAAAGAAAAACCCTCAGGCAGGGGTCATCCTAGAGAAAGGCCAAAAGCACAAGAAGGGTGTAGGATGTGCAGAAGATATTTACATTCCCTACAAGAAGCCTAACAGACCTGCAAGATTAGACAAATGGCATGACTCACCCTGGAAAGGGAAAGGAAAAATGTCTGAGATTCCTGGAAAACAGGAATCAGAGAAGAAAACAAAATACAGGCCCAAGGTTGATAACAAGGGACCACCTGAGCTCAATCCTACTCAAAAGCAACCTCAAAATATTACAATTGAGATGATTGATGAAAAGGCAGCAATTATCATCAGCAAGGGCTACTCTATAAATGACACTCTCCCTGATGCTGACAAAGTCCTGAACAAACTACACACAATTATCACAAATGTCCAGAAGCATCCTGATAAAGCTAGGGGATATATGTTTGATGCTATTGAAAATTTATCCAGGAAACTTTATTCTGCTTTTGTCAAATTCATGTATAACAAGAAGTTTCTAGTTTAATCTTGTGAAAGACAATTACTTATTATATGATTTCTTCTGATTACTTAATATATTCCTTATCTGTACAAATGCTATGCTGTGTTAATTATATGCTGATACAATTTCTCTCTAATAGGGTTAAGACAAATAGGGGGAGATTGTTGGGGAAATGATTTCCCTTAACCCCTGAAAGTGAGTTGAATATGATTTCTAAGAAAGAAAAATCAGTCTAAGTAAAAATGCGTCGAATAGTATTCAACGCAACGTCGAACTGTTGTCGACGTTTCATTCAGAATGAGTCGAAAGAACTCTAAGAAGAATTCAATGTAATATTTGTCGACGCTACTCTGACTTCTAGTCGACGCACCTAAACAAGTCGACGCACCTTAGTCGACGCACCTTCCTTATTCTCCTCTCGACATCCAGCCAGGATGAATTCGACGCGTACGTAGAATAGTAATCGACACACGTCGATTACTATGTTTAATTCAAAAATCGCCAATCTTTTTCCTTCTTTTATAGATCTGATTTATATGGAATCAATTTATTCTTTATAGCCATTCTGAATCAATCTTTTCCTCTAATAGATTCTTGGCTAATTTGATTAAATCTGTTATGGACATTATTTGAAATCAGAATGAATTCTTTCCTTCTATTGATATAATTATTATGGAAATATTTCTATCTTTCTATTACTCTGACTGCTAATTGATTATCCTCCTATAATATTATTTGAATGGACAGATCTATAAAATAACAAGGAGGTCGGCAGATAATAACATACAAGTGATCCACCATATACAATTTGAAAAAGAGGAAGAGCTCCCAAGTGAAAAGAAAGAGAATTGAGAAACAGTGCTGCAGCAATCTTCAAGCTTTCTTCTCCTTCTGAAGTTATTCTGCTGCAAATTCTTAAAACTCTCATTGAAAGAGAGAAAGGCCTTCAAGTCTCCTTCTCACAATAGAAGAGAGATTTTATTTACTACTTCTTGTGCTTCCAATCTTCTTGTTAGGAAGAAGATTCCTTCTTGTCTTTATATTGCTTCTCTTTCTTCTTTCTATTCTTATTTCACTTAAACATTGTAAAAGAGTTTTTAGAATCTCTCTTAAAAAAATTCAGTTGTACTGGTTCTAAGAGTCTCCTTTTCAAAAGACTCAGTTGGTTCTAAGAGTCTCCTTAACAAAAGACTCAGGGTGGTTCTAAGAGTCTCCTTATCAAAAGACTCAGTACAAGTTAGTGAATTCCTACCAAGGGGGTAGAAGAGTGGAGTACCCAAAGTTTGGGGAACCACTATATTTCCTTGTGTTGTGCTGTGATTTCTCTTCTTGCATTTACTTTCTTTACTTGTTTAATTCTTGTTGGTGTGTGGGAAGCTCTAATCTGTGATCACTACACACACATATATATATATAATTATTAACTTTGCACAAAAATATTTTAAATCTCTATTTTACCCCCCTCTAGAGAATTCTAGTGAGGTTAACTGTGCACTTTCAGAGGCGACGGTGAGGGTCGGGCTTTGTGTGCCTGGACATTTAGCGATCACTCCTTTTTCAACTGCTCGCTCACCGATCACCGAAGACGAGTACCATTCTGTGGTCGCGAATTATATTTCTCCTAGGTTCTCCGCTCGTCACCTGATGAGGACCGAGGCCATCAATAACCTCTTCCCAGAGGAGCTCGCCATTCCCACGGCCCACTTTGATGTTAGCCTACGACTCCCCCTCTGGCCGGAGATCAACCAGGTACTCGCTCGCTCTTTTGTTTCCCTTCCTGTATTCGCACAAGATTTCTTTCTGATTGCGTTTCGCGAACTCGCCAGATGTTCAAATACTTCGGCGTGATGTCGGGTCAGATAACCCCCCAATTCGATCATCGTCATGGTAGCTTTTGCATGCTACATGCGGGAGGAGCGGATCAAATTCAGATTGCTGATTTTCCACAAGCTATTTTCCTTCTGGGCGAACAAGGACGGGACCGCCTTCTTCGCGAGCCAGCATGCCAAGGTGCTCGAGACGGTCAACAAGAGCCACAGTTGGCCGCAGAAGTTTGTGCTCGTAAAGGGGACCTTCGACAACTTCCCCTTCTCGCCTATCCAGCGTGGAGAGCCAACCTACCACCCCTACACTCGGCGGCCACAAAGCCGAGCTCTTCAATTACACGTCGACAAAATTTGAGGTTGCCTACCGCCGAAGGAATGTCGACTCGCTGCCCCTCGTGCCGCCCGGAGCAGGTTCGACTAGCACTCGCTCTCTGTCTCACGCTTCGCCTTCCTTTCTTTCTCTAACTTCTGGTCACTGGCATTCGCAGGTGAGCGAGATCTTCCGATCCACCCTCCTTTCGGAAGTATCGGGACCATCTGCCCCGACCTCCTGCTCGCATCTTCTGCCGTCGAGGCATGCCAGAAGACTCGCAGAACCTCCGCGTCTTCCAAGAAGCGGCCCGTACCTACGAGCCGCGGGCCATCTCACCTGCCTCCACTACCCAAGAAACAAGGGGTGTGGCCCCTGACCAAGGGGAAAGAGGTCATTGAGGACCTGATCGGGGAGGCTCCTCAGGCGGTCCTGCCTGCTGGCAAGGGGACCAGCGAGGTCGCCTAGGTGACCGTCGGCGAGCCTGTCGCACCCGGTCCGGCAGGCCATCAAAACTTCTGCCTCGGCACCAAACACCAAGATGAGGCTGGCGAGCCTCTGCTGGATTGGGACTCGGAGGCCAATAGGGATTCCATCTTAACCCTTCTCCCCTCCTGGGTGGAGCAGGAGACCATCAGAGGCCACGCCTTCGATCTTTCCTTCGGGCTCTACGGCCGGGAGGACGCCGCCGACTTTGACGCCCTCACGTCTCGGGTGCTCGCGCATGAAAGTGCGCGAGCCTAGCTTCGCGCCCTGGAGCTCGGCCACATGATCGGTCGCCGATGCCTCCAGGTGGAGAGGAACTCCGAGGAGCTCAAGCGTGAGCTGAAGGCTGCGACCGAGGAGATCGCCAACCTTAAAGAGCAGCAAAAGTTCTTCGAGGGCCTCCTCGCCAGTCTCAAGGATGGGATGGTAAGTTTATTCGAGAATTCACCATCCCTTTTCGCCATCCTTTCTCCTAACAAATTTGTCTTTCGCAGAATGCCGAGACCGCTAGCCAACTTCTCGCACACACCTCTGACCTTGAGAAGGAGATTGCCGGGCTGAAGGCCCAGAACCGCGAGCTGGCCCGGGCCTCCCTTCCCCCGCCTCCTCCTAGCCCCACGACTCTGAGGGGCGAGAGGCATGAACAGGAGAAGGCGATGCAGGAGACCGCGATCAGCGCGACAAGGCACATATTCCTCACGCTGAAAGGTGCAGGCCTCCTTTCAATCAAAGCGGTGCGACTAACCGTTGAGGAGGTCGTCCTGGAGCTATTCATTCCCATTTCGAAACCGGGAGATAGCGAGAGCGAGCAGTCCGAAGACCGCTCTTAAACTTGTATTTTTCTTTCTCTGAATTTTTTGCCGGCGAGAACGCCGTGAAACCTGTAATGAAAACCTTTTGATGGAATGAAAAGAATTTTTGCATAATACTTTCCTCTGTTGTTTTCCTCTATTTATCTCCGTCTCACCACCACGTGTTCGCGTACTTTCTATATGCTAGCACTCACAGACCTTTCGCACATAAGCACTCGCGAACTCTTCGCACATGAGAGTACTTGCCAGGCTCGCGCAGGTTAGCGCGTGTGCAATCTTACCTTAGCCGCTTCCCTAAACCTTTGGCTCGCCCAATGTTGTATGTCGCTAGGCTGCGCTGCCTGGGCCTTGCGAATGGGCTCCGCCCTGTGTGGGATCTCGCGTTGCTTTGTTCTGCGAACCTCAGCAGGGCGAGCCCATCGTGCCACCCTGAGTAACCTATCGATCCAACAAAAGAGGATCCTCCCACCTCATTCTGCTATCGAGTGAGCCCGCAGCCCTGCCGGCTGGGTGAGAGACTGGCAGTAGTATTCCTCGATTCATGCCACAACTTTTTTCCTTGCCATCTACCTCATTACCTAGCCAGCCTCTCCAGAGATCAACCTGGCCCACCTTCTAGTGAGAGCCCGACAGTGGAATCGATCTGGGGCACTCCAGCTCAACCATTACCTAGCCAGCCTCTCCAGAGATCAACCTGGCCCACCGTCTAGTGAGAGACCGTAAGTGAAATCGATCTGGGGCACTCCAGATCAACCATTACCTAGCCAGCCTCTCTAGAGATCAACCTGGTCCACAGTCTAATGAGAGCCCGACATTGGAATCAATCTGGGGCACTCCAGCTCAACAATTACCTAGCCAGCCTCTCTAGAGATCAACCTGGCCCATCGTCTAATGTGAGCCCGGCAGCGGAATCGATCTAGGGCACTCCAGCTCAATCATTACCTAGCCAACCTCTCTAGAGATCAACCTGGCCCACCGTCTAATGAGAGCCCGATAGCGGAATCGATCTAGGGCACTCCAGCCTAACCATTACCTAGCCAGCCTCTCTCGAGATCAACCTGGCCCACGGTCTAATGAGAGCCCGATAGCAGAATCGATCTGGGGCACTCCAGCTCAACCATTATGTAGCCAGCCTCTCTAGAGATCAACATGGCCCACCGTCTAGTGAGATCCCGACAGCGGAATCGATCTGGGGCACTCCAGCTCAACCATTACTTAGCCAGCCTCTCCAGAGATCAACCTGGCCCACCGTGTATTAAGAGCCCGATAGCGGAATCGATCTGGGACACTCCAGCTCAACCATTACCTAGCCAGCCTCTCCAGAGATTAACCTGGCCCACCGTCTAATGAGAGCCCGGCAGCGAAATCGATCTGGGGCACTCCAGCTCAACCATTACCTAGCCAGGCTCTCCAGAGATCAACCTGTCCCACTGTCTAATGAGAGCCCGGCAGCGGAATTGATCTGTGGCACTCCAGCTCAACCATTACCTAGTCAGCCTCTCCAGAGATCAACCTAGATCACCGTCTAATGATAGCCCAACATCGGAATCAATCTGGGGCACTCCAGCTCAACCTTTCGCGAGAGCCTGTGATCAAAAAAGAGCAATATCAACATGTAATGAGCCAACATAAAAGTTTTAAGGATAAAAACGCTTTAGGTCATCCCCGCTCCAAGATCGACTGAGAGGTATCCCTTCCACATCCTAGAGGTGATACCCTCCTGACTTGAGCACTACATCTACAATATAAGGCCACTCCCAGTTGGGGTTGAGCTTTCCCACCACAGCTCCCCTCCCGGCCGTATCTACCTTTTTTAAGACTAAGTTCCCCTTTTCGAACTGCTTCACTCGGATGTGCTTGTCGAAGTATGGATCCATCCATCGCTTGACCTCCTCCTGTCAGATGGCTGCCAGGTCCCGGAGCTCTTCCACTAGATCCAATGACAGCCTTTGTTCCGCTTCATTTTCCACTCGTCATTCTTCATCTCCTTCACCTGCGACGACCACCCTGGGTGACTTTACCTCGAACTCGATCGGGAGGACGACATCGGACCCATGGGAGAGCTTGAACGGAGTCTCCCCTGTGGCCGTGTTTGGTGTGGTCCTCAAGTCCCAGAGGACTGAGGGTAGCTGTTCTACCTAGTTACCCTTTAGCTTCTCAACCTTCTTTTTTAGCAAGTTCACAATTATTTTGTTCGCCGCCTCTACCTGCCAGTTGCTCCTTGGGTGATGGACCAACGCAAACCGAAGGTCTATGCCTAGCTGGGTGCAGAAGCTGACAAATTCATCGCTGGCAAACTGCGGCCCATTATCCGTGACGATGGCTAGCGGGAGCCCATGTCTACAGATTATCTCTCCCCATATAAAATTTCTTACTACCCGGGAGGTTACCTTAGCCACCGCTTTTACCTCCAACCACTTGGAGAAGTAGTCGATCATTACTAGCAGGAAATTTTGTTAGAACAACCCTATTACTGATTTGGGCTAGGATCACTATCAATTTTGATTAGGATCATTATTGACCCAATTGTATAGTATAATGGTCAAAATTGTAGGCTGTTAGACTGATTAGAATTAAGAAAAAATTTAAGTCTTCAGTGCTCGACAAATGGCAAGAAGCGTTCGACCAATGTCGATCTGCGTTCGACAAATGGAGACCTGTGTTCGACAAATTCCCTTGAAGAACTTCAGCAAGCCAGTGTCAAAGTTTCTCTGAACAGGGCTCGACAAATGTCGTTCGGCGCTCGACGAATTTCAGCCAGCGCTAGACAAAATCTCTTTCTGAAGACCAATTTATTTCCAGGACACTTAATTCTTAAGGTTAAGTCATTTTGTCAACCCTCTGACAAAATATACGACCTTAACGGATCTATTCAAATTCTTTTGGACTTACTATGGCAGGATATCATTTTCCTTTAATATATTCCTCTCTTTCCTTGTCCCAAGGCAAGGATAGCCGTTGACATTTAATTCAAAGACATATTTCTCGGCTCAAAAATAGAAAGGACCTGCAACAGCCGTTCTATATCAATGGAGAGTTCCAAGAAAAAGATTTAAGGAAAATATTCTATTCCATAAAGACAGAACATATAAAAGTCAGATCTGTAGAGGCAAGAAAGATATAGTTTTTTGTTTTTCAAATTTCAGAACACAGCTTATAGATCACTGAAAAAGGAGAAAGGAAGAAGATATACAGGAGAAAAAGAAGAACAACAAAATTACTATTGCTTTAATTCTTATTCTTCCTCCTGTTTGTGCAGCACCTTCATATCCCGAGAACAACACTCAATCTCTCAGATCTGCTGCAAGTTCAGAGTTCTCCATAGAGCAACAACAAGTCTGAAGAATTATCCTTCTCCAGATTAATCTGCTAAAGAGGACTACTGTGTTAGAGAAAGCTTCATCCTAAAGCTGTCTACAACTTCAATAAGACAGGGGGAGCTTTCAGCTTCAACAACAATTGTCTTCTCTCTGAATATTGGCAGAGAAGAACACTCTAACCTTTCCCTACCTCATCTTGTACAGGGTTAATTCTCCCTTCAAAAGTTTATCCATTGGTGGCAAGACACCTTATCAAAAAATCTCTCAGTGGTTTTTAAGCACCTTATCAAAAGCTTATTGGTGTGTGGACACCTTATCAAAATCACCTTGGTGATAGGGCACCTTATCAACCATCCTAGTAAATTCCTACCAAGGGTGGTAGGAGAGTGTAATACCCAGATTTATTGGGGAACCACTATATTTCCTTGTGTCTTCTGGACTTGATTATTCTTTGTGCTGTGCTGTGTGATTTTATTTTGTTTTTCATCTTTCTGATTTTCTTTTATCTCACTGGCTAGACTTATACTTAACAATATTTTTAATTCCGCAATAAAAACTAATTAAAAAGTTTTAATACTCTATTCACCCCCCTCTAGAGTAACTTAAGATCTAAACCTCCACTTTCAATTGGTATCAGAGGGGTGTTAGGTCGTTACAGGCTAACACCTGAACCAAAGATCAATTAGATCTTAAGATTCTTTCAGAGCTTTTCTAAATTTCTCTTATTTAAAAAAACTCATGACACAAAATAAAGAATATTCAAGCACAAGGCCTCCTATGTGCAATCTCAACAAGTTTGCACTATGGAAGGCAAGGATTAAATTATATATGAACTCTATTGATGAGGAAATATTCAATGTTATCTTGACAGGACCTCCTACTCCCACAACAACAACAAGCACTACTGCAACAACAGACAACACTGCTGTTCCACCTCCTGAATGGACTGAAGCTCAGAGAAAGCAAATGAGTGCTGATGCTAGAGATATGAACATTCTGGTTCAAACCATGTCTGATGACATATTCCAGAAGGTTGTGGACTGCACCTCAGCAAGAGAGATATGGGAATCTCTCAACAATATGGTTGCAGGCTCAGCAGATGAAAGAAAAGACAGGAGATCTCATCTAATTTCATAATATGAGAACTTCAAAAAGGGAGAAGCTGAAACTGTTGCTGATATGTACAATAGGCTTAGCCTCATGATAAATGAGCTGAAGAATTTGGACAAAGTGATCTCTGTCACTGAGATAAATGACAAAATTCTCATGTTCTTCCCCAGCACATGGGACCCCAGAATCTGGTCAATCAAGGAAGCCAGAAGTCTAAATGAGATGACCACTGAAGTTCTGTTGGGCAAGCTCAAATCTTATGAGCAGCTCATGAAAACCAGGGAAGCTGAGGAATCCACTTCATCACCAGCATCCAAGAAAGAAAGAAGCATAGCCTTCAAGGCTGCAGAAGAAGAAGGAAAAACTCCTAACAATGAGGAGTTGATGAGCTTCATAGCCAAAAGATTTTATAAAATGGCTAAGAAGGATTTCAAGAAAAAGTCATCCAGAAGGCATGACAAGCCAAGGTATGACAAAAATCACTCTAATGAAATTATATGTTTTGGTTGCAGGAAACCAGGACACATTGCTCCTGAATGTCCATAGAATCAAAACAAGAAGGACAGAAAGGAGAGAAGAAGAGAAAAGGAAGAAAAGAAAAGCTCCAGCAAATCTTCCTCCCACTCTCACAAAAAGAAGGGAAGAGGATTTGTAGCAAAATCCTGGAGTGAAACAGAGTCTGAGTCAGATTCCTCATCATGTTCATCTGATGAAGAGGAATCAAAAGAAAATGACCAATGTCTAATGGCCATTTATGACTCAGAAAGTGAGTCACAGTCTGAATCTTCATCCAGTTCCAGTGATGATGAAGAAGAAAAGAATTTCTGCATGATGGCAATCAATGCCTCATCCAACAAATCTGATGAAGAAAATTCAGAATCAGAAGAAGAAGATGATGTTGATCAGGTAATATCTAATTTTGATTTTACTTCAGTTGGATTCAAAGGTGAATTCAAAGTCATTTGCTCAGACTTAATTAAATCTGAGAAAGAAATAATCTCACTCAGATATAAGTTAGCTGAAACGGAAAAGATGAGTGATGATAATGCAAATCTTAAGAAAGATTTGGCTGACTCTACAGAACACATTGTTCTCATTGAGAATAAACTCTCTGAGGCCAAGAAATTTGAAGAATCCCTAAATGGGAGAAGTATCAAACTGATGAACATCACAAGCACACTCAATGCTAGACTTAACAATAGCAAACTAGGCTTGGGTGCCTCATCAAGTGAGCCATCTCTGATAAAGAGAAACATCCTATCCTCACCCATAAAATTCGTTTCTGCTAAGAGCAAAGAAGCTGCAGAAGGAAATAAAGATATTTCAAGCAAGTCTGTTAAGAATAAGGGAATTCAAAAGAATTCGTCGAACGAAGCTCGACAAAAACATCCAAATTTGTCGAACGGAGCTCGACGAAATCTGAAAACAGATTTTCAGTATAGTCATCACATGAACAACAGTCGACCAATTCATCCAAATTTGTCGAACAGACACTATACAGGAAATTCTAGAAATTCTAATTCCAAACAAACTAAGAATCCTTTCACTGAGTGGATAATACCTCCAAGGAGATATCATCCACAAGGCTATAAGGATCAGCCTGAAATGTCATTTATTTCTGAATTTTGTGGTAACATAAAAGGACCCATGGTAGTCTGGGTCAAAAACAACTAGTTTATGTTTTTGTCTTTGCAGGTACACAGCTATCCAAAGATACATGAAAAATGGTACTTGGATAGTGGTTGCTCAAAGCACATGACAGGGAACAAGGCCAACCTGAAAAATTACAAGGAAAAGCTTGGACCCAAAGTGATTTTTGGAGACTCCAACTGTGGACAAACCAAAGGCTATGGTCAAATCAAAGTTGGAGCAGTGACATTCAAGGAAGTAACATATGTGAAGCGTCTAAAGCACAACCTCATCAGCATAAGTCAGTTGTGTGATGAAGGTTATCAGGTAACATTCAGTCAATCAGAATGCATTATTAATACTTCTGACAATGTTAATGTTTTATCAGGTATTTGGCAGGGCAATATATATTTAGTGAATTTCAATTCTTCTAAATCAGAAATTTGCTTGTTTAATGAGCTAAGCAAACCTAGTGAATTATGGCATAAAAGATTAGGACATGTAAACCTTAGGACCATTGCTAAACTATCTAAGGACAATCTTGTTAGAGGTTTACCATCAGGATCATATAAGAAAGAAGGTCTATGTAGGGCATGTCAGCTAGGTAAGCAAACCAAAAATAGTTTTAAATCATTATCTAAAAGTGATTCACCTAGAATCTTATATTTGCTACATATGGACCTTTTTGGACTTATAGCAATAAAGAGTTTAGGGGGGGGGGGGGAAGTCTTACACTCTAGTTATTGTAGATGACTTCTCTAGATTCACTTGGGTGTTTTTTTTGAGAGAAAAGTCAGATAACTTTAAAGTTCTTACAGACTTTCTTAAGAGCATACATATTGAGAACTCTACTGTAGTTGCATTGATCAGAAGTGATCATGGCACTGAGTTTGAGTCTCTTCTTATGCAAGAATTCTGTGAGAAGGAAGGTATCAGGCATTGCTACTCAGCTCCTAGAACTCCTCAACAAAATGGGGTAGTTGAAAGGAAAAATAGAACCCTAATTGAATCAGCAAGAACATTGCTAGCAGATGCTAATTTGCCACAATCCTTTTGGGCCGAGGCTGTCAGCACAACAAATTATGTTCTGAATAGAAGTTTGATACACAAACTTAAGGGTAAAACTCCATATGAACTACTTAAAGGGAAGAAACCTAAAGTTGACTATTTTAGAACTTTTGGTTGTAAATGTTTTGTACATAACAATGATAAGAAATATCTTAGAAAATTTGAACCAAAATCTGAAGAAGAAATTTTCTTAGGATATTCAATTGTTAGCAAGGCATATATGATATTCAGTAAATCTACTCTTAAAATTGAAGAATCTATGCATGTCTCTTTTGATGAGACTAACATGTTTTACAAGGAGAAGAATTCTTCTACCATAAAAAATCTACAGGTACCTATACTATGTGAGCAACTAGATCAACTTGCTCTACATAAAGAAGGAACTCCAAATTCTGTACAGCAGAATGCTGAAGAAAGTGAAGAGGAAGATCATTCAGATCTTATTGAAGGTGCAAATCAGATTACAGCAGAACATCCTCCACAAGATATAATTGCTGAATAAAATCTCCAAGTGGATACTATTGCTGGATTAATTCCAACTGCTGACCACATCACAATTAGAGATCATCCAATTTCACAAGTGATTGGTGATATTTCAGCAGGTGTTCAAACAAGGCATCAACTAAACCAAAATCAGATGCATACTTGTTTCCTATCACAAGTTGAACCTCAAACCATACAAGATGCAAAACAAGATCCAAATTGGATTCTTGCAATGCAAGAGGAACTCAACCAGTTTGAAAGGAACAAGGTTTGGGAATTGGTTCTAAGACCAAAAGACCATCCAGTTATTGGCACCAAGTGGGTCTTCAGGAACAAGCTTGATGATCAAGGCAATATTGTAAGAAATAAAGCTAGGCTAGTAGCTCAAGGATATTCACAGGAGGAAGGATTAGATTATGATCAGACTTTTGCTCCTGTTGCAAGACTTGAAGCTATAAGGATATTTTTGGCCTTTGCTGCATACAAACAATTTAAGGTATATCAAATGGATGTAAAGAGTGCATTTCTTAATGGAGACATCAAAGAAGAAGTTTATGTGGAACAACCACCAGGTTTCATCTCTCCAACTCACTCTTCCTATGTATTTAAGCTTAATAAAGCTCTCTATGGTATCAAACAAGCTCCCAGAGCATGGTATGAGACTTTAGCTAATTTTCTGTTGGAAAACAAGTTCTGTAGAGGCATAGTAGATAAACTTTTCAGAATACATAAAAAACAAACACTGCTAGTTCAAATATATGTAGATTATATTATCTTTGGCTCTACTGATTCAAATTTATGCAAAAAGTTCTCTAGACTAATGCAATCTAAATTTGAAATGAGTAGCATGGGTGAATTATCATACTTCCTTGGTCTTCAAGTGAAGCAAACCCCATCAGGAATCTTCATTTCCCAATCTAAGTATGCTAAGGAATTAGTGAAAAGATTTGGAATGTCTGATTCCTCTACCATGAAAACACCCATGGCCTCTAATGTTGTTGTTGATGCTGATGAATCAGGGAAACCTGTTGATCAGAAGAAATATAGAGCAATTGTTGGCTCATTACTCTATTTAACAGCTAGTAGGCCTGATATAATGTTTGCTACTTGTATTTGTGCTAGGTTTCAAGTTAACCCTAAAGAATCTCATCTAACTTTATTAAAAAGAATTTTAAGATATATAAAGGGTTGCCCTAATCTAGGTCTCTGGTATCCAACAACATCTGAATTTGAATTAACTGGATTCTCAGACTGAGATTATGCTGGATGCAGAGTAGAAAGAAAAATAACATCAGGAACCTATCAGTTTCTTGGTGATAGGCTTGTGTCTTGGTTTTGTAAGAAACAGACATCTGTGTCCACATCAATAGCTGAGGCAGAATACATAGCTGTAGGTAGTTGCTGCTCACAGATATTGTGGATACAAAATCAGCTTCCAGACTATGGTGTCAACTTAAATAAATCAATTATATTTTGTGACAATACTAGTGCAATATCTATAACACAAAATCCAGTTCTCCATAGTAGGACTAAACACATAGAAATAAGGCACCACTTTATCAGAGATAATGTGGATAAAAATAAAATTTGCCTACAGTTCCTCTCTACTGATTTACAAAGAGCAGATATTTTCACCAAGCCCTTGGATGAAAAGAAGCATATCTTCTTTATAAATCAACTGGGAATGATAGATGGAGACTCAATCTTTTGAAAATTATATTTTCTATTTATCTCAAAAATTTGTCGAACAAAGAACGACAAATTTATTTCGTTCGTCGAACGATGGTCGACGAAACCTATAACTCCAGAGTCGGTGAAGAAAAATTCTTTTGTCGAACGACGGTCGACGAAAACGATATTTATTTTGTTTCAAGCACCGTCTGACAAAATTTAAAAGTCTTTTCAACTTCTGTTTAGGTTTTGCCGAACGACGCTCCTCAAATGTGCCGCTCCTTTCTCTTCGACTATATATTATCTATTTTATTTCATTCTAAGATTTGCTCATACAGAAATCGTTTTCCCTCCACTTCCCTTCTGCACTTGATCTTTTTCCCTTGCAGGTTTCCATGGCGATTTCTCAGGCTGCTCTCCACTCAATGAAGTTTGACGCAGGACTCGACATCGACCTGAAATCATTTGCTCAGTCCGACCAGATTTTCAAGGACATTCTTCAACTCTTTGAGGACCAACAGTTAAAGAAGTTCATGTTGACCAGAATTAAACTGAATACTGCAGAGATAAAGGAATGGGCTTTCACAGCCAAGGCTGAAGATGAAAACTTAACAGGGACCATCTCAGGACATCAGGTCTCTCTTACCCCATCTATTCTGACTGAAGTTTTTGGATTTATTAATGGGGATGACGACCTAGAACTAAGTTCTGATGATTTTGCTGAAGCATTGACTAGGATGGGTTTTTCTGGAAAACCTAGTCATCTGCTTAAGAAAAACTTGTCCTTGGAATACAAGTTTCTGTCTGACCTAGTTGGGAAGATTTTGCTAGGAAAGACCACAGGTCATGACTACATCAGCAGGCACCAATTTGAGCTAATGGTAGCCTTGATGGAAAAGAAGAAGATAAATTGGGGATTAATTTTGTTTGAGTTGATACAGAAGAGAATATCCAAGGAGAATGTTTCTTTTGGAAGGATTATTGGCATAGTCCTGCAGGAAAAGCATCCAGACCTTCTGGTCTCACCCAAGGTAACAATTAATGCAAGCAAGAAGCTGACCTCAGCACTCTTTGCTAAATGGGATAGGGTGATTCCAAAGAAGAACCCAGGAACAGCAAAATTAAAGAAAGCTTCTGAAGGCACTAGAACTGATGCAGTTACACCCTCAACCCCCTCAAGAAGATCCCTCTTCATCTGTTCCTTCCCCTCACTCTTCTCCTCCTCACCCATCTCCAACTGATCAAAATCAGTCCCCTGAACAAACTCCAACTCCAACATCCCATCCTCCTACAATCTCAAATGAAATCTCACCTCTATCTCCACTACAAATTGGTACTCATTACTCATCACCACATCCATCTCCTATCCATGATGAACATCCCTCACCCAATCATCAATCTAGTCCAACTCAACCAAACATTCCACCAAATACTACCAATGTCACCAATATCTCTATTCCATCCTCCTCTCAACCATCTTCATCCAATCCACCAGATCTTGTTTATATAAATTTTTCCTCTATTGCTGAACAATTTCTTGATCATATTCTACCAAAAATAGAAACTCTCCTGGATGCAAAACTTGCTCCAGTTCTCTTAGCTATTGCTGAACTTTCTTCCAAACAATCTTCTATTTCATCCTCTTCTACTTTCCCTTCTTCTATGGGCCTAGATTCAGGTCTCCCTGAAGCTAGGCAGGGGGAGATGTCTCATAAAGAAGCTCCAGAAGTTACATTTGTTGAAGCTCCAGAAGCTCAAGATCCTGAAGAAGCTTCAGTCTTTATAGAAGATTCAAGTATAGCATATATGGCTGATATACAGGATTTAGAAGAAGCAAATAATTTCTTCATTCATCCATCCTGTGATTTGTATAGTTTATTATCACAATTTGATATTAATTATACATCAAGGATTTAATCAAAAGTATATACAGAGGACCTTTCAAAGGCTTTGATATGCCTTCCTAAGAAGACTCTTTCTTCCAACATAGAAACATTCATCTCATCTATTCCCTCAATAGCTGATCAAGATATTCAGATGAAAGAAATTTCTCCAGACAATGAACATGATCCTGTAGAATTTCTAGATGATACAGAAGATCTCCTTACTCCTCCTGATTCAAAAGCTTCAATGACTGCTTCCTCTCCTCCAACCTTATCATGGAATGAGGAACCAATGCCATCTTTTGAGGAAATTTGGGATGATCAAGATATAGCTATTGAGAAAGCTGAAGAGCAAAGATCAAAAGCTCTTGAGATAATTGATGATCTATATAATCAACCAGTTTCATCCTCTGATGATGATAATGATGATGATAATGATTCTAATAACACATCATCCAAAAAGAAAAGAAAAGGAAAGATAAGTCAAAGGATGCTCCTAAGCCTCCCAACTCAAAGAATGACACTCCTTACTACATTCTTCACAACATTCCTCTTAATAAAGATACCCCATACTGGATGAGATACTCCAGAAATGAGAACAACAAGAGAAAGAAATTCAAGAAGACTGGCTATTATTCTGATAAGCCAGTCAGGCATTATCCTCCTCCACCACCTCCTCCAGCAGCTGGTGCAGCAGGTTCATCAGGAATAACTTCCTCTCAGCAGCAGAGCTCGCATCATTCAAGGAGACCTGGTAGTTCCAATGTATCTCAAGCATCTGGATCAGCCAGTGCTCCTCCTTCTAAGTAGTCAGCAGCTACTCCTCAAGAATAACCAGTTGATACATCTTGTCAAATCCCCTCAGATTACAAACTTTATATTTCTGATGGATCTCTTCACAAAGAAAAAGAACCCCAAAAGATTCCTCAAGAGCATGAAGATCCTTCAGAATACATTTATTATGCTCCAGATCCTGAGGAAGAGAGAACTTCTAGGATGGCAAGACTGAAAGAAACAATTGCAGCTGCCCAGATCAACAAAGCAAAAGAAGAAGGCAGAGATTTCTCAAATATCTCAACTATGTCAGAATTCAGAAGAGAAGAGCTTGACAAGTACAAATCCAAGAAAGCTTTCAAAGTTGAAGAATATATTGATAAACACCCAGGAGCATTTGTGCCTAATGTCAAACAACAGAAAATCATTGGAGCTCAAGATCATTATATTAGCAAAAAGAAGTCTGAAGATCCAAAAAGACAAATAATCTTCAAACCTCAATCTGCAAAGAAATAAAAAGGTTTCTGAACTAATTTTCCTGTTTGTTTGTTAAATTTTACTTTGGTGTAACTCTATTGAAACTCAGAGCATTCTACTTCATCTGCTGAAATGAATTCTCATTCTGTCAGATTCTTTATATGCTCTGCTGTTTTCCTTTTTAGTTGCTTATTTTTCAAAATGATTGTTAAATAGTATCCTAACCCAAATAGGGGGAGATCTTTGGAACAACCCTATTACTGATTTGGGCTAGGATCACTATCAGTTTTGATTAGGATCATTATTGACCCAATTGTATAGTATAAGGGTCAAAATTGTAGGCTGTTAAACTGATTAGAATTAAGAAAAAATTTAAGTCTTCAGTGCTCGACAAATGGCAAGAAGCTTTCGACGAATGTCGATCTGCGTTCGACAAATGGCGACCTGTGTTCGACAAATTCCCTTGAAGAACTTCAGCAAGCCAGTGTCAAAGTTTCTCTGAACAGGGCTCGACAAATGTCGTTCGGCGCTCGATGAATTTCAGCCAGCGCTCGACAAAATCTCTTTCTGAAGACCAATTTA
The DNA here is from genome assembly GCA_033032865.1 of Dactylorhiza incarnata. Classification (NCBI taxonomy): domain Eukaryota; kingdom Viridiplantae; phylum Streptophyta; class Magnoliopsida; order Asparagales; family Orchidaceae; genus Dactylorhiza; species Dactylorhiza incarnata. The sequence continues at coordinate 2,867,905 of JAWHQI010000039.1, read as the reverse complement.
TTTCCAGGACATTTAATTCTTAAGGTTAAGTCATTTTGTCAACCCTCTGACAAAATATACGACCTTAACGGATCTATTCAAATTCTTTTGGACTTACTCTGGCAGGATATCATTTTCCTTTAATATATTCCTCTCTTTCCTTGTCCCAAGGCAAGGATAGCCGTTGACATTTAATGCAAAGGCATATTTCTCGGCTCAAGAATAGAAAGGACCTGCAATAGCCGTTCTGTATCAATGGAGAGTTCCAAGAAAAAGATTTAAGGAAAATATTCTATTCCATAAAGACAGAACATATAAAAGTCAGATATGTAGAGGCAAGAAAGATATAGTTTTTTGTTTTTCAAATTTCAGAACACCGCTTACAGATCACTGAAAAAGGAGAAAGGAAGAAGATATACAGGAGAAAAAGAAGAACAACAAAATTACTATTGCTTTAATTCTTCTTCTTCCTCCTGTTTGTGCAACACCTTCATATCCTGAGAACAACACTCAATCTCTCAGATCTGCTACAAGTTTAGAGTTCTCCAAAGAGCAACAACAAGTCTGAAGAATTATCCTTCTCCAGATTAATCTGCTAAAGAGGACTACTGTGTTAGAGAAAGCTTCATCCTAAAGCTGTCTACAACTTCAATAAGATAGGGGGAGCTTTCAGCTTCAACATCAATTGTCTTCTCTCTGTATATTGACAGAGAAGAACACTCTAACCTTTCCCTACCTCATCTTGTACAGGGTTAATTCTCCCTTCAAAAGTTTATCCATTGGTGGCAAGACACCTTATCAAAAAATCTCTCAGTGGTTCTTAAGCACCTTATCAAAAGCTTATTGGTGTGTGGACACCTTATCAAAATCACCTTGGTGATAGGGCACCTTATCAACCCTCCTAGTAAATTCCTACCAAGGGTGGTAGGAGAGTGGACTACCCAGATTTATTGGGGAACCACTATATTTCCTTGTGTCTTCTGGACTTGATTATTCTTTGTGCTGTGATGTGTGATTTTATTTTGTTTTTCATCTTTCTGATTTTCTTTTATCTCACTGGCTAGACTTATACTTAACAGTATTTTTAATTCCGCAATAAAAACTAATTAAAAAGTTTTAATACTCTATTCACCCCCCCTCTAGAGTAACTTAAGATCTAAACCTCCACTTTCAAATTTCTTTGGTCGCTTGCCTGGGGGAAGGGACCCACCAGGTTCATCCCCTATATTGCGAACGGTCATGGAACCGTGATGGTCCGGAGCCTCTGGGCTGGTAGGAGCTGGATGGGAGCATATAGTTTGCACTTGGAGCACTTCTTGGAGAATTCCGTTGCATCCTTACTGAGGGTAGGTCAGAAGTAGCCCTACCTCAACACCCTTCCCTCCAGGGTCCTACTCCCCGAGTGGATGCCGCACTCTCCAGAGTGGATCTCCTCTAGGACCCTTGGGACCTTCTCCTCCGACACACAACGGGCTAGGAGTCCCGAGAGAGTTTTTCAATACAACCCACCTGCGTGTAAGGAATAGTATGCCGACTTATACCCGAGTCGTCGTTTGTCTACATCCTCTTCTGGGAACTCTCCCGATGTCAGGAAGGTGATAAAGGGATCCATCCACGAGGCTCGCTGATCTATCTCCATCAACTCCACTTCCTCGATGGATGGTCGGAAGAGATCCAACACCGTCCCTCCTGCCCTGGGACCAAACTTAGCCAGGAGGTCTGTCAGGATGCTCTATCTCAGTTACGTAGTCGACCAAGAAGTCAGTCACTGCTTGCACCTTTATCGATAGCCTGGGCACGAACGAGATGTCAAACTCTCTCAGCTCTACTGACCACTTGCTAGCCTTCCTGAATGCTCCACCCCCTCTATGATATTATGAATGGGGTGATCGGTCACCACATTGATAGAATACACCTGGAAGTAAGGTCGAAGCTTCCGGGCCGACACTACGAGAGCGAAGGCCAGCTTCTCTAGAATGGGATACCGGAGCTCTGCGTTCCTCAAGACTAGGCCCACATAATAGATCGGGAGCTACCTCTTCCACTCCTCCCGGACCAGAACGGAGCTTACCGCTTCGGACCCTACCCCTAGGTACATGGGTAGGTCCTCTCCTTGTCTTGGTCCTTGGAGCAATGGGGCCTGAGTTAGTTGCCTCTTCAACACTTGGAAAGCCCCCTCACACCCGGGAGTCCACTCAAACTTCCGGTTCCTCCGTAGCACTTTGAAGAAAGATGCACATTTCTCCCTTGCCCTGGAGAGAAACCTTGTTGGGAAAAAGACCCTTGATTTATCATAACAAATTATATATAAGTGATTCTATGCATTAGGTTTATTACCCATGTTGTATAGTAAGGGTAATCTTGTCATTAGAAGTCTTAGGATGTCACACTCAACTTAGAGTGTCAAGACCAAGTCAAATCAGACACAAAATCAGTTAAGTTAGATCTTGCGTCGAATGGAAGTCGATGCAACGTTGACTGATAGTCGAAGTTACTTCGAATAGAAGTCGACGCTGCTCAACCAATTAATCAGAGCATTACATAATATCGACGCAACGTCGATATCAACTCGATGCAGACGGAAGTGCTAGTAGAAGCCAGTCATGATGTCGACGCAACGTAGATAGCAAACTTGACGCAGAAGATTAGGTTCAAGTCAGAGTATCTTCAACTCGACGGATACGTCGAGAAGTATACATCGTAACGTCGACATCTGAGTTCATTCAAAGCAGAGAGGGAATTCGAAGCTACATCAAGTATAACTCAGAGGTGCGTCGATAAGAAGGAAGTCAATTCGACGCAACGTCGACTACAGAGTACATTCAATGCAGAGAAGGAATTGGAATCCGCGTCGATAAGAACTCAGAGTTGCATCAATAAGGGAGAAGTTCAATTCGACGCAACGTCGAATACAGACAGAAATAGTTTGTACTTCTGTCTGTCCTTTATTTCCTTTTCTGTTAATCTTCTGAGAAGGATTTTGAATTACAACGGCTCCTTGGCTGTTAAGAAAAGAAAGAAGTACAATAGACAAAAAGGAAAGAAGGTTTTAGAAAGTATTTCAAAAAGGAAATGACAGGTCGTATACAGTACAAAGAAGGAAACAACTATTTGTCCATTGGACATTTTTCCTTTCCAGAGAAAGACCTAAAGGAGAAAGATTTCAAGTCTAACACGGTAGAATATAAGAAAAGAAAAACAGAGAAGAAGGACGACAATTAGCATCATCATTATTCCTTCTTCTTCTTCTTCAGCTCTAACAAATAAAAAGAAGAGGAGTTTTCTCTGCACAGACATACACAAAACTGCTGGTGTTTAAACACAATAAGTAATCAAAAGTGCAGAAGAAGAGTCTCAGGATCAAGAAGCTTTCAATCCCTTTGCAATCAACACCATCTTAAGCAAGGGCAATCATTTACAGATCCCGAAGAGACAAGCAACAAACAGCAATCAGAGATTGCAACTACCGGATTTAGAACACTGAATCTTGATCCTTTTCCTTACAAACTTTCTCTCACACACACCTTCTGTAAAGAGTTTTAAGAATCCCTCTTCTAAAGGATTCAGTGGTTCTAAGAGTCTCCTTATCAAAAGACTCAGTGGTTCAAGATCTCCTTAGCAAAAGATTTGTGGTTCTGAGAGTCTCCTTATCAAAAGACTCATGCACAGTGAGTGCATTCCTACCAGTGTGGTAGAAGAGAGGAGAACTCACATTTTGGGGAACCTCTATATATCTTGTGTCTTCTGGTTGTCATTTTCTGTGCTGTCCCATACATTAACTGTTTTCAGTTTTTTCTGTTTTCAGTTTATAGCATTTATATTTATTCTGCATGGGTAGTGTTGACTGCATAGCTCCTAAGTAGAGTAGAAATAATCTTTAAATCTCAATTCACCCCCTCTAGAGAATTCTCATAGGCACACAATGCACATTCAATTGGTATCAGAGGTAGGTTCATCATTAAAAGGCTAACACCTTAATCAAAAAGATCTCCTACTCTCATTTTATTTACTTTAAATTATTTTAAAATTAAAAATGAGTTCTAAGGACTATGCTTCAACCTGACCTCCAGTGTGTAACCTTAATAAGTTCACACTTTGGAAGGCTAGAATAAAGCTTTATATGAATTCTATTGATGAAGACATCTTTGATGTCATTATTTCAGGACCACCAACTCCATACAAAAAGGATGCTAGTGGAACCCCAACCCAAGAACCAGTACCTAGGGAAGAGTGGACTGATGCAGAGAAGAAACAGAAGGCATGGGATGCAAAAGCCATGAACATTCTGGTTTCCACCATGTTAGATGACATCTTCCAAAAGGTAGCTGACGGCCAATCAGCCAAAGAAATCTGGGAATCTCTCTAGAATGGTAGAGGGAAGTTCTGATGAATGAAAGGACAAAAGGTCCCTTCTCATATCCTAATATGAGAACTTACAGAAGAAAGCTGAAGTGTCAGTTGCTGAAATGTATGACAGATTCAGCATAATAATAACTGAGATAATAGGTCTGGATAAGGAGATTTCCCTCACAGAAATTAATGTCAAGATTCTCATGTGCTTCCCTAGCTCATGGGACTCTAGGATCTGGGCCATTAGGAAGTCCAGATGCCATAGAGAAATCTCAACTGATGCTTTGCTAGGAAAGTTGAAGTCATATGAGATGCTTCTAAAGAGCAGAGCTGAGACAGAGGTCAAGGAGATAGTCTCAACTCCTATTCACAGGAGTCTAGCACTGAAATCTAGTGAAGGAGAACCCTCCACTCCTGAAGATGAGATGTTCAGTCTACTGGCCAGGAAATTCAGGAAATGGGTCAGGACTGAAGACTCCAGAAGAAAGGACTGGAGCTCAAAGCCCAAATTTGACAAGACTCCAAAGAGGGAGGTAATCTGCTACTCTTGCAACAAGCCAGGACACATTGCTCCTGAATGTATAGAAGAACAAAAGGACAGGAGCAGCAGCAGCAAGAAGGAGCAGATGAAGAAGGCTTTCAAGAAGAAAAACAAGAAGAAGAAGGGCAGGGGTTTCATTGTCCAAACCTGGAGTGATTCAGAAGTGGACATGTGATCCTCTTCATCTGAAAGTGAAGAAGAGGAAGAAGCAGAAGCAACCTGCCTAATGGCAGTGGGAATTTCACCTGATGATGAAAAAGAGAAGAAAATCAGGTATCATTGTTTGATAATTTTGATTTTGAGTCTGCTGATTTCAAAATGTGTTTTAAAGACTTCTGTGATGACTACCTCAAGGTAGAAAAAGACCTAAAAACAGCTAGGTTAGAACTAGAAGTCTACAAGAAAGATGAAATATACTCAAGAAATCAAGACCTAAGAACTGAAAGTCTTGAATCTAAAACTGAATTAATTAAAGTAAAAAATGAAAATAAAAAACTTAAAGAGGAACTAGCAAAGGCAAAAGCCTTTGAGGACTCTCTCAATGGGAGGATTCAAAAGATGAAAGACATTACACAAAATCTCTCTATGAGATTTGGGCACTTAGGTTTAGGTGCAGAACCATCCACAAGCACAACCCCTACTAAGCCTGCCTGGAAAAATCCAGTGCACTTCATCAGATCTAGTCATCATGATAAAGAGATCTTGAACCACTGAGTCTTTTGATAAGGAGACTCTTAGAACCACAGATCTTTTGATAAGGAGATCTTGAACCATAGATCTTTTGATAAGGAGATCTTGAACCATTGAATTCTTTGGAAGAGGGATTCTTAAAACTCGTTATAGTTGGAGGTAATAGAAGAAGGAAGAAGAAAAAGGTGAGAGGAGGAATTCTGTTTTTAGAATTCTGTAGAAGCTTTCAGCTTCTATGTTTCCTTCAATGGATCTGCTATTGATGAATCCTTGCTTATGATTTGCAAGGGTTATATGCTTCAGATCCTCTTGACTGTCTTAGACTTGTAATCTGGCTGCTATATGATGTTTGATGAAGAGCAGCCTATAGTTTTTCTGTGCAGAGAGAGCAGTTCTTTTTCACTGTGTTTTATAGGGTTCCAGGAGGAAGAAGAAGAAGATGGAAGCCCTAATCGACAAGCTGTAGCAGATAGTAATGAATGCTCTATTTTTCTCTCTTGTTTCTTCCTATTTATTGTTCATGATTGAATTTGAATTTTTTACCTCTTCTGGGCTGTCCTGAAAAGGTATATGCTTGGACAATTTATCTTCCTTTCCTGTTTTGTTCATGACCCGTCCACCAGCTATTTGATTTCATTCCAAGAATGTTTTTCCTGTCTTCTTGAACGCTCCTTTCCATTTGAGGCAATAAACAAGCCGTTGTAGAACGATCTTCAGTACTGTGTGCCATGAGAGAGTTTTAAAAGACAGCTGAAAAGATTTCTTTTTCAGACTGTATTTGACGTTGCGCCGACTTCTCCTTATCTCTTATTGACGCACCTTAAAGTTCTTGTAAGAGCAGCTTTGAATTCCTTCTTGCTCTGATTGAACTCTGTAGTAAACGTTACGTCGATACTTGTCGACGTATCCATCGAGTTGAAGACTTGAGTTTGAACTTCATCGTCTGCGCCGATATGTAGTCGAAGTTGCGACGACTTCAAATGGCTTCGACAAACTCTTCCTTCTGCGTTGAGTTGAACTCGAAGCTGCGTCGACTTCTAAGTTTACTTCGACATAACCATCTCATCTACGTCGATATCATTTCGATGTAGCGTCAACTTGATCTACTTTGACAGAAAGGTTGAGTTGCTTGGACTTCTAGTCTAAGTTGCGTTGACATCAAGTCGAAGTTGCATCGAATGGAATTCGACGCAATTGTTAAATCAACCCAATTTATGCCTGTCTTGATCTGGTTTTGACACCCTAAGTTGAGTATGATATCTTAAGATATATAATGAACAAATTACCCACACTATACAATGGGAAATTAAAACCTAAGAGATAAAATCACTTTAGATAATTTGTTATTCTAAATCCAAAGAGTTTTTCCCAACATATTGTGAAGAGTAAAAATCAAGGTTGCTAGCAAGAAGAGGAAATCTCTTCCTCCCTTCTATGCTATAGTGAACTTATGAAACACTTACACTTCTCCTCTCTCGAATATCGAAGCGCAGTAAAAAGGTAGAAATTTTGGTTAAGAATTCACACGACTCATCTCTCGATTCTTGCGGTGCAATAAGATAGTCTTAAAACTAATACTATAAAACTCATCTCTCGATTCTCACGGCACAATAGAAGATAAAGGCATAATTCAAAGGTTTCATTATCAAATTCATAAGTTCCATAAAGATAAACTATCAAACAAACTTAAACTGTAAGACCCCCTCCTCCTTACAAGAGAGTTCCCGAGTCTTATGCCTAGAATCGTCGCCTTACGGTGACACCAACTCATGGGTTAGTCGTCACCGTTCGACGCTGATCATGTCAGCTAGTACGATCATATTTCAGGCCAACCTGTGAGTAAAGAAGTAACTAAAAGAAGTAGAGACCACAATCACATATATATATATAAATATATATATATATATATATAAATATATATATATATGAATAGTCCGCAATGAGTACAAAATAGAAGGGTGCAAGGGCTTATGCCCAATACATATCCAAAATGAAATAGAAGTGCACTCTCACTCTCAACACTATGCGGAAACTAACCAAAATATCCATCCACATGTCGTCGTGTAGTAGTAGTGGTAGTAAGGTGCGGTAGCTGCTCCTTCGGTCCTACCCTCGCATCCTGCTGGTTGTCCTGCTGCTCCGACTCCTCGAGCTCCTAGTGTTACAGCCATATTCGACTGTTAGTCAAAAGACTAAGTCATTTTGTCCTCTCCTCCACCCATGACTCCTAGGTACCGAGCAGGAGGGCGAAGCGAAGGACAACAAGGGGTAAAATAAAAGTAGGTGACACGAATCTAAACTAGTAGTATATACTGCAGTAAAGAAGCAGTATGTACATCAGTAAAGTATGTATGGAAACAAATAAACTATTACACTATCATCACAAGAGTACCTTAACTTATATGAATGGCCATACAAACTTATAAGCTAAGATTTACGGAATTGTAACTTATCATATAAAAGAGCTCATACTAATTTATATGTTAAGGATCTGCCAGTGTGTATGCCTATAGGATGCATGTATGTTATGATGATATGTTATGTTATGTTCCTACAGTGCAACTCACCCAAACGACTCTGCGCACACAGACCTTTTGTTCCCATTTTCTGGAGGTAGCAAGCCTCTCAGGTATTTCCGTCATGGCTGCGGAAACAGTGGATCGGGTCCTCCACTCCTAGGCAGGCATACACACTATCGGGCCTAGACCTTGCGTACACCTCTATACACGTCCTAGGTGCACCTCATGAGCTCCCACATACTAGTGTTGGCTAGCCACCAGTCTTTATGGTCGGGTGTGCATCTTCAAGGATCATCCTTCAGACCGCGGTATAAACAACCTACTAGCCCCTCAAACCCTCACACCACTATTTTATGCACATGCAAAGTTTACCTCACCACCTGAGCCTTCCGTTCGTAGGACCAACCCGTCCTGATATCATAACCTCCCGAGCCCCAGCTCGCAGGACTAACAAGTCCTTGGACCGTTCCATCTCATATTTGGGATGAGGTTTACCATTATCAAGTTCTCCTACTTAAACTACTCTTGTCTATCACTGATTTATACTTAGAAGTTTAAGGTGAATCCTGGACTTCCCGAGGGCTACCCCGTGAAGGGCTCGCAGCGGTACTAGGGAATACAATGGGCTGAATCCCAAATCCCCCTTTCTAGTGTAACATTCCCATTCCTACTAGACCCCTAAGATGCATTTTGGTCGTGACAAGGTCATGACATTGCTCTAAGAGACCAAAATGGCCCTAAGAACCAAGGTGAATAGGTAAAAATCACCTTGGTTTGCGAATAACCACTTTTGGCCACCCACCTAGGGTTTGCCTAGTAGACCTCTAAATGATAAGTTGACCTCACCAGGGCCCCCTAAACCCTTTAGGGAATCCCTTGGGTCACTAAGGCCACTTAGGGCCAACTCAATTGGTCAAATTGACCAAAACCCACCGTGGGGTGCTAATAGCCCTTTCTAAAAATCTAACCCATGGTTAGCTAAAAGGGTCCCAAAATGACAAGTTGACCACACCATGACATACCTAACCACCTTATGGAGTCCCTAGGGTGATTAAGGTCCAATTTGGGTCACCTAATTTGGTCATTTTGATCAAAGTCAAGTCTAGCTTTAAATAAGTCAACCATCCCTACTAAGGGTCAATTAGGATTCAAATGATCAAATTGATCAGACCCAAACTCTCAAAGACACTAAGGGAGGTCATTAGGTCATTATTGACCCATGAGGTTCAACAAAATTCATGATTTTTACCAAAGTCAACTTTGGGTCAAACTAGCTCAAATTAGACTATATAGGTTCAATTGACCCAATATGGGCCCCACCATTGCCCCATCCATCATAGATGGTGCACATAGACCCATGAACATCATGCGGGGCCAGCCCACTCATCAGTTGGCCGAGTCAACTCAAAAGTCAACACTTGTTCAAATAGGCCTAAATTAGGCTCAAGAGAAATTAAACTCAATTCACATGGGCTAAAACCCCCAAATTGAGCCCAAACTAAAGCCCACTAGCCTATTTACCTTATCTACCATCAAATTTCTAAAAAATTAGAACATGAAAGGCCAAAATTGGGATTTACCCCAATTTGGGAATGGGACAAAATGATTTTGCATGCATAAAGCACCACATGGCCAAATTAGCCACTCCCAAGGTCTCCTCTCACCTCCTTCAGTAATTCTCCTCTGAATGCATGCTGAAATTAGGCTAGGTGGTGACCAATTTCGAAACCCACCATGTGGACAAATCCTCCCCTTAATGGCATCTCCTTAAAAACCCTCTCTTAGCCCCAATTAGACCTCCTATCACCTTTAGAACTCTGAGAGAAGAAGAAACCCCCACCTAGGGAGGAAAATCGTGCTCTGGATAGGGAGATCGGGCAAGGCATGGAGCTTGGATGGTTGTCCATGGAAACTTGAGGAACAAGGCTCAAAGCTCAAATTTAGGCATGGATTCCTTCTCTTCTCCTCAAGTGCTAGATCTCAGTTCTTTTCTTTTTGACTTTCGTTGAGAAATGAGGGAAATACCATAGTTCACTTTCAAGCTTTTAGCCCCAAAAATGGTGATGGCGGGGGAGCAACTCCGGCCACCCCCGGCCATGTGACCACCACCAATCCATAGCCCCACTCATGTGAAGCTTCCCCATTGGTGGTTTGGCCGGAGATCAGGTGTGGTGGTGGAATCCATGGCTGAAATTTCTACTGGAATTTCGGTTTTCGGCCGTGGATATGAGGAAGAAGATGAATAGTGATTTTTTTATTATATTATATATCATTTCTGCCTTATTATTTCAGTCCCCTTCGTAAATATTTTTAAGCCCCTTAAGTCTAGAATCAAAAGAAGTGACAAACATGAAAGTTATTGGTCTTGGTCTTAAATTTAATTTGCCACTAATTTTATGTCATTTGGAGCCTCTAGCTCCTTGTGCACCCAATTTAGTGTAGGGTGTCCTTTTTGGACCCAAGACACTATTTTGAGTGCACCCGTCATTTGGCTCATCCAAATGAGGTGAAACTTGGGGAAGGCATGAGGCATGCCCTAAAGTACCACCTGCCAAAAATTGGAGATTTTTGGAAACAATTTTTCTAAAGTTTTATTCAAAATTTCATTTTCCATATATGTCCTAGATCTATGGTTATATTAAACCAAATCTACTTAAATTTTCTCTAGATGGTAGATTAGATCAAATATAGCCCATGGTTAAAAATTAAGGTCATTTGGACCTGTGCATGTTGGTGTATTTCACATGCATGTGTAAAGGAAATTTGGTGCGCATATAGCAATACCATGTGGTATCAGATTTACATGTGTAAATCAACTTATATTAACCCAATTTTGGGTGGCATGACATTGAGACCATGAACATGCCCTAGTTAAAAGTTGAACCCAATTGGTCTCTTGCCTGTGAGTGAAATTCACATGCCAAAATCTAGGTGCTAAGAAGTGAAAAATAAGGTTCTTAAACAATGATGTTTTGAGAAATTAAAGGTCTTTCTTTGGTCAACTCTCATGAAACTTAAAATGTACACTTAGGGTTATGAGATAATATCCCTTGGAGAAAATCATAAACTTTTGGGTTGATTTCCCTAGAAAATTAGAATTTATGTGAATTGTCACACAGACCTTAAATGAACATTTTTACGGTCAAAGCTTTCTGAAAAGTTATAAATTTCTGGGATTCACTTAATGGAGTGAGATTACACTCTGTAAATTTTTGGAGGAATTTTTGGTGATAATATTATTCATTATTCATTATTTATTCAATTATCTCAATTTACATCATCCTACAATTAGGTAAGCTAATGAACTTAAGGCTGCATGAAATTAGACATTTGGATTTAGGAGGCCACCTGAGGCCTCTGGAAATTTTTATGGGATTTATGGACATATATATATCTGGTTCTCCCTTCACAATGTAGAGTTTGGAGTTTTTTTTAATGTAGAGTTTGGAGTTATAACTTAGGAAATTCATATTTTGAATTATTGACATTGAAATTCTATAAAAAATTGTTCATAGGCTTTTGATAGCATCATGAACCTCTAGACATTTTTAAGAAATATATGGTTCAACATTTATTATACTTCCTTCACAAAGTAAAAATTGAGCTTATAATTTGATAAATCAATTCCCTGAATTACTGATGCTGGATTGTTATGAAATTTTGTATAACATCTTTTTATATAAGTATGAAGCTATGAAAATTTTAATAGAATTAATCTCTGAGTAAACTTCATACATCCTTCACAAAGTAACTTTTGGACCAATAACTTGAGAAATTCATACCCTGAATTATTGTTGTTGGATTGTTATAGGATCTTGTATATAGGCTTATTATATCAGTAGGAAGCTCTAGGAATTTTGTTAGATTTAATCATTGAGTAAATGGCATGCTTCCTTCACAAAGTAGAATTTGAGCTTATAACTTGAGAATTTATTTCCTTGAATTATTGATGTTGGTTGACTATCAAATTTTGTATACAGACTTTTTATATCATTATGAAGCTCTGGAAATTTAGTTAGAATTAATCATTGAGTAAATGACGTGCTTCGTTCACAAAGTAGAATTTGAGCTTATAACTTGAGAAATTATTTCCTTGAATTATTGATGCTGGATGACTATCAAATTTTGTATACAGACTTTTTATATCAGTATGATGCTCTGGAAATTTTGTTAAAATGAATCATTGAGTAAATGACATACCTCCTTCACAAAGTAGAATTTGGGTTTATAATTTGAGAAAATATATTGTAAGGGTTTTATGGCCTGTAAAAATGTGAAATTCAGTTTATGGCTATTTTTAGTTAATCTTAGGTCCTGGTAATTTTCCTAAAACAATTGGATCAATATAGTATAGGGCTCCTTTGTAAAAGTCCCTTAGGACATATATCTCTCATAAATGATTATTGGTAGGAAATTAATTAGGAAAATTACCAAACACTGGATTTACCCTTAATTAAGCATGATTGACCTCTGGTAGAAAATTTAGCCCACTCAGATATCAGAAAACAAGACTTTATGTACAAATGGGAAAACCACTAAGTTATTATGCAAGTTAAATAAGTAGACCCTTTAATGGAATGTGATTCATTGTAAGTATCTGACACCATAGGACATATGGAACTTCAGGAGAGCATTGTAGGTCAGTTGAGTATGAAGATCAGGTAGGTGTCTCATGAGGGCCTTAAGGTCATACTTAGATTGGATAGTGGTTTGTGGATATGCAAAGGGTAAAAAGGAGATTATACCTTATTAAGGGTCCCACACACAACCCATCAATATTAGATTATTATGTGGAAGTAAAGCCACCTTAGTAGGATAGGTTACCTTAGGGTGATTACTTAAGAGTGAAGTTGGGGAATATGAACCCTGGCCTAAGGGTGATGAAGGAATGGGTGTGTGGGTCTTACTAAGTAAGGCTGAAGAATTTAAGTGCGTGGATAGTTCCTAGGCGAAGAAGGGAACTCGAGCTTAGAATGTGATGACGAGTGAGTTAGCATCGATAATAAGTCATAGTGGAGTTGTAGTTTAAGAGAATTCCCCCACTCCTAAGTAATAAGATTAACTCATCTTAGGGACTTAATGTAATTGGAAAGGAAAAAGGGGATTAAATAGAAAGGGGTAGATACCAATAAGATTAAGTGCCTTGGGAAGAAGGAAGTTTGGGATATAATCCCATCACACTTCCTAGTACCGCTGCGAGCCCCTCACACGGTAGTCCTCGGGAAGTCCAAGGTTAACCCCCAAACTTCTAAGTTCAACTAAGCAATAAACAAGAGTAGATAAGCAGGGAAACTTGATAAGATAATTCTTATCCCAAAATTGGGATGGAATGGTATGAGGACTAGGGTAGTCCTGCGAGTGGTAGGCTCGGTATAATTGAAGGACTGGGTTAGTCCTGCAAGCAATAGGCTTGGTATAATTGAAGGACTGGGTTAGTCCTGCGAGCGGTAGGCTCAATATATAAAGATGGGCTGGGATAGTCCTGCGAGCGGTATGCTCGATATTATATAAGGAAGGACTGGGATAGTCCTGCAAGCGGTTGGCTTGGTATTATATTAGAAGAACTGGGTTAATCCTGCGAGCTAAGGACTCGGTATTTCACTTAGAGGCATTTTATATCAAGTAGTACACCTATATCCTATGGGTTCTTAGGGGCGTACGTAAGGTCTAGGCTAGGAGGTGTCATACTGGCCTAGGAGTGGAGGACCCTATCCACTTCCCCTGTTTGCCTCAATGGGGTGCACCTGAGCGGAGACTCAAAAAGCGAGATAGAGATGGTGCTTACCAGATAGTACATGGATACCCTGTGTGTTCTTAGGGGCGTACGTATGGTCTAGGCTGGGAGGTGTTAAATAAGCCTAAAAGTGGACAACCCGATCCACTGCCCTGTTTGCCTCAACTGGGCACCTAAGTTGATACACTCAAACAGAGGGAACTAACAAAAGGTTTACACGTACAGAGTCGGGTGGGTGAGTTGCATCATTGCATTGCACAGCATAACATATCATAATATCATAAACAAGACCTCATTGTATAAATTAGTATGGGCTCTTTTATACGATGAGTTTACCTTAGTGCCAGATCCCTTAACTTATAAGTTTGTATGGGCATTCATATAAGTTAAGGTTACATTTGTAGCTGCTCTTTATTACTATACTTGCTTCTTTTATTTGTATTGCCTTTTACTTAATGTTGATATACCATACTCTTGCTAGCATAGAACTATTTCCAATACTTGTTTAGTATTTATATACCTTGATAGTCTCGCCACTTATCACCTGCTTATTTTTACCCCTTGTTGTCCTCCGCTTCTTCCTCCCGCCCGGTGCCTAGGAGTCACCAGGGGAGTAGATGGGGAATTTGGCTTAGTCTTTTGACTAATGGTCGGTGGACCACATTATTTTAGGAGTCGTTATGCAAGAGCAGCAGGACCCCATTCAGGAGACAGGACAGAAGTAGAGGATGAAACAACGCAGCAACTACCCATTGTAGCAGCAGCAACTACAAACACGTGATGACAAGACTTGAATAGCAATATCCGTGCAGCACTACTACTTACAATCGATTGACAAGAGTTCGATAGCTTCCGCATAGATGTAGTGTGAGAGAGTTGTTTTACTTTATTTCGAACATGTATCGGGCATAAGCCCTTATTCTCTTAAATTTATTGTGCTCATTATTGGACTTGTATACACTTGGATATATACAGATATGTGTGATTGTTGACTTGGTTTATTTTACTTAGTTAACTTCTTATCTCTTGTTGGCTTGGTTGATCGTTCTTGCCGACAGGATCGGCGTCTTGCGGAGGATACTAACTTGGGTGTTAGTGTCACCGTAAGGCGACGGTTTTGGGCATAAGATCTGGGAGCTCTCCTGGTGCGGGAGAGAGATCTTACAACTGGTATCACTTGAACAATTGATCCAACGAGAAAGAAGTCCACAAACCCTGTGATACCCCCGCTCGAGATAATTTGTGGATAAACTAGCAACGGAAGCAGTGGTGTGCCCATGTGTAAAAATCACACAAAATAGTCCATTGCTCAATGAGTTAGGCCAACCCAACTAGGACATCATTCTAGATTGACGCACCAAGATGATTTTATAGCATACACTAATCCAAAATCAATCTCAGGTATAGACTAGCTAAGGCATGATGATACCCAAAGTGACTAAGGGAATAGTCTAAATGGGGAAGTAGCTGCTTAAAGCCTAAACTCAGATGTCCCTAATTCTCCTACCAAGTGATATTATCACTTCTTACCTAATAAATAGGACCGCCCCAAGAGATTTGGTGCATGAAAACCATTAGTGAACAGTAGGAGACCCGTAAACTTAATCTCCAAACCAACAACTGGGTTACATCGAAACAATCATTATTACAAATACCAGAGGTCGAATAAGGATTTGAGTTCAGAAAAGGCTCATTTGTGGACTGCCCATAGATTAACCTTGAGAAGGTTGTGGTAGTTGATAACCTTAGGGGCCTAAAGTGTGTAGAATATCAATAGGTCTCAGGATGGAACTCCAAGTCTAGAGTTGTATGCCCTAAGGATTGAGTGCATATCTAGGACGAATATATCATATTGATATCAAGGAAACTTAGCCCAAAATATACGGGGGCTAATCCTTTTATTTATTGGGGCCAGTTTGGTACCAATTCGAGTTCCATAGACCTTATTTTTGGAAATATGCATCACAAACGTAAGCAATCTTAAAGTATTCAAACATTACTCGACTGGAAAAGGGAGAATTCAAAGTATGCATAATCGGTCTGATGATCAACCACCCATAGAAGCCGAGATCCTTGAAGAATTCCTTCATTTTAAGATATGTGAATTATTAATACTATGATGAGACAGTTATATACTCGCAATCAAAATAAGAGCACAAATCCTTTCAAGAATGATTATTCACCCCATGTTGCCCTAAGGATTAGACGGATAAGTAAGCGAGAAAATAGTAAATGAAGCCTTCGAGATATAAATCCAGTCGCCTAGTATATTTGTATGCGACTCTTGAAATCAAGGAAGATGGTGTAAGACTTCGAGAGAATCCTCAAATTTTGAGTATAAGGGAATAGATAGCTACTTGGTATGCAACCTAAGGAACGACCGTGCCTTCCCTAATTCAAGACACAGTGGGATTCATTTGCAAATTCACGAGGAAATTAAGAAAAATTTCTTTTAAAAGACCTAAAGTTCGAGGCGACACTGGTCATAACAAGATTGTTACATACAATTAAGGTGGGGATTATTGTCTCAACAAGTATGTCCTAGACGCTTTACTATCTTAACTCAATTGTTGTTACATACGATTAGTGACTTTACTGGCGGTTAATGATTGATTAATAAATTCATGAAAAGTGAAAGAGAGAACCGACATGAACTATAGGCTTAGTGTAGCTTTAAGTCGGATATGGACTGAATAAGAATGGAACGGGCAATAGACCCTCGTGATCTTAAGAGATGAACAAATATAAATAATCTCATGCGAGGTGCGGTACCTTAGATTTACCTCCTTAGTTCAGAGACGATGATCTGTGTTATGTTCGGGGCAAACGGTGCAATACCATTGGTCGGACAAATATCTGAATTTAGTCAAATGGTTAGAAACATTGGATGGTTGAGCTAGTTGCTTGGGACAAACAAATCACCTTATGGGATATGTGGATTGGAACCAGATCCCTGCAAGTTTGAGTTATAGCAGGGATTTCTGCACTTTAGGGCATTCAAAGGTGATACGTATTTGGCTTACTCAATCAAAAGCCAAACCATTTCAATTGAAATAGTTCATTATATTGGAAGCTTGCAGATTAAAATGAGGTGGAGTAATTACAAACTTCATACTAGAAGACATATAATGATGTTCATGATGTTGAACAACTAAGATTAACTTGTTATAGCATGACATTAAAATTGTGATAACCCCAGAGAACTTGAAATTGGCGGACAATATATCTAAGATGTATACACTATATATAATCTTTCAACCGGAACACGTACATTTAAAAGATGGCATAATCTCCATTAGAAGGATTCAAGACTATGGGGGCAGATTTTTACTATCAAAAGCATCCATGATGAAATTTCACGAAAACTAATGGGTTTAATGAGATCTCCCTGTGAGGCCATATATGGGAGGGAGTGCAGGACTCCACTTTCATGGATTCGGGAAGAAGACCTGAAGGCACTAGAGCCAGGATATATATTGAAGGCACAAATACCCAAGTGCGACTGATACGGGGTTGGATGTTGGAAGCTCAGAACGGACGGGATAAATATTATGATGTGCGACATCGTAAGGTAGAAGTCTAGGCAGGAGGCAGAGTGTTTTTGAAAATATGACCGGCACAAAGAGTCTCGCTGGTACGGAGACTAAGGAAGCTCAGTCCAAGATATATGGGGCCTTATAGGATCCTGGAGTGGATCGACCCCTCGACTTATAGACTGGAGCTACCGCCGGAATTTGAAGGATTGCGCAACATTTTTCACATCTCCTCACTTAGGAGAGCTCTCCTTCAGCCAGAACAATAAATCACTACCATGACAAGCCCAATATCATCTGATCGTATAGGCTGTTTGGAACCACTCCGTGTCGATGAAACCCCGTAGAACCGAACTTCAATTTCGGGGATGAAATTATTTTTTTATTTATTGGGAATTGTAATATCCCCATTCCTACTAGACCCCTAAGATGCATTTTGGTCATAACAAGGTCATGACATTGCTCTAAGAGACCAAAATGGCCCTAAGAACCAAGGTGAATAGGTAAAAATCACCTTGGTTTGCGAATAGCCACTTTTGGCCACCCATATAGGGTTTGTCTAGTAGACCTCTAAATGATAAGTTGACCTCACCAGGGCCCCCTAAACCCTTTAGGGAATCCCTTGGGTCACTAAGGCCCCTTCGGGCCAACTCAAGTGGTCAAATTGACCAAAACCCACCTTGGGGTGCTAATAGCCCTTTTTGAAAATCTAACCAAGGGTTAGCTAAAAGGGTCCCAAAATGACAAGTTGACCACACCATGACATACCTAACCACCTTAAGGAGTCACTATGGTCATTAAGGTCTAATTTGGGTCACCTAAATTGGTCATTTTGACCAAAGTCAACTCACGCTTGAAATAAGTCAACCATCCCTATTAAGGGTCAATTAGGATTCAAATGATCAAATTGATCAGACCCAAACTCTCAAAGCCACCAAGAGTGGTCATTAGGTAATTATTGACCCATGGGGTTCAACAAAATTCATGATTTTTACCAAAGTCAATTTTGGGTCAAACTATCTTAAATTAACCTATATAGGTTCAATTGACCCAATATGGCCCCCACCATATTCCCATCCATCATTGATGGTGCACATAGACCCATGACCATCATGTGGGGCCACCCCACTCATCGGTTAACCGAGTCAACTCAAAAGTCAACACATGGTCAGATAGGCCTAAATTGGGCTCAAAAGAAATTAAACTCAATTCACATGGGCTAAAACCCTCAAATTGAGCCCAAATTGAAGCCCACTAGCCTATTTACTTTCTCTACCCTCAAATTTCTGAAAATTTGGAACATGCAATGCCAAAATTGGGATTTCCCCTAATTTGGGATGGGACAAAATGATTTTGCATGCATAAAGCTCCACATGGCCAAATTAGCCACTCCCAAGGTCTCCTCTCACCTCCTTCAGTAATTCTCCTCTGAATGCATGCTGAAATTAGGCTAGGTGGTGACCAATTTCGAAACCCACCATGTGGACAAATCCTCCCCTTAATGGCATCTCCTTAAAAACCCTCTCTTAGCCCCAATTAGACCTCCTATCACCTTTAGAACTCTGAGAGAAGAAGAAACCCCCACCTAGGGAGGAAAATCGTGCTCTGGATAGGGAGATCGGGCAAGGCATGGAGCTTGGATGGTTGTCCATGGAAACTTGAGGAACAAGGCTCAAAGCTCAAATTTAGGCATGGATTCCTTCTCTTCTCCTCAAGTGCTAGATCTCAGTTCTTTTCTTTTTGACTTTCGTTGAGAAATGAGGGAAATACCATAGTTCACTTTCAAGCTTTTAGCCCCAAAAATGGTGATGGCGGGGGAGCAACTCCGGCCACCCCCGGCCATGTGACCACCACCAATCCATAGCCCCACTCATGTGAAGCTTCCCCATTGGTGGTTTCGCCAGAGATCAAGTGTGGTGGTCGGAATCCATGGCTGAAATTTCTACAGGAATTTCGGTTTTCGCTCATGGATATGAGGAAGAAGATGAATAGTGATTTTTTTATTATATTATATCATTTTCTGCCTTATTATTTCAGTCCCCTTCGTAAATATTTTTAAGCCTTTTAGGTCCAGAATCAAAAGCAGTGACAAACATGAAAGTTATAGGCCTTGTTCTTAAATTTAATTTGCCACTGAATTCATGTCATTTGGAGCACTCTAGCTTCTTGTGCACCCGTTTTAGTGTAGGGTGTCCTTTTTGGACAGTATACACTATTTTGAGTGCCCCCATCATTTGGCTCATCCAAATGAGGTGAAAATTGGGGAAAGCATGAGATATGCCCTAAAGTACCCCCTGCCAAAATTGGAGATTTTTGGAAACAATTTTTCTAAAGTTTTATTCAACATTTCATTTTCCATATATGGCCTAGATCTATGGTTATATTAAACCAAATCCACTCAAATTTTCTCTGGATGGTAAATTAGATCAAATATATGCCATGGTTAAAAATTAAGGTCATTTGGACCTTTTCATGTTGGTGTATTCCACATGCATGTGTAAAGGAAATTTGGTGTGCATATAGCAATACCACGTGGTATTAGATTTACATGTGTAAATCAACTTATATTAACCCAATTTTTGGTGGCATGACAATGAGACCATGAACATGCCCTAGTTAAAAGTTGAGCCCAATTGGTCTCTTGCATGTGAGTGAAAATCACATGCCAATATCTAGGTGCTAACAAGTGAACAATAAGGTTCTTAAGCAATGATGTTTTGAGAATTTAAAGGTATTTTCTTGGTCAACTCTCATGAAACTTAAAATATACACTTAGGGTTATGAGATAATATCCCTTGGAGAAAGTCATAAACTTTGGGGTTGATTTCCCAAGGATAATGTGAATTGTCACATAAAGCATAAATGAACATTTTTAGGGTCCAAGCTTTCTGAAAAGTTATAAATTATTGGGATTCAATTAATGGAGTGAGATTACACTCTGTAGATTTTTGGTGGAATTTTTGGTGATAATATAGTTCCTTATTCATTATTTATTCAATTATCTCAATTTACTTCATCCCACAATTAGGTAAGCTAATAAACTTAATTAAGGCAGCATGAAATTAGACATTTGGATTTAGGAGGCCATCTGAGGCCTCTTGAAAATTTTATGGGATTTATGGACATATATATATATATATGGTACTCCCTTTACAATGTAGAGTTTGGAGTTATAATTTAGGAAATTCATATTTTTAATTATTGACATTGAAATTCTATAAAAATTTGTTCATAGGCTTTTAAAAGCATCATGAACCTCTGGAAATTTTTATGAAATATATGGTTCAACATTTATGATACTTCCTTCACAAAGTAGAAATTGAGCTTATAATTTGAGAAATCAATTCTCTGAATTACTGATGCTGGATTGTTATGAAATTTTGTATAAGGTCTTTTTATATCAGTATGAAGCTATGGAAATTTTAGCAGAATTAATCTCTGAGTAAACTTTGTACATCCTTCACAAAGTAACATTTGGACCAATAACTTGAGAAATTCATACCCTAAATTATTGTTGTTGGAATGTTATTGTATCTTGCATATATGCTTCTTATATTAGTCGAAAGCTCTGGGAATTTTGTTAGAATTAAGCATTGAGTAAATGACATGCTTCCTTCACAAAGTAGAATTTAAGCTTTTATCTCGAGAAATTATTTCCTTGAATTATTGATGTCGGATGACTATCAAATTTTGTATACAGACTTTTTATATCAGTATGATGCTCTGGAAATTTTGTTAGAATTAATCATTGAGTAAATGACATGCTTCTTTCACAAAGTAGAATTTGAGCTTATAACTTGAGAAATTATTTCCTTGAATTATTGAAGCTGGATGACTATCAAATTTTGTATATAGACTTTTTATATCAGTGTGATGCTCTGGAAATTTTTTTAAAATTAATCATTGAGTAAATGACATACTTTCTTCACAAAGTAGAATTTGGGCTTATAATTTGAGAAAATATATTGTAAGGGTTTTATGGCCTGTAAAAATGTGAAATTCAGTTTATGGCTATTTTTGGTTAATCTTAGGCCCTGGTAATTTTCTTGAAACAATTGGATCAATATAGCATAGGGCTCCTTTGTAAAAGTCCCCTAGGCCCTTTATCTCTCATAAATGATTATTGGTAGGAAATTAATTTGGAAAATTACCAAACACTGAATTTACCCTTAATTAAGCATGATTACTTCTGGTAGAAAATTTAGCCCACTCAAATATCAAAAAATAAGACTTCATGTACAAATGGGAAAAACCACTAAGTTATTATGCAAATAAAATAAGTAGGCCCCTTAATGGAATGTGATTCATCATAAGTATCTGACACCATAAGACATATAGAACTTCAGTAGAGCATTATATGTCAGGTGAGTATGAAGATCAGGTAGGTGTCTCATGAGGGCCTTAAGGTCATACTTAGATTGAATAGTAATTTGTGGATATCCAAAGGGTAAAAAGGAAATTAAACCTTATTAAGGGTCCCACACACAACCCATCAATATTAAATTATTATGTGGAAGTAAAGCCACCTTAGTAGGATAGGTTACCTTCGGGTGTTTACTTAAGAGTGAAGTCAGGGAATGTGAACCCTGGCCTAAGGGTGATGAAGGAATAGGTCTGTGGGTCTTACCAAGTAAGGCTGAAGAGTTTAAGTGTGTGGATAGTTCCTAGGTGAAGAAGGGAACTCGAGCTTAAAATGTGATGACGAGTGAGTTAGCACAGGTCACAAGTCATAGTGGTGTTGGAGTTCAAGAGAATTCCCCCACTCCTAAGTAATAAGCTTAACTCATCTTAGGGACTTATTGTAATTGGAAAGGAAAAAGGGGATTAAATTGAAAGGGGTCGATACCAATAAGATTAAGTGCCTTGGGAAGAAGGAAGTTTGGGATGTCATCCCATGACACTTCCTAGTATCACTGCGAGCCCCTCACAGGGTAGTCCTCGGGAAGCCCAAGGTTAACCCCCAAACTTCTAAGTTCAACTAAACAATAAACAAGAGTAGATAAGAAGGGAAACTTGATAAGATAATTCTCATCCCAAAATTGGGATGGAATGGTATAAGAACTAGGGTAGTCCTGCAAGCGGTAGGCTCGGTATTATTGAAGGACCGGGTTAGTCCTGCGAGCGGTAGGCTCGGTATAATTGAAGGACTGGGTTAGTCCTGCCAGTGGTAGGCTCGATATATAAAGATGGGCTGGGATAGTCCTACAAGCGGTAGACTCAGTATTATATAAGGAAGGACTGAGATAATCCTACGAGCGGTAGGCTCAGTATTATTTTAGAAGAACTGGGTTAGTCCAGTGAGCAAAGGAGTCCGTATTTCCCTTAGAGGTATTTTGTATCAAGTATTACGCGGATACCCTGTGTGTTCTTAGGGGCATACGTAAGGTCTAGGCTAGGAGGTGTCATACTGGCCTCAGAGTGGAAGACCCAATCCACTGCCCCTGTTTACCTCAATGGGGTGTACCTGAGCACAGACTCAAAAAGCGAGATAAAGGTGGTGCTTACCAGATAGTACGTTGATACAATGTGTATTCATAGGGGCGTACGTAAAGTCTAGGATGGGAGGTGTTAAATAAGCCTAGAAGTGGACAACCCGATCCACTGCCCTGTTTGCCTCAACTGGGTACCTTAGTTGACACTCTCGAACAGAGTGAACTAACAAAAGGTCTGTACGTACATAGTCGGGTGGGTAAGTTTCATCATTGCATTGCACAACATAGCATAGCATAATTTCATAAACAAGACCACTTCGTATAAATTAGTATGAGCTCTTTTATATGATGAGTTTACCTTAGTGCCTGATCCCTTAACTTATAAATTTTTGTGGGCATTCATAAAAGTTAAGGTTACATTTATAGCTGCTCTTTATTACTATTCCCGCTTCTTTTATTTGTATTGCCTTTTACTTAATCCTGATATATCATACTCTTGCTAGTATAGAACTGTTTACAATATTTGTTTATTATTTATATGCCTTGCTAGTCTCGCCACTTGTCATCTTCTTATTTTTATCCCTTATTGTCCTCCGCTTCTTGCTCCCGCCCGGTGCCTAGGAGTCACCGGGGGAGGGGATGGAGAATTTGGCTTAGTCTTTTGACTAACAGTTGGTGGACCACATCATTTTAGGAATCGTTATGCCAGAGCAGCAGGACCCCATTCAGGAGACAGGATAGGAGGACAGGATGAAAAATGCAATAACTACCCGTTGTTGCAGCAGCAACTATAGAGACATAATGGCAAGACTTGAGTAGTAGTTTCCGTGCATCACTACTACTTACGATAGATTAACAAGAGTTCGATAGCTTTCGCATATATGTAGAGTGAGAGAGTTGTTTTACTTTATTTCGGACATGTACCGGGCATAAGCCCTTACTCTCTTACATTTATTGTACTCATTATTGGACTTGTATACATTTGGATATATATATACAGATATGTGTGATTGTGGACTTTGTTTATTTTACTTAGTTTACTTCTTATCTCTTGTTGGTCTCGTTGATCGTTCTTTCAGGCAAGATCTGCGTCTTGCGGAGGCGACTAACTCAGGTGTTAGTGTCACCGTAAGGCGGCAGCTCTGGGCATAAGATCCGGGAACTCTCCTAGTGCTGGAGAGGGATCTTACATCCAAGATATTTACCTTTATTGGTGACTACCCTAAGACTTCAACTAGAAGTCTATGACACTCCCATTGACACTAAATCTGATGGGTTCAAACTCCCTTAATCACTTCCAAGGTGTAACTTAAAGCAAACGTTCTATTGAACGATGCATACCCTTGAACCTCCAATGCACGGTGTGGTGCAAACCCTTATATGTTTATCTACACGCCCCAAGATTTACTCTAATGATGCACCATGGTCATATTAACACCACAAATTATTATGATAACCTCCTTATAAGGTTGAAAACCCCAAATATTTCATTTATTCAATACGCGACATGATTCTAAATTAATATGCAAACTATAGAACGAAAGTTCTCCAAAACTTCTACAAATTTTATGGGCTGATATAATTGTTGTCCTACACATATATCCCAAATTTCATTCAGATCCTAGGTGTTCTTGATGGTCTACTCATTATATCATAGTTTTACTATTTGCAGACCAATACTCAAAATGAACTAGTTTTGTTCTCAAAGATGTAAGGGGCACTATTCATTGTCCATATGACCCAAAATTCATAGCATAGGTTCATCATGACAAAATTAAGAATTGATCAGAGATTTATAGTATTTCAAATTAATTTGGCCAATAATAAAAATTCCTTAAATTCATGACATGAATCATTTTACACATGAAGTGTCAATTCCATAAGTCAAACTATTCCAAATAAATTATCAATGATATATATTGATGAAATATCATTGTTGACAGAGTTTCATAATTTCCCATATTTATTATGACTATAATTGCCATACTTGAATATTAATGTTAATTTATCACATTACACAGTAACTAACAAAATAATCCATTCAAAAATTCTGAGAAAATTACCATAGCTTTATACAGATCTAAAACTTGTCTAGCCAAAATTTCAGAATTTTCCAAGTAATACTAACTATGAAAATTTCAATAATATAAAAGTGTGACAAATGTAATTTTTGGTAATTTTCAATGTTCATGACTTCCAAAATTCCTCTAAAAATTTCCAGAGCTTTAATTTAACATTCTTCACCATGTGACAGAATATTGGATTTTTCCTAAGTCATTTGGGCACTTTCATTTCATTAATTTAATTATTGGACATAATTATAATTAATTAAATGCCAAGGATTTTTTAACTCCAAAAATTCTAATTTTTCCTGAGATGATCCCTCTCATCATAATGTATGTATGAACCAAATTTCATTGACTCAAACCCATCCATTTGGGCTAAAATCACACAATACACAAGCTTGGCTAAATGCACACCAAATCACATACACTACCAGCCATATGCATGTGGAACACACCAACTTGTAGAGGTCCAAATGGCCTCCAAATTTTACCAGAGACTATTCATGACCTATTTGACATGCCATCCAAAATTTGGCTCATTTTGAGTTGATTTGACCACATATTCACCTCTTACATAAATAATCACATTTTTCACAAAACTATAGAAACATGTTGCTCAAAAATTCTAATTTTTGGGCAGGAGGTGTGTCTAGTGTGTATACTAGCATGACCAAAATATTAGGCCCCTGAGATTATTTATATGACATGTATACACAATTTTAATGTTTGTCCCTTCATAAGGACACATCTTAGAAAAATGGTCCTACAACTGGTGATCTAAATTTCTATGGAAAGTAGACACATATGGCTACATTTTTTATGTTGATTATTTTCCCTATATCAGCCTCTAAGTACCTTTAAAAATTAGTTGAACCTACTGCATAAAGTGTGACAATTATCATTAAACTATATAGTTATATGATTTAATAAATTCAGATCCTTGATGCTGATCGGACGGCCAGGGGTCATCGTCCCAGATAGACAACGGTTGGGATCCTCCCATCCTGTGCCATTTCTTTTGTAAATTGCCAGCCACCTAAGGGCCACCACTGTCGGCCACCACCACCACCACCTCAATTGAGGTGGTGTCCATCGATTGACGGCGACACGGCCACCGGAGGAGGAGTCTTCGGCGATCCCGAGCGATCCAAAAAGCTCAGTTTTCTCATATGCACCTCACATGGATCGCAGCTCTTTTGAGCTTGGTTTCTCTGCCTAAGGATCTAGAAAACTAGCATAGAGGGAGAGGAGGAGAAACATACCTCAATTGGGGCTCGACGACGGGTATTCCGGCAGGTTGCCATGGATTTCTTTTCTCCGGCGAGCTTGCCCGATCCATCAATTCTCCACCAAATTCCTTGCTCTCAGAGGCTAGCTCGACTCCTTGGAGTCTTCTGAAGATGATGGAAGGCTCTGAATGAGGCAAGGCTAGCTACATAGGGATATTCAGAGGCATGGTGGTCGGCCATGGCTTGGGCTTATTTCCCATGTGCTCCCAATTCCTCAAAATCTCCTTTTTGACCTTATGTTGACAAAAATTGGGCTAATTTGACTTTGGTCAAATTGGATGAATTGGTTGACCATTTCATAGAGCTTTTTGGTTCATTAGGTCGCTAATGTGGTTATAAGGTTAGGAGTGATGTCACTTTGACCAATTGAAGGTCAATTGTACCTTAATTGGGTTGGTTTGGACTATGTTGACCAAGGGTTGACTTTGGTCAATTCCTTGAAATTGGGTGGAACCAATTAGTGATTATTGACCTAATGACCTCCCTTAGTGATTAGGAGGACATAAGAGAGGTCCATTTAAGGTATTGAAGGTCAATCAAGTCTAATAAGGCTATGTTGACCTAAGTTTGACTTTAGTCAATTTGGCCTATTTGGTTGACCAATTGATGGAGCTTTTGGTTAATTCAGTCTCCTTTAGAGTTAGGGACATAGTGATGAGGTCAATTTGTACTTGCAATTTCAATTTGGGCTAGTTTGACCTAAGTTGACTTGTGTTCACATGAGGGCACTATGTAAGTTCACCCAAATTCATTGTGTCCTAAGGTCACCACCTTGTCTCAACTCACCATTCTCACCGCAGGTCATGCCCTAACACTATCGTGGGGGTCTAGTAGGATTAGGGATGTTACATAAACTTATGAGAAATTCGTCATCAAAGCACACATAGTACTCTCATCATACAAGACCTTGAGAGTTTAGTTCATAATTGAGATTAAACACCACAAAATTAGAGAGATCTTATTAAACATGATGCAAGAAATCTGGATCCTTTCTTCTTCAATGGTGTCTTCTTCCTCCAAGAGCCACCCAAACCCTAGATCTCTAATTCCTCTTGTGTGAATGCCCAAAATAATTATCTTCTCCTTCCTCTTTCTCCTCTTTTCACATATATAGTCGTGCACCCAATTAGGAAACTCAAGTTGGCCAAATAGCTGTGTTTATTCCCTTGTGTAACTGCCAATTTGAATGATTTTCGGATTTAAAAAATTCATGTTTCGCCGATTTGTTGCAACATGTTGTAACATATTTCTTTCTGCCTGCTTCTCTCCACCTAGCAGCAACAATTATGTTGCAACATTGTTGCAACATTTTTCCAGCATTTCCCTTACGTCTTCTCTTCGACCCCTTTAAGTTAGCCTCTTCAAAATTTCTACAATAAAAACATACGAAAATAGCGATAATATCCAAACTTGACCAGAATAATTAGTTTTTTTTTTCATATTTAGTATATTTAAATCGATATTTATTAGACATATTAAACAAATTGGTCAAAATTATGGATCAAGATAACTTCTTTGTGAGAAGTTATCAGTGATCGTGATACCACCTTTCTTAGTCAATTCTGGCAAGAACTCTTCCATCTTCTGCAGGTACAGTTTAACATGTCGATGACTTACCACCCTAAAACTGACGGTCAAACCGAGGTGGTAAACCGTTATATAGAGAGTTATCTTCGTTGCATGTGCTTAGAGCGACTGAAGAAGTGGGCAGCACAGCTTCCCCCTGCGGAGTGGTGGTACAACACCACCTTCCAAAATGCGATCAAGATGACGCTATTTGAGATAGTCTACGGTCAAGAGCCCACACTTCATTGTCCCTATATAGAGGTCACTGCCATGGTGGACCGTTCGTTGGCAGCCTGTGAGCGAGTCATTTCCTTATTGAAGTTTAACCTTCTGCGGGCCCAAAACAAGATGCGTGTACTTGCAAACAAGAAGCGCCGAGAAAGGGTGTTAGAGTTGGGGGCATGGACTTACATACCCCTTCAACTGTATAAGCAAACGAGTTTGCGAAGTCACAAATTTCGCAAGCTATCCCCTAGGTTCTTCGACCCCTTCCAAGTAGTGGAGAAAATTGGACTGGTAGCTTGCTGTCTGGGCTTGCCCGACACAACAAAAATGCATCACAACTTCCATGTATCTCAACTACGAGAACATATAGGTGATATTCCTGCAGCGGCACAGCGGGTGGAGCTGCCATCAATGGTGAATGCGGAGGGAAATCTCCTCGTTGAGCCACTAGAGGTTTTGGAAAGGCAGATTGTTTCGCGACAAGGGTGGGTGGCTAACTCAAGTTTTTGGCGCAGTTGCCAAGGAGGTGGAAACTAATTTAGTGTCTTCTTGCAATATTAGTAACCCTGAGTATTTGGAGCTCAAGTTTTTATTTTAAACTTATTTTTATTTGTATTTTGTTTCGTGCATGTCCTTGTTTTTAAATTTTAAATAACATTTTTTTAGTTTTATTTCATCTTAATCTATTTTAAAGTGTATAGAGAAGGTTATCCGTCCTCGATATAATTTTTGTGTGTAGTTCATTTTTGCAAAGAAAATTTTATTTTATTTTTTTCGCATCCGCTTTAAAAATGTATACAAATGAGTGATGCAATTGGTGTGGATCGTTTGGTCGTACTAGTGATATGTGTTATATGGGGAGTGTTGAGCATCAACCGTACCTCGCAGAATACAAAGAATCTAAATCTGTAGGTTCTCAATATTGATTATAACCTTATGTGCGCACAACAAATAGTTTCGCAGTATTATGACTCTACTCCTAAGATGTCGAGAAGTAATGCTAAGAAGTGTTTGTTTTGTCATAGCACCGACAACACATTGAAAGATTATGCGACATTTCAAAGCAAGAAGAAGAGGGAATACAAATCGAGTATTCAAATCATCTCATCCTCTTCTCATTTTGGTGTTCATTCAGACTATGATGATATATACGCAGTACCACCTTGTCTATGAGGGTCTACCGTGGATATTCCAATCATAATATCTGATGATTTGTGCAATGATATGGTGGAGTTTCTCTCCCTACGCATTTGTTACCTCTTTTGGATTCACCCCCGGAGGAACCAGCTCACATATTCTCTAATAATTCTATTACCACGACTCCTCCACCTTCTTTACACGAATTTTTGATACCTATTTTTATCGATCCTGTTGATGATATTACGCAAGGTGATAATCTAGAACCCGGGGCTACTCCA
This sequence comes from Dactylorhiza incarnata, assembly GCA_033032865.1. NCBI lineage: Eukaryota > Viridiplantae > Streptophyta > Magnoliopsida > Asparagales > Orchidaceae > Dactylorhiza > Dactylorhiza incarnata. The sequence continues at coordinate 2,838,563 of JAWHQI010000039.1, read as the reverse complement.
AAGTGGGACGAAGATGTTATCTCCGATGGGGAGAATGATTCCTTAGAGCACGACGACGCGCCAAGGTGGGATGAAGAGGATATCCTTTCTGATGAGGAGGTTTGCACTTCATCATTGGATGAGGAGGTCCAACTCGCCACCAAGGTCCTTGAGTTCTCAGGTCCCCCTTGCTACGATGCTTACGATACCGGCAGTGATCAAGGTTCGAAACCTGCTAGGAGTGAAATCGGGATTACTCCCATGATTACAAATTATTTATGTCTTTCTTCTATTTTATTTCCTAACCACCCATCTTTGCTTGAACATGTGCAGGGGATTTGTTGGGTATTGTATCCACAATTACCTGGATTTGAAGATGTCCCCTAGTGATCTAAATTGAATTGAGTATGTATTTGATGATTTCTGTTTAGATGTGTTGTGACAGGTCTTAATGCTAAGTGCACACCAAAGTCAGGTTGCAATGGATCACCAAACACAGTTCTAGACAATGTGAACCCTCATTGTGTAGAACAAAGTGTTGGTCCATGGGCAATCTCTCTATTGGGGTGTACTTCATATTCTCATAACTGAAGGTTTTGAAGTTTGAGGAGTGGAGTAGGTTTTCAGGAGAAAAGAAATTTTTGCTAAGTCAATTCGCCGAGATTTCTCGTGAAGATCCGATGAATCCCGACGAATCCAGACAGAAGCCAAATTTCAAGTTTAAGGAAGAAATTTATGCGGCTAAGTCTATTCGTCGAATGGTCTCGTGAACTCCCGACGAATATCGACGAATGCTGACAGAAGTCAAAAGGCAGGTTTGTGAGGGAAATTGTGCGGCTAAGTCAATTCGTCGAATGTTCTCGAGAACTTCTGGCGAATCCCGACGAATGAAAACAGAAGTCAGTTTTCAAGGTTTGATCGGCATTTTTCAATGGCCAAGTCAATTCGTCGAATGTTCACATGAAGTCTCGACGAATGACGGACAGACGAATTTCAAATTTATATTTCGTTTTCGAAAATTAGATGTGGCCGCCGTGTACAGTACACATGGCGATCACTCCCTGTTCTTCGCCCAAGCCGTTGGAGGTTTCCCTATAAATACTTCTTTATTTTTAGGGCAAATATATAGAATATAATTTAAGATTATAATCTAGCCGTTTTCTTCCTCTCTTGCAAAACAAGTTTCTGAGATCTAACTTCTGCGCCGCCCAAGATTTGTTCTTCTGTGCTGCTAAAGATTTCTCAGATAAGAAGGCCTTTGATCGAGTGCTGCTCAAAATATTGAAGATCTTTTCGATTTAATCAAAGGGCCTATTCAGATCAGTTTGCCGATTCTTTATTTTTCCTAATCTTTGAAGATCCAAGCTTTCACTCTAAAGGAAGAAGAAGATTCAGTCTCTCCAGATCTGAAGTTAATATCTATTGAGATTTAAGTGAAGTTTTGTTTCAAACTGTATTTAATTCCTGTAGGAGTTTGTACTCCGAGTTATTTTGTAGGAGTTGTTTACTCTGAGTTTGTAGGAGAGGTTGTTCTCCGAGTTTGTAGGAGCCGTAGTCTCCGAGTGTAGGATTTGTTTTAATCCGAGAATAGTGAAGTAGCCTAATATAGCCCGTCTTGCTAGATAGGTGAGGTGGTATGTGGACGTACCCAAGATCGGGGAACCACTATAAATCTTGTGTCTCTGTGTTGTGATTTTTATTGTTTTGTGTGTGCTTAATTTTTTATTCCGCAATCGCAGTAGAGATCGCATATTCACCTCCCCTCTAGGTGATTTAGGTACACAACGATTTCTTTCAATTGGTATCAGAGGTAGGTTATCTTTAAGAGGTTAACACCTAGATTAAAGATCCCTCAACGTTGTCAAGATCTCTCTCTATGGACAGAGGCATGGAAAGGTTTTCCTCCAAGCTCCCAGTTTGCACTAAGGAGAATTTCCCAATGTGGAAGGAAAGAGTTATCTTCTACATGGAAGCAAATGACCCCCGAATCTCTCAGATAGTTAAGGAAGGTCCATATATTCCTTTGGTTACTTCTACCATTGATCCCAACAAACAAGTGCCAAAGAAACTGATGGACATGACAAAGGATGAAATTGCACTTGTCACTCTGGACAAGAAAGCAAAGCACATCATAGCAGGTGCAATTGATGATTCAATGCTACAAAATTTGATTCACTGCAAGTCTGCAAAAGAGATGTGGGATTCTATTGTGGTTCTGATGGAAGGTACTGAAGAAGTTCGAGATGACAGGAAGTCTTTGCTGAACCAAGAATACGAAACCTTCAAGCAACAAGGCAAAGACACAATTTCTGACACCTATGAGAAATTCTTCAAGATTGTAAATGGTTTGAGAAACTATGGAAGGGAATTCACCGTGGGTGAACTAAATGATAAATTCCTTAGATCCCTGTCTAAGGAATGGGACCCCAAGGTAATAGCCATCAGAGAATATGGTAAGTTGGCTACTACGGAGCCACAGATTCTGTATGGGAAGCTGCTTTCCCATGAGCTGAAATTGAATATCAGGAAGTCAGAAGAGGAAAGCAGTAGGAACTCTGGCAAGGAGAAGACCATTGCTCTAAAGGCTGAAAGCTCCCGGAGAAGAAGGGCTCTATCCCCTGTATGGGATGAGTCTTCTAAACATAAAGCTGAAAGCAGTTCTGCAGATTCAGAACTATCTGAAGGAGAATTTTCCCTCCTCTCCAAGCAATTCAAGAAGTTGCTTAGCAAGAGGAGACATATGAGAAAAGGCTCATCTTCCTCAAGAGATCACAGGAGATCACACCGTGACAGAAATGACAGGTATGGTTCTAAACCGAACAAACATGATTATACTGAACCTGTTTGTTATTGTTGTAAAAAGCCAGGGCACATGATAGCCGATTGCTCACACAAGAAGAAGGAGTCTTCAAGAAAAGAAGAAAAGAAGTCCTTCAAAGGAAAGAAGAAAGAGGAGAAGAGTTTTGTTGCCAAGAAGTCCAAGACTCTGAGTGATAGTGACTCAAATGCGTCTAACTCAGATGAAGAGGCATTCTTTGGACTGATGGCTCAACTTGATTCAGAAGACCAAATTGGTCAATATAGAGGAAATGGCCTCACTGAAGACTGCTTCTACAGTCTAATGGCCATGTCAGATGATGACAAAGAAGTTGTTCCTTTCACCAGTCAGGTATTATCTTCTACACCTCTTTCATGTTCAGAAACGACATCTGATGCTAATGAAAACAACTACTCTGAAGAGGATCCTGAGTTGACTGCTAAGTATGAGGAAATGCTGAAGGGGTTTAATAAGTGTCGAAAGCTTGTTAAAACTCAAGCAAAGGAGATTCAATCCCTAAAGGATCAAGAATCAAACCAGAGAAAGGAGATTGAAGAATCTAACCTACTCAGGGATGAAATCTTATCCTTGAAGATTGCTCTCTCCGAGGCCACTTCAGCAGGCATTCAGAAGAGTGAAATTATCAATGATTTGACTAAACAGCTTGATGCTGAAGAGAATATCACAATGAACTTCTCTAAGCCCAAGACAGTTTTGCCTATCATAGACACTTTCACTGCTGGTTCTGGTAGTAGTGGTTTGGGCCATGTTGCTGAAAAGAGCCTAAGTAAGTCAGCCAAAAGAAGAGCTGCTAAAGTTAAGGGTAAGGGTCCACAGTGTGCTCCAACTTTCAAGAAGGTGATTCTTCCTACAAACACCTATGATTTTGAGAGCTCTTATGGCCACTTCAGCAGACCAACCCATGTTGAGCCTGCCAAGGTGAACTCAGTGTGGACCAGACCCAGAAACTTTGGATCTAGCTCCCTCAAGGCTTCTTATGAGGAAGTTCAATTGAAGCATCATGGACCATTCGTTCATGGATCAAATGCTAAGAAGGCACCGCAGATCAAGCCTATTGTGCCTAAGAATTGTGTATGTTGCACCAACGAGTCTTCTACCTCCAAGGTTGCTCCTTCTGCTAAGCCACCCGTTCAAAAGGCTCAGCAGAACACAAAGAGGAGATACAATAGATTTGAATGCTGGTGCTGTGGCAAAATTGGTCATTTTGCCATAGATTGTTGGTTCAATCATGCTATGCCAAGAACTCCACAAGTTAACAGTGCAAGACCGACCACTTTCAAAGTTAATGTTCCAAGTGGTGTTCCTCTAACAAGGAACCAAGGACCCAAAAATATTTGGGTTCCTCAGGGGTATTGATCATGTTTGCAGGAATGTCCAAAGGCCAATGAAATTCCTATCTGGTCTTTGGACAGCGGATGCTCTCGGCATATGATCGGGAGAAGAAGATTACTTTAGGATTATGTTCCAGTTGAGAATGGGCCTAAAGTAAAGTTTGGCGGATCTGAACGAGGTATTATTATTGGATATGGTTCAATAACCAACGGCTCGGTCATTTTCACACGTGTAGCTTATGTGAAAGGATTGAAATACAATCTGATTATTATTAGCCAACTGTGTGACAAAGGCTATACCGTTGAGTTCTTTAGAGATAGATGCCTGATAAAGATGTCCGTGTCTGCGGAAACTATTTTAACAAGTTCTAGGAGTAGTGGTATTTACTGTTTAGATTTTATATGTTTACGGTCTTCTACCCCAGTGTGTTTTGTTGCCAAAGATAGTGCATCTCTTTGTGACCAATGGCACAAGAGACTAGCACATATTAATTTCAAAACTATGTCTATGTTATTTTCTCACAACTTGGTAAGGGATGCCCCCAAAGTTAAATGCATTAAAGAAAGCCCTTGCCATGCTTGCCAAATGGGTAAGCAAACAAAGGCTAGCTTTAAGAGCATAATTGGCAATAATTCTACTAGATGTCTTCATTTGCTGCATATGGACTTATTTGGTCCAATGTCAGTTAGAAGCTTAGGTGGGAAAGCTTACACTTTGGTTATTTTTGATGATTATTCCCGGTTTGCATGGGTGTTCTTTCTAAAACTTAAGTCAGAAACCTTCGGCATATTCACTAATTTTGTCAAGCTTATTCAGAATGAACTTGACTATTCAGTGGTCAAAATCAGAAGTGACCATGGAACAGAATTTCAGTCTGGGGCCATGACAGAGTTTTGTGAAAGTCAAGGTATCTCCCATGAGTTTTCCTCTCCTCGTACTCCACGGCAAAATGGAGTAGCCGAGAGAAAGAATAGAGCCCTCATAGAAGCTGGCAGGTCTATGTTGAGTGATTCTGCTCTTCCAGAATATTTCTGGGCAGAAGCTATCAACACAGCTTGCAATGTGCAAAACAGAGACTCATCAATAACAACCATCGTAAGACCCCATATGAGATTCTAAAGGGCAGAAAACCAAAGATTTCAAATTTTAGAATTTTTGGCAGTAAATGCTATGTACTTAACAATGTGAAACATCCTACAACCAAGTTTAGTGAAAAATGTTTTGAAGGTATTTTCGTAGGATATAGTAGCCATAGTAAGGCATATAGGATTTTCAATAAGAAAACTCTGGTGGTAGAGGAAACAATCCATGTTGTATTTGATGAGACGAGCCTGCTGCATAGCAACTCGTCTAGTGTGTTCATTGAAGATGCATGTGAAAAGCTAAAGGAACTCTCTATGGAAGATGGAGTAAACACCACAGATGATGCACCAAAGTTGGCAGAAGAGATCTCAGATTCCTCTGAAGATGAACAAGAAGTTCATGAAGAAGAAGATGTTCCAGAGGTGGCTGAACCTCAAGTTGCTCCTGAAAATGCAAGTAACTTGGGAGTCAGATATTCAAGAGATCATCCAGTTGATCAGATTATCGGAGACCCTTCAAGCAGAGTTCTAACGAGAAGAGGTACTGTAATACCCCAAAAATCGTAGTTCAGCGAAGTAGGCGGAGTGGCAGTGCTGCTCTTGAAGCAGGCTAAATTTTCCCTGTCTGCTCTTAGCGCACGATCAGTGGCCTCATCGCGCACGACCGGTGATCGTGCGCCAGTGATCGTGCATTAATTCAGAAGAGAATCGAGTTCTGTCTCCTCTTAGCGCACGACCATTTCCCCTCTTCGCGCACGACCAGTGATCGTGCGCCAGTGATCGTGCGTTAATTCAGAAGAGAATCGAGTTCTGTCTCCTCTTAGCGCACGACCATTTCCCCTCTTCGCGCACGACCAGCGATCGTGCGCTAGCGATCGTGCGCATATTCGCAAGAAATCGGAGTTCTGTCTCCTCATAGCGCACGACCATTTCCCCTCTTCGCGCACGACCAGTGATCGTGCGCCTGTGATCGTGTGCCCTGTTTATTCTTGGAAATTGATCCAACGGTTGGGATTTGTTGCTGGGGGGGTCTTAGGGCTTTGGAGAGGGATTAAACCCTCATAATTCCATAACCTTTCTCTCTCCAAGGGTAGAGAAAGAAGAAGGAGGAAAGGAAGAAGAAGGAGTGATCCCGCCATTGACGGAGCTCCGGAGCTCCGTTTCGCGAACCGTTTCCAGATCTGGAGAGTGCAGCCCGGTGCGGTCGTTTCCCTCCGTGTAGAATTACGGATCCATGGCGAAAAAGAACGCGTCTAGGGTAACAATTCTTCCTCCCGAACTTTGGACTTGTATTTGTCCTTTCATTCCTCTTTCTATGCTTGCATGAGGTATCTCTTTCACCAAATGGGTGAAGTGTAGGATTTCCTCAAGTTCTTCGGAACTCCGGGTAGATTGTGTCCGTCCCCGGCATATTGCATGTAGAAAATCCGGTAGTCGTGCAGATTTAGGCATTGTGTGTGAAGCCTATTCGTGGCCGTGAGCCCGAATCGGTGATGCTTGATTTGCGACGTTGCATTTAGGTTAGGCCTAGAATGCATGCCGGAGAATGACTCCGCGAAATCGTCAATAGTATTGCGGGAATTAAGTGTAGGCGTCTTGTGAAGATCCTAACGAAATCACCATGCTTTGAGATTGGATGAAGGCAAACCTTCACCATGAAATTGATGCGGAGCGTGTTGTACCTCCTTTTTGGTTATGTGTAAAGCCTATGTCCTCGTGAAGGCTTGGGTGTTGAAACCTATGTTTTGTGTAGCACTAGCAAGTGCTAAACCCCTACGGGCCGAGGTGATGTAATACCCGCATCGTATGTGTGAACTCGACGATGAGAGCTCGGGAATTGACTGAACTGAACCCGTTCCCATGCGGTATCGGTAAAGGGATTGTTGTCTCTCGTAAAGCCGTGTGATCATGGGAGAGGCCGCGGAAGGTGTTTACCTAGACGGGCCAGAAGCTCTTTTCCATCTAAAGTTTCCGGACTCATGATGGTGTTGATGCTCGTGAGGAAGTACCTTTGATCCATGCCTTGTGAGCATGGAGCGTGCGGTTGTGTGTACCCACGTTGTGATAGATTGATGTTATGATTAGCCTCATGCGGTTGCTTAGGCGGTTGTGGGGAACCTCCGGGTGAACCCAACCAACATCATGTGCATTCCTAGGATCAACTCTATTTGATGCTACACCTAGAAGATTGATTGTGCTTGAAACCTCACCTTCTATAGTTTGCACTTTCTTTATATTAGTACGTACTGCTAATATGGCTTGCTTGCAGGGAAGAAGCTCCGCCACCCCGAGAAAGGGGTGGGGTCGTTATAATTTGGTCAGCTGTGCTGACCGTTACTTTGTTTGCCACCGCTTGGTGGAATGTTCTTATGCAGGTGCAGGTGAGCCTAGCGGGAAATAGCGGGCGATGGCCCTTTGCTGAGTTGGCCCTCGAAGGCCAGCTTCTTTTCTATTTTCCTTGTATTGCCGGCCTGCGCGCCGATGCATGTTTTGAGTTATAGTACATTGGGTGAATGTAAGGCCTTAAGGCCGTAACTCTTTACTTTAGTTTCATTCCTATGATAGTGGACAGTTCTAATTGAAATGGTTTAATCAAATGCTTCCGCTTACATTTTGTACTCTCGTGTAGTTGTATTATTTTCTGTTTATCACCTTTTAACTCCTAGCTAGTGTGGCTTGTATGGCGTGGGGTTCCGGCCAGACCTGCTGTTATACTTTTCGTACTGGCAGGGTGTTACAATTTGGTATCAGACTTAAGGCGTCGATCCATAGTTTAGCGAATTCGGGACGAATTCCTTTTAAGGGGTGGTGCGCACGGGTTGCGCATTCACCTAAAACGACAAATACTAATAAGAATGTCCACTTAGGAATGAAAAAAACAATACTTGTTTGCGGAACCTGAGCGTTCCATGATTGATGTTTGCTATGTTTTCGGTCACTAAATTGTGCCTTGCATAATTATAGGTGACTAGAAGTGCTGCGGGGCAGTCTCGACCCCGCAACACCGCTGAAGGAAGTGGGTCGGCTGAAGTGCCAGCGACCACTCCTTCGGCTGCGATGATTAGAGTGGTCACAGAAGCGGTCATGGCCGCACAAAATGCATGGCTAGGAAGGCTGGTACAGCCTCCCAGTCTTATTGTGGCCCCGGTTCTGACAAGGGCAAGTGAGCCAGAAGCGGAACCGAAATTGCGCTATCAACTGTTAAAGTACTTTCTGAGCCTCAACCCTCCATCCTTCGCGGGGACCGAATCTCCTGTGAGAGCTGCTGAGTGGTTGTCAGAAATAAAGAGGACTTTAACGTCAATACTTATAATTAAGGATATGTTGGTAGCCTTGGCCACCTTCCTACTTATAAGAGAAGCAAGACTTTGGTGGGAAGAGGAGTTGGTGCACAAGTTTGGTGGGAGACAACTTACCAAAATCTCTTGGGAAAACTTCCATGAGTCATTCCTTCTAAGGTACATGCTCTCAACAGGGCATTTGGCACTACAGAACCAGTGCTTACACCTGGAGCAGGGAGCACACTCAGTGGATGAGTACCTGAATGAGTTCATCAGTCTGGGTCATTATGAGAGGTTTATGTGGGAAGATGAGGAGACCAAGGTCAACAAGTTCTACAATGGTCTGCGAGATGACCTAAGACTAATGCTTGTGGGTCCAATGTTACTTGGCTTCAACGTCTTAGTAAAAGCAGCAAAATCTCTAGAAATGGAAATGAAGAATATGCCGCGCGCGAAAGACTTAAATGAGTTCCTTGCGCCGACCTCTCAGTCCAAGTCGGAGGTCAGAAGGAACAAGAGGAAGTCTAGGTTCGCGGAACCAGCTCCTTCTAATATTTTGGGAGCCAAGACCGTGCGGGGTCCAATTACGTGTTTCACCTGCGGGAAGGTGGGGCACAAAGCCGCGGTGTGTCTAAGTGGTCCTCCAAAGGCAAAAAACGGAGAAGTGGACAATACTCGTGCGATGGGTTCAGCTGCTATAGAGAAAGGCAAGGCGGTGGAGTCTTCGATTCCCCAATATTCTCTAACCCAGCCGAGAGTCTACTCTTATGGCCAGCAAAAGGTCATTCAGCAATACGATGTTGCCACAGGTATGGATGATCATCGTTTAATATGATTTCTACCCCGTGTGCTGATAGAGATAACAATGTGTCCACTGTATCCGATGACAACAAAATTTTATGTCTTGTATTTGTGTGCAATTAGGCCTTGTCCTAATTATCGACTATCCGACAAGATCTCTGTTGGTGCGGGAGCATCGCCCTCTTATCTGTCTAAGGACTTTGTGTTATGAATCGGGTGTCGTTTACCTTAGTCAATGATAGATTGGAGGAAATGCTGCCCAATAGATCTCGAGTGAGCGCGGATAGGAGAAGCTGTGAAAAGGCGCGAAGATGTTCTTCACCTTGTTGAAGGATTCAGGGCCTAAGACCAGCTTTGGTGTTGTCCTAGTGTAGCGGACCAATCTGATCGAGAAGAACCGTTATCCGATTCCGAGAATCGACGACATTTAGGTATACTCTCAATCGGAGGAGGAGCATGTAGGGCATCTGCACGCAGTTCTGAGCACCTTGAGGAGGAGTCAGCTATATGCCAAATTCTCCAAGTGCGAGTTTTGGCTACCGTCAGTAGCATTCCTTGGTCATGTCGTTAGTGGAGAAGGAATTGATGTTGATCCGTCGAAGATAGAAGCGATCCGAGCGTGGCCTTTGTTGAAAAATGTAGCGGAAGTCCGAAGTTTCTTAGGACTTGCCGGCTATTATAGGCGCTTTGTGGAAAACTTCTCGAGGATTGCACTCCCTCTCACTAAACTGACTAGGAAAGATCATAAGTTCATTTGGTCGCCCGAGTGCGCACGAGCTTTTGAAGAGCTGAAGAGCCATCTGACCACGGCGCCCATTCTATGCTCGCCACAAGGTACGGAAGGCTACGAAATTTATAGCGACGCCTCAGGAAGTGGTTTGGGTTGTGTCCTAGTGCAGTTCGGGAAGGTAATTGCCTACGGCTCCCGGCAACTGAAGGTCATGAGAGGAATTACCCGGTCCATGATTTGGAGCTAGCGGCCGTGGTTTTCGCCCTCAAACTTTGGAGGCACTATCTATATGGCGTGAAGATCGATATCTTTACCGACCACAAGAGCCTCAAGTACTTGCTAGATCAAAGGGAGTTGAACATGCGTCAAAGGAGGTGGATGGAGTTCCTTGGGGACTACACCTTTGACATCAAATATACCCCCGGTAAAGGAAATGTAGTTGCGGACGCGTTGAGTCGTCGGGCTCCCGCATAAGCAAATTGGATTTTGATGCACGATGAGCGTCTAATCCGTGAGCTGGAAGAAATGGAGATCATTTGCATTGATAGGAGAACGTCTACTTCAGCATGCTTGAACTGGAAGGAGGTTCAATACGACCTTGCCGACCGAGTTCGACAAGCATTGGAGCTGGATGAGAGCATGAAACGCTATAAAGCGGAAACCATTGAGGGGTTAAACGCTGATTTCTCCTTCGAAGACGACCTTATGTGGAAACAAGAAAGGTTGTGCATCCCAAACGTTGGCACTTGATGAGTCCTGATCATATATACATTTATGGACTCATCCGGGCCGTTATTTTGTCAATATCACGCACTTTAGCCTTATTATAGTCTATATTTGATAACCCATGCTAGGTGCACATTTAGGCCCACTTTGGTGTGTTTTCGTGTGTATTATCTTTAGTAGTATTCACATGTTGTTAAGTGCCACTTTCGGTGGCTAGATCTGTGTTTGTGCTGGAATAGGAGGCGTGCAAGTGTTTCCGGTGCAATTCTGCACAGGAACACTGCGCACGATCACTTGTTCTAGTGCGCACGACCACCGGTCGTGCGCCACTAATCGTGCGCACTTAACCCTTTTTCACGAGTTCTGTCTGGTGCAGTGCGCACGACCATCGACTCCAGTGCGCACGACCATCGGTCGTGCGCCACTGCTCGTGCGCATTGACCATTAAATTTCTGAGTTCTGTTTGCTGCAGTGCGCACGACCATCAACTCCAGTGCGCACGACCACCGGTCGTGCGCCACTGGTCGTGCGAACATTGTATTTTATAATCTCGTCTCTTGCAGGTTCTGTCCAGGCAGTGCGCACGATCGCAGAATTCCAGTGCGCACGACCACTGGTCGTGCGCCAATGATCGTGCGCAGTATTCAATCCAGCGCCTATTTAAACACCTGTTGCGATTTTAGGGCGGATCGATCTTCGGGGAGCGAAGTTCCTGTTCCGTACGCCGCCGACCACCGCCCTGGAACGCCCCTACTTCATCTTCCACGCAAGGGGAAGCCTCCTCCATCCATTCCAAGCCTTCCTCCATCCATTCCAAGCCTTCCTCCATCGTCCGTGAGTGTTCTCCATCGTCCGCAAGCCTCCAAGCAACCATTTTCGCTTTCCGCCCGGTGAGAGGAAGAAGAGACCTTGAGTCGAAGACGACGGAGCACGTAGGGAGATTGTGACAGCTCTCTACGCCGGAAGCATTGTCCGTCCGAGTCCGGAGGTAGCCCGACAACCTACCATTCCGGCCGTGAACGGCCGCTAGTCTTCACCGCCGGTTATTTCTTCCTTCTTTCCCTTCATTGCACTCTTCGAACCATGTACTAGATGAATATTGTGATATTTACTTTGATGCAAATGAATATTTCTTTGTTTTTCTCCATGGTTTGCTCATGATTCATTCCGTTCTCACTCACTCACTCGCACACGCACGCAAGGTGTTTGCTCCGTGTTAGCAAGAGCTAACGACGGTTGTGAAGAGGTGTTTGCGACCCTCACCCTTCCGCACTTGAGTTCACTTCATCCGCCTCACGAAGCACGGCATCGCAGCCGTTGCATCCACCTCACTTTGCGAAGCGGTGTTCTCGACCCGCATCTCTGTTGTGTTGTTAAAATTAGGAAAACCAACCAAAAACCCCTCTTTGTGTTTGTGAAACGCTTGTGTAACAATAATCACTGCGCGATTCGTTCACCCATCCTGCATTCCTCAAGAGACCGACATCCGGGGAATTTATTCTCCACAATTATTACTTGACAGCGACCGGTGCACTTGCCGACGCGCATCAAGTTTTTGGCGCCGTTGCCGGGGAATGCAGGCGTGTTTCGTCTTGTGTTGTGACTTTCGTTATACGAGCAGTCGTTTTTTATTTTCTCTGTTTTTCTTTTTGTTTTTGACAGTTCATGCAGAGGCAGGTCGCAGGTGAACTCGCACCTTTTGATCCAGAAATCGAACGAACTGCTCGCGCGCGAAGGCGCGCTGCGGCTGTACAAGCGGCCATGGGTGATCAGGTAGACCCAAATGATGTTGATCCGAGAATGCCCGGCGTGGGGGAACATCAGCCTGGGATTGAGCAGGAGGCAGTCAGGCCTCGACCCCGCACGATGAGGGACTACACCACTCCAACTGCTGGGAGTGTGTATCCGGGGTTCGGGCCAAACATTATGAATAATCAGTTTGAGATCAAGCCAGCGATCTTAAACATCATCCGGAACAACGCTCAGTTCTCGGGGTTGGCCAGCGAAGATCCGCATCTGCATCTGGCGGAGTTTTCTGATATTTGCGGAACCTTCCGCTACGCAGGGATTGCTGACGACACGGTTAAGCTTAGACTGTTTCCCTTTTCACTCCGCGACAAAGCAAAGGTGTGGCTCCACTCCATTCCGCCCGGGACTGCTGCAACTTGGGATGCCCTCGCATCCAAGTTCCTTGCTAAATTCCACCCTGTGGATAAGATTGTAAGCTTGCGGCGGGAGATCGCCACATTTCGCCAACTTGACCAAGAGACCCTTGCTGAAGCATGGGAGCGCCTCAACGATCTCCTTCGCCGTTGCCCTGGCCACGAGCTCCAACCATGGAATGTGGTTGAATTGTTCTACTTCGTGATCGAGCCCAACTACAGGGCAATGATCGATGCTGCGGCGGGTGGCACCTTGATGAACCACACTCCTGAATAAGCCCTTCGAATTCTGCGCGACACTGCCTCCCACAGTACATTCTGGACTGCAGGGAGAAATGCTCCAAGAAGTGGCCGAGGTCTTTTCATGGTCGACTCACTCCCCACTCCATCTGCGCCTGTTGCTATCATTACTTGTGAAGGATGTGGAGGCGGAGGCCATCATGCTTATGAATGTTCGGGGAACCACATGGCAGGTGATTTCGCACACTTGACCTTAAATGAATCTGTGAACTATGTAGGAAATCAACCCAAGGGGGCGCCTTACAATAACGCCTATAATCCGGGAGCGAGAAGTCATCCAAACTTCTCTTGGAATCCCAACACGCCCGGCCAACGATGGTCACCGGGGCAGCATCAAAATGATGCTTACGCCTCCGGGAGCCAACCGAGGCCGCCGCACCCGGATTATAACCAAGCACCCCCCACCCAAAAGAAAAGTAATTTAGAAGAGATGATGGAGAAATTCCTGCTTGCAGCTAATTCAAACATGGTAAATCAAACCGCATCTATGCGAAACTTGGAGACGCAATTGGGCCAATTGGCTCAAGCGCTAACCGAGCGTTCGCAGGGAACCCTTCCCAGCAACACGGAAAAGAACCCTATTGATCAAGGGAAAAGTCTGGGAGATGCGGTAGATGCCAAACCGAGTGAGCTGGTAATCTCGTGCTCCATCAATAAGGTTGAAACCAAGGCTTTATGCGATTCCGGTTCCTCCCGCAACGTTATTGCACTGCAAGATGTTGCGAAGTTACAGCTGGAGATGAACACGGAGGAAAGGAAATCGCTGATTCTCGCTAATGGCACGATTGTCCAATCTGAGGGGGAAGTAAAGAATGTGGAGGTAACGGTTGAGGGGACAACTGTAGTAGCTGATTTTCAGGTTCTAGGCCTTCAAGAAAACTAGTCCATTTCTATCTTGGGGGTGCCGTTCTTGAAAGAGAGCGGTGCTACCCTTGATTTTGCTACGGGATGCATTTCCCTAACCAATGTGGTGCAGCAACCTACTTGCCCTGAAGCCACAACTGAAATATTCACTCCGCCCCCTCTCGTTATTTCTGATGAATTTCTAAGCGGTGCAGGAAAGGTACATGTTCAAGAAACAGGTGAAGGAGGAATGGAAGAGTTCCAATCGGATGAGGAAGAAGAGGTCGACTTCCGGAAAGAGTTCGACTCCGAGATGGAGGAAGACGACAGTTCGGGAAACGTTGACTTGAATATAGTTAGGGATGATATTTATTTATCTCCGTGTGATGAATCATGTAATAAACTATGTAAGCGCTCCATCTCGTGGGCCGATCCGGTAGTCACCATGATGCCGGAAGTGACGCCACCTGATTCTAAGGCAGAAAAATCTGAGAACTCTCAGCGGTGGCAGTCTCCAACTGTCACCAAACTAAAAAAGGAAAAACTTCTGCGTGACGCTCGTGCTGCTGCTCTCCGTGGCAAGGTGGCGGAGGTTAGGGGAGCATTGGGTAATACCAGTGCTGGCCCTAAAGCCTTCACCTCCCGCCTACGTGCTATGGGAGAAGCGCACCATAAGAGCGCTTTTAGTTGATGTGTGTTTTATTTGCTGTGATGAACTATTTTTGAGTATTTCTTTTTAATTCCTGCACTCTTTATAAACACTGTTAATACAGGTATTTGGTCCAGCTTAAGGACGTTAAATGAAAGCGCTACTGGGAGACAACCCAGATTTCCTGTTTTCGTATTTCTTTTTATCTAACTTCTTTTAGTTCAGCTTTTGTATCTGCTTTTGTTGCTTTGAGTTTGTGCTTGCAGGTTTTGTGTTCGATGGAGCGGATACTGCGAACTATTCTTGATTATTTACGCCAATCGTCTGGTATGCTCATTTCTGAGCATTGGGTAACACTTCCTCCCCTCTTTCAGCTTCAAATTTCTAGATATCGTGTTTAGCTTAAGTCTGGGGGAGCAGTTGTTATTATCCACTGTGCACGAGCTGCATTGCATACTAGAAGGTTGCTTTTTATTTTTCATTATCATTATCATTGTTGCATTCCTTACACACCACTTCACCCACTTGAGTGCGTGCTTGTCTTTTTGTTGTTGTTCCGTTTAAACTAGTTGGTTGGAATGTGAAATAGGTTGTTAACGCAGGAATTATTATTTGGAGTGCGATGTTGACTCATGTAGTGTTCTAGTCACGTCGCATGTTATGGTAGAATTTGAGTAGAACTAGATTTTCTTTATGCATCTAATTTATATTTAGTATTTCTGCGTAAATTTAGATTTAGTATACTCAAATGGTGAATTTGTATGAAATTGACGATAACCTGGTATTGTGTGTGTACGATTGCTAGTCGTGTGCTGCTCGAGTCGGGAGGAAGGTTTATCTTTCTCGTGGGCTAAGAACTTGCCCCAAGCGACTCTCGAAGCATGGGTGAGAGCTACTCGTTGAGTTAAAAATGACGTAGGCCACCATTTGGCTAGTTTGAGCTTTGATTATTCCATGTCCATTTCATTCACCTTTGCAAGCCAATTTTGTGCCTACCAATCCTTTGTTCAGCTCCTCTTCATCCACCAAAGCCTGAAGCCTATCCTACTCCCGCAACCAAAATGTTTTTAACTGCGCTCATGATTCTAAACTTGTGTGGAGTGTGGAATCCTTGTGTTATGAAGGAAAAATAAATTCTGTCTGCTGATTTTGAACCAACCGGAGGATACATAAAAGAAGAAAATTATGTAAAAGAAAAAAAAAAGAGTATTTTGAAAAAAAAATCCTCCCGAGCTAAAAACAGAAAATCTGTTGGTATTTGTGAAGTAGGCCGTGTGCACACCTGGTTTTCATGATAAGTCTGGGGGTGTGTCACACGAGCATTGTTCGTTGGTCTTGTATGGTGCAGCGTTCCGATAGCTCACTTGGGTTGCGCAGCCATCGTGTTTAACTTTGAATATCATACCGTAACCTAAGCCTCGTTTTAATCCTATAAGTCCTACTGATTTGATTTGCGAGTTTGCTAGCGCCGTGGAGAGAGTGTGACCGGGCGAGCGTATGGTTCACGACGTTGATGGATTTCAGCGGAGTTATTCCTAAGCCCCGATCTTTTGCAACACCCGCCTCAGTGTCTCGTCGCTTTCATACCGGGCATGATCGCCAAATTCGTCATAATTCACCAACTGAGTATAATTAAATCTCTACTTACGCTTTAATACTTACGTAAATTAGTTAGCATAGTTAGAATCTCTTTCTACTAGAATTTCTACTCGCATGCGTATGTTACTTCGCACCGTACTCCCTTGTGTAATTCTCTATGTTAACTATCGTTTTCGCGCTCCGCCGGATTCGTTTGCTCGGGACGCGCAAACAGTTAAGTCTGGGGGTGTGATGAGTCCTGATCATATATACATTTATGGACTCATCCGGGCCGTTATTTTGTCAATATCACGCACTTTAGCCTTATTATAGTCTATATTTGATAACCCATGCTAGGTGCACATTTAGGCCCACTTTGGTGTGTTTTCGTGTGTATTATCTTTAGTAGTATTCACATGTTGTTAAGTGCCACTTTCGGTGGCTAGATCTGTGTTTGTGCTGGAATAGGAGGCGTGCAAGTGTTTCCGGTGCAATTCTGCACAGGAACACTGCGCACGATCACTTGTTCTAGTGCGCACGACCACCGGTCGTGCGCCACTAATCGTGCGCACTTAACCCTTTTTCACGAGTTCTGTCTGGTGCAGTGCGCACGACCATCGACTCCAGTGCGCACGACCATCGGTCGTGCGCCACTGCTCGTGCGCATTGACCATTAAATTTCTGAGTTCTGTTTGCTGCAGTGCGCACGACCATCAACTCCAGTGCGCACGACCACCGGTCGTGCGCCACTGGTCGTGCGAACATTGTATTTTATAATCTCGTCTCTTGCAGGTTCTGTCCAGGCAGTGCGCACGATCGCAGAATTCCAGTGCGCACGACCACTGGTCGTGCGCCAATGATCGTGTGCACTATTCAATCCAGCGCCTATTTAAACACCTGTTGCGATTTTAGGGCGGATCGATCTTCAGGGAGCGAAGTTCCTGTTCCGTACGCCGCCGACCACCGCCCTGGAACGCCCCTACTTCATCTTCCACGCAAGGGGAAGCCTCCTCCATCCATTCCAAGCCTTCCTCCATCGTCCGTGAGTGTTCTCCATCGTCCGCAAGCCTCCAAGCAACCATTTTCGCTTTCCGCCCGGTGAGAGGAAGAAGAGACCTTGAGTCGAAGACGACGGAGCACGTAGGGAGATTGTGACAGCTCTCTACGCCGGAAGCATTGTCCGTCCGAGTCCGGAGGTAGCCCGACAACCTACCATTCCGGCCGTGAACGGCCGCTAGTCTTCACCGCCGGTTATTTCTTCCTTCTTTCCCTTCATTGCACTCTTCGAACCATGTACTAGATGAATATTGTGATATTTACTTTGATGCAAATGAATATTTCTTTGTTTTTCTCCATGGTTTGCTCATGATTCATTCCGTTCTCACTCACTCACTCACTCGCACACGCACGCAAGGTGTTTGCTCCGTGTTAGCAAGAGCTAACGACGGTTGTGAAGAGGTGTTTGCGACCCTCACCCTTCCGCACTTGAGTTCACTTCATCCGCCTCACGAAGCACGGCATCGCAGCCGTTGCATCCACCTCACTTTGCGAAGCGGTGTTCTCGACCCGCATCTCTGTTGTGTTGTTAAAATTAGGAAAACCAACCAAAAACCCCTCTTTGTGTTTGTGAAACGCTTGTGTAACAATAATCACTGCGCGATTCGTTCACCCATCCTGCATTCCTCAAGAGACCGACATCCGGGGAATTTATTCTCCACAATTATTACTTGACAGCGACCGGTGCACTTGCCGACGCGCATCAGCACTCTACGGGTGGAGTTGATGTACGAGGTTCATCATACCAAATACTCGATCCACCCGGGGAGCACTAAAATGTATATGGATATGAAGAAACTTTTTTGGTGGCCGGGTATGAAGAAAGACATTGCCCTTTACGTGGCCAAGTGTCATACTTGCGCGTTGGTGAAAGCGGAATGTCAATGTCCCAGTGGGTTTCTGAAGTCCTTGTCGATTCCGGAATGGAAGTGATGATATTTCAATGGATTTCGTGCACGGATTGCCGAGATCGCAACATGGAAACGACGCCATCTGGGTGATCGTGGAACGTTTGACAAAGGTATCACACTTCATTCCGAACCGGAAGGATGATTCTGTAGAGAAGCTAGCGAAGCTCTATGTTGATAGTATTGTGAGACTGCACGGTGTCCCTCGTAGCATCGTCAGCGATCGTGACGGGCGTTTCACATCGAAAGATTGGAGGCTTATCCATGAACTGTTGGGCACGAAATTGAAGTTCAGCACGGCGTTCCACCCACAAACGGATGGACAGACCGAGAGAACCAACAGGACTATGGAGGATATGCTCCGAATGTGCGCTCTAGATTTTGGGAAGAAGTGGGAAGATCATCTCTATATGATCGAGTTCTCCTACAATAATAGCTACCAAGCCAGTATAAAGATGGCTCCCTTCGAAGCCCTCTATGGTAAGAAGTGTCGTAAGCCGTTGTCTTGGGCGGAAACGGGCGATACAAAGCTATTGAAGCGAAAGGATGTTGAAGAAGCAACTTCGACGATCCGAACTATACGTGAAAGGCTATTGGTTGCCCAGGATAGGCAAGCAAAATATTTCAACGCCAAGCATAGGAACCTAGAGTTCGCCGTCGGTGACCGGGTTTACTTGAAGATCAAACCGTTCAAAGGGGTATCAAGGATCCGACGCTTGAAAAAGCTCAGTCCATGGTACTAGGGACGGTTTGAGATTGTGGAGCGTGTTGGTGATGCGGCTTATCGACTTGCACTATCTGCAGAGCTGAGCGGTCTGCACGACGTGTTTCACATTTCAGTGTTGAGGAAGGCAGTGCAAGAGCCTACTCATATCGTTGCGGCCGGCAAAGTGTCGGTTGATAGTGGGTTGTCGACGAAAGTCAAGCCCTTACGCATCGAAGATACCGAAGTAAAGCAGCTGCGGAACAAGTCCATTCGGATGGTAAAAGTCCGGTGGGATAATTGCGGCCGAGAGGAGCTCTCTTGGGAGAGAGAGCAAACGATGCTTGCGGAGTACCCCGAGCTATTTTTCTCAGGTAACATATAACTGTAATTCATGCTATTACTGTTTTATGAATTTCGGGACGAAATTCTTTTAAGGGGGGGGGGGGGGGGGGGGGGTGGAGTTGTAACACCCCAAAAATCGTAGTTCAGCAAAGTAGGCGGAGTGGCAGTGCTGCGCTTGAAGCAGGCTAAATTTTCCCTGTCTGCTCTTAGCGCACGATCAGTGGCCTCATCGCGCACGACCGGTGATCATGCGCCAGTGATCATGCGTTAATTCAGAAGAGAATCGAGTTCTGTCTCCTCTTAGCGCACGACCATTTCCCCTCTTCGCGCACGACCAGTGATCGTGCGCCAGTGATCGTGCGTTAATTCAGAAGAGAATCGAGTTCTGTCTCCTCTTAGCGCACGACCATTTCCCCTCTTCACGCACGACCGGTGATCGTGCGCCAGCGATCGTGCGCATATTTGCAAGAAATCGGAGTTCTGTCTCCTCTTAGAGCACGACCATTTCCCCTCTTCGCGCACGACCAGTGAACGTGCGCCTGTGATCGTGCGCCCTGTTTATTCTGCTCCGCGATTTTGAGCGGAGAAGATGATCCGACCGATCAAATTTCTTGGAAATTGATCCATCAGCTGGGATTTGTTGCTGGGGGGTCTTAGGGCTTTGGAGAGGGATTAAACCCTCATAATTCCATAGCATTTCTCTCTCCAAGGGTAGAGAAAGAAGAAGGAGGCAAGGAAGAAGAAGGAGTGATCCCGCAATTGACGGAGCTCCGGAGCTCCGTTTCACGAACCGTTTCCAGATCTGGAGAGTGCAGCCCGGTGCGGTCGTTTCCCTCCGTGTAGAATCTCGGATCCATGGCGAAAAAGAACGCGTCTAGGGTAACGATTCTTCCACCTGAACTTTGGAGTTGTATTTGTCCTTTCATTCCTCTTTCTATGCTTGCATGAGGTATCTCTTTCACCAAATGGGTGAAGTGTAGGATTTCCTCAAGTTCTTCGGAACTCCGGGTAGATTGTGTCCGTCCCCGACATATTGCATGTAGAAAATCCGGTAGTCGTGCGGATTTAGGCATTGTGTGTGAAGCCTATTCGTGGCCGTGAGCCCGAATCGGTGATGCTTGATTTGCGACGTTGCATTTAGGTTAGGCCTAGAATGCGTGCCGGAGAATAACTCTGCGAAATCGTCAATAGTATTGTGGGAATTAAGTGTAGGCGTCTTGTGAAGATCCTAACGAAAGCCCCATGCTTTGAGATTGGATGAAGGCAAACCTTCACCACGAAATTGATGCGGAGCGTGTTGTACCTCCTTCTTGGATACGTGTAAAGCCTATGTCCTCGTGAAGGCTTGGGTGTTGAAACCTATGTTTTGTGTAGCACTAGCAAGTGCTAAACCCCTACGGGCCGAGGTGATGTCATACCCGCATCGTATGTGTGAACTCGACGATGAGAGCTCGGGAATTGACTGAACTGAACCCGTTCCCATGCGGCATCGGTAAAGGGATTGTTGTCTCTCGTAAAGCCGTGTGATCATGGGAGAGGCTGCGGAAGGTGTTTACCTAGACGGGCCAGAAGCTCTTTTCCATCTAAAGTTTCCGGACTCATGATGGTGTTGGTGCTCGCGAGGAAGTACCTTTGATCCATGCCTTGTGAGCATGGAGCGTGCGGTTGTGTGTACCCACGTTGTGATAGATTGATGTTATGATTAGCCTCATGCGGTTGCTTAGGCGGTTGTGGGGAACCTCCGGGTGAACCCAACCAACATCATGTGCATTCCTAGGATCAACTTTATTTGATGCTACACCTAGAAGATTGATTGTGCTTGAAACCTCACCTTCTGTAGTTTGCACTTTCATTATATTAGTATGTACTGCTAATATGGCTTGCTTGCAGGGAAGAAGCTCCGCCACCCCGAGAATGGGGTGGGGTCATTATAATTTGGTCAGCTATGCTGACCGTTACTTTGTTTGCCACCGCTTGGTGGAATGTTCTTATGCAGGTGCAGGTGAGCCTAGCGGGAAATAGCGGGCGATTGCCCTTTGCTGAGTTGGCCCTCGAAGGCCAGCTTCTTTTCTATTTTCCTTGTATTGCCGGCCTGCGCGCCGATGCATGTTTTGAGTTATAGTACATTGGGTGAATGTAAGGCCTTAAGGCCGTAACTCTTTACTTTAGTTTCATTCCTATGATAGTGGACAGTTCTAATTGAAATGGTTTAATCAAATGCTTCCGCTTACATTTTGTACTCTCGTGTAGTTGTATTATTTTCTGTTTATCACCTTTTAACTCCTAGCTAGTGTGGTTTGTATGTCGTGGGGTCCCGGCCGGACCTGCTGTTATACTTTTCGTACTGGCAGGGTGTTACAGGTACAACTAACGAAGTTTTACATTTAAGTTTTCTTTCACAGATTGAGCCGAAGAAGTTTGAAGAAGAAAACACCGATCCATCTTGGATCCTTGCTATGCAAGAGGAGCTCAACCAATT
The DNA here is from genome assembly GCA_033032865.1 of Dactylorhiza incarnata. Taxonomy (NCBI): domain Eukaryota; kingdom Viridiplantae; phylum Streptophyta; class Magnoliopsida; order Asparagales; family Orchidaceae; genus Dactylorhiza; species Dactylorhiza incarnata. Next base: position 2,816,770 of record JAWHQI010000039.1, on the reverse strand, counting down.
CAAGAGATGTAAAGTTTGGGAGTTGGTACCAAGACCCAATGGACAAAATGTGATTGGAACCAAATGGGTCTACCGGAACAAACTTGATGAAAAGGGCATCATTACAAAGAACAAAGCAAGACTGGTTGCACAAGGATACAGGCAAGAAGAAGGGATTGATTTTGATCAGAACTTTGCACCGGTAGCAAGACTTGAAGCTATCAGATTATTTCTGGCCTATGCTGCATATAAGGGATTTAAGGTTTTCTAGATGGATGTGCAGTCAGCCTTCCCGAATGGAGACCTTAAAGAGGAAGTATATGTAGCCCAGCCTCCAGGTTTTGCAGATCGTAACTTTCCTGATCATGTTTATTATTTGCATAAAGCTTTGTATGGTCTCAAACAGGCACCCCGGGCCTGGTATGAGATATTTTCTAAGTTCCTTCTTGAGAAATTCACAAAAGGAACAATAGATAAGACATTGTTTCTTAGGGAAGTAAAAGGCGAGATTTTGCTTGTGCAAATCTATGTCGATGATATTATATTTGGCTCTACAGATGACAAACTTTGCAAAAAGTTTTCTAACTTGATGCAAGCTAAGTTTGAAATGAGCAGTATGGGAGAGATGAAATATTTCTTAGGACTCCAGGTGCACCAATCTGAAGATGGAATTTTCATCTCTTAGACGAAGTTCACCAAAGAGCTCCTTAAGAAATTTGGAATGGAGAGTGCAACCTCAATGAGGACTCCAATGGGCTCAAGCATGTCTCTGGACAAGGATGAGAAAGGGAAACCTTTTGATGAAACCAAGTACAGAAGCATAATTGGGTCCTTGCTCTACCTTACTGCTAGTAGGCCTGATATAATGTTTTCAACATGTGTTTGTGCTAGGTACCAGGTGAACTGTAAGGAATCTCATTATGCTGCTGCAAAGAGGATTTTGAGATACCTTAAGGGTACACCAAATCTCGGCTTATGGTACCCGAGAAGTAATGATTTTGAACTAATTGGTTTTTCAGATGCTGATTTTGCAGGTAGCAAAGATGATAGAAAGAGTACTTCAGGAACTTGCGAATTCTTGGGAAAAAGGCTTGTTTCATGGAGTAGCAAGAAGCAAAATTGTGTTGCAATCTCAACTGCTGAATCAGAGTATATATCTGCCGGCAGTTGCTGTGCACAACTTTTGTGGATAAAGAATCAGCTTGAGGACTATAACTTCAAGCTAACAGAAATCCCCATGTTCTGTAACTCCTCAAGTGCTATTGCCATAGAAAATAATCCAGTCTCTCACAGCAGAACAAAGCACATCGAGCTTCGCTACCACTTCATCCGGGAACATGTTGAGAGTAAGGATATTAATTTGTTATATGTTAATACTGACAAGCAAATTGCAGATATTTTTACGAAGCCTCTGGACGAGACCAAGTTCAATTTCTTCAAAATGGAACTTGGAATGCTTAACAAGGAATTTTGAAGACACGACTGTTGGAATTTCACGAAATTGCACGGTATTTCACTGGATAAATCAGAAAATTTTATTAAGTTTCACGAGATTTCACGTGTCAAAATCTTTATCTTCTCGGACACGTCTCCCGTGAAATCTTATTATTAAATACAATTTATTGGATCCGAAGAGCCATCCGTGAAATCAGGTACGCGCCGAAATTTATTATATATATATATAAGAACAAAGAGAACACGTGATTCCACACGCTCTTCCATGAAACCCTTCTCGTCTCTTCGTCTCCCTCGAGAAAATCACTGTTCTTCTTCCCCAAGTTTTACGAGTTCAATGGCGCCCAAAGCTTCTGGAGGTTTGCACTCAGGGGGAGAGCTAGTGAGCGGCGCATTACGTACAGCCTCAGTTGATTTTCGAAACATCATTTTAATGCTTGAAGTGGCTGGGCTAAAGTTTGTCCTGGAAGAGCCGGCTAAAATTTTAGAACAAGATGTTCTAGAGTTTTTCAGAAATGCCAAGATCACCAGTCAAGGTAAGAAGATTAAAAGCTCCATTCGATCCTGCTCGATTATTCTGAAGGCTAGTGGCATCAATCAGATCTTAAGGATGCCTGAAGTAGAATCAGAAGAGCTGTACGTTGAAGATATCTTAAGAACCAAAAGGTTCTGTGGCATTAATGATGAAGGTTCAAAAATAAGGAGAAAGTTTATGAATGATGGAGGTAAGCTTCTGTGTGATATTATAGGCAAAGTTTTACTGTGTAAAGTAGGATCTCATGACTACTTATCTGAAGAAGCGCTTAAGATTCACACAGCAATTATTTGTAGAAAGAATTTTAATTTTGGTGAAGTTATTTTTGAGAAAATTAAAGAAAGTTTTCAAACTCCAAATTTTGGAAGAATTATCAGCCTGCTTCTGAGTGGTAGTAATCCTGATGTGTTTAATCTTGGAAGAGGCTCTCCACTCCATTACACCAAGAAGATTACCTCTTCTATCTTCTCTAAATGGGAAAGGATCATTCCAAAGGGTGGAGTAAAGAAGACTGCTGATGCTGATGAGGCAGCCTTGCAGATGGATGATAGAACTGTTGAAGAAGGTCAACCCTCAAGGAGTAATGGACTTAGTCCAGATCCTGATCAGGGAAGAGGTGAACATGTTGAGGGGGATTTTCCAACCCCAAGAGACAATGTTGAAAGTAGTGTTGCTCCAGAAGAAATTCATCGCAGTGAAGCTAATCAAGTTAAGGTTGACCCAGTTAGTACTCTTGTTCCTGATATTGTTCATGACCTGGAGGGTCAAGGGAAATTTGCTGATGTAGATAAAGCTGCTATGCTGGAAGAATCAAGGAATTCACCTGCAGTGTTTGTTTCTAACTCAGAAGATAATGAAGATTTGCCAGACACTGCATCTGTACATTCTGAGAAATCTGATTCAATGGAGAAGGACAGTTTTGATGAACAGTTGGAGTTAGCCAAGAAGATGTCTTTGGCTGAGGGGGAGAAAGACCAAGAAGGTATATTCATGGATGAATCTACATTTCCTCAGGTTCTTACTTCTGTGCTGCTTTTGCCCCCACCAGAAGATCTTCTAAGAAAATCTCCAAGAGTAACTGTGCTTGATGAGCAAGCACAGTCTACCAGTTTTGTACCTACTAGAGCCTCTCCTGAAGATTTTGAAACTGGAGAGAGCTCTCAATCTTCTCTCCTGAAGTCAATTGCAACCTTGTTGCAAGCTCAAATAGAGCATTTTGATCAGTCAATAAAGTCAGTTTATCAGAAAGTTGATAAAGTTGATAGTGGTTTGAGGCAGGAAATGGCTGAGATGAGACATGAAATGAGCAAATTCAAAAGTGATCAAGAAGCATGGATGAAAACTGCAGGAAAAGCTTTGGACCACTCCAATAAGGCAGTTGGGCATGTTCTACATAACTTGCATCAAGTTGCTGAAGATGTTACTCATTTGAATTCTGCTCAAACAACTCTAAGAATTGCTCATGATCAAGGACTTAACTTTCTAGATGATCAAGTTGAAAGGCAGCTGAACAAACTCTATACCCTCCTACATGAAGATGTCATAAAGGGGGAGGAGAGTATGGTGTATAAGATGGAGGAGACTGCAAGTAAGTTGAGTGATTTGGATGGAAATGTATTTTCCAAGATGCAAGAGCTTCAAGAGAACATCAAGCAAACTGTTATAGATGTTCAGTGGTATACACATGAATCAACAAGCTGGCTATTCAAAGAAGTTGCAGGCTTGCTTGGCTTCACTGTTGTGGATAAAATGCCAGATGCTCCTTCTTCAAGTGTTCCAGGTCCAAGTGCTCCAAGTTCTTCTCTAATTCCTGTTGAGGATTTTGATGTTGCTGAAGCAGATATCCCAGCCTCCACCTACCAAGAATTATGGGATGATCCAGTGCTTGAAAGCTCCAAGGTTCCTGAATCTCCTGAGAAGTCTTTAAAAAGGAAGATCTTTGGTGATAAACCTTCTGCTAAAAGGCCCAATCCCTATAAGAAGCTCAGAGAATTTTATGATGGGCCTCCTCCAAGAAATTTCCAAGAAAGTTGGAGTCCCACTTCAAAGGATATCATTCTCACATCTTTCAACCTAGTCAGTAAGCACCATGAAAGTATCAGTGTTCATTACATTCAGGATGAATGGGATAAGTTCAATAAAAGGACAACTGAAAGGAAAATTCATTTCAAGACAGGTGGATCTAAAGAAACTGCTCCTGATAAATATTGGCCTAAGCCAAAGGCATTCTTTGAGAGAATGGAATCTGAACAGAAAAAGAGAGCTGAGGCAGTGGAAAGAATTTTTGAGAAGCAGAAAAGCAAGGATCAAGCATGAGCTGAGCTGTTCTGGAATCATGATGTCTTCTTTGTTTATATATATATATATATTTTGTGTTTAGATAACATTGATTTTCTCTTTAATTATTACTACCTGGTTGTGCTGCTCTTATTCATTATATTTTCTGTGCAATTCAACTTAGTGCATAGGGTTATGACATCTTCAAATAGGGGGAGATTGTTGGGTATTGTATCCACAATTACCTGGATTTGAAGATGTCCCCTAGTGAAATAAATTGAATTGAGTATGTATTTGATGATTTCTGTTTAGATGTGTTGTGACAGGTCAAAGTAAGGTTGCAATGGATCACCAAACACAGTTCTAGACAATGTAATCCCTAATTGGGACAAAGTGTTGGTCCATGGGCAATCTCTCTATTAGGGTGTACTTCATATTCTCATAACTGAAGGTTTTCAAGTTTGAGGAGTGGAGCAGGTTTTCAGGAGAAAAGAAATTTTTGCTAAGTCAATTCGTCGATATTTCTCATGAAGATCCGATGAATCCCGACGAATCCAGACAGAAGCCAAATTTCAAGTTTAAGGAAGAAATTTCTGCGGCTAAGTCTATTCGTCGAATGGTCTCGTGAACTCCCGACGAATATCGACGAATGCTGACAGAAGTCAAAAAGGCAGGTTTGTGAAGGAAATTGTCCGGCTAAGTCAATTCGTCGAATGTTCTCAAGAACTTCTGACGAATCCCGACGAATGAAAATAGAAGTCAGTTTTCAAGGTTTGATCGACATTTTTCAATGGCCAAGTCAATTCGTCAAATGTTCACATGAAGTCTCGACGAATGACGGACAGACAGATTTCAAATTTATGTTTCGTTTTTGAAAATTAGATGTGGCCGCCGTGTACAGTACATGTGGCGATCACTCCCTGTTCGTCGCCCAAGCCGTTGGAGGTTTCCCTATAAATACTTCTTTATTTTTAGGGCAAATATATAGAATATAATTTAAGATTATAATCTAGCCGTTTTCTTCCTCTCTTGCAAAACAAGTTTCTGAGATCTAACTTCTGCGCCGCCCAAGATTTGTTCTTCTGTGCTGCTAAAGATTTCTCAGATAAGAAGGCCTTTGATCGAGTGCTGCTCAAAATATTGAAGATCTTTTCAATTTAATCAAAGGGCCTATTCAGATAAGGTTTGCCGATTCTTTATTCTTCCTAATCTTTGAAGATCCAAGATTTCATTCTAAAGGAAGAAGAAGATTCAGTCTCTCCAGATCTGAAGTTAATCTCTATTGAGATTTAAGAGAAGTTTTGTTTCAAACTTTATTTAATTCCTGTAGGAGTTTGTACTCCGAGTTATTTTGTAGGAGTTGTTTACTCTGAGTTTGTAGGAGAGGTTGTTCTCCGAGTTCGTAGGAGCTGTAGTCTCCGAGTGTAGGATTTGTTTTAATCCGAGAATAGTGAAGTAGCCTAATCTAGCCCGTCTTGCTAGATAGGTGAGGTGGTAAGTGGACGTACCCAAGATCGGGGAACCACTATAAATCTTGTGTCTCTGTGCTGTGATATTTATTGTTTTGTGTGTGCTTAATTTTTTATTCCACAATCGCAGTAGAGATCACCTATTCACCCCCCTCTAGGTGATTTAGGTACACAACGATTTCTTTCAGGATTCAATAGTGGCAAATATTTTGGAAGTGGAATCTGAAATGCAAATCTTGACGGGGAGCTCTCCTCTTTGTGATTGGGATTATTTCCCCTCACAAGAGGAAGCCCAACCCCATGATCTTTCCACTTTTCTTACCCCTACCATTGCGGATCCACCTATATCTCCTCCTCTTCGAAATAAGTTTAATGCAAACCTGCAGGAATTTGAGTTTATTGACCCATATTTGGGTAATGCCGAAAATCAATTCTGACAGGGGAAGTATGTTGCAGTGACGAAATTCATTCTTTCTTCCACCACACCATCACCGCTCGGGTTTCCCTTGAAGGATTGGATGCATGGAGACAAGAGATATTCATATTCTTATAGAATGATGGAAAAGAAGAAGAAATCAAAATAGAAAGATATTTGGGGATGGAGGATGGACCCTCCTTTCTACCCTTACTGTCGGGTCTCCGAACCCTTTTCTATTATAGCTAGTTTTTACTTTAAAGCAGTACACAACTGCTCTTATTATTGTGAGTTTGTAATTCATCCAGCTTAAGGATGTTAAACAAAAGTGCTGCTAGTAGGCAACCCAGATTTGTGTGATGTTCTCTTTGTTAACGTATTATAAATAATATGTCCGCGTGTCCGAACCGACACGATAAGCCTTAACGGGTTGTGTGTCGACCTAAGGCTCCATCCCTAAGTTGGAGATACTATAAATACGCATTCCAAACTCGATGTTGTATTGTAGAATATTTTGCGCGCCCTAACCCTAACATTCTCAAGATATTTTTCCCTTAGATTTTCCGCTCAAGGCTCCCGGCGCCACTCCCGTATGCTCTTCGCGATTTCTGCCACTTCCTTCACGGGCCGTTCTTCTCCCTGTCACTGCTCTTGTTTGCAATTCCGTCGATTGCTGAAGGAGAGCTCCCTTCGATTATAGATCGGAAGAGGGAAAGAAGTTCTCGTGAACGTTGTTGTCGTTGGGGTTGTTCACAGGCCGTTCTTCTCAATTTTTTCTCTCTCGCCTGCTGCCGCAGATCGGAAGGGAGTCATACCGTCGAGGTTGTTTGGTCCCTTCCGCAGGTCGACGGAAGATCCAGATTGTCATGATCCAGATCTGAACCCCTGCTGCAGATTGGAAAGGGGGGTAGGACTTCTTGTGAGAAGGCTTCTTCCCGATCCCATTGTTTGAAGGGTCACAGATCTCGACGATGCTTTGATCGTGAGGAAGTTGTAATTTGCTGGTTTGGATTTTTACCGAACTGCAAAGAAGGACTTCGTTGCTCGCAAGGATCTCCAGATCCAGTCGCCATCTGTAGGGAGAAACTTGCATAGGTGTTTTTCATTCTCGGTTTCAAATCGCTGCTGGAGGTAGCCGATCGTCTCTGTCTCTTCTCAATATTTTTCAAGCCTGGATCCATCTGTGGAAAGCTTGGAGGATCTCCAGCGTTGGATCTCCTCTTTGAATCTCTTCCTCGCCATTGAGATCATCGCTGTAATCTTCATTGTTCGAGTTGATCTTGGTTCTTCATCGTCTGTGGTTGAGCCGAGCTTTGCCTTTACCTAGTTTTGCTGTGGAATCTTTTGTTTGCGCTGAGCATTGTCGTGGAATCTCTTACACTTACCGAAGATTGCCATTTGGAGGAGAAATCAATTTTTCTGGATTGGTTCTGAAGTCACCGGGTCGGCACCGCGCGAATAAGGTGATTTTGTATCAGTTTTCTGTCTTAGAAGAAAAGATCTATGTCAAAGCATAGCACCTAGGACATCGTGAAATTGCAGTCCTTCGACACTACAGATTTCCACGTTTGGAAAATTCATGTCCAATTGGGCATGAAAGAGCGGGAAATTTTCTACACCGTCCTCAGCGATTTCGCTACGATGCGTGAGGACGTGGATGAGTACCAGCGGAGCAAGGACGAGGATTTCTACAAGGATTATCTCCTGAATTCCCTGAACCCTTGCCTCGCCATGACCTATAGTGCATACAAGACCGCAAAAGAAATCTGGTATCGCCTGAACGCACAATTCTAGAATGAAGAGGGACTGTCGAAGACTCTCCTTGGGGAGAAATTTTTCAACTTCAAATTTAATGCAAACTCTTTAGTCACCTACCAACTGATTGATCTAGAAAACCTACGTCTTAAGCTGGAAGACAAATAGTCTGACATGTCCGATAATCTGTTCGTGAGTCTGATCCTGAGAAAATTGCCTCCTGAATGGAATACCTTCAAGACTGAAATGCACAGACTGAAGGAGAGGATCACATTGGATGAACTCAAAAGGTTCATCCACATCGAAGATCAAAACGCTGTTGGTAAAAGCCTGGAGAAAGATGGCCAACCCTCACAGGTTGCCAACTTCGTTTCACGACCCAACAAGCCTCCTTGGAAGCCCGCAGCTCCCAAAAGTGAAGCCTCTACACAGGTACAGGCCAAAAAGCCCGCTCTCAAAAGGAAAAGAGGCAAGTGCCATAACTGCAACAAGTGGGGTCACTGGGCAGCTGAATGTAAAGGATCAAAAAAGGAGGAAGCCCCCACAGAATGCAACAAATATGTTGGTCGACATCTTCGGTCCTACGTCCTTCGTGGCCATGGTTGGGAGCAGTCACCGCAGCGCATCTTCAGAGTGGTGGCTGGACAGTGGTGTAACCTGTCATGTGACAAATGGCAGGGCTCTTCTCACTGATGTAACTGAGGTCATAGACAAAGTAGAAAATTGCAATGGAGGAGAGACTGAAGTTAAGCATGCTGGGATAGCACAGCTGGTCCTCTCTTCAGGTAAAACTTTAACTTTATTACATGTTAGAGTCGTTCTTAGTTTAACTAAAAATTTAATTTCTATGTGTTTGTTAGATAAAGCAGGAATGTCCTTCACAACCTCTAGCGGTAGAATAACTTTAATTGTTAATTCTCATTACTATGGTTGTGCGTATTTGATCAACGACATGTATAGACTTAGCCTTAATAATGATAGCATAAACCAAGTGAGTTCAAATTTAATAGATCCTAAATTGTTACATAACAGACTAGGACATATGAACTACATGAAAATGCAAGATCTGACTAAGAGTCATAACATCCCCTTAGATATTTCTATTCGATTTGATAAGTGTGAGGTGTGTGCACAAACCAAGATCACTAGAAAACCTTTTAAGTCTATTTCTAGGAGTACACAACTTCTTGATTTGATATATTCAGACCTATGTGATTTTAAGAGTCGTGTCACTAGAGGGGGAAGGAAGTATCTCATCACGTTCATCAACGATTATTCCAGATATTGTCATGTCTATTTATTGAAATCGAAAGATGAAGCTTTTGAGGTCTTCAAGATCTTCAAATCTCGGGTAGAAAATCAATTAAACCTGAAGATTAAGCATTTTAAAAGTGATAGAGGAGGAGAGTATATTGCAACAGGGTTTCAAGACTTTTGTGCCTCTACGGGTATAATCCTAGAAACCACTGCTTCTTACTCACCCCAGTCTAATGGTATTGCTGAGCGAAAGAATAGAACATTAACAAAAATGCTGAATTCTTTTCTTCTTACTGCTGACATGCCAAATTATTTTTGGGGAGAAGCAGTTCGAACTTCCAATCACATTCTGAATAGATTGCCTCATGTTAAGCTCACTTCCACTTCGTATGAGCTGTGGCATGATCATCCTTGTAGATTTGACACTCTAAAGACTTAGGGATGTATTGCTTATGTTAGAATACGAGACCTTAAGAGACCTAAGGTGGGACCTAGAACAATAACTTGTGTATATCTAGGTAGTGCAGAAGATAGTGCAGTAGATAGGTTTCTAGATCTGTCCACCAATACTGTGATAGAGTCTGGAGATGTTATTTTCTTTGAAAACAAGTTTATCAAAGATCATGGTTTAACCATGTTTGGGTCTACTGAGATGATTTCTGAATCTCCCATAATACCTGAAGCTGGCCCCTCTGGCACTACTTCCCAACCTGTAGAGGATATATCTTAGTTAAAGTATCAACAAGAGATAGAGTCCCTCAGAATTTTGGTGAAAATTTTGTCACCTATCACTTAGAGGATGATCCATTCCCCTACCAGGAAGCAATACGATCTAGAGATTTGTTAATGTGGGCAGGAGCCATAGATGATGAAATGGATTCGCTGCTACGAAATAATGTCTGACATCTAGTGGACCTCCCTAAAGGAGCCAAAGTCCTTGGATACAAGTGAGTGCTGAAGAAGAAATTACACAGTGATGGGTCTATAGTTAGATATAAAGCACGTCTAGTCGTTAAAGGCTATAAGCAACAGGGGGAATTGACTACTTTGACGTATATTCACCAGTGTGTCACCTATCCACAATTAGGATTCTTCCTGCCTTGCCCTCCATCGAGAACTTCATAGTTCATCAGTTGGATGTCAAAACAGTCTTCTTAAATGGAGAGCTTGATGAAGAGATTTACATGACACAACCTAAAGGGTATGTCCATTCAGATCTAAAAGACAAAGTGTGCAAATTAGACAAATACATCTATGGTAAGCGCCTAAGATGTGCCACATGAAGTTTGACCAAGTGGTAAAGAGTTTTGGCTTTCATTCCAGTCTTTCTGACAAATGCCATTACCACCGCTCTATGTCAAACAAAACAGTCATCATATGTCTATATGTCGATGACATGTTGATCCTGGGTTTGGATCTTGTTGTAGTAAAGGATGTCAAATCCACACTCGCAAAAGAATTTGACATGAAGGATATCAGTCCCGTTGATACCCTTTTTGTATGAAAGTTAGAGTTGATATGGGTAGAGTTACTCTTAGTCAGGCTCATTATATTGAGCAACTTCTTTCAACCTGGGGATACAAAAACTGCAGGCCTATAGAGACACCCTTCAATCATAATGTCAAATTGAGCCCAAATGTAGGGACTAGCATTGATCAAGTGAAATATTCCAAAATAATTGGTAGTCTCATGTACGCCACAAGTTGTACTCGACCAGACATTGCCTTCTCTGTTAGTATGCTGAGTCGCTTTACCAGTAGTCCGAGCTAAGAGCATTGGGATGCTCTCGATATGCTGATGAGATTCCTGTCAGGTACTAAAAATCATGCCCGATGCTACACTAGTTACCCACCTACTGTGGATGGATATTTGGATGCCTCGTGGTGTTCAAAAGTCAGTAACAACAAATCTACCAGTGGATACATATTCACTCTGGGTGGAGCTGCTATCACTTGGAAGTCCAAAAGACAGACATGTATAGCATTGTCTTCTATGGAAGCCGGGTTGTTTGCCCTAGCTTCGGCTAGTGAAGAGGCAGACTGGATCAGGAATCTGATACTAGATATTCCCTTGTCTAGGTTACAAGTCAACTCACTGAGCTTGTATTGCGATAATCAAGCAACAACCCAAGTTGTTAATAATGCTCTCTACAATACTAAGTGGAGACATGTACGACTGAGACACGCTCTGCTTAATTATCTAAAAGAACAAGGAATTATCTCTTTGGTTGATGTGCGATCAAAAGATAATCTAGTTGATCCATTGACGAAAGGAATGCCCAAAGACTAGTTAATCAAAATAGTGGGGGAAATGGGACTACAGGCGATTTAGATCACCTTAGCCTACATCGATGTTTTGATTTCTCCTGATTTCCTTTGTCAAAGCAAGCATGTTGTGCTCTGTTGATATTTTGGTTGCTGAGTGCAAATCTGGTGAGTTATTTCATTCCAAATCTGACGCTAATAACTTTACCTGGATTCGTCTCTTCATACCTTGAAGGAGAGTGTTATTCCAAATTTGATAACACAATCTGACTCGGTTTAACTCTTCTTTAGTTAAGGGGTTTTCATTCCAAACTTGATGATCTCCACTTAGCTTTAGAAGAACAGTAACCTGGACATTCCATATTGGAACACAGATGTAGCTGCGGTGTCCAGAAGTCTATAAATCATCTCATTGGAAACTGATATTAGATTCTAAGGTTGAACCTATAATACTCTATGTACTCCTTTCAAGCTTAATTACAAAGTACTACATTCCTTTTGTAGAACTAGATATATGTACATTTTCAAAGTATGAATTCATTTCTAATGACATTCTATGTTGAAAATTACAGGAGTAATTGTTAATGGAGGAGCACTAGCAGGATGGGATCTTGAGCAGGATGATTTGCTGTACGTCTGAGGCTGACGACAGTTAGAGAGTTATTTGCTTTCTTTGTTTTATCTCTGCTTAGAGCACTATTTAGCATTTTTTGATACACTTGCTATTTAGATTAATGCTCTTTTGTTGATTCTAGTCACTATGTTTGTTGGAATTGTGCTATGATCGTACTTTAGACTGTTATGTGGTGCAACTGAGATTTACTGTTTATCTGTATGCGTGCATATAATTTTATTTGAGTCTAATCAGTCTTTGCAGGTGTTGGACACGATTGTGTACTCTTCACGACTTGGTTGAACTTACACAAACCACCCTAATCATCTACGGGTTTACCGCGGACATAGGAGGAGATTGTTAACGTATTTTAAATAATATGTCCGCGTTTTCGAACTGACACGATAAGCCTTAACGGGTTGCGTGTCGACCTAGGGCTCCGTCCCTAAGCTGGAGATACTATAAATACGCATTCCAAAACTCGATGATGTATTGTAAAATATCTTGAGCGTCCTAACCCTAACACTTTTTTCATTATTGTTTGTTCATTTATTATTTTGTTTCAGTTCACCCTTGTAGTTAGCTTTTTGGAGCTCTCCCCGCAGGTACAATTCACTTGGCTTGGCTGCAACAATCTTGGTTTTCATGTAATTTTCTGATCACATAAAGAAAATAGATGTGAAGAAGCTTCTGATTGCTGATTCCAGAGGAGTATTTACATTCAGTTTTTTTCTTTTTCATGATTAAATCGCACTTTAATGATTCAAATGTTATATATTGTTTGTATACTTCAAGTGATATCTTTGTTAGAGACTAGCAAAGGCATAAGTGTGGGTGCGGTGGAATAACCTCTACCGAATCAGTGACGAATAATCTGTTGAATATTAATTTAAAGAGCCTTATTCTTGTTATCCTTAATAAGTAAGTTATTCAAGTTATTCAATTTGAATTGATTGGTATGCTAATCAATCCTAAGAGTTCAGATTATGATTTTGAAGTTAGTAAGATATGTTAGAGCTCTCTTAAGTATTTCTTTTATGCACTATATTTTTTTAAAAGAGTTTGCTCCATGTAAAATAATTTTATTAACTTCTAAACATAATGGTGGAAGGGTGAACGAGAATTGAGTCATTAATGTAAACCAAGATGTTGAGATTAGGTATGTTGGAACAACCCTATTACTGATTTGGGCTAGGATCATAATCTGTTGACTAGGACTAAGTTGACCCCAATGTATAGTCTAAGGGTCAAGGTTTTAGGTTGTCTGAGTTAGCTAAAACTTAGGAAAAACTCTAAGTTTCTTAGTTCGACGAACTCTATTCTGCGCTCGACGAACTCCTTCTTGAGTTCGACGAAAGTCAAGTTTTAGTTCGACGAACTTCATTCTCAGCTCGACGAACTCAGTTCTCCAGCTAGTCTAGTATTTAATACTTCAGTTCGACGAACTCCAGCTTCAGTTCGACGAACTCAGCTCTGTGTTCGACGAATTAATTCAGTTCGACGAACTCTTCTCTCAGCTCGACGAAAGTTTCTCTTCAGCTTGTTAATTTCAGAAAGATCAGTTATATTATTCTCTGAACTCAGATCGACTATCAGCAACGGATCTATTCATTATTTGGAGTTATTCATTTCCAGATAAGTCAAAGATTTTATTCCTTCCTTTTATTATTCCTTTCCATTCTCTTCTCTCGAGAATGTAGCCGTTTGAGATTTTGGAAAAGGGTACTCTTCTGGAAAAGGAATTAATTATTATTGTTGAATCAGATTGCAGTTCCAAGATATATTCTCCTCTGATTATTATATTCCTTAATTAGATGATTTGAATTCAAATCTGAGATATATTGTCAAAAAGAAAAAAAAAGGTCAGAGAGAGACTAATATAGAGAAGAAACAGTCGACCAAAGAAAAAAAAATCTTCTAGAGAAATACAAAAAGTCAAAAAGAATTACAGAGTTCATCCTCAACAGCAGCATTTTTTCATTCTCTGAGAACAACAATCTTCACTCTCTCAGTCTTCAGCTGCTGATCTCTTATCTTCAAAGAGCAACAACAATCTAAGAAACTTTGTCTCTCAGATACACCAGCTATTAAGGAAGATTTGATTTACATTCAAGAGAAAGCTCCATCCATCAACTGTCAAGAATTTCTATCAGACAGGGGGAGCTTTACATCAACAATCCACTAGTCTTCTCTCAGCTTGTTGACAAAGAAGAACTTCATAACCTTTTTATTTACCTTACCCCATCTTGTACATGGTTCTAACTCCCTTCAAAAGTTAATCTTTGGTGGCAGGGCACCTGATCAAAAACCTGTGATTTGGTCTGAGCACCTGATCAAAAGCTCAGTGGTGATAGGGCACCTGATCAAAAACCTAGTGGATTCCTACCAAGTGTGGTCAAAGAGTGGATGTACCCAGGTTGATTGGGGAACCACTATAGATCCTTGTATCTTCTTTGATTGTGTTTTTCTTTCTTGTTGTGCTGTGCTGTGTTTATTTTTTTGCTTTTTATATTCACTCTACTACATATATATATATATCACTATTTTAATTCTGCTATAAAATAAGTTAAAAGTTTTAATACTCTATTCACCCCCCCCCCCCCTCTAGAGTAAAGCTAAGATCTAATACCTCACTTTCAATTGGTATCAGAGGTAGGTTGATTGTTTACAGGCTAACACCTGAATCAAAAGATCAATTAGATCTTAACTTTCTTCTAGAGTTTTCTTTTGCTAAAAACTCATGGAACAGAACAAAGAATACTCAAGCATAAGAACTCCTATGTGCAATCTTAATAAGCTTGCATTATGGAAGGCAAGGATCAAATTATATATGAACTCTATTGATGAGGATATCTTTAAGGTTATTTTGACAAGACCCCCTACTCCTACAGTAACAACAAGTGCTGAAACAACAACTAACAATAATGTTGTTCCACCTCCTGAGTGGACCGATGCTCAGAAGAAACAGAGAAGTGCAGATGCCAAAGCAATGAATATCTTGGCACAGACAATGTCAGATGACATCTTCCAAAAAGTTGTGGAATGCACCTCAGCCAGAGATATCTGGATCTCCCTCAACAACATGGTTGAAGGTTCTGCAGATGAGAGAAAAGACATAAGATCTCATCTTATCTCTCAATAAGAAAACTTCAAAAAGGGAGAAACTGAGATAGTTGCAGACATGTACAACAGACTCAGTCTCATAATTAATGAGCTGAAATCCTTGGAGAAAGTGATCACCATCACTGAAGTCAATGATAAGTTCCTAATGTGCTTCCCTAGCACATGGGACTCTAGGATCTGGCCAATCAAGGAAGCCAGAAGCCTAAATGAGATCTCCACTGAGACCTTGTTAGGCAAATTAAAATCCTATGAGCAGCTTATCAAGACTAGAGAAGCTGAATAATCTACCTCCTCACCAGCCTCCAAGAAGGATAGAGGCATTGCTTTTCAAGCTACAGAAGAGGAAGATAAAGCTCCTAGAGAAATGGAGGTTATGAGCCTCCTAGCCAAGAGATTTAATAAAATGGCTAAGAAGGACTTCAGAAAGAAGGATTACAGATCCAGAGAAAAACCAAGGTATGACAAAACAAATTCTAAAGAAATTATCTGTTTTGGATGCAGGAAACCTGGACACATTCTACCTGAGTGTCCAGAAAACCAAAAGAAGGACAAGAGAAAAGAGAAAGAAGAAAAGAGGCACTCCAGCAAGCCATCATCCCACAAACACAAACATAAGGGAAGATGCTTTGTAGCTGAATCATGGAGTGATACAGAGTCAGATTCATCATCTAGCTCTTCTGAAGATGAAAATGATCCAAATGAAAAAGATCAATGCTTGATGGATGTCTATGACTCAAGCAGTGAGTTAGAATATGAATCATCATCCAGCTCCAGTGATGATGAAGATGAAAGAAATTTCTGCATGATGGCTATCAATGCCTCAGGAAATAACTCAGATGAATCAGAACCTGAAAATGACAGTGATCTGGTAATCTCAAACTTTGATTTCAATTCAAATGAATTCAAAGATGAATTCAAAGCTCTTTGTTTAGATTTAATTAACTCTGAGAAAGATATAATCTCTCTCAGAGGCAAGTTGGTTGAAATGAATCAACTGACAGAAGATAATGCCAATCTTAAGAAAGAACTGGCTGCCTCAAAAGATCATATTGTTCTCTTTGAGAACAAGATATCTGAGGCTAAGAAATTTAATGAATCCCTCAATGGGAGAAGTATCAAACTAATGGACATCACAAGCACAGTGAATGCCAGACTCAATGGCAAACTGGGCTTGGGTGCATCATCAAGTCAGCCACATCTTCTTAAGAAAAACATTCTATCTACTCCAGTAAAGTTCATTTCTGCCAAGGGCAAAGAGGCATAGTAGAAGTAGATAAGAATATCTCAAGCAAGGATGTTCAGAATAAAAGTATTCAAAAGAATTTGTCGAACGACGCTCAACGAAATTATATGAATTCGTCGAACGGCGATCGACGAACTCAGTCAAATTCGTCGAACGAAAAACATACTGCATATCTGAAGAATTCTCATTCTAAACATACTAAAGATCCCTTTACTAAGTGGATTATTCCTCCTAGGAGATATCATCCACATGGTTATAAGAATTAGCCTGAGATCTCTTATATTTCAGATTTTTGTGGTAAGACAATAGGACCGAAGGTATTCTGGGTCAAGAACAACTAGTTTACTTTCTGTTGTGCAGGTACAAGACTATCTAAACATAAAAGAATAGTGGTACTTGGATAGTGGGCGCTCCAAGAACATGACAGGAAACAAAGCCAACTTAAGCCATTACAAGGCAAAGCTTGGACCCAAAGTGATTTTTGGAGACTCCAACTGTGGACAAACCAAAGGCTATGGAAAAAAAATCAAAGTTGGAGCAGTTACTTTCAAAGAGGTAGCATATGTCAAGGGTCTGAAGCATAACCTCATTAGCATAAGCCAGCTATGTGATGAAGGTTATCAGGTAACTTTCAATCATTCCTTATGACTTATTACCAATAATGAAAGCATTAATGTGTTATCAGCTATTAGACATGGAAATATTTATTTAGTCAATTTTGACTCTGCTAATTCAGATATTTGTTTATTTAATTCAATAAGTAAAACAAATGAATTATGACATAAAATTCTTGGACATATTAACCATAGAACTATCTCTAAGCTCTCCAAGGACAACCTAGTAAGAGGACTGCCTTCTGGTTCATACAAGAAGGAAGGACTCTGCAGAGCTTATCAACTAGGAAATCAGACCAAGAGTAGTTTTAAATCTTTATCCAAGAGTGATTCACCTAGGATTCTGTACTTACTGCATTTGGATCTTTTTGGACCCACTGCAATACAGAGCTTAGGAGGGAAACATAACACTTTAGTTATTTTAGATGACTTCTCAAGATTCACTTGGGTGTTCTTTCTTAGGAACAAGTCTGACACCTTCAGTGTTCTGACAGACTTTCTCAGGTCCATCAAGATTGAGTACTCTACTCTAGTTGCATTGATCATAAGTGATCATGGCACTGGGTTTGAATCTCTTTTGATGAGAGAATTCTGTGGAAAAGAAGGAATCAGGCAGTGTTTCTCTGCTCCTAGAACTCCTCAACAAAATGGGGGTAGCTAAAAGGAAAAATAGAACACTAATTGAATCAGCAACTACATTGCTTACTGATGCTCACTTGCCACTCTCTTTTTGGGCAGAGGCAGTGAACACAGCAAATTATGTGTTGAACAGAAGTTTGATACACAAACTTAAGGGTAAAACTCCCTATAAATTACTTAAGAATAAAAAGCCTAAGGTTAACTATTTTAAGATTTTTGGCTGTAAATTCTACGTGCAATAACAATGATAAGAAATATCTCAGGAAATTTGAAGCAAAATCTGTTGAAGGTATATTCCTTGGATACTCTCTTTCTAGTAAGGCATATAGAGTTTACAACAAATCAACTCTTAAGATAGAAGAGTCCATGCGTGTATCTTTTGATGAAACTAACATGTTAAATGAGGAGAGGAACACCACTTCTACCAAAAATACTTTGCTGGAACCAGATCTATGTGAAGAGCTTAATGGATTGGATCTACAGAATAAAGATTCTCTACTTCCATCAACTGAACTTGTTGAAGACAGTGAAGAAGAAGATAATCCAGATCTTGCTGACAATTCAAATCAAGTGACAGCTCTACAAGTCCCTCAAGAGGAAACAATTGCTGAACCCACTCCAACTATTGATCACATCACAGTTAGAGATCATCCAATATCTCAAGTTTTTGGAGATATCTCAGTAGGTGTTGAAGCAAAGCATCAACTACACCAAAATCAGATGCACACTTGTTTCCTATCTCAGATTGAACCTCAATCCATAAAAGATGCAAAACAAGATCCAAACTAGATTCTTGCAATGCAAGAGGAACTCAACCAGTTTGAAAGGAACATGGTTTGGGATTTGGTTCCAAGACCAAAAGTCCATACAGTCATTGGCACTAAATGGGTCTTCAGGAACAAGCTAGATGATCAAGGCTTCATAATCAGAAATAAAGCAAGAATGGTAGCCCAAGGATACTCTCAGGAAGAAGGAATTAATTATGATCAAACCTTTGCTCCTGTTGCTAGACTTGAAGCTATCAGGATATTTCTTGCCTTTGCTGCCTTCAAGAAATTCAAAGTATATCAGATGGATATGAAGAGTGCTTTTCTGAATGGAGATATCAAAGAAGAAGTATATGTGGAACAACCACCAGGTTTTATCTCTCCAACTCACTCTTCTTATGTCTTTAAGCTTAATAAAGCTCTCTATGGTCTCAAGAAAGCTCCTAGAGCATGTAATGAGACCCTAGCTAATTTTCTTTTAGAGAACAAATTCTGTAGAGGCATTGTTGATAAAATCTTATTTTTCAGGATACATAAAAATCAAACTCAACTAGTTCAAATCTATATAGATGATATTATTTTTGGCTCTACTGATTCAAATTTATGCAAAAGGTTTTCTGACCTAATGCAATCTAAATTTGAAATGAGTAGTATGGGTGAGTTATCTTACTTCCTTGGCCTTCAAGTGAATCAACTCCCAATGGCATATTCATATCACAATCCAAGTATGCTAAGGAATTAGTGAAAAGATTTGGTATGTCTGATGCTTCCTCTATGAAAACACACATGCCCTCCAATGCTGTTGTAGACAATGATGAATCAGGGAAACCTGTTGATCAGAAAGTATATAGAGCAATTGTTGGCTCCTTACTTTACTTAACAACTAGTAGACCAGACATAATGTTTGCTACATATATTTGTGCTAGGTTCCAAGTAACCCCAAAGAATCTCATCTTATTTAATTAAAAAGAATTTTGAGATATATAAAGGGTTGTCCAAATCTAGGACTCTGGTATCCAACTGCATCAGAATTTGAATTAACTAGATTCTCAGATTCTGATTATGCTGGATGCAGAGTAGACAGGAAAAGCACATCAGGAACTTGCCAGTTCCATGGTGATAGGCTTGTGTCTTGGTTTTGTAAGAAACAGACATCTGTGTCCACATCAATAGCTGACGTAGAATATATTGTTGCAGGCAGTTGCTGCTCACAGATACTGTGGATACAAAATCAACTTCTAGATTATGGTATCAACTTAAATAAGTCAATCCTATTTTGTGACAATACTAGTGCAATATCTATAGCACAAAATCTAGTACTCCATAGTTGGACTAAACACATAGAAATTATGCACCACTTTATCAGAGATAATGTGGATAAAAATAAAATTTGCCTACAATTTATTCCTACTGACATATAAAGAGCTGATGTTTTCACCAAACCCTTGGATGAAAAGAGACATATTTTCTTTATAAATCAGCTAAGAATGATAGATGGAGACTCAATCAATTAAAAAATTATATCTTTTATTTATCCCATCTTTTCGTCGAATGGAGATCGACGAATTTGAGTCGTTCGTCGAACGGAGATCGATGAAACCTTTTAACTTCAGAGATCGACGAAGACAGCGCGTTCGTCGAACTGAGATCGACGAAAATTAATTTTTCATCGAACGCAGTTTGATGAGGCCTAAGACTCTTCGACTTTTTATTAGGTTTAGCCGAACTCAGTTCCACGAAATCTTTGCGCCTTCTCCGATCTCTCTATATAATCAAACTTTTATTTCAATTTATCTTTGCGCCTACAGAAATTGCTTCTCCCTCCAGTTCCCCTTACACTTGATCGTTTTTCTCTCTTGCAGGTAGCAATGGCAATTTCTCAAGCAATCATCTCTTCAATGAAGTTTGATGATGGGTTCGACATCGACATGCAGTCATTTGCTCACTAAGATCAAATCTTCCAGGATATTCTTCATCTGTTTGAAGAACAACAACTTAAGAAGCTCATGACCACAAGGATCAAGTTACCAGTTGTAGAGATAAAAGAATGGGTTCATACAGTTAAGACAGAGAATGCAACAACATTATCAGGAAGCATTTCTGGAAACCAGGTTATTCTTTCACCAAAAATATTATCTGAAGTTTTTGATTTGTTGAACGGAAATGATGAATTGGATATAAGTTCTGATGAATTTAATGATGAGTTGGTTAAAATGGGTCATTCCTCTGGAAACCCTAATCACCTTTTGAAAAAGAACTTGTCCGTGGAATACAAGTTTTTGGCAGATGTAGTGGGAAAAGTTTTGCTAGGCAAAACTTCTGCACATGATTATATGATCAGGCACCAATTTATGTTGATGGTGGCCTTGGTAGAAAAGAAGAAAATCAATTGGGGATTGATCCTCTTTGAATCAATTAAGAAGAAAATCTGCAAAATGAATGTGTGTTATGGTAGAATATTAGGGATCTTTCTTCAAGAAAAGTGCCCAGACCTCTTGGTCTCTCCAAAGGTCCTTATAAATGCAAGCAAGAGGATAACAGCAGCTCTTTTTGGAAAATGGGAGAGAGTCATTCCTAAGAAGACTCCCAGGGCAGAATCCTCAAGGAGTATTTCTGTGAGCGCCAGGACTGCAATAGTCACTCCCTCCACCCTACCAGAAGCTCCTCCTCTTGATTCTTCAACCCCAGCTACAACACCTCTACCCTCTCAAACTCTCCAACATACTTCGCCTGAAGCAATTCCTCCCCACAATTCATCCATAGACCCTCCATCACAATTTCCCTCTTCTCCTCCCCTTCAGACTAACTTGTCTCCAGAGATCCCATCATATTCTATTCCAATTGATGATTCTCTTTCCCCTCAAGATTCTCTTCCTTCACTCACTCCCCTTCCAACTTTTAACCTACTATCTCCTATACATTCCCCACCTCAGTCACCAATACACCATCAGCCCCCAATACACCCTTAGTCCCCCCATCCTCAATCTCGTATACATCAAGACAACATTCCACCCCTATCTGATGCTACAAATATCTTTGTACCTTCCTCTATTCCATCTTCTATCCCATCATCTTCTCAGCATCCACAAGATCTTGTGTATGTTGATTTTTCATCCATAGCTAATCAAATATTCCATCACATATCTCCCAAGCTCAATGCTCTTCTTAATGAAAAGCTTTCTCCTATTCTTTAAGCAATATCCAATCTATCTTCTCAGATTGCATCCTTTCCTTCATCCTCATCCCATGTCCCTTCTTCTAGGGGCCTAACTTTAGGTCTTCCTGAAACTAGGCAGGGGGAGATGCGTTATGAAGAAGCTCCTGTGAATGCAGATATGGTTTGTGAGTTTGCAGCAGCTCCAGTTTTGAATATAGTTTCAGTTCCAGTTCCTGTAAATAATATTTCAATTCCTCCTTCAATATATATTATTTATTTGTTGTCAAAGTTCAATACAGTTTGCCAAAGTTTCAAGATTTTTCAAAAGCTATAGTTCCATATTCTGCTCCCATAGATACAATGTTGTTAAAGAAAATCAGAAAAAGCCTTTCAGTTCCGCATCAAGCTCAAGCTCCAGTTCCAGTTGTAATTTCAGAAGAAGTTGGAGTGATAAATTCTCCTCCAACCTTTGTCTTTGATGATTCCCCCTTGCCAGATGATTTTGATGATGATGTTATAGATGATGAGCAAGATGCTAATAAAGCACTTAAAGTTATTGATGAGATGTATGAAAACCCCTCTCAATTCTCTGATGATGATGATGAAGATGATGATGATTCAGATGACCCATCTTCAAGGAAAAGAAAGTCCAGATCTAAGCCTAAGGCTGTTCCCAAGCTTCCTTCTTCTAAGAATGATATTCCTTATTATATTTTGCACAATATCACTCTTACAAAGGATTCCCCTGATTGGATGAGGCTATCCAGAAATGAGAGCAATAAGAGAAAGAAGATGAGGAAGACATGATATTACTCTGACAAGCCTGTCAAGTATGATCATCCTCCTCCTCCTGCAGCAGGATCAGCAGGATTCTTTTCTTCCTCTTAGAGATCATTTTCCCAGCAGTCAAGGAGACCAGCTAGTTCAAGTGGTTCTCAAGGTTCTAGGTCATTCAGACCTCCTCCCTCAAGTTCTTCTAGAACTCTTTCTTCAGAATATAAGTATCAGGTGTCTGATGGCTCTTTGCACAGACAAAGAAATCTTCAAATTGATCAACCTTCATGTCAGGCCAGTGGTTTAGATGAAAGTCCCCCTTCTCCAGTTGATCCAGAATAAAAAAGAATTGCTCAGATGGCCAGGTTTAAGGAATCTATTGCCACAGCTTAGATCAACAAAGCAAAAGCTGAAGGCAGGGATTTTTCTCAGTTTTCTACAATGTCAGAGTTCAGAAAGCAAGAATTTGAAAAGTACAGCTCTAAGCACCTATTTAATGCTGAAGATTATTTAAGGTTGCACCCAGCAACAGTGGTTCCTCATGCAACATCTCAAACCATGCTAGGAGCTCATGATCTCTATATGATTAAAAAGGAATCTGAACACCCAAATAGAGAAATTGTTTTCAAGCCTCCTTCAGAGAAAAAGTAAAAGTTCTAAATATTTGATTGTGATTTCAATGTGAAGTGTTCTTAAACTCAGAGTCCTATGCATTTTATCTGCTGAAATGATTTCAATTCTGTCAGATATATATATATGCTCTGTGTTTTGATTGTTTGTTTTGTTTGTTATTTGTCAAATAGTATCCTAACCCAAATAGGGGGAGATTGTTGGAACAACCCTATTACTGATTTGGGCTAGGGTCACTATCTGTTGACTAGGACTAAGTTGACCCTAATGTATAGTCTAAGGGTCAAGGTTTTAGGCTGTCTGAGTTAGCTAGAACTTAGGAAAAACTCTAAGTTTCTCAGTTCGACGAACTCTATTTTGCGTTCGACAAACTCAGTTCTCCAGCCAGTCCAGCAGTTTATCCTTCAGTTCGATGAACTCCAGCTTCAGTTTGACGAACTCAGCTCTGTGTTCGACGAACTCTTCTCTCAGCTCGATGAAAGTTTCTCTTTAGCTTGTTAATTTCAGAAAGATCAGTTATATTATTCTCTGAACTCAGATCGACTATCAACAACGGATCTATTCATTATTTGGAGTTATTCATTTCCAGATAAGTCAAAGATTTTATTCCTTCCTTTTATTATTCCTTTCCATTCTCTTATCTCGAGAATGTAGCCGTTTGACATTTTGGAAAAGGGTACTCTTATGGAAAAGGAAAAGGAATTAATTATTATTGCTGAATCAGATTGCAGTTCCAAGATATATTCTCCTATGATTATTATATTCCTTAATTAGATGATTTGAATTCAAAATCTGAGATATATTGTCAAAAAGAAAAAAAAAGGGTCAGAGAGAGACTAATATAGAGAAGAAACAGTTGACCAAAGAAAAAAAAATCTTCTAGAGAAATACAAAAAGTCAAAAAGAATTACAGAGTTCATCCTCAACAGCAGCATTCTTTCATTCTCTGAGAACAACAATCTTCACTCTCTCAGTCTTCAGCTGCTGATCTCTAATCTTCAAAGAGCAACAACAATCTGAGAAACTTTGTCTCTCAGATTCATCAGCTATCAAGGAAGATTTGCTTTACATTCAAGAGAAAGCTCCATCCATCAACTGTCAAGAATTTCTATCAAACAGGGGGAGCTTTACATCAACAATCCACTAGTCTTCTCTCAGCTTGTTGACAGAGAAGAACTTCATAACCTTTTTATTTACCTTACCCCATCTTGTACAGGGTTCTAACTCCCTTCAAAAGTTAATCTTCGGTGGCAGGGCACCTGATCAAAAACCTGTGATTTGGTTTGAGCACCTCAAAAGCTCAGTGGTGATAGGGCACCTGATCAAAAACATAGTGGATTCCTACCAAGTGTGGTAGAAGAGTGGATATACCCAGGTTGATTGGGGAACCACTATAGATCCTTGTGTCTTCTGTGATTGTGTTTTTCTTTCTTGTTGTACTGTGCTGTGTTTATTATTTTGTTTTTATATTCACTCTGCTACACATATATATCACTATTTTAATTCCGCTATAAAATAAGTTAAAAGTTTTAATACTCTATTCACCCCCCCTCTAGAGTAAAGCTAAGATCTAATACCTCACTTTCAAGGTAGTTAATTGGTAAAAATGATTAAGGCCATCTTTGGATCCTTTCGCACTATAAAGCCTACTTTTATTTTGATTATCCACAATCCTTTGAACTTGAGCCTCTTCATTTTGATACACATTATTTCATGCATAAATTTCATATATTCTCACTGGTTGTATCTCAGTAAACTTTTCATTCATGGGTGTTTCATTTAAAAAAAATTATATATATGACATAGTGATATATGACCCAAGTATATATGTGTACATATATTTGGAATGATCCCAACTATGGATTATAAAAAAAACAAAAACAACAACACTGAAGCCTTTATCCCATTATAATGGGGTTGGCTATATGGATCTTTTGTCGCCATTGTTCCCTATCTTTAGTCATAATCTCACTAATGCCTAAGTACATCATGTCTTTCCTTATAGTTTCATTCCAAGTCTTTATTGGTCTACCCCTCCCTCATTTAACATGCCTAGTGGCTATACTCTCACAACGCCTAACAGGTGCCTCTAATGGTCTCCTTTGTACATGTACAAACCACCTTAGTCGAGCTTCTCACATCTTCTTTGCAATTGGTGCTACTCCTGTCTTATCCCTGATATATTCATTCCTAATTTTATCCATTCTCGTGTGTCCACACATCCACCTAAGCATTCTCATCTCTTCAACTCCCATTTTTTGCTTATGTACACAATTCACTGCCCAACACTCAGAACCATAGAGCATTGCTGGTCTAATTGTAGTACGGTAAAACTTGCCTTTAAGTTTTAAAGGTACTTTATGATCACAAAAGATCCCTGATGCACCTCTCCACTTCAACCAACCTGCTTGGATTCTATGTGTCACATATTTATCAATGCCTCCATCTTTTTGAACAATCGATCCAAGGTATTTAAAACAATCACTACGGGAAATAACTTGATCACCCAAATTAATTGTGAAGTCATCTGTCCTTCTTGCACTTTTAAATTTAAGCTTTATATACTCCGTCTTTGCCCTGCTCAACCTAAAACCCCCTTTTTTCTAAAGTGTCTCGCCAAGATTTAAGTTTTGCATTTACACCCTCATGCGTCTCATCGACCAAAACGATATCATCCGCAAACAATAAACACCAAGGTTTTGCTTGTTAGATATGTCTGGTGAGCTCATCTAAGATAAGGGTAAAGAGATAAGGGCTTAAAGCTGAACCTTGATGAAATCCAATAGTGATAGGGAATTCCTGTGTTAATCCTCTAGATGTTCTCACCCTTGTCACTGAATTTCTATACATATATTTGATTATGTCAATGTATGACACATTTACACCTTTCTTTTCTTAGACTCTCCATAAGATCTCTCTTGGAACTCTATCATAAGCCTTCTTAAGATTGATAAACAGCATATGCAAATCTTGTTTTCTTTCTCGATAGTTGTTAATGAGTCTCCTCAAGAGATGTATAGCTTCCATGGTCGAATGCCCTGGCATGAATCCAAACTGATTCTCCGAGATGTTAGTCTCTCGTCTTACTCTTCTTTCTATTACTCGTTCCCATAGTTTCATGGTATGACTCATTAACTTAATTCCTCTGTAATTAACACAATTTTGTATATCTCCTTTGTTTTTATACAAAGATACCAAGATACTTTCTCTCCTTTGGTTTGGCCTCCTCTTTGACTTCAGTATCTTATTGAAAAAACGTCTAAGCCACATAATTCCTTCATTCCCTAGACATTTCTTTACTTAGATGGGTATATCGTCTGGCCTAAGAGCCTTTCCATTTTTCATCATCTTTAGAGCATCATTTACCTCCGATACTTGAATTTTACGATAAAATGTTATGTTCCTATACTCCTCCGATTTACTTAACTCTTCCGAGTTCAATTCATTGTCTTTTGTTTCATTATAGATTTGATAAAAGTATCTTCTCGGTCGCTCTTTAATATCCACATCATCCATCAAAACTGTATCTGTTTCATCTTTTATACATTTTACTTGACTTAAATGTCTTGTATTCCTTTCTCTAGCTCGAGCAATTTTATATATGTCCCGCTCTCCATCTTTGGTATCTAGTCGCTTATAAAATTCTTCAAAAGCTTGACTTCTTGCTTTACTTACTGCATATATAGCTTCTTTTTAGCGACTTTATACTTGGCTAAGTTTTCATCATTCCTACAAGCGTAGAGTGATTTATAACTGGCCCTCTTTGCCCTCACATTGTCTTGCACTTCCACTTCCCACCACCAAGATTCTTTATTTGGGGGTGCACGACCTTTTGATACTCCAAGTACGTTCTTTCCACTTATCCTTAAATATGAAGACATAACTTCCCATGAGACACTAGGATCATCATAAGGGTCATCAACTAGTTGTTCCAAAACTGCTGTCTTGAAAGTAACCTGCTTTTCCATCTTCAAGTTCCACCACCTAATTTTTGGCAACATTTTTGCCCTTGTCTTAAATTTATTATATTTAATTTATATGTCCAGCATCACTAACCTAGGTTGTGTTTTCAAACTTTCTCCTGGTATGAGTTTACAATTCTTTCAAATCATTTTATCCATTTTGCAAGTCATAAAATAATCAATTTGTCACTTATTTGGTCTGTTTTTAAATGTAATTAAATGTTATTCCCTCTTTATGAAAAGGTTATTTATCACAATTAGCTCATGTGTTATAGCAAAGTCTATAATGGTTTGTCCTTCTTCATTTCTTTCTCCATATCCAAATCCTCCATGAACGGCAGTAAAATCAACATTTTCCTTCCCTATATGTCCATTTAGGTCTCCTCCTATGAAAATCATCTCTCTTTGTGGGATTTCCCCTACTAAAACATCCAAGTCTTCCCAAATTTGCACTTTAATAGCTTCACTTAATCCTATTTGTGGCGCTTAAGCACTGATCACATTAATAATTTCCTTTCCTATGACCAATTTAAGAGCTTTGATTCTATCACCTTTTCTACTTGCACCAACAACTTCATCCCTCCAACTAGTATCCACAATAATACCTACTCCACTATTATTTTATTTTTTTCCTGTGCACCATAATTTAAAACCTGAATTGTCTAAAAATTTAGTTTTCTCACTCATCCATCTAGTCTCTTGCAGACATAAAATATTTATCATTCTCCTAATCATCGTATCCACTACTTTCATTGCTTTTCCCATTAGTGTACCTATATTCCAACTTCCAAAACTAAGTCGGTCACAAATACTACGACTTACGTCCTTAGGATGTTTAATATGCGAGGACTTTTGCCTATTTAACACTACACCGAAGTCCTTTTGGAGGTGCAGTGGTCCTTGCCAAGACGCCACATTCAGACCATACGACGAGGACTCTTGCATATTTAACACTACACCCAAGTCCTAGAGATGCAGCGGTCCTTGCCAAGACGCCGCATTCAGACTCTGCGGCGCATTTCTTAGGGGGAACAACCTAGCTTTTGCATAATTTCTCAAATGATCCATATTCATAAGGGTGATTAAATTTTACGCTGGTCGTTTACCTAACACAACTCTCACCATTTTTCGCTAGTATAAAAAAACAGAGAGAGAAAAATTATATATATATATATGACATAGTGATATGTAGCCTAAGTATGTTTACAAATACTTGGAACGATCCCAATTATGAAGCATAAAAAAAAATAAACCCCATAATATGGAGATTATTAAGATTATTAACTACCAAAATTCTATTCTACTATCAAAATTGATCCATGAATTCCTAACCAAGCCAAAGCAAATCCTAATGCAAGCCCATATGATTTTCCTTCAATTTAATTACCAAACTCTTGTAGAGGATAAATCAAAGATTTAGGTTATTTTTATCCTTTCCTACTGATGTGGAAGTTCAAAGACTTAGTTTATTTTACTGTTTTCTGCGTATCAAGTTTTTGAAATTAATTTGCACCTCCCCGGCAACGACGCCAAAAACTTGATACGCAAAAAAAGTATTACGCGAGTGCACATGTCAGATCATGTATTAAAATGAGAGTAAAGATGATGCGCATGAAAATAGATGTACGCAAGTGCATGTGTCAGATCAAGTAATATAAAATAAGTAAAGATTGTTCACTCAGAGAAGTGACTAATCTAACGCTTGCAAATAATAGTTTAACCTTTTCTTTAAATTCAAGCAATTTCAATAGAGTGGGTTTCTGAAAACACATTAAAATTCTAATAAAACTAAATGATGATTTCCTAAAAATACTTTTTAATCAAGTTGGAAAAGCAGTCTTGTATTTCGATTTCCTCTGTCTATTATGATGAATATTTAGAATGATTCATTATGAAAATGTTCAATTAATTTATCTTGCAACGATTTAAAATGGAAATCCTTATCTCTCAATATCAAAAATTCGAATATTCCTTCATTCCCCTAGTCATCTCTAACTTAGGCGGAGTGGAGAAATTTCATGAAGAATGAAAATCTATGTTGCTAGCAAGAAGATGAAATCTCTTTCTCCCTTCTACGCTATATTGAATTTATGATATACTTACGCGTCTCCTCTCTCGAATCTCGACACGCAGTGAAAATATAGAAACTTTTTGTGAAATACTCACGCTTCTCTTCTCTCGAATTTCGAAACGTGATAAGAAAATCTTCATCCAAATACTACGCTTCTCCTCTCTCGAATCTTGAAATGCAATACAAAGATGAAGAACTAAAGTTTCACTATCTAGTTCATAAATCTAACAAAGATAAATAATCAAACATACATAAAGCTTAAAATAAATTCATCAACACAACACACATAGTACTCTCATCATACAAGACTTTGAGATTTAGTTCATAATAGTAGAAAAGCACCACGCAAATAAAAGATCTTTCTAAACATGATGATTGAAATACGAGTGTTGGCGGAGTTCTCCTCAGATTTTCTCGCCTAAGAGCCATCTCCTCCTTCGTGTGTGTGTATGCCCTAGTCGAATCCCCCTTGCTCTCCAACATGAGAATCCTTGCTCTCCAACGTGAGAATCCCCTGATAGTTAACTTGGGTAGTATTCTAACTCACCTAGAGGGGGGTGAATGTTTTTTCGGCTTCTTCTACTTTTATTTAATTATTTAAATGAATTTTCCTAAGTATAAGCAAACACAGAAAACACACAAATGTTTATAGTGGTTCCCCAAGTGATGGGTACATCCACTTTCCCTCTACACCTTTCTAATAGAGTGTTAGACAAGGAAAAACTTCTCCAATCTCGGCTCAAAGAGCTTACACCACAGATCCCTCAAGATCTCTCAGGTTTCACCAAACCCTACCTTAGGCCAGCAGCCCTACAAACTCAGAATCCCTCCTAGTTTCCTACCTCAGGCCAACAACCCTACACTCAGAGTTCCTCAACTCCTACAGATTAGAAACCTTCCAGGTTTCCTACCTCGGGCCCTATCAAGAAGCCCTACACTCTAGCATACAGGCCCTACAAACTCAGGCACAAAGGCCCTATAATCTCAGGCACAAAGTCCTTACAGTCTCAGGCAGAAGTGCCTTACAAAATAATTGTTGTAAACTTCAACAACAGAAGACAATGAAATAAACCTTCATATTTTATCTTCAGTTGTTGAGACATAGCAGTTGTTGTCTTGAAACAGGCCTGAATGCTAACAACAGCAGTCCTTGTTTATTCTTATCTTCTTCTTCAGTTGAAAGATGAAGATCCACTTGTTCTCCTGAGTGCAATCAGCAAGAACTAACTATCTCTCTTGTATTGATCGGCTAGAAGCTTGAGAGAGACATCTTCACTCGGAGAAGACGACGATCTTCAGTTACTGGTTCTGCAAAATGACTTGTCGTCTTCTGTGTATCGCATGTGTACTATTCCATTGACCTAGCCTTGTCTTTTATACCTTCAGCAATCTTCAACGGCTCCAAGGAAGGCCATGTCACAGCATGGACAAGAATATAAAAGGATATCCTGCTTTCTTGTCACTTGCACCGAAAGTAGATCCCGCCACTTTCAACGTTTGAATTTGAATCTGTCTCAACGGATGGGCTGAGATGGGCTTCTGTTTTAGCGGTTGAATTATTCCGTGTCTCGACGAATCCGTTGAGACCACTTGATGTTTTAGCGGTTACCATTAAACTGTGATCAGCTGAGACTGGCTTCCGTCTCAGCGTATCCGCTGAGATCACTAGCTGTCTCATCGGTTGTCTTCAAACTCTGAACAGCTGAGACTGGCTTTTTTCTCAGCGTATCTGATGAGACCACTAGTCATCTCAGCGGTTGTCTTCATAATCTGTCAGCTGAGATAGACTTCCTTCACAGCGACTAGTCAGCTGCGTCTCAGCTGTTCCGCTGAGACCAGACTAAATTCTCAGCTGTTCATCACAGTGATTTTACTATCACTTGATATGTACTTAAGCCTGTATATACATGAATAAAAAAGCTTATCAAATACAATATGCACTTAACATTGTAAATGATGCATCTTCAAATCTAGGGAACATTGAAGGGCAATATTCCCAACAATCTCCCCATATTTGAAGAATGCAGAACACACCACAATGCTAAGATGCATTAACACTAAGAAACATTTCATGACATATTTGATTATCATTAAAAATTGGTCATGACAATATAATAAAATTGTTGTTAACAAATCCATAGACCACATACAACATTACATGCATAATATCTAGTTTTGCCTGTCACAAAATTCTTAGATTTTAATTGAGAACCCTCATTTTGTCAATAGATTTGTCTAATAACAATAATTGAAAGACTAATGAATTGTCAACAGAGTTTTGCATTAATCAACAGTAGAAGGATTACATCAATTGTCAACAAAGTTGATTACATAATTTTTTTTTTCATTTAAACATTAAACATTTGTATAAAGTTTTTTCTTCTTGACTCCACTTGAGCTTCCAGCTTGATTCTCAGGAGCAGTCTTTGCAGTAGAAGCATTCATCTCAGCAACCTCCTTCTTTTTCTTTGTCTTTGAAGTACAGGAAGGGATTTGGAATGTATCTAGATGGCATCCTCTTGGGGTTGGCTGTGTTCACTTGGTTCTCCTTGTAAGTTCTTTCCCTTAAAGACTTTCTCTCAAGGTGGTTGATCCACTCTTCTATTGGACAGATGCTGTCAATATTCTTGCACAGCTTTCCATGATTGACCCAAGCATTTATGATTATTTTCTTGGAGTCTGTTGAAACCGATTTCTCGGTCTCTGTGGAGTTCGGGGCCCTCAACAAGTTGAGGGGCGTCCAACACTTACGCCCCCCAAGGGAGAGCTCTAGGTTGAAGGCTTTGGAACTATGAACTGGACCAAGAGCTCGGAGAGGAGGTCCCACCACATACCCGGAAGATCCTTAGAGCACTTCCCCTCCTTTGGAGGCTCTCCTCACCCCACTAGAGAGAGACTTGGGGAGGGAGAGAGAGAGCTAGCTAGAGCAAAAGCAAGTCCCCTCCAAATGGTGCCCCCTTGGTCCTATATATTTATAGGATTTTGAACTTGGGCTGCAAATAGCCAAAAACTGGTCCGCGAAAATACCAAAATACCCTCGGAAATGGCCTGTGAATAGCCTAATCCCGCTGTTCTGAGGTGCTAAACGCAGACCGCCCCCTCCCTCCCGGAACTGGGCGAGTGGGGGTACCTCGCGGGGATCGGCGAGCCCCCTGGCTGGGGTGGGGCGAGACCCAGGGTCGGCCACCTGCTGGTCTCGCCCCTCTGCTGGGGCAGGGGTGAGGGGGCGGGGGGGGGGGGGGGGGGGGGGGGGGGGGGGGTCGGAGGCCTCCTCCCCTCGCCCCCTGCTGGGGCTGGGCGAGACCCAGCCAGGGTCGGGCCACTGCTGGTCTCGCCCCTCTACTGGGGCAGGGGCGAGGGGGGCCGGATGCCGCCTCCCCTCGCCCCCTGCTGGGGCTGGACGAGACCCAGCCAGGGTCAGCCCCCTGCTGGTCTCACCCCCCCTGCTGGGTCTGGGCGAGACCCAGCCAGGGTCGGCCCCCTGCTGCTCTCGCCCCTCTGCTGGGGCAGGGGAGAGGAGGGTCGGAGGCCTCCTCCCCTCGCCCTCCTGCTTAGGCTAGGCGAGACCCTGGGTCTACCCCCTGTGGGTCTCGCCCCCCTGCTAGGGCTGGGCGAGACCCAGCCAGGGTCGCCCCCCCTGCTGGTCTCGCCCCTCTGCTGGGGCAGGGGAGAGGGGGGTCGGAGGCCTCCTCCCCTCGCCCCCCTGCTTAGGCTGGGCAAGACCTAGGGTCTACCCCCTGCGGGCCTCCCCCCCCCCCCCCTCCCCGATGGGGGCGAGAGGAGCTCGCCCCCCTCCCTCCCCCCCCCCCCCCCCCGACTTCTTGGGGCAGGGGCGAGAGGAGCTCGCCCCCCCCCCCCCCCCCCCCCCCCCCCCCCCCCCCCCCGTGCGATCTCGCCCCCTCCTTCTAGGGGCGCAGGGGCAAGAGAAGTTCTCCCCCCTGCTGAGGGCGGGGGCGAAAGGAGCTCGCCCCCCTACCTTGGGGCAGGGGCGAGAGGAGCTCGCCCCCTACCTTGGGGCGGGGGCGAGAGGAGCTCGCCCCCCTGGGATCTCGCCCCCTCCTACTAGGGGCGCGGGGGCGAGAGAAGCTCGCCACCTTGCTGAGGGCGGGGGCAAGAGGAGCTCGCCCCCCCCTACCTTGGGGCGGGGGCGAGAGGAGCTCGCCCCCCTACCTTGCTTGGGTCTCGCCCCCTCCTGCTGGGGGCGCGTGGGCGAGGGGAGCTCGCCCCCCTACCTTGGCTGGGCGAGCGGGAGGTCTCTGCCTCTACCGCTCTCCCTCCTCCCTCCCTATCTTGTATCATTTACCTCTTGTCTCGAGAACGTACTCGGAGAATACAGGGTTGCACACAATCCCCGCTCTTTTCGAGTGAGGTACACGCTCGAAAAGAAATGTCCAACCTTGCATATTCGACGAGTGTCGCTGGAAACCCGACTTACAGAGCTACCTTGGAGAAAACATATAGCCTCCCCGAGAGGTCCTCCAACCCTGCCGGCTAGCGAGAGCCCAGCTAGCGAGACCTCCTCGGGGAAAAATACTTATCCTCCCTGGGAGGTCAACCTGACCTGCCGACTAAAGAGAGCCCGGTCAGCAGAACCATCCGAGGGTAAAAATACTTACCTTCCTGGGAGGTCAACCTGCCTTGTCGGCTAGGGAGAGCCCGGTCAGCGGAACCATCTGAGGGGAAAAATACTTACCCTCCCTGGGAGGTCATCCTGCCCTGCCGGCTAGAGAGAGCCCGGTCAGCGGAACCATCCAAGGGGAAAAATACTTACCCTCCCTGGGAGGTCAACCTGCCCTGCCGACTAGAGAGAGCCCGGTCAGCGGAACCATCCGAGGGGAAAATACTTACCCTCCCTGGGAGGTCAACCTGCCCTCCCAAGCCCTTAGAGCGCTTCCCCTCCCAAGCCAATGCCGGGCTTGGGCACCTTTGGAGGCTCTCCTCACCCCACTAGAGAGAGACTTGGGGAGAGAGAGAGAGAGAGAGAGAGAGAGAGAGAGAGAGAGAGAGAGAGAGAGCTAGCTAGAGCAAAAGCAAGTCCCCTCCAAATTGTGCCCCCTTGGTCCTATTTATAGGATTGTGAACTTGGGCTGCAAATATCCAAAAACTGGTCCGCAAAAATACCAAAATACCCTCGGAAATGGCCTGCGAATAGCCTAATCCAGCTGTTCTGAGGTGCTAAACGCAGACCACCCCTCCCCCCGGAACTGGGCGAGAGGGGGTACCTCGCGGGGCTCGGCGAGCCCCCCTGACTGGGGTGGTGCGAGACCTAGGGTCGGCCCCCTGCTGGTCTCGCCACTCTGCTGGGGCGAGGGGGGTCGGAGGCCTCCTCCCCTCGCCCCCCTGCTGGGGCTAGGCGAGACCTAGCCAGGGTCAGCCCCCTGCTGGTCTCCTCCCTCTGCTGGGGCAGAGGCGATGTGGGGTCGGAGGCCTCCTCCCCTCGCCCCCTACTGGGGCTGGGCGAGACCCAGCCAGGGTAGGCCCCCTGCTGGTCTCACCCCCCTGCTGGGGCTGGGCGAGACCCATCCAGGGTCGGCCCCCTGCTGGTCTCGCCCCTCTGCTGGGGCAGGGGCGAGGGGGGGTCGGAGGCCTCCTCCCCTCGCCCCCCTGCTTAGGCATGGCGAGACTCGGGGTCTACCCCCTGCGGGTCTCGCCCCCCTGCTGGGGCTGGGCGAGACCCAGCCAGGGTCGGCCCACCTGCTGGTCTCGCCCCTCTGCTGGGGCAGGGGCGAGGGGGGGTCGGAGGCCTCCTCCCCTCTCCCCCCTACCTAGGCTGGGCGAGACCCTGGGTCTACCCCCTGTGGGTCTCTCCCCCCCCCCCTCCCCCCCCTCCCCCCCCACCGCTGGGCGCGCGGGGGCGAGAGGAGCTCACCCCCCTGCTGTTGGGGGCGGGGAAGAGATGATCTCGCCCCCCCCCCCCTGGGATCTCGCCCCCTCCTGCTGGGGACGCAGGGACGAGAGAAGCTCGCCCACTGCTGAGGGCGGGGGCGAAAAGAGCTCGCCCCCACTACCTTGGGGCAAGGGAGAGAGGAGCTCGCCCCCCCTACCTTGGGGCAGGGGCGAGAGGAGCTCGCCCCCCCGGATCTCGCCCCCTCCTGCTGGGTGCGCAGGGGCGAGAGAAGCTTGCCCCCTTGCTGAGGGCGGGGGCGAGAGGAGCTCACCCCCCTACCTTGGGGCGGGGGAGATAGGAGCTCTCCCCTACCTTGCTTGGGTCTCGCCCCCTCCTGATGGGGGCGCAGGGGCGAGGGGAGCTCGCACCCCTACCTTGGCTGGGCGAGCGGGAGGTCTCTACCTCCACCGCTCGCCCTCCTCCCTCCCTATCCTGGATCATTTACCTCTTGTCTTGAGAACATACTCAGCGAATACAGGGTTGTACACAATCACCGCTCTTTTCGAGCGAGGTACACGCTCGGAAAGAAATGTACAACCCTGCATATTCGACGAGTGTCGCTGGAAACCCGACTTACGGAGCTACCTTGGAGAAAAGATATAGCCTCCCCGAGAGGTCCTCCAACCCTGCCGGCTAGCGAGAGCCCGGCTAGCGAGACCTCCTCGGGGAAAAATACTTATCCTCCCTGGGAGGTGAACCTGCCCTGCCGGCTAAAGAGAGACCGGTCAGCGGAACCATCCGAGGGGAAAAATACTTACCTTCCTCGGAGGTCAACCTGCCCTGCCGTCTAAGGAGAGCCCGATCAGCGGAACCATCCGAGGGGAAAAATACTTACCCTCCCTGGGAGGTCAACCTGCCCTACCGGCTAGAGAGAGCCCGGTCAGTGGAACCATCCGAGGGGAAAAATACTTAGCATCCCTGGGAGGTCAACCTGCCTTACCGGCTAGAGAGAGCCCGGTCAGCGGAACCAACCGAGGGGAAAAATACTTACCCTCCCTGGGAGGTCAACCTGCCCTGCCGGCTAGAGAGAGCCCGGTCAGCGGAACCATCCGAGGCGAAAAATACTTACCCTCCCTGGGAGGTCAACCTGCCTTGCCGGCTAGAGAGAGCCCGTCAGCGGAACCATCTGAGGGGAAAAGTACTTACCCTCCCTGGGAGGTCAACCTACCCTGCCGGCTAGAGAGAGCCCGGTCAGCGAAACCATCCGAGGGGAAAATACTTAACCTCCCTGGGAGGTCAACCTGCCCTGCCGGCTAGTGAGAGCCCGGTCAGCGGAACCATCCGAGGGGAAAAATAATTACCCTCTCTGGGAGGTCAACCTGCCCTGCCGGCTTGAGAGAGCCCGGTCAGCAGAACCATCCGAGGGGAAAAATACTTAACCTCCATGGGAGGTCAACCTGCCCTGCCGGCTAGAGAGAGACCGGTCAGCGGAACCATCCGAGGGGAAAAATACTTAACCTCCCTGGGAGGTCAACCTGCCCTGCCGGCTAGAGAGAGCCCGGTCAGCGGAACCATCCGAGGGGAAAAATACTTAACCTCCCTGGGAGGTCAACCTGCCCTGCCGGCTAGAGAGAGCCCGATCAGCGGAACCATCCGAGGGGAAAAATAAAACACTCTAAAAAACTTTCATTACATTGGTCATCCGGTTACATGCAAGAAAACTAAGTATGGAAATACACCATCATAACACATGGACTTAAGGAAAAAACTAAGCACGAAGACCGGGACTCAGAAATCTACTCCCAGGCATGATCCTCCTCGACCTCCTCTAGTTGTTGACGCTGCTGCTTCGGGCCCCTCACCCCTTCATTTCCAAGAACTCGGGGCAGGCGGATGTCGCGTGACCCTCCTCATCGTGGAAGTCATAGTAAGGTAACTCCACTTGGATGCCCACTCTTCCTCCCGTGTGGTTCCTTCTTCTTCTTTGGCCGATCGCCATGGTTTGCTGAGGCGGTGGAGGGGGTGTCCTCGGCCCCTGTCTCCTCCCCGGGGGATCGGCCCCCTCTTCCTGGAAGTCGTCTTCCTTTAGGTCGAACTTCCTATTGGGAGCCTCTACCCTCCCCCCATGCTGCCTTGCTTCCGGCTCGCTCAGCTTGGCCAACCTTCTTGCGAACTCCGGATTGGCCTCCTCAATCTCGATTTCTTCCGCCACCCTTTCCATCAGCTCTTCAAAAGATTGGGAGGACCTCCGCTTCAAGCTGATCTTGAATAACCCCTCTCGCAGCCCCACCCTGAAGGCGAGCTGGAGAATAAACCCTGGTACCTCTTGGATAAGCACAACCTCTTCCTGGAACCTATCTACGTAGTGAGCCAGTGACTCCCCTGGCTCTTGCTTG
Organism: Dactylorhiza incarnata; assembly: GCA_033032865.1. Lineage (NCBI taxonomy): Eukaryota > Viridiplantae > Streptophyta > Magnoliopsida > Asparagales > Orchidaceae > Dactylorhiza > Dactylorhiza incarnata. The sequence goes on along the minus strand of JAWHQI010000039.1, from coordinate 2,779,548 downwards.
ATCTGGAAAAGTGCTTCGGCATGTTTCTTCCTCTTCCTTGATGTCGAGAAGCGTAGAAGGAAGCCTCGACGCAAGTCTTCGAAGGCATAGATGGATCCCGCAGGGAGCTGGTGGAACCAATCTCTAGCCTTTTCCTTCAGAGTTGTCGTGAAGAGTCGACATTTAAAAGCGTCCGACATGGCATGATGGAGCCAATGTCCTCAAACCACTGCAGGTGCAGGACGGGGTCATCCTTTCCGAAGTAGTGAGACATCTCCGCCCCCTTGAACCCCGCCGGAATCGGGGCTGAGAGGATCAATTCACAAAAAGAACCTCCCTTGGTCGCCCCCCTTGGGGGCTGGGCGAGCTGGGGCGGGGCGAGCTGGGAGGGCGCCCCCCCTCCTGAGCTCGCCCCCTTGGGGCTGGGCGAGTGGGGGTATGGGACCTCCCCACTCGCCCCCTTGGGGCTGAGCGAATGGGGGTATGGACCTCCCCACTCGCCCCCTTCTGGCACCTCCTTCCCGTATGGCCTGTCGAGAGTGCTCTCGCCAACCTGCTGAGGTGAGACCTCCGGACCACTTCCTCTCCTGCCTTCGCCTATCGAGGCGAAAGCTACCTGCAAGGTCTGCATGACCTCCCGCTTGAGATTTTCTGTAAGACCCCCTCCCCCTATCAGGGAGGGTAACTCGGGTCTTATGCCCAGAACCGCCGTCTTACGGATGGCACCAACTCACGGGCCAGTCGCCACCGCAAGGCGCCGATTTTGCCGGCTAGTACGATCATTTAGCATTAGGCCAATAGAGTATAGAAAACATGAATTAAAAAGCAAGTCCACATCATAGATATTTTATTTAAACAAATACATAGTCCAGCATGAGTACAAAAGGAGAGAGAAGGGCTTAAACCCGATACATGTCCAAGTGAATAAAAGTAGTACAAAACTCTCTCTCGCTACATCACTAATGCGGAAGCTAAAACAAAACTACTCTCATCGAGCACCTGTCTCGTAGTGGATGTGATGCGCGACACCTGCTCCTCAGTTCCTACCACCTCGTCTGTCTGGTCGCGCTGCTGCTTCGGTTCCTAAAATGATAAGGTCCACCGACCGTTAGTCATAAGGACTAAGCTGCTGTCGTCCCCGCCTCCCCCCGCGACTCCTAGGCACCGCTCGGGAGGAAGGAAACGGAGGACATCAAAATAAAAGATAACAAGCAGGTGACAAAGGGTATCTATTTTAGCACAGTAAATATGTGTCTAATAATGAAATAGAAGCATGTATAAGCAGTAGTGGTGCGCAATATGAAACAGTAAGAGCAGTAAATAATGGCGGTAAATAAGAGTAGTGCAAGAGCGGTAAATAAGAGCGGTAAATAAGAGCAGTAAATAAGAGCAGTGCGGCATAAGTAAATGAACAAGTAAACACTAGCTAGCATCACAAGAGTACCTTAACTTATATGAATGCCCATACAAACTTATAAGTTAAGATTTCCATATTTATACCTTATCATATAAAAGAGCCCATACTAATTTTTATGAAAAGGTTATATAGTTATGTCTATGGTTTATGTATGATATGATATGCATGATTTATTATGATTCAAGTAAGTGCAACACACGCACATGACTCTGTGATCACAGACCTTTAGTTCCAACTTTTCGGAGTTAGCTAAACTCTCTGGTACTACCATTGTGGCTACGGTAGCGGTGGAGCGGGCATCTCCACCCCTAGGCGGGTATACACACTACCAGGCCTAGACCTCCCATACGCCTCTGTACACGTCCTAGGTGCACTCTAGAGTCTTGCGTACTCTTGCTGGAACCTACCAGACTTAAAGGCCGGGTGTGCGTCCGTTTGGGGATCGTCCTCCAGACCGCAGTATAAACAACCTACTGGCCCATCAACCTCACACCCGCCTAAGTCAACGTACTGTCGTCGGTGTGAAGACCGGCCCGTACCGAAGACCCGCCACTAAATAGTTTCTATGCACATGCAATTTATCACCACCCGAGCCTCCAGCTCGCAGGACCAACCTGTCCTGAAATACAATCTCCCATCCCAAACTCGGGATGGGGTCTACCATGTCATTTAATCATATAATTAGACTACTCTTGTCTAGTTATTGTTATACTTGGAAGTTTAGGGTGAATCCGGGACTTCCCGAGGGCTACCCGGTGAAGGGTTCGCAAGGTACTAGAGTATGTGATGGGATGATGCCCAACCCCTTTCCAGGACAATTAATATTATTGGTGACTATCCTGACCTAAAATTTCACTCTCTCATTACTCATTATAACTTAGGTGTTTTCATGCTCTGTGTTTTATCCAACTCCTAAGCAGCCGTTCTTTTGAATGGTGCTCAACTCTAGTAATTTTTCATCCTCTAAGTGGTCTATACTCATCTCTTGTTATAATCCGATTCTCACTGATTTCCTGTGTGATTTTATTGACCTAATCATCATACTGAGTTTTCACTATCCGCAGACCGCGGCATACAACTAACTTAGATTCCTAAGATGGAACCTTGGTCAAATTGCTTCCAAATGACTTCTAATTTCTATCATAGGTTCATAATGGATATAATAAGGGATGATCAGAATCCAAACATGTTTCATATAATTTTGACCTCTATAAAAATTCATTAATTAGCAATCTCAATCTAATATGTAAAGGAGGTATCATGCTAGTGAATTCAAACTTGCTAAATATTCTTCCAGAGGTGAAATTTGACATAATAATAAGATTCCCAATGTTCCAAAATTCTCCAGCAAATATATAACCATGATTTCAAATTTTTAATAAATACATGAGATTATAACTTTACACATCAAGTACAAGATTTTGACTTCCTAAAATTCTGAGAAAATTACAGTAGTATTATATTGACATAAAAACACTATATCCAGAAGATCATAATTTTCCAGCAATTATAAACCCATAATTTCTATTTATCATTGGAGGGGTGACAAAATGACTTTACACTACAAGTACTGGATTTTGACTTCTTAAAATTCTGGAAAAATTATAGTAGCATTATATTGACATAGAAACACTATATCCAGAAGATCACAATTTTCCAGCAAATATAAACCCATAATTTCTATTTATCATTGGAGGGGTGACCAAATGTCTTTACACTACAAGTACTGGATTTTGACTTCTTAAAATTCTGGAAAAATTACAGTACCATTATATTGACATAGAAACACTATATCCAGAAGATCACAATTTTCCAGCAAATTTAAACCATATGTACATCATGGTATAAAAAGTGTGACAAAAAGAATAAAGTGTATTCCAACATGAAAAATGTCTCTAAAAATTCTTTCAAAAGTCCCAGAGATTTATAATTGTATTCCTAACTATCTTCCATAGTTTCACATCCTTCTAATGCGTATAATTCAGTGAAACCCTAGTATTCAGAATTTTGACCTAAGGGTATTTTTGTCATTTACTAAATGTAAAGCCTCTGAAATTTTCTACAAAAATTTTCAGAGGTCTTGCGTGCTATATAAATAAATTCTCCAAGCCTTATAATTTCCTACAAGGTGTTTGTCATGAAAAACCCATGAGTACCATATGTGGCTTAATCCACATTATTTCAAAGTGTGGGGTTTTTTGCTCCCAAAAATCCCAATATTCTTTAAGGAGGTGTGTTTTGATATAAGGAAGGTTCCACCAAAGTTTTAGAGGCTAACTCCTAGCCATTTGGGCTAAACACACAAAATATCAATTTTGCTATTGGCACACCTTTGTGCTTTAGGGTAGAGACATGCAAGAGGAAAAATACCCTACATGCAGAGATCCATTTGGCCTCAAATTTTAACCATAGTTTACTATTGTCTAAGTGAAGGTAACACCCAAGTTTGGGGTCATTTGGAGTTATATAACTCTAAATATTTCATTTATTTAATTTTCTAGGTTTTGAACAAAACTATAGAAAAATTATCTCACAAAAATCTGATATTTAAACCTAACCTAGGTATAAAGCTCATGCATGCATGGCCAAAATGGCAAGTCCATCAGATCTACCATTTGGGAGATATACACATTTTAATATGTGTATTCTATTTTAATGAGCCTCATTAAAGTCAGTGTTGTGGGTCCTATAGTGATCCAAATGATCTGATTTAAATTTCATATGAAAGTAGACATCACGGCCTACAATAGTTATCTCAGGTAACTTTTCCTACAAAGGCTTCTAAGGGCCTCAAAATCAGGCATGAATATTCATATAAAAGTGTGACAGATTTTATAATAATACACATATATATAATTATATGCACAGTGATATAAATCTGATCCTGCACGAATCTTGACGCAGGGATCAATGGCATCCCGTCATCTTCCTCGATAGCCAACGGTCGCGATTTATCCTGCCTGGGCCGTCTTCCCTTGGTGATTCCCGGCAACCTCCTGCCCACCACCGCCGGCCACCGCCTCCACCACCTCCGTTGAGGTGGTGGCCATCGTTTGACGGCGACACGGCCGTCGGAGACAGCCTCTCCGGCGATCCCGAGCAAGAACAAAAGCTCGGAAAAACGCCCTCTAGCTCACATGGGATCGGGCTCAATTGAGCCCGATATCACTCCTAGGTGGATCTAACATCTAGCACAGAGGGAGAGGGGGAGAAACGTCCCTGAAGCAGGGCTTGACGACGGCGAGCTCCGGCGATCCTGCTCGAATTCTCATTTCTGCACTGTTTCCACTGCTCCAACACACTGGCTCGACTACTCTCAACCTTCTAAAGGTGATGGAAGGGTCTAAATGGGTTGAGGGTGTTTGGTTATAGGAGTTTGAGTATTTGGATTTTCGGCCATGCCTTAGATGCTCCTCCCAGCCTCCAAGTGGCACTGTTTTAGTTGGAATTCGGCTGGGCATTCATGTGGGGGATCAAGCAAGGCTTTGGGCAGAGGAATGGAGGGCCACATGGCATCCATTCCTCAAAATCATCTTTGTTCTTTAATGGAAAGTGGGGAAAGGACCTCTTTACCCCCTTGCATGTCATTGCATGTTGGGGATAGGGGGCAAGGCTGGTCATTAAGCATGTGGGCCTCAGGATGGGCCTTGGATGAGGGCCTTAGTCCACTTGCATTTGGTTTAAATCCAAATAAGCCTAATTTAGGCTATTTTGAACAAATGTTGACTTTAGGGTTTGACTTGGTCAATTGATGAGTTGACTGGTCCAATGTGATGGTCTTGAGTCCATTGACACCATCCAAGGTTGGTTGAGTCATGGTGAAGACCTAGGTGAGCTAATTTGACCAATAGGTGTGATTTTGACCCAAATTGGGGGAATGTTGACTTTGGTCAATTTGGCCAAATTGTTGACTCCATAATGGGGCTTTTGAGTCAATTGGGTCCTTCATGATGTCTCAAGACTAGGGGTGAAGTCAATTTCATGTTTTGAGGTTCATTTGAACTTATTGGGGGAAGAATTGACTTTTGTTGACCCAAGTTTGACTTTGGTCAAATTGGGTCAAATGGTGACCCCATGATGGGGCTTTTGGGTCCATAGCATTCCTTTGAGTGTTTATCATCTATGGGTGGAGTCAATTTGCTTGTGTGAGTTCATTGTGAGCTAGTTTGACCTAAGCTGACCTGCCTCCTATAGTAGACCACATGTGGGTTCATTCAACTCAATGTGTCCTAAGGTCACTACCTAGCCCAAACCCACACCACTCACCACTTGTCTCACCCTTGTTGAAGTTAGGGGGGTCCAGTAGGAAGTGGGATATTACAAATCCCAATAAACAAAAGAATAATTTAGTCTTCGAAATTTAAGTTCGGGTCCACGCGTTCTTTACACAACGTAAGCAAATAAGTCTTAAGGGGTTTAGGTTGTACCTGAAACGAAGTGTCCCGGGTACTATTGTCACATGAGATCCGTCGGCTCCTATGTGTGTTCCTCCTGACCATGGTTGGACCACAACACCTTGACCAAGGGGACCTTCTTCTTCCGCAGAACTCGGACTGTCGTATCGTCAATCCGGACTGGCTCCAAGCAGGCTAATCTATCGGACTCCATCGGGCCCGAAGGGGATGTGATGTACTGCTCTGGCCTGAGTAGAGCTCTCCATAGTGAAGAGACGTGAAAGACGTCGTGCAAGTTTGCCAACTCATATGGCAGCTCCAGTCTGTAAGCCAAGGGGCCGATCCGCTCCAGGATCCTGTAAGGCCCCAAAAATCGAGGGCTGAGCTTCTTGTGTCCTCGCACCCGCGAGACACCATGCACTAGACGTATCTTCAAAAACACCATGTCTCCCACTTGGAACTCCACCTTTCGATGTCTCGCATCGAAGTACTTGGCCTGTCTACTCTGAGCCTCTAGCATCCTATCCCTGTTCATCCGAACTGTAGCGTCCGTGTCCTCGACAAACTCCGATCCGAGTGCTCTCTGGTCTGCATCCTGAACCCAAGAGAGCGGTGTACGACACTTCCTACCGTATAAAGCCTCATATGGTGCCATCCTGATGCTTGCCTGGTGGTTGTTGTTGTAAGAAAACTCGATAATAGGCAACAATCTCTCCCAGGGCTTTCCCGTGTCCAATATACACAACCGCAGCAGGTCCTCCAAGGTCCGGTTGGTCCGCTCTGTCTACCTGTCGGTCTGTGGATGGAAAGCGGTGCTGAATGCGAGCTGAGATCCTAAGTAAGCCTGCACCGCTCTCCACTCCCTGGAGGTTAACCGACCGTCACGGTCTGAGACAATCGTCCTTGGTACGCAGTGGTACCTAACGAACTGCTCCACAAATAGCCTCACCAGAACAACAACTGAATCGTCCTTCCTGACCAATATGAACCGTGCTACCTTGGTCAATCTGTCCATGATCACCCAGATAGAATCGTGTCCGGAGTGGGAACGAGGCAATTTGTATATGAAATCCATGGATATGTCGTCGAACTTCCATTCCGGCACTGGCAATGGCTGTAAAAGTCCTGCTGGGCTCGATTCTATCTGGCTGTAAAACTCCGCCTTCACTAACTGGCAAGTCTCGCAGTGTGAGAAGAAAGATACGATCTCCTTCTTCATTCCGGGCCAATACATGTCTCTTCGCAGGTCCGCTGTCATCTTGGAGATCCCGGGGTGTACTGAGTACCGAGTGCAGTGTGCTTCCCTAAGAATGTCCTCCCGGTTCCCACCTTTTGCGGGGATGTATACACGGCCCCAGAAATGAACGATGTCGTCGCGCAATGAATAATCCTCTGACTTGCCCTCCTCCAAGGCTCTAAATACAGGCTCCAAGGCTGAATCCTGCCTCTGCTGTGCCCTGATGCTGTCCCGTATGTCACATATGATGCTCAGGGATGGCAAGTATTCCCTGTGGGCTTCGGGATCCGCCTTAGAAACCAAAGTGATGTGCATGTCCTCCAGCATCCTTACCAGCTCTATAGCCATCATCTGGGTCTCCGGTCCAGAAGTGTCGGCCCTCCTGCTCAAAGCATCTGCTACGGTGTTCACCTTTCCCGGATGGTAGTGCATGGTATAGTCATAGTCACATAAGAACTCTAGCCACCTCCGCTGGCATAAGTTCAAATCCTTCTGGGTGTCGATGTATTTGAGATTCTTGAAATCAGAGAAGATCTCATAATGAATCCCATATAAGTAATGTCTCCACACCTTCAAGGCGAAGACCACCGCTCCGAGCTCTAAATCATGTACTGGATAGTTTTGCTCGTGCTTCTTCAGTTGCCTCGAAGCGTACGCAATCACGTGGCCATGCTGCATGAGAACTGCACCCATCCTCTGATATGATGCGTCGGTGTAGATCTGGAATCCCTCCTTCCCAGATGGAAGAGCAAGGATAGGAGATGAGGTGAGTCTGTCCTTCAACTCCTGGAAATCTGCCTCGCACTTCTCTGTCCAGGTGAACGCCTCATCCTTCTTTGTCAAGGATGTGAGGGGAAGTACAATCTTCGAGAACCCCTGCACGAACTTGCGATAATATCCTGCTAATCCCAGGAAGCTGCGGACATCTGAGGCCGTCTTTGGTTGCGGCCATTCCTTCACTGCTTGCACCTTGGCTGGGTCCACTGCCAACCCAGCTCCGCTGATAATGTGTCCCAAGAATGCTACCTCCTGTAGCCAGAATTGGCACTTCGAGAATTTGGCGTACAACTGGTGCTGTCGTAACTTGCCCAAGACTTGGGCCAAGTGATGGGTATGCTCCTCCTTCGTCTTGGAAAAGATCAATATGTCGTCAATGAACATTATGACAAATCTGTCCAGGAATGGCTCGAACACACAGTTCATCAAGCACATGAATGCAGAGGGAGCATTCGTGAGCCCGAAGGGCATCACCGTGAACTCATACAAACCAAAACGGAGCTGAAAGCCGTCGTTGGGATATCCTCCTCCTGAATCCGTAGCTGGTAGTACCCGGACCTCAGATCAAGCTTGGAGAACCAGAAGGCTCCCTGCATTTGGTCAAATAACTCGTCAATCCTGGGTAGGGGATACGTGTTCCGCACCGTCAACCGATTCAGCTCTCGTTAATCTATGCAGAGTCGCAGCGACCCATCCTTCCTCTTCACAAATAATACCGGTGCTCCCCATGGCGACGAACTCGGCCTGACGAACCCTGAATCCACCAGCTCCTGTAGCTGAGTCCTGAACTCCGCTAGCTCCTTCGGTGCCATTCTATACGGTGACCGAGACACCAGTCTCGCTCCTGGCACTAGCTGGATCCGGATATCTACATCTCTAGACGGGGGCAGCCCGGGTAACTTCTCTGGGAATACATCGGCGAAGTCTCTAACCACCGGAATATCCTCTACTGAGTCCTCCGACTCGCTCATCCCGAAACAAATCAAATAAACTTTGTCTCCTTGCTCGTGGGCTTTCACAACCTGAGCAGATGATAATAAGAGGCGGGAGACGGGTTTAGTACCTTCGACCATGACATAAGAATCTCCATGTCGTACGGTGACTCTTTTATTCAGGCAATCAATCCTAGCATGATTACAGTGCAGCCATGTCATGCCTAAGATGAGGTCGAAGTCTGGCATCTTCAAAATATGTGCCGGCACATCGAATATCTTCCCTCCAATCTCTCCCTCCATGTTGCAGGCGGCGGAAGATAATAGCTCCGACCTATCCAGTAGACGCACCCTTCTATTGCATCCGACAAATCGTTCCACTCCATCCAGACCTTCCAGGAAATCTTCAGATGTTAACGCGTGCGAAGCACCCTTGTCGAACAACGTATGAGCGGGTTTGCCGCTGATAAAGACTATACCTGAGGTTTTTGTTGTCTAAGTTATAACGTGTTCTAGTAGAAGTTGCAACATTTATTATATATGAAATAAAATTGCAATAAAAGTACCTGCGATGACTTCTTCGGGGTTTCGTGGCTCTGCAATATCCAGAGCGTACATATGCTCTGGCCGTCGGCCCCTACCGTGAGGTCCTCAGCCCGGACCTCGTCCTCGGCCTCGACCCCGGCCCTGTTGTGCTGGAGGGGCTGCTGGAGGGGGAGGAGGAGGAGGAAGAAACTATTGAGGGCAGTTGGCTCTGATGTGGCCTGGCTGGTGGCACCCAAAGCATATCACTTGCTGGCGGCCCCGATCATCTTGCCTCCCAGGCTCTCGAGTCCGTAACGGTGGAAGGGCCATTACTGCAGGAGGCTGCTGTTCTGGCCTGAAGTTGGGACGAGGGCGTCCCCTACCTCTTCTATGACTCATCACCCTGCCCTGCTGCGGGCCCATGCTGCTTTCTCCATGGTATGATCCATCGGCCGGTCTCTTTCCCCTGCTCTGAACCATCAGCTGGTCCGCCTCCAACTTTTTGGCCATTTCAATGATCTGAGTAGACGTGCCATGAGATACGAAAAGTAGAGCCTGCCTCAATGAATACCTGAGGCCCCGATAGAATCTCTTGGCGAACTTCCTGTCATCCAAGTCATGTACCCCCGCAAATCTGGCCAAGTGGGAGAACTCCCTTTGGTACTCAATCACAGATCTGGTCCCCTGCCGTAGGTTCATGAACCTCTCCTCTAGCTTATCCCTGTCTGTGGCAGAAACAAAGTGCTCCAAGAAGACGCCACTGAACTTGTCCCATGAGATGCTTGACATCTCCCGATCTGCAAAAGTGGAGTCCAACACTAACTTCCACCATCTTTTGGCATGTGCATCCAAGGCAGATGTTGCCAAGGAGTCAGCTCTGTTGATTGGACAGCTGATCCATGCTAGCAGCTCCTGAATGTAGTCGAGCCACTCCTCTGTTTTCACTTCGTTCTCGGTTCCATGATATACTGGAGGGGATAAACTCTTGAATGCATTTAGCCAGTTTGATCCGGGGTTCGACTGTACTGTCGGAACCTGCTGAGCTCTGAAGGCATCCAGGATGGTCGTCAGAGTTTGCCCCAGCTCCGTCTACTAAAAAGGGGTAGCAGTCGGAGGGGGAGGGACAGCATCTCGTGAATCAGCGAACTGCGGGGACTACACAAAGGTAAGGTTGTATTAGAATTGGTCTAACTCAATGCTTAATGGACTATTTTCTGTGATTTTTACACATGGGCACACCATAGCTTCCACTGCTTAGTTTGTCCGCAAACTAAAGCTCGAGCGGGGTGGCCTAGTGTTGTGGACTTCTATCTCTTATGATCGTTCGTTCAAGTGATACCGATTTGTAAGACCCTCCTCCCCCTATCCGGGAGGGTAACCCGGGTCTTATGCCCAGAACCGCCGTCTTACGGATGGCACCAACTCACGGGCCAGTCGCCACTGCAAGGCGCCGATTCTGCCGGCTAGTACGATCATTTAGCATTAGGCCAATAGAGTATAGAAAACATGAATTAAAAAGCAAGTCCACATCACAGATATTTTATTTAAACAAATACAAAGTCCAGCATGAGTACAAAAGGAGAGAGAAGGGCTTAAACCCGATACATGTCCAAGTGAATAAAAGTAGTACAAAACTCTCTCTCTCGCTACATCACTAATGCGGAAGCTAAAACAAAACTACTCTCATCGAGCACCTGTCTCGTAGTGGATGTGATGCGCGGCACCTGCTCCTCAGTTCCTACCACCTCGTCCGTCTGGTCGCGCTGCTGCTCTGGTTCCTAAAATGATAAGTTCCACCGACCGTTAGTCATAAAGACTAAGCCGCTGTCGTCCCCGCCTCCCCCCGCGACTCCTAGGCACCGCGCGGGAGGAAGGAAACGGAGGACATCAAAATAGAAGATAACAAGCAGGTGACAAAGGGTATCTATTTTGGCACAGTAAATATGTGTCTAACAATGAAATAGAAGCATGTATAAGCAGTAGTGGTGCGCAATATGAAACAGTAAGAGCAGTAAATAATAGCGGTAAATAAGAGCAGTGCAAGAGCGGTAAATAAGAGCGGTAAATAAGAGCAGTAAATAAGAGCAGTGCGGCACAAGTAAATGAACAAGTAAACACTAGCTAGCATCACAAGAGTACCTTAACTTATATGAATGCCCATACAAACTTATAAGTTAAGATTTCCATATTTATACCTTATAATATAAAAGAGCCCATACTAATTTATATGATAAGGTTATATAGTTATGTCTATGGTTTATGTATGATATGATATGCATGATTTATAATGATTCAAGCAAGTGCAACACACGCACACGACTCTGTCATCACAGACCTTTAGTTCCCACTTTTCGGAGTTAGCTAAACTCTTTGGTACTACCGTTGTGGCTACGGTAGCGGTGGAGCGGGCATCTCCACCCCTAGGCGGGTATACACACTACCAGGCCTAGACCTCCCAAACGCCTATGTATACGTCCTAGGTGAACTTTAGAGTCTTGCGTGCTCTTGCTGGAACCTACTAGACTTAAAGGCCGGGTGTGCGTCCTGTTGGGGATCGTCCTCCAGACCGCAGTATAAACTACCTACTGGCCCCTCAACCTCACACCCGCCTAAGTCAACATACTGCCGTCGGTATGATGACCGGCCCGTACCGAAGCCCCACCACTAAATAGTTTCTATGCACATGTAATTTATCACCACCCGAGCCTCCAGCTCGCAGGACCAACCTATCCTGAAATACAATCTCCCATCCCCAACTCGGGATGGGGTCTACCATGTCATTTAATCACCTAATTAGACTACTCTTGTCTAGTTATTGTTATACTTGGAAGTTTAGGGTGAATCCGGGACTTCCCGAGGGCTACTCGGTGAAGGGTTCGCAAGGTACTAGAGTATGTGATGGGATGATGCCCAACCCCTTTCCAGGACAATTAATATTATTGGTGACTATACTGACCTAAAATTCCACTCTCTCATTACTCTTTATAACTTAGGTGTTTTCATGCCCTGTGTTTTATCCCACTCCTAAGCAGCCATTCTTTTGAATGGTGCTCAACTCTAGTAATTTTTCGTCCTCTAAGTGGTCTATACTCATCTCTTGTTATAATCCGATTCTCACTGATTTCCTGTGTGATTTTATTGACCTAATCATCATACTGAGTTTTCACTATCCGCAGACCGCGGCATACAACTAACTTAGATTCCTAAGATGGAACCTTGGTCAAATTGCTTCCAAATGACTTCTAATTTTTATCATAGGTTCATAATGGATATAATAAGGGATGATCAGAATCCAAACATGTTTCATATAATTTTGACCTCTATAAAAATTCATTAATTAGCAATCTCAATCTAATATGTAAAGGAGGTATCATGCTAGTGAATTCAAACTTGCTAAATATTCTTCCAGAGGTGAAATTTAACATAATAATAAGATTCCCAATGTTCCAAAATTCTCCAGCAAATATATAACCATGATTTCAAATTTTTAATAAATACATGAGATTATAACTTTACACATCAAGTACAAGATTTTGACTTCCTAAAATTCTGAGAAAATTACAGTAGTATTATATTGACATAAAAACACTATATCCAGAAGATCATAATTTTCCAGCAATTATAAACCCATAATTTCTATTTATCATTGGAGGGGTGACAAAATGACTTTACTCTACAAGTACTGGATTTTGACTTCCTAAAATTCTGGAAAAATTATAGTAGCAATATATTGACATAAAAACACTATATCCAGAAGATCACAATTTTCCAGAAAATATAAACCCATAATTTCAATTTATCATTGGAGGGGTGACCAAATGACTTTACACTACAAGTACTAGATTTTGACTTCCTAAAATTCTGGAAAAATTACAGTAGCATTATATTGACAAAGAAACACTATACCCAGAAGATCACAATTTTCCAGCAAATTTAAACCATATATACATCATGGTATAAAAAGTGTGACAAAAACAATAAAGTGTATTCCAACATGAAAAATGTCTCTAAAAATTCTATCAAAAATCCCAGAGATTTATAATTGTATTCCTAACTATCTTCCATAGTTTCACATCCTTCTCATGCATATAATTCAGTGAAACCCTAGTATTCAAAATTTTGACCTAAGGGTATTTTTTTATTTACTAAATGTAAAGCCTCTGAAATTTTCTACAAAAAATTTCAGAGGTCTTGCATGCTATATAAATAAATTCTCCAAGCCTTATAATTTTCTACAAGGTGTTTGTCATGAAAAACCCATGAGTACTCATATGTGGCTTAATCCACATTATTTCAAAGTGTGGGGTTTTTTGCACCCAAAAATCCCAATATTCTTTAAGGTGGTGTGTTTTGATATAAGGAAGCTTCCACCAGAGTTTTAGAGGCTAACTTCTATCCATTTGGGCTAAACACACAAAATATCAATTTTGCTATTGGCACACCATTGTGCTTTAGGATAGAGACATGCAAGAGGAAAAATACCCTACATGTAGAGATCCATTTGGCCTCAAATTTTAACCATAGTTTACTATTGTCTAAGTGAAGGTAACACCCAAGTTTGGGGTCATTTGGAGTTATATAACTCTAAATATTCCATTTATTTAATTTTTTAGGTTTTGAACAAAACTACAGAAAAATTATTTCCCAAAAATCTGATATTTAAACCCAAGCTAGGTATAGGGCTCATGCATGCATGGCCAAAATGGCAAGTCCATCAGATCTACCATTTGGGAGATTTACACATTTAAATATCTGGATTCTATTTTAACTAGCCTCACTAAAGTGAGTGATGTGGTCCCTACATTGATCCAAATGATCTGATTTAAATTTCAAATGAAAGAAGACATCAAGGCCTATAATAGTTATCTCAGGCAACTTTTCCGAAAAAGGCCTCTAAGGGCATCCAAATCAGGCATGAATATTCATATAAAAGTGTGACAGATTTTATAATAATACACATATATAATTATATGCACAGTGATATAAATATGATCCTGCACGAATCTTGAAGCAGGGATCAATGGCATCCCGTCATCTTCCCCGATAGCCAATGGTCGTGATTTATCCTGCCTGGGCCGTCTTCCCTTGGTGATTCCCGACAACCTCCTGCCCACCACCGCCGGCCACCGCCTCCACCACCTCCGTTGAGGTGGTGGCCATCGTTTGACGGCGACACGGCCGCCGGAGATAGCCTCTCCGGCGATCCCGAGCAAGAACAAAAGCTCGGAAAATCGCCCTCTAGCTCACATGGTATTGGGCTCAATTGAGCCCGATATCACTCCTAGGTGGATCTAACATCTAGCACAGAGGGAGAGGGGGAGAAACGTGCCTGAAGTAGGGCTTAACGGCAGGTATTGTGGTGGTGCGGCATGGAGGCAGCAAGCTCCGGCGATCCTGCTCGAATACTCGGTTCTACGCCGTTTCCACTGCTCCAACACACTGGCTCGACTACTCTCAACCTTCTGAAGGTGATGGAAGGGTCTAAATGGGCTGAGGGTGTTTGGTTATAGGAGTTTGAGTATTTGGATTTCATCCATGCTTTGGATGCTCCTCCCAGCCACCAAGTGGCACTGTTTTAGTTGGAATTCGGCTGGGCATTCATGTGGGGGCTCAGGCAAGGCTTTGGGCAGAGGAATGGAGGGCCACATGGCATCCATTCCTCAAAATCATATTTGTTCTTTAATGGAAAGTGGGTTAAAGACCTCTTTACCCCCTTGCATTTCATTGCATGTTGGGGATAGGGGACAAGGCTGGTCATTAAGCATGTGTGCCTCAGAATGGGCCTTGGATGAGGGCCTTAGTCCACTTGCATTTGGTTTAAATCCAAATAAGCCCAATTTAGGCTATTTTGACCAAATGTTGACTTTAGGGTTTGACTTGGTCAATTAATGAGTTGACTGGTCCAATGTGATGGTCTTGAGTCCATTGACACCATCCAAGGTTGGTTGAGTCATGGTTAAGACCTAGGTGAGCTAATTTGACCAATAGGTGTGATTTTGACCAAAATTGGGGGAATGTTGACTTTGGTCAATTTGGCCAAATTGTTGACTCCATGATGGGGCTTTTGAGTCAATTGGGTCCTTCATGATGTCCCAAGACTAGGGGTGAAGTCAATTTCATGTTTTGAGGTTCATTTGAACTTATTGGGGGAAGAATTGACTTTTGTTGACCCAAGTTTGACTTTGGTCAAATCGGGTCAAATGGTGACCCCATGATGGGGCTTTTGGGTCCATAGCATTCCTTTGAGTGTTTATCATCTATGGGTGGAGTCAATTTGCTTGTGTGAGTTCATTGTGAGCTAGTTTGACCTAAGCTGACCTGCCTCCTATAGTAGACCACATGTGGGTTCATTCCACTCAATGTGTCCTAAGGTCACTACCTAGTCCAAACCCACACCACTCACCACTTGTCTCACCCTAGTTGAAGTTAGGGGGGTCCAGTAGGAAGTGGGATGTTACATTTTCAAACATCTCCAACGTCACTCCAGCCCCCGGGGGCTGTGAGTGACCTGGGTCGGATCTTCCTCCACTTCCATCCATGGAGCTCAGCTTGAGGCTTTATTGTGTTGGTCACACAACACGCTCACCGCACCATAATGTTGAAATCGATTTCTCGGTCTCTGTGGAGTTCGGGGCCCTCAACAAGTTTAGGGGCGACCAACACTTACTTCCCCCAAGGGAGAGCTCTAGGTTGAAGGCTTTGGAACTATGAACTGGACCAAGGGCTCGGCGGGGAGGTCCCACCACATACCCGGAAGATCCTTAGAGCGCTTCCCCTCCCAAGCCAATGCCGGGCTTGGGCACCTTTGGAGGCTCTCCTCACCCCACTAGAGAGAGACTTGGGGAGGGAGAGAGAGAGAGAGAGAGCTAGCTAGAGCAAAAGCAAGTCCCCTCCAAATGGTGCCCCCTTGGTCCTATTTATAGGATTTTCAACTTGGGCTGCAAATAACCAAAAACTGGTCCGCGAATATACCAAAATACCCTCGGAAATGACCTGCGAATAGCCTAATCCCGCTGTTCTGAGGTGCTAAACGCAGACCACCCCCTCCGCCCAGAACTGGGCGAGAGGGGGTACCTCGCGGGACTCGGCGAGCCCCCCTGACTGGGGTGGGGTGAGACCCAGGGTCGGCCCCCTACTGGTCTTGCCCCTCTGATTGGGCAGGGGCGAGGGGGGTCGGAGGCCTCCTCCCCTCGCCCCCCTGCTGGGGCTGGGCGAGACCCAGCCAGGGTCGGCCCCATGCTGGTCTCGCCCCTCTGCTGGGGCAGGGGCGAGGGGGGGCCGGAGGCCTCCTCCCCTCACCCCCTGCTGGGGCTGGGCGAGACCTAGCCAGGGTCGGCCCCCTGCTGGGGCTAGGCGAGACCCAACCAGGGTCGGCCCCCTGCTGGTCTCGCCCACCTGCTGGGGCAGGGGCGAGGGGGGGGGGGGGGGGGGGGGGGGGCGGAGGCCTCCTCCCCTCGCCCCCTGCTCAGGCTGGGCAAGACCCGGGGTCTACCCCCTGCGGGTCTCGCCCCCCTGCTGGGGCTGGGGCTGGGCAAGACCCAGCCAGGGTCGGCCCCCTGCTGGTCTCGCCCCTCTGCTGGGGCAGGGGCGAGGGGGGCCGTAGGCCTCCTCCCCTCGCCCCTATGCCTAGGCTGGGCGAGACCTGGGGTCTACCCCCTGCGGGTCTCGCCCCCCCCCCCCCCCCCCCCCTGGGGGCGCGGGGGCGAGAGGAGCTCGCCCCCCTTGCTGCTAGGGGCAGGGGCGAGAGGAGCTCCCCCCCTGGGATCTCGCCCCCTCCTGCTGGGGGCGCAGGGGTGAGATAAGCTCGCCCCCGTACTTAGGGCGGGGGCGAAAGGAGCTCGCCCCCTACCTTGGGGCAGGGGAGAGAGGAGCTCGCCCCCCTACCTTGGGGCGGGGGCGAGAGGAGCTCCCCCCCTGGGATCTCGCCCCCTCCTGCTAGGGGCGCGGGGGCGAGAGAAGCTCGCCCCGTTGCTGAGGGCGGGGGAGAGAGGAGCTCGCCCCCCTACCTTGGGTCGGGGGCAAGAGGAGCTCGCCCCCTACCTTGGGGAGGGGGCGAGAGGAGCTCGCTTCCCCTACCTTGCTTGGGTCTCGCCCCCTTCTGCTGGGGGCGCGGGAGCGAGGGGAGCTCGCCCCCCTACCTTGGCTGGGCGAGCGGGAGGTCTCTACCTCCACCGCTCGCCCTCCTCCCTCCCTATCCTGGATCATTTACCTCTTGTCTCGAGAACGTACTCTGCGAATACAGGGTTGTACAGAGTCATCACTCCAGTACTCAAAATCTATATCTCTTGCCTGATCAGCTCTGTTCCTAGCCATGAACACTTCAGCCAACATCGCTCCTTCTCTTTTCCTTCTAGCTGCCTGTTGGGTATCCTGTGCAACCCTTTCCTGGGCATGGAATTCAAAGTCCTCGGGTCTTGATCTATTCAGAAGAGGTAGATTCAGTGCAGTTCTGGTTCCTTGTAGAACCTTGAGGGCTTGCTCAATATCATGTGTAAGACCCTCTTTTTTTGCATTCTTTCCCGGGTCTTACCGCCCAAAACTGCCGTCTTGCGGCGGCACCATTACACCAAATGGTCGCCGCCACAATACGTCAATCCTGCCGGCTATTTAACATCATCCAGGCCAACCATAATCACAGTAATTGAAGTATTAAACGAAACAAGTCCACAAAATCATATTATATATTATCATAATACAAATATCCACGATGAGAAAAATACTATAAAGAATAAGAGCTTATGCCCAGTACATCAACATTCTTACTACGAAAGTCACTCATCTCTACATATATACGGAAGCCGTCGAACTCTTGTCATCACGTGCCTATAGCTGCTGCTGCAACGACGGGGAGTGGCTACATTACTTCATCCTATTCTCCTGACCTGTGTCCTGAACGGAGTCCTGCTGCTCCGGCACATCATCCCTAAAATGATGTGGTCCACTGACCGTTAGTCGAAAGACTAAGCCAAATTCCCCATCCCCTCCCCCCGCGACTCCTAGACACCGTGCGGGAGGAAGAAGCGGAGGACAACAAAGGTTAAATCAAGCAGGTGACAAGTGGCGAGACTAGCAGAGTATATATATACTAAGAAAGAATTGATAACAGCTCTATGATAGCAAGAGTATAGTATATCAACATTAAGTAAAAGGCAATACAAGTAAAAGAAGCAGGCATAGTAGTAAAGAGCAGCTATAAATGTAACCTTAACTTATATGCACACACAAAAGCACATAAGCTAAGGGATCTGGCACTAAGGTAAACTCATCATATAAAAGAGCCCATACTAATTTATACGATGAGGTCTCTATTTTATGCAAGAATGCTATGTTATGGTATGCAATGCAATGGTGCAACTCACACACACGACTCTACACGTACATACCTTTAGTAATTCCCACTTTTCGGAGGTAGCTAACCTCTCGGGCACCTCCCGTCGTGGTCAAACGGTGGCAGAGGGGCGGGCGTCTCTTCACCTAGGTGGATATGACACACTAACAGACCTAGGCCCAAATGTACGTTGTGATACCGGTACCCGGTACTCATGAGCTCCTGCATACTCTTGCTGGATCCAAAAAAAACAGACCTTTATTTGTCTAGGCACCGAAACCCTACCTCTCCTAGTGGCTGGCTATTTCATCGTGTTATCTCTCAATTGCAACTGAAGGTCTCAATCCTTATACCATCACACCCTTACTTGATATGGTTCTGTCGCTTCATCATATCGTTGTAAACCCTGAATCGATGAATTACTAAACGCAACCCAACTCTACATTATATGTTGTCACAAATTGGAATGACCACTAATCACTCTTTATAATGCACCCAATGTTCCAAGAATTATTACTTGAGTGTGTGGGGATCAATTGGGGTCTAAATCAAATACTTCAGTTTTTACTATCCGCAGACCAAGATGGGATTGAACTAGGTTTGACTCCTATAATGCTATCTTGACCCTATCATGTCCAAATGAGTTCCAATTTTTACCATGGGTTCATAATGAGTAAATTAGGGGTTGACCAGAGTTTTGACATATTTCTATTAAATTTGACTTCTATTTAAAATCAATTACCCAATTGTCATAATCTAAATTATAAAGAAAGTACTCTAACAGTAAGTTAAATCTTGCTGATAAAATTCCCAGAGATAGTAATTAACATAACAACTTGATTCACAGAATTCCATAATTTTCCAGAGAATTTATAACCAAAATCTCCATTTAATATAAAAGGTGTGAAAATAGGACTTTACACATCAAGTACCGGTTCAGTTCTCCCAAAAATTCTGAGAAAATTGTTATGGCACTATAATGATCTAAAAACATCATATCCTAAGATTCATAGTTTTCCAGTGAAATTATAACCATAATTTCCATTTAATATAAAGGATGTGAAAATAGGACTTTACACATTAAGTACTGGTTCAGTTCTCCCAAAAATTCTGAGAAAATTACTATGGCACTATAATAATTTAAAAACATCATATCCTAAGTTTCATAGGTTTGCAGTGAATTTATAACCATAATCTCTATTTAATATAAAAGATGTGAAAATATGACTTTGCATATAAAGTACTAGTTCAGGTCTCCTAAAATTATGAGAAAATTACTATAACACAATAATGATCTAAAAACATCATATCCAAAGTTTCATAATTTTCCAAGCATGTTTCACCATAAATATTTTATAATATAAGAAGGGTGACAAACTGAGTATATGAAATTGCATCATGAACATTATATCCCAAAAATTCTACCAAAAATTCCAGAGGTTCATAATCAAGTTTCTAATCATTATCCAGAGTTTCAATAATTTCACACACCTTTTGCTCAGTGAATTTCCTATTAACCAAAATCATGTCTTAAGGTAAAATTTGATAATTCCTAATAAAATAGACTCAGAAATTTTCTACAAAATTTGTCGGGATTCTAAATAGTATAACAAATGATTCTCCAGAGTTTTACAATTTTCTATAAGGTATTAGCCATGAACATTTCATAAATACAAAAGTGTGACAAAAATCATATTAGTCATATACTTAAGAAATTTGATCGCAAAGTCCTAAATTTCTCTGAGGTAATGTGTTATATCCTAAAGGAGGTGTGGCCAAAATTTCAGGAGCCAACACTAAGCCATATGTGCTGAATATACAAAATATCACTTTTGCTATTGGCACACCATAACACCTCTTAAGTAGAGACATGCAAGTGTAATTACCCTAGATGCAGAGGTCCAAATGTTCTACAATCTTAACCATGGCTAACTGATGACATGAAAAGTGTACCACCAAAATTTGGGGTTATGTTGAGGTGTCTAGCTCCCTAAATCACATTAATTTGATAAATCAAATAATAGACAAAACTATGGAAAAATCTTCTCCTAAAAATCTGAATTTTTGACACAAGGTAGTAATAGGGGATATACATGCATGGTCCAAATTTCAGCATCAGTATTGTTACCATTGGAGAGATATTACTATTTTAATTTCTGATCTACTCTAAGACCAGTCCCACCAAAAATGATGCTGAGGGAGATACAGTGATCCTATTGCTTCCAAACAAATTTCTAAATTTTCTTAAGACATTTATCTACAACTTTCATTTATGTCCTTTTCCTTAATAATGCACCTATATTTTTCTAAATTTGATTTTATACACTGTCAGTATTAGGCTCAAAAGCTAATTTGGGATTTATTAAATTCCAGGATTTAAAACAATCAACGGTCATGATTATCTTTTCCTACTCTAGCCAACAGCCCCGATTCTCTCTTCCCGGGCTGACTTCTCTCCAATATTCCAGCCTCCTAAGAGCATCTTCGGCCAATCCCTTAAGCCACCACCTCCGACCGAGGTTTGGCTATCCACCGGCGGTGAGATCTCGGTCGGAGGTGGCCGGAGTTGCTCCCCCGCCATTTCATTTTTTTCGAGCCAAAGACACAAATCCGAAAATGGAGATTTCTCATTTCCTCATGTATTTTTGAAATATAAGAAGTGGGAAACTAGCACAAGAGGAGGAGAAGAGGAAAACTTGCCTTGATTGGGCTTGAGGTTGAAGGAAGCTCGTGTTTGCCATGGCCAAAATTTCTTGAGGCCGACCCTTGCAAAAAATGTTATTCTCCACCAATTTACTTGATCTCAGGCTCATTTCCAGCTCCTTCTAAGCTTCTGAAGCTGTTCGTGGCCTCAATTTGAGCTGTGGTGGAGTGTTTAAGGAGCTGTCATTAAGGCCACCTCTTGGCCGGCCAATGGGCTCCAATTTCATCTCCACTTGGCCATCTCCATGCATGAAACCTGCTGGGAATTACTGAGGGAGCTCATATCTAAGATTTGGGAGGAGGATTGAGTGCCAATTGGCACTTAATTTTTAAATCCCCTTTTGGCCTTATGTGAAAATTGGGGGAAATCCCAATTTCACCCTTGCATGCTTAATTTCTCCAAATATTTGGGGGCATCATAGGTATTCTGATCATTGGATCTTAGAATGGACTTCAATTGGGGCCTTGGCACATAGGAATTTGATTTAATTCCATATAAGCCCAATTTAGGCCTATTTGACTGAGTGTTGACTTTTGAGTTGACTTGGTCAATTTGGTGAGTGGGCTGACCCCAAATGATGTTCATGGGCCAATGAGCACAAGGAATGGTGGATTGGACCATGGTGGGGTCAACATTGGGTCATCTTAGCCTACTTAGGCCAATTTGGGGTGATGTTGACCAAGGGTTGACTTTGGTCAATTTGATGAAATTGAATGGCCTAATGAGTCAAAGTTGACTCCTTTGGCCTCCCTCTATGGGTAGGTAGACTTGGGGGAAGTCAATTAGGTCAATTGAGCCTTAATTAACCCTAAATTGAGTGGTTTGACCTATTTGGGGGTAGAGTAGATTTTGGTCAATTCGATTAATTGGGTTGACCGCAATGGGCCCTAAATGACCCAAGGGACTCTGTAAGGGATTTAGGAATAGTTGGTGGGTCAAACTTGTCATTTTGAAGCTTAAATATCAAGCTCTAAAACTTGGGACTCATATTTGGCTATTTGCACACCGAGGTGATTTTTACCTATTCACCTTGGTTCTAGGGCCATTTTGGTCTCTTAGAGCAATGTTATGACCTTGTCATGACAAAATGCATCTTAGGGGTCTAGTTGTTTTGGGGATATTACATCGTGCTCCACCCCCCTTTCTGATTTCTTCAAATATAGCCTTTTCTAAATCTTGATAAGATTCCTTTATTGAGTCAGAAAAGGATTGAAGGGCCTCATGGAACTCAAATTTTAACTCATCCTTCATTTTGTCAGCTTCTTTTAACATAGTAGTTCTTGTGGTCCATACATAGTCTTCTATATGATTGGAAACACTTTCAACCACCTCATCTATTTTGCTGAGATAGTTCTTGACATATCCTATGTCTGATTCTGACATTTTGAGACTGTTTTCTATTGACCTTAGGATAGTGTTGTGTGCCACCACTGTATTCCCTGCTAGCTCAAACCATTTTGTCATCTGGGTGTTCAGATGAACTGATTCTTCTTTTATAGTTTTCAGTTCAGCCATCACTTCCTCCTTCACAGATGACACTGACTTGTCTACATATTCCTTCATGGAGGACATATGATCATCCATCATTGCCTTGATTGAAGTTAGCAGAATTTCATTTGAGGGTGCAGAAGTTGATGTTTGTTGTTCAGCAATTGCAGGTGGACTTGAAATAGCTGGCAGAGCAGGGACACTTTTATGCTCCCCCTCAACTAGATCACTAATTTCAATCATAGTTACTAGCTCTTGCTCCCCCTCAGATGGAGCATCTTCCTGTTATTGAATGTCTATGTTCAAGAAACCTGTGGAGTCATCAGGGATTAGACTAATCCTTCTTTCAAGATTAAATAAGATGTGATCTATCTTACTCTGTAGATCTGAAGACTCCATCTGCTCCTCCTCATCTTCTCCTGAGATAGCCTACACATTTTGTTCTTCATCATCAGGACAGGGAGCATCATTGTTGACTCCAGCAAGATCTCCTTGTTCTTGGATTGGAGCTACTTCTTCTTCATGAATCTCTCCTCTAACTAGAATGCTGTCAGATTCTAGATTCATCTAAGCAACCTCTCCTTCTGCTAGGAATTCAGAGTCAGAGTCAGAACTGACTATTCTGGCCTTCCTTGGTCCCTTTATCAACTTCTTCTTCTTATCTCTTGCCTCTGAAGGTAGACTCATTGGAAGCACTCTGGTGAACCTATCCAAAGTCTTTATATCCATTTTCTTTAGATAATGGAGGTTTGATCCTTTTGACTTGTCAAATAAGTCTGGGTAGGCATTCAGGAGATACAGAAAAATTATTCTTCCTAGATTGGGGGCTTGGAGATAATCTTTAATTCTCTGGAATATAACTTCAGCCCAGGATGTCCTTTTCTGTAGAACAATCCTCCTCATCAATTCAAACATGTACTTTGAAATTGTATCATGTGAACTAGGTTTGCAAAGAATTGTTTTGCCTATTATATCTGCAAGGAGCTTTCCTCTCTGATTGAAGTTCTTTCTCTTTAGTGAGCATATTTTAGTATCATTGTAGTCACACCACTGCAGAACCTTGTCTCTGTTATCCTCAGATACATCTTCTTCATTATTGTGGAATGAAGGGAGATGTCGGGCTTTTTCCAATTTATGAGAAGAAATTTTTATCTTGTCACTTCCAACTCTGGATTTCAGAGAGGTCTTGGAAGATGACAAATTGACATTGCTGGAAAATTACAGAACTTCAGTTATGAGAATCACCGTCGGTTCAGATAGTATGTACTCCAGTCCTTGACCATCTAGTAACTGAATCACTTCTTTGATTTTAGTCGGAGCATGTTGGAAGCCATTTCTTACTATCTCATATCCCTCCAGAAGATCCTTAGCTGGTTTTGTCTCCATGTTGTCAAGGAGAAGAGTTGATGGGACGAGCAAGAAATGGAATTCGACTCGCAGGCTCGCGTTTAGGGTTTATAAACTTAATCTTATTATTGCTCTATTTATAAAGATTGAGATTAACCTTAAGTTTAATTTAACCCTAGTCAGGATTTTTTGTTTATCTTAACAATTTAATTGGTTAAGAGACCTGGATTCTTAATTAATACTCAGTTTAATTGTATCAGCCCTTCTCAGTGGATGAGCTGAGATGGAGTGACAAACCGCTGGGACAAGGTAATGTCAACCGCTGAGACTGTCTTAGTTGTCTCATCGGTTCAGCTAAGATTGTATTAGCTGTCTTAGCGGTTTAGCTGAAACTTTCTCAGCTACTTCAGCTGGCCTCACTGGCAAGCAGTGAACCATTTGATTATGATTGTTTTTATTCCTAAACATCCCACTAAGTGTTTCTACGTGGCAACTTCAGCTAGCATAGTTTAAGATACAAGATTGAATAGGTGACGAACAATATGGAGCGGTGTTAGCATTATTCAGCATTTAAAATTTCTAACTCAATTTTAAATAAATTGAACTTAGCTTCATCCAATGGCTTAGTGAAGATATCAGCTGCTTGATTTTCTGTAGAGACATATTCAAGGCTGATATCCTCACTTTCTACATGTTCTCTAATAAAATGATATCTAATTTTTATGTGCTTAGTCCTGCTGTGGGATACAGGATTCATAGCAATAGAAAGTGCACTTGATGAGTCACAATACAAAGGAGAATGACTTACCTTGAGGTTATAGTCCTCTAAATGGTGCTGAATCCATAGAATCTGTGCACAGCACCTCCCTACAGCTATGTATTCAGACTCAGCAGTGGATATGGCCACACTAGTATGTTTCTTGCTGCTCCATGAAATCAATCTCCTTCCTAGGAATTGACAAGTCCCACTTGTACTCTTCCTGTCTTCTTTGCAACCTGCGAAATCAGCATCTAAAAAGCCAATTAGCTAAAAATCATTGTTTCTAGGGTACCAAAGGTCAAGATGTTGGCTGCCCTTAAGGTATCTCAAATTCCATTTTGCAGCTGAGTAGTGATATTCCTTAGGGCATGCTTGATACTTAGCACAAACACAAGTTGCATACATAATATCTAGTCTACTAACTGTCTGATATAACAGGGATCCAATGATACACTTTTACGTGGATTCATCAAAGGGTTTTCCCTTCTCATCCTTGTCCAAGGAGATATTGGACCCAATGGGAGTCTTCATTGTGGAGGCTGATTCCATCCCAAATTTCTTAATAAGCTCCCTAGTGTACTTGGTCTGAGAGATAAATATCCCTTCATTAAACTGTTTCACTTGGAGACCCAAAAAAACTTGAGCTCTCCCATACTGCTCACTTCAAACTCCTCCTGCATAAGGTTGGCAAACCTTTTGTAAAGGTTGTCAGTAGACTCAAATATTATGTCATCTACATATATTTGGACCATGAGACACTTGTCCTTTTTTACCTAAGAAACAATATACTATCTATTTTTCCCCTCAAGAATTTGTCCTTGATGAGAAAGCTAGACAAAGTCTCATATCAGGCCCTAGGGGCTTGCTTTAGACCATATAATGCTTTCTTAAGTAAATAAACAGGAGTTTGAAGAGTAGGATGGACAAAACCTAAGGGCTGCTCCACATATACCTCTTCCTTCAGATTTCTATTTAAGAACGCAGACTTTACATCCATTTGGTAGACTTTGAACCCCATGTGGGCAGCATAAGCAAGGAATAGTCTTATGGACTCTAACCTTACAACATGGGAAAAGGTTTGGTCAAAGTCTATCCCTTCTTCTTGCTTATACCCTTTGGACACCAATCCTGCCTTATTCTTGATGATGACCCCATGATCATCTAACTTATTTCTGTAGATCCACTTGGTGCCAATTATGTTATGTCCATTTAGTCTTGGCACCAACTTCCATACCTTGCACATTTTGAATTGTTGCAGCTCCTCTTGCATGGCTTGAATCCAAAAGGTATCCTGGTTGGCTTCCTCAAACTTCTTGGGCTCTACCTGAGATAGGAAACTCAGGAATAGTGCTTCATTGTTAGCCCTGCTTTTGGTGATCACCCCTTGGTTTTCATCTCCAATTATCAGGTTCCTTGGGTGAATCCTTAGGTTCCTGGTTGCTATAGGCAGTCTGTCAGTATTTTGCTGAACTTCTTCTGCATCAGCAACTTCTTCAGCAGCCTGATCTTCTTCTCCTAGAAGTACTTCAATTTCTGAATTGACTCTGCTGGAGCCAGGTCTGTCTTATATAGACAGCTCCTGCATCTTCTAATCAGAACCTGTCAAGATAGGAGAACTGGACTGGCCCTTGTAAAGTAGGATGGTCTCATCAAAGACAACATGCATAGTTTCCTCAACTACATGAGTCTTCTTGTTGTATAATCTATAAGCTCTACTATATGAGTTGTATCCAACAAGAACGCATACATTGCATTTTTTAGAAAACTTTGTAAGTTGAGATTTATCATTATTTAATATATAACATTTACAACCAAAGATTCTAAATTATGAAATTGTTGGTTGTTTGCCTTTCAAAACTTCATATGAGGTTTTCCTATGGGCCTTATTGATGGATGCTCAATTCAGACCTTAGCAAGTTATATTAACTGCCTCAGCCCAGAAGTATTCTAGGAGCGAGGAGTCACTCAGCAGGGTTCTGGCAGCCTCAATTAAGGTCCTGTTTCTTCTCTCAGCCTCTCCATTTTGTTATGGGGTTCTGGGAGAGGAAAACTCTTGGGTGATACCAAATTCTTGACAAAGCTTTATTATGGCCCCAGATTGAAACTTTATACCATGGTCAGTTCTACTTTTGACCACAGTACATTTTAATTCATTTTGAATAGCCTTGACATAGTTTATAAAGATATCTAAGGTATCTGATTTCTTCTTGAGGAAGAATACCCATGTATATTTTGAGTGATCGTCAACAATCACTAGAGTATACATCTTCCCACATAGGCTCTGAATTGGCAAAGGACCAAACAAGTCATATGTAACAGATATAGACATCTTTCAGTGTCTTTGGAGCCAATGCTTTTAAAGGTGGCCCTAGTTTGCTTGCTCATTTGGCAAGCATGACAGGGACCATTTTTAACGCATTTTAAGTTATGACCTTTTCTTACAAGGTTCTTAGAAAATAATTTATACATTGTCTTGTAATTAATGTGGGCAAGTCTCTTGTGACATTAAACACAAAGAGGCTCACTCTCATCAGCTACAAGACACACAAGTGAAGAAGAATTATTGCAAATGAAATCTAAGCAATAAGCATTCCCACTCCCAGTGCTTGAGAGAATGACCTCTAAGTCAATTGACATTTTGATCAAGCACATGTCATTGTGGAATTCAATGACATTGCCCAAGTCACATAGTTGGCTTATGCTTACAAGGTTGTGTAGCAAGCCTTCAACATAAGCTACCCTTGTTATTGAAACTATGTCATTGGTAATCATATCATAGCCTATTATTACTCCTTTGTCAGATCCTCCAAAGATCACCTTTGGACCATTCTTTACAGGAGTGTAATCTTTTACTAAGCTCTTTGTCCCAGTCATATGTCTAGAACAATCACTGTCCAAGTACCAAATCTAATTTAGGTGGGTACTTGGACTAACCTACAAAATAAAATTCATTTTATCTTAGGAGCCCAATTGAATTTGGGTCCTTGGTTCTTGTTAGCATAAAAAGAAATGCTTTTGCTAACAACAACCTGGGAAGGAATGCTCTTCTTTGCATTAGGCACATTAGGGTTGTGCCAACAGTTTATGGCAAAGTGTCCCACTTTGCCACAGCACAAACACTCATGAATATTATATTTTCTTTTCTGAACAGATTTAGAAGTTGAAGATTCACATTTCTGTTCAGCCAAGAAGATAGATGCATTATTCTTATTTCTTTCAGCATGCTTTTGGCATGTTGCCTGCCAATAATTAGTTTTGGCAGGCAATATCTGATTGACATCAGCTGATCTTAGTTTGGAAGCTAAGCATGAGTTGATGGCATTAGATATTGCACTATTTGACTTTGTTATAGGCCTGACAGCTGCCATTTGTTTTGCTGGAAGGGATTTGGAAGATGCAGCTTCCTTCATTTTGAGTGAGGGGGCTGAGGTACCAAACACAAATGGTCCATGTTGGATTATTTGGATTTCCTCATGGGGAGCTTTCAGAGCACTCATCCCCAATCCCTTTATCCAACCATAATTAGGAGTATTCCCCTTATTATGGGAACTTCCATTCTTTCAGTGACCATAGACACTGTCTTGGTCATACCTATTTGAAGGAAGCAACACCTTTTGAAAGGTGGTTTGAGGTTTTACTTGTGGCCATGCCCTTTTCTCCATTTTCAGCACATGTTGCCTTTCCATTGAGGCATAATCCCCTCTTATTTGTTCGGGAGGAGAAAGAGTCAATGATTGACAACACATATTAGGGCTTAGAGAATTGGGCCACTAAATTTTTCTCCTTGAGGAGATCATTTTCAAGCTTCTTAATGAGATTCTTCTGTTGAAGTCTCTCATCATGGAGCTTACCAATGCATTTCTTTAGCTCAATAGAGTTGGAGGCCACTTGATGGAACATGGCCATCTTCTCATCCAATTCAGCCTTGATGGGTTTAAGAATGTTAAGCTCCTCAGCTTGCTTCTTGACCATCTTCTTGCTCTTCTTCGGAGCTTTTAGAAGAGCAACATATTTGTCATTCAATTGATTGACATCAACTTCTGATTCTGCACCACTTTCATCACAAGATGAAGATGTTTCAAATTCAGGATGTGTTTCATATTCAGTAGAAGTAATGGAGTGAATCAATACCTGTTTAGGATCAGAATTGTCCTAACTGCTTTCTCCTTCATATATGGCCATTAAGCCACAACATACTTGGACATATTCATCCTCCTCTGAATCACTGTCTGAGTGTGACAGTGGGGCCCTGATGCCAATCCTTGCAGCTAGATAATCTTCATCATCAACATCAGTATACAACCCTATGAAGGCTTCTTCATCATCATCAGAATCTGAAGATGATGATTCTGATTGACTCTAGCTCCTTTCTTTCTTTGCTATGAAGGATTTTTCACCTTTCCTGCTCTTGTGGTGAGAATATTTCTTCTCACTCTTCTCCTTTCTTTTGACTGGACAGTCAGGTATGACATCTCCAGTTTTGCTGCAACAATAACAAATAATATTACTTGAAATATGTTTACTGGATTTAGAATCATACCTTTCTCCCTTGGAGTGTATCTTCCCAGTTTTGTTGTAGTCCTTCTTGGAATATGAAGAGGAGAAAGGTTTGTTCTTCCACTGCTTCCTCTTCATCAGCTTCTTGAACTGCCTAGAGAAGGCAACAAACTCCTCATCTGACAAGTTATTGTCAGATGTGCTGGGCTCAGAACTTTCTAATTCAGTATCCCTTCTTGGAGGAGAGGGAATCCTTTCCTTGCTTTTCTTAGAGCTCTCAACTTTGAGAGCCACAGATCTCTCCTTTGCTTGAGTTCTAAAGGTGGCTTCCTCCTCCTTCCTTGTTGAAAACTGCATTTCATAGGAGAGCAGCTTTCCAAATAGAGTATGGGGAAGACTATCGGCTAGCTTGGCCCCTTCATTGATGTCACAGACTTTTGTGTCCCAGTCTCTAGTTAGAGACCTTAGGAAGTTGTCATTCAGCTTATAATTGTTGAAGACACTCTCAGAGGTCTTCAGCTCATTGACCACTCTGATGAATCTCTCATAGCAAGATGCTAAGCTTTCCAGGTTGTGCTGCCTGAAGGCTTCATACTCTTGGTTGAGGAGGGAATTCCTATCATCCCTCACCTCAGCAGTGCCTTCCATATACACAATGAGTGTATCCCACATCTCCTTGGCAGTTTCACAGCGCACCAAGTTTTGGAAGGTGGAATCATCAATTGCACTTACTATGATATTTTGAACTCTCTTATCCATAGTAGCAAGAGAAATTTCATCCATCGTCATTTCAGCATATGACTTGGGCACTTGTCTGGTTGGATCTATAGTGGAGGCCTTTAGGAAGACAAAAGGACCTTCCTTTACTGTGATATAAATCCTAAGGTCTGAGGCTTCCCTAAATAGCCTGACCCTTTGCTTCCAAATGCCAAAGGATGTTGGATCTGATGGCGCCCTTAGAGGGGGGGGGGGTGAATAAGGGGTTTATAATTTTTTATAATAAACTGACAGATATTCAGAAAATAGAAACTTTTTTGGTTTTGTAGCTAATGTCAGGCGTTAGGTAGTTAACGCTGGGTGTTAGTTCTCCAGAAAATATTCTTTACAGAAAATATTCTTTACAGAAATATGCTAAGTGAATTTCTTTATGAAATACAATTCCAGAAAATTAGATATAATGAAAAAGAATTTATATTTCACAAAAATGATTACAAGGATAAAATTTCAATGACGCTTGAAATTAATGGCGACAAATTAAAATTCACTTTTTGTTCCTTCACCGGTCCTTCTCCCAAGGACCGATTGGCTATAGTCTATCTCTCACAAGATAAGGCCTCTAGCCACCCCCTAGATCTATCATAGACCTAGTCGCCACGCACAAGGCGGCGAATTCCCCCTAAACCGAACTCGGCCTAGTTGCCACACGCAAGGCGGCGAATTTCCTACCGTTACAAGAAAATATGAAAAGACAAAAGAAAATTTCAGAACAAAAGACTCCCTATAATGTAGAGCTCTGAAGGAGATGTTGAAGATGCGCAAAGATCATCATCGGAGTTGTAGCAAGCAACCTTCTTCAATTTGACCGTTGTAATCTCCTTCGCACTCTTGTTCCTCAATGGTGGTGTTGGGAGTTCTCTCTGAATTCGGGGATGAGATGATCTCTCTGAAGTAAATAATTGTTGGGAATTTGCCGTCAAATTCCCTTGATTTGAAGAGGGATCACTATGCAATGCTAAGTACAAGATGTATTTAATAAAGCCATGTTTTTGTAAGATATACAGGCTTAGGTGACTCAAAGAAAAAGGGCCAATCATGACCTAAGATCAGGAGAAAACAACTCCTAAGAGATGGAGATTTGTCTCAGCTGAACCGCTGAGATGAAGGGTCAGATCCGCTGAGACAAGGAGCCGTCTCAGCGGAACCGCTGAAAAGGAGTTGTTGTCTCAGCTTGCACCAACCGCTGAGAAGAAGACTATCTCAGCTGCTAATATGCTGAGACAAGGAGCCGTCAGCGGATCCTCTGAGACAGAGTCAAGAATGTTATCGGTTGACTGGCGCCGCCCAGAGTTTGAGAAAGGCGCAAAAAGTGATAAAGTAATGCCCTTATCGGCATGGGCAAGGGAGGTCGCGCAGATAGTCGTTGAAGATGTACAGTGCTATAAAAGCTAAAGTTAGCGCAGCAAAGAAAATCATCCTTCATCATTGTGAGGTTGTTCAAGCTGTAAAAGGAAGCCGTCTGCAACTTCCTGAAGCTGCAACAACCTTCTTGCCTTGAACAGAAGTGGTTCTCTCTTTCAGTGATTCAAGCTTTCATCCACAAGAGAGTCATGAGTCTTCTTTCCTCCTTCTGAAGAAGAAGACAGTGGAGCTTGTTAACTTCTTAAAAAGAAGTTAATTTTGATTATTAATATGTCATTGCATACCTTCTTTTGCATAAATTGGTATTAAATGTTCTAAATATGGCTAAATATATCATCTATATAAATTTGGGACATTATTATGATGTATGTGGTTTTCTTTGTAGAAATGTCAAAGAAAAATCCAATTAGAAGAAGCAAAGAAAAACCAGATTTTTCAACCTGGAAAAGTTGTTGCAACAACTTTTTCTGGTTGTTGCAACAAGTCTGGAGGCGAAAATTCTGCTTTTAATTCTGAATTTAAAAGTTGGTGGCGGTTATTTTGGATGAAAAGAAGCGACCTTTCAGGGGATTTTTCGAAAATAAGAAGAGGATATCAGGAGAGAGAAGGGATACGAAAAAGCGGAGAGAAAACGAGAGGGCTTTTGGAGAAGAAACTAGGGCAAACCATCAAGAGGAAGAAGAAGACAGTTTTCTACACCATTCGGAGAGAAAATTCTGCATTTCTTCATCTTCTCTAACGATGTTAAGTAAGATCTTTCTAATTGCGTGATATCTCTCCTTCATCATGAACTAATTTCATTTGTCTTGTATGTTGAAAGTACTTTGCTTGTTGTGATGTTTTGAGTTTAATTATCTTGTGGATGTTTGAATCATTATCTTTATCAAATTTATGATGTTGATCTTGGAAATTTTGGCTTAAGTCTTCGTCTTTAAATTTGCTTGGCGAGATTCGAGAGAGGAGTCAGGCTAGATGAATGTTTTATATTGCGCGGTGAGATTCGAGAGAGGAGTTGCGTAAACGTTTAACCAAAATTCCATTTTTATACTGTGCCACAAGATTCGAGAGAGGAGCGGTGAAAGTATATCATAAATTTAGTATAACGAAGAAGGGAGAAAGAGATTTCGTCTTCTCGTTAGCAACTTTGATTTGTGTTCTTGATGTTACTCTCTATTGTTACATATGTTAGAGATAACTAGGGAAATACGAGGTAAGCGGATTTCATAGATCGAGAGATCATGTTTTCCATTTTCAAATCGTTGCAAGATTTTGATCAAGCTTTTCATAAATAATCATGATAATAATTCATCACCATAAGCAAAGGAAATCAACGTACACGACTTTTTCTCTACATTGTTATCAAAAGCATTTTTAGATAACCGTAGTTGTAATCTCTAGAAGTTATTATAAGTTGTTTTCAAAATCAATCATCTCATTAATTAATCGACTTGGATTTAAAGAAAAGGTTAAGCTAGTAATTATGAGCGTTAGATTTAACACTTCTCCGTGGGAACGATACTTTACTTACACTTTATTACTTGAACCGACACGTGCACTTGCGTATACATCTACTTTTCGCGTATCAGAGCTGTTCTGAACCAACCAGTCCAGGAACAGCTCAAGATCAGCATCTACTGAGATATTCTACTGATACCTTAATCCAAAGCTTCCTATTAGATTGAATCAGTAGTAGAGGTTATTGTTCTATCTTTACTTTATTTTGTAAGAGCTATTCAGCTCTGAGAAGATTGTAAAAGGATGTTAACTGAAGTAGGACCAGGAGATGGTCTGAGTTGTAGGAGGTGGATTCCTCTGAGTTGTAGGGCTGCTGTGCCTGAGGTAGGAGCTGGTGATAGCTATGAGTTGTAGGGACTATTGTCCTGAGGTAGGATCATCTGTGATCTGAGAAGTTCTGAGGAACTTGTGGTGTAAGCTCTAAAAGCTGAGAAGATAACTTGGAGGAGTATCTTTGACCCTATCTAACATTGGATTTAGAGGGGTGTAGGGGGACAGTGGACTACCCATCACTTGGGGAACCACTATAAAATCCTTTGTGTTGTGGCTGTGATTTTATGAGCTTGATTTAAATTGGTTGTGTAGGCTCATTAGGCTACTAACAGCTCTAAGCTTAAAAGAAATAAGAAAAACCTATTCACCCCCCCCCCCCCCCCCCCCCCCCCCCCTCTAGGTGATTTAATCTAAACCCTTAAGTTCTTTCAAGTGGTATCAGAGGTAGGTTGCTTATAAAGGCTTAACAACCAAGCAAGATCCCAAGGGTTAGATTAAAAGTTTATTTCCATGGCTGGCTACCAAAAGGAGATGAGTTCAATGAAGTTGCCAATATGCAGGAAAGAGTCCTTTGGCATGTGGAAGCAAAGGGTCAGGTTGTATATGGAAGCAACTGACCCTAGGATTTTTGTGACAATAGTGGAAGGTCCCTTTTACCTTCACTAAGACTACCACTACTGAGCCAGTGGTGGAGGTGCCAAAGCCATATGCTGAACTGAACAAGGATGAGATTGTCCTGGCTGGCATGGACAAGAGGGCACAAAACATTATTGTTAGTGCTATTGATGATTCCACCTTCCAGAACCTTGTCCATTGCCAAACAGCCAAGGAGATGTGGGACACCATCATTGTCTATATGGAGGGCACTGAAGAAGTTAGGGATGACAGGAAGTCACTCCTTAACCAGGAGTATGAAGCATTTAGGCAGTTGAACATGGAGGGTGTTAGGTATTGTATCCAAAATAACCTTGATTTGTAGGAAGTCGTCCTTGAACCAAGATTGAATTGTTTGTGTATTTGATATGTTATTATAGTATTGTTCTTGCAGGTTCACATTGCTAAGTGTAAACCAATGTCAGGTTACAGTGGGTCAATAAACACAATCTCTTACAATGTAATTCCTCATTGTGTGGGATATGGTGTTGACTCATGTGTGATCTCTCTATTGGGATACACTTCATGATCAAGACAATTGAATCTCAAGGCTTGGAGGTGAAGCTGTGTTCAAAGAAAAGGACTTAAGAATTTTTCCTAAGTAGATTTCTCGAGAAGCTTAGTTGATTTCTCGGGAAGTCTTTATGCGCTCTCGAAAAAAGTTTGTATATTCTCGAGAAGTTTATCTGAGCGGCAGTTTCCGAGAAAATCCTTTCTATCGAGAAGTTAGTTTGAATTCCCGAGAAGTCTTTGCTTTCTCTCGAGAAGTATCTTATCTTATTTTCTCGAGAAATCAGTTCTTCCGAGAAATCAGCTCTTTTATTTCGAAAAGTTATTTGCTTTCATTTCTCGAGAAGTTCTTTGTTTCTCGAGAAGTTCATTATTTTTCGAGAAGTCCTTTCAAAATCTTTGAAATTCTTTTCCAGGCTATTTTCCGAGATCAAGCATTCATCTCTCGAGAAGTCTTCGATTTCTCGAGAAATTTGATTCTCGTTTTTCTCGTGACTATTAATTCTGTTTCTGACGACATGTCTTATCCGTCTGTTTGACGTGACATCCTTCCTCGTTTAAGGTTTAATTCTTTTATTTAAACCTTCTCCTATAAAAGGCTATCTCTCTGAAGAAGGAATCAATAAGAATTATTATTGTCTCCCGAAATCTATTCTGATCCAAGAAGTCGTCAAGTGCCGCGCACATCGCCATCATGTGAGATCGATCTGAAGTTCTGAATTATCGTCTCCAAGTGGCAGAAAAGGTTCGATCGATCGTTGCTCCATTTGCTCTGAATCTATTGGATCGATCCGAATCTTAGTAGATCAGATCTGAGTCATTTTGATTCTTCCTAATCGACATCAAGTAAAAGCCATTCCAATCTCAAGGAGGAAGAAGATCCCTAAGGAGTTTTCAGATCTGATTGTGGTTTGATAATTATTGTATCATCCTTTATTTACATTTGATTGTTGGAGAAGTTTTCTCCGAGTTGTAGGAGTTTTGTTCTCCGAGTTGTAGGAGTTTTGTTCTCCGAGTTGTAAGAGAAGTATTCTCTGAGATTGTAGGAGATTTTTCTCCGAGTTGTAGGAGTTTTTGCTCCGAGATTGTAGGATCTTTCTTGATCCGAGATATAGTGAAGTAGTCAATTCTAGATGTGGTGCTAGATTGGCGAGGCCGGCAAGTGGAGTACCCAAGAACGGGGAACCACTATAAATTTCTTACTTCGTCTGTGATTGTGATTTACATTCTGTGTGTTCTTTATTATCAAAGTTTTCATTTCCGCAAAATACGCAATTATCACCTATTCACCCCCCCTCTATGTGATTTAGGTTAGCAATTAGATATTTCAATTGGTATCAGAGGGTCGTTGTTCGTTGCTAGGTTAACACCTTGAATAATATCCATACATTCTAGTTGCTAGCAATCATGGAAAAGTGCAAGGAATCTTCCTCATTGAAACTACCCATCTGCACAAAGGCCAATTTCCCCATGTGGAAAGAGAGAGTGAAATTCTACATGGAGGCCGCAGATCCAAGAATTTTCCAAGTCGTGGAAGAAGGCCCTAATGTGCCTATGACTGCTTCTACTATTGACCCAACTCTAAGAGTGCCAAAAAAGATGATGGATTTAACCAAGGATGAGATCGCTCTCATTGCCTTGGACAAAAAGGCGAAGAACATATATAATTGCCAGTGCAGTGGACGATTCGATGTTGCAAAACTTAATTCACTGCCAATCTGCCAAAGATATGTGGACATCCTTAATAGTTCTTATGGAAGGCACTGAAGAATTAAGAGATGACAGATGATCTCTTCTAAATCAAGAGTACGAGGCATTCAAGCAGAGTAAGAAGGAGTGCATTGCCGATGCATACGAAAGATTCCTTAAAATTGTAAATGGACTAAGAAATTATGGTCGGGAATTTACTAATGGTGAACTAAATGACAAATTCCTGCGATCCCTGACGAAAGACTGGGATAGCAAGATAGTTGCTATCAGGTAGTTTGGAAAGTTACCAAACCTAGACCCACAGAATCTGTTTGGGAAGTTATTATCCCATGAGCTGCAAATGAATATTCGCAAAACAGAAGAAGACGGGAATAGGATCTCAAGCAAGGAAAGGACCTTGGCTATGAAGTCCAAGAGTTCCAGAAAAAGCAGAGCCTTGTATCCAATTAGAGCACAAGAATCTGATGATGAAAAAGAATCTGAAGCCGGCTCCTCCAGTTCTGAAATGTCTGATGGGGAGTTTTCTCTAATCTCTCGTCAGTTCAAGAAACTGCTCAGTAAAAGAAGGAAAATGAGGAACAAGTCGTCTTCCTCGGATTACAGACACTCTCGTCGTGATGGCGATTATTATAAGAAAGGCTCAAGCAGTAATGACAGGTATAAATCTAAACAGAACAAAGATATTTCTTCTAACATTATTTGCTATTGTTGTAATAAGCCAGGACATATGATAGCTGAATGCCCTTACAAGAAGAAAGAGGGTGGAAGAAAAGAAGAAAAGAAATCCACCCACAAGAAAAAGAAGACTGAAAGAAGTCTAGTCGCTAAAAAGTCCAAAACTTTAAGCGACAGTGACTCAGAGAAATCAAGTAGTGAAGAAGAAGCATATTTTGGGCTGATGGCCATAACTGATGATGAAGAAGAACCTTCATACACCGGGAAGGTAAATTCTCACACCATGTTATCTGATTCAGATTATGCTTCAGCTGAACAAAAGGATTATATTTCTGATGATGACTCTAATCTTATGACAAAATACACTGAAATGTTAAAAAGCTTTGACAAGAGCCGAAAGGTTGTCAAATCTCAGGCCAAGGAGATTATGTCTCTCAAAGAAGTGGAATCTAATCTGAAAAAGGAAGTTGAACAACTTTCTTCTTTCAGAGAGGAAATCCAGGTTTTGAAAGACAAGATCAAAAGCTCAGATGAGCTCCTTGATCGGAGATAGAACTCTATCAAAGTTCAGGAAGAACAGCTAGCCGCTGAAAAGAAGCTAGTTGAAAAGTTTTCTCAACCTAAAACAATTCTTCCAATCATAGATAGATTCTCTGCTAAAGTGAGTAGCAGTGGATTAGGTCACGTGGCTGGTCCTAGTAACTCTACTAAGGGCACTCATGCCAATAAGAAAGATATGAATGCAAAGAAAGCTACCATCGAAGAGAAAGGGAAAGTCCGTCAAAATCATGTAGAATTCCAGAAAGTTATCTTTCCTACAAATATTTATGATATGTAGAGCACTTATGGTCACTTGACATGACCAATTAATTTTGGGCCTGTCAATGACTATAAGGGGTGGACTCGTCCTCGAAACTTCGATAAAAGCGCTTTCAAAGCATCTCATAAAGTGATTAATCTAAGAGATTATGGTACTTATGTTCACGGTCCTAGTGCGAAGAGAGCACCAATATGAAAGGTTGTTGCACCTAAGCCTAAAGAGATAGCACTACCTTGTGTGTGATGTACTCATGAGCCATCCTCTTCTAGAAGGATTGCTCCTGCCAAAGCTAACATTCAAAAAGTTCAGCAGGAGAACACTAAGAGAAGGTACAACAGGTTTAACTGTTGGTGTTGCGGCAAAATAGGTCACTTTGCTGTGGATTGTTGGTTCAGTTCCACTTATGCTTATAGACCACAAGTTAACACTGCAAGGAAGACCACTCGCAATGTTAACGTTCAACGTGTTCTCAACTAACATGGGACCAAGGACCCAAATTTGTTTGGGCTCCTAAGGCAAGGTAAACTGTTCTTGCAGGTATGTCCAAAGGCCAACAAAAATCCTATCTGGTATTTGGACAGTAGTTGTTCCCGGCATATGACCGGGACTAGAAGTTTATTGCAGAATTATATTCCAATTATGAACGGTCCAAAAGTTATTTTTGGCGGATCGGGCCGAGGAATAACAAAAGGCTACGGTATGATTACTAATGGCAATGTATCCTTCTCAGATGTGGCTTATGTGGAAGGGTTAGAACATAATCTGATAAGCATAAGTCAACTCTGTGATAAAGGATACATAGTTGTTTTTCGTAAAGATCAGTGTCTGATAAAGTCAGCAGAGAATTCTGAAATGATTTTATCAGGGACTCGCTGTAGAAATATCTTTTGCTTAAATTTTCTTTGTTTATCTTCTTCTACGCCAGTGTGTTTTTTAGCCAAAGATAGTGTATCTCTTGTCGACCAATGGTACAAGAGACTAGCACATATAAATTTTAAAACTATTAATAAATTGTTTCCTTAAAACTTAGTGCGTGATGCGCCAAATGTTAAGTGCGTCAAAGATAGACCTTGTCATGCATGTGTAAAAGGCAAGAAAATAAGAGCTACCTTTAAGAGTATTATTGGCAAAGATTCAACCAGGTGTTTATACCTGCTTCATATGGACTTGTTTGGTCCTTTGCAAATTAGAAGCTTAGGAGGTAAGTCTTATACTTTGGTTATTGTAGATGATTACTCACGTTTTGCATGGGTATTCTTTCTAAAAAACAAGTCAGATACTTTCGATACTTTCACTAGCTTTGTCAAGCAAACCCATAATGAATTTAACTGTTCAGTGGTCAAAATCAGAAGTGATCACGAAACAGAATTTAAATCTGGAGCTATGACAGATTTCTGTGAATGCCTTGGTATCTTTCATGAGTTTTCCTCTCCCTGGACTCCACAACAAAATGGAGTAGCTGAGAGAAAAAACAGAACACTCATTGAGACTTGCAGAACTATGTTGAGTGACTCTTCATTACCAGAATACTTCTGGGCTGAAGCTGTCAATACTGCTTGCCACGTGCAAAACAGAGCACTCATAAATAAGAACCATGAAAAGACTCCTTATGAACTTCTAAAGGGCAAGAAACCAACCATCTCTTATTTCAGAATTTTTGGCAGTAAATGCTTTGTACTTAACAATGGAAAGCATTACAAAACTAAGTTTAGCGAAAAGAGCTTTGAAGGTATTTTCGTAGGTTATAGTAGCCATAGTAAAGCTTATCGTGCTTCTAATAAGAAAACTCTGGTTGTAGAAGAATCTATAAATGTTGTATTTGATGAGATGAGCATGCTACAAAGCAGCTCTTCTAGTTCTTCTATTGAAGTTGCAGGTTCAAAGTTGCAAGATACACACTTGCATGAGCCAGTTAAAGACGATGCTCAAATCTTCGTCAAGATCTCTCCCCCAACCTCAACTGAAGAGGAAGATCATCTTGGTGAAGAGCCAACTCCAGTGGAAGAAAACATTCCAGTAGTAGAAGAAGTAGACCCTGGAGTTCCGAACAATGCAAGGCATCTTGAATTCAGACATCTGAGGGACCATCCTATTGATCAAATCATAGGAGACCCTCATGAAGGCATAAGAACCAGAAGAGGTACTACTAACGAAAATTTGCATTTGAGCTTCCTTTCACAAGTAGAACCAAAGAAGTTTCAAGAAGCAAATGAAGACCCACATTGGATAATTGCAATGGAAGAAGAATTATATCAATTCAAGCGTTGCAAAGTGTGGAAACTTGTTCCAAAACCTAAGGATAAGAACATAATTGGAACAAAGTGGGTGTACAGAAACAAGTTGGATGAAGACGGAACAATCATCAAGAACAAAGCAAGACTTGTAGCAAAAGGATACAAACAAGAAAAAGGAATCGACTTCGATCAGACATATGCACCTGTAGCAAGACTCGAAGCGATCAGGCTGTTTCTAGCCTTTGCTGCACTCAAGGGTTTCACCGTATACCAAATGGACGTCAAGTCAGCATTCTTCAACGGTAATATCAAAGAAGAAGTATACGTGGAACAACCTCCAGGTTTTGTCAATCCTGATTTTCCTAATTATGTTTACTTACTTCAAAAAGATTTATATGGTTTGAAACAAGCTCCTCGAGCTTGGTAAGAGACGCTGTCTAACTTTCTTCTTGAGAACAAATTCACAAGAGGAAAGATAGATAAGACATTATTTCTTAGGGAAGTGAAAGGCAAGATTTTGCTAGTACAAATCTATGTCGATGACATTATTTTTGGCTCCACGGACGACAAACTTTGCAAGAAGTTCTCAAAACTTATGCAGGGGAAGTTTGAAATGAGCAGTATGGGTGAGCTGAAGTATTTCTTAGGACTTCAAGTGAAACAATCTGAAGATGGAATTTTCATCTCTCAGACGAAGTTCACCAAGGAGTTAATTAAGAAATTTGGAATGGAGAGTGCAACCTCTATGAGGACTCCAATGAGCTCAGCTATGTCTCTAGACAAGGATGAGAAAGGGAAACCTTTCGATGAAACCAAATACAGAAGTATAGTTGGCTCTTTGCTCTACCTTACTGCTAGTAGACCTGATATAATGTTTTCTACATGTGTTTGTGCTAGATATCAGGTGAACTCTAAGGAATCTCATTATACTGCTGCAAAGCGAATTTTGAGATATCTTAAGGGTACACCAAATCTTGGCTTATGGTACCCAAGAAGTAATGATAGCGAACTAATAGGTTATTCAGATGCAGATTTTGCAGGTAGCAGAGACGATAGGAAAAGCACTTCCGGAACATGCCAATTTCTCGGAAGAAGACTTATATCTTGGAGTAGCCAGAAGCAGAATTGTGTTGCAATTCCAACCACCGAGTCAGAATATATTTCTGCAGGCAATTGTTGCGCAAAACTTCTATGGATAAGGAATCAGCTTCAAGATTATAATATGAAGATAAAGAATATTCCGATGTTCTGTGACTCCTCCAGTGCAATTGCTATATCAAACAATCCAGTCTCCCACAGTCGGACAAAGCAAATCGAGTTAAGATATCACTTCATCCGAGAGCATGTGGAGAATGGGGACATCAACCTAAGCTATGTTCCTACGGATAAGCAAATTGCAGATATATTCACGAAGCCGCTGGATGAGACCAAGTTTTCTTTCTTCAAGACAGAACTTGGAATGCTCAACATGGAGTGATGCTCAAGCCAAGGAGAACACAAGAAGATAAATGGATTTTCAAAAGTTCTAATTCTATGGAATGCAGAGGTCAGTCTTGTAGAAAGAAGAAGAAAAATTTCTAAGTCTTTAATGGATTTCTCGAGAAATGAGGATACTTCTCTAGAAATACCATGTCTGGTGAAAATAGATGAGGAATTATCTTTTCGAGAAATGACTTAACCTCTCGCAAAATGAAGTTGATCTTTCGAGGAATGACTTAACTTCTCGCAAAATGAAGTTGATCTTTCGAGAAATGACTCTACTTCTCGCAAAATGAAATTCGCATTTCTCGAGAAATGGGTGATCCCTCGAGAAGTTAGCTTACCAAGAAGGATCGGCAGAATTCTGGGATTTCTCGAGAAAACAGGATACTTCATGAGAAATAGGTTACATTTATTTTTCGGATTTCTGTTTTCTATTTTCCAGAATATGAAGAGTCAGGTACGCGCGTGTTTTATTATCTTTATTTTAAATAAAACTCAATTAATTGTCAAATCAAACCAAGCTATATATAGACTTTCGAAAAGACTTAATGTTCACGCGAGGTCATTTCTTCATCTTCTCGAAAAGCCGCCGACGGTTCGTCTTCCTCTCTCGCGAAATCAGATTGCAGGCTCAGCTGAGACGGATTCTCTCCCTTTCCAGCGTTCGATTCTTCGATTCCTCTTGATCAATGGCCCCTTCAACAAAATCCAAGATCGGTGTCGGCAGCGAAATGGTGCGTGAAGGTCTCATTTCAATTTCAGATGAATTTCATAATTTGTTTTACCTTCTAGACGCCGCCGGTTTGTCGTTTGTTCTTGAGCACCCTTGTCGAGTTTTGTTTAAAGTGGTAGAAGATTTCTTTATCACCGTCAAAGTTCATAAAACTGGCATGAAGATGAAGTCTACAGTCGGAAATTTCAAAATTAAGATCTCTCCAAGGTCTATTTCCAAATATCTGAGGCTGCCAATAGCAGAAACAGAGGATACTCTAGATGATGCTGATTGGATCAAGGCAATCGCTTTCGTTGGTTTAGACAAATCAACTACAACAATTCGAAGGCAGAAAATGAATGATGTCGGGAAATTATTGGTCGACATC
Organism: Dactylorhiza incarnata; assembly: GCA_033032865.1. Taxonomy (NCBI): domain Eukaryota; kingdom Viridiplantae; phylum Streptophyta; class Magnoliopsida; order Asparagales; family Orchidaceae; genus Dactylorhiza; species Dactylorhiza incarnata. The sequence continues at coordinate 2,737,051 of JAWHQI010000039.1, read as the reverse complement.
ATCTCTAAAGTGCTGCTAGGTAATACAGGAAGCCTGGGCTATGTCTCAGCAGATGTTTTCAGTTTGATAACAACTGTGATTAGTGGGAAGAAATGCAATTGGGCAGATCTTCTGTTCACTAAGATCAAAGAGAGTATTACAAGTCCCAATTTTGCAAGGATTTTATCACTCTATCTGAATCAGCTTAATCAAGAAATTTTTGACATGTCCAAAGGATCCATTATTCACCATTTGAAGAAGTTAGATGTCTTCACCATACAAAGGTGGAACATTAGAATTACAAAGCCATCTGAAGGTCCAAATCTCCAGGGGGAGCCCATTCCTTCTGAACCTCAGCATGTGACCCCAGCTCCTCCCTTAGTTACTCCTCCTCCTCCAGATCCACCAGCACACAATCAGACTCCAGATTCACCAGCACAACATCAGACTCCAGATTCACCAGCACAGCATCAGGCCTCAGATCCATCTCCATATTCAATTCCACTAAACACCACTTCAGCAGCACAGACATCTCCTCCTCCATCATCAGATCAACTTCCATCAGGTCAAGTTCCTTCTAGTACAGTAATTTCTGATACTCCAGCTACTCATATGGAGGACACTACCTTTGTACAAGATAATGTAGTTCTCTCACCACCTCCTCCTCCAGTTGTTGATATAGAACATGTTGATTCCACAATAGCAGATGTTGTTAGAGATCTTCAGAAAAATGCTGAAAAATGAGAATAGCACTAGTGATCACCAGGCTGGATCAGGTGCTGATTTTGAGTTCAATCAGGAACCAGATGATGTTTCTGTGCACAACATTTCTTCTCCCCCAGTACATACTGAGGGGGATCAAGAGTCAAATTTGGAAACCAACCAAGATGCTCAAGGAGAGCCTATTGCTGTAGAAGGTGAACAGTTCAACATTTCCTCTCCCAAAGTCAAAAGTACTGTGATTCTAGAAGAGATTCCAGAACCTGTTCAGCCTGCCCCCATTCCCCCTCCTCTTTTTGAAGAAAATTCTTTGATTGGTCAAATAGAAATGTTGCTTCAAAGGCAGAGTGCCAAAATTGATTATTCCTTCAAAGAAGTTCATGCAAGAATCACTGACATTGAAAAAGAGATGAATAAGAAGCTAACAGAATTCAAAGCAAGTTTAGATAAGCTTAAGGATGTTGTTATTCAGAGTGGCAAGGCTATTGATCACACCATTGCAGGTGTTGGCAAAGTTCTTGAGGAATTTCTTCAGGTCAGGAAAATTCAGGAATCCATGTCTGAGAAGGCTGAGGAAAACTGTTTCAAGATTGTTGATGAGGTAGGAATGTTTAAGGAATCTGTTATCCAAACCCTAACTGTAGAAGTCAGAAAGGGGGAGGACAAGATGACAGAGTTTTTAGATAACACCTTATTTGATTTTCACAAGCATTTAAGCACCAAGTTTGAGCAATTGTCTAATGGTGTCCAAAAGCAGATAGCTGATATAAATGACTACACTTCTAAGACTGTTGTTTGGCTCCACCATGAAATATTTCCCGAATTGGGTATTGACCCTGCTGCTCCTCCTCCTTAGTTTGCTCCTGCTCAGTCTAATGCTCCTCAGTTCCCTCATTTCTCTCCTAGCTCAGATGATACTCCTTCTGTAGAAGTTCATTCCTCTATGCCCAGCTCCAGGAAAAGAAAGTATGGTGAAGGACCTTCTGCCAGTAGGTCAATCCCTGGATCTAGTTCAGCAGGCTTTGGAAAAGCTGCTGCTTCTGAAACTGAAAATTATCCTGAGGTATGGAGTCCAGTCTCCAAGATCATCATTCTTGACACTCTCAAGTTAGTTGAAGTTGGTGGCATGAAAATTACTGATTATTACAGTTCATCTGAATGGAAGCAGTATCAGACAAGCAAGACCAAGAAAAGAATTCACTATAGGCAATATGGTTACAATAATCCTTCAGCTCCACCAGCTCCTCCAAAGTACCATCCCAAACCTTTTGCATATTTTTCAAGACAAGAGCAGAAAAGAAGGGACAATGCCAGTATTTGAAGACAAATTTATGAAGATCATCAACATATTTCTGTTATATGATTGTGTGAACATTAATTCATAAAACAATCTTAAATCTATATATAGTTTTGATTTTGATGTGACAATCCTTTTTCAATATATAGATATTGTTTTTGATGCTCTTTCTACTTGTCTTTACTTAATCAGTAGTTTGTCTTTTTGTGTTTTATATTGATACAATTCATCTTGGTAAGTAGGGTTCTGACTTCTATAAATAGGGGGAGATTGTTGGGTATTGTATCCACAATAACCTTGATTTGTAGGAAGTCATCCTTGAACCAAGATTGAATTGTTTGTGTATTTGATATGTTTTTCTAGTATTGTTCTTGCAGGTTCACATTGCTAAGTGTAAACCAATGTCAGGTCACAGTGGGTCAATAAGCACGGTCTCTTACAATGTAATTCCTCATTGTGTGGGATATGGTATTAACTCATGTGTGATCTCTCTATTGGGATACACTTCATGATCAAGACAATTGAATCTCAAGGCTTGGAGGTGAAGTTGTGTTCAAAGAAAAGGACTTAAGAATTTTTCCTAAGTAGATTTCTCGAGAAGCTTAGTTGATTTCTCGGGAAGTCTTTATGCGCTCTCGAAAAATGTTTGTATATTCTCGAGAAGTTTATCTGAGCTGTAGTTTCCGAGAAAATCCTTTCTCCTGAGAAGTTAGTTTGAATTCTCGAGAAGTCTTTGCTTTCTCTCGAGAAGTACTTAATCTTATTTTCTCGAGAAATCAGTTCTTCCGAGAAATCAACTCTTTTATTTCGAAAAGTTATTTGCTTTCATTTCTCGAGAAGTTCTTTGTTTCTCGAGAAGTTCATTGTTTTTCGAGAAGTCCTTTCAAAATCTTTGAAATTCTTTTCCAGGCTATTTTCCGAGATCAAGCATTCATCTCTCGAGAAGTCTTCGATTTCTCGAGAAATTTGATTCTCGTTTTTCTCGTGACTATTAATTCTGTTTCTGATGACATGTCTTATCCGTCTGTTTGACGTGACATCCTTCCTCGTTTAAGGTTTAATTCTTTTATTTAAACCTTCTCCTATAAAAGGCTATCTCTCTGAAGAAGGAATCAATAAGAATTATTATTGTCTCCCGAAATCTATTCTAATCCAAGAAGTCGTCAAGTGCCGCGCACATCGCCATCATTGGAGATCGATCTGAAGTTCTGAATTATCGTCTCCAAGTGGCAGAAAAGGTTTGATCGATCGTTGCTCCATCTGCTCTGAATCTATTGGATCGATCCGAATCTTAGTAGATCAGATCTGAGTCATTTTGATTCTTCCTCATCGACATCAAGTAAAAGCCATTCCAATCTCAAGGAGGAAGAAGATCCCTAAGGAGTTTTCAGATCTGATTGTGGTTTGATAATTATTGTATCATCCTTTATTTACATTTGATTGTAGGAGAAGTTTTCTCCGAGTTGTAGGAGTTTTGTTCTCCGAGTTGTAAGAGAAGTATTCTCTGAGATTGTAGGAGATTTGTCTCCGAGTTGTAGGAGTTTTTGCTCCGAGATTGTAGGATCTTTCTTGATCCGAGATATAATGAAGTAGTCAATTCTAGCTGTGGTACTAGATTGGCGAGGCCGGCAAGTGGAGTACCCAAGAATGGGGAACCACTATAAATTTCTTGCTTCGTCTGTGATTGTGATTTGCATTCTGTGTGTTCTTTATTATCAAAGTTTTCATTTCCGCAAAAGACGCAATTATCACCTATTCACCCCCCTCTAGGTGATTTAGGTTAGCAATTAGAGATTTCAGAGGGCATAGTTGTGTGTTATGAAAGGTTCTTTAGGACAGTCAATGAGTTAAGAACCTATCAGAGAGTGTTCAGCAATTATGAACTAAATGATAAGTTCCTGAGATCTCTTACTAGAGAGTGGGACAACAAAATCTGTGACATAAGGGAAATGGCTAAGTTGGCTGAAACTCCTCCCCATACTCTCTATGGAAAGCTGCTCTCCTATGAGATGCAGCTGACTGCCAGGAAGGAAGAAGAGCAAAATGCAAGGAGTAATACTAGGGAGAAATCCCTGGCCTTCAAGGCTGAAAGCTCAAGAAGAGGGAAGGAGGAGGCTCACTCACCTCCCAGAAGATCTGCTCATCAGGTTGCTCCTCTTCTGATGAGGAATTTGCTGCCTTCACAAGGCATTTCAAAAGACCGCTGAGGATGAAGCAATGGAAGAACAAGCCTTCCTCCTCATATCACAATAAGGAGGACAGCAAGGATTCAAAGCATCTCTCTAGGAGTTATAGGTATGGCTCCAACTCTAAATTTAATTCCTCCAAAGTTGTTTGTTATTGCTGCAGCAAGCCTGGGCATGTCATTATTGACTGCCCAGTCAAGAGAAGAGAGAGGGATGAGAAGAAGGCTCATCAGCCAAGAGGCAAGAAAGGAGAGAAATCCTTTCTAGCTAACAAGGAGAAGAGCTGGAGTGAATCAGACTCCGGCTCATCAGAATCTGAAAAGGAAGAAGCCCTCATTGGGCTGGTTGCTGTTGAAGAACCTACTGCTAGCAGGGTTGCAATCATGGCCCCTCTATCTCACCCTGAAAGTGATGATGAGGTGGATGAAGAATAGGAGTACAATGGTTTGATGGCCATATCTGAAGGCTCCTCAAGCAGAATATCTGATGTTGACGAGGTACCAGTTTTCAACTTATCCCATTCAGATTCTGGATATGAAACCAGCCCAGATTCTGATACATCCTCAAGGGCTGGAGGTTGATGCGAGGGTTCGGCAAGTGCACCGGTCGCGCAAGTAATAATAATGGGGAAAATCCCCGAGTGTCGGTCTCTTGAGGAACACAGTAAGGTGGAGTTAGGTTTCGAGGAAGGACTTGAGATTGAAGTCCTTAAATCGGATGGAATGCGGGGGAGTTGGGTTGGCTTTTGGAAAATAAAATAAAAGCTATCAACTACTCCTATGCAATGCCGCTATGCAATGCTTCGCTTGGCGGGATGGAGACTAGGCAGGCCTTGAGCGCGCTGCGTCGAAAGGGCGGATGGACGAGTAGGCAAGCGGAATCGAACTGTGCAGGCCTTGAGCGCACTGCTTCGTTAGGCGGGATGGAATACGGGCCGCGATGCCACGTTTCGGTAGGCGGATGGACGAGTAGGCTAACGAATTGAGGGTCGCAAGCACCTCTTCGACAAGCACGCCACTAGCAATTGATAGTGCGGCACCGGACGTGACGGCGGGATGGAGGATGGAATGGGGCGCACCTCAAGCACACAAATAAACAAAAAAGGGTATCTTACATAGACATGAAATAACTTTAAATAGCAAGGTCTATAGTGTTCTTCATCAAAATACAAAAGATCTAACTATTACAAAAATCAATAAAAGGAGAACAAAGCAAGAAATCGACCGAATCCGAAGGCTCGTTGGAGATTCACGGTTGGAATCGTCGGATTGTCAATCCACGTCCAAGCTCGGTCCGCAACTACGTCCGGGGTAGAGAGAGCTGTCACGACTCTCCAATGGACCCGTCTTCTTCGTGTCACGATCCGGTAGAGGTTGCAAACTTCCTCTTGCTTGATGGTAATGGCGGCTAGGTCTTCCTTTGGAGCTCTTGGATGAAGGAGGAGGCCGAGAGGAAACTCCGGCTCAAGATTGGCGTGAAGAACAATCCCGGAGCACCTCTAGATGGTGGACGACGGTGGAGGGGCGAATCTGGACGGAACCAGGCGGAAAACGGCGGAAGAAAATCGGGTGTTGACCTAAAATCGCGAGCAGGTCATTTTATAGGCGCTGGAATAAACAGTGCGCACGGTCATTGGCGCACGACCAGTGGTCGTGCGCACTAGAATCCTGTGATCGTGCGCTCTGCCTGGACGGAGCCTGCAAAGACAGAAATTATAAAATAAAATGTTCGCACGACCAGTGGCGCACGACCGGTGGTCGTGCGCACCATCGTCGGTGGTCGTGCGCAATAGATGAAACAGAACTCATAAAATTACTATTAAGTACGCACGAATAGTGGCGCACGACCGGTGGTCGTGCGCACTGGAGTTGATGGTCGTGCGCACTACAGCAAACAGAACTCAGAAATTAAATGGTAAGTGCGCACGCGCAGTGGCGCACGACCGGTGGTCGTGCGCAATAGAACCGGTGATCGTGCGCAGTGTTCCTGTGCAGAATTGCACCGGAAGCACCTGCACGACTCCTGTTCTAGCGTACAACCACGAATCCAGCTACTGAAAGTGGCACCTAACAGTGCATGAAAACTACTAATGAAGATAAACATGAAAACACACAAAAATGGGCCTAGAAGTGCACCTAGCATAGACTGATCAATATGAACTATAACAGGGCTAAAGTGCGGTGAAATGACTAAATAAATGGCCCAGATGAGTCCATAAAAGTGTATATGATCAGGACTCATCACACCCCCAGACTTACATGTTTGCGCGTCCCGAGCAAACAAATTCTAAGCGAACGGGGAAAGAAAAGTAGATGGCTTAAAACTACAATTCAGAGTACCATGCGAAGTCGCATGCTCACGTGCATAAGAAAAATAGTAGAAAAGATTTCTGATTATAAAAACAGTTTATATATTTCTAAAAGAGTAAAAGCATATTACAACTACTCAAAATGGTGAACAACAGTGAATCATTCGGTCACGCATACGAAGAAAGTAAACTAAACGCTGAGATGAGCATTGCTCAAGATTGGGGTGCCGGATAAACTCCACCGAAATCCATCGGTGTCGGTGACCATAGGCTTGCCCGGTCACATTCTCTCCACGACACTGGTTTGACTCAAATGCGTGAATCAATAGGACTTAAGGTTTTAAATGGGGCTTGGGTTTAGGTGAGGTATACAATGATAAAGACGATGGTTCAAATACTAAACCCAAATGAGCAAATGCATAACATTATCCTCATTCACCACACAAACACGCGGGTACACAACACCCCCAGACTTGAACTTAGACGCATGGGTGTGTGCACCGCCTACTCCCAAATATAAATCTATACATAAAGATTTTCAATTAAACACTCCTTCTCTTTCCTTTCTTTTTAACTTCTTTTCTTTTTTTTTTCTTTTTTTTTCTTTTCTTATCATTTTCAGCAAATAAACAAAAGGACACATCCACATCTTCACAAACATATTACCACATCAACAACCCAACTCATGAAAATAATAAACAGCTAAAGCTCAAATTTTGGGTGTGCGACTAGGATTGGCTTTTGGGCTTTGGTGAAATAAAAGTGGGGCTGAAACAAAGAACGGGTAGGCACAACTGGGCTAGCGAGGATATAGCGGTAGGGATAGGCACAAAGGCTCAACCGGGCCAAAATGATGGCCTATATCACATTCACGCAATTGACTAACCGTATACCCATGCTTCAAGAATCGTTTGGGGCAAGTTCTAGCCACCGAGAAAGATTCTCCTTTCTCCCGACTCAAGCAATATGAATCTACCGATCGTTTACACACATCCCTACGCTACCGTTTGATTCACACCGGATTCACCATTTAAGTAGAGTAAACAACATTTACACTAATAGAGAAAAATATAAAACCATAGTATAAAAAGAAGTCTATTCTACACAAATTTCTATGCAACCGAACACTCGACTAGGAGCACTACTAGAGTCAACATTTTACTCTGCTACATAGTCCTAAGCCATCACCTAGACTTTCCCAAATAAGCAGAAGAATTAAATTCGCAACAGAGCATGCATACAGGCGAGTACGTGCTCAAGTGGGTGCGGTGGTGTGCAATGAAAATGAACAACAATTTAAATGAAATCTTCTAGTATGTAGTGCAATAGTGCACGTGAGCGGGTAAACAAAACTACTCTCCCTCAGACTTAAACTAAACAATCCACAGAATATATGACATGAAAATCAGGAAAGGCTAGGGAAAGAAAGTACCCAGTGCTCAGAAATGAGCACACCAGAAGATTGGCGTGTAAGCTAAAATGAAGCTGCAGCATCCGCCATCCAGAAAAGATACCTGCAGGGGCTCCGCAAAAACAAAAGAAAAAGAAAAAGATAAACTACAATACTACATCTAACTAAACAGGATTGAATAAAATAAAATGCATGAAAAGTAAGATAACTACTGGGGTTATTGTCATCCCAGCACGACTTATTCTAAATTAAAACGGTTCTAGCTAACGGGCCTATGGAAGGAGAAGTGGACAGGTAACTGGCCTAATATCCGTGTCGGTAGCGGGTACCGATACGGTGATAGAACAGTCACCCCTCTACCTAAATATAGATACCTGCTCCTCACAGGTAGAGGGTAGAGAATGTAAGAAGAGGAGGAGGCCTGGTCCTCACTCATCTCACAAAACACATCCTTGCCTAGCAAGGTATCGTCAACAGGGAGGCAGCAGGAGGAAAAGGCAATGAGTGGAGCTTCCTCAACGGAGGGGGAATAAACCTCCTCACATGAGAGGATACTCTCATCATTGACTTGAGCAAAAAGCTCCAAGTCCTCCTGGGGCACCTGTAAAGACTCAACATGCACAGGCTCGGAAGAAGAAGGGGGGTCCAGAAATAAAAGAGAAGAATGACATAAATAATCAAAAATCGGGGGAGTGGTCCCGGTCTCACTCCCAGCAAGATCCAAGGATAGATCACTATCATCATCGTAAGTATCATGGCGAGGGGAACCCAAGAACTCAAGGGCCTCGGTGGTGAGTTGGACCTCCTCGTCCCATGAGGAAGTGCAAACCTCCTCATCAGAAGGAGTGTCCTCCTCAACCCACCTCGGAGCATCCTCCGAGTCCGAAGCATCACCCCGCTCCTTTACTTTGATAGGATCATAAAGAATGTGTGTAGAAAAATCGTGCAAAGAAACTGGAAAAACACAAAGATTTGGTTCCTCCGTAAAAAGATCTGCTAAAGCCTCCCCGATGGAAAGAATACTTTCCTCATCATGCTCAGGTGCATCTAGGAGCTCCCATTCCTCTCCTTGTTGGCTAATAGATGAGTGATCATCATCACTAGGAGTGAAGCCATACACAGGGAGTGAGGAATCCATGCACAAAACAGGCTCAGGGATAGAGGGCACAATTGCCTCCATGGGTAAAGAAGGAGTGATAGGGACAATGTCGCCCTGAGTGGAGGAGCGGCGGTCAGGCTTGAAAAGACTAGGACAGTCCTTCAATTCATGACCCTCTCCTCGACACAATAAGCAAACAATGTTCCTACACTGCCCAGCATTCAACTCATTCATTTGGTCTAAATAATAAACCATCTTATCATTAAAGCTAGGCGAAATACCCCATGACGACATTTTCAATAATTAAAGCAGATAAAATGAAGCAGGAATTCTTTGCAAGGAAAATCCACACAACTAATAAAGCTCCTTAGATTTAAACTTGCCTAAAACTTTAAAATAGGGAAAGACGAAATAAAGGCAAACAACAGAAGATTAAAGGCAAAACAAAAAAAATAGAAATGCGGCTAAACACAAAGAAAGAACAACTATCTCTCGTCTCCCTCTCAAGAAAACTCACACGACTGTGTTCCCCGGCAACGGCGCCAAAAACTTGATGCGAGGGTTCGGCAAGTGCACCGGTCGCGCAAGTAATAATAATGGGGAAAATCTCCGAGTGTCGGTCTCTTGAGGAACACAGTAAGGTGGAGTTAGGTTTCGAGGAAGGACTTGAGATTGAAGTCCTTAAATCGGATGGAATGCGGGGGAGTTGGGTTGGCTTTTGGAAAATAAAATAAAAGCTATCAACTACTCCTATGCAATGCCGCTATGCAATGCTTCGCTTGGCGGGATGGAGACTAGGGAGGCCTTGAGCGCGCTGCGTCGAAAGGGCGGATGGACGAGTAGGCAAGCGGAATCGAACTGTGCAGGCCTTGAGCGCACTGCTTCGTTAGGCGGGATGGAATACGGGTCGCGATGCCACGCTTCGGTAGGCGGATGGACGAGTAGGCTAACGGATTGAGGGTCGCAAGCACCTCTTCGACAAGCACGCCACTAGCAATTGATAGTGCGGCACCGGACGTGACGGCGGGATGGAGGATGGAATGGGGCGCACCTCAAGCACACAAATAAACAAAAAAGGGTATCTCACATAGACATGAAATAACTTTAAATAGCAAGGTCTATAGTGTTCTTCATCAAAATACAAAAGATCTAACTATTACAACAATCAATAAAAGGAGAACAAGGCAAGAAATCGACCGAATCCGAAGGCTCGTTGGAGATTCACGGTTGGAATCGCCGGATTGTCAATCTGCGTCCAAGCTCGGTCCGCAACTACGTCCGGGGTAGAGAGAGCTGTCACAACTCTCCAATGGACCCGTCTTCTTCGTGTCACGATCCGGTAGAGGTTGCAAACTTCCTCTTGCTTGATGGTAATGGCGGCTAGGTCTTCCTTTGGAGCTCTTGGATGAAGGAGGAGGCCGAGAGGAAACTCCGGCTCAAGATTGGCGTGAAGAACAAGCCCGGAGCACCTCTAGATGGTGGGCGATGGTGGAGGGGCGAATCTGGACGGAACCAGGCGGAAAACGGCGGAAGAAAATCGGGTGTTGACCTAAAATCGCGAGCAGGTCATTTTATAGGCGCTGGAATAAACAGTGCGCACGGTCATTGGCGCACGACCAGTGGTCGTGCGCACTAGAATCCTGTGATCGTGCGCTCTGCCTGGACGGAGCCTGCAAAGACAGAAATTATAAAATAAAATGTTCGCACGACCAGTGGCGCACGACCGGTGGTCGTGCGCACCATCGTCGGTGGTCGTGCGCAATAGATGAAACAGAACTCATAAAATTACTGTTAAGTACGCACGAATAGTGGCGCACGACCGGTGGTCGTGCGCACTGGAGTTGATGGTCGTGCGCACTACAGCAAACAGAACTCGGAAATTAAATGGTAAGTGCGCACGCGCAGTGGCGCACGACCGGTGGTCGTGCGCAATAGAACCGGTGATCGTGCGCAGTGTTCCTGTGCAGAATTGCACCGGAAGCACCTGCACGACTCCTGTTCTAGCGTACAACCACGCATCCAGCTACTGAAAGTGGCACCTAACAGTGCATGAAAACTACTAATGAAGATAAACATGAAAACACACCAAAATGGGCCTAGAAGTGCACCTAGCATAGACTGATCAATATGAACTATAACAGGGCTAAAGTGCGGTGAAATGACTAAATAAATGGCCCAGATGAGTCCATAAAAGTGTATATGATCAGGACTCATCAGAGGTGGGGATGGATCAAGATCAAACATAGATGTTGATCATCTGATTGACATATATGGGGCTCTCATTGATGCCTTGGGGAGGAAGAAAAATCTTGTTAAAGAACAAGCTAAAGAGCTCGAAGAGCTAAGGCCACTTAAGGCTGATCTACAAAGCAAGATGGACATCTTCCATCAAAATGGACAGAAGTCCATAGAGCTTCAGAAGGTGATTGATAATCTTCTTAATGAGAAACAGAAAATGTGGGTGTTTATCAAGAAGCTTAACAATCAGCTTCTCAAGGAACAAAACTTAGTAGCCCATTTCTCCAAACCCAAAACTGTGCTACCCATTATTGGGACCTTCTCCTCCCAATCTGGTAAGGGGGGATTAGGTCACAATAATAAGGCAGCCAAGGCTGGGAATGATAGAAAGGGCAAGTCTTCAGCTAGTCTTAAAACTACCTTTCAATAGGTATGGCTGCCCTCTAACCAGTATGACCAAGCAATCATATATGGTCAGAGGCAAAATGAAAAGGCTCCTTGCCATTTGAATGAATCAAGCATTGCAAGGAGAAAGGGACTTGGGTTGAGTGCAATGAAATCTCCCCATGAGGAAATTCAGATGGTCCAACCTAGACCATTTGTCTTTGGTACCTCAGCACCCTCACTTAAGGGAAAGGAAGCCAGCTCTTCCAAGACTGGCCCAGCTGAGAAAAATGTTGGCTGCTGCAGTGGCACAAACCCACATCAGAGCATTTCTAATGTTGTCAACAGTATAAGAGCTGAAAAGCGGAAATCTGTTGGTGACATGAAGAAATCCTCTCATGTGCACAAGCCCCAAACAGCTGCCACACCACCTCCAGCTGCAAAGCCTAAGAAGAAGGTTGTCTCCTTCTCTGAACCTAGGAAGACTTCTGCTCCTTCCAGGAAGGCTCAGAAAAGTGAATACAACATTCGTGAGTGCTGGTGCTCTGGTAAAGTGGGTCACTTTGCCATAGATTTTTGACACAACTCAAGTGCCCCAAGTGCTACGAGTAGTTTTCCTCCTAGAGGTGCAACCATTAGATACAACTACCCAATGACTAACTGTTTCCTAGGACCCAATCCTTATTGGGGTCCTAAGGCTTACTAACTTTGTGGTTGTAGGATAGTTCAAGTGCCAACATGATTTGGTACTTAGTCAGTGGGTGTTCCAGGCATATGACTGGAAAAAGGAAGGTTCTTAAGGACTTCATTCCAGAACCCAAAGGAAGAAAGGTCACCTTTGGTGGCTCTGAACCGGGAAGAATAAAAGGTTTTGGTATGATTTCTAATGGCATAATCTCTATCACCAATATAGCTCATGTTGATGGTTTGAAACACAACCTGTTGAGCATAAGCCAATTATGTGACTTAGGTCATGTAGTAAAATTCACTAGTGAGAAGTGTCTGATAAAAGGGAAGTGGCAACCAAGTCATTCTCACAGGCACTAGGTATGGTAATGTCTATACTTTAGACTTCATTAATATAGATTCCTCTATGCCTGTTTGCCTTGTAGCTAATGAGAATGAGTCTCTTTGTGTCCAATGGCACAAGAGGCTTGCTCACATAAACTACAAGACAATGAACAAGCTCTTTTCCAAAAACCTTGTGAGGGACTGTCCTAAGATCAAGTGTATTAAAAGCTGCCCTTGTCATGCTTGCCAAATTGGGAAGCAAACAAGGGCCACTTTTAAAAGTATTGGCTCTAAAGATACTGAAAGGTGTCTTTACCAATTGCACATGGACTTGTTTAGTCCTTTGTCAATTGAGAGCTTAAATGGGAAGAGGTATACCTTGGTGATTGTTGATGATCACTCAAAGTATACCTGGGTGCACTTCTTAAAGAAGAAGTTTGATACCTTGGATGTCTTCAAGACATTTTTCAAGGCTATTCAGAATAAATTGTTGTGCTCAGTGGTCAGAATAAGATCAGACCATGACACAGAATTCCAGTCTGAAGCCATGACAAGTTTCTGCCAAGATCTTGGTATCACCGAAGAGTTCTCCTCTCCCAAAACTCCACAACAAAATGGAGTGGCTGAGAGAATGAACAGAACTTTAATTGAGGTTGGCAGAACACTGCTGAGTGACTCCTCTCTCCCAGAATATTTATGGGCTGAGGCTGTCAGCTCAGCTTGCCATGTCCTCAATAGAGCCTCCATCAATAAGGCTCTTGGTATCACCCCATATGAAATTCTCAAGGGCAAACAACCAACCATCTCTTACTTTAGAATCTTTGGTTGCAAATGCTACATCCTGATCAATGGGAAACAACCCCTCACCAAGTTTGCTGAGAAGTGCAAGGTGGGTATCCTTGTTGGATACAGCTCTAATAGTAGATCCTATAGGGTCTTCAACAGCACAACACATGTTGTTGAAGAAAGCATGCATGTAGTCTTTGATGAATTTGACCTTGTTCATAAGGAATGGTCTAACCAACCTCCAAGTGAAGGAATTTCTGAGAAATTGCAGGAATTGAGCCTTCAGAACAGACCAAGCTTAAGTCAGCCTCCAACTTTAACTGGAACTGACCATGAAGAATCTGCACAAGATGCTGATCCTCAGCTGCATGAAGAAACTGATGCTTTGGAAGAAATTCAGCAGGATGCAGTGAATGAACAGCAAATAGTAGCTGCCAGATTGCCTCCTGCTCTAAGGGTTGACAGAAATCATCCCTTGGAGCAGATCATTGGGGATGTTCAACAAGGTGTGACAACTAGGAGTAGGGCTCACAATGAGGCCTTGTTCCTCAGTTTCCTGTCACATGTAGAGCCCAAGAAGTTTGAAGAGGCAAACATGGATCCATTCTGGATTCAGGCAATGCAGGAAGAACTCTTGCAATTCAAGAGGTGCTAAGTATGGAAGTTGGTTCCATGACCACAAGGACACAATATCATAGGCACCAAATGGATCTTCAGGAACAAGATGGATGAAAATGGGATAGTCATCAAGAACAAGGCAAGGCTTGTTGCAAAGGGGTATAGGCAAGAGGAGGGAATAGACTTTGACCAAACCTTTGCCCCAGTTGCAAGGTTGGAAGCCATAAGGTTATTCCTTGCCTATGCAGCCCACAAAGGCTTCAAAGTGTACCAGACGGATGTCAAATCAGCATTCCAAAATGGAAATCTGAAAGATGAAGTATATGTAGAGCAGCCATCAGGTTTTGTTCATCCAACTCTCACATCTCATGTTTACTTCCTTAGGAAAGCTCTTTATGGTCTCAAGCAAGCTCCAAGAGCTTGGTATGAGACCATGTCTAGATTTCTCATCAAGAACAAATTCTTGAGGGGAAAGATAGATAGCACATTGAGTCTTAGGGAAACAAGGGGCAAGTGTCTCTTAGTCCAAATATATGTTGATGACATAATATTTGGGTCTACTGATGACAACCTCTGTAAGAGATTTGCTAATTTAATGCAGGGGGAGTTTGAGATGAACAGTATGGGTGAACTCAAATATTTCCTTGGGCTCCATGTGAAACAGTCTGATGATGGAATTTTTATTTCCGAGACTAAGTACACCAAGGAGCTCATCAAGAAATTTGGGATGGAGTCAGCCTCTACCATGAGAACACCCATGGGATCTAATGTATCACTAGACAAGGATGAAAAGGGGAAGGCCTTTGATGAATCCATGTACAGGTGTATCATTGGATCCTTGTTGTAGTTGACTGCTAGTAGGCCAGACATTATGTATTATACATGTGTTTGTGCTAGGTATCAGGCTTGTCCTAAGGAATTTCACTACACCTCTGTGAAGAGGATCTTGAGATACCTCAAGGGCAGCCTGAATCTTGGCCTTTGGTACCCTAGGAACAATGAATTTGAACTGATAGGCTATTCAGATGCAGATTTTGCAGGGTGCAAAGAAGACAGGAAAAGCACAAGCGGCACTTGACAATTCCTAGGGAGGAGGCTGATCTCTTGGAGCAGCAAAAAGCAAACCAGTGTGGCCATATCCACAGCCGAGTCAGAGTACATTGCTATAGGCAGCTGTTGTGCTCAACTTCTGTGGATCCAACATCAATTGGAGGATTACAACATCAAGGTAAGTCAATTGATAACTTCTCAAAAAGAAGTTATCTTGACCCATAATTTTGACCAATTTGTTTAATATGTTTGATAAATATGGATTTAAATATATTAAATATTAAATATTTATTATTCTCGTCAAGTTTGGATATTATCGTCATTTTATATGTTTTTGCGCAGAAATTCTGAAGTATCCATCTTGAAGAATCAAGGATAAAAACAATTAATCAAGTGCAGGAAGAAATGTTGTAACATATTTCGTAGTTCAGAAAAACATGTTGCAACATATTAGTTGTTGTATGATATAGAAGAAAAGTACAGAAATGTTGCAACATATTTCGCAGTTCAGAAATATATGTTGCAACATTTGGCGGAAATTAAAAATTTGAAATCAGAAATTATTCAAATTCTAGCGGTTACACTGACGGGGGGATGCATCTATTCAGCAATTAACACATTCCTTTGGTGAAAAACGACCATATAAGGTGCCAAGGAGAGAGAAATACAATCTTTTATCATCTTCATCAAGGAGGGAGAGAAAATGAGAGGGCTTTGGAGAAGAAATTAGGTCACACCGTCAAGAGGAAGAAGAAGACAGTTTTCTACACCATTCGGAGAGGAAATTCTGCATTTCTTCATCTCCTCTAACGATGTTAAGTAAGATCTTTCAAATTGTGTGTGATCTCTCCTTCATCATGAACTAAATTCATTTGTCTTGTATGTTGAAAGTACTTTGTTTATTGTGATGTTTTGAGTGTAATTTTCTTGTGGATGTTTGTATCACTATCTTTATCAAATTTATGATTTTGTTCTTGGAAGTTTTGGCTTAAGTTTTCATCTTTAAATTTGCTTGGCGAGATTCGAGAGAGGAGTCAGGCTAGATGAACGTTTTATATTGCGCTGCGAGATTCGAGAGAAGAGTTGCGTAAATGTTTAACCAAAATTCCGTTTTTATACTGCGCCGCAAGATTCGAGAGAGGAGCGGTGAAAGTATATCATAAATTTAGTATAGCGTAGAAGGGAGAAAGAGATTTCGTCTTCTCATTAGCAACTTTGATTTGTGTTCTTGATGTTACTCTCTATTGTTACCTATGTTAGAGATAACTAGGGAAATACGGGGTAAACGAATTTCATAGATCGAGAGATCATGTTTTTCACTTTCAAATCGTTGTAAGATTTTGATCAAGCTTTTCATAAAGAATCATGATAATAACTCATCACCATAAGCAAAGGAAATCAACGTACAAGACCTTTTCTCTAAATTGATTAAAAGTATTTTTAAGTAATCGTT
Organism: Dactylorhiza incarnata; assembly: GCA_033032865.1. NCBI lineage: Eukaryota > Viridiplantae > Streptophyta > Magnoliopsida > Asparagales > Orchidaceae > Dactylorhiza > Dactylorhiza incarnata. Next base: position 2,720,511 of record JAWHQI010000039.1, on the reverse strand, counting down.
ATTATAACCTGTTTTGATTATTATTAATTTCACAAATCACCTTAATTAATCCACTTGGATTTAAAGAAAAGGTTAAGCTAGTAATTGCGAGCATTAGATTTAGCACTTCCTCGAGGGAATGATCTTTATTCACACTTTATTACTTGATCCGACGCGTGCACTTGCGTAATTTACACATCTGTTTCGGACGTATCATCAATCTCCCTTATTGTGTGACTCATCCAGTGCTATCTCTATTGCCAAAAATCCTGTCTCCCATAGCAGGACCAAGCATATAAAAATTAGGTACCATTTTATTAGAAAGCATGTAGAGTGTGAAGATATCAAACTTGAATATGTCCCCACAGACAATCAAGTAGCTGATATCTTCACCAAGCCACTGGATGAGGCCAAGTTCAATTCCTTCAAAATTGACTTAGGAATGTTGAATTTAGAATAAGTTCACTTATGAATCTATACCCACTGTTAAATTGCTTATGATTTCAACTGTACAATTCTCACAATATGTAATGTTATGAAAATTGAAATCTGAATTGATCAACTCTATTTAAGCAGTAGGATTAGTCCACATGATAGGGTAGATAACCTCCCAAAAATGTTAAATGCTTTGAAATCTAATATCAGCTGAGACCCATCTCAGCTGATCAGCTGAGACACCCACACTGTCTCAGCGGATAAGTCTCCTCAAAACAGACTAGAGCAGACACATGCCTCAGCTGAGAACTTTCTCAGCTGATCCGATGAGACGGCAATACTATCTCAGCAGAACCGCTGAGACCAAACCCCATCTCAGCGGATAAGTAGTTCCCCGTCTCAACGGATGGTAACATACCGTCCCAGCGGGTTCTCCTACGAGACGACTAGGTCAACACTCATAACCGCTGAAACACTTCCTGGCTTACCTAATCCTAGTCCTATATAACTAGCCGACTGTGATAAAAGACTCTTCACATTCACTTGTGCCACTCCAACCGACGAGACGACTCCCCATACCCATTGTCCTAGCGTACTTCTCTTCGACAAATGGCACCCAAGACCGTGAAGGATTTGTTTGAGGGATATGAGTTGGTGAGGGATGGCTTTCTCCATGCCTCCCCAGAGATTCTTAGTGTCATCAACCTTGTCACTGAAGCTGGTCTGGAGTTCCTGCTATCTGAACCGTGTCAGATATTCAAGAATGAAGTGTTGGAGTTTTATACCAATGCCAAGCTGTCATCCTCTAAGGATGGTCTGTCTTCAAAAATCGGAGAAATAAGGGTAAAGTTGTCCCCTAAGAGACTAGAGAAGGCACTGCAATTGCCTAGATTGGAAGAAGAGAGGTGTCAGATACTGACAAGGAGTAAGCCCGCGGCTGGTGTGAATACAGTGCCCCAAGACCTCATCTCTGAAAAAGAAGTTCTTCAATCAAAATTGCAAGTTGCTATGTGATATTGTAGGGAAAGCTCTTCTGTGTAATCCATGCTCTCATGACACCATTTCTCAACCAATGTTTGAGCTAGTTGCAAGGATTATCTTGAAGAAAAGAACTAGGTGGGGAAATGTTCTTTATCAAAGAATGAAGGAATGTCTACAGGCCCCTAACTTAGGAAGAATCCTGTCACTCTACGTACTGAAGGCATACCCAAGCCATTTCTCCTCCATCAAAGGTGTCAATATCCACTACTTGAAAAGACTGGATATCAGGACATTGGACAGGTCAACTAGAATCCTCCCCATGAGCCAACCCACTGTGGTGGCTGAGCTGAAGGAGAAGAAAAAGGCAAAGAAGACTGAAGCAGAAGCTGCTGAGAAATACAGGAAGGATGATGAACAATAAGACCACATGGAAGAAGTGGAAGGTGAAGATGTCCCCAGGACAAGTGTGGAAGATGAATCCCAAGGAAGAGTTGTATCTCACTCTGAGCCAACTCCTATTAATACTGATCCAGCTGTCTCTCAAGCTGAGGATGAACCAAGGAATACACCTCTTCCTGGTAAACTAGGATCATAGTTAATCTACACTCCTCAGATTATAGATGAGACTAGGAGTCTAACTAACACATCACTTTCTTTTCAGGTTCCCCAAGACAAAGTCCTCCACACATGGATGCTCCAAGTGAGGGGGAGTATGGTTCCAGGTCTAGAGCAGCAGATGATTCTGCAAGAAGTGAGGGGGAGCAAAGCTCACACTCTGAAGGAGGAGATGGGGTGCTAGTGAGGGGGAGCACAGCCCAGATGCTGGCAGAGCTAGTGCTCAGATTGAGGAAGAAATCAACAAGATCATTGACAACATGGAAGTTGAGTTACAGCCAGACTCCCTACTTCCCTCTGTTGAGCTGCCAAGACCTGAACCTGCAGTGGAGAAGGAAATTGCCCAGGAAAGGCCAGCAGTTGTGCTAGACACATATGACATTCTAAACTCAATAAAATCCATTATTGAGGGTCAGATGTTGTCTGTGAAGGAGCACATTGAAGAAAAAGTTCATGGTTCCACTGCCCAAATCAAAGATGAGCTAAATGCTACAAGGGCGGCATTGACTCAGGAGATACAAGACAGTGAACAAAGAATGGACTCCAGGGTGACTGCAGTAAGGACTGGGCTGAATACTCAGGTCCAAGGTGTCAAAACAGCATCTGCTCATATCCTCCAGCAGATGACCAGATGGTTTGAGCTAGCTAAAAGCACTGTTGCTGCTCAACACACCATACTGAAGAAAATTGCAGACAAACAAGGGGACTCCACAAGGGACATTGCCTATGTTAAACTTAGGGTGCGTTTGGTTGGGCTGTTGCTGATGAAAAGCTGCTGATCAGAAATGGAGTATTGAAAAAGAGCTGTTTTTGAGAAATGGAGTTTTGTCAAAAAACTGTTTGGGTCAAATGGAGTTTTCTGTGCTTATTGAAATGGAGTTTTGCAAATTTTGTTTGGGAACAAAACGGAGTTTTTGATAAAAAAAATCGTCACACATAAAATTCATAATCTTGATAATAGTTACTACAATAGATAAAAATACCAACAAATCTTCCCACCATCTAAGATCTAGAAGCGTACAACTGTTGCGCTATACTTTCACGCAACGTGATCATCTCTTCTACCCCGCCTGCAGTATCAGGACAAACTACTTGATGCCCTTGTGTGCTCACCCCCTCATCACCACCTCCCTGCTCGCAGTCATTGAAATCAATATCCCTTCGCGAAGGGTGCCGTCGAATAAAATTATGCAATGACATAGTCGCCATCACAATGCCGCTTTGTTTGACGAAACTGTAGCTCGGCATATCACGCAATATGGCCCACTTCTTCTTCCAAATGTAGAACGATCTTTCAATCACACTTCTAAGGGATGAATGTGCATGATTGAATATCTCTCGGTGTCCTTCCGGTGCACGACCCCCACAAGCAAAGTCAGGAAGATGATAACGTGTCTCTTGATATGGTTTCAAGTATCCGCTCTGTAGCGGATAACCAGAATCCACCAAATAATATTTTCCTGAAAATTTTGAGCAAAGTTGTTATGCTTCAAAGGTGAGAAGTATAAAAAAAATTAATTGAAATCTTATTACCTAGTGGTGGATGGGGAAATTTGTAATGGGGATCCTGAAGCGCATAATTGAAAATGCAGCTATCATGCGCAGAACCTTCCCAACCTGGCATAACGAACGTGAAACACATATTGAAATCACAAGCAGCCATCACATTTTGTGTTGGCATGCCATGTCTCCCAATGTGCGGTACTTGATCACGAATAGGTACGCATGCATGAACATGTGTTCCATCAATTGCACTGACACAGTCTTTAAAGAAGGGCATGTAACGTGAGTCGTAGAGAATCTCTGGCGGTGTGCTACTGAAAGATCAATCTAATGGCTGAATCACTTCATCCGCCAGTAGTAGCAACACGTGAATGCCTTCTCCAAAAAACCTGCTAGCAATCTCCGTCGAGTGCTGAAAGCTCTCACATGTCTTTCTCATGACCTCATTATGAGACAGTATGTCCAAGGTCAGTGCCAAAATCTCTCTAGATGCAGTCCGTCTTGTCCCATGAAATCCGTACTTCTCCTCCAAGACATGCAGTAGATCCATAAAATTTCTTAGGACATCAGAAAGGAATTATGAAATCTGACTGTCGAAGCATAAAGCATTTCTCCAACACATTTATCACCGGTTTGTTTCGATGTCATGCATGGTACAGGTTGGTTGAAAATAGAACTACTTTCAGCCAAAATACTAACTACTGCGACAACATTTAGATGATGTGCGATCGCATAACTTTTAATAGCTAGCCTCAACTATCTTCTGAATCATCAGAGTCAGTGCTAGACATTTTCTGATAAACAAAAGACAGGAAATAAATAAGAATATTGTCTAATCAGTAACAGTCTAGCAGAAATACTAATAATAGAAATATCCAACATCAGAAAGAACAATTACAGTCTAACAGTACTACTAATATCCAACCACAATAACAGAAATAACAATAACAGTCTAGCAGGACATGACCATAAATACTAATAAGCTTACTCCCCACCATTGTAGCGGTTATAAATCCACTTTATGTTTGTACCCTCGGGTAGGAACATAAATGCCTCTCTATGACATTTGTCCAACAAAAATATGATGGCAAAGTCATAGAATTTCTCGTCCACTACAACATCGGGGTATCCACTTAACCGCTTTAATGCCTGAGTAAGAGTGTATGGATTGCTCTTTGGATGTCCCTGAATGCATCGACATATGGTCTTTTAAGATTCTGCCAGATCTTCTAAGACGGAGTTGGTGGCACTTTTCTTTCCTATCTTACTCTTCCTCGCCGATGTGACCTCGGGGGTAGGTGGTGCATCATTATCCTCCTGGATGTCATGCTCCTCACCGGACAACTCTCTCTCGTCGTGGATTACCTCTTAAGCTAGGAATGGTACCATGACGTCCACAGGCAACTACTGAATCGAACATCCTCCTCAATCGTTCCTCTAACTCGGGGGGGGGGGGGATGCCAGCATATCTGAATTTTTTAGCCGCTGGGACAACCTACAATATTATAGCAAAAATTAAGAAGGGCAAATAGTTGAACATAAAGTTAAATCATCATTATTTAATAAATGAATACCTTCAATCTCTCGGTCCACCACTCGTCTGAAGCATCTATAGTCTTTGTAGTCGGATTCCAACCCAAACCAGTGGACTCACGTTTTAGCTCACTCCAAATTTTCCACTCTTTCTTCAAATGATCTCATTTGTTCTTCATTTGAACCTTATCATACTTTTTTCCAGTTTGTAGGTGGAATTTGGTAGTCACATTTACCCATCCCTCTTTGCTAAAATGGGTTGTCGGTCGGTTACCAAGCTCTATTTCTTGAATGCATATGTCGCAAAAAATCAGGACATCATTTGAATCCCATATAGCGGAGATTCCACTGTCTTTCGCCTTACCCATCTTAAAAAAATACAATTCTTAACTAAACACACAAACAATTAAATTCAAAACAGCTACAAACATACACACGTACAAATACACACACCTACATATAACACATACACACACACACACACACACATACAAACATACACACAAACATACACACACACACACACACAAATACACACACACACAAATACACACACACACACCCAAACATACACACACACATACACACATACAAATACACACACACACATACAAACACACACACACACACGCACACACACACGCACACACACACACACACACATACATATAACACACACATGCATATAACACAAACACAAGCAAACACACACACAAATAACACACACACAAACATACACATATACAAACACACACACAAACATATACACACCAAAATTGAAAAATACACACACACACACATACACATATAACACAACACACAAATAAAACACACAAACACATATAACACACACACACACATACACATAAACCACACACATACAAACACAAAACACACACACACACACACACACACACACACATACAAATACACATAAACATACAACATATAGCACACACAAAACAAAACACACACACATTCATATAAGAAAACAAACAAACACACACACAATCATATAAGAAAACACCCACACACATACACACAAACACAAAAATAACACATAACCACACACACACACATTCATCCAATGATCACACAAACAAACACACATTTAACACCATCATCAACACACCGCACACACACACATAACAATCCCCAAAAAAATGAGAGGAGGCTATAAAAAATTTAAAAATCCACAAAATTTGAAAAAGAGAGGAGATATACCTAATAATGGTAGCAGGGAATGAGAGAGGCGACGATGTCGGCGTCGACAATTGAAACTGGATAGGCGAAGGCTTGCAGAAACACCGGCGAGGAGAAGTGGCGGCGTGACTGGCAGCTTGAGTAGCTCCGACGATGAGGGGCAGCGTGAATGGCGTCGACGATACGCGAGAAGGTGAGAGGAGGCACCAGCGGCGAGGAGGGACGGCGATATCAACGCCGAGTACACGCGAGAAGGCGAGATGCGGGGGAAAGGAAAACCTAACGCGCGTGTTCCGGTGTGGCTGGACTGGGGAGACGAATCCCGTCTGGGCTATACAAAGAAACGGAGGTTATTAAAAACCTCTGTTTCAGTCCATCAGTAGCGCCAAACGCTGCTTATGGATAGACCTTGGTTGTGTTTCTGCCGCACCGGAAGTAAAAAAGTTCAACCAAACGCACCCTTAAAGTCATTGAGAATGAAAAGGTCTGGGAGAAGGCAGTGGCTAGATTGGTGTAAGTGGCCAATACAACCAGCAACCATGCCATGTCCCACATTGACAAGGCCAAGATAAACATACTGGATGATGTGGACAGTACTTTCCAAACTCTCTCCCAATCTATACTTGACCAACACTGTTGGAACAACCCTATCCTCACTTTCAAACACTCTGAAATTGAAAAGAAGATATATGAAGAGAGCAAAAAAGGGGAGGAAAAAGTTGACAAGCTCAGTACAAACCTGGAGGAGGCTCACATGTGGTTGGACACAAACCTGAAGAATTCCCACCAACAGCTACACACTAACCAGGAAGCATCCTACAAGAAAGTGCTTGAGGAAGTCAAAAATGCCTCAAATGAAATACAAGATAAACTCCTCAGAGTTGTTAAGATGGTAAATGATGATCATAGGGCCACAAGCCTGAAGGTGCTCCAAGGAACCAAGATTGCCTTAAATCTTCCTATGCTGAACCCAAATAGACCTAAAGATTTTGATTTTCAAAGACAATCTGAACAGATTCAAGATGAGTGGGTAGCAAAGAGGAGAAGGAGAGAGGGCATTCAGGCTGCTGAAGAGTACATGGCCCAGAATAGGATGGAAAGGGTGGATGATCTATTCTCTGAGGAAGATAATCTGAAACTAGATACTATTGTAGTCAACACCTGGGTTATCCATGTCAATCCACTCAAGGATATTGACCATGTCTACTCATCTGTTGAATGGATCAAGCATCTTGAGAGGGTGTCTCTAAGGGAAAGAATCTATAAAGAAAATCTGGTGAGAAGGGAAACCCCTGTAAGGATACCCCCAAGATATCTTCCAAAGCCATTTCTGTACTTCAAAAGGAAGGAAACTATGAGGGCTGTTGGTGAAGCAAGGAAGAGGAAGTCCATGGAAACAGGAGAAAGCTCCTCATCAACCCAGGGTTGATCCAAGAAAATTCTATACTTAGTAGCTCCTTAGGATGTTTGATGTAACAATGTGATTTGAACTGATATTGTATATCTGTTTTGGACAATTGAATGAAATGACCTTTTATTCCCTGAAAATTATTTAGTGTCATTAGCTGTTTATGTATATATGTTGCATTTGAATATCTATGCTTTACCTTAATAGTTACTAAATATCATGTGCACAGTACATATAGTAATGAAGAAATGTTGAGTCATTATATGATGGACATATATGTGACGTGTCTTCATGAGTTGTTGATATGTGCATCTAATTATGCTTGGTGTAAATAAGAAACTGATTAATATCAACAGAAATTTACCCAAGCAATATGTGTCATGAAATGTCATAACTCCACTTAGTTAATCAATTTCAGTAAAATGACATATTTCTGGTTAAGAAGCTACTTAGCATTGGCAAGTGTTTTGCCCTCTTCAAATAGGGGGAAATTGTTAGGAATTTGCCCTCAAATTCCCTTGATTTGAAGAGGGGTCGCTATGTAATGCTAAGTACAAGATGTATTTGATAAACCCATGTTTTTGTAAGATATACAAGCTTAGGTGACTCAACGAAAAAGGGCCAATCATGACCTAAGATCAGGAGAAATCAACTGCTAAGAGATGGTGATTTGTCTCAGCTGAACCGCTGAGACGAAGGGTCGAATCCGCTGAGACGAGGAGCCATCTCAGCGGAACCGCTGAAAAGGAGTAGCTGTCTCAGCTTGCGCCAACCGCTGAAAAGAAGACTGTCTCAGCTGCCAATCCACTGAGATAAGGAGCCGTCTCAGCGGATCCGCTGAGACAGAGTCAAACATGTTACCCATTGACTGGCGCCGCCCAGAGTTTAAGAAAGGTGCAAAAAATGATAAAGTAATGCCCATATCGGCATGGGCAAGGGAGGTCGCACAGATAGCCGTTGAAGATGTACAGTGCTATAAAAGCTAAAGTTAGGGCAACAAAGAAAATCATCCTTCATCATTGTGAGGTTGTTCAAGCTGTAAAAGCAAGCCGTCTGCAACTTCCTGAAGCTGCAACAGCCTTCTTGCCTTGAACAGAAGTGGTTCTCTCTTTTAGTGATTCAAGATTTCATCCACAAGAGAGTCAGGAGTCTTATTTCCTCCTTCTGAAGAAGAAGATAGTGGAGTTGTTCTGAACCAACCAGTCCAGGAACAACTCAAGATCAGCATCTGCTGAGATATTCTACTGATACTTTAATCCAAAGCTTCTTATCAGATTGAATCAGTAGTATAGGTTATTGTTCTATCTTTACTTTATTTTGTAAGAGCTATTCAGCTCTGAGAAGATTGTAAAATGTTGTTGCCTGAAGTAGGACCAGGGGGTGGTCTGAGTTGTAGGAGGTGGATTCCTCTGAGTTGTAGGGCTGCTGTGCCTGAGGTAGGAGCTGGTGATAGCTCTGAGCTGTAGGGACTATTGTCCTGAGGTAGGATCATCTGTGATCTGAGAAGTTCTGAGGAACTTGTGGTGTAAGCTCTAAAAGCTGAGAAGATAACTTGGAGGAGTATCTTTGACCCTATCTAACATTGGAGTTAGAGGGGTGTAGGGGGACAGTGGACTACCCATCATTTGGGGAACCACTATAAAATCCTTTGTGTTGTGGCTGTGATTCTATGAGCTTGATTTAAATTTGTTGTGTAAGCTCATTAGGCTACTAACATCTCTAAGCTTAAAAGAAATAAGAAAAACCTATTCAACACCCCCCCCCCCCCCCCCCCCTCTAGGTGATTTAATCTAAACCCCTAAGTTCTTTCAATAATGAAGGCTTAAGTGATCAACCTTGGAACAACGAAATCAGCACTTTAAATAGGTTCTAGAGCTAACATGTGGCATTAATAAGTTAACGCCAGCATTAGTGATCATGTATATCAACCGCTGACATCATGTAACCATCGAGGTCGTTGCAGTTTGTGGACTCAACGCAGGCGTTAAGAGTCAACGCGAGCGTTATCACCTGGTAACCGACCATTTTCCATGTCGACGTAGTGATCTGTTGAGAAGTCATCCCTTGTAGATAAATGACAACGCCGGGCATTAACATCTAACGCTAGGCGTTAGCTCACTTTTCAGAGAGTATTCATCCTGTACATAGGGTTATTTAACTATAGTATTTGCACACTATAAACACAAGCAAGATCAAATACATAATGCGATTTGTTATTTTCAAACAAAGAGATGTGGAACACAAGTTCCAACAATCTCCCCCTTTTGATAATAACAAATCCACTAATAAGAAATAAAACATAATTAGAGTAGTGTTTATGGTATATGATAAGCGTTATATTCATGTATACTCCCCCTATATGGATGCTCCCCCTACATGAATGCATTTTCTATTTTACTCCCCCTACATAATAGATTTACTCCCCCTACATAATAGATTTCTCTAATTTATTTATTTCTTCAATTTGTTCTCCCCCTTTTGTAATAATCAAAAGTGGGTAGGGATGAGTGTAGTAGCAATATAAAATATATGCATTATGTATATATAATAGCAACTTTGTAGAAAATAGTGAACACGGTGAAAGCAATTTGAAACATTGTTAAGAATTTGGAAATACAAAATATAATAGGTGTTTGAATCAAATTAGTAGATGTTTGAATTACAAAAGTTGTTAATTCATTTGAATTTCAAATTGTAAAATTAGCAAGCAAGATTATAAAATATCAAGTAAAGATATCTTGACAATGTAAGTTAATTTGCATTTCAAGTAAACATTGAAAAGATCATGTTTTGCTATCTAGTGCATGTACTCATGATTGTAGAGAATAGTGTAGGTAAGCTTTAGGTCCAATTCTCATGAGTAGAAGTATTATAAATGATAATGATGTGTTCAATAAGTGTGTTTTGATAAAGTATACAAGTGTATAAATCAAACCACATGAAACTATGTAATGTAAGAACATAACTTGAATTGAACATAAACAACTTTACTTCCACAAATTTCAATGCACATTAAGATTTAAGATTATAAAGAGAAGTGGTCCAAATTTTGTTTGCAAAAGACACTTTACAATTTTTGGTGGAGTTTTCCTTGTCAAATAATTTTCTTTGTTTTTATTGATTTTTGTGACCAAGGGCTCCAAATTCACTTGTTATTGCAATCATAGAAACTATATTTTATATTCGACCTCGGTGTTGGAGAGGGCAACATAATTCTATTTCCTACTTGACCATAATACGAGTGAAGGGCCATTAAAATGACACGTGCCATTAGTGCTCTTACGATCTAATGAACATCCCGCATAGTCCGAATCAGAAAAACTGTGCAAAATAAAACAATTATTATGAGGATACCATAAGCTTAATCTAGATGTTCCGATTAGATACCTAAAAATACGTTTAACCGCTTTCAAATGTGATTCTTTTGGGTTAGCTTGAAATCTAGCACATAAACAAACGAAAACCATAATATCGGGTCTAGATGTGCTTAAATATAGCAATGAGCCTATCATTCCTTTATATAATGTTTGATCAATAGAAATACCAGCTTCATCATTTCCTAACTTTAGTGATGCACTCATTGGTGTATTAGCTTGTTTTAGGTTTTCAAATCCAAATCTTTTAAGAATATCATGAATATATTTAGTTTGACAAATAAATATACCATCTTGTTTTTGTGAGATTTGAAATCCTAGAAAATAAGTGAGTTCTCCTACCAAGCTCATTTCAAATTCATTTTTCATCACTAAAATTACTTCATTACATAACTCTTCATTAGTGGCTCCAAAAATAATATCATCAACATAAATTTGCAATATAATCAAATCATTATCTAGATGCTTAATGAAGAGTGTATTATCCGCACTTCCCATTTTATAACCGTGCTTTATCAAAAATAATGTCAATCTATCATATCAAGCACGTGGCGCGTGCTATAATCCATAAAGCGCTTTCTCTAACTTATACACATGGTTTGGAAATTTTTCACTCATAAAACCGGGGGGTTGTTCTACATAAACTTCTTCTTTTATAATCCCGTTCAAAAATGCACTTTTAACATCCATTTGGAATAATTTAAATCTTTTAAAACTCGCAAATGCAAGAAATATTCTAATTGATTCTAGGCGAGCAACGGGTGCAAAAGTTTCATCAAAATCTACCCCTTCGATTTGTGAATATCCTTGTGCAACTAGTCTAGCTTTATTCTCTATTATCCTTGAGTCACCATCTAGTTTATTTTTGAAAATCCATTTGACTCCTATAATCGGATGATTAGATGGCCTCTCTACTAAATTCCAAACCATATTCCACTCAAATTGTTTTAATTCATCATTCATAGCTAAGAACCAAAATTCATCATTTAGAGCGGTTGAAACATTTTTAGGTTCTATTTTGAAAACAAAACAAAGGTTGGAAAAAGACTCATGAAAAGAAGAATGAGTACTTACCCCTTTTGATGGTTCTCCTATCACAAGCTCCTTTGGATGATCCTTAGTAAACTGCAACACGCTTGGAGGAACATATTCTGTTTGTTCTTCTTCTCTTTCCTCGTTTTCTTCTTCTTTATCTCCAAGTGAGTCTTCATCCTCATGCTCCAGAGGGGGAAGGAGTTCGTCTTCATCTCATGTATGATTAGTATCTACACAAGGAACAAACTCATCAAACCTTACATGTATAGACTCTTCAACTATATTAGTTCATTTATTATAAATTCTATAAGCCTTACTAGTTGAAAAGTAACCAATGAAAATTCACTCATCACATTTTTCATCAAATTTTCCTAGTGCATCTTTAGTGTTTAAAATGAAACATTTACAACCAAACACATGAAAATAAGATACATTAGATTTTTTCTTAAAATAAAGCCCATAAGGTGTCAATTTTAAAATAGGACGAAGTATGACACGATTAATGATATAACATGAAGTATTAACCGCTTCGGCCCAAACTGATTGAGGCAACCCACATTCACTAAGCAAAGTACATGCTAGCTCTTGAAGGTTCTATTTTTCTTCTCCACTACACCATTTTGTTGTGGAGTGCGAGGAGTGGAAAATTCATGTTTAATTCCTAAATCATTACAAAAAGAAAAAAAAACTTATCATTTTCAAATTCTCCTCCATGATCTGAGCCTATGCATTTAATTTTTAAATCAAGTTCATTTTGAATACGAATGCATAGTTTAGTAAATTCAAGAAATGCATCGGATTTGAAAGATAGAAATAAAGTCCAACAAAATCTTGAAAAATCATCAATAATTACAAAAGTATATTTTCTACCTCCTAGACTAGAAGTGCTAACCGGTCCAAATAAATCCATATGAATTAATTGAAGAGGTCTATAGTAGAAATTACATTTTTTGCTTTTAAATGAATTTTTAGAAAATTTTCCTTTTTGGCAATGCATGCAAAGAGAAGATAAATTACCATTAAACACAGGTAAATATTTAATTAATTTATCTTATGATAATTTCAAAATAAGCTTGGTACTAGAGTGCCCAAGTCGCCTATGCCAAAGTTCCAATTCGTCATTTTTAGAAATAAAGCATTTTAAAGACGATTGTGAAAGATCATTAAAGGCAATCATATAAACATTATGAATTCTAGGTGCGGTGAGTACGATATCATTTGTTTTTGAATTTATGATTTTGCAAAGCTTTGTAGATGATTCAAATAATACATTTAAACCATTATCACATAATTGACTAATTGAAATTAAATTATGTTTTAAACCATCTACAAATAAAACATTAGAGATTGAGAAAGAATCGTTACCCACTGTACCTATGCCCATGATTCTTCCTTTTTCATTATCTCTGAATGTCACCATCCCTCCTTTCTTCATTTTGAGGCTAAGGAACTTTGCTTTGTTTCTCGTCATGTGTTTGGAGCATCCCGAGTCCAAATACCACACATCCTTTTTGTCCTTAGCCTGCCAACATACCTCAGTGTCGCGCGCTTTGGACACTGCTTTCTTCATCGGATAGTGTGTTGCTCTTCATCATGAGGCACAAGTTGGCTTCTTCTTCATGGCTGGAGGATGAGATGCTTGATTCGTCGAAGGAAGATTCATCCCATGTAGCCGCCTTTAGGACCTTTTTCTTCTCTTTTCCCTTGTGCCCCTTTTCTTTACGCTCTTTCAGATATTTCGGGCAATGGCTCTGGATGTGTCCGGTCTTTCTACAATGATAGCACTCTGGTGGTGGTCGATCATCATCGTCCTCATCACTACCTCTTCCTTTCTTCGATGAAGATCCATTCTTGATGAAGTATTTCCGGAAGATGTTTCTCCTTTTCGGATTCTTCATGAACCTTTTGAACTTCTTCACAAAGAGGCTCTCCTCATCCTCTTCATCATCATCTCCGTCAACCTCCTTCTTTGACTTCAATTCTAAGGCCTTCTTCTTTGGCTCCATGTTGTGCTCTTGTTGTTGAATCTTGAGTTCAACCTCATGGGTCTTGAGGTTCCCAACGAGGCTCTCAATTTGGAGCATCTTCAAATCGTGCGACTCCGAGATAGCCGCCACCTTTGGATTGAACTTTGGAGGGAGAGACCTTAGAATTTTTCTCACCAAATCTCCGCTGGAGAACACCTTTCCAAGTACTTTTGAGTTGTTGATGATCTTGGTGAACCTTGTGTACATTGAATCTATGTCTTCTTCCGCCTCCATCCGGAATTTCTCGTATTCGGATTCAAGTTGGAAAAGCTTTGAATCCTTGACCTACGATGTACCTTCATGAGTGAGTTCTAATAAATTTCATATATCGTAAGCGGTTTCGCAAGCACAAGTTCTATTAAATTCCGTTCTATCCAAAGCACATAATAAAGCATTCATTGATTTAGCGTTATTTTTGCATCTTAACTTGTCATTATCATCCTATCTATCTCTTGGTTTTTCCATAGTAATTTCTCCAACAACAAATGTTGGTGGAGAGTAACTTTGTTCTACCATACCTCACACATCATTATCTAAAGCAATTAAGAAATAGCGCATTCTTGTTTTCCAATAATTATAATAAGTACCGGTAAATAGTGGAGGTCTACTAATCCCTTGACCCTCAACGAAAGCATGATCATGATGCGCCATTATTCTCGGTTGTGAAACCATTTTGGAATAACCTTGCTCTGATACCAAGTGTTGGATCTGATGGCGCCCTTAGAGGAGGGGTGAATGAGGGGTTTACAATTTTTTATAATAAACTGACAGATATTCAGAAAATAGAAACTTTTTTTGGTCCTGTAGCTAACGTCAGGCGTTAGGTAGTTAACGCTGGGCGTTAGTTCTCCAGAAAATATTCTTTACAAAAATATGCTAAGTGAATTTCTTTATGAAATACAATTCCAGAAAATTAGATATAATGAAAAAGAATTTTATATTTCACAAAAATGATTACAAGGATAAAATTTCAATAACGCTTGAAATTAAAGACGACAAATTAAAATTCACTTTTTGTTCCTTCACCGGTCTTTCTCCCAAGGACCGGTTGGCTATAGTCTATCTCTCTCCAGATAAGGCCTCTAGCCACCCCCTAGATCTATCCTAGACCTAGTCTCCATGCACAAGGCAGTGAATTCCCCCTAAACTGAACCCGACCTAGTCTCCACACGCAAGGCGGCGAATTTCCTACCGTTACAAGCAAATATGAAAAGACAAGAAAATTTCAGAACAAAAGACTCCCTATAATGTAGAGCTCTAAAGGAGATGTTGAAGATGTGCAAAGATCATCATTGGAGTTGTAGAAAGCGACCTTCTTCAATTTGACCATTGTAATCTCCTTGTCACTCTTGTTCCTCAATGGTGGTGTTGGGAGTTCTCTCTGAATTCGGGGATGAGATGATCTCTCTAAAGTAAATAATGAAGGCTTAAGTGATCAACCTTGGAACAACGAAATCAGCACTTTAAATAGGCATTGGAGCTAACGCGTAGCGTTAAGAAGTTAAC
Organism: Dactylorhiza incarnata; assembly: GCA_033032865.1. Lineage (NCBI taxonomy): Eukaryota > Viridiplantae > Streptophyta > Magnoliopsida > Asparagales > Orchidaceae > Dactylorhiza > Dactylorhiza incarnata. The sequence continues at coordinate 2,704,912 of JAWHQI010000039.1, read as the reverse complement.
GCCAGCGTTAGTGATCGTGTATAGCAACCGCTGACATCGTGTAACCATCGAGGTCGTGGCAGTTTGTGGACTCAACGCGGGCGTTAAGAGTCAACACAAGCGTTATCACCTGGTAACCGACCATTTTCCATCTCGATGTAGTGATCTGTTGAGAAGTCATCTCTTATAGATAAATGACAATGTCGAGCGTTAACATCTAACGTTGGGCGTTAGCTCACTTTTCAGAGAGTATTCATCATGTACATAGGGTTATTTAACTATAGTACCTGCACACTATAAACACAAGCAAGATCAAATACATAGTGTGATTTGTTATTCTCAAACTAAGAGATGTGGAACACAAGCTCCAACAAAGGATTCCTTCCTGCATATGGTCAGCTTCATGGATCCCATCTCCTTATGAACTCCAGTGGCAGCCATTGGATGCAGTGTTAGACTACTCCTTGTAGGATCTGGTCAGACTGTTAAGTACTTTTTGACCAACCTCCATCTGATACCAATTGATAGTTAACTTGGGTAGTAGTCTAACTCGCCTAGAGGGGGTGAATAGGTTTTTCGGCTTCTTCTACTTTTATTTAATTATTTAAATGAATTTTCCTAAGTAGAAGCAGCACACAGAAAGCACACAAATGTTTATAGTGGTTCCCTAAGTGATGGGTACATCCACTTTCCCTCTACACCTTTCTAACAAAATGTTAGACACGGCAAAACTTCTCCAATCTTCGCTCAAAGTGCTTACACCACAGATCTCTCAGGATCTCTCAGGTTTCACCAAACCCTACCTCAGGTCAGCAGCCCTACACTCAGGCCAGCAGCCCTAGAAACTCAGAAACCCTCATGGTTTCCTACCTCAGGCCAGCAGCCCTACACTCAGAGTTCCTAAACTCCTACAGATCAGAAACCTTCCAGGTTTCCTACCTCAGGCCCTATGAAGAAGTCCTACACTCAGGCACACATGCCCTACAATCTCAGGCACAAAGGCCCTACAATCTCAGGCGCAAAGGCCCTACATTCCCAGGCACAAGTGCCTTACAGAATACTTGTTGTAAACTTCAACAATAGAAGACAATGAAATAAACCTTCAGCTTTGATCTTCAGTTGTTGAGACAGCAGTTGCTACCTTGAAACAGAGCTGAATGCTAACAACAGTATTCCTTGTTTCTTTTTATCTTCTTCTTCAGTTGAAAGATGAAGATCCACTTGTTCTCCTGAGTGCAATCAGCAAGAACTAACTATCTCTCTTGTATTGATCAGCTAGAAACTTGAGAGAGATATCTTCACACGGAGAAGACGATGATCTTCAGTTACTAGTTCTGCAAAATGGCTTATCGTCTTCTGTGTATCCAGTATTCTTGCCACTTGCGCCGAAAGTAGATCCAGTATTCTTGCCACTTGCGCCGAAAGTAGATCCCGCCACTTTCAACGTTCGAATTTCAATCTGTCTCAGCAGATGGGCTGAGACAGGCTTCCATCTCAGCGGTTGAATTATTCTGCGTCTCGACGAATCCGCTGAGACCACTTGCCGTCTCAGTAGTTACCTTTAAACTGTGGTTAGCTGAGACTGGCTTCTGTCTCAGCGTATCCGTTGAGACCACTAGCCATCTCAGCGGTTGTCTTCAAACTCTGATCAGCTGAGACTGGATTCCATCTCAGCGTATTCGCTGAGGCCACTAGCTATCTCAGCGGTTGTCTTCATAATCTGGCAGCTAAGAAGGACTTCCTTCTCAATGGCTAGTCAGCTGTGTAACGGTTTCCCCAGCACACGGCTCGAAAGGACGACTGTCGGCACCCCCAGCATCCAGCTCGAAAGGGTTCAGCCTACACCGGTCTGCAGACCATGCACCCCAACTCCTCCCTGTCCCACCACTGGACATAGTGGGTTGTTGGAGGCTGCAACCCCCTTTTCATGAGAAATTCTTCAGTTAAGCGGCAGCGTAGGGACTTCCTAGGAGGTCACCCATCCCGAAATTGCTCCAACCTGAGCATGCTTAACTATGGAGTTCTTTCACTTTTCATCACAAATTGAGCTGCAGCTCAATTGGTTATGAGAAGTGAAAGTACTCCATAGTTAAGCATGCTCGGGCTGGAGTAGTCATGGGATGGGTGACCTCCTGGGAAGTCCCTGCGCTACCGCTTAATTGAACTATTCCTCTTAAAAAGGGGGGTTGTGGCCTCCAACAACCCGCTGTGCCCTGTGGTGGCACACAGAGAGGGGTTGGGGTGTATGGTCTGCAGACTGGTGTAGGCTGAACCCTTTCGAGCTGGATGCTGGGGGTGTCGGCGGTCGTTCTTTTGAGTCGTATGCTGGGGACACCGTTACAAAAAGTGCAAGCTTGACTTTTTATAACTGTCTCCCCAGCACACGGATCGAAAGAATGACTGCCGGCACCCCCAGCATCCAGCTCGAAAGGGTTTTTCCTACAATGGTCTACAGACCATGCACCCCAACACCTCTCTGTCCCCCCACAGGGTAAAGTGGGTTGTTGGAGTCCACAACCCCCCTTTTCATGAGGAATGGTTCAGTTAAGCAGCAGCGCAGGGACTTCCCATGAGATCACCCATCCCGTGACTACTCCAGCCTGAGCACGCTTAATAGAGAGGGGTTGGGGTGCATGGTCTGCAGACCGGTGTAGGCTGAACCCTTTCGAGCTGGATGCTGGGGGTGCCGGCGGTCGTCCTTTCGAGCCATGTGCTGGGGAGACGGTTATAAAAAGTTTGTAAGACCCCCTTTTTTGCATTCTTTTCCCGGATCTTACCGCCCAGAACCGTCGTCTTTAAGCGGCACCATTACACCAAATGGTCGCCGCCACAATACGTAGATCCTGCCGGCTATTCATCATCATCTAGTCCAACCATAATCACAGTAATTGAAGTATTAAACGAAACAAGTCCACAAAATAACATTATATATTATCCTAATACAAATGTCCACGATGAGACAAATACTATAAAGAATAAGGGCTTATGCCCAGTACATCAACATTCTTACTACGAAAGTCACTCGTCTCTACATATATGCCGAAGCCGTCGAACTCTTGTCATCACGTGCTTGTAGATGCTGCTGCAACGACGGGGAGTGGCTACATTACTTCATCCTGTTCTCCTGACCTGTCTCCTGAACGGGGTCCTGCTGCTCCAGCACATCATCCCTAAAATGATGTGGTCCACTGACCGTTAGTCGAAAAACTAGGCCAAATTCACCATCCCCTCCCCTCGCGACTCCTAGGCATCGCGTGGGAGGAAGAAGCGAAGGGCAACAAAGGGTAAATCAAGCAGGTGACAAGTGGCGAGACTAGCAGAGTATATAAATACTAAACAAGAATTGATAACAGCTTTATGCTAGCAAGAGTATAGTATGTCAACATTAAGTAAAAGGCAATACAAGTAAAAGAAGCAGGTATGATAGTAAAGAGAAGCTCAAATGTAACCTTAACTTATATGCACGCACAAAAGCACATAAGCTAAGGGATCTGCCATTAAGGTAAACTCATCGTATAAAAGATCCCATACTAGTTTATACGATGAGGTCTCTGTTTTATCCAAGAATTTTATGCTATGATATGCAATGCGATGGTGCAACTCAGCCACACGACTCTGTACGTAACCTCTCAGGCACCTCCCATCGTGGACTCCACACTTTTCAGAGGTAGCTAACCTCTCAGGCACCTCCCATCGTGGTCAAACGGTAGCAGAGGAGCGGGCGTCTCCTCACCTAGGTGGGTTTGACACACTACCAGACCTAGGCCCAAACGTGCGTTGTGATACCGGTACTCACTTTTTATAACAGTCATGGCCCAAGCCCATCCCCGGGTCACTGACCCCCAGGAACTGCCGGCACCGACGGCCCAAGCCCATCCTGGGAACGGCATGACCAAGCCCACACCGAGGTCACTGGCCCCATCCTAGGACTTGGCACCATCGGTTAAGCCTCACCCCGAAGGGTTAACCACAAGCCTGCAGGCCGTGCACCCCAACCCCTCTCTGGCCCACCACAGGGCCCAGCAGGTTGTTGGAGACATACAGTCTCCCTTCGGTGAGAAGTGAGCCAGTTAAGCGGCGGCACGTGGACTTCCCAGGAGGTCACCCATCCCGTGACTACTCCAGCCCGAGCACGCTTAACTACGGAGTTCTTTCACTTCTCATCACCAACTGAGCTGCAGCTCAGTTGGTGATGAGAAGTGAAAGAACTTCGTAGTTAAGCGTGCTCGGGCTGGAGTAGTCACGGGATGGGTGACCTCCTGGGAAGTCCACGTGCCGCCGCTTAACTGGCTCACTTCTCACCGAAGGGAGACTGTATGTCTCCAACAACCCGCTGGGCCCTGTGGTGGGCCAGAGAGGGGTTGGGGTGCACGGCCTGCAGGCTTGTGGTTAACCCTTCGGGGTGAGGCTTAACCGATGGTGCCAAGTCCTAGGACGGGGCCAGTGACCTCGGTGTGGGCTTGGTCAGGCCGTTCCCAGGATGGGCTTGGGCCGTCGGTGCCGGCAGTTCCTGGGGGTCAGTGACCCAGGGATGGGCTTGGGCCATGTTACACTCGGTACTCAAGATCTCATGCGTACTCTTGCTGGATCCGAAGAAACCATACCTTTTATTTGGCTAGGCAGGGTTTAAGGAATCCGTCCCGTCGGACGCGCAGTAAAACAACCTGGCCCCTTTTTAAACCTTTAGCACTGCCGAGTCAACGAACTGTTGTCGGTGTGACGACTAAGCCAGAATCGGAGACCCACCACATTCTATGCACATACATTAAATATCATCTCTACCACCGAGCCTCCAGCTCGTAATTCTAACCAACTTTTATAGAAATCGAACTAACCGCACGCAGGACTATCCTAGTTCTTCCTTATATCTCGAGCCTACTGCTCGCAGGACTATCCTAGTCCTTCCTTATATCTCGAGCCTACCACTCGCAGGACTATCCTAGTCCTTCCTTATATCTCGAGCCTACTGCTCGCAGGGCTATCCCAGTCTTTCCTTGTACTTTGAGCCTACCGCTCGCAGGACTATCCCAGTCCTTCCTTATACTTTGAGCCTACCGCTCGCAGGACTATCCCAGTCCTTATTTCATTCAATCCCAAATTTGGGAGGGGAATTATATTTCAAGTGATCCTATTTTACTACTCTTGTCTATTGTTAATTGATCTTAGAAGCTTGGGGTGTATCCTGGACTTCCCGTGGATTACCCGGTGAAGGGCTCGCAGCAGTACTAGGCAGTGCGATGGTGGCTGAACCCAAATTCCCCTTTCCAGGATATTTACTCTTATTAGTGACTACCCACTCTTATATACCCATTTTCTCTTCAATTGCTCTAAAATCCTAGGGTGGATTATTATTTGACTTGGGCAGACGAGCGTTGGTGTTCAATTGAACACCGAAACCCTACCTCTCCTAGTGGCCAGCTATTTCATCATGTTATCTCTCAATTACATCTGAAGGTCTCAATCCTTATGCCATCACACCCTTACTTGCTATGGTGATTGATCTTGTAACCCCCTCCCCCCCCCCCCCCCCCCAAAAATGATGAATTACTAAATGCACCCCAACTCTACGTTGTGTGCTGTCACAAATCAGAATGCCCACTAGCCGGTATCTTTAATGCCCCCAATGTTCCAGGAATTAATTCTTGAGTGTGTGGGGGGTCAATTGGGGTCTAAATCAAATACTTCAGTTTTTACTATCTGCAGACCAAGATGGGATGAACTAGGTTTCGCTCATATGATGCACTCTTGACCTTATCATGTCCAAATGAGTTCCAAATTTTTACCATAGGCTCATAATGAGTAAATTAGGGGTTGACCAGAGTTTTGACATACTTCTATTAAATTGGCTTCTGTTTAAAATTAATTACCCAATTGTCTTAATTTAAATTACAGAGGAAGTACTCTAACAGCAAGTTAAATCTTTCTGATAATGTTACTACAACACCATAATGATCTAACAACATCAAATCCTAAGTTTCATAATTTTTCGGTAAATTTATAATCATAATCTCCATTTAATATAAAGGATGTGAAAATAGAACTTTACTCATCATGTACTGGTTCAGGTCTCCCAAAAATTCTAAGAAAATTACTATAGTACCATAATGATATAAAAACATCACATCCAAGGTTTCATAATTTTCCAGTGAATGTATAATCATAATTTTCATTTAATATACAAGGTGTGCAAATAGGATTTTACACATCAAGTACAATTTCATGACCTCTACAAATTCTGAGAAAATCAGTATCGCACAAAAGTGATCTAAAAACATCAAATCCTAAGTTTCATAATTTTCCAGTGAAGTTATAATCCTAATCTCCATTTAATATAAAGGATGTGAAAATAGAACTTTACTCATCAAGTACTGGTTCAGGTCTCCCAAAAATTCTAAGGAAATTACTATAGCACCATAACGAAATAAAAACATCACATCAATTCCAGTGAATGTATAACTATAATTTCCATTTAATATACAAGGTGTGCAAATAGGGTTTTACACATCAAGTACAATTTTATGACCTCTACGAATTCTGAAAAATTCAGTATAGTACAATAAAAATCTAAAAACATCAAATCCTAAGTTTCATAATTTTACAGGAAAGTTATAATCCTTATCTCCATTTAATATAAAAAGGTGTGCAATTAGGGATTTACACATCAAGTACGATTTCATGACCTCTACAAATTCTGAGAAATTCAATATAGCACAATAATAATCTAAAAACATCAAATCATAAGTTTCATAATTTTCCAGGGAAGTTATAATCCTAATCTCCATTTAATATAAAAAGGGTGCAATTAAGGTTTTACACATCAAGTATCATTTCATGTCCTCTATAAATTCTGAGAAATTCAGTATAGCACAATAATAATCTAAAAACATTAAATCCTAAGTTTCATAATTTTCTAGGGAAGTTATAATCCAAATCTCCATTTAATATAAAAGGTGTGCAATTAGGGTTTTACACATCAAGTATCATTTCATGACCTCTACAAATTTTGAGAAATTCAGTATAGCACAATAATAATCTAAAAACATCAAATCCTAAGTTTCACAATTTTCTAGTGATTTTTCACCTTAATTATTTCATAAATTAAGAAGTGTGACATAATTCATTTCAGTCATAAACCTAAATATTTTGATCCAATCAACCCAAAATTTCTCTTGGGTAGTATGTTATACCATAAGGAGGGTGTGGTCAAAATTTCAGGGGCCAACAATTAGCCATATGTGCTGAATATCCAAAATAACCTTTTTGGTTATTGGCACACCATAACCCCTTTTAAGTAGGGACATGCAAGTGTAATTACCCAACATGCAGTAGTCCATTTGCTCCCAACTTTTTACCAGGGTTAATTGCTGACATGACAAGTGCACCACCAAAATTTGGGGTCAACTTGAGGTGTCTATCTCCCTAAATAACATTAATTTGATAAATCAAATAATGGATAAAACTATAGAAAAATCTTCCCCTAAAAATCTGAATTTTTGGCACAAGCTAGCCCTAGGGTATATGCATGCATGGTCCAAATTTCAGCTTCATTGGCGTTACTATTTGAGAGGTATCACCATTTCAGGTTCTGATTTACTTTAAGACCAGTCCCACCAAAAATGGTACTGAGAGAGATACAGTGATCTGATTGACATGAAATTAGTGGCAATTTAAAGTTAAGTCCAAGGTCTACAATATTTATGCTTGTCACTTCTTTTGATTCTTGGCCTAAGGGGCCTAAATTTTTAACTGAACTTCTGGGTTTATTTGTAACAGATTTTAATAAACTATATAACATTCCATTAAAATCACTATTCATCATCTTCCTCCCTGAGCCCGAAATTCCAGTTTACGGGGCTGATTTTGGCCCCTTTTTCCCGGCCACCCGGGCATCCCTTTGGCCGGCAAACACCACCATCTCCATCGTGGATGTGGGGGATATGGATCCCCGGCAACACCGCCACCGACGGTGGCCCGTACGGCAGTTTTGAGTTTGGGCTAAAATGCCCCATTTTTATGAAAATGAAAGAATGAATCGAGCTCATTTGAGCTCGATCTCAACCCTAGAAGATCCAGGAGGCTAGCACATAGGGAGAGAAAAGGGAAAACTTGCCTTGAATGAAGTTGATTGAAGGGTAATTTCTGGATTTGCCATGGCCGACACTCAAGGTAAGCTCCATGCCGATTTCCCTATACTCCACCAAATGCAGCAATCCAAAGCTTGATTTTGACTTCTCTCAAGCTTCTAAAGCTATTGGTGACCTCAATTCGGAGAATGGTTGTGTGTATATGAAATTTCCATGAAGCGGTGGATGACCAAGGCTTTAATTCCTGAAATTTCTTTCCACATGGCATGGGGGTTGCTGAAATTCTGCTGGAAACTGCATGGGGAGTTGAGGGGAGGCTCTTGGGAAAAGAATTAAGAGCCAAGTGGCAACAATTTCATGAATCCTTCATTTGGGTCTATTCAAATTTGGGGGAAATCTCATTTACACCCTTGCATACATCCCATTTTTTGTATTCAGAGGGTAAATGACGTAATTAGGGTTGTGGGTTGCTGAGTGGGATGAAATTGAAGGTCTTAACCCATTGGAATGAGGCTAGCACCTTTTAATTTCATTTTTAGGCCAATTTGACCAACGTTGACTTTTGGGTTGACTTGATTAAATTGAAGAGGTGGCTACCACCATATGATGGTCATGGGTCCTATGACACCATCCAAGGTTGATTGAGTCGTGGTGAAGTCATGATTGGGCTAATTGATCCATTTAAAATTGATTTGACCTTAGTTGACCATGAGTTGACTTTGGTCAATTTCATAAAATTAGTTGAGTCCCCTTGATTATTATTGACCTAGTGGTATTCCTTAGTGGTTAGGAGAGTATTGGTGAAGTCAATTTGGTCATTTGAAGTCTTATTGAACCAATTTAGGGAAAGTTGACCCATTTTGAGCTAGAGTTGACTTCGGTCAAATTGCTTAATTTGGGTGACCAATTCATGTGGTGTATGATTAATTGAATCCTTTTTATGGTTAGGGATTTAATGGTGATGTCAATTTAAGCTTGTGAGTTCAATTTGAGGTAAATTAAACTGGGTTGACTTTTATCTATAGAGGCTCAATTTGGTTATTTGCACATCAAGGTGATTTTACATATTCACCTTGGTTCTTAGGGCCATTTTGGTCTCTTTAGAGCAATGTCATGACCTTATCATGACAAAATACATCTTAGGGGAAGCGTGCTTGGGCTGGAGTAGTCACGGGATGGGTGACCTCCTGGGAAGTCCCTGCGTTGCTGCTTAACTGAACCATTCCTCATGAAAAGGGGGGCTGCGGCCTCCAACAACCCATTGTGCCATGTGATGGGACAGAGAGGGGTTGGGGTGCATGGTCTGCAGACCGGTTGAGGCTGAACCCTTTCTATGTGGATGCTGGGGGTTCCGGTGGTCGTCCTTGCGAGCTGTGTACTGGGGAGACCTGTTACAAAAAGTGCAATCAATTCTAACAGTCCAGGCTCATCAACACGGGATCCAGCTGGCAACGCCGGTTAAGCCCAACCAAATGGGTTGTAGCCCATGCACCCAACCCGTCCCTGTCCCACCACTGGGCACAATGGTTTGTTGGAGGCCACAGCCCCACTTTTCATGAGAAATGCTCCAGTTAAGCGACAGCGCGGGGACTTCCCAGGAGGTCACCCGTCTCGTGACTACTCCAGCCCAAGCACTCTCAGCTCAATTGGTGATGAGAAGTGAAAGTACTCCATAGTTAAGCGTGTTTGGGCTGGAGTAGTCACGGGATGAGTGACCTCCTGGGAAGTCCTTGCGCTCCTGCTTAACTGAAGCATTTCTCATGAAAAGGGGTGATGCGGCCTCCAACAACCCACTGTGCCCAATGGTGGGATAGGGACGGGTTGGGGTGCATGGGCTACAGCCCATTTGGTTAGGCTTAACTGGCGGTGCCAGTTGGGTCCCATGTTGACGGGCCTGGGTTGTCGGTGCTGGCGGTGCCAACTGGGTCCTGTGTTGGCGGGCCTGGACCGTTACAAAAAGTGCAATCTTGGTGATAGGACTTTTTGTAACGGTCTCCCCAACACACAGCTCGCAAGGACGACCGCCGGCACCCCCAGCATCCAGCTCAAAAGGGTTCAGCCTACACCGGTCTGTAGACCAAGCACCTCCAACCCCTCCCTGTCCCAACACTAGGCATAGTGGGTTGTTGGAGGCAGCAGACCCCCTTTTCATGAGGAATGGTTCAGTTAAGCGGCAGCACAGAGACTTTCCAGGAGGTCACCCATCCTGTGACAACCCCAGCCCGAGCACGCTTAACTATGGAGTACTTTCACCTCTCATCACCAATTGAGCTGCAGCTCAATTGGTGATGAGGAGTAGAAGAACTTAATAGTTAAACGTGCTCAGGCTGGAGTAGTCACGGGATGGGTGACCTCCTTGAAAGTCTCTGCGCTGCCACTTAACTGAACCATTCCTCATGAAAAGGGGGTTGCGGCCTCCAACAACCCACTGTGCCCTGTGGTGGGATAGAGAGGGGTTGGGGTGCATGGTCTACAGACCGATTGAGGTTGAACCCTTTTGAGCTGGATGCTGGGGGTGCCGACGGTCGTCCTTGCGAGCTATATGTTGGGGAGACCGTTACAAGCTGCGTCTCAGCGGTTCCGCTGAGACCAGACTGAATTCTCCCGCTGAGACAATACTGAATTCTCAGTTGATCATCATGGTGATTTTACTATCACTTAATCTGTACTTAAGCATGTATATACATGAAATAAAAAGGCTTATCAAATACAATATGCACTTAGCATTGTATGTGATGCATCTTCAAATCTAGGGAACATTGAAGGGCAATAATCCCAACATCCCCGCTTTGGATTTCTGAAATCCCCTCTTTAAAAGGAACTTGATTTTCCTCCTCCAAAAATGGAATTCCTCTTTTGAATTTTTATTCTCTCCTTTAAGATGGAATTTCTCTTCTTTCCTTCCAGATCTCCTTCTTTAAGATGGTATTTCCCCCCTTTTAAAGCCTTCCATAACTTAATCAATGCCCCCCTTTTAAAGCCTTCCATAACTTAATCGATGCCCCCCTTTTCAGATTTGCAATTGGCGCAAATTTAAAATTCAAACTTTGAAATTCGTTTCGGCCTTGTTGCAGCACCTTTTTAAGTTGTTGCAGTAACTTTTTAAGTTGTTGCAGCAACTTTTTAAGTTGTTGCAGCAACTTTTTAAGTTGTTGCAACAACTTCCCAAGCAATCAAATTTGTTCGGCTTCACTCCTTCAACTTGATTTCTTTAGTGTTTCTACAGTAAAAACATAAGAAAATGATGATATATAATACTTGAACTTAAACCAAATATAAATTTAATCATATTTTTAAACATTTAAACACAAATTTATCAATTATAATTCACATAATATTAAACAAATAAGTTTAAAATAACTTCTTTTTAAGAAGTTATCAAAAGATCATTCCCACAGAGGAGTAAATAATCTAATACTTGCAAATACTAGTTAATCCTTTTCTATAAATCAAGTGGATCGAATGGTGTAATTTGAGAATAAGTAAAAACGCTAAGAAAATTTAACGAAGAATTCCTAAAAATACTTTTTATCAATTTAGAGAATTAATTTTGTATTTTGATTTCCTATGTCTATTATGATGGATCATTAAGGATATTTACGAGAAAATTTGGTTCACTATCTTGCAATAATTTTAAGGCAGAGATCAGTATCTCTCGATATCAGAAATCACTATATCCTTATTTCACTTGTCATTTCTAACTCAGGCGAAAACAGAAATATTAATTAACAATAATAAAAATCCATGTTGCTAACATAAAAGGGAAATCTCTTTCTCCTTTCTATGCTATATTGAATTTATGATACCCTTACGCTTCTCCTCTCTCGAATCTCGAAGCGCAGTAAAAATATAAAAACTTCGATTAAAAATTTACGCAACTCATCTCTCAGATCACGCAGCGTAGAAAGAAAATCTGCATCCATATACTTATGTAACTTCTCTTTCGAATCTCGCAACGTAGTAGAGAATGAAGACTTAATCAAAAATTTTTGCTATCAAAATCAATAACTCATTAAAGATATTTCACCAAGAACTCATAATAAGAAAATGATAAATCACATCACAATAGATCACAATACTCTCATCATACAAGACTCAAAGATTTAGTTATCATAGAAAGAACACACCACATAATAAGAGAGATCTTACTAAACATGACGATTGGAGTTCAAATGCTGCAGGAAATTCCTCTCAGAATTTCGCAAATCCTCCCTTTGATGAAGATCTAGTGCACCTCCTCTTCAACCCGATGGAAATCCCCCATTTTGGTTCAAAAATGACAAAAGATCATTTTTCTCTTCTTCCTCCTATTTATGGTCGTCCTTGTAAGACCCTCCCCTCCCGAAACTTGACCGGGATGGGTTGGAGGTCGGGCCTTGCTGCCCAAGTCGTCCACCCTAATCTCCCCGAGTGGCAATGGACCCACTTTCCAAGCATAGAATGGTCGCCTTATCAAGCTATGGAACAATCATCACATCAGATCATCCGTAACGAAAGAAAATTTTAGAACCAACATATATATATATAAATATATATATATATATATAATTAGTGTTCCAACCAACTGTTTATACATAAAGTCCTGACCTGGCTAACCACAACTAGATTCTACTCCTACTGCATGCTAAGTACTAAATGGCTCACGTCTCTAAAGTCTAGAGATGAGACTGATGCATCAGCTTGAGCAGCCTCTATAGCGGGTACACTTCCACACAGTGGTTGGACCTCGTGCCGTTCCATCTCCTAAAATTGGTGTACGACAACACGTTAGTTGTAACATCCCCCAAACTGTTAGGCCCCTAGAGAATTTTTGTCATGACAAGTCATGAAAAAAATAGGATAAGTGACATAGGGTACCAGGATGACAAGTTGAATAGGTGAAAAACACATGGTGTGCACTTAGCCACCATGGGCCACCCTAATGTAAAGAGAACTCAAAAGGGGATAAAGCACCTTATGCATCACACATAACCATGGAAATTATCCTAGGATGGATTAAGGTACACAAGGTGGGCCAAAGAGGCCCCATGAACTTAAGAGAACAGGAAGAATTGCACATTGGGGTGCATTTAGCAAATCCTGATGGCCTAGCCTAGGGGTGACCATGAGACTTCAATAAGCCAAAATAACCTCACAATGACACCTATGACCATTCAAGGGGGTAAGTAGGCCACTAGGTACCCTTGAGGTCAACCAATTTGGTCAAAATTGGCTAGGGTCAACCTTAGGCCAACTTAGGTCAAACCTCCCAAAATGAGATCAATTGGACTTCAAATGATCAAATTGGATCTACCATCATAAGGAAACCTCCCAAGGGGACCTAATGGACCTAAAAGCCCCATCATGGATCCGTCAATTGACTCAAATTGGGCCAATTACCAAAAAGCCCCAATATGGCTCAAGTGGGTTAATCTTCTCAATTGGCCACCAATTGGATCAATGTAGTCAAATTGATCACACCCAACCCTCTATGTCTACTAAGAGAGACTATTGAAACAACATTGACCCATTGGGATGGACCAATTTAGTAAATTGGGTCAATTACCAAAAAGCCCCAAATTGATCTTCAATTGACCCAATGTGATCAAATTGATCACCCCTAACACTCCAAGTTTACTTAGGGAGACTAATGGTTCCACATTGGACCCATGGGAATAGCCAATTTTGGGGAATTGGGCAAAATTACCGATTTGTCCCAAATTACAATTTATGCCCTTTATGGTTCAATTGTCTCTCAATTGGCCAAATTGACCTAGCACAACCCTTACTAAACCTAAGGGGAGTATATGAGACCTAAATGGACCAAGGTGTGCATTTAATTTTGGATAATTAGGGCAAAATCACCAAAATGCCCAAATTGCTCCTATAGGCAAATAAGTGCAATTAAGGCCCATATGACCCCACCATGACTCAATTCCTCTTGTAATAGGTTCATAGGCTCTAAGACAACAATTTGGGTCATTCATATTGATTGGGGTGAGCTTGGGTCAAGCCCAAAGACAAAAGCCTCAATTTGGCCTATTTGGGTCAAGTAAGCCAAACTCAAATTAGGTGGACATAACCCAACCCCATGACTCAAATAGTCACATGATGACTAGACCCCAAGCTCTCTACAAATTCGAAATAGTGGGGGGATAAATGACATGTCCAAGTGTAAAGAATGGAGGAAGAAGACAAGGGAGGCATGGAGGAGGAAAATATGGAATTGGTGACAATTGGCACCCCACTCACCTTCCCTAAGCTCTGCTCTGAGCTAGGGCATCAATTGCCAGCAGTTTGGGGCAGAGGGATGGAGTTTTTGATAGGCTGAGAGGGGAGGCAAGAGCTGGCCGAAAGCCCCCTAATGGAAAGAAGCCATATACTCCCCCTCCCCCTCAATTCTCATTTCCACAAGCTTCAGGACCTCCCAAACAATTGAGCCCCCCACGCCCACCCCCCCCCCCCCCCACCCACACCCCCCTCAGTAAGTAATTTCGAGCTCAGCAGCACCAAGACATCCATGGACACCGAGAATGGAGCTCGCATTTTCCTCCGCCGCAATACCCGTCGCCAAGCCCCTAATCAGGCAAGTTTACTCCCCCTCTCCATCTGTGCTAGAGATCATGATCTTCCCTGGTCGATTCGAGCTGTAAAATGGTGTTCTTACCATGCTCATTTTCTTGTTCTTGGCCAAAAAATGAAGTTTACGGGAGCCCACCTCCGGGCACCCCAGGCCAATCGGACACCGCCAGTCGACGGCCAAATGTCGGCTGGTGGTGGGGACTTGGTGGTTTTGCCGAGAAAGGTCGGAGGCCGTCGGAAATCGGGAGCAAAGAGGCTCCAGGACGGGCTAATCTCGGCCTTTGGCCAGCTGGGGACGATGAGCCCTAGCCGTTGGATCTCGGGCAATTTGTTAGCCGCAGCCCATATATAATATTAAGATAATGAAATAAAATTCTGTCACATAAAATATAGAACCTTGTGGAATTTATTTGGGTCCTTTAGAGGGCCCAAAATAAAATACCTCCTGAATAAAAATTGTAGATAATGGTCTTAACAAAATTTAGAAATTTGTTTGGGCTCATTTGGAGTAATGTAGCTCCATGTACACCCATTTTGGTGTAGGGTGTTCACTTTAAGCCCTAGACCCCATTTTGGGTTCCCACATCATTTGGTTTGTCCAAATGAGCTAAAAATGGGAGCATGCATGAGTCATGCCCCAATTTATTCACTGTCCAAAAATTGTGATTTTTGGGTACACTTTGCCTAAAGTTTTTGAAAACATTTCATTTTCCATGATGAAGATAATTACATGGTTCAAAGCCCTTGAAATTGCCCCAAATCTTCCTGGGAGCTTTAATATGATAACTTAGGTCTATGGTAAAAATTTCACTTCATTTTGATTAGTGCATGTTTTGGAAAGTTCATCTTTAGATGCAAATAAATGTGTCCTTATGAATGTAATTAAAATTTCTGCCTTTAATGTGACTGTCACCTTCAGATGACTTTTCACCTTACTTAGGCACTTCACCAGAAAATACCCCCTGAATAAAAGTTGTAGCTTATTTTTCTTAATTAAAATTAGGAATTTGTTTGGGGTCATTTGGAGCACTGTAGCTCCCTGAGCACCCATTTTGGTGTAGGGTGTTCACTTTGAACCCTAGACCCCATTTTGGGTGCCCACATTATTTGGCTTGTCCACATGAGCTGAAAATTGAAGCATGCATGAGCCATGCCCTAATGTACCCTCTGCCAAAAATTGGGGATTTTTGGAAATGATTTTTATAAGATTTTGTACAACATTTCACTTTTCATGTATAGCCTAGATCTAAGGTTAAAATGGTCCAAATCCACTCAAAACTTCCTTGGATAATAGATCAGGCCAAGCATAGCCTATGGTTAAAATTTTAGGTCATTTGGACAGCTGTAGGTTGGGCTAAACCACTTGCATGTCTTGACAAGGTAAAGGTGTGGTGTGCTGGTGCGATAATTTCGGCAAGTGCACCGGTCGCGCAAGTAATAATAATGGGGAAAATCCCCGAGTGTCGGTCTCTTGAGGAACACAGTAAGGTGGAGTTAGGTTTCGAGGAAGGACTTGAGATTGAAGTCCTTAAATCGAATGGAATGCGGGGGAGTTGGGTTGGCTTTTGGAAAATAAAATAAAAGCTATCAACTACTCCTATGCAATGCCGCTATGCAATGCTTCGCTTGGCGGGATGGAGACTAGGCAGGCCTTGAGCGCGCTGCGTCGAAAGGGCGGATGGACGAGTAGGCAAGCGGAATCGAACTGTGCAGGCCTTGAGCGCACTGCTTCGTTAGGCGGGATGGAATACGGGCCGCGATGCCACGCTTCGGTAGGCGGATGGACGAGTAGGCTAGCGGAGTGAGGGTCGCAAGCACCTCTTCGACAAGCACGCCACTAGCAATTGCTAGTGTGGCGCACGAACGTGACGGCGGGATGGAGTATGGAATGGGGCGCACCTCAAGCAACTCAAATAGATAAATTACACAATCACATAGACATGAAATAAATATGTAAATATAACTAATTCAAGTGCCACTTCATCATCATAATGAGATCTAAAACATATACACATCAATAAGAGAAGAATAAGGCAAGAAATCGACCGAATTCGAAGTCTCATTGTAGATTCACGGTTGGAATCGCCGGGTTGTCAATCCGCGTCCAAGCTCGGTCCGCAACTATGTCCGGGGTAGAGAGAGCTGTCATGACTCTCCAATGGACCCGTCTTCTTCGTGTCACGATTCGGTAGAGGTTGCAAACTTCCTCTTGCTCGATGGAGATGGCGGCTAGATCTCTCTTTGAAGCTCTTGGATGAAGGAGGAGGCCGAGAGGAAACTCCGGCTCAAGATTGGCGTGAAGAACAAGCCCGGAGCACCTCCAGATGGTGGGCGGCGGTGGAGGGGCGAAGTCGGACGAAACTGGAGCAGAAACGGCGGAAAACAGCGAGCGATCTGACCTAAATCGCGAGCAGCGGAATTTATAGGCGCTGGAATTAAACAGTGCGCACGGTCATTTGCGCACGACCAGTGGTCGTGCGCACTAGAATTCGGTGATCATGCGCTCTGCCTGGATGGAACCTGCAAAGACAGAAATTATAAAATAACATGTTCGCACGACCAGTGGCGCACGACCGGTGGTCGTGCGCACTATCGTAGGTGGTCGTGCGCACTAGCTGAAACAGAACTCATAAAATTGATGATAAGTGCGCACGAACAGTGGCGCACGACCGGTGGTCATGCGCACTATCGTAGATGGTCGTGCGCACTGCACCAAACAGAACTCATGAAAAAGTGTTAAGTGCACACGATCAGTGGCGCACGACCAGTGGTCGTGCGCAATAGAACCGGTGATCGTGCGCAGTGTTCTTGTGCAGAATTGCACTGGGAACACCTGCACGACTCCTATTCCAGCGTATACCACTAATCTAGCCACTGAAAGTGGAACTTAACAGCGCAAGAAAACTAATAACAAAGATAGATACGAAATTACACCAGAATGGGCCTAGAAGTGCACCTAGCATAGACTGATCAATATGAACTATAACAGGGCTAAAGTGCGGTGAAATGACTAAATAAATGGCCCAGATGAGTCCATAAAAGTGTATATGATCAGGACTCATCATGTGCATATAACCCAAATGGGTATATTGTGACCCTGGCTCTTTTTACTTAGTGTTAGTCTCTGGATTTTTAGCCACACCTCTATGATGAAATATTACATCACCTTTGAGAGTTTGAGGATTTTTGAAAATTATTTTCCTAAGGTTTTACACTTAGTGTAAATTGTCACATTTAGGTATTATTGAAATGTTTAGGGTCAAACCATCTAGGCAAAATCCCAAACCTTGGCATATGTTCATTTAAGGAATTTCACACTCTGAGAAATATTTTGGGAATTTTTGGACACTCTATGCCCCTACATCTCCTATTATCCCTATTTAACCCCTTGGAGTATTTAGTTGATTTTGTGATAAATATTTATTATCATGTCATGAAACTTTGTTAGGATCACTCATGGACCAGTATGAATCCCTGTAAATTTTCTCTTAATTTTTTTGGGGTAATATTTATAGTAGATACTTCTTAATGAGGATTGCTCACCCTTGGAGTATTCATTTATTTCTGGACAGATTCATGTTGGGAAAATCTTGGAATTCTGAAAATATGAGTTTTTGGTGGAAACACACAACTATTATTTTTCTCTGGATTTTTTGGAATAGTATTTAAAGTAGATTCTTCACAACATGAATTGTACACTATTTGAGTAATTAATTACTTCTAGTTAATTTCATGATGAAGAATTTCTGAAAACTCTGGAATAATGTTACTACTATGCTAATACACCTCTGGTAGTTTTCCTGGAATTTATGAAT
This sequence comes from Dactylorhiza incarnata, assembly GCA_033032865.1. NCBI lineage: Eukaryota > Viridiplantae > Streptophyta > Magnoliopsida > Asparagales > Orchidaceae > Dactylorhiza > Dactylorhiza incarnata. Next base: position 2,686,473 of record JAWHQI010000039.1, on the reverse strand, counting down.
ACATATATTTGGTACTTCATTCACAATGTAGAGTTTGTGGTTATAATTTAGAATATTTATATCTAAAGATATTGGCACTATAATATTCTAGGAATTTGAACATAACCTTGTGATGACATTATAAACCCTTGGTAATTTTCCTGAAATTTATAAATACATATATTTGGTACTTCATTCACAATATAGAGTTTGGGAATAATTTATAATATTTATATCTAAAGATATTGACACTGGAATATTCTAGGAATCTGAACATAACCTTTTGATGATATTATAAACCCCTAGTAATTTTCCTGGAATTTATGATTACATATATTTGGTACTTCATTCACAATGTAGAGTTTAGGGTTATAATTTAGAATATTTATATCTAAGGATATTGACACTCAAATATCCTAGGAATCTGGACATAACATTTTGATGACATTATAAACCCCTGGTAATTTTCCTGGAATTTATGAATACATATATTTGGTACTTCATTCACAATGTAGAGTTTGGAGTTATAATTTAGAATATTTATATCTAAGGATTTTGACACTGAAATATTCTAGGAATCTGAACATAACCTTAAGATGACATTATAAACCCCTGGTAATTTTCCTGGAATTTATGATTACATATATTTGGTACTTCATTCACAATATAGAATTTTGGGTTATAATTTAGAATATTTATATCTAAAGATATTGACACTGGAATATTCTAGGAATCTGAACATAACCCTGTGATGACATCATAAACCCCTGGTAATTTTCCTGGAATTTATGAATACATATATTTAGTACTTCCTTCACAAAGTAGCACTTGGATTCATGACTTGAGAAATTCAAATCTTGATTAATTATTGTTGGAATATTATAGAAATGTGTACATAGACCTCGGTCATCATTATGAATCCCTGGAATATAAATGTGTTGGATATTACGGCGCCCTTAGAGGGGGGGGGGGGGTGAATAAGGGAATAAAATTCTTTTTATAATTTCCAAGATAATTACTAAATTGTTTTATAATGAAAGAGATTGAAATAAACAATTTAGATTTAGAATTGAAAACTTAGAACACAATATAATAGAGATTACGCCAAATGATAGAAATCAAGTAAACACAAAAGAGACATGATTATATTATATGAAAAAGTGTTTACATAAATTTGATTTCTATATCGCTAGAAATCGGAGGCGTACAAATGTAAATTTCTTTTTGTTTACCAATCCTTCTCCCAAGGATCGGAAGGCTATCGCTTGTCTCTCCCTAGACCAAGCCCAAGCCTATCCTCTAGATCTTCCCAAGATCTAGACGTAGCACACAAGGCCACGATTTCCCACCAAGCCTCGCAAGGACTTGGACGCTCCGCACAAGGAAGCGATTTTCCCCTAAGCCGCGCAAGGACTTAGACGCCGCACGCAAGACGACGATTTTTCTACCAATACAAAATGAAATGTATATAAATGAAAATACAAGATAAAATAAGAACTCCCTAGAAATTCAGATCTCTGAAAGGAAGGTTGAAGCCTCGAGATGATCCTTGATGTAGAAGCGCGTCCGATCTCGTCTTCAATTTCAAACCTTCTCAGCATAAATGGGAGTTCATGAGGTTCTGGAGCTCTCTGGATGGAATGCACTCAGGAAGGGACTTGAAATTCTGAATTGGTTGAAATGCACGAACAGAAGGTGTCAATTTATAGAAAATCGCTGTCGGAATTTCCGACAGTGACTGTCGGAATTTTCCGACAGCGCTAAACTGCCGCTGGAGTGCCGTCGTGGGTGGAGTCGTGGGCAGTTGGTGTAACCGTCGAGCTGTCACTTGGGCGACATCGATGTCGGATTTCCGACATCTCAAAACTGCTTTTCGTCGTGCTGCCGTGGAGGGAAGTAGTTGTAACTTCTCTGCTGTCGCCTGGGCGACAGTGGCTGTCGGAATTTTCCGACAATGAAATTTCCCATATTCAAATTTAGCTCCAGCATGTAGATTGAGTCGTTCTCATCTCCGAAATGGGGTGGCACGTTCTGTAACTCTTCCTGGATTGAAAGTTATGGCCATTTTAAGATCAGCACACAAAACTCATCCAACCTGAGACTTGTCGTTCTCGGATCATGCCCATGAACGAGGAATTGTCTCCTCATTGAACCTATACAACCTGGCCACTATAAACACACAAAAGACTAGATCAAATACAACACGGTATTTGTTATTCTCAAACCAAGAGATGCGGAAAGCAAGCTCCAACAATCTCCCCCTTTTGATAATAACAAATACTCATATGAGAAATTAGTGAGTTTATAGATAAGTGCGATTAAAAGATATGCATGTATAAAAGGTTTACTGCGTGACAGATTTTACTCCCCCTAAATATATATGTCACTAGATTTCTCATTTTATTCTCCCCCTTTTGTTATTACCAAAAGTGGGTTGTCATGATCGAGCAATATCACTCCCTCTACATAGATGCTTTCCATGAAAACTTTTTAATATACTCCCCCTAAATTGTATTCTCCCCCTAAATGTATGCTCCCCCTAAATGTTATAATTAATTGTAATGGTGCATTCTGAAAAATTGAGATTAGTAAGAGATTTCTTGAATTTATATTTCTCCCCCTTTTTTTTTGATATTATCAAAAATTATTTTGAAATAAAGAATGAATAATTATGAAGAAATAATAAATATGGGAGTATATAAGAGTAATAGATTTTATGTCGAGAAGAAAAATAGGATGCAATCAAAAGCTTGTTAAATACTACTTGTTGAGAAAAATATAGGCATGATGTAACATAAAGTAGTAAGCAACATAGCTAACATGATAAAGTAAGCATTCTATTTAAGATACCACTAGCTTAAAGGAAAACACAGTGTTAAAAATAATAAGCACTCTTAAACATAAACATCATTTTAGAAGATAAAACCATATAAAGGATAATGAGTTTTAAATCTGAAAAGTTGATGTTTGAGTTAAAGATTGAAGAGATGCTATTCCATTAAGATAAAAAAAAAATTGCAAGCATGATTTCATAATATCAAGAAAAGATACACAAACTACAATGTAATAAAATTTTCATTTCAAGTAAACATAAACATTGTAGCGGTCATGCTTTGTTATCTAGTGCATTTACTTAAGTTTGTAGAGATTTGAGTAGATGAGCATTAGGATCCAATTCTCATGAGTAGAAGTTTTATGAAAGATAATGATGTGTACAAAGTAGTGTTTTGATAAAGTATACAAGTGAATCAATCAAAAACACATGACATATATAATGAAATAACACAACATTAAAATACACAAATAATATTACTTCCACACTATTTCAATGCACATGAATAAATAGTACAACTACCAAGGTGCTCTGCACACACAATGCTTATTAAGACTTATCAGGGTGCAAAGTAGTGCTTGGGGGATCACTTTTATACTTATTAGCTTTTTTTTCAATTTTTTTTTGTGATCCGGTGTACAAAAGAGAAGTGGTGTATAAATTGTTTGCTACAAGACACTTTACAATTCTTAGCCAAGGTGCTCAACCTCACAATGCTCATTAAGACTTATCAGGAGGGTGAGTAGTGCTTGGTGGAGTTTTCCTTGTCATTTATTATTTAATTTTTAGTTTAGTGACTAAGGACTCCGAATTCACTTGTTTTGCAAACATAGCATTTAAAACCACATTTCTCTAAAGAATAAGTGCATGAAAGACAAAGAATTGTAATAACCAATTCAATGTTGTGTAGGTAATCTATTTAGGCATTTTAATTATTTATGTTATTATACTACACAATCATGTAAGAATAAGATTGTAAGCACATGTAGGTTATCAAAAATAAGTGAGTGAATGAATCATTATCAAACATAATACATTACTCATACTTAGAGGCATGCTAAACATTTCTACACATGTTTATCTACAATCAATTTCATTGCACATAACAAGATAATTTTCAAGGCATGACAAATACAAAACAATGTTTTTAAGAAACTTGAAAGTTAAATTAAACATTGTATTTAATCCTTAATTGATATAATTAATCATCCATCCTTGACAATGGCAATGAACAACAATCATTTTTGTTTTTATAAATTTTTGATTTTTTTTTTATATATGGACAAAACAATAAACACACATAAAGAAAAACATATTTTTGTTCTTTGAAATTGTTTTGTAATTTTGTATTTGTTTTTTTTATATATATTCTCTGGAAATCATAGAAGTCTTTAATAGCCCTTTCAGTAAATGATATTCTATGCCAGAGAAATAAACAAAACTAACGTATGAGAAAATACATATATATATATATATATTTTTTAAAAGAAATAAATTTTGTTTTAAAAGGAATAAAAAGATAGAAAACTTTTTACAAACACACATAATATTAAAATAATACCAGAAATAATTCAAAACAAAAAAAATATTTTGGAGCAAAGGAGCTAACGCCAGGCATTAACTTCTTAACGCCAAAACAGAACTGTATTTCTTGATGTTTTGAAAAATATTTTTCTTAATTCGTTTTTATTATAAAGAGACCTTCCTTTAGTTGAAATTTCAGAGTATATTGATTAGATTCGAAGGCTCTTTTAACATGTATTTGGTGATTTTTCAAATACTTGTGTTTGGTAAAATCATTAAAGCTCGAAATATTAAAATATGCAAACACATGATGCAATGTTAGAATAAAAAAAATATGCATGATTTATGTATAAAGAGTGAGATAATGTTCATGCAATGAATATAATATAAGTATATCTAAGATCAAGATACCTTAACTACATGACTACACTCTAGCCCCGTACTAAGTGACGGATGGGCATGAGGAGCTGCACACTTGCCGTAGGTTGGGGTGTTAATCCCATATGCATACAAAAGACGACGCTCAACCTAGCACTCTTTCCCCCAGTGCCTCTCAAGGCCCCACTGGAACCCTCCCCGGTTAAGGACAAGACATGACTTAGAGGTTAGGTCTCTAATGCACACAATCCTACGCCCTCGCTATTGTGAGACACATGTCATAGGTTAATGATTATGGATATACTAAGCGTTTTAGTCTAAGGATTGATTCATAAAACATGAGTTTATTTTAGTTTTAGAACATATTGTAGATTTTGAAATCACAATGTACTCATGAATTTTAAAGTTCAAATTTCTCTACCTTTAGCATGTCACTGTATTGATAATCCTAACATAAACACTAAATTAAGCATATACAAAGAGGTGCGGCTAGGATAATGAATTTGGATGTTATGCAAAATATGCTAAATTTATATAATTGGTTTACATGTAATCAATTTTAGAGTTTTGAAAATTAATAGACCTAGAATGAAGTGACAATTCTATTTGATTTCATCTTGTTGATATCAAGTTAATTCATAGGTCTAAAGATAATGATATACATGCAAACAATAAAGATGCACATCACACACACAAAACAAGATATGAAACTATAATACCAATTGCAATCATATATTTCATAATTCCTAAGGTTGATAGAATTAGTTGATTTAAGATAGGTCTTGATGGATCATGAATTATGATATATGATTATAGTGAATTTTAGCATAGGATATTAATAGATCATGGTGGTGATTGTGAAATCATATTTATCATTTTTGAAAATTTTCTTTTGATTTTAATTTTTAGAAATTAGACTAAACAAATACAAAATAATTTTTCAGAGAAATCAGAATTTTTTTTTAGGAAAATATGCTACCGCCAGCGTTAGTGATAACGCCTGGCGTTAGCAATAGAGTTACAATATTTGATTTTAAAACACATTGTTTTTTTTTATATTAATTGATTCCGATTTTTCTTGATTATGATTTTCAATATAAGGACTATTATATGCAGCAACGAAAAAAAGACAAATATGCAATTGGTTGCGCGTTTAATATTTTAGCCTAAGACCCCTAATAGTCCATTTAAATCCAATTTTGAAAGTAATTTCATTAATCTTGATAATATCATTTAGCAAATTTAGCATTCAATTTATAATGATAATATAAGACATTTATAGGCAATGGATTTAAAAAGGATAAAACATATAAAAAGGAAAGATAGATCACTTGAAAACTTTATGACTTTTTATTTAATTTAATTCAATTTTGATTTGATAAACATTAGGCTTAAAATGTAAAAGTCATATTTCATAATATATCTAAGTGACCATAAACAAGTTAGCTCAAAAATAAAAAATAAACAAAAGAAAAAGCAATTACGCATATCATGAAGTAGACTAATGATATTTCATTTTTAATTTATTTCCACTTCATGCAAATGATAGGATACTAATGAATAAGAGATTTAGATATCCAAAGGGGACCATGAGGGATGGTTCCTTTGGGTACCCAAATACGACATGATGATTTCATAGGAGACAAGGATAAATGAGCCCTTTCTATTAAAGTTGATGTGTCATTTTTCTTTAAGGGTCTCCATTCATACCTTGGTTGTTTATCTTTAAAATTCATATTATGATTATGTGACATCTTTATATGATTGTATTTGTTTGAAAAATAATTCATTTGAGATTTATGCTTATTCAAATTATTTTTCAAAATAGATTGATGTTGATAATCATAATGAATTTTATTATATGGATTCTTTGAAAATTTATAAGAGTGATTGTCTTTCTTTAGAATTGAATGTTGAAAGAGTGAGTTACAAAATGTTTTAAATGATTGGTCCTTATTTAGATGATTTTCATTTCCACTCTTTCTTATAGACCTACTCTTATAATATGAAGTTAAGCTTTTAGACTTTTGAAAATTTGATAAACTAGAAAAAAGAGATTTTTCATTATATGAAAATTTTTGAATAAACATTTTTAATGATTCTAGTTTATCCTTTAAATTATCATTTTCTTTTATCAATTTTTCATTATGTTCTTTGGAAACTAAAAGTCCTTTTTCTAAAACCTTGAGTTCTTCTTTAAAAGAATTATAATAAAAACAAGGTTTAGCATTTTCAATTAAAGAGCATGAACAAGAATTTGAAACATCAATATAAGATTCTACTTTAGTGTTTGCTTTTAAAGTTTTATTTTCTAAACGTAATTTGGAATTAGCATGTTTCAACTTTGAAATTTTACGTTTAGCAAATTTAAGCACACGAAATGTAGAAATAGAATTAGTTACTAAAAGAGAAGATTTAGATTTTCTTACCTTGCTATAGTTTCCATCTTCTCTTTTGCTTGATGTTTTGCCATCAACTGAGTCCAATATTGTGACGTTGTCTTCTTCATCTTCCTCTTCCAAACAAGAGTGTCCGTCATCCTTTCCGCTTGATGAGCATTCTATGGATCCATCCTTTGTGTAGCTTTCTTGAATATTTGCATAGGCTTGCATATTCTCCGGTTCTTGTGAATGTTCCGTACCTGTAGAAGGAGAATCATAAGTTCTTTCAAGAAAACTCCAAATTTCATATGCGGTAGGTAAAGTATAAATAAGTTTGAAAATATTTTGGTCTAACGCACAAAATATACTATTCATAGATTTTGCATTTAAAATAATTTCGTTTCTAGTTAGTACGCTAGATGGCTTTTTAATAGTAATATTCCAAACTTTTTCATCTAAGGCCTTAAGAAAATTTTTCATTAATATTTTCCACCCTTTAAAATTTTTGCCCATAAATAAAGGTGGTGATAATATTTTTTCATTTATATTAAAATTTTCCCCACTAGTAGAAGCGAGATCATGATCAAGAGACGCCATTATTCCCGGTTGTTAAGCCGATTTGGAATAACCTAGCTCTGATACCAATTGTTGGATATTACGGCGCCCTTAGAGGGGGGGTGAATAAGGGAATAAAATTCTTTTTATAATTTCCAAGATAATTACTAAATTGTTTTATAATGAAAGAGATTGAAATAAACAATTTAGATTTAGAATTGAAAACTTAGAACACAATATAATAGAGATTACGCCAAATGATAGAAATCAAGTAAACACAAAAGAGACATGATTATATTATATGAAAAAGTGTTTACATAAATTTGATTTCTATATCGCTAGAAATCGGAGGCGTACAAATGTAAATTTCTTTTTGTTTACCAATCCTTCTCCCAAGGATCGGAAGGCTATCGCTTGTCTCTCCCTAGACCAAGCCCAAGCCTATCCTCTAGATCTTCCCAAGATCTAGACGTAGCACACAAGGCCACGATTTCCCACCAAGCCTCGCAAGGACTTGGACGCTCCGCACAAGGAAGCGATTTTCCCCTAAGCCGCGCAAGGACTTAGACGCCACACGCAAGACGACGATTTTTCTACCAATACAAAATGAAATGTATATAAATGAAAATACAAGATAAAATAAGAACTCCCTAGAAATTCAGATCTCTGAAAGGAAGGTTGAAGCCTCGAGATGATCCTTGATGTAGAAGCGCGTTCGATCTCGTCTTCAATTTCAAACCTTCTCAGCATAAATGGGAGTTCATGAGGTTCTGGAGCTCTCTGGATGGAATGCACTCAGGAAGGGACTTGAAATTCTGAATTGGTTGAAATGCACGAACAGAAGGTGTCAATTTATAGAAAATCGCTGTCGGAATTTCCGACAGTGACTGTCGGAATTTTCCGACAGCGCTAAACTGCCGCTGGAGTGCCGTCGTGGGTGGAGTCGTGGGCAGTTGGTGTAACCGTCGAGCTGTCGCTTGGGCGACATCGATGTCGGATTTCTGACATCTCAAAACTGCTTTTCGTCGTGCTGCCGTGGAGGGAAGTAGTTGTAACTTCTCTGCTGTCGCCTGGGCGACAGTGGCTGTCGGAATTTTCCGACAATGAAATTTCCCACATTCAAATTTAGCTCCAGCATGTAGATTGAGTCGTTCTCATCTCCGAAATGGGGTGGCACGTTCTGTAACTCTTCCTGGATTGAAAGTTATGGCCATTTTAAGATCAGCACACAAAACTCATCCAACCTGAGACTTGTTGTTCTCGGATCATGCCCATGAACGAGGAATTGTCTCCTCATTGAACCTATACAACCTGGCCACTATAAACACACAAAAGACTAGATCAAATACAACACGGTATTTGTTATTCTCAAACCAAGAGATGCGGAAAGCAAGCTCCAACAAAATGGACCCGTACTTAGTTAGTAATCATATAGTCAATCATGTAGGGCATGAGTTTCACATAAATACAAACCGGTTTGCGAATAGTAAAGATTGAAAACTTAGTTTTAGACCGCTCTTTTATGGTCACCACCCCTAGAGTTATTAACTCTCAGAGAATTGCATATGCCCAATTAGGATGGAAGGTTAATCACCAAGGGCAGTTATCAGAAGTAAAGACCGGGGTACGTTTAGTAAAACTATCAGTTCAGAGAATTACAATGACCTATTGGGAGTGTTGAGGAGTGACCCATCAAGAGGTTCAGTTGTGATTGAGAGATAACACAAGGAAATAGTCGGGCACTAGGAGAGGCAAGGTTCCAGTGTTCAATTGAACGCCGATGCTCGTCTGCCCGAGTCAAATGATAATTCACCCTAGGATTCTAGAGCAATCAGAGAGCAAATGGGCATATAAGAATGGGTAGTCACTAATACGAGTAAATATCCTAGAAAGGTGATTTGGGCTTCAGCCACCATCGCATTGCCTAGTACCGCTGCAAGCCCTTCCCCAGGTAGTCCACGGGAAGTCTAGGGTTCACCCTAAAACTTCTAAGAAGCATAACTAAACGGTAGACATGAGTAGTAAGTAGGAGAATCTGATATTGTAAACCTCATCCCAAGTTTGGGACGGAATGGTGCAAGGACTAGATAGTCCTGCGAGCGGTAGGCTCGGTATATGAGGAAGGACTGGGTTAGTCCTGCGAGCAGTGTGCTCGATATATAAGGAAGGACTGGGTTAGTCCTGCGAGCGGTAGACATGGTTGTATAGGAAAGCACTGGTCGAGTCCTCTGAGCAGCAGGACCCCGTTCACTGCCCTGTTTGCCTCAACTGGGTACATGAGTGGAGACTCAAATAAAGGGCTAGATGTGGTGTTTACCAGATAGTACGCGGATACCCTGTGTGTTCTTAGAGGCATACGTAAGGTCTAGGTTGAGTGTTGTTACACAAGCCTAGAAGTGGACAGCCCGGTCCACTGCCCTGTTTGCCTCAACTGGGTACCTGAGTTGACACACTCGAATAGAGGGAACTACAAAAAATTTTGTACGTACAGACTCGAGTGGGAGAGTTGCATCATTGCATAACACATCATAGCATAGCATTCCTGCATAAAACAGAGACCTCATCGTATAAATTAGTATAGGCTTTTTTATATGATGAGTTTACCTTGGTGTCAGATCCCTTGACTTATGTGCTTGTGTGTGTGCATAAAAGTTAAGGTTACTGAAAGTGCACAGTTAACCTCACTAGAATTCTATAGAGGGGGGGGTGAATAGAGATTTAAAAATGTTTTATGCAAAGTTAACAAATATATATAGATATGTAATAATCACAGAATTAAGCTTCCCACATACCAACAAGAATTAAGTAAATAAAGAAAGAAATAGCAAAATGAAAATCACAGCACAAAACAAAGAAATATAGTGGTTCCCCAAACTTTGGGTACTCCACTCTTCTACCCCCTTGGTAGGAATTCACTATCTTGCACTGAGTCTTTTGATAAGGTGACTCTTAGAACCAGCCTGAGTCTTTTGATAAGGAGACTCTTAGAACCACTACAACTGAATAGAACCAGCCTGAGTTTTTTTGATAAGGAGACTCTTAGAACCACTACAACTGAATTTTTTGAAGAGAGATTCTAAAAACTCTTTTACACAATTGAAAATAAAATAAGAATAAGAGGAAGAAGAATAAGAAAAACAATTTCAACAAGAGAGAATCTTCTTCTTAGCAAGAAGATTAGAAGCACAAGTATAGTGAATGAAATCTCTCTTCTATAGTGAGAAGAAGATTGAAGGCCTTTCTCTCTATCAATGAGAGCTTTTAGAAATTGCAGCAGTGTGGCTTCAGAAAGGGAAGAAGAAGAAGGCTTGTTGTTTGCTGCAGCACACTTTCACTTTTCTCAGCTTTTCTCTATTTTCTCTTGGGAGCTTTTCCTCTTTTTAAATAGATGGAGTGGATCACGTCTTTATTCTCTGCCGACCTCCTTCTTATTTATAGCTTTGTTTATTCAAATGATGCTATAGGAGAATAATCAATTAGTAGTTAGAAAAATAGTAAGAGAGAAAAGTTTCCATAATCAATATTTATGTAGAAGGAAAGAGATCATTCTGATTTCAAATAATATCCTTAATAAACTTAATCAATTTAGCTAAGAATCAATTAGAAGGAAAGACTGATTCAGAACAGCTATAAAAGAATAATATTATTCCATAAAATTCAGATCTACAGAAAGAAGGAAAGAGATCTGGCGAGTTTTTGAATTTGTTAAAGAAATTGTTGGGAATTGATCCTCAATGTCCCTTTAATTTGAAGAGGCCCCCACACTCAAATACAAAGTACAAGTTGTATTTGATAAACCCAACTTGTATTTCATAAGTATGCAGGGTTAGGTTATTCCAAGACAAGGAATAGATTTGGCAACAATCTGCCTAAAACCGCTGAGACCTGTGTCTGTCCCAGCGGAACCGCTGAGAAGAAGAAAGAAACTGTCTCAGCCCAGCCGCTGAGACGGAAAATTGTCTCGGCCCAACCGCTGAGACGGATTCAAATGTACAAACGGCATCTGGATTTGGCGCAAGCGATAATAAAAGGATAAAAGCAACTCCAATCTGTCCCATACTGTGTCAGGAGGTCTGTGATAGCCGTTGAAGTATTCTAGAAGTATAAAAGCAAAAGCTAGGGCACAACAACACACACGGTTCCATTGATAAGCATTTGCTGCAAGCCGCAATTGAGCTCTAAGTTCCAGCCAGTTGAAGGTATTCAAAAAGGATGGAGTTAATCTTCAAAAGAAGATAAGTTGCTCTTCCTGAACCATCTTCAAGAAGGGGCAAGTGGATCTTCTGCTTGGAAAAAGAAGAAGATCAAAGTGATTCAAGTCTTAAGCTGCTGTTGCTGCTATTCAGATCTGAAGAAAGGAACAAGAAGACCAGAGAGTAAATCTTTGTCTTCTGTGTTTATTACAAACTCATTTATATCCTTGTAAGGCATTGTTGCCTGAGTGTAAAGCTGTGATTGACAGCTTGAGTGGTAGGACTTCTTGATAGGTCTGAGGTAGGAAATCTGTGGGATTTCTGAGAGGTAGGAGTTATATAAACTCTGAGCTGTATGGTTGTTGAGCCTGAGTGTAGGGCTGCTGAGCCTGAGTGTAGGGCTGCTAAGCCTGAGTGTAGGGCTGCTGAGCCTGAGTGTAGGGCTGCTGTGCCTGAGGTAGGATCATTCTAGATCTAAGAAGTTCTGAGGAACTTGTGGTGTAAGCTCAAGGAGCTGAGATTGAAGTTGGTGGTCTTATCTAACTCTCTGTTAGAAAGGTGAAGGGGGAAAGAGGACTACTCAAGACACCCTGTCTTGAGGAACCTCTATACATCCTTGTGTGCTTTCTGGGTTTGATATTTCTGCAGCTAGGCTCATTAAGATTATAACAAGAAAATAAGTAAAACCTATTCACCCCCCCCCCCCCCTCTAGGTAATATTGACTACACCTTTTAAACTATCAAGTGGTATCAGAGGGAGGTTGATCAAAAGGACTTAGCAGTCTGATCAGATCCCATAAAGGAGTAGTCAAATCTGAAATCCAATGGCCAACAGTAGAATGAAAAAGGAGTTGGGGTCAATGAAGTTGCCCATATGCTCCAAAGAAAACTTAGGTATATGGAAGCAAAGGGTGAGGCTATTCATGGAAGCCTCAGACCCAAGGATCTTTTTGACTGTCAAAAATGGTCCCTATACTTGTGAGAAAGTCTCCACTGTTGACCCTACTAGAAAAGTACTTAAGATATTTTCTGAGCTGACCAATGATGAGATAGCATTGTACACCATGGATAAGAGAGCCCAAAACATAATAGTAAATTCCATTGATGACACTACATTTCAGAACTTGGTACACTGCACAACTGCCAAGGAAATGTGGGACACATTGATTGTTTATATGGAGGGAACAACTGAAGTAAGGGATGATAGAAAGTCACTCCTCAATCAGGAGTATGAAACCTTCAGACAGCTAAGCCAGGAGAATATCTCCTTGTGCTATGAAAGGTTCTTAAGGATTGTAAATGAACTAAGAACCTATGGAAGGGTGTTCACTGATTATGAACTCAATGAAAAGTTCCTTAGATCTCTAACTAGAGATTGGGACACCAAAATATATGCAATCAGGGAAGGGGCAAGACTTGGAGAAACCCCTACTCACACACTGTTTGGGAAACTGCTCTCATATGAGATGCAGCTTTCTGCAAGAAAGGAGGAGGACACTTCCTCAAGGGCTCACACAAGGGAGAGATTTGTTGCTCTCAAAGCTGAAAGCTCCAAGAAGAACAAGGGTAGGGTACAGTCCCCTCCAAGAAAGGCTGCTGAATCTAAGAAATCTGAGAGCTGCAATTCAGACAGCTCCTCCTCTGATGAGGAGTTTGTTGCCTTCACAAGGCAGTTCAAGAAGATGATCAGGAGGAAACAATGGAAGAACAAGCCTTCCTCCTCTTCTCATCCCAAGAAGGATCATTACAGATCTGAGAGGCAACATTCCAAAGGGGACAGGTATGACTCTAAACCTAGTAAACATGTTTCAACTAACATTATCTGTTATTGTTGTAGTAAGCCTGGACATGTCATTGCTGACTGTCCAGTCAAGAGAAAGGAAAGAGGTGATAAGAAGCATCATCACCAGAAGGAGAGGAAAGGGGAAAAATCCTTCCTAGCTAAGAAAGACAAGAGCTGAGTGAATCTGAATCCTCACCTTCAGATTCAGATGGTGAGGAGGAAGCCTACTTGGGGCTATTTGCTGATCTGGAAGAAGAAAACTATCCTGCTGCCAGGATAGAAATCAGGGCCCCTCTATCACATTCAGATAGTGATGAAGAGGAGGATGAGGTCACTCCAGATGACCATGGGCTGATTTCCATAACTGAAGATGAGGACAACCACAACAATTCAGAACATGAGCAGGTATTGATACACTGCATCTCTTCTTCTTCTGATTATGAAACAGGTCAAGAATCTGAATCTCCTCCATCTAAAGTTGGAGGTGAATCACATTCTAAGGAGGATATCAATCAATTGATTGATAGTTATGGTGCACTCCTGGAAGCTCTAAAAAGGAGCAAGAAGTTGGCCAAGAAGCAAGCCAAAGAAATTACTTTCCTAAAGCAATCTACATCTGAGTGCATTGAGCATGCTACCCAGCTAGCTCAAATGAGCAAGGAAATTAGCAAGCTAAGGGGAATGTCAATCATTCATATAGGCATCATAAGCCACAAGAACAAGATCATTATGGATCTTGAAGAAAAGCTCCTCAAGGAAAGGATGCTAGTGGCTAAGTTCTCCAAGCCCAAGACAGTGCTGCCCATTATTGACACTTTCACCCTCCATAATAAAGGGGGAGTTGGTTTCAATAATGAGGCATCAACCAGCAACACTAAGGGAAAGGTGAAAGACTCAAGAGAATCTAAGACATCCTTTGTGAAAGTCTTGATGCCCTCAAATAAGTATGACCAAGAAAGTATTCATGGTCATTTATTAAATGGAAGTTCCTTTAACTTGAGCAAGAATGCTCACAGCTATGGAAATAGAAAGATCATGGGATTGAGTGCATTGAAAGCTGCACATGAGGAAATACAAATGGTTCAACCTGGACCATTTGTGTTTGGTGTCTCAGCACCTTCAATCAAGAATATGGAAGCAAGATCTTCCAAATTCTATTCAGCAAAAAGCAAAACTGCTGTAGAATCTGTTGACAAGGCCTGCTGTCCAGTGTCTGATTCCATCAAATCTTGTATGGCTACCAAGTCAATGCAAGCTGAGGCCATCAGGACAAAGGGCAGCAAGACTGTCCACAGATTATCCTTCAGTCAGATTATTGCTGAAAGAAATAGGAAGAATGCTGATATCTCTTCTGCTGAACATGTACAAAGTGTTGTACCAATTCAGAAAACTGTTCAGAAAAGGAGATACAATATTTATGATTATTGGTGTTGTGGCAAGGTTGGACACTTTGCAATTGATTGCTGGCACAACCCCAATGTGCCAAAGGCAAGGACTGTACCTCAAGACAAACCAGCCCTCTCTAGGAATATTCCCTATGGTGCTAACATGAACCTAGGACCCAAAAACTGTTGGGTTCCTAAGGTACATTAAATTTTATGTTGCAGGTTAGTTCAGGTACCAATCTCAACCAAATATGGTACTTGGACAGTGGGTGCTCAAGGCACATGACAGGAACTAAAGATCTTCTAAAGGATTATCATCCAGTGAAGAATGGACCCAAAGTAATCTTTGGTGGATCTGAAAAGGGAGTCACCAAAGGATATGGTATGATTTCTAATGGCATAGTCTCAATCACAAGGGTAGCTTATGTTGAAGGGTTGCAACACAACCTTGTAAGCATAAGCCAACTATGTGACTTAGGCTATATCATTGAATTCCACAATGACAAGTGCTTGATCAAAAAGTCCAATGACTTGGAGACCATTCTCTCAGGCACTAGGAGTGGAAATGTTTACTGCTTAGATTTCATTTGCAATAATTTTATTTCTTCTGTGTGTCTTGTAGCTAATGAAAGTGAGTCTCTTTGTGTCCAATGGCACAAGAGAGTCTTCTGGTGGCTGTGTTTGAAATGAGCAGTATGGGTGAGCTCAAATATTTCCTTGGGCTCCAAGTGAAACAGTCTGATGATGGAATCTTCATCTCCCAGACCAAGTACACTAAGGAGCTCATCAAGAAATTTGGAATGGAATCAGCCTCCACCATGAGAACACCCATGGGGTCACATGTATCATTAGACAAGGATGAAAAGGGGAAGGCCTTTGATGAGTCCATGTACAGATGCATCATTGGATCTCTTTTATACTTGACTGCTAGTAGGCCAGACATTAAGTATTCTACATGTGTTTGTGCTAGGTATCAAGCATGACCTAAGGAATCTCACTACACCTCTGTGAAGAGGATTTTGAGATACCTTAAGGGCAGCTTGCATCTTGGCCTTCGGTATCCTAAGAACAATGACTTTGAACTAACAGGCTTTTCAGATGCAGATTTTGCAGGTTGCAAAGAAGACAGGAAGAGTACAAGTGGTTCCTGTCAATTTCTTGGGAAAAGATTGATATCATGGAGCAGCAAGAAACAAACCAGTGTGGCCATATCCACAGCTGAGTCTGAATACATTGCTGCAGGTAGTTGTTGTGCACAACTCCTTTGGACACAGCATCAGTTGGAGGATTACAACCTCAAGGTAAGGGAATCTCCTTTATATTGTGATTCATCCAGTGCAATCTCTATAGCTAAAAACCCTGTCTCTCATAGCAGGACTAAGCACATAGAGATCAGATATCATTTTATTAGAGAACATGTAGAAAATAAAGATATCTGTCTTGAATTTGTCCCCACTGACAAACAAATAGCTGATATCTTTACAAAGCCACTGGATGAATCCAAATTCAATGCTTTCAAAATTTATCTTGGCATGCTTAGTATGGAATAGTTCTAAATATATGAGTAATAAATGTCACTGATGTTGATTCTAAATTATGAACAATAAAGCTCTACATTATCCTCTACAACTTAGTGACATGTCTAGGACACCTGTTTAGTCTACAAATCTACAGTTGGTCTTAACCTTACCAACACCTAACCTGCAGAAGGATGTTCAGCTGAATTAGCTGAGAAAAATCTCAGCTGAACCGCTGAGACGAGCAAACTGTCCCAGCGGTGGACAGTTCACTGTCCCAGCAGTCCAGGTCTCCATCTCAGCAGAACCGCTGAGACGGGCTTGTTGAATAATTAAATCTTTAAATCTAGCCTTAATTAACCTAACATTCCTTAATATTATAAGGTAATTAAGTCAAAAAAACCTAGGGGTAATAAAAACGAAACTGAATCACTATTAATAGCTACTTTGTAACTTAAAACACACGACAAAATCAAAACCCTTAGCCGCCGAGACGATTCATCTTCTCTCCCGACTCAGTGCATCCAACTTCTGCTTCAATGGCGCCAAAAAGCTCAAAAGATCTCCTGGAAGGCTATGAGATAGTCAGAGAAGGGTTCTCTCATGCCTCAGACGTAATAAAACAAGTCATTCATCTGCTGGATGCTCAAGGTCTGGAGTTCCTGCTATCTGAACCCAGCTGTATTCTCAGAACTGAAGTTCTGGAATGGTTCAGCAATGTTAAGTCCTCTCCCTCCAAAGACATTCTAAAGTCAAAGATAGGATCTGTGAAGATTAAGATAACACCCAAAAGATTGGAGAAAGGACTAAAATTATCTCCCTGCAGTAAAACTGAAGAGGATGAGATCACTGATGAGGATAAGCAAACTGCCCTACAATGGACAGGGTACAGTGAAACAAAAACTAGCTGTCTCAGGAGGAAATTCTTCAATCAACAAGGGAAGCTACTGTCTGACATAGTGGGCAAAGCCATTCTTTGCAAGCCAGGTTCACATGATACTATTTCAAAGTTCATGTTTGAACTTATGACCAGGATAATAGTGGCCAAGAAAACCTCATGGGGAGAGGTAGTCTTTCAAAGAATAAAGGAATGTCTAAATGCTCCCAATATGGGAAGAATACTATCTTTGTACCTACAGAATAGTTATTCAGAGTCCTTTGCAAACTCAAAGGGGGTAAATCTTCATTATCTCAAAAGAATGGACATTAAGACTCTGGATAGATTCTCTAGAGTGCTTCCTATGAGCCAGTCATCCATGGCCAAAGACAAGAAGGAAAAGTTAACAAAGCAGAAATCTGACTCTCCCTCCAAATCAATTGGGTCTGACAATGAGGAGTCTCATAGGACTGACCCTGAATCTGCAAGGACCCATATGGAGGTAGATAGAGAGGATGACTCCTCCAACAAAGGTAAGAATGTGAAATCAATTAAGAACCACAACATTCCTCTTACCTATCCTAACCTAGTAACAATTCAGATAATGCAGATGCACAGAATGTGCCAGCTGATTCTGAACAGGAAAAGAGACCTGATTCTCTTGTGATTCTCTCCAAAGCAAGTGCAGAGATATTAAATGCTCCATCTGAGGGGGAGATGCTGAACAAGGAAGGAGTACCTGATCCACCAGCATCCTCAAAAGAACTTAATCCTGAAAATAACCAAAGCAATCAAGGTCTCTCTGTTGCTCACAATGAGGGGGAGGAAATCACGGAGAGAGCTGACAAGTCCTCTCATGGTGCACAATCTGAGTCTGAAGAGACAGCTATAGATGGTATGGATTTCAATGATGATGATGGACACCATTCAGACTTTGAAGATGATCCTGCCACACATGTTGAACACCAAGAGGGTGAAGCTTCCAAGGGACTAGATCCAGTGATTCCTCCTACTGTGGTGGCTGAACCAAATATCCCCACACAACCTAAAGATGATGTCCCTGCCTCATCTCCACAGACAAATGAGCACATCTTAGGCTCCATACAGTCAATGCTAGATGCACACCTTGCATCTATGCAAGTGTATGTTGATAGATCC
The DNA here is from genome assembly GCA_033032865.1 of Dactylorhiza incarnata. Classification (NCBI taxonomy): domain Eukaryota; kingdom Viridiplantae; phylum Streptophyta; class Magnoliopsida; order Asparagales; family Orchidaceae; genus Dactylorhiza; species Dactylorhiza incarnata. The sequence goes on along the minus strand of JAWHQI010000039.1, from coordinate 2,667,910 downwards.
ATTGCCTCAACCATACAACCCCTGCTAGCTGCACACCTTCAATTTGTGCAAGTGAATGTTGATAGGTCAATTGCATCAATTAGAGATCATATCCACCAATCTGTCTCTGCAGTAAGGAATGAAGTAATGACTGAGCTAAACATCATCAAAGAGGACTCAACATTCCTTAACAAGCAAATGACCACATGGTTTGACTCAGCCAAGCAGACTGTAGACTGTCAAGGAAAGATATTCAAGTCTATTCAGAATGACCTGGCCATATCTGCACAAGACATGACCTATGTCAAAAACTATGTTAGTGCAACTGATGAGGTCATAGTAAAGTCAACCAATCATCTTCAAGAGTACATCTACTCCACTGCAATGCAGTTAAATGAAGCTGCTGACAGCTACAAGGAAGAACTAAAAGGAGATATTGCAACTCTCTCCCAAGCTCTAGAGGCAAAAGCCACTTCCTCCAATCTGACTGAAGAAGTTGGCAGATTACAGACTGACCTTCAAGCTGATTTTGAAAATGTCTTCCAAACCCTCTCTGGCACAATCACAGCAGCCAAGCAAGACATCCATCAACAGATTTTTGAAGAAGCCAGAAAGGGGAGAATACAAATGCAGACATCAATTCTGAACTATAACTGAAAGTTCTCCAAGGAACAAGGATTGCTTTGAACCTGCCATTACTAGATGCAAATAGGGCAGAAGACTGGGACTTTCCTCATCAAGAAGTAATAGCACAAAATGAAAGATTGAAAAAGAAAAGAGAAAGAGAGCATGTTTTGCTCACTGAGGAATTCATGGCCTCCCAAAGGGATGAAAACAGGAGAGATCCTGATTTTGAATATTGGAGTAATGATTCCAAAAAGATAATTCTGAATGCTTGGGTAAGTCATGGTCAGTTGTGTAAAGACATTGATAGATTATATCCAGCTGAGGAATGGATAAAACATCTTGAGAGAAACACTAAAAGAGAAAAGGTATTCAAAGCAAACCTAGTCAAGAAGGATAACCCACAAAGAATGCCATCTAGGTACATCCCAAAACCTTTCATGTACTTTAAAAGGCAAGAGCTCAAGAGAAAGTTTGCAGAAAATAAGGCAACTTCAAATCTGAATGAAGACACTACTGCACCTGCTAAAGACAAGGAGCCTGCAGTCCAAGAAGAAGTTGTTGCTGAATGTTCCTCCTCTAAGAAAAGCAAACATTGATGAGATGTATAAAACTCCCATGGATGATCAAAGGGTGTTTGAACTAGTATCTGTCTAAATTACTTTATGCAAACTGAAGCTATTTAAATATTGCGCTACTTGAAACACTAATTTAAGATTTAGCTAAGTCTTACATTGGTTTTATTGATTTTGCTATTATGAGATGCATTGTCATATCTTTCTACTCATTGTGATGAATTTATTATCTGCTGTGTATATATACTTCTGATCATCTGTTATAAACTCTGTTTGCTTAACATGATGAATTCACTGCTGTATTGATATATATATATATCAAAAATTTATAAGTCATGTACTCTTGCATTTGAGAGTGTTCTGCCTTCTTCAAATTGGGGGAAATTATTGGGAATTGATCCTCAATGTCCCTTTAATTTGAAGAGGCCCCCACACTCAAATACAAAGTACAAGTTGTATTTGATAAACCCAACTTGTATTTCATAAGTATGTAGGGTTAGGTTATTCCAAGACAAGGAATAGATTTGGCAACAATCTGCCTAAAAACGCTGAGACTTGTGTCTGTCCCAGCGGAACCGCTGAGAAGAAGAAAGAAACTGTCTCAGCCCAGCCGCTGAGACTGGAAGTTGTCTCAGCCCAGCCGCTGAGACGGAAAACTAACTCGGCCCAACCGTTGAGACGGATTCAAATGTACAGACGGCATCTGGATTTGGCGCAAGCGATTATAAAAGGATAAAAGCAACTCCAATCTGTCCCATACTGTGTCAGGAGGTCTGTGATAGCCATTGAAGTATTCTAGAAGTATAAAAGCAAAAGCTAGGGCACTATAACACACACGGTTCCATTAATAAGCATTTGCTGCAAGCCGCAATCGAGCTCTAAGTTCCAGCCGGTTGAAGGTATTCAAAAAGGCTGGAGTTAATCTTCAAAAGAAGATAAGTTGCTCTTCCTGAACCATCTTCAAGAAGGGGCAAGTGGATCTTCTGCTTGGAAAAAGAAGAAGATCAAAGTGATTCAAGTCTGAAGCTGCTGCTGCTGCTATTCAGATCTGAAGAAAGGAACAAGAAGACCAGAGATTAAATCTTTGTCTTCTGTGCTTATTACAAACTCATTTATATCCTTGTAAGGCATTGTTGCCTGAGTGTAAAGCTGTGATTGGCAGCTTGAGTGGTAGGACTTCTTGATAGGTCTGAGGTAGGAAATCTGTGGGATTTCTGAGAGGTAGGAGTTATATAAACTCTGAGTTGTAGGGTTGTTGAGCCTGAGTGTAGGGCTGCTGAGCCTGAGTGTAGGGCTGCTGAGACTGAGTGTATGGCTGCTGAGCCTGAGTGTAGGGCTGCTGAGCCTGAGTGTAGGGCTTCTGTGCCTGAGGTAGGATCATTCTAGATCTGAGAAGTTCTGAGGAACTTGTGGTGTAAGCTCAAGGAGCTGAGATTGAAGTTGGTGGCCTTATCTAACTCTCTGTTAGAAAGGTGAAGGGGGAAAGAGGACTACTCAAGACACCCTGTCTTGAGGAACCTCTATACATCCTTGTGTGCTTTCTGGGTTTGATATTTCTGCAGCTAGGCTCATTAAGATTATAACAAGAAAATAAGTAAAACCTATTCACCCCCCCCCCCTCTAGGTAATGTTGACTACACCTTTTAAACTATCAGAAATCGATGTGCATCGATTACTATTCGACGTAAGCGTCGATTTCAGCCTGGCTGGACGTCGAGAGGAGAATATGGAAGGTGCGTCGACTAAGGTGCGTCGACTTTACTGGGTGCGTCGACTAGAAGTCAGAGTAACGTTGACTTAGGTTACGTCGAATTCTGTTTAGAGTTACTTAGACTCATTCTGAGAGGAACGTCGACTATACTTCGACGTTGCGTCGATTACTATTCGACGCATATTTACTTAGACTAGTTTTTCTTCCTTTTCTTCTCATTTCTAGGGGTTAAGATAAATCATTTTCCCAACAATCTCCCCCTATTTGTCTTAACCCTATTCAGAGAGAAATTTTATCAGCTTATAATCAACACATCAAAGCATATTTATAGAAAAGAGATATGTTAAGTAATCAGAAAATAGTAGAAAAAGAAATCATATAAACAGACTTTATGTTCAGACGAATCAGTATTTAAGCATGGAGAAAATAGAATATATCAACATTGTTCAAAACATCACTCAGGAGGAGTAGGAGGAGTTTTTCTCTTCCTAGAGAATACTAAGGTTTGATCAGGTCTTTTTTGAGAGGTGGGTTGCTCCTTCTCAGTAGCAGGATGTTCATTCAGCTCCCCCTGAGTCAAAGCAGTCTGCTCCCCCTGAGATGGAACTTCTGCTTCTCCAGTTTCTTTCCCATCTCCAGCTTCAGCTTCAGCATCTAGCTCCCCCTGAGCTTCAGCTTCTTTTTCTTTCTCACCTTCAGCCTCAGCTTCCATTTCAACTTCTTTCTCTGCTCTGCTTGCCTCCCCTTGAGAGAGAACTACTTGTTGTGCAGCTTCTCTTGATATAGTGAGTACTTCTGTTATCTGCTCTTCAGTATGTAGCTCAGGTACAAATTCATTCCCAATGGTCTTGAGTAGAGCAAGACTATCAGTTTTTGATGTTGGAGAGGATTTGGAGAGCAGCTCTTCATCTAACTTCTCCCCCTTCTTGACCTTCTTAGCCAAGGAGGTTAAGAAAGACTTGGTCACTTTAGAGGAAGAGACAGAGGACTTCAAGCTTTGCACGGAGGCATTGACCCCATCTATTTGGGTGTGCATGTGCATGATGGAGGAGTGAATTTAAAGGCAGTGTCCATCTAGCATTTCCTGAAATTTTTGGGCTCCTGACTGGATACACTGAGTGATGAGAGTTTCAGTGGATGGAGATGGTTCATGTTGTGTTGGAGGAGGAGATAATGGTGGAGGTGATGAAGGTGGATAAGTGTTTGTTGATACATGAGGTATGGGAAATGATGTAGGTTGAGAGGGTGTGATAGTAGGAGGAGGAAGAGGTGGTGATTGAATTGGTGGTTGTGAAGGTGTAGGTAATATAGGAGGTGTGAGGGTAGTAGAAGCTATAAGTGTGGATGATGTTGGTAGAGATCGATTAGATGTCTGTATAATAAGGAGGAGGTGAAGATGGATGAATATGAGAGTTAGGAGGAGAGGGAGTCCTTTCAGGAATGGCACCAGGCTTGGGGATTTGCCTGGTCCATTTTGAGAAGAGGGCTATGGACATTCTTTTTTCAGGGGGAATGGGAATTCCTTTTGACCTACATAGGTCAGGGAAGGAGTGGAGGAGTACCTGACTCATGATCCTCATATAGGCATTCTCTTTGTGAGAATATTTGTAGCCTATCATTTTTAGTAAGCAGCTGGCCCAGTCAACCTTCTTTTTCAGCATAAGGGACCCCATGATGTTCAGTTGCTGCTTGGGTACTGCATCATGGGCAGAGATCTTGCATAGTAGTATTTTTCCTACTATGTCTGCCAATAGCCTATATTCATCAGATAAATCAATTTTCTTCAGGTGGATTGGTCTATCTTTGGAGAACTTCATGGTGAGTAATAGACTTTTGATTTCCTCAGGGGTGAGTTCCACAGGTTCATCACCTGATAAGGGAATGATGATGGAGATTTATTTAGTTACTCTTAGAAAATAATTTTCTTTCCCTTTTTGATTTGAACAAGGATAGTGTACCGGAGGGAAGATCAAAAGTGTCCCTAAGGTGTTCTGCAGAGATTGAGACAGGTGTCTCATAGAGTGTTCCTATGATCTCTCCTTGTTCAGATATTTGAACATGATTCATTAACTCAGTGAGTCCTGTCTCTAGGACTCTGCATCTTGTGGAGATGAGTTTGTCTAGACCAGCTTCAGTGAAGAGAGCTATGATGCTCTTATAGTTTTCGGCGGCAGCTTGGAAGGATTCAAGATCAATATCAAAACCAGAGTTGATCTTGGGAGCCATTTAGGTCAGTGAAAGAGAGGAAGAGATGGCTGGACTGAGAGGTAAGAAGGATGAAATATGTAGAGAGCGAGCCGATTTCTAACTGAAGAGTTTATTTAAGTCAGGTGAAACGTCGAAACGAGACACAATTCGAGACTTATTCAGTACTACAGTAGATGTGACCGAAAATGTTTCAGTATTGCCGCTCTTTTTCATGAAGTCGACGTTACGTCGAGTGGAAGTCGATGTATGCGTCGGTATAGTCTGAATTGAGATGTTAGGGAATCCTATCGACGTGTGCATTGATATAAGTCGACGCACACGTCGATTTCATTAATCATTTTTGGTTATCGACGACGCGTCGATTAAGAAATCGACGTGACTTTCTATGTTATCTGAAAAACTCTAAATTTTTCTTGAGAGATTGTTTCTTCCTAATCCTAAGTTTTTCTAAGACAACCTTGGACTGATTTTATAGATAATTGGATTGATTGTGCCCACATTGTTTGGCAATGTGGACAATTTTATTGCAGATATAACACCTGATTGTCTTTAGATTAGGAGAATTTGAGTCTAGAGAGGAATAGAGATGTTGATTAGGATAGAAATGTTGATTGGGATAAAAGTTATGATTGGGATAGGAATTTTGATTAGGATAAATGGGTCCTGAATGGGGGTTAAGATAGCAGGATTTAAGATAGCTGATTTTTGAAGGATAGATATGTCCTATATTTAAGTTGCTCTGAGTTTTTATGCATCGATCTCTATTCGACGTATGTTGAGAGTTGCGTCGATTGATATTTGGCGCTTTCTCTAGATTGCGTTGATCTGGAATCGATGCAGGAAAGTAGTTGCGTTGATTGTAAGTCGACGTAATTTTATTCATGCGTCGATTTGAGGTCGAAGCATATGAGAGATTGCGTCGAGTAGAATTCGACGTACTATCATTCATGCGTCGATATGAAGTCGACGCAATTATGTCTTCACAGATTTTATTTTTCCCTTTTTCTGGTTGGAGATTTATTTCTTTATGAACTGTTTCTTCTGGCCTAGTTGCCTTCTCATAAGTAGTTTGAGAGTCTTCATCTGTATAGTATGATGTTTCATCAAAATGATTTATCTCCTTGAAGGTGAAGTCTTCTTCTTTATTTTGTGAGTTTTCTTCTAAGTTTGTTGATTTGATGGGTTTGGTAAATTTAACAGGGCTCATCCAAGCAGGTTTGTTGGATGATTTTGAGCTAGTTGAGGGATCAGCCCCTAGCCCAAGATTCTTATGTCTTCTTGTTTATTTTTCAGTGATTTCTTTAAGTGTTTGGCTTCTTATTTTTATTGATTCTTCAAAAGCCTTTGCCTGGGATACCTTATTCCTAAGGAGTTGATTTTCTATTTTAGCACTTTCTATTGCCTTTTCTGTTTTATAGATTTTAGTCCTTAGTTCATAATTTTCTGAACATGTATCCTTTATCTTTCTCATATTAATTAGTTCTTTTAGATCCTTAATTTCTTATTTGGCTTTTAGTTGATCTAAACAGAATCCTTTAAAATCACTTTTGAAATCATCACATAGAAAGTCTATTTCATCAAAAATGCTTACCTCATCCTTATCCTCAGATTCCTTTATGAGAATAAGGCTATTTGATTTTGTTGTTGAATTTTCTTTTTCATCTTCAGAAGAGATGCTTCCTTCTGATCCTGTTTCACTCCATGATTCAGAGCTTCCAAGAGCCATTAAGCATAGGTCTTCTTGCTTAGTCTCTTCAAAGTCACTTTTAGATGAAGTGCTGTCTTCAGAATCTGTTTCACTCCAAGCTTCTGCAAAGAAGCCTCTTTCTTTCTTCTTCCCCTTTTTCTTGAGATCTTTCTTTTTTAGATCTTTCTTTTTCTCAGCATTTTCTGGACATTCTGGAGCAATATGTCCAGTTTTCCTGCAGGAATAACAAACAATTTCTTTAGGAGGAGTCTTATCATACCTTGGTTTTGACTCTCTCCTTCTAGACCCATCTGTCCTGACCCATTTCTTGAATCTTCTGGCCAGGAGACTGAATAATTCTTCTTCAGTAACAGGGGTTTCTTCTTCTGTTGCTTTTAATGCAATGTTTCTATCTTTTGAAGAGGTTGGAGTGTTTTCTCTTCTTTCTTTCTCTTCTCTGGTTTTTAGTAGCTGCTCATAGGATTTGAGTTTTCCTAAGAGGGCATCTGTTGAGATTTCTTTTGTCCTCTTGTATCTCTTATTGCCCATATTCTTGAGTCCCATGAACTTGGGAGACTCATTAGCAATTTGGCATTGATCTCTGTGAGAGAGAGATCTCTATCCAAGTTCCGTAATTGATTGATGATTAGACTGAATCTGTCATACATCTCAGAGATGCTTTCTTCATTCTTCTTTTGGAAGTTCTCATATTGGGAGATCAATATCTTATCTTTCCTTTCATCAGCACTTCCTTCTACCATCTTTGTAAGAGCCTCCCAGATTTCTTTGGATGTTTCACAGTCAACAACCTTTTGAAAGATTTCATCAGAGAGGGTTGAGACAAGAATGTTCACAGTCTTTGCATCACATGCTCTTGCCTTCTTCTCATCATCTGTCAACTCAGACCTTGGGACAAGTGTTTGAGTCACATTTCCACTTGAGTCTCTTCTATAAGGCTTGGGAGCACCTGTCAAAATAACATTAAACAATTCTTCATCAATAGAATTCATATAGATCCTAATTCTTATTTTCCAAACTGCAAACTTTTCAAGATTGCACATTGGTGGTCTGGTGGAAGCATAATCTTTGATTTGTGCCATATGAAAAATAGTTTTTAGAAATATATATATGTATAAGAGGTAGGATCTTTTTGATCAAGGAGTTATCCCTTTTAGATCAACCTCGCTCTAATACCAATTGAAAGTGCACAGTTAACCTCACTAGAATTCTCTAGAGGGGGGTGAATAGAGATTTAAAACTGTTTTGTGCAAAGTTAACAAATATATATATATATATGTGTAATAATCACAAAATTAAGCTTCCCACACACCAACAAGAATTAAGTAAATAAAGAAAGAAATAGCAGAATGAAAATCACAGCACAACACAAAGAAATATAGTGGTTCCCCAAACTTTGGGTACTCCACTCTTCTACCCCCTTGGTAGGAATTCACTATCTTGCACTGAGCCTTTTGATAAGGAGACTCTTAGAATAACTACAACTGAATAGAACCAGCCTGAGTCTTTTGATAAGGAGACTCTTAGAACCACTACAACTGAATTTTTTGAAGAGAGGTTCTAAAAACTCTTTTGCACAATTGAAAATAAAATAAGAATAAGAGGAAGAATAATAAGAAAAACAATTTCAACAAGAGAGAATCTTCTTCTTAGCAAGAAGATTAGAAGCACAAGTATAGTGAATGAAATCTCTCTTCTATAGTGAGAAGAAGATTGAAGGCCTTTCTATCTATCAATGAGAGCTTTTATAAATTGCAGCAGTATGGCTTCAGAAAGGGAAGAAGAAGAAGGCTTGTTGTTTGCTGCAGCACACTTTCACTTTTCTCAGCTTTTCTCTATTTTCTCTTGGGAGCTTTTCCTCTTTTTAAATAGATGGAGTGGATCACGTCTTTATTCTCTGCCGACCTCCTTCTTATTTATAGCTCTGTTTATTCAAATGATGCTATAGGAGAATAATCAATTAGCAGTTAGAAAAATAGTAAGAGAGAAAAGTTTCCATAATCAATATTTCTGTAGAAGGAAAGAGATCATTCTGATTTCAAATAATATCCATAATAAACTTAATCAATTTAGCCAAGAATCAATTAGAAAGAAAGACTGATTCAGAACGGCTATAAAAGAATAATATTATTCCATAAAATTCAGATCTACAGAAAGAAGGAAAGAGATCTGGCGAGTTTTTGAATTTGTTAAAGAAATCGACGTGCGTCGATTACTATTCGACGTAAGCGTCGATTTCAGCATGGATGGACGTCGAGAGGAGAATATGGAAGGTGCGTCGACTAAGGTGCGTCGACTTTACTGGGTGTGTCGACTAGAAGTCAGAGTAACGTCGACTTAGGTTACGTCGAATTCTGTTTAGAGTTACTTCGACTCATTCTGAGAGGAACGTCGACTATACTTCGACGTTGCGTCGATTACTATTCGACGCATATTTACTTAGACTAGTTTTTCTTCCTTTTCTTCTCATTTCTAGGGGTTAAGATAAATCATTTTCCCAATAGTTACTTTTATAGTTGCTCTTATTAGATGCTACTGCCTTTCTTGTATATATACTCTAGATGTGCTTCTCTTTTAGCTACTTTAACATGATGCTTGCTCTCATATACTCCATCCATGTTATTAAGTTTGTTTGATTTCATTACACTGTACTTGGAACCCTATAAACATGATTAGATAAAAGGTACATTGATGTATACTTATAAATTTGATAGTTAGGCCCCTGTCACCTGCTTGTTTTCTGTTTACCCTTTGTTGTCCTCCGCTTCCTCCTCCCGCACGGTGCCTAGGATTCGCGGGTGGAGGTGGTGAGTGAAGGATTTGTGTTTTGAAAGTTGTCCTCAAAATTATTTAGTTCATGTTTTTGCGAATAATTTATTTATTCTGTCCCTAGAACATATGATGATGTCTCATGAGAGTTCAAGAAGATGCCCTTGGTCTTGAACAGTAGAACACTTGAGTTCCATCACATGATCTTAGTTTAACATGCTCACGATCATGGTGGTCAAAGTGGGACATTGACCACCGCATTGGATAGTCATATGAGTTAAGATACATTGTAGTTCTACAAATGTTGATAATAGTTATCGCTTAAACATATGAGTATGTATATAGGTTGAAGCTATACATATTGAGTTAGACCTAATCTTAAGTTGAGATATCGTATGGATTGTGTTTAGTGTCATCGATAATCTCATCGTGTCTTATTGAATGTAGATATGAGATTTGTGAACCTGTCTTCACAGGGTGTACAATGTAGTAGCAGTTGAATATCATCTATTGATGGAATATACACTACAACTTGTTGTGTGACTTGTGTGGATTAGGTTTACACATCGACAGTATCAAATTGTCCCTCGAGTTACATCGAGTTATGATATTACTGGGCCCCTTGGCAAAGCGAGATTGTATGGCATGCAATATAACTAAAGTAGTTATAAATACATTGCGCTTAAGAAGCCAAGAAAGATGAATGTGTTGCGGGAATGACACTAACCTATTCTGCGGGACATTTATGATATCATGTGACAGGGATAGACACAGGTCATATATTTGTGTTACCTATTTACTGTGTTGTATGGTCAGCTATAATGTAGTGATAAAGCCTCTTATAGCCCATGATATATATAGATATATTATTGACTAGACGACTCAGTCACTCAGTAAAGATCACACCAAATGAATAGAAACAGCCGCATTCGACTCAAAGTGCGTATTTATTTTCATAGTTATATGATTCAAAATACTTGGTTGAGTGCGAATAACAATTGTCGTTAAGCGACACGTTTAGACAGTTATTAATTTGTGATTTTATTTAGGCGTTATTGATATAATGATTGAATCCATTATAGAATCGATAACTCGACTAAATAATATATGTAGCGCGTGGCGTTGCATACAATCACATTAATTAATAAGATTTGGAAAGGGAAAGATTGATGGTGGTGGCATTTGTGTAAATAATCTTTTGCACAATATTTTATTTAGCCCACTAATTGAGAATTCTCGATTCCTAATTAAGGAATTTCAGTTTTTTTGGAGTTGATAAAACCCAATTAAGAAATCAGTTTTTCTTAAGGGCTGAAATTAAATTTCTAATTAAAGGATTTCGGTTTCAGAATTTATAAAGACCTAATTAAGAAATCAGGTTTTTTTGTAATTAAAACTGAAATAATTCTAATTATAGAAATTCCTTAAAAATAGGATTCTCTCTCTCTCCCTTGATCACGTTAAAATAGGAGAGAAAAAGAAAAAAAAAAAGGTATTCGGTTTTTTTATGCTTAGCCCGTCAACAGGAAAACCACCGTGTGCTTGCTTGCTATGCCGCCCCGTCCTCTTCTTGAGTGGGTTCTCAGGCGGCCATCCCTTGGCTGTCTTCTGAGTCCGTGAAGGGGCTGCGCGAAGTGGGTTTTTTATTTTTCCTGGACGGTAAAAGACAGCAGCCTTCTCTCCGTTCTTCCTCCTATTCGCCGGCATCTTGGTGTGGTTTGGCCACCTGGTCGTTGGGCTGTTTTGGGTTCAAGGTGAGCCTAGAGTTTTGGAGCCGGATTTTGTCTCTTCATCGACGCCGTTTTTGTTTCTCCGCTTCTCCGCATCAAAATCAAAGATCCGCTCTTCACCTAGAAATATTTATTTCTAGAGGTACAACCCCTAATCTCTATGTGATGGTTTAGATTAGTTTTGTGATTGCTAATTTTGAGCGACGTAGAATTTTATCTCGCCATTGTCATGAGAGGAACACGATCCGTTTCGGTGTTATCGTTTTGTGATTAAATTTTTTTAAATTTCATCCCTACGTTACACAATAAATCCAACAGTGAGGAACATGATGAGTCTTATAGACTGACGGTCGGTGGACCACATTATTTTAGGAATCGTTATGCCAGAGCAGCAGGACCCCGTTCAGGATACAGGTCAGGAGAACGGGATGAAGCAAAGCAACCACTACCCATTGTTGCAGCAGCAGCTACATACCCGTGATGACAACGTTCAATAGCCTCCGCATATATGTGTAGTGAGAGAGTTGTACTTTATTTGGACATGTATAGGGCATAGCCCCTTTTCTATTTCACTTAATGTACTCATTGATGGACTTGTACTCAATATTGATATATATACAGTTATGTCTGATTGTGGACTTGTTATATTTTAGTTAGTTTTCTTCTTATATCTATTTAGCATGTTTGATCATTTTTGCCGGCAGGATCGGTGTCTTGCGGAGGCAGCTAACTCGTGTGTTAGTGTCACCGTAAGGCGGCGGTTCTGGGCAAAAGATCTGGGAGCTCTCCAGGTGCGGGAGAGGGATCTTACATTAGTCATAAGATTATTTGATGCACACCTCCTCCTCAAGATCCATAAGGCCTGCGGACGAGAGTGAGCATCAACAATAATAATAGCCGAAGCAATATCATTAGCAGCAGTATATATATACAAGAATTCAAACTAGGGGCAAGCTGAATAAATACAGCAACAATAGTTGAAGGCAACAATTATTTATGTAGTTATAATTAAGGGGAATTGTTATTGGTATCCCGTAAATAGATATTCACACCCATTAAATAAAAGATTTTAGCCTCTTTTTTAAAAAACCAAATCTGATATTTGTACCCAAGCGGTTCTTTTCTCTCAACCACGCCCTAAACCCAACCCCGCGGAACCCTCACCCCTCTCTTCACTCGCAGACCATCGCTCGCCGGCGTCCCTTTCTTCACTCGCAGCCCGACGCCCCTCTCATCGGTCGCAGCCCTCCAGACATTTCTTCATTCATAGCCCATCGTCGGCAAGGTTCTTCGCAACACTATTTCAGATCTAGTAAGAGGCGGAACTCCCTATCGATTTCCGACAGCTCGTCGCCCCTCAGTTTTAGACTTCCAGTCATCTGGTGTTCCTCTGATTGCAGACGACTTCCTGTTTCAAGTGTTCGTCTGATTGCAGGCTCACGGGTGACCAATTTATTAAAAATCCAGCGAATTCCCAAAATACCAGCAACACAGGATACACAAACTCAGCCCAGCTATAATGAGAAAAATTTGTAGGAAAGAGAATTTCAAAGCCCAACCAAAACAACCCATTACTGAGAAAGTTACATCCTGTACTCCCAGGAATGCCCGTTAATGGATGCTCTTAATGTCGTAGTTTAACTTCATTGTTGGTTTTTGCCCCAACAATGAAGTTTCAGAATTTGGCATTGCTCTGATAGCAATTTGTTAGTATCATAGTAAAGAAACTCAATTAAACTGCTGATCATGTAAGTGAAGTGAAGGCTCGTAGGTGTGCAAAAAACTCTAAGTTTATGTTGTTTATGATTGACAATTTTTTTTAAGTGGATGTTATTTAGGCATATTGTTAAAGTCCTAAATTGTTTGGGTATATAAGATCAAAAAAATTTATTCTTATGATTATCATATATGGGTACGATATATTATCATGTATGGGTACGATATATTATCATGTATGGGTGCAAATATCATATCTGGGTACAAATATATCCATGGGTTACAAATGCTCATTTATGAGGTACCAATAACAATTCCCTAATTAAGTTCTACTAGTTAGCGCGCAATCATAGATGTATTCACAACCTACAGAGCTATACTAAACGAACCCATAATGATGACAATAGCGGTGACAATCATCATATATATTTGTCAGGATAAACATAATGATAGTTTATTAAGTGTAGTCAATATAACCTAGAAGGGGGGGTGAATAGGTTTTACTTATTTTCAGTTTATGAGAGTCTAGCTACAGAAATATTGCACCCAGAAAGCACACAAGTATGTATAGAGGTTCCTCGAGACAGGGTGTCTTGAGTAGTCCTCTTTCCCCCTTCACCTCTCTAACAGTGAGTTAGATAAGGCCACCAACTTCAATCTCAGCTCCTTGAGCTTACACCACAAGTTCCTCAGAACTTCTCAGATCAAGAGTGATCCTACCTCGAGCACAGCAGCTCTACACTCAGGCTCAACAGCCCTACACTCAGGCTCAGCAGCCCTACACTCAGAGTTATGTATAAATCCTACCTCTCAGAAATCCTACAGATTTCCTACCTCAGACCTGTCAAGAAGTCCTACCACTCAAGATGTCAACACAGCTCTACACACAGGCTCAACAGCCTTTCACTCAGGCAAAACTGCCTTACAAAGTTATAAATGAGTTTGTACTAAGTACAGATGACAAAAGATTTACTCTTAGGTCTTCTGGTTCCTTTCTTCAGATCTGGAGAACGGCAGCTTCAGATTTGAATCTCCTTGATCTTCTCCTTCAGCAAAGCAGAAGATCAACTTGCCCTTCTGAGTTGAAACAGGAAGAGCTAACTAATCTTCCTTAGAAGATTAACTTTAGATTCGGAGAACAGCTTACTTTGCTGGAACGAGAATGCGCGATTACGGCTTGCAGCAAATGCTTCTCAATAGAACAGTAGTTGATGATGTGCCCTAACATCTTCTTTTATACTCCCAGAAGGCTTCAACGGCTATCTCGATCCTCCTGACACAATATGCGGCTGATTGGACTTGCTTTTCCCTTTCAAATATTATTTGCGCCGAAAGCAGATCCCGTCAAAGACTTTGGATCTGTCTCAGCGGTTGGGCTGAGACAGCTTCCAGTCTCAGCGGCTGGTCCAGTCTCCTTCTCAGTGGATCCGCTGAGACACCTCCTCGTCTCAGCGGTTGTGGGCATATTGCTGCCAAATCTATTCCTTGTCTTGGAATATCCTAACCCTGCATACTTATGGAATACACGTAGGGTTTATCAAATACAACTTGTACTTTGTATTTGAGTGTGAGGGCCTCTTCAAATTAAAGGGACATTGAGGTTCAATTCCCAACAATCTCCCCCAATTTGAAGAAGGCAGAACACTCTCAAATGCAAGAGTACATGACTTATAATTTTTTTTTTATGTATCAATACCGCAGTGAATTCATCATGTTAAGCAAACAGAGTTTATAACAGATAAGCAGAAATATATATACACAGCAGATAGTTAATTCATCACAACGAATGACAATGCATCTTATAATAGCAAACACAATAAAACCAATGTAAGACTTAGCTAAATCTTAAATTAGTGTTTCAAGTAGAGCAATATTTAAATAGCTTCAGTTTGCATAGAGTAATTTAGACAGATACTAGTTAAAACACCCTTTGATCATCCATAGGAGTTTTATCTGATCAATGTTTGCTTTTCTTAGAGGAGGAACATTCAGCAACAACTTCTTTTGCAACCTTTCTCTTGAGCTCTTGCCTTTTAAAGTACATGAAAGGTTTTGGGATGTACCTAGATGGCATTCTTTGTGGGTTATCCTTCTTGACTAGGTTTGCTTTGAATACCTTTTCTCTTTTAGTGTTTCTTTCAAGATGTTTTATCCATTCCTCAACTGGATATAATCTATCAATGTCTTTACACAACTGACCATGACTTACCCAAGCATTCAGAATTATCTTTTTGGAATCATCACTCCAATATTCAAAATCAGGATCTCTACTGTTTTCATCCCTTTGGGAGGCCATGAATTCCTCAGTGAGCAAAACATGCTCTCTTTCTCTTTTCTTTTCAATCTTTCATTTTGTGTTATTTCTTCTTGATGAGGAAAGTCCCAGTCTTCTGCCCTTTCTGCATCTAGTAATGGCAGGTTCAAAGCGATCCTTGTTCCTTGGAGAACTTTCAGTGATAGTTCAGAATTGATGTATGCATTTGTATTCTCCCCCTTTCTTGCTTCTTCAAAAATCTGTTGATGGATGTCTTGCTTTGCTGCTGTGATTTTGCCAGAGAGGGTTTGGAAGATATTTTCAAAGTCAGCTTGAAGGTCACTTTTTAATCTGCCAACTTCTTCAGTAAGATGGAAAGAGGTGGCTTTTGCCTCAAGAGTTTGGGAGAGAGTTGCAATATCTCCTTTGAGTTCTTCCTTGTAGCTGTCAGCAGCTTCATTTAACTGCATTGCAGTGGAGTAGAAGTACTATTGAAGATGATTGGCTGACTTCACAATGACCTCATCAGTTGCACTAATATAGTTTTTGACATAGGAAATGTCTTGGGCAGATAAGGACAGGTCATTCTTAATAGACTTGAATATCTTTCCTTGACAGTCTACAGTCTGCTTGGCTGAGTTAAACCATGTGGTCATTTGCTGGTTAAGGAATGTGGAATCCTCTTTTAGGATGTTTATTTCAGTCATTACTTCATTTCTTACTGCAGAGACAGATTGGAGGATATGTTCTCTGATTGAAGCAGTTGACCTATCAACATGCACTTGCACAGATTGAAGGTGTGCAGCTAGTAGGGGTTGTATGGTTGAGTCAATGGATCTATCAACATACACTCGCATAGATGCAAGGTGTGCATCTAGCATTGCCTGTATTGAGCCTAAGATGTGCTCATTTGTCTGTGAAGATGAGGTAGGGGCCTGATGTTCTACTGTTACTGCATGTGTTAACCTCTTCGGAGGACTGGGTGGAGGAACAACGTCAGTAGGTGGTGTGGGGATGTTTGGTTCAGACACCGCAGCAGGAGGAATCACTGGATCCAGTTCCTTTCAAGTTTCACCCTCTTGGTGTTCAGCATGTGTGGCAGAATCATCGAGAAAGTCTGGATGGTCTCCATCATCATCATTGAAATCCATAACATCTGCATCTTCCTCTTCAGACCCAGCATGCTGCTCCCCCTCAGATGGTGCATTTAATATCTCTGTGCATGCTTTGGAGAGGATCACAAGTGAGTCAGGTGCCTTTTCTTTCTCAGAATCAGCTGGCACATTTTGTGCATCTGCATTATCTTTGTTGGTGGAGACATCCTCTTTATCTACCTCCATATGGGTCCGTGCAGATTCAGGGTCAGCTCTATGAGACACCACATTGTCAGACCCAATTGATTTGGATGGTGAGGCAGATTTCTGCTTTGTGGGCTTTTTCTTCTTTTCCTTTGCCATGGATGGCTGGCTCATAGGAAGCACTCTGGAGAATCTATCCAGAGTTTTAATGTCCATTCTTTTGAGGTAATGAAGATTTACCCCCTTTGAGTTTGCAAGGACTTTGAATAACTATTATGTAGGTACAGAGATAGTATTCTTCCCATATTGGGAGCATTTAGACATTCTTTTATTCTTTGAAAGACTACCTCTCCCCATGAGGTTTCCTTGGCCACAATTATCCTGGTCATAAGTTCAAACATGGACTGTGAAATAGTGTCATGTGAACATGGCTTGCAAAGAATGGCTTTGCCCACTATATCAGACAGTAGCTTTCCTTGTTGATTGAAGAATTTCCTCCTGAGACAGCTAGTCTTCGTTTCACTGTACCCTGTCCATTGTAGGGCAGTTTGTTTATCCTTGTCAGTTATCTCCTCCTCTTCAGTTTTACTGCAGGAAGTTAATTTCAGTCCTTTCGCCAACCTTTTGGGTGTCATCTTTATCTTCACAGATCCTATCTTGGACTTCAGAATGTCTTTAGAGGGAGAGGACTTTACATTGGTGAACCATTCCAGAACTTCAGTTCTGAGAATGCAGCTTGGTTCAGATAGCAGGAATTCCAGACCTTGAGCATACAGCAGATGAATGACTTGTTTTATTTCGGCTGAGGCATGAGAGAACCCTTCTCTGACTATCTCATAGCCCTCCAGGAGATCTTTTGAGCTTGTTGGTGCCATTGAAGCGATGTTTGATGCGCTGAGTCGGGAGAGAAGATGAATCGACTCGGCGGCTAAGGGTTTTGATTTTGTCGTGTTTTTTCTGTTACAAGGTAGCTATTTATAGTAATTCAGTTTCGTTTCGATTACCCCTAGGTTTTTTGACTTAATTACCTTATAATATTAAGAAATGTTAGGATAATTAAGGCTAGATTTAAAGATTTAATTAATCAACAAGCCCGTCTCAGCGGTTCTACCGAGATGGAGACCTGGACCGCTGGGACAGTGAACTATCAACCGCTGGGACAGTTTGCTTGTCTCAGCGGTTCAGTAAAGAGTTTTCTCAGCTGATCCAACTGAACATCCTTCTGTAGGTTGGGTGTTGGTAAGGTTAAGACCAACTGTAGATTTGTAGACTAAGCAGGTGTCCTAGACATTTCACTAAGTTGTAGTGGGAAATGTAGAGCTTTAATGTTCATAATTTAGAACTATTCCATACTATGCATGCCAAGATCAATTTTGAAAGCATTGAATTTGGATTCATCCAGTGGCTTAGTAAAGATATCAGCTATTTGTTTGTCAGTGGGGACAAATTCAAGACAGATATCTTTATTTTCTACATGTTCTCTAATAAAATGATATCTGATCTCTATGTGCTTAGTTCTGCTATGAGAGACAGGGTTTTTAGCTATAGAGATTGCACTGGATGAATCACAATATAAAGGAGATTCCCTTACCTTGTGGTTGTAATCCTCCAACTGATGCTGTGTCCAAAGGAGTTGTGCACAACAGCTACCTGCAGCAATGTATTCAGACTCAGCTGTGGATATGGCCACACTGGTTTGTTTCTTGCTGCTCCATGATATCAATCTTTTCTCAAGAAATTGACAGGTACCACTTGTACTCTTCCTGTCTTCTTTGCAACCTGCAAAATCTGCATCTGAAAAGCCTGTTAGTTCAAAGTCATTGTTCATAGGGTACCAAAGGCCAAGATGCAAGCTGCCCTTAAGGTATCTCAAAATCCTCTTCACAGAGGTGTAATGAGATTCCTTAGGACAGGCCTGATACCTAGCACAAACACATGTAGAATACATAATGTCTGGTCTACTAGCAGTTAAGTATAAAAGAGATCCAATGATGCATCTGTACATGGACTCATCAAAGGCCTTCCCCTTTTCATCCTTGTCTAATGATACATTTGACCCCATGGGTGTTCTCATGGTGGAGGCTGATTCCATTCCAAATTTCTTGATGAGCTCCTTAGTGTACTTAGTCTGGGAGATGAAGATTCCATCATCAGACTGTTTCACTTGGAGCCCAAGGAAATATTTGAGCTCACCCATACTGCTCATTTCAAACTCCCCCTGCATTAGATTTGCAAATCTCTTGCAGAGGTTGTCATCAGTAGACCCAAAGATTATGTCATCAACATAAATTTGGACTAAGAGACACTTGCTCCTTGTTTCCCTAAGAAACAATGTGCTATCAATCTTGCCCCTCTGAAATTGTTCTTGAGAAGAAAATTGGACAAAGTCTCATACCAAGCTCTTGGAGCTTGCTTGAGACCATATAATGCTTTCCTAAGAAGATAAACATGAGATGTTAGGGTTGGATGCACAAAACCTGAGGGTTGTTCAACATATACCTCTTCCTTCAAGTCTCCATTGAGGAAGGCCGATTTGACATCCATCTGATAGACTTTGAACCCTTTGTGGGCAGCATAGGCAAGGAATAGCATTATCGCTTCCAACCTTGCCACTGGTGCAAAGGTTTGATCAAAGTCTATACCTTCCTCTTGCCTGTATCCTTTGGCTACTATTCTGGCCTTGTTTTTGATGATTGTTCCATTCTCATCAAGCTTGTTCTTGTATACCCATTTAGTGCCAATCACATTATGTCCCTGAGGTCTTGGCACAAGCTTCCATACTTTGCATCTCTTGAATTGTAGGAGCTCCTCCTGCATGGCTTCAATCCAGAAGGTGTCTTGATTGGCCTCTTCAAACTTCTTGGGCTCCATTTGAGAAAGAAAACTTAAGAATAGTGCTTCATTGTGAGCTCTGCTTCTTGTTAATATGCCTTGGGTATGAACTCCAATTATTAGATCTCTTGGATGATCTCTCAGATGCCTTGCAGCAGCAGGAAGAGGGTCTTCTGGTGGCTGTGTTTGTTCTACTGGTTCAGCTGTGGCTTCACCATCTTGTACCTCTTCCTCTTCAGGAATTGCAGCAGTTGTTTGTGTTTTGCTGCTGCTGGGCTTGTCTTGGAATGTCAACTCCTGCATCCCTTCTTCATTTCCTGTCAAAATAGAAGAACTAGACCATTCTTTGTAGAGAAGGTTGGTCTCATCAAACACAACATGCATAGATTCTTCTACAACCTGGGTTTTCTTGTTATAAACTCTATAAGCTCTACTATGTGAGCTATATCCAACAAGAACTCCCACATTGCATTTTTCTGCAAACTTTGTTAGTTGAGATTTTCCATTGTTTAGAATGTAGCATTTGCATCCAAAGATTCTAAAGTAGGAGATTGTAGGTTGTTTGCCTTTCAGAATCTCATAAGAGGTTTTGCCAAGGACCTTATTGATGGAGGCTCTATTGAGAACATAACAAGCTGTATTGACTGCCTCAGCCCAGAAGTATTCTGGGAGTGAGGAGTTACTAAGCAATGTTCTCCCAGCTTCTATCAAGGTCCTATTCCTTCTCTCAGCCACACCATTTTGTTGTGGAGTCCTTGGGGAGGATAACTCTTGGGTGATACCAAATTCTTGAAAAAATTTTGTCATGGCTTCAGATTGAAATTCTGTGCCATGGTCAGTTCTAGTCCTGACTACAGTACATAGTAGATCATTCTGAATGGCTTTGACAAAATTTATAAAGACATGTAAGGTATCAGATTTCTTCTTAAGGAAGAATACCCATGTATACTTTGAATGATCATCTACAACTATCAGGGTATACAACTTCCCACATAGGCTCTGAATTGGCAAAGGACCAAACAAATCCATGTGCAACAAGTATAAGCATCTTTCAGTATCCTTGGAGCCAATACTTTTAAAGGTGGTCCTTGTTTGCTTACCCATTTGGCAGGCATGACAGGGACCACTTTTAACACATTTTAGTTGAGGACTATTTCTAACAAGGTTTTTAGAAAATAATCTATACATTGTCTTATAATTAATGTGGGCAAGTCTCTTGTGCCATTGGACACAAAGAGATTCACTTTCATTAGCTACAAGACACACAGAAGAAATAGAATTATTGCAAATGAAATCTAAGCAGTAAACATTTCCACTCCTAGTGCCTAAGAGAATGGTCTCCAGTTATTGGACTTTTTGATCAAGCACTTGTCATTGTGGAATTCAATGACATAGCCTAGGTCACATAGTTGGCTTATGCTTACAAGGTTGTGTTGCAACCCTTCAACATAAGCTACCCTTGTGATTGAGACTATGCCATTAGAAATCATACCATATCCTTTGGTGACTCCCTTTTCAGATCCACCAAAGATTACTTTGGGTCCATTCTTCACTGGATGATAATCCTTTAGAAGATCTTTAGTTCCTGTCATGTGCCTTGAGCACCCACTGTCCAAGTACCAGATTTGGTTGAGATTGGTACCTGAACTAACCTGCAACATAAAATTTAATTTTCCTTAGGAACCCAACGGTTTTTGGGTCCTAGGTTCATGTTAGCACCATAGGGAATATTCCCAGAGAGGGCTGGTTTGGCTTGAGGTACAGTCCTTGCCTTTGTCACATTGGGGTTGTGCCAGCAATCAATTGCAAAGTGTCCTACCTTGCCACAGTACCAACAATCATAAATATTGTATCTCCTCTTCTGAACAGTTTTCTGAATTGGTACAGCACTTTGTATATGTTCAGCAGAAGAGATATCAGCATTCTTCCTATTTCTTTCAGCAATAATCTGACTGAAGGATAATCTGTGGACAGTCTTGCTGCCCTTTGTCCTGATGGCCTCATCTTGCATTGACTTGGTGGCCATACAATATTTGATGGAATCAGACACTGGACAGCAGGCCTTGTTAACAGATTCTACAGCAGTTTTGCTTTTTGCTGAATCAGATTTGGAAGATCTTGCTTCCACATTCTTGATTGAAGGTGCTGAGACACCAAACACAAATGGTCCAGGTTGAGCCATTTGTATTTCATCATGTGCAGCTTTCAATTCACTCAATCCCATGCTCTTTTTATTTCCATAGCTGTGAGCATTCTTGCTCAGGTTAAAGGAACTTCCATTCAATAAATGACCATGAATACTTTCTTGGTCATACTTATTTGAGGGCATCAAGACTTTCACAAAGGAGGTCTTAGATTCTTTTGAGTCTTTCACCTTTCCCTTAGTGTTGCTGGATGATGCCTCATTATTGAAACCAACTCCCCCTTTATTATGGGGGGTGAAAGTGTCAATAATGGGCAACACTGTCTTGGGCTTGGAGAACTTAGCCACTAGCGTCCTTTCCTTGAGGAGCTTTTCTTCAAGATCCATAATGATCTTGTTCTTGTGGCTTATGGTGCCCAAATGGATGATTGACATTCCCTTCAGTTTGCTTATCTCTTTGCTCATTTGTGTAGCATGCTCAAGGCATTCAGTATTTGATTGCTTTAGGGAAGTAATCTCTTGTGCTTGCCTCTTGGCAAGCTTTTTGCTCTTTTTCAGAGCTTCCAGGAGTGCACCATAACTATCAATCAATTGATTGACATCCACCATAGAATTTGATTCCCTTTCAACTTTAGATGAAGGAGATTCAGATTCTTGACCTATTTCATAATTGGAAGAAGAAGAGATGCAGTGTATCAATACCTGCTCATGTTCTGAATTGTTATGGTTGTCCTCATCTTCAGTTATGGACATCAGCCCATGGTCATCTGGAATGATCTCATCCTCCTCTTCATCACTATCTGAATGTGATAGAGGGGCCCTGATTTTTATCCTGGCAGCAGGATAGTTTTCTTCTTTTATATCAGCAAATAGCCCCAAGTAAGCTTCTTCCTCACCATCTGAATCTGAAGGTGAGGATTCAGATTCACTCCAGCTCTTGTCTTTCTTAGCTAGGAAGGATTTTTCACCTTTCCTTTCCTTCTGGTGATGATGCTTCTTGTCACCTCTTTCCTTTCTCTTGACTGGACAGTCAGCAATGACATGTCCAGGCTTACTATAGCAATAGCAGATGATGTTAGTTGAAACATGTTTGCTGGGTGTAGAGTCATACCTGTCCTCTTTGGAATGTTGCCTCTCAAATCTGTAATGATCCTTCTTGGGATGAGAGGAGGAGGAAGGTTTGTTCTTCCATTGTTTCCTTCTGATCATCTTCTTGAACTGCCTTGTGAAGGCAGCAAACTCCTCATCAGAGGAAGAGTTGTCTGAATTGCAGCTTTCAGATTTCTCAGATTCAGCAGCCTTCCTTGGAGGTGACTGTACTCTACCCTTGTTTTTCTTAGAGTTTTCAGCTTTGAGAGCAACTGATCTCTCCCTTGTGTGATCCCTGGAGGAAGTGTCTTCCTCCTTTCTTGCAGAGAGTTGCATCTCATATGAGAGCAGTTTCCCAAATAGTGTGTGAGTAGGGGTTTCCCCAAGTTTTGCTCCTTCCCTGATTGCACATATTTTGGTGTTCCAATCTCTAGTTAGAGATCTAAGGAACTTGTCATTGAGTTCATAATCAGTAAACACCCTCTCATAGGTTCTCAGTTCATTTACTATTCTAAAGAACCTTTCATAGCACAAGGAGATATTTTCCTGGCTCAGCTGTTTGAAGGTTTCATACTCCTGATTAAGGAGTGACTTTCTATTATCCCTTACTTCAGCTGTTCCCTCCATGTAAACAATCAGTGCGTCCCACATTTCCTTGGCAGTTGTGCAGTGTACCAAGTTCTGAAATGTAGTGTCATCAATGGAATTTACGATTATATTTTGGGCTCTCTTATCCATGGTGTACAATGTTATCTCATCATTGGTCAGCTCAGAGAATGTCTTGATAACTTTTCTAGTGGCGTCAATAGTAGAGACTTTCTCAAAGGTATAGGGACCATTTTTGACAGTCAAAAAGATCCTTGGGTCTGAGGCTTCCATGAATAGCCTTATCCTTTGCTTCCATATGCCAAAGTTTTCTTTGGAGCATATGGGCAACTTCATTGACCCCAACTCCTTTTTCATTCCACTGCTGGCCATTGGATTTCAGATTTGACTACACCTTTAGGGATCTGATCAGACTGTTAAGTCCTTTTGATCAACCTAGCTCTGATACCACTTGATAGTTTATTAAGTGTAGTCAATATAACCTAGAAGGGGGGGGTGAATAGGTTTTACTTATTTTCAGTTTATGAGAGTCTAGCTACAGAAATATTGCACCCAGAAAGCACACAAGTATGTATAGAGGTTCCTCAAGACAGGGTGTCTTGAGCAGTCCTCTTTCCCCCCTTCACCTCTCTAACAGTGAGTTAGATAAGGCCACCAACTTCAATCTCAGCTCCTTGAGCTTACACCACAAGTTCCTCAGAACTTCTCAGATCAAGAGTGATCCTACCTCGAGCACAGCAGCTCTACACTCACGCTCAACAGCCCTACACTCAGGCTCAGCAGCCCTACACTCAGAGTTATGTATAACTCCTACCTCTCAGAAATCCTATAGATTTCCTACCTCAGACCTGTCAAGAAGTCCTACCACTCAAGCTGTCAACACAGCTCTACACACAGGCTCAACAGCCTTTCACTCAGGCAAAACTGCCTTACAAAGTTATAAATGAGTTTGTACTAAGTACAGATGACAAAAGATTTACTCTTAGGTCTTCTGGTTCCTTTCTTCAGATCTGGAGAACGGCAGCTTCAGATTTGAATCTCCTTGATCTTCTCCTTCAGCAAAGCAGAAGATCAACTTGCCCTTCTGAGTTGAAACAGGAAGAGCTAACTAATCTTCCTTAGAAGATTAACTTTAGCTTCGGAGAACAGCTTACTTTGCTGGAACGAGAATGTGCGATTACGGCTTGTAGCAAATGCTTCTCAATAGAACAGTAGTTGATGATGTGCCCTAACATCTTCTTTTATACTCCCAGAAGGCTTCAACGGTTATCTCGATCCTCCTGACACAATATGCGGCTGATTGGACTTGCTTTTCCCTTTCAAATATTATTTGCGCCGAAAGCAGATCCCGTCAAAGACTTTGGATCTGTCTCAGCGGTTGGGCTGAGACAGCTTCCAGTCTCAGCGGCTGGTCCAGTCTCCTTCTCAGTGGATCCGCTGAGACATCTCCTCGTCTCAGCGGTTGTGGGCATATTGCTGCCAAATCTATTCCTTGTCTTGGAATATCCTAACCCTGCATACTTATGGAATACACGTAGGGTTTATCAAATACAACTTGTACTTTATATTTGAGTGTGAGGGCCTCTTCAAATTAAAGGGACATTGAGGTTCAATTCCCAACACATAATGACATCAACTTTTCACTAAATGCCTAATATATGAGCTTACATATATGTTGTTTGTGATGCCATTAGCAATGATGAAAGCTAATTTATTTATCTCAGTTGGGTGCCTACTACTGATTTTACACCACAACAGCCACCACAACCTCCTCCATCACCAGCACCATCATTTTCAGTCGTTGTTTCCATCGCCATCTCCGTCAAAGAAAAGGTGTATTCGTCTTCAATTTCTGCCCGCAGGTCTTTCTGATTTCATCTTCTATATCCAGGTATGAAATTTATTATCTATATTTGCTTTGAAGTTTTTTCTTTTTCTTTTTTCTTTACTTTTGGGAAAAAATTTTGGTAGGCAACCCGTATATCTCACTTGTGTGGGTTTAAATATTCTGGGCCCACAATTAATGCCTCTCGCCGGCACCACCTTCTTCTCCCCCAAAAAAATAGCTCCCGCTCGTTTTTCCCTCCACCAAAAAGCTCTCTACAAGCAGGTTCTCGCCAGCAGGTTCTCTACAAGCAGGTTCTCGCCGGCGCCGTGGAGAGATTGTCAACATGGCTACCAGTGAAGTGATGGAGGAGGACGAGGGGACCCAAATGAAGGTTTATTCCTTTTTTTTGTTCTATTTTTTTTTCATGGTCGCCTATTGCATTATGTATATTGGGTCTTCCTATTTTTCTGTTTCATTTTCGGTTACCTGCATTTTGTGATCCTCGTTTTGTCCCACGTAAGGTCTTCCTGCATTTGTGTTATGTTTTCGTGTTCTGTATTTTAATTGTCTGGCCGGATATTTGTACAGGAGTAAATATATTCGAAGATATGCTTCGATCGTCCGGCTGGACTATTTTGTTGTTCTGTTATTTATGCTTTTCTCTCAGTCCAAGGACACTGTGCAATTTCAAGTTGTCCATTCGGAGGAGGAGGCATACGAAATGTATTGCAACTATGCACATAAAATGGGCTTTAGCGTGCGCAAACAACATGTGTTGTACTGGATACATACTCGGATTATTAAGACGAGAAAGTACACTTGTTCGAAATCGGGTCTTAAGCGCTCCACACCAAAGCTGGATGGTCCAATAAAGGACCACAGACTAGATACTAGACCTGGATGTTTGGCCTGTTTACATTTCAGCGTTGATAAAGAAGGTAAGAATTGGACAGAGTCGAAGTTCGTGCAGGAGCACAATCATCCACTAGCTGTACAAAATGAAAGTCATTTGCTGAGGTCTCACCGAAAAATAACCAAGGTTCAAGCTAGTCTATTAAAGAACATGACTAGTGCTGGCATAAGAACGATTGACGCGTACAATTTCTTAGGTGAGGAGGTTGGTGGTTATGAACATGTCGGTTTTTGTAAGAGCGATGCGTACAACTATGTTCAAAGGGAGAGGGCAGCTCTTATAGAAGTTGGCGACTCTTCTACTTTGTTGAAGCTGCTGAAGGAACAACAAATGAATGATAGCATGTTCTCTTATGACGTGCAAACAGATGAGTTCAACAGGCTTAAGAGTTTTATCTGGATGGATGGACACAGTAAAGTAGACTATGACTGCTTTGGAGATGTAATTATATTTGATACTACATATCGGCTCAACAAATATAATTTAGCTTGTGCTCCGTTTATTGCGGTAAATCACCACTGGCAGAATGTGTTCGTTGTCGGCGCCTTCGTAGCAGAGGAAACAATTGCTTTGGACATTACGTTCTACAACTGGTTTTGGTCAATATATTTTGTAAAACATTAGAATGACTGTGGCGGTTGATCCAGTAGCTAGCCAAAAAAAAAATCTGAGAGCAGTTTTTATAACATTACAGGATATATGGTAGAATCAAATAAATCTGTTCTAAAATCAACCATAACTCTGCACTGTTTTTATACTTGCACCAAAATTCTGCACTGTATTTGTACGATTCAAGGTTATACGATTCAAGGTTATACGATTCAAGGCATTAAACATTTAAGAATGTCATAAGCGATCTCCGCTCTGAATCTTGGCATATTCTTTTGCCAATCCCGACACTTGGTCCACGTGATCTTCCTTTTGCTTGTGACTGTCTCCATGTACTTCAAGACGAACATACCACAATCATGGTCGTTCCCTTGAGTCGGAGCTGAATGTATATATGACATGTCCCACCCAGGAAAACTTCCAGGCCAAGCATCACGGACATCGCCCTATAGATCTGCAATCTATAAAACCAAAGAAAAACATTAGGCAACAAATTTTTTCCATAACAACAAAGCACAAAGGCGATTTAGTATACCAATGATTGAAGTTTTTCGTGGTGTGTAGGGTTTGGCAATGAATCATAGAAATACCAAATCTCCTCTTTCATACTACCTACTAATAAGGCCCAATGGCCATCTGGGTGTACTGGCATAAGTATGAATTCGGCAACTTGTACATTCGTTGGTGTTATGTGTGATATCAAGTGATGCACCGTCACAGCACGACTCTTATAGTACTGCAAATAATTAGCGATGAAAATAATTAATTGAATATTTAGAAACAACTACAAGTCAATTGAAATAGGAATTATAAAATGCAACCGCATAATTAGGCGAGACATATAAAAAAGTCCTCCAGCATTTTGGTGAGGCAGCCCTGCGACTGCTCAGAACAACAGCAAAGGCATCCAGATGAGCGTCACATAGCCATCCCTCTCCCAGGAGATCCTCAATTGCGGATCGGGACATGACAATATTTCCACTTTGTATTACTACGTCACTACAGAAAGATTTTTTTTAGTGCAAGTAAGAATTAAAATTACTGAACTGGATCTACTATTAAACTTACTCTGCGGAGTAGCAAGACAATGTGGAATCTATGAGTGATCTAGCTGTTGTTGAAAGAGAAGTCCTGCCAGGAAATTGGATCTCTGAATGCCTATTTTCATCTATTTTCTTCTTACACCTTTTTGAATCGGGGGTTGTTTCCTCAATACAAACTACATGATCTTTGGGGGTGGAATGTAACTGTGTTTGGGGGACAAGGGTAATATGTGGTGTCTAGGCCGTTTCTTGTGACTGTGTTTTGGTATTCGATTGAATGAGGGAATCCAAGTGATCGAATCTTTCTTTACAGAATGAATGTAACTGTCTAATTTCCTTAAAAAAATCCTTCCTCAACTGATTCATTTCATTCCGGATAAATTTTTTCAAATGCCTCTCCTGGCTCTCCCCAAGCTTCAACTCCTTCGCCTTCTCCTTCTCCTTATTCCTCTCCTCCGTCACCTTCCGAATCTTTTCTTCTTTTACCTTATCCTTCTTCCCCGGCCTTAATCTCCTCAACTCCTCGAAAGAGGACTCATCCTCTTCATCACCTAAAAGATCTTGCTCCTCCTGGCTATACTGCGTGAACTTCGTTCGAACCTTAGTTGGAACAAACTTATTATCAAAAACAGAAATTCATGGTTTCTCCAAACCAATAAAAAAACATAAAAGAAGTGATTACGTGGCCAGTTTTAGATAGTTTAGCAGTTAAGTCAGAACAAAATTTAAAGCGGAATCCTCCTTTTGCAAACCAACGACATAGACGGGGTCTCCCGAGATCATTAAATGGGAGTTGCATATTGGTGTGCTCGAAGAACCAAACCTAATATGAGACAAATTAGATATAGACACATTAATAAGATTAAATTTAACATTTGAAAGTTAGGTACTTACTACGAGGACAATCGAGCACCCTTCTAGATAACCAAGGCTTGTTGGATCTTCCATATTGGAGCCGAGAGCATTCAATGCCTCAATTTGTGAATGCAGAAATGCGTGGACAGCTTGAGGCCAATTGAATCTCCTAAACTCATGTAGGCCTCCAAAATTCCGCAAGCACAAAAGAATTCTCAACGACTTCAGTGGAAAGAAAAACTTGCAAAGTACATACTTTACAAGTGCATCCACTCTTTCAAGTTCCAATGCAGGGGATAGATCTTCACCTACTAGCCTATCTAGATCATTAAGAAGGTGGCTATGTTTAGCATCGGAATATGGAACTCTCTTGAATTTGAACACCTCTCCATGGTTGGGAAGGCCTATTATTAGTGCCACTTCATTCACAGTAAGTATTAGATAGTATCCTCCCATCCTGAAAGCCTGCTTATCCGGGCTAAACAATTTAATGAGTCTATATAGCAAGGGAATATTTTGGGGGAGCTCAGGGAGCGAGAAGAAGTGCAGGAGTCCAACATCCCTTAGAGAGGCCTTCGACTCCTCAGTCATAACATCCAACAGGGGTTGAGCAAATTTCTTAAATGTGGAAATGGCACATCTACTATTCAAGTAGGTACCCATCTACAAAATCTAAAAAACAACTACAATTTGTTTTAGTCTGCATATAAAAAACAACAACAACAAAAAATTTGTTTTATCTTTAAACTTTAGAAAATAGGGTCAGGTGGCAAATAATCCAAGTGGCCAGCCGACCGGTTATGCGTAACTCCGATCGGATTTCCATAGTAAAAGAGGAAAAAAAGGATTTTTTCTGTTTTTGACTAAGTCTGCATATCAAAAAACACCAAAAAAATATCTATTTTATCTTTAAACATCAAAAAATAGGGTCAGGTGGCAATAATCCAAGTGGCCACCCGGCCGGTTATGCGTAACTCTGGCCGGATTTGCATAGTAAAGGAGACAAAAAATAAGGATTTTAGCATCCTACAACCAACAAACCCTGTAAACGCTAAATCGAATCAGATTTGAACATAAGAAGAAAGCCTAGAAAATAATCCTTACTGGACACAAACAAACACTCAACATCCATTATCCTAGACGAATGGAATGGCGAATCCTGCTGTACGCTACCATAACAATGCACATTTGAACATAAGAAGGAAACCCTACAACAACCATTACTGTAAAAGCCTTTGAGTTAGGAGACTAACCCTTACCGCAACGAACTTGAAAGCGGTGGTCGCTCAGGCGGCGGTGGCGAGGGTTTTGCCTACAGAGCAAGGTTTTTCGAGGGCTTCTCCCGACGTCTCCCCGTCGTCGACTCGCTCAGGCGAGGGTTTCACCAAAGGTTTCGCCAGAGCTTCTCCTCTCCCCCGGCTCCCCGTCGTCTTGGGAAGAAGAAATTTTAAATTTTTGGGGGAGAAGAAGGTGGGCCCGGCGATGGGAGTGAGAGGCATTAAGTGGGCCCAGGATATTTAAACCCACACAAGTGAGATATACGGGTTGCCTACCAAAAAATTTCTCTTACTTTTGATGGAGGCATTCTTGGTGATGATTTATCATGAATTTCAATCATATTAATTCAAGCAAGTACTCGACAATAAGGGAGTTATTTTTTTATGTTACCCATTCCTCATATTGGGCTCATTTGTCAATCATGGCCAAATCCAAGTGTGAGGTTGCAAAAATCAGATTTTATTTCACTATGAACTTACGCCTTCCCCTTTCACATCGTGCAGGCTACTTCTCCGTTTTCATTCGGCTAGGCGTCTCCCTCCGCCGCCCTCCCTCACAGGAAGAACTGTAAGATATTTTTACCTTATCCGCCTAAGGCATGAGAACGGAGTTCCTCCTTCAAACACCAAACAAATTATGACAACGGAGTTCTTATATGTAACATTTTAATATTTCTGTTGATATTAAGACTGCCTTCATGTTTTTTGGTTGATCGTGCTACTCCCAAGGCAACCTCCTATGTTATTTCTTGAATGCCTTCATGTGCCTTTTCTAATTAAAAAAAAACGCTCTCCTTAAATTGATGGTATTTCTTGTTAAACTTGAGAGGCAATCAAGTAATATCTTGTATTCAATGAATATAATAGGACCCTTGGGGTCTTAAATATAGAGCAAGAGGGGAGTCCGAAAATACCACAGGCGGTGTGGGACTAAACAGAATGTACAAAATAGAATATTAAATACATTTAATATTAACATCTTCCCTCAAACTCACCGTGGAGGGGAGTCTGAAAACATCACAGACGGTGTGGGGCTAAACAGAATGTACAAAATAGAATATTAAATACATTTAATATTAACATTTCTTAACAAACTGGTAAGCTTATACCTGCTGTTCTTTCAATAAGTAGATGCTAGAAAGACAAGTAGAATGGCACTGGGAGGATACAGTGCTTATAATGAGTATATTAATGCTGCAACTCGCTATGCGGTTTTCGGTGCCCCGACAATATATGATCACCCTAGCGCTTTTGGAAGTAAGTTGCCACTGTCTTTTCTTTTCTCTTTGCCTTGCATGACCTCGCAGCCCTTTGTGAATCTCGAAGGAATTGCATATCTTATGGAAAGCTTTATGAATCAATTATGGTTTAGAAGGGATATTTGGGATTCCCCCTGCAAATGTGCAGGGGGAATTGGTGTCTCTGTTCACAATATTAGTGCAACTGGGAGTTACATTCATGGCAAAAATGGTGTTTCAAATGGCTTAGTTCCAAGGCTACGGGTGGTTTTCAATGATACTGCTCGCTATGTACATCAAGGAGGTGGAAAAAGGAAAGGTAGTATGATAGTATTTTAGTGGTCCGATTGTTGGTTTGCCTTGCTCTGTTAAAATTAATTCCAAGCAAAATCTCCTATGTGCATTTGCTGTCTACTTGGAACCTTGGCATGCTCACATTTTTGACTTCCTTGACCTCAGAAAAATTCATGGGATGGAATGTTATGTTCTGCTTGTTTGTCATTGATTTCTTGGTCATAAATACTATGAGCCTATAGCTGAAGCTGTACTAAAGCAAAGCAAAGTTGAGGTGGGTTATATTTGTTAGAAACATTCTAAAGTATTTGTAGTAAGGTTATATAGAATTGAGTAAAATAGTAAGGTGGTCCGCTTCAGTATTGGTGTGTCTATGGTTCTTACTGAGTTCTAATTTTATTCTTCGGTATTCATGTTCTGCTACTTTGATTCTTACTAAATAATTGAATAGGGATTCTTTAGTACTTACTAACATTGAAATCTAAAATCTGAAATCTGAGTAGTGATTCTTCTATACTTCTCACAGTGATTCTCTGATGCCATCTGCCTCTATTGATTTTGATCTTTTAATTTAAAGTTTACTAATAATTATAAAATAAAAATACAATTCAAACAATAAATGAGAATATTTACTATGCTTATTTGAAAGTTAGTGAAGACCCAATTAATAAAATCCCTTCTTTTAATAAGGATTTAGCAGATTCTTCAATTTTGCTGCAGACACATGGAAAACTACCATATGATGTTCTGAAACCCAATCCCGTGTTGAGGAACCTAATTCTATCAATGCCTCAGAGAAAACTAATACGTCAATCGAACTTAAGTAGCATATTTCATTACCAAGTTAGTTTCAACTACGGCTAACACATATACGTAAGTGTCTTCTCTAGTGCCTTCTCAAATGTGGCTTAGCTTTCCACAGTGCCTGCTCCAGCACTTTCTCAAATGTCGGCTTAGCTTTCCACAATGCCTACTTCAGCGCCTTCTCCAAGGTTTGCTTTTGAAGCCGCTCCTGCGAGCGCCAAGAAAGACTTTGCATCTTTTTTACTTTCAAGTACTTGTAAACAGAGAGATGCCTATCACCCTCCCAAAGTTTCTAACAATTGTAACCTCAAGTAAACTAGTGGATTTGGTCGACACCGAACTAAACCCGTGGTTTTTTCCCTTTCCGTATTTTCCACATAAAGAGTCTTGCCGTCTCTACTATTGGTTCTCTTTTAACTGTTTGCGTGTTTGGTTCACTCTCGATCTAAGGCGATTCGATTCTATGGACCGGGAGAGGGCTAAGCGACCCACAATAGTTTGGTGTCGTATGCGGGAAGGTGTTCCCCAAAGCTCTGAAGAATTTCGAAGGCAATGCTTGTTCTGCTCAAGCACTCCTAACTAACAACAATGGCGAGGAGTACTCGCACTATAAACAGAGCAACTCACGAGGAGCATATTGATCTAGCGGCAGGCCGAGGTGCTCACCATGCTGAGGGATCTGGGGGCCTCCCATGCTCCGAACCCAGTCGTCGCCCCTTGCAAGCGACCTCCACTGGTTTCGAACCACGCCTTTCCAGAAGTTGATGGCAGATTAGAAGACCCCCATGCAGACAAGCTATCTGGTGCTTCCAGCTCCGCGCAAACCGCACTACCCAGAGACCTTCCTGGGTGAGCACAGATGAACTCCCACCGCTTGAAAGTTGATGTCGACTAGGCCGATAGGAGACTCACTCGTGAGGAAGTAAGGCGCATGATCGAGGAGGAATATGTGCATGGGGAGGGGGGAACCAAGGCACAATCGTATGACGCACCATATCTCCCCGTTAGCTCTACTGGTCCTAGCGCATCCCGTTCCGCCCGGGTTCAAGCTCCCCAACTTAGTGACTTTTGATGGGTCAGATGACCATTTAGAACATGTCAACCACTTCGCAACTATCATGCGAATCAACAATGCTCCAGACCAACTCATGTGTCAAGTATTCCTTGCGACTCTGAAGGGACAAGCTCGCACCTGGTACTATTCTCTAAATGAGAGAGAAATCAATAATGTTGCAGAGTTAACTCGATTGTTCGCAGATCAGTTTATCACCAACCGACGGATCGTTCGGGACCCATTTCACCTCTCTGGGATCAGATAGATTGAGGAGGATTCACTCAAGGATTTCTTCCATCGCTGCACTACAGAGGCGCCACAAATTCCGGGGGTTGGACCCAAGCTCCTGCGCCGTGTTTTCCTTAGAGGGCTCCGACCAGGTAAATTTTACTCGACGATGATGAGAGAAATAGTGCACAGCTACCCCAACCTCATCCACCGAGTTGAGGCTTAGATCGCGACAGATGAAGCTATCGGGGCACACCGACAACAATTCGAAGGAAGATCGAAGAGAAAGAGGGGCCAGGAGCCACTACCAATTCCCAAGACGAACGACGAGCATCGTGACAACCCTTGTTGAGATAAAATATCTCATCAGCATCTGCACTACACTCCCTTGAACACCACCAGAGCCAATGTGCTTCTTGTCGTCCACGACAGTAATGCGCTTCGCAGGCTCGAGCCACTCGCATCGAACAGGGAAATCAGTCACAGTACTGTGACTTCCATCGCGCATGGACATAGCCCAGGACCGAAGGTGGCAACCAGTTGAAGGAGGAGATCGAGCGTCATGTCCGTCAAGGTCTCTTCAGAAGATTCCTACATGACCCAATCCTGGACCAACTCGCACCACAGAATGGCAATCCTATAGAGGGCCGCACAGTAGCCCGGTGTGGAGAAGTCGGAATCCCAGGGCAAAGAGGCTCTCACCCTAGTAAAGCGTGCAAAGCATGAGCCTCATTTATCAGCAACATCCTTTCTCTATTTTCCTTGTATAAATGATTAAAAAATAAGAAGCAATGAGCATGAACAGCAGAACAGGCGAACCGGAAAGGGGGAAGAGGTGCGGTGCGGTTCAGCAGTTTAAGGTTGACATCTTATAATAAATATTAATGTATTATACTATTATTGTATTAACCGCAAAGGGGGCAGAAATTATATTTGCATTAAATAATAATATTAATGTATTATATTCGATATATTACTCACTACGGTTCGGTGCGGTTTGCCCGATTTTGAGGACGCCAAAATCGAGCCGCACCATTGATAATTTCTCAAAAAGAAGTTATCTAGCCTATGTTTTAGACCATTTGCTTAACATTTCTGGTGAAAATAACTCTAATTGAAGTTTAAATGGAAGTAAATTCTTAATTATTTTATTTATGACTAAATCTATATTTTTCCTAGGTATTGTTGCAAGAAAAGCCAAAAGGAACGAGTTTGAAGAAGAATTTAGTTCAAAATTGCTGTCCTGGGAAAAAAAATTGCAGAATCCTGAAACAGGTTGCAACCTTGCCCGGACGAATTTCAGATTTTTAAATTCAAAAAAACTGTCATTTGCAAATCTGGAAAGAGGCGTCTCTGGCAGAAGTTTGACGTTTTTAGAGAGAGAAGATTCAAAAATAAAGGCAGTTATGGAGAGAGGGTTTAAGGATATTTATTTGAGAATTAACTTCCATTCCAGGTGATTCGATTCTTCACTTTTGGAGGGGCGGCAAGAGGACTGCAGCAATTCCACCGGGCTGATCGAAGGAGCAATTTCAGCGAAAGCATCCTCCATCGTTTCGTTGATAATCTCATCATGTTTTGTAAGATTTTTCCATCCATTTTGCGTGTTCTCTCCGCCACCATGAACTAATTGCTTCTAACCTTGTATTGTGAGAATACTTTGCCCTTTTGTGATGATGAACGCTTGAATTTTGCTTTATGAATGTTTGTTGGATATCTTTATCGAATCTATAATCTTTATTTGAAACTTTTGGCCAAGGTTTCGTCTTTTTACTACGCTCCATAATTCGAAAGAAGAGTTGCGTAAGTGTGTTATAGATCCAATATAGTATTTGGAGGGAGAAAGAGATTTCTCTTTGGTATTAGCAACTTTGGTTTTCGTTCTTTATGCGGTACTTGTCTCTCCCAAGGGGGAAATAGAGGTTAGGAATTTCTGATATCGAGAGATACGGATCTTTTACCTTAAAATCGTTGCAAGACGTTCCACCACACATTTCATAAATATATTCTTACAAATTCATCACATTCAGCTTAGGAAATCACAGTACAAGATTATCTTTTATAACTGATAACCAAGTAATTTTCTGTACGATTTTTAGTAGTTTTCGCTATTTCTAAATTTAATGTTTTACAAACTACCGTTTTGTTTAACTTGGATTTAAAGAAAGAGCACAACTGGTATTTGCAAGCCCAAGATTCATCACCTCACAGTGGAAACGATCTTTACTCACTCATTATTACTTGATCCGGCACGTGCACTTGCGTGTAATATGTATACCTGTTTCAGGAGTATCAAGTTTTAAGCGCCGCTGTCGGGGAGGTGCGAATAATTTAGCGTTTCTTTCTTGCAATATTAGTGAAGCTTTAGTAATTAGAGCTCAAGTTTGTTTCTTTTGTTAATTACTGCTACTTTCATTTCTGCTTTGTTGTTTGATTTGTTTTGTTTATTTACTGTCATTATTGTTATTTTGTTATCTTGCTTAGTGTATGTCGAGACATCGAACACCAGAACTTTTGTCGTTAAACCTCGAGATCGAACGAACGTGTAGACAGAATAGAAGAGCGAGTCGATTAGAACATAACAATTCATCAACCATGAATCTCAATAATCAAAACGCTCACAATGAAAACGATTAGGATGGTTTAGGACAAAAGGGTTAGGTGGAACATAATGGTCAACCTGCTGAGATTAGGAGAACCTGTCGTGAATATAACATGCCGTTTAGGGGAGGTCTACACTATAGTATCATTAAGCCTGTCATCGAAGCAAATAATTTCAAAATGGACTTTATGGCGATAAACTTAGTGCAACAAAAACAATTTAGTGGACTGAATCATGAGGATCCAAACTCCCATTTACGGACTTTCATGGATGTGTGCTACACATTCAAGATTAATGGCGTGTCGGACGAAGCGATTAAACTTCACTTATTTTCATTCTCTCTGTCGGGCAGAGCGAAGGAATGGCTTGATTCCCAAAATGGTCTCACCACGTGGCAGCAAGTGGTTTAATTATTTTTAGCTAAGTAATTCCCACCCGCTAAAACAGCCAAACTAATAAGAGACATTAGTACATTTTACGCAAGGGAATGGGGAAATATTGTACGACGCATGAGAGAGGTTCAAGGAAATTCTACGAAAATGTCCTCACCACGGTTTTGCGATGCACCAACAAGTGTGGACTTTTTATAATGGCCTCCAGTCTTCTACGATGATCCAAGTAGATGGAGTTGCAGGAGGATCCCTCATGAACAAGTATCCTGAGGATGCATATGCTATCCTTGAAGATTTGTCTTCAAATAATTATCAGTTGTTTGATCGACAGGCCCCTTCTTCTTCGGTAGGTTGTCTTTACCAAGTAGATCAGTTAACCTTGTTCGCCGCACAAATGACGGTGCATTTCAACTCGATAAACAAGTGGTTAGATGCCCTGACCCTAAGTCAAGCCCAAACGCACTCACAGGTTAATAATATAGTTACACCTTCAACTCCTATGAACCCATCCCTTACGGTAGAGCAACTTGTTGGTCATAACGAGGAAGTTAACTATATAGGCATAATCATAATACATTATCAAACTACTACAATCCGGAAGTACGCAATCACCCTAACTTTTCGTGGAAGAATAATACCGGGTTAGCACACCCACCCGGATTTAATTCAAATCCACACCCACATCCACCTCATAATAAGGTTGAGCATATTATTCGAAACTCGAAAATCGCTCAAAAATCGCTCGAATATTGAGCCGAATTGGAATTGGTTACAATTGATTCGACTCAATCTAAGTCGATTTAATTTGACTCGAATCTGATTTCGAGTCGATTTCGAGCCAGCCCTGAATCGCTCGAAATATGATTCGAATTAACTCGAATTGATTAAAAATATTATGTATTTATTAATATATTATTATTTTAAAATAAAAACACTAAATTTTAAAGCTAAATACAAATATTGAAGGCTTTAAGTGTTTCATTTACTAAATTTAAATGTTTCCCAATTTAATTTCGAGCCAACTAGGAATAGAGAGAAAAATTGCTCAATTTCGAGTCAACTTAATTCGATTTCGAGCCAGCTCGATTCGATTTTGAGCCAGCTAAATTCGATTTCGAGCTAGCTCGATTCGATTTCGAGTCGGCTCGGAATCGAGCCATTTCGAGTCGAGCCGGCTCGACTCAAAATCGATTTCGATTTCGAGCCGATTTCGAGCCGAGTTCGACTCGAAAATTTCGATTTCGATCCGAGCCCAAATCGCTCGAACTCGACTCGATATCAGCCTTACCTCATAAAAATAATTACAATCAACAAGGACCTTCTAGAAAGTTATCCGATGAGATTCTTATCGAATCTATGCAAAAGAATGATACACGCATTACTAGTTTAGAGGGTTCAATTCGTGTAATTGAGTCTCAATTGGGGAAAATCACTAATGCATTAAGCCTTAGACCTCAAGGGTCACTCCCAACGGATACCACACCAAATCCGAAAGGAGATAATCAACATTGTAAGGCAGTCACTCTACGAAGTGGTAAGGAGTGGGTAGTGAGCCGATAAAAGAGCAAGTTAAGGATAATAGTGAAAGAGAGTTAGAGGAGTTGACTTCCTGTATCCCCAATGAGGGGGCAATACAAGATGATATTGGTCGGAAAAGAGAGGTAGAAGTGTTAGGCGAGAGGAAGAAAGAACCAAGTGCTGAAGATAAGATGAAAAAAAGAAGACACAATAATTTATCCACCACTGTCACAACCCGCATTTTCCCCGAATTTAAGAACATCAGAGTAAGAGAAAATGCACATCGTGATGCCACGTCATGCAGGAGACAACTGCAGACGCTCAGGCGGGAACCTATTACTTATTGAAACAAAACATGTTTTCATGATAATTCATCATTTGAAATCATTTGTTAGGGTTTAGAGGAAGAACCGTGTCTCTCAGTTCGTGGATCAACTAGTCCATCAAGGAAAATACATCTATATTTACAGCGGAAAATACTTGGTTTAGTTTACTTAAAATCCTTAAATGTATGCAATGTCAGGATATAAGTAAATGAAATGCACATAACTAGGCGTAATATAAGTATAGAAAATACTTTTAGGCGACTTTAAAGATAAGAGTTTCAGTTAAAAAGAATGCAATGAGGATGAAGGAAAAGCCATTTATAACTATAGTGCACCTAACATAAATCATTCCCAGAGAGTGAGATAACACAGGATCTAAAAGTAGTGGCAACCAACTGGCAAATAAACTGTAGCAAAAAGGGCACAATGGGCGTCAACAACATGACACTAACCCATTGGATCGAACTAGTATATCTGATCACAAGAAGAAAACTAAAGACAGCTACCTCGCAGCAGCGGGGTGAAAACTACTAATACTCTGAACTCCAAGCTACACCACTAGCCGCTACGGCTCTGAACCTGAGGCATTCAATAAAACAAAGAACGCCTCAGCAAGGAATTACAAGCGGCAAGAAGTAAGAAAAACAAGTAATTAAGGCATACGGGGTACCAACCCAAGCCTGATTCACTGAAAGAGAAGCTCTAAAACAAGGAGTTGAGCAGAGCACCAAGTGCACCCAAATATCATAAATAGGAGCAAGTATGATTCAATTATCTTGTAAAATTTTTTATACATGAGACTGATCAGCTCAAAATTTAAATGGGAGCGGTGACTTACCTCCGCTACCCAAAGCCCAACCCAGAACACGGCCCTCAGGACCACAGGCAACGCCTGTTGTTCATGTCCCATTCATTGGTCACCACGCTAGGCTTAATTAATTCTTTACTGCCACCCAACACAGCCCATAGGACCACAGGCAACGCCTGCTGTTCATGTCCCTTTCATTGGTCACCGTGCAAGGCTAAAGGCAAATATTCATATTACTCAGATCATTAAGACACGAGACGAATCCCGAGAAACAATCACCAGGGATACCCTAAGAGATAGGGTCAATGCAAGGTGCACACCGATCAAGATAAATCATAAGAGTAAACCCAAACGTTAACAGATCCACAATGAGCAAAAAGGGACTCAAGCAAGTGGGATTCAAGATCGGGAGCACCGAAGGGTCACTGGCAATCATCCTAGTGTACCCGAGAGGACACGATATTTCAAACATGAAAGACTCAACGCAATCGCATGCGTTCCAGGCGGGGTTCCAAGGGGTCGCACCCCTGGCGGGGTCTTAGGGGCAGAGCCCTTGCGGGGTGCGGGGCAGAGCCCCGTCCAAATTTTTGAAATCCCACCACCAGAAACCACACAAAATCACATCAAATGTGATCTTCCAAGACGAAATCAGGGAAATTAGAACGGGGAAACATAAAAGGGGGGGTTCTCGAGAAGTAGGAGGTAGAGACAATGAATCTCACGAGAAATAGGAGGTCGACACAAAGGATCTCTCGAGAAATAGGAGGTCGACACAAAGGATCTCTCGAGACATAGGGGGGTTAAGGGGATTTCTCGAGAAATCTATGAGAAGAAAACATTATTCTAGAGAAATCCAAGGGGTTTCTCGAGAAATCAAAAACGGAGGAAACATGATTCTCGAGAAATCCAAGGGATTTCTTGAGAAATCCAAGAGGTGGAACTCTGTCTCCTTTCGAGAAATAGGCACCAGCAGAACAAATTTTCCAAGCCACCCTTGCTTCTCCGGGGAAAAGAATTTTCGGTACTTGGGGGGGGAAACAATCGAGGATGAATACAGCCATAACCACATTCAAAGACACAAGCTAAACAGTACAACAAGAAATTGACACGAGCGAAACGATGCTTCAAGAACGAAAGAGAAGAGGGGAAAAGCCACTTGCCTTAACCTTGAGGAAACTCAACCAACACCGCTCCGAATGCCAAGGGAACTCTTGAGCAAGAAAACCTGGAGCTTTACGGACCAAAAGAAGGGGTTAGGTCACGACCAAATCTCCCAAAACTCCACGAAACGAGAAAAGCTTACCGCTAGAACGAAGATCTCGCCGAGAGCTTTCCAAATCTTCAAACCAAACACGATTCCGACCACCACAGCCCTAGGAACCGCCGGTGAAACGTTCCACAAAACCTCGCTCTCGCTCTATCGCACAGCGGCTGCTTTTGATCGAGGAAGGGGAAGATGAATAGGGAAGGAGATTTTTAGGCTTATATATAAACCTAAATTAGTATTTAATTAATTAATAAATTCCCCAATTCACTTAAACTGCGAGGGCGAACAAAACACCTCGGATTTCTATGAAATTCGCACCTTAACTAAAACACGGCGCTACGAATCCAACGACGAAGTCAGAATTCAATTCTGACGAGCCAAACTCGGGCTAAAGCCACCCGAAGCTAAAATCTTGATATCCACCCAAAATCTTTTCTTTAACTCGAAACGACGCGAAATCTCGCACGCTCGATCTACAAGACATACTTTAACTAAGCTAAGGCTCAACACACTACCAGATGAGCTGACGTAATGCCCTTATGCCAAAATTACGTCACAGCGGGTACGTAAAATAATTAACGAAAATCAGGGGCGTTACAGTCACTCCCCCTAAAAGGAAGTTTCGTCCTGAAACTTGGAATCCAAAGATCGAAGAAGATACAGAATCAAATTTAAAAGATTAACTGACAGAAGATTTACCCGAAATCTAAGAGAAGAGGCTAGGGTGAGTCTCTCTCATGGCAGACTCCCGCTCCCAAGTCGCGCATTCGACACCCTGATTCTTCCAAAGAACCTTAACCATCGGGATCGTCTTCTTTCGCAACACACGCTCCTGAGTCTCCAAGATTCGGACAGGCTCTTCGACATACGAAAGATTGGGCTGCAAAACGGGCACCGAATCAAGAACAAGCCGATCGCTACGCAAGCACTTCCTCAGCTGGCTCACGTGAAACACATCGTGAACATTAGGAAAGGAAACAGTCAAATCCAATCTATACGCTGACACTCCGATGCACTCAACAATATGAAAAGGTCCCACGTACCGGGGATCCAACTTGTGGTTCCTTCCAAACCTCTTAACACCTGGCATCGGAGAAACTTTCAAGAACACCCTGTCTCCAACGGCAAACTCTAAATCCACTCTTCTTCGATTCGCATACTTCTCATACCGCTCCTGAGCAATACGGAGCTTCTCGCGGATATGAGTCACAACAACATTCATCTCTTCCAAAGCCTCTGGGCCTAGCAAAGGACTCTCACCAACCTCGGCCCAAAACAACGGAGTCCGACAATGCCTCCCATACAGAGCCTCAAATGGGGCCATTTGTAGGCTTTCTTGATAACTGTTGTTATACGCGAACTCCATCAATCCAAGCCGCTTATCCCAAGCTCCACCATGATATAAGATATAGCACCTTATCATATCTTCCAAAATCTGATTTACTCTATCTGTCTGACCATTGGTCTGGGTATGATAAGCGGTAGAGTACCTAAGGTCAGTACCCAAGGCTCCCTGCAAACTCTGCCAGAAACGAGACGTATACCTCGAGTCTCGGTCCAACACAATGCTCACAGGCACACCATGCAATCTGATAACTTCATCCAAATACAGCTCTGCTATTTTCTCCATCGAGTATCCAATCTTAAACGGCACAAAGTGAGCACACTTTGTCAAGCGATCCACTATAACCCACACCGAGTCATGACCACTGGGAGATCTCGGCAAACCGGTAATGAAGTCCATCGAAATACTCTCCCACTTCCAGCTTGGAATATCTAACGGGTTCAACTTACCTCCAGGCCTCTTATGATCTACTTTCACGTGCTGGCAAGTTAAACATTCTGACACATACTTCATTATATCAATCTTCATACCTGACCATCAAACGATTTGCTTCAGATCTTTATACATTTTCGTGAAACCAGGATGATAGGAAACACTAGAATCATGCGCCTCGCTACAGATCTTTGTCCGAATTTCTTCCAATGCGGGGACACAATATCTACCTCGGTACCTCAAAGTATCCTTATCATCGATCGAAAAATCTGGTAATTCTCCTTTTTCAGTTCTACTTCGAAGATGCTACAAGTCAGGATCTTCCTTCTGATGCAGCCTAGTAAGGGCAATCCAAGAAGGCCCTTCAACCTCTAAGCTCGAAGGTGCGGTACAACTACCGATTGAGATAACCATCAACATAAACTCCTCTACTAAGGACTGCACTGAGAGATTGAAGATATGCACGGTTTTCCTGCTCAGGGCATCGGCCACCACATTAGCCTTACCCGGATGGTATAGAATATCCACCTCATAATCCGCCACATACTCCAACCACCTCCGCTGGCGCAGATTCAGCTCCTTCTGGGAGAAGACATACTTCAGACTTTTGTGATCCGTGAAAATCTTGCATGACACTCCATATAACAGGTGTCTCCAAAGCTTCAAAGCATAAATCACTGCGGCGAATTCTAAGTCATGCGTAGGGTAATTCTTTTCATGAACTTTCAATTGTCTAGACCCATAAGCAAATCACCTTCCCTTCTTGCATCAACACACATCCCAATCCAATGTGAGATGCGTCTACATAAACTGCATACTCGACTCCTTCGATCGGCAAGGCCAACGCCGGAGCACTACACAAACACCTCTTCAATTCCTGAAAGGATTCTTCGCACTTATCGCTCCAAAAAAAAGCAGTATTTTTCTGGGTAAGCTTAGTCAAGGGTGCGGATAGCACTGAAAATCCTTGGACTAATCTCCTGTAGTACCCGGCCAACCCTAAGAAACTCCTTATCTCTTTAGGCGTCGAAGGCGTCTTCCAATCCAATACAACAGAAATCTTAGCGGGGTCTACAGTAATTCCATCTTTGTTCACCACATGACCCAGAAAGGATACCGGAGGAAGCCAGAACTCACACTTGCTCAGCTTCGCATACAACTTGTGCTCTCTAAGGGTAGCCAATACTAAACGCAAATGCGTAGCATGCTCCTCAGCACTTCTGGAATAAACCAACACATCATCGATGAAAACTACGATGAAATGATCCAAAAAATCCTTGAACACACGGTTCATCATGTCCATAAACGCAGAGGGTGCATTTGTCAAACCAAAAGACATAACCAGAAACTCAAAATGACCATACCGGGAACGAAAGGCAGTCCGAGAAATGTCCGACTCACGGATCCTCAACTGATGGTAACCCGACCGAAGGTCAATCTATGAAAACACAGTGCTACCACGCAACTGATCGAACAGATCATCAATCCTCGGCAACGGATACCTGTTCTTGAGGGTCACTTTGTTTAATTCTCTATAATCTATGCACAACCTCATAGAACCGTCCTTCTTTTTCACGAACAAAACTGGAGCACCCCAGGGAGAAGAACCAGGTCTGATAAAACCACAATGCAACAACTCATCTAACTGAGTTCGCAACTCTTCTAACTCACGCGGGGCCATACGGTACGGTGCCTTCGCAATAGGACGAGTACCAGGCTCCAGATCAATAGCAAACTCCACGTCTCTAACAGGAGGGAGA
Organism: Dactylorhiza incarnata; assembly: GCA_033032865.1. NCBI lineage: Eukaryota > Viridiplantae > Streptophyta > Magnoliopsida > Asparagales > Orchidaceae > Dactylorhiza > Dactylorhiza incarnata. The sequence goes on along the minus strand of JAWHQI010000039.1, from coordinate 2,624,078 downwards.
CCAGGAAGATCATCAGGGAAGACATCAGGAAACTCTCTCACTACCTGGATATCCTCGATACACTGCGAACTGCTAACAGTTTCTACCACAGAAACAAGGTAAGCCAAACAACCGGAAACTAACAGGTTCCGAGCACATGCCGCAGAAATTAACGGGGAACCCTGGAACGGAGATCCGAAAATACTCATGGGATGACCGTTGTACATCACGAAGTCCAGACGCTTTTCCTTGCATCGAATGATCGCATCATAACTGGACAACCAATCCATACCCAAAATTACATCGAAGTCTTCTAAGTCCAACACTTTGAGATCCGCAACAGCCATGAAATCTCCTAAGAGAATGGGACAACTTCGAACGCACTGGTTTGAAGATACCAGATCAACAGACGGAAACTTAACGAGGAACGGATCGATGCCCAACTCAGGGGTCATACGGTGACGCTCGACGAAAGTCCGTGCTACGAACGAATGGGTAGCACCCGAGTCGAACAACACACGCGCCCAACGATTCTTTACCTTAAATCTCCCTATAAGCGCGCAAAAAGAAACTAGTCTAATACAGCGAAACAAAAATCAAAGTCAACACTTAACAGCTAGCTCGGAATTCTAACCCGCGATCACTTGGGTTGAACACTACGCCTGCTCCTTGGTCAACACGTTCAGCTTTCCTCTTCCTTGATCCTGATGCTGCGGTGGCGGTAAAGCTCGAAGCGGAACTGGCTGCAACGGGGCTTGACCTCGCGGGCACTGAAACTTAAGGTGCCCTTTCTGTCCGCACTGGAAGCAAACTTTCTCCTTGATCCAACACCGGCCGCTTCATGACCCTTCTGCTTGCACAACGGGCAGGACACCTCTCCCTTTGGAGCGCCCTGAATCGCCAGCACACGCTGCTGCTTCTGAACGCCTTTCCTCTTAAAACACCTTTCGAACGGATGGCCAGAGCGGACACAGAAACTGCAGACCATACCACCTCCTTTCTTCGGAGTATTTCCAGATGCACTAGAATTCATTTCTTCTCCAGCCATTCTCTTCCCTTTCTTCATCGTTTATCCTCGGTTCTTGGCATTATCGATTGCCTCAACCTTCAGCGTTGCTTCAACCACTTCGGCGTACTTCTCCGACCTATACACACTGGCTAGCTGCTGGATGTCACTGCGAAGACCACCCAGAAATCTCTTTACTCTTCCTTCTTCAGAGGCTACTAGGGCTGGAGCAAACCTGCTCAACTTGCAGAACTCTATCTCATACTCGCTCACTGAGAGTTGCCTCTGCTTCAGATGCAGGAATTCATTCATCAATCGTTCTTGCTCTACCGACGGCAAAAACTTTCTTAACAACATTCCTTTGAAGGTTTCCCACGAACATCCTTCGGAAAGGTCTTCCTTCTCCCTCAACCACCAACTCTTTGCGAGACCCTTGAGCTGGTATGCGACAACCATCACCTTCTAATCCACGGTGATTCCTGAATATGAGAACATCTCTTCGATGGCTATAAGCCAATCGTCTAAGGCCACGAAGTCGGCTCGTCCGTCATACGATGGAGGACCCAACCTTTGAAAATGCGAAATGAAATTCATTTTCGGAGGTATCGCTACTGGGGGTACCAAGGGTGTACAACCGTTATTCTTTGAGGGTAGGACCCACTCAGGGCCACGTAGTCAGAAGTCAAAGTCAAAAAGGTCAGAGCAAAGACAGAGAGTCAAAGAGACAAGACAAGCCAGCCAGCAGGAGCAATAGAAGGCTCGGCGAGTATTGGCTAAATACTCGCCAGAGGGGGGACTATGGTCGAAGATACGTGTCGAGTATCCCGTATGTCGCCCCCAGGGGTTCGTCAAAGCGCAGAAGCCGCGGAAGACATGTGCGAGTATCAGACTTGTGCGAGCAGCATCCACTACTCGCCAGATGGGCGACTATGGTCGAAGATACGTGCCGAGTATCCCATATGTCGCCAGGTTAGGGCTGGGCTATAAACCCCCCCCCCCCCCCCTACCCCTTGGTTGCCTATAAATAGGACCCCAGGGGTACTTGGATTGGCACCTGGACTTGAGCTTTTGGATCCCGATTTCCGACTTCTTGAGCCCGTCACCCTTACTTGCTAGCCAAGTCGGTGCCTTCCTCGTACCCTGCTCGGCCATTCTTGGTTGTGGAGGGGAAGACTCCTTTGAGCTTCCGGGTACGTGGTGGGACCTCCCTGCCGCAGCGCCTAGGGTCCGGTTGTTGTTGTTGTTGTTGTTCCTTCAGCTTCCTCGTAGTCACAAGCGTAGTCATCTCGTCGGACTGCTAGACAAGTAGCCTCCGGCTGCAACGGTCCGAATTTTGAGGTCAGGATTTTCCTGGCATCAACACTTTGGTGCGGTGAGCGTGGATCGCAGCCAGAGGGAGAAAACCTAGTATAAAGGCAAGATGGTCATAGTCGGCGACCAGGAGGAAGTAGTCGGCAACTCGTCAGGAACTGGCAGGTTCGTGACGTTGGAAGTTTTCGAAGCGTTCGCCCAGCGCATTGAGGGGACTATACGAGCAGTTTTTCAGCAAGGCGCGGAGGTCACGGCGACCTCACCGAACCGCCCGGTTCTGACCGAGGGTGAGGATCGCGCCCAGCAAGCAGGCAAGGAGCAAGCTGCCCAGGAGCCCGAGCTACCGAGGAGGTCGCAGCCCTTCCCGCAATCCTCGCAAGGAATTCGCTTCCGCGAGGTGGAGGAGAGGGCGAGGTATCAGGATACTCGGCCTTATGGAGAGATTGGTCATGATACTCGGCAACCTGAAGATCGTCGCCCAGCGAGTGGGAGGAGCCCATTCTCTGAAGAGATCCTTGTCGCGCCCATGCCGGAAGGATTCAGGGATCCTATGTTGAAGTACTACTCTGGGATGGACGACCCTGTTCGTCACATCCAATGGTTTGAGGATATTATCTCTATCCGAACCATGTCGGATGCGTTCAAGTGCCGGCTGTTCGCCATCACTTTTACGGGGAAAGCCAGGGACTGGTTCCACCAGTTGCCCCTGGGATCGATCTACTGTTTTGAAGACCTGTGCCGTGGAGTAACGACCCGGTTCGCCACAGCCCAGAAGCTAAAGAAGGAGGCAACAGCTCTGTTCCTTGTGGTCCAGGGACCTGAGGAGCCGTCTGGTGCCTATATCGAACGTTTCCAGAAGGAGGTGTTGCAGATCGAGGAGGTGGATCGCACCATCCTACAGCTGGCCTTGACGTTCGGGATAGGGCAAGGCCTCTTCACGCTGGAGCTCGGCAGGAACCCTCCCTACTCCTACGACAACCTCATCGTAAGGGCCAACAAGTTCGTTCAGGGGGAGTCTTCCAACCGAGACTTCTTGGCCAGGCTCGTAGAGCTGACCAAGGCAGCAGAAGAGGGGAAGGAGAAGGTCCCAGAGAAGAGGAAGAGGGAAGAGCCCCCGAGGGGGAGAGGAAGAAGCCAGAGCGGCGAGAAGAGAGGAGAAGGGAGGAGTCAAGCAGGAACGACAGGAGGAGACTCGTCGTGGCTCCGGAGCGCCAAGAAGAGGAGAGGCGCTATCAGGTTCCCGTCAACTGGCCACCATGGAGGCCGGCTAGACGGCACCAGTGTCAGGATCAAAGAGGGAGATCCCCCGAGAGGAGGCCTTACCACCAGCAGGGGAGGCGAGAGGAGAGAAGGAGAGATGAGGCCATGATGGTCGCCAGGCCTGGCCACCGTCAGGGCAAGAAGAAGAAGAAGAAGAAGAAGAAGAAGAAGAAGAAGAAGCAGCAAAGGAGGGAGCAGGTAGAAGAGGTTCCGCTCTACTGCGACTTCCACCAGGCGGAAGGGCACGCCATGATGGCCTGCCCAGCTTTTTGGGAGGCCAAAAGGAGGCTAGTTACAGAGGAAGCCGGAGGGGAGCAGCGGAGGTTAGAGGCCCCTGCCGAGCCGCAGGCAGGGCAGGCTGCCGTCGTTCGAAGGAGGAACGAGGACAGGGTCGACCATGGAGGTCGTGGAGAGCTTGGACAAGGAAGCCGGGGAGGAGGAGGAGTTGGAGTGATCCATGGGGGAGCCGGGTTGGGAGCTTCCCGCAAGGGGAGCCTCCACCAGATCTACCGTCGGAGCGTCGCCTCGACCTCGCAAGCCCCGCCCCCGTTGGAGGAGATCACCTTCTCCGAGGAAGACATGCTAGGGAATGAGAATCCCTTCCATGACGCCCTCGTCATCCAGGCCGCGGTAGAGGACTTCACCGTTGATCGAATCCTGGTCGATAACGGTAGCTCCGTAAACGTCATCTTCAAGGAGACGTTCGACGGACTGGGAGTCAGGCCCGACAGAGTTCGAGCAGCTGATGGTCCCCTCTTTGGCTTCTCCGGAGAGAAGAAGGAGGTGGAAGGAGGAGCAGATCTCCTTGTAACCCTCGGTGGCACCTCCATCAACTGTCGATGTGTAATCGTCGACGCCCCGAGCTGTTACAAGGCCATCTTCGGGAGGCCACTTCTCAACGCCTTCAAAGCCGTCCCATCCTCCTACCATCAGTGCTTGAAGTACTGCCAGGGGGATGTCCAGGTGAGGATCAGGAGCAATCCAAGAGCCGCCATAGAGTGCTACCTCAGCGTCGTCAGTACCATCAGCTGGATGGCTGACGCGGAAGAATTCGGAAGGGTGCTGGATAGCCCAGCCAGGCTGGAGGTAGCCGAGGAGATCGAGGAGATCGAGGTGCTCTCCGCGGCAGGAGCACCCGGGCTGCTGAAGATCGGCGGGTCCTTGAAGATCGAGGAGAAGATAAAGATGGTGGCGTATCTGCAAGAGAACGTCGACATCTTTGCTTGGAGCGCAGCAGAGATGTCGGGGATCGATCCTGAGGTTGCTTGCCATCGCCTCAATTTGGATCTCGCGGCCAAGCCCGTCCGCTAAAGGAAGAGGAGCAGTGCCACCATCTTGGCTGGGCCGATCCGGCAGGAGGTGAAGAAGTTGCTCGATGCAGGATTTGTGTCAGAGATCCAGTATCCAGGCTGGGTCTCAAATGTTGTAATGGTAAAGAAAGTAGGGGGCATCTGGAGAATGAGTGTAGACTTTTCTTTAATGAATAAAAGCTGCCTGAAGGATTGTTATCCCTTGCCTCGAATCGACGCGCTGGTTGATTCAGCCGTCGGTTTTTCTGTGATGAGCTTCCTTGATGCGTTTTCAAGATATCACCAGATCCGGATGCATCCCCCCGACTGCCGCGATGTTTCTTTCATCACTGATGATGGCTGGTACAGCTACAAGATGATTCCCTTTGGGCTATAGAATGCAGGAGCCACCTACCAGCGGATGATGGACCACATTTTCAAGGAGCAGAAGGGGAGGAACCTGGAGGTGTAAGTGGACGACCTCTTGATAAAAAGCAAGAGCGTCCAGGAATACATTGCGGATCTGGTGGAGACCTTTGCCACGCTAAGGAGGTTCAAAATGAGGCTTAATCCTGCGAAGTGCATCTTTGGAGCAGTAAGAGGCAAGTTCCTGGGGCATCTTCTTACCCCGGAAGGAGTAGAGCCTAACCCTGACAAGGTTAGGGCGATCTTGGAGATGCCTTCCCCGAAGACGATGAAGGAGGTGCAAAGATTGACCGGAAGGTTGGCAGGTCTTAGCCGCTTCCTGTCAAAGGCCGGGGAGAAGTGCTCTCCATTCTTTAGAACACTCCGCAAAACTGAGAATTTTGAGTGGTCTGAAGGATGCGAGAAGGCATTCGTGAAGCTGAAGGAGCAGTTGACTCAGACACCTCTCCTTTAGAACCCGAAAGAAGGCGAAGACCTGCTCATTTACCTGGGAGTGGGAGCAGAGGTTGTAAGCTCTGTGCTAGTCCGAGAAGAGAGGAGGAAGCAACTGCCAATCTATTACGTCAGCCGGGTACTGAAGAAGGCGGACCTGAAGTATCCGATCCTGGAGAAGCTTGCCTTCGCCTTGGTGGTGTCGGCGCGGAAGCTCCGGCCTTATTTTCAGGCTCACTCCATCCGAGTGGTGACTGATCATCCTCTCTGAAGTGTCCTGGAAGGAGTGGAGCATTCGGGGAGATTAGCGAAATGGTCGGTGGAACTCAGCGAGTTCGACATTTCCTTCTCACCCCGGGTGGCGATCAAGGCCCAAGCGGTAGCGGATTTCTTGGCAGACTTCTCGGCAGAAGCAGAGCCAGGGGAAGAGGTGTTCGATCCAATCCCTTGGAAGATGTTTGTCGATGGAGCTTCGGGAAGGAGCTCTGTGGGAGTAGACATCGTTCTTGTCAGCCCACAGGGAACGAGGATCGAGCAGGCCGTTGAGATCCTCTTCCCCGTCACAAACAATCAGGCAGAGTACGAGGCCATAGTGGCAGGCTTGCGTCTTGCCAAGGAGTTGGGGATCCGTGATGTTCGGTATTTCACGGATTCGATGGTGGTCGCGTCGCAAATTCGGGGAGAGTTCGAAGTGCGCGACACCATTCTGCAGAAGTACTTGGTGAAGGTCAAAGGATTGATTGGAGGCTTCCAGTCTTTCTTCGTCGAGCATGTCCCGAGAGAGGAGAACTCGGCGGCAGATCGTTTGGCCAAGTATGGGCCGAGAGCTGGGGGAACCATCACCGAGCTGTTTCGACCGTCCATCGAAGAAGGGGAGATGATGGAGATCGAGCAGCGCCCTTCGTGTATGGATCCATTTGTGGCATTCCTCGCCACCGGACAGCTTCCAGCAAGTGAAGGGGATCAGAGGAGGTTTCAGTACAAAGCGGCGTACTATCTTTTGCAAGATGGGGAGCTGTACCGTAAAACCATATCGGGCCCCCTAGCCAGGTGTATCTCTGAAGACGAAGTGCCCCGAGTGTTGGAAGAGATCCACTCGGGAGAGTGTGGAAGTCATTCTGGGACTCGCACTTTAGAGCAGAGGGTCTTGAGGCACGGTTACTTCTGGCCCACTATCCGGAAGGATGCTGAGGTCTTCTCGAAGAAGTGCCAGAAGTGTCATCTCTTCGCCCCCCTCCAGTTGCAGCCAGCCCAGCAGCTCCGAACAATCACCTCCCCATGGCCGTTCTCCATTTGGGGGATGTACTTGATTGGCCCTTTCCCCTTAGCCAGTGGTCAGAGGAAGTTCGTTCTCATCATGATCGACTACTTCTCCAAGTGGATCGAAGCCAAAGCTTTGGCCAAGACCACCTCTCAAGTCGTGAAGAACTTCATCTGAGGGGATATCGTATGTAGGTTTGGGATTCCTCTTGCCATCGTCACCGACAACGGTCCCCAGTTTGCCAGCCTGGAACTGGAAGATTTCTGCAGGAAGCTAGGAACTGATCTTCGATTCGCCTCCGTGCACCACCCAAGGAGCAATGGCCAAGTGGAGGCCACCAACAAGTTGATCATCAACCTGCTAAAAAAGAAGGTGGAGAACCTAAGAGGTAATTGGGCGGGCCAGCTCCCCTCGGTCCTGTGGGATTTGAGGACCACTCCTAGCTCAGCTACCGGGGAGACACCGTTCAAGCTCTCTCACGGGTCGGAAGCTCTCATCCCAGTGGAGTTTGAAGTCAGAAGTCCAAGGGTGATTGCCGCGGATGGCGGAACTGAAGAATGGCGACTAGAGAATGAAGAGGCTCAAAAGCTATCTCTCGACTACATCGAGGAACTACGAGATAAAGCTTCGGCCAGGCAAGAGGAGATCAAGCGTCGGATGGCGAGACATTTTGATAAAAATGTCCGCCTCAAGCACTTCCAAGCCGGTGACCTGGTCCTGAAGAAGGTAGACGCAGCGGGAAGATCAGCGGCCATCGGGAAACTCCACCCGAACTAGGAAGGTCCCTTCATCGTCCATGAATCACTCCTAACCGGGGGATCCTGTCTACATAACCAGGAAGGGGAGCTGCTTGGGAACACTTGGAGCGGCGACGACCTGAAAAGGTTCTACCCCTAAAGGGGGATGTGTATGTCCCGATCCCTGTAATACTTGTGTATTTGTATATAAAATCCTCCCCTCCCTGAAATAAGGGACAGGGAAGCTTTTTCTATCTCAACCGAGTCCTAGTAGCAATGAAGGAAGAAAGCAAGAAGAATTGGTCCACATGCTAGGTTGGAAAATGAGCCTCCGACTTAAACCTCGTAAAACCCCGGGACGGATGATCGGACAGTGCCTCGGTTTAGCAACCCTTTAAGCCCAAGCCTCTGCATTGACGGTCGAGATCAGCTCCCCCCTTGCATGTTGGTCACGGTTCGTATCGACTGCGCTTCTCATTCGACTGGAGAGATTACCAGGAAGAAGTCTGGACGCCGACCTTCCGATTCGGCAAGGGAGTGATCAATTTAACTAGCTCAGGGGACCCTTAAATAAAGGCGTCGTATACCCTTGCGAGCTGGAAGCTCCTAAAAATAAAAAAGCAAGAAGAATTGGTCCACATGCTAAGTTGGAAAATGAGCCTCCGACTTAAACCTCGTAAAACCCCGGAACGGATGATCGGACAGTGCCTCGGTTTAGCAACCCTTTAAGCCCAAGCCTCTGCATTGACGGTCGAGATCAGTGACGCGCTATTTCCACACCGCTAATTAGCGGGCACGAAATGCGGTACGACGGCAGTGCACTGGTCGTTTTCAAGTAATAAAAGTAGGGAGTAGCTCCCCGAATATCGTTCTCAAAGGACCGCAAGTTAGGGAATACGATTTGCTCGTTAGGAAATTAATTATGGGGGTTCTAAGTTTAACAAAACAAGAGGGGGGGTTTGGTTGATTTTATAGAACGGGAAATGAGAAAACTAAACACTATGCGGGTCGCAATCACCGCTTCGCTTGGTGGATGGGTAAAGTGCAGGCCGCGATGCCGTGCTTCGCTTAGCGGATGGCCGGTGAGCATATGGATGAGGTGAGTGCAACGCGTGAGGGTTGAGGGTCGAAAGCACCTCTTCGCTATCGCTTCCAGCTCTTGCTAGAGCGGGTGCTAGAATGTGTGGGTGTAAGTGGAGCGGGGGCGGAGCGCATCACAACACAGCATAACGAAGAGACAAGATCATAAATAAACTTCCATTCATAGACAAATAGATGTTCATTCAGTTCATTACAACTATTAAGAGTACAAATCACAAAAAGAGAAGGGGTAGAAGTAACCACAAGATGAGAAGCCTCGTCGCGGATCGTGGTCGGAATGGGGGGTCGTCACGCCTCCTCCGAGCTCAGTCCTTGGTTGCTTCCGGGATGTAGAGGTTGTCACTACCTCCAACTGCTGCCCGTCTTCTTCTCAGAGCTGGGTTCACTTCTCCTTCCCCCCAAATGGAGATGTCTTCCTCTTGGAATGCTGGCCGTAGATGGAGGAGAACGCTTCCGGAACCCTAGAATGACCTTAGGATCAATGGATGAAGCTTCATCAAGGGGAGGAATGGAAGGAGGGACCTTGGATAGGTGGAACGGCAGAGTCGCGCACAGAAATCGCGCCAAAACACTCGCTGGAATCCCTAAAATCGCGGAACAGCACCTTAAATAGGGAGCAGAATAAGTACTGCGCACGGTCGGTGGCGCACGACCAATGGTCGTGCGCGAAGGAATGCCTGTGATCGTGCGCAGTCAACCTGTAGCAAAGGGAAAATAGATAACATCGCACGGCCAGGGGCGCACGACCAGTGGTCATGCGCGAAGAAAGGCCTGTGATCGTGCGCAGTCAACCTGTAGCAAAGGAAAATAGAAAACATCGCACGGTCAGGGGCGCACGACCAGTGGTCGTGCGCGAAGAAAGGCCTGTGATCGTGCGCAGTCAACCTGTAGCAAAGGAAAATAGAAAACATCGCACGGTCAGGGGCGCACGACCAGTGGTCGTGCGCGAAGAAAGGCCTGTGATAGTGCGCATATCTTTGGTCCGATCTTGATCTGGGCTAGGAATTAACGCACGATCAATGATCGTGCGCCTGATCGTGCGCGAAGGAATGCGCACGATCAGAGGCTTTTTAGGACAAAAACCATCCCGCACCATCCCGAACGTGCACACGACCCCAGGACCTGCAGGAAAAGTACAAATAACCCCGATCCATGCACACCACCGGATCCAAAACATAGGCATACAGTAATAAATAGGAAAAACATGCCACAAAGGGGAAAGGATTGCACAAAAGGCGCAGAAACGCCATGCTATCAATATAAGCGTATATGAACAGCAAATGAAGTGCAATGACACTAAAACAAACCCAAATGAGGCCAGAAATCACTGTATAAACCAGACTCATCACACCCCCGGACTTACCTGTTTGCGCGTCCCGAGCAAACAAATCCGGCGGAGCGAGAAAAGACATAGTTGGGTTAGAAATTGCAAGGGCGGAGTAATATGCGAAGTCTCATACGCATGTGCATAGAAATCTAGTAGACAAAATTTCTAAATATACATAATAGTTTAAAAATTTTCTAAGAGCGTATTTATATATTACGTTTACTCAACAAGTGAATCACGGTGAATCATAAGGTCGTACATAGGAAGAAAGTAAACTGAACGCTGAGGCGAGCGTTGCCAAAGATCGGGACTCGGGACAACTCCATTGCAATCCATAAATGTCGGTGACCATAGGCTTGCCCGTTCGCACTCTCTCCACGGCACAGGTATGACTCAAATGCGTGAATCAATAGGACTTTAGGTTTGAGGTGAGGCTTGGGTTTAGGTGAGGTAAACAAAGATAAAAGCGACGGCTCAGACACTAAACCCAAATGAGCTAGCACAGAAAACTATCCTCATCACCACACAAACATGCGGGTACACTACACCCCCAGACTTGGAATTAACAACATGGGTGCGTGCACCGCCTACTCCCAAACTTATACTTATACAAATGAATTTTTCATTCAAACTCATATCTTTTTTCTTTTCTTCTCTCATCTTTTCTCTTTTTCATTTTTCTTTTCTTCTTTTTTTTTCTTTTCTTATCATTTTCAGCAAATAAACACTAAAACATATCCACAACTTCACAAACATGTCACCACATCAACAACCCAACTCGCAAAAATAATAAACAGCTAGAGCTCAGATTTGGGTGTGTGACTAGGATTGGCTTTTGGGCTTTGGTGCGATACAAGTGGGGCTGAATCAAAGAATGGGTAGGCACAATTGGCTAACGAGGATATAGCGATAGGACAGGGTGCAAAGGCTCAACCGGGCCAAAATGATGGCTTATATCACATTCACGCAATTGACCAACCGAATACCCATGTTTCAAGAATCGCTTGGGGCGAGTTCTAGCCACCGAGAAAGATAATCCTTCCTCCCGACTCGGGCAACACGAGACTAAAGAACGTCTACACACATTCCTATGCTACCGTTTGATTCACACCGGATTCACCAAATTGAGTAAAGTAAACAATATTTACGCTAGTAGAAAAATGTAAACTAAAAGCATAAAAAGAAATTGAATCTACACGAATTCCTACGAGACATGAGCACTCGACTAGGAGCACTACAAGAGTCAACAAAGTACTTTGTCTCGCAATCCTAACCCAGCACCGTGATTTCCCATTCACACAACCGAGACTAGTGAGACTCGTCGCGCGCCTACAGTTAAGTGCGCTCACGCAGGTGTCGTGGTGTGCCATAAGATGAGCAATGCTACAATATAACACATCGTAAATCCTAGTATGCTGTGCACTGTGCATGTGCACGAGGTAACGATAACTCTCACTCCCCCAGACTTACACTAAGCAAAAAAAACATGTTCGATAGCGGCATAAGCTTAAGAAGGCTAGGAGGAGAGATTACCTCATGCTCAGAAATGAGCATACCAGAAGATATGGCATTTTGTTCAGAAGGCGATGATCCCGCCATGCTCCAATAGATGCGGACCTGCGATTAAAAGGGTCCCAGCACAACAAAAATATAGCAAAGAAAATGACAAGAAAGAACGGAACCAAATGGTCCCAAATGGGTTGTCTCCCAAGAGCCCATTTGTTTAACGTCCTTGAAGGTGGACCAAATACCTGTATTATGGTTTGATAGCAAAAGTCTTATAATAAAAAGCTAAAGAGACAGTACTACGCAGCAAATAACATGAAACAAGAAGCACAGAAACATCACAGATGGCACACAACACAGCCCGGAGATCCCGGCACGCATCAGCTATATGTTGATTTGTGGTGGTTCTCCCCAGTCACGCGAGATGGGCAGGAGGTGAAAGCTTTAGGGCCCAAGGAAGATGTCTCTCCCTTGCCCCTAACCTCCTCCTTCTCGCGCCGGAGGGCTGCAGAGCGCGCAGCATGCAGGATTCTTTCCCGCTTCAGCTTTTCCACCGAAGGAGAACGCCACCGAGCATCAAGGGCGGGAGGAGCGATAGTGTTTGTCGGATAGGGATCAGCCGGGAGCTTCATTTCTGCACCCTCAAGAGGGGGTAGATCAGCCCAATGAACCTGTTTAGATTGTTTACATTTCTTGTTCTCAATAAAGACATTATTTGGAAGGCTCGACGCTCCACCTTCTCCCATGACTTCCAACGCCTTGATCTCATTGTTTTTCCTCTTTATCTCCAACTCTTGAGTGGAGAGCTTCTTTGCTTCTTCTTTCAGCAGAGTGTTACTTTTCTCCTCTCTAGGATCCTTCACGTCAAGGTCTGATTCTTCTTTATTGGACCTGCACTTGCTTTTGCTTACAGAGAAATTCGGAAGATAAGATAATCCAGAAAGGTTTGCTGCAATGGAAGGTAGAGTGACACAACCCGTGGCGATGTGGAGGGTTGCGCCACTCTCCTTCAGAAAAGGGACCCCCAAGATTGGCATGGAATCATTTTCCATGGGGCCGAGAATCTGAAAGTCAGTGACCACAGCCGTTCCATTAAGATTTACCACAACATCACGAATCTCACCTTCAGTTTCGACAGTCACACCATTAGCCAACACCAGCGACTTCCGGTCCTCAGAATTCATTGTTAGGTGCAATTTCTCAACATCTTGCAGAGCAAGAATGTGGCGAGATGCCCCGAAGTCGCAAAGTGCGGAAACCTCAATATCGTTAATAGTACATTCAACAACGCATGGGCTCACCTGAGCACCATCCGCGTCAGCAATGCTTTTGCCTTGCTCCCGCGGGTTCTTTTCAGTATTGCTTGGAAGAGCGCCTTGCGTACGCTCGGAGAGTACCTGGGCCAATTGGCCTAGCTGCGTCTCCAAGTTCCGCATTGACGCAGTTTGATTGGCCATATTTGTTTGAGCCAGATCAACAAATTTTTCCATCATTTCTTCCAAAGCGCTCTTCCTCTGCGGTGGTGCATTTTGAGCAAACCCGGGTTGTGGCGGCCTTGGTTGGCTACCGGAGGCTTGCGCATCAAATTGATGCGAGCCTCCTTGCCAGCGTTGGTTAGGCACGTTTTGTTTCCATGAGAAGTTCGGGTGACTCCTCACGGCCGGGTTATAAGCATTGTTAAATGGTACTCCCCGATTTTGATCATTCAAATAATTCACACTTTCATCAAAAGTTAATTCAGCGGATTGCTCACCTGAGGGGCACTCATAAGCATGATGCCCGGGATTTCCACATCCTTGACACGAAATGGCCATTACTGGGGCAAGAGGGAGAGCAGGCCTCTTAAGTAGCATGACGTTGTCATAAGGTGCTGATGCCACCTCGGCAGATGCGCCCGATGTGCTCACCTCAAAGAGTCCACGAGCATTCCTTGGGGCGTTTCTTCCAGCTATCCAGAACGAGCTATGAGTGGCAGTGTCCTGGAGAATCCTCAGTGCGTCCTCGGGTGTATGGTTCATCAGGGTGCCACCTGCAGCAGCATGAACCATGGCCCTATAATTGGGCTCAATTGCAAAATAGAAATTTTCCACCAAGCTCCAAGGCTGTAGCTCATGCTGAGGGCACTTCCGGAGGAGGTCTGTGAACCTATCCCATGCATCCGCAAGGGTCTCCTGATCGTGCTGCCGGAAGGTTGCGATTTCTCTCCGCAAGTTGACAACCTTGTCCACCGGGTGGAATTTTGCCAAAAACTTCGTCTGGAGAGCGTCCCAGGTGGTAGCTGCGCCGGGTGGTATTGTGTGGAGCCAAGCCTTCGCCTTGTCGCGGAGGGAGAATGGAAACAACCTGAGTTTCACTGTCTCATCAGCAATTCCTGCGTACCGAAATGTACCGCAAATCTCCGCAAATTCAGCTAGGTGAAGATGGGGGTCTTCACTGGTTAACCCGGAGAATTGGGCATTATTGCGGATCATATTCAGAATGGCCGGCTTTATCTCAAAATTGTTGTTAGTAATAGTCGGGCCAAATCCGGGGTACACACTCCCCACAGTAGGAGTGGTGTAATCCCTCATGGTCCTAGGTCGTGGCCTAACAACTTCGTTCTCATCAGCCGCTTGAGCTGCGGCCGGTGCATTTCCCACTCCTGGGTTAGCCTGATTTTCATTAACATTCATGGTGGCAGCCGCACGTAGACGCGCCCGCAAAGTACGCTCTATCTCAGGATCAAATGCTGCAAATTCACCAGGATGATATCTATGCATGCGCACACTATACCAAAAAGAGAAATATCAAAAACAAAAGCACCCTTAAACTACTTTCCCAACAAACAAATTATAACCGCTTGCAGTCCCCGGCAACGGCGCCAAAAACTTGACGCGCTATTTCCACACCGCTAATTAGAGGGCACGAAATGTGGTACGACGGCAGTGCACCGATCGTTGTCAAGTAATAAAAGTAGGGAGTAGCTCCCTGAATATCGTTCTCAAAGGACCACAAGTTACGGAATACGATTTGCTCGTTAGGAAATTAATTATGGGGGTTCTAAGTTTAACAAAACAAGAGGGGGGTTTGGTTGATTTTATAGAACGGGAAATGAGAAAACTAAACACTATGCGGGTCGCAATCACCGCTTCGCTTGGTGAATGGGTTCAGTGCAGGCCGCGATGTCGTGCTTCGCTTAGCGGATGGCCGGTGAGCATATGGATGAGGTGAGTGCAACGCGTGAGGTTTGAGGGTCGAAAGCACCTCTTCGCTATCGCTTCCAGTTCTTGTTAGAGCGGGTGCTAGAATGTGTGGGTGTAAGTGGAGCGGGGGCGGAGCGCATCACAACACAGCATAACGAAGAGACAAGATCATAAATAAACTTCCATTCATAGACAAATAGATGTTCATTCAGTTCATTACAACTATTAAGAGTACAAATCACAAAAAGAGAAGGGGTAGAAGTAACCACGAGATGAGAAGCCTCGCCGCGGATCGTGGTCGGAATGGGGCGTCTTCACGCCTCCTCCGAGCTCAGTCCTTGGTTGCTTCCGGGATGTAGAGGCGGTCACTACCTCCAACTGCTGCCCGTCTTCTTCTCAGAGCTGGGTTCACTTCTCCTTCCCCCAATGGAGATGTCTTCCTCTTGGAATGCTGGCCGTAGATGGAGGAGAACGCTTCCGGAACCCTAGAATGACCTTAGGATCAATGGATGAAGCTTCCTCAAGGGGAGGAATGGAAGGAGGGACCTTGGATAGGTGGAACGGCGGAGTCGCGCGCAGAAATCGCGCCAAAACCCTCGCTGGAATCCCTAAAATCGCGGAACAGCGCCTTAAATAGGGAGTAGAATAAGTACTGCGCACGGTCAGTGGCGCACGACCAATGGTCGTGCGCGAAGGAATGCCTGTGATCGTGCGCAGTCAACCTGTAGCAAAGGGAAAATAGAAAACATCGCACAGTCAGGGGCGCACAACTAGTGGTCGTGCACGAAGAAAGGCCTGTGATCGTGCGCAGTCAACCTGTAGCAAAGGAAAATAGAAAACATCGCACGGTCAGGGGCGCACGACCAGTGGTCGTGCGCGAAGAAAGGCCTGTGATCGTGCGCAGTCAACCTGTAGCAAAGGAAAATAGAAAACATCGCACGGTCAGGGGCGCACGACCAGTGGTCGTGCGCGAAGAAAGGCCTGTGATCGTGCGCATATCTTTGGTCCGATCTTGATTTGGGCTGGGAATTAACGCACGATCAATGATCGTGCGCCTGATCGTGCGCGAAGGAATTCGCACGATCAGAGGCTTTTTAGGCCAAAAACCATCCCGCACCATCCCGAACGTGCACACGACCCCAGGACCTGCAGGAAAAGTACAAATAACCCCGATCCGTGCACACCACCGGATCCAAAACACAGGCATACAGTAATAAATAGGAAAAACATGCCGCAAAGGGGAAAGGATTGCACAAAAGGCGCAGAAACGCCATGCTATCAATATAAGCGTATATGAACAGCAAATGAAGTGCAATGACACTAAAACAAACCCAAATGAGGGCAGAAATCACTGTATAAACCAGACTCATCAATCAGCTCCCCCCTTGCATGTTGTCCACGGTTCGTATCGACTGCGCTTCTCATTCGACTGGAGAGATTACCAGGAAGAAGTCCGGACGCCGACCTTCCGATTGGGCAAGAAAGAGATCAATTTAACTAGCTCGCAGCAAAGTGTTTCGTTTCCAGTTATCTTCTCCGATTATGTGAGTTATTGTACTTAAGTGTGCTTAACGTCTCTAAAAATTGTTGAGTAGCAGGAGACAGGGTTGGTCGGCATTCATCATCCAAGTAGGATGGAGACCTCGGGACGGTGTGTCCCCTTGGAACTCCCCGACTGTCACTCCCTACCGGACGATCTGCTCATCAGTATCCGTCACCACCAGTTGGGAAACGAGCCTCCGACTTAAACCACATAAAACCCCTGAACGGATGATCGGACAGTGCCTCGGTTTAGAAACCCTTGAAGCCCAAGCCTCTGCATTGACGGACGAGATCAGCTCCCCTCTTGCATGTTGGTCACGGTTCGTATCGACTGCGCTTCTCATTGGACTGGAGGGATTACCAGGAGGAAGTCTGGACGCCGATATCCCGACTTGGAAAAAGAAGTGACCGATTCGACCGACCAAAAGACGAAGACATGCAAGCATCCAAGTGAAAGGAGGCCCTGGGACGGTGTGTCCCTATGGGACCTGCCCGGCTGCCATTCCTTACTTGACGTCATCCTTCGAAAGCAGCAAGCATCCAAGTGAAAGGAGGCCCTGGGACGGTGTGTCCCTAAGGGACCTGCCCGGCTGCCATTCCTTACTTGACGTCATCCTTCGAAGGCAGCAAGCATCCAAGTGAGAGGAGGCCTTGGGACGGTGTGTCCCTATGGGACCTGCCCGGCTGCCATTCCTTACTTGACGTCATCCTTCGAAGGCAGCAAGCATCCAAGTGAAAGGAGGCCCTGGGACGGTGTGTCCCTATGGGACCTGCCCGGCTGCCATTCCTTACTTGACGACACCTTTTGAAGACATCAAGTATCCAAGTAAGAGGAAACCACGGGACGGTGTGTCCCAATGGGACCTGCTCGGCTGCCATTTCCTTACTTGACGTCATTCTCCGTCAACATCAGGCTCTCAAGTAGGCGGGAGGCCTCGGGACGATATGTTCCCCCGGGCCTCCCCGGCTGCTAAACCTTACTCCTTTCTTCCCTTGAAGAGCTCCTTTGATTACTGCTTAAAGTCCTAACAAAACTCTCCACTAGGTGCAATTCAAGGCCTTGGGAGCAAGTCTGCAGGTGCGAGTATGATTGGTGCGAGCATGCATTGGCGAGTATGCAGGTGGGAGCATCCGTCCTCGCCTAAATCCTAGGGGCCTAGCGAGCACTCAACCTCGCCTCGAGCCTAGGAGCCTAAGCGACATATAAGCAAGGAAGTAAGTACGAAAGCAAAGAGCAAGCAAGCAAAAAATCCAGCTCCTTTCATATGCAAAAAATTTGTGTATACAAGTTACAGGTATACTGAATAACTGCACAAAAAAAGGTCGCCAGGCGAGCAAAAAGGGAGCCCAGGCGACTAGGCGACATCCTCGCCTTCTATATCTACATCGGCATCATCAGCATCGTCGCCGTCATCATCATCGTCATCATCGTCATCCTCGTCCTCATCATCATCATCCTCGGCATCACTAGGTAACGGCGAGGTTGCTCGCAAGGGGGGAGGTGGACTCCTCGGCGAGCAGTGCCGGAATGAGGTCCACCACCGTCAATCCCATGGCTTCTGGCTTCAGAAGATCGTCGGCCTTCAGCTGGTTCAGGTTGACATCCACCGTTGCTCGCGCGATCTCCCGGCGCAAGTGCGGCAGGTCGTCGCCATGCATTCGTATTCGCTTGTCGAACCTAGGAGGGCCCGCCGCTGCCGGCTGCTGCTCGGCAGGCCGAGTTTCCAGCTCGGCGTTGCGGACTTGGGTGGCCTCCAGGGCCGAGCGAGTATCCTCCAGCTCCTTCTCGGCCTGGGATAGCCTCTTTGCCGACTCCAGCTCGGCAGCCTGCAGAAGATAAAAAGAGAAAGGTTAGTTTAAACGAGTCTGCAAGATGGCGAGTATCCCAAAAAAGCGAGTAAAGTCCCGAGGGCGAGTACCTCGAGATCCTTGACCCGGTTCGCCAAGACGATCATCTTCGGGCCCTGCACCTTGATCACATGCTCATACTCGAGCAGTCGCCTTGCTGTTGCGTGAGCCAGCTCGGCAGACCGCAAGAGGGAGCGCGAGGTCTGGTGAGCCAGATTCTCGGCAGAGGTATCCAGCAGCACCTCGGCATCCGCGCGACCATAAAGGGCGAAGGTCACGTCAAAGGCCTCCCCCGTGTCCTCCCAGTCCTCCAACCAGGGGGGAAGGTTGGAGCTAAGGGTCACCTCATGGGCGCGCTCAGCCCAGGTCACCAATGGGCGACCATAGGCATCCTCGTTATGGGTGCCCTCGTTGAAGCAAGGATGGCTGCTCGGCTCGCCAGCCTCCGAGGAATCCGCCTTCTTGCCCAAATCCCTATGGGCAGTCTCCTTCTTGTTCCTCTTAGGCTCGGAGGTCTTAGCCTTGACCACTCTCCTCTTCGAAGTCCCGGCCCCAATACCGGCGACATTTTGATCGTCGCCATCTGGCGACAAGATGATTGGGGAGGAGCCCCCAACCTCGTGCGCCGAGGTCCCCGCACCCCCTTGGGTAGCGGTCGTCGCCTTCACCGCCGGAGGAAGAAGATCGCACGATAGAACTCGCACGCCTGCCAAAAGAAGACCGAAGGTTAGTCGCCTGAATAGAGCCAAAGGGCGAGTATGACTGATGCTCGCACGAAAGATACCTTCCCCTGGGCGAACTTCCGTGAGCTCGTCTACTCGCCTCCTCCAGAACACCACGTCGAAGCGACGATGCCTGAAGGAGTCAAGCAGTTTCTCCTGGCTCTCCTTCAAGAAGGGAACAGCGAAGACATTCTCCGACGGCTGGATGGGCGAGCTGGAGATTCCCGCAAAGTCGCTCTCGATGGCGACTAGTCGCTCCACCCAGCAATGGTTCTTGTTTGATGTGCCCGTCAGTGTGAAGACGTGACTGCACAGGAAGATGACGCCCTCGCCGGTCTCCATGATGGAGAATACTCGCCTAAAGACCGAAAGGTCGAACACGATATTCTGGTCCCGCAAGTAGCACAGAAACCCCATGATCATCGCCACTCCGTTGGGATTGATCTGGGCGGGGACTATCCCGTAGAAGCCGAGTATCTGGCGGAACTCGGGCCACAGGGGAAGTCGCAGGCCAACCTCGAAGTGGCGGATGGGGAGGATCATCGCCAAAGGCGAGGAGGTGTTTAGTCGCTCAGACTGGCGAGGAAGCCTGGCGACGTATCCCGGGGTCGCGAACTTGGCGTTGAAGTCGTCCAAGTCTTTTTGCCGAGTAACGGACTTCTTGAAGGAGTTCTCTTAGAAATTCTTGGAATGATTTGCCCGCCTAATGGTCGCCTCGTCAGTCATCTTGGGAAGAAAGGGAAGAGAGCGAGTATCGAAGAAAGGCAAGGAGAGGAAGTCTGGAAGATACTCGCTCAAGAAGCTAGAGATCACTGAAAGCGTAGTTAAGACTCACCCCCCCCCCCCCCCCCTATTTATAGTAGTCGGATACCCTGGCTTGTCGAACACGACGCCGCGAATACGACTAGGGGTGGCGAGTATTGAAGGAAGTCGCCAAAAGCTCAGAGCGCGTCAAAACTGCCGACCTTCGACCAGCGAGTACCTGCATCACAGAACTACGAAGAAGCTCGCCAAAGTGCAGGCAAAGTTCAACCAATGCTCGCCAAGCAACAAAAAGAAAAAGAAGATAGAAAAAATCCAACAAAACCAAAAAAAAGAAAGCAAGACAAGTAATAAAGGGCGAGTATTCAAATACTCGCCAAAATAAGTATTACATCATCAAATTAAGTGTTCAAATATAAAGAATGCTCGCCAGGAGCTACAAAAATGAAGAAACCCCTAAAGAAGAAAAGCAGCAGCTAAGGTTGAGCTTGAATGTTCTCCTGGGGTTCCTGGGGCTGAGGATGTCGCCCGACCCAGCCCAAGCTGCGAGCACGCTTGAAGTGCTCGGAGGCCACGGACATAGCATCCTCGCCTTGCCGAAGCTGATCCTCGATCCTCGCCAGCCTCCCCACCGAGCCCATGCTTGCGCGCATCCCGACCAGCTCATCATGGTGCAGCTGCTGCCGGTGTTCACTCCTCGCCACCCTGCGCTCCAGGTCGCTGATAGACTGGAGGCGAGCTTCAGTACCCGACAGGCGAGTATCAAACTCCTCCAGCCGGGATACTCGCGCCTCCAAGCCAGTCAGGCGGCGGTGAGGGTCGCTAGACGCCAGGCGCTCAACCCGCGACTCCACCTCAGTCAAGCGACGATGAGGCTCGCAGACCGATAGCCGCTCAATCCTGGATTCTAGATCCAAGATGGCGCGAGTAGACCTCTCCTAATACTCGCGAGGGGGAAGCCTGACGGCATCAATCAGTGCTCCCACGGGAGTATGAGCGCGACCTGCAGAGGAAAAGATGAAGAGTCAGAGCTCCAGCAGAAACAGAAACAGTGCGGACAATAGTGGCGACTATCCGAAAGCAGTGGCCAAGTACCTAGCCGAGGACTCCGGGAATGTCGGCGAGCAGGGCTGCGAGATCGCCGACGAGGAGAGATCCTTCCTCGGCGCGGAGAAAGGCCATGGTGGACGCCATCCCGACGAGTAGAGTGGCCACCAGGATGATCCCGGTTGGAGGGCATGCTGCCCAGACCGCGACCATCTCCTAGTCGCCCTCCACCTTTAGGAGCGAAGAAGCTTGAAGACCCTCCAGTCCCTCCCTTGCGCGAGGACTCCCCTTGGTGGGTAAAGGGAGCAGTTGAAGTGGAAGGCGGAAGGCCGGGAGGGGGAGGCAGGAGCACGACCTCGGGCAGATGTAGATTGCTCGCCGGCTCTGGTCGCGAGGTAGGTGGTGGCGGAGTAGGATCGTTGCTCTCTAGAGGAGCCCTATGATCGCTCATAGGCCGCTTATCCACTAAGGAGCTGTGAAGAATCCTCAGGGGGCGACCACCCCGAGACCTCCCCTCAGGCGAGATCATGGGAGAAGACCGCAGTGGCGGGGCAGCCGAAGGCTCCTCCCGAGCCCAGTGTTCGGTGGATCTGCGAGTAAGAGCGAAGACGTCAGAATCACGCCAAGAGACGGCAAGAATTAGATAAGGGGCGAGCTGAGAGCTCACCTCGTGCAGGAGGGAGATCCGGATGGGCTTAAGTTTGGGCCCCAGTCCTACTCGCCTCCGGGGCGACCTCTGCCGCAGGAGGAGGAGGATCGGAAACAGGCGAGCTACCCGCATGAGAGAGGCCCAAATCGTCCAGCAGCTGCTGACGTTGCTCGCCCAAGGGGTCGGCGACGTTCTTCGAAGTCACCTCCTTCTTCTTCTCTTTCTTCTTCTTCTTGGCCGCCCTCTTCCTCTTCTTAGTGGCGAGGAAGGCTTCTAGCTCGGCGTCCCCGCGAGGAGGAGGAGGAGCAGGAGTGCCGAATAGATTCGCGAGGTCAGCCTTGGCTTTTTTAGCAGCCTAGGCATAGTTGAGCGACATTACAGGCGAGTTTAGGAAAGTCGTGCCATCAGAGACCCCTGCCCCTCTATTTATAGGGTCCGGGCGTCGGCCAGCAAGGTGCCGAGTATCTCCCGATACTCGCCAAAGTGGAAGCTCGTCGAATAAAGTGTGGATGTTTCTTTCCGAGCAACTGCGTTACTCGCAAAGAGCGGGGATTGTGTACAACCCTTATTCTCCGAGGGTAGGACCCACTCAGGGCCACGTAGGCAGAAGTCAAAGTCAAAAAGGTCAGAGCAAAGACAGAGAGTCAAAGAGACAAGACAAGCCAGCCAGCAGGAGCAATAGAAGGCTCGGAGAGTATTGGCTAAATACTCGCCAGTGGGGGGACTATGGTCGAAGATACGTGATGAGTATCCCGTATGTCGCCCCCAGGGGTTTGTCAAAGCGCAGATGCCGCGGAAGACCTGTGCGAGTATCGGACCGGCTTGTGCGAGCAGTATCCACTACTCGCCAGATGGGCGACTATGGTCGAAGATAGAGCCTCATTGCTCTGGCATAGACTCTCGATCAAAGCTTCACTTTGCGCTCCGGATGACTCACCCTCAGATTGGGGGGGTCAACCTAGTCGCAACACGCCTCCGAGACATCTCTGTTAATACGCATAAACCTATAATTACAACTTAACCTTACGCTAGAACAACACTGCTTGGTTCAGAACATACATGTACAGATACTTGCCATTTCCACTACCTTTCTCTGGGATATTTTCATGATGCTATGTAAAATTCGGGAACGATACTACATCGTCCCCCTTGACTCATGTGCAAAGGGCATGAATGTATAAATTTTCTTATGTTGCTTTTGAAATCATGTGTGTACATATGTCATCATATAAATCTTTAGCTTCGCACGTGTGCTTATGCAATGATATGTAAGGTATGTTGTGATATGCATTATACCAAAGGCCTTAATGCATGATATGAGCGGCATACACATGAAATATTATGCATCCCATACTACATAATATCGCATGCGATGAAAAGAAAAACGTGCTAATGGGCATCCATGTGATGATGGTTATGCATCCCATACTACATAACCGTCACATGTTGCCACCTATGGTGGAACCATATACAGACACATATTATGCATCTCATACTACATAATATGCCCCGTATACTTCTTATCATGCTATGAGTGTTGTGCTCATGCTTTGGCCAAGACGTACTGATGACACATCGGTGTGTGTATGCAATGAAAAAGAACTACTGCTGAATCAGAATTCGTTGCCCGACCGACTTGTCGAACAACCTTGTAACGCCCCTGAATTTTCGGATATTAATCTAAATTTATTAATGACGTCATTATGACCAGTGGCGGATCCAGAAAATTATAAAAGGGGGTGCACAAAAAATTTCAAAACACAAATGCTAGTGGAGTGAGTAGGAGGGTCGTGAGTCACATGTTGAAAATTAATTTTGGGGGTGCACATAGCTGAACTTGGTCTGCGAATAACCAAATTTGGTCTGTGAATAACCAACTTTGGTATGCAAATAGCCAACTTTGGTCCGCGAATAGCCAATATTTGTCCCAAAACAAATTAGTTACGTGACGTGAGAACGCTTCCATCTTATCGGAGCTGTTTCTCCCTCATCTGGCCACCGTTTTTGACATATAAGTAGTCAAAATTCATTGTCTCGACGAGAGGAATCCAAATCCACTAACAATTTTGAAAAATAATGGGGGTGCACGTGTCCCTCGGGCCCCCCTCTGGATCCGCCCCTGATTATGACGTAGGGCGTTACGTTAATACGGAGTTAGCGGTGCGCCGACATTGCACGTTTTAGCGTCCGTTCGGTCAAGACGACCAAATTTTGGAGCGACCCGAAATTGGAAAATTTTACGTTAGGAAATTAGATTATTTAATTTTAGAAATAAATCGTAATAGTTTCGTGGCGCTCCGGGCAAAATTTGGAGCCTCGGCGAATTTGCAAAGATTTATATAATTATCCATCGCCGTTAAACTTCAGAAAATTATATCTCGGAAACGGTACGTCGGATTTTGATTCCGACTTCGCCGTTGGGTTCGTAGCGCCGCCGTTCACCTACGGTGCGAGTTTCGTCGGTTCCGGCATCCGTTTAATTTTCGATAATAATATAATATTTATATATTATTAATATTATTATAGATGTTCGGCTAAAATCCGATCCTGCTGTAGCTATATATAACTATATATAATTCGGTTATTATATACATATAGATTCGGTTATATACATAATGAATTCGGCTAATTGAGTTAGGCTATGTTATTTGAATTCGGTTAATTCAATTCGGTTAATTCAATTCGGCTAATTCAATTCGGTTAATTCAATTCGGTTAATTCAATTCGTTTAAATACGTTAATTAAAATTGTTTAATTCAATTCATTTAATAGAGTTAACTCAATTCATTTAAATGCGTCCTCAATTCATTTAAATGCGTATGACGGAAGCCCATCTCTTCATCTCTATTACTCCTATTACTATTATTATTATTGTTATTATTTTTAACTATTATTATTATTATTGTTATTTTAACTCTATATATATTCATATATAGCTTCTTCTCTTCCCTAAGAACCGAAAAATCATATTCATCGCCTTCCTCCCGTCTTTTGTGCGAACCGAGAGCGGTAGCGTTCTTCCGTGAGACTTCAGATCGCCGCCACCGGAGATCCGGAGCACGAAATCTTCGCCGGAGCATAGATCTGGAAAGCTCTCCCCGAGCTCTTCGCGTGTGTGGTAGGTATTTTGAGTTTCGTAGATTTTTGAGGTTAGAGCCGGTAGCCCCAACCCTCTTTTTCGCCCCAAAAGTTTCAGAAATCGTTCCTCGAGGATTTCTAGCGGTCGATCTGCGACGAGGAGCAAGTCGGAGGCCGTTTTCTTCGAAAGGTTTGAGGCAAGTGGTGAATCCTTCCCCCTTGCCATATTGAGCTTCATCCTTTACCGTTTTTATTTCTATCTAACTTAGACAAAATATATTATGCATTATTTTCTGCTAAGAATCGTGTATCCGACCGAGTAGTTTCGCATATTAGCAAATTCGTCAAAATACTCGTACGTATATTCGTCGTTTCCCTCTAAGGCATGGTTCGTAGATAGCGTTCCGCCGAATTCGTCGAATGCTTTAGGAATCGAAGGAACGATTTCGGGTAAGTAAAGAAAATCGGTTTTATCGAATTCGTCGAATCCATATCGCTGAATCCGTCGATTGTATTTCGCCGAATCCGTCGATTGTATTTCGCCGAATTCATTTCGTCGATTGTATTTCGCCGAATCCGTCGATTGTATTTCGTCGGATTGCCGTAGGGTGAGTTTTCTCACGGAATTGTTTCCGGGTTTTCCTGTGGTGTCTGTCTTGGTCAGGGTTTGGTGAGTCTCTATTTCCCAGTTGGTTGTTTTGGACGGTGGATGGTCGAAATGGCCACCACCAGTACCGGGTTGTTTTCCCGTGGACGGGTAGACTGTTGGTTGGTGGACTGTAAACCACCGCCGCAGTGTTTTTTTTTTGTTCCTCGGGGGTTTTCGTCTGATGGTTGGTTGGAAAGAATGCCTCCGCCTCAGTACTGTTTTTGGCTGGGATAGTGATTCACTCCTTGGGCAATTCGGCACTTTTCCTTCCTAGGAAATTGTTGTAGTACAACTTTGATCGCACTTCGTGCCAGTTTTTCACTTACTTGTGGATATTTATTTGATTTGCTGACGTTTACAGCTGTTCCTGGTGGGTTGGTAAACCTCCTTTGTTGAGTTCTCTTACTCTCTGATTATTATGCCTTTGTGCTGAGGCATTCTTTTCTTTTGAATGCCTCAGGTTCGGACCCGTAGCAGGTGGAGCTGAGCGAGTCCTGTTTCTTCAGACTTGTGGCAGTTGTTTTCTTACTCCTTTTTGGAGAAGTAGACTTTTGATTTCTTTTGAGACTTGTTAGGGTTATGGGTTCGTGTCAGGTTGTTGACGCCCATAGCCTGAGATCTTTTATGTTAGACTTATCTTGCTGTTTTTATGCTACTACCGTTGTTTTCTACTTATGCAATTGCTCTCTGGGAAGGTTTTATGTTATGGTGCATAGTAGTTATTTTACATACAAAACTGCATAATTTCTTCTACTTGACATCTCTTTTAAAACCATTATCACTCTATTTTTGAAGCCCGTAAAAGAAATCTTTTTTTTTACTTATACTAAATATAGAAGTTGCATATCATTAGAATGCTGGTTAGTTCATCGTGCTCATGTAGGTTAAATTAAAGTAAATTATGTATTTTCCGCTGCGTAAACCTATACTTTCTTATTTATGGACTAGTTGATCCATTAAACCGAGGGACAAGGTAATTGAAAACCTTAAACTTAAGTTATGTTTTAAAACATAAAGTTCATGACTTTCAAAAGAAACGTGTGAAGTTAGAGCCGCCTGAGCGTCTGCAGTTGTCCCATGCATGACGTGGCATCAGGACGCGTATTTTCTCTTACTCTGACGTATTATTTAATACGGAGAAAATGCGGGCTGTGACAGTTGGTATCAGAGGTAGGTTTGTTCGACAAGTTGGTCGAGCGACTAATTCTGATATAGTTTAGTTATTTTGTTTCATTGCATACACACACCGATGTGTCATCAGTATGTCTTGGCTGAAGCATGAACACTACACTCATAGCATAATAAGAAGTATACGGGGCATATTATGTAGTATGGGATGCATAATATGTGTTTGTATATGGATCCACCATAGGTGGCAACATGTGACGGTTATGTAGTATGGGATGCATAACCATCATTACATGTATGCCCATTAGCACATTTTCTTTTTCGTTACATGCAATATTATGTAGTATGTGATGCATAATATTTCATGTGTACGCCGCTCATAACATGCATTAAGGCTTTTCTTAAAATGCATAGCACAACATACATATCATAACATCGCATAAAGCACCCGTGCCAAGCTAAAGATTTACATGATGACATTCGTACACACATGATTTGAAAAGAAGGTTTAAACATCCATACATCCCTGTGTCTTGCACAAGAGTCAAAGGATGACAGTATATCATCCTAAGTTAAATCATAACATCATTTGTATAAAATCCCAGAGCAAGGTAGTAGCTAGAGCAAGTGTCTTTTCCTGTTTGGTTAGAGCTAAGTTGAGTAGTTCTAGTTCCAAGTTAGGGTTTTGATAAGCCTTTGTGCATTTTTATAGTGATGTCGAAGAGACGTGTTGCGACGAGGTCGACTCCCCAATCGTAGGGTGAGTCTTCGGGTGCGCAGAGTGATGTCATGATGGAGAGTCTGCGACAGAGT
This sequence comes from Dactylorhiza incarnata, assembly GCA_033032865.1. NCBI lineage: Eukaryota > Viridiplantae > Streptophyta > Magnoliopsida > Asparagales > Orchidaceae > Dactylorhiza > Dactylorhiza incarnata. Next base: position 2,597,023 of record JAWHQI010000039.1, on the reverse strand, counting down.
AATGAGGCTCTGTCAAGGCAGTTAGTTGCGATGCAATCGCAGATTGAAACGTTGATGACTGCAGCCGCAGCGCAGCAGCCCGTGGTGCAGGACCTGATAGTGCAACAGACTGTGCATGTTCCTCCCGCTCCTTTGGTGCCTCCAGTTCTGCTGCCACCAGAGATGAACTTCATATCGCATTTCCAGAGATTAGGACCTCCTACGTTTGACGGAAGAGCTGATTTTATGGCATTGGATGACTGGTTCGTTGCCATTGAGGAGATGTTTTCGTACTCGGGAATCTCTGCGGATCAAAAGGTGATGGTCGCTGCTTACCAGCTGAAAGGACTTGCAAAGGGCTGGTGGATCAGGGAAAGAGAAAGTCTTGCAGTTGGATGTTCGTGGGAGTCATTTAAGGCAATGGTGATGAAGAAGTTCCTGCCGTCGGTCGAGCAAGACCGTCTGATGGATAATTCTCTGCACCTAAAGCAAAGACAACTCACGGTTAATGAGTATGAGATTGAATTCAGTAAGTTGAGCAGATTTGCTCCAGATTTAGTGGCTTCTGAGGCAGGGAGAGTGAAGCGATTTCTCGGAGGACTTCGTAGCGACGTTCAGCAATTGGCTAGCGCATACAGATCTGAAAGTTATGCTGAAGTAGTAGAAGCAGCGCTGAAAGTCGAGGCTATCGACAACGCCAAGAATAAAGGCGCGTTGATGAGGAAGGATAAGAGAGAGGTCGAAGAGGGGAAAAGCCCCAAGGTATCTGACCCTGCCCCAAAGAAGCGGAGTAGTGAAGTTTGTAGTTTCTGTGGTCGCCCTGGCCATCCGTTTGAGAAATGCTTCAAAAGGTTGGGAGCTAAGAAACAACAGAAAGTGTCGGCGATACAGAGCGCTCCCAGAGGAGATTTGACCTGTACCTTTTGTAAGCAGAAGGGGCACGATGTTGCCCATTGTTGGTCTAAGGATAAGGTGTGCTTCCGGTGCGGGCAGAAGGGTCATGTTAAGTCGAAATGCCTGCGTGTTCAGCCTGTTCTGCAGCCTGTGCCACTTCAGGCTTTGACGCCGCCGCAACATCAGGACAGGGGAAACGGCAAGTTGAACGTGATGACTAGGGAAGAAGCTCAGAATTCCACCCAAGTTATTTCAGGTTAGATTTTAATTTAACTCTTAGCCTTTATCCTTTGTCTCGTTTTCCGAGCGGTTAGTTACGTATTCGATTTTATAGGAGAATTTAAGGTAAAGAACCGTTGGGCGCGCGTTCTGTTCGATTCTGGTGTTACCCACTCGTTCGTGGCTAGGACTTTTGTAGAGCGTCATCATTTGATCCTCGATCAGATTGGCGATGCGTTTCGGATTAAGTTTCCTTCTGGCGACTCCGTGGTGTCGAACCAGGGTATCCAGAATTGTCCTATCCTCTTAGGCGATTTCATAGCTTTTGCGGATTTGAAGGTGTTAGACCTGGAAGATTTCGATGTGATTTTGGGCATGGACTGGTTGTCCAGATATGATGCGGTTATCCAATGCAAGGTTAAGCGTTTGGACTTCAAGATGGACAACGGTCAACCCATGAGTGTGTATGGTTTTCCACGCCAGGATTCCCCGATTATTTCTGCGGTATGTGCTCGGAAATTTTTAGATTTCGGTTGTTTTGCTCACTTTGTTTCTATGTTAAAAACTGTCAGCGTTTTGCCGTGTATCGAGGATGTTCCTGTGGTGCGAGTGTTTCCTGATGTTTTCCCGGTCAGTCTTCCTGGTCTTCCGCCTGAGAGAGATGTGGAGTTCGTTATCGATCTTGAGCCTGGTACTCGTCTGATTGCTAAGGCACCGTACCGTATGGCCCCGCGTGAGCTGGAAGAGTTGCGTACCCAGCTAGATGAATTGTTGCAGTGTGGATTCATTAGGCCAAGTTCTTCGCCCTGGGGTGCTCCAGTGTTGTTTGTGAAAAAGAAAGATGGTTCTATGAGGTTGTGCATAGACTATAGGGAATTGAATAAGGTAACCATTAGGAACAGATATTCGTTGCCGCGAATCGATGATTTATTTGATCAGTTGCGTGGTAGTTCGGTGTTTTCAAAGATCGATCTTCGTTCAGGTTATCATCAGTTGAGGATCCGTGAGTCGGACGTTCCTCGGACTGCCTTTCGTTCCCGTTATGGTCATTTTGAATTTCTAGTGATGTCATTTGGTTTGACAAATGCACCCTCTACGTTTATGGATATGATGAACTGAGTGTTCAAAGACTTCTTAGACCATTTCGTAGTAGTTTTCATCGATGATGTGTTGGTGTATTCAAGAAGTGCTGAGGAGCATGCTACGCATTTGCGGTTAGTATTGTCTACCTTAAGAGAGCACAAGTTGTATGCAAAGTTGAGTAAGTGCGAATTCTGGCTTTCGCAAGTGTCCTTCCTGGGTCATGTAGTGGGCAAGGACGGGATTTCGGTAGACCCAGCAAAGATTTCTGCTGTTTTGAATTGAAAGACGCCTACAACGCCTAAGGAGATAAGGAGCTTCTTAGGGTTGGCAGGTTATTATAGAAGATTTGTGCAAGGATTTTCGGTGTTGTCAGCACCTTTGACTAAGCTTACCCAAAAGAATGCAGCTTTCGTTTAGAGCGATAAGTGCGAGGAAGCCTTTCAGGAATTGAAAAGAAGATTGTGCACCGCTCCTGTTTTGGCTTTACCGAACGAAGGAGTAGAGTATGCCGTTTATGTGGACGCATGTCATGTTTGACTAGGTTGCGTTTTGATGCAAGAAGGAAAGGTGGTCGCTTATGGGTCAAGACAATTGAAAGTTCATGAAAGGAATTACCCTACGCATGACTTAGAGTTTGCGGCAGTGATTTATGCCTTAAAGCTTTGGAGACATCTTCTTTATGGAGTGTCATGCAAGATTTTTACGGATCACAAGAGTCTGAAGTATGTCTTTACCCAGAAAGAACTGAATTTGCGCCAGCGCAGATGGTTGGAGTATGTTGCGGATTATGAAGTTGATATCCTATATCATCCGGGTAAGGCTAATGTAGTGGCCGATGCCTTAAGTAGGAAGACCGCGCTTGTCTTCAACCTTTCTGTGCAGTCCTTAGTGGAGGAATTTATGTTGATGGATATCTCAGTCGGTAGTAGTACCGCGCCTTCGAGTTTAGAAGCTGAAGAGCCTTCTTGGATGACCCTTACTAGACTGCATCAGAAGGATGATCCTGATTTGCAGCATCTCCGGAATAGAACCGAGAAGGGGGAATTACCAGATTTTTCATTTGATGACAAGGATACCTTGATGTATCGGGGTAGGTATTGTATTCCCGTGTTTGAGGATATTCGAACGAAGATCTGTAGTGAAGCGCATGATTCTAGTGTTTCTTATCATCCTGGCTCCACAAAGATGTATAAAGATCTGAAGCAGATTGTTTGGTGGTCAGGTATGAAGAATGATATTGCTAAGTATGTTTCTGAGTGTTATACTTGTCAGCGCGTTAAGGCAGATCATAAGAGGCCCGGAGGTAAATTGAACCCTTTGGATATTCCAAGCTGGAAGTGGGAGAGTATTTCAATGGACTTCATTACCGGTCTGCCGAGATCTCCCGGAGGTCATGATTCGGTATGGGTCATAGTAGACCGTTTGACAAAGTGTGCTCACTTTGTGCCTTTTAAGATCGGATATTCTATGGAGAAAATAACAGAACTTTATTTGGATGAAGTCATAAGATTGCATGGTGTTCCAGTAAGCATTGTGTCAGATCGGGATTCCAGGTATATGTCTCGTTTCTGGCAGAGTTTGCAAGGAGCCTTGGGCACTGACCTTAGATACTCTACCGCTTACCACCCTCAGACAAATGGGCAAACCGAAAGAGTGAATCAGATTTTGGAAGATATGATCAGATGTTATATTTTGGATCATGGTGGAGCTTGGGATAAGCGTCTTGGACTAATGGAGTTTGCCTATAATAATAGTTATCAGGAGAGCTTGCAGATGGCCCCCTTTGAGGCTTTGTATGGGAGGCGCTGTAAGACTCCCCTATTTTGGGCCGAAGTTGGTGAGAAGCTATTGCTAGGTCCAGAAGCTTTGGAAGAAATGAATGTTGCAGTGACGCATATCCGCGAGAAGCTTCGCATTGCTCAGGAGCGATATGAGAAGTATGCTAATCGGAGAAGGGTTGATCTGGAGTTCGCAGTTGGGGACATGGTTTTTCTGAAAGTTTCTCCGATGTCAGGTGTTAAGAGATTTGGAAGGAACCACAAGTTGGATCCCTGGTATGTGGGACCTTTCCAGATTGTTGAGCGCATCGGAGTGTCAGCTTATAGGCTGGTTTTGCCCGCCTCTTTCCTAGGTGTTCACGATGTGTTTCACGTGAGTCAGTTGAGAAAGTGCGTGCGTAGTGATCGTCATGTCCTTGACTCGGTGCCCCAGTTGCAACCTAATCTGTCTTATGTTGAGGAGCTTGTCCGTATATTAGAAACTCAGGACCGAGTGTTGCGGAAGAAGACGATTTCTATGGTCAAAGTTCTTTGGCGAAACCAAGACGTTGAGAGCGCGACTTGGGAATTGGAATCTGTTATGAGGACATCACATCCTCATCTTTTCTCCTAAGTCTCTCTGGTGAGTGTTTTCATCCGTAGTTTTATTTCTCGCTCTATCTTTTGTATTCTAGATGTTTGTTAAAGTTTCGGGACGAAACTTCTTTTTAGGGGGAGTGGTTGTAACGCCCCTGAATTTTTGGATATTAATCTAAATTTATTAATGACGTCATTATGACGTAGGGCGTTATATTAGTGCGGAGTTAGTGGTGCGCCGACATTGCACGTTTTAGCGTCCGTTCGGTCAAGACGACCAAATTTTGGAGCGACCCGAAATTGGAAAATTTTACGTTAGGAAATTAGATTTTTTTAATTTTAGAAATAAATCGCAATAGTTTCGTGGCGCTCCGGGCAAAATTTGGAGCCTCGGCGAATTTGCAAAGATTTATATAATTATCCATCGCCGTTAAACTTCAGAAAATTATATCTCGGAAACGGTATGTCGGATTTTGATTCCGACTTCGCCGTTGGGTTCGTAGCACCGCCGTTCACCTACGGTGCGATTTTCGTCGGTTCTGGCATCCGTTTAATTTTCGATAATAATATAATATTTATATATTATTAATATTATTATAGATGTTCGGCTAAACCGGCCATGCCAAAATCCGATCCTGCTGTAGCAATATATAATTATATATAATTCGGTTATTATATACATATAGATTCGGTTATATACATAATGAATTCGGCTAATTGAGTTAGGCTAAGTTATTTGAATTCGGTTAATTCAATTCGGTTAATTCAATTCGGTTAATTCAATTCGTTTAAATACGTTAATTAAAATTGTTTAATTCAATTCATTTAATAAAGTTAATTCAATTCATTTAAATGCGTATGACGGAAGCCCATCTCCTCATCTCTATTACTCCTATTACTATTATTATTATTGTTATTATTTTTAACTATTATTATTACTGTTATTTTAACTCTATATATATTCATATATAGCTTCTTCTCTTCCGTAAGAACCGAAAAATCCTATTCACCGCCTTTCTCCCGTATTTTGTGCGAAACGAGAGCGGTAGCGTTCTTCTGTGAGACTTCAGATCGCCGCCACCAGAGATCCGGAGCACGAAATCTTCGTCGGAGCATAGATCTGGAAAGCTCTCGCCGAGCTCTTCGCGTGTGCGGTAGGTATTTTGAGTTTCGTAGATTTTTGAGATTAGAGCCGGTAGCCCTAACCCTCTTTTTCGCCCCAAAAGTTTCAGAAATCGTTCCTCGAGAATTTCTAGCGGTCGATCTGCGACGAGGAGCAAGTCGGAGGCCGTTTTCTTCGAAAGGTTTGAGGCAAGTGGTGGATTCTTCCCCCTTGCCATATTGAGCTTCATCATTTACCGTTTTTACTTCTATCTAACTTAGACAAAATATATTATGCATTATTTTCTGCTAAGAATCATGTATCCGACCGAGTAGTTTCGCATATTAGCAAATTCGTCAAAATACTCGTACGTATATTCGTCGTTTCCCTCTAAGGCACGGTTCGTAGATAGCGTTCCGCCGAATTCGTCGAATGCTTTAGGATTCGAAGGAACGATTTCGGGTAAGTAAAGAAAATCGGTTTTGTCGAATTCGCCGAATCCATATCGCCGAATCCGTCGATTGTATTTCGCCGAATCCGTCGATTGTAATTCGCCGAATTCATTTCGTCGATTGTATTTCGCCGAATTCATTTCGTCGATTGTATTTCGCCGAATCCGTCGATTGTATTTCGCCGGATTGCCGTAGGGTGAGTTTTCTCACGGAATTGTTTCCGGGTTTTCCTGTGGTGTCTGTCTTGGTCAGGGTTTGGTGAGTCTCTATTTCCCAGTTGGTTGTTTTGGACGGTGGATGGTCGAAATGGCCACCACCAGTACCGGGTTGTTTTCCCGTGGACGGGTAGACTGTTGGTTGGTGGACTGTAAACCACCGCCGCATTGTTTTTTTTTTGTTCCTCGGGGGTTTTCGTCTGATGGTTGGTTGGAAAGAATGCCTCCGCCTCAGTACTGTTTTTGGCTGGGATAGTGATTCACTCCTTGGGCAATTCGGCACTTTTCCTTCCTAGGAAATTGTTGTAGTACAACTTTGATCGCACTTCGTGCCAGTTTTTCCCTTACTTGTGGATATTTATTTGATTTGCTGACGTTTACAGCTGTTCCCGGTGGGTTGGTAAACCTCCTTTGTTGAGTTCTCTTACTCTCTGATTATTATGCCTTTGTGCTGAGGCATTCTTTTCTTTTGAATGTCTCAGGTTCGGACCAGTAGCAGGTGGAGTTGACCGAGTCCTGTTTCTTCAGACTTGTGGCAGTTGTTTTCTTACTCCTTTTTGGAGAGGTAGACTTTTGATTTCTTTTGAGACTTGTTAGGGTTATGGGTTCGTGTCAGGTTGTTGACGCTCATAGCCTGAGATCTTTTATGTTAGACTTATCTTGCTGTTTTTATGCTACTACCGTTGTTTTCTACTTATGCAATTGCTCTCTGGGAAGGTTTTATGTTATGGTGCATAGTAGTTATTTTACATACAAAACTGCATAATTTCTTCTACATGACATCTCTTTTAAAACCATTATCACTCTATTTTTGAAGCCCGTAAAAGAAATCTTTTTTTTACTTATACTAAATATAGAAGTTGCATATCATTAGAATGCTGGTTAGTTCATCATGCTCATGTAGGTTAAATTAAAGTAAATTATGTATTTTCCGCTGCGTAAACCTATACTTTCTTATTTATGGACTAGTTGATCCATTAAACTGAGGGACACGGTAATTGAAAACCTTAAACTTAAGTTATGTTTTAAAACATAAAGTTCATAACTTACAAAAGAAAAGTGTGAAGTTAGAGCCGCCTGAGCGTCTGCAGTTGTCCCCTGCATGACGTGGCATCATGACGCGTATTTTCTCTTACTCTGACGTATTATTTAATACGGAGAAAATGCGGGTTGTGACAAACTCCCTCTGATGCCAACTATCACAACCCGCATTTTCCCCGAATTTAAGAACATCAGAGTAAGAGAAAATGCACGTCGTGATGCCACGTCATGCAGGAGACAACTGCAGACGCTCAGGCGGGAACCTATTACTTATTGAAACAAAACATGTTTTCATGATAATTCGTCATTTGAAATCATTTATTAGGGTTTAGAGGAAGAACCGTGTCTCTCAGTTCGTGGATCAACTAGTCCACCAAGGAAAATACATCTATATTTACAGCGGAAAATACTTGATTTAGTTTACTTAAAATCCTTAAATGTATGCAATGTCAGGATATAAGTAAATGAAATGCACATAACTAGGCGTAATATAAGTATAGAAAATACTTCTAGGCGACTTTAAAGATAAGAGTTTCATTTAAAAAGAATGCAATTAGGTTGAAGGAAAAGCCATTTATAACTATATTGCACCTAACATAAATCATTCCCAGAGAGTAAGATAACACAAGATCTAAAAGTTGTGGCAACCAACTGGCAAATAAACTGCAGCAAAAAGGGCACAATGGGCGTCAACAACATGACACTAACCCATTGGCTCCAACTAGTATGTCTGATCACAAGAAGAAAACTAAAGACAGCTACCTCGCAGCAGCGGGGTAAAAACTACTAATACTCCAAACTCCAAGCTACACCACTAGCCGCTACGGCTCTGAACCTGAGGTATTCAATAAAACAAAGAACGCCTCAGCAAGGAATTACAAGCGGCAAGAAGTAAGAAAAATAAGTAATTAAGGCATACGGGGTACCAACCCAAGCCTGATTCACTGAAAGAGAAGCTCTAAAACAAGGAGTTGAGTAGAGCACCAAGTGCACCCAAATATCATAAATAGGAGCAAGTATTGTACAACCCGTATTTGGCGAGTGGGTCCCTCGAGTCAGTTGATGGGACAGGGGTCAGCCAGACCATTCGCCCATACCGAGACAGGAAAAAGGATCCCCAGATTAGTGGGGGTAGGCTGCAGGCGAGAGGGAGCCCGGCGAGTGGTGCCTCCACGGACCATTCGCTCAGGGGCTTGAGCATTCGCCCAGTCAAGCGGGAACTCGGCGAGTGGTTCCCTCACGGACCACTCGCCCAGAAGGCTTTGAGGAGGAAATGACCATGATACCCCTGGTGGGCTGCAAATAGCCCTTCGGAACAGCGGAGTTAGGCTATCAGCAGACCAATTTGGGGTGCGGTTAGTAAAATTAAAAGGCGGATTCATGCTATTTGCAGACCAGCCTGGAAAAACTATAAATAGACCCTTAAGGGCACCTTGGAGGAGATCCGATTTTAGAGAATCCTCTCCTCTAGGCTAGTTTTGGTTGGCAGTCAGTGCCCTCCAAGGTGCCCGGTTGAGCTTTGGCTTGGGAGGGGAAGCTCTCTAAGATCTTCCGGGTATGTGGCGGGACCTCCTCGCTTCAGCCTTGGGTCTATTCCGTTTCCAGCATCCACCGTCAGGAGAGTCTAGTGAGGGAGAAATAAGCATCGGCTACACCCCCAGTGGGTCCGAACTCAAGAGACCAGTTGCTGGTTTCAACATTTTTGGTGCGGTGAGCGTGGACCGTAGCCGGTGAAAGAAAATCTCAAGCTGGTTTCGATGACAGGAGATGGAGGAAATGGTTCTGACTCAGGTCACTCGCAGCCACCAGCGGCAGGCGAGTGGCTGGAGATGTTTGAGAAGTTCAAGCGAGAGGTCCTGCAGACGGTTCTCGCAGCAAGGACCGAGTGCGAGACCCCGGTGGTCCCGCCTTTGCAGATTGGCGAGAACGCACCGGGGCAGCGACCGGGGAAGGAGGTGCCAGCAGAAGGAAGTGCGCGAGACCTCCCCGGACGGCAGTTGTTCAGCAGTCCGGCGAGTGCTGAGGTGTGTGAGTTGGTCCCGCGCGAGAGGACCACTCGCCGAGCAGGGGAAGGGAGCCCCTTTTGCGAGATGATCCTCTCGGCCCCAGTGCCAGAAGGGTTTCGTGGGCCGGAGATGTCCTACTACACCGGCAAGGAGGATCCAGTTGTGCACCTGCAGTGGTTCGAGGACATGACTTCAATCCTTCCCATGTCGGATTCTTTCCAATGCCGACTCTTCGCGACCACCCTGAAGGAGAAAGCAAGGGACTGGTTCCACCAACTTCCCACAGGTTCCATCTATGCGTTCGATGATCTGCGCCGAAGCTTCCGATTGCGTTTCTCGACGTCAAAGAAGAGGAAGAAGGATGCGGAGGCTCTTTTCAAGATCAGGCAGAGGGAGGGGGAATCCCTGGCCAAGTACGTGGACAGGTTCCAGGAGGAGATACACCTAGTGCAGGAGGTGCCGGGATTCGCCCTCCAGATGGCATTCATCGTAGGGCTGCGAGAGGGGTTCTTCAAGATGGACCTGAAGAGAAGACCTCCTGTATCCTTCGAGGAGTTGATGGAGAGAGCCGCGGAGGAGATTGAAGGGGAGACAGCCAACCCCGAATTCTATAAAAGGTTGGCAAAGATGAGCGAGCCCGAGGCGAGGCAGCCAGAAGGAAGAAGGCGAGAGGAGCCCAGGGGCCAGGGGTTCGAAAGACCACCTCGGGTTTGGAGGAACCAAGAACCCAACAACAGGTTGGGCTGGAGGAACCAGGAAGGACCAGCGCGAGGTCAGGATGAAAGGTACCAAGGAAGGGAGGCAGGAGGAGTGAATCAGGGGTGGAGGCAGGGTCCCAGACCCCCTCACCCCCCGAGGGAGCAAGCCATGGCGGTAGGCCGAGGGAGAAGAGGTAGAGGAGCGAGAGGAGGAAGAGGAAGAGCTGGAAGAGAGGACAGGGTGGCGTTGCCTTACTGTGACTTTCATCAGGAAGAAGGTCACGCGATCGCCACCTGCTCAGAGTTCTTGGAAATGAGGGAAAGAGGACAGCCACGGCGGCGCATGCCAGAATTGAGGAAGTGCTTCCAGAGGCAGAAGAGGACCGGTGTGAGGATAGGGCAGATACAGGAACCAGGGGGGAATCGGGGTGATTCACGGTGGGGTTGGGATAGAGGCCTCTCGCAAGAGGAGCTTCCAGCCCATGTTCCGAAGGGATGTCGCGTCGACTTCCCAGACCCCACCCCCCTCTGAGAAGCTCACCTTCTCCTCAGAAGATATGCCAGACTACGAAGACCCATTCTGCGACGCCCTGGTGATCCAGACGGCAATAGAAAACTTCACGGTCTCTCGGATCCTGGTGGACAACGGGAGCTCGGTGAATGTGATCTTCAAAAAAGCTTTCGACGCGATGGAGGTAGAGAAGAAGAGAGTGCAGGCCTCCGACGGACCACTGTTTGGTTTCTCGGGAGAGCGGAAGGAGGTCGAGGGAGGCGTAGGTCTCCAGGTGACGCTAGGAGGAGTCCCGAGAAACTGCCGGTTCGTCATCGTGGACGCTCCGAGCAGCTATAACGCCATCTTCGGCCGACCCCTCATCAGCGCCTTCCGGTGCGTGCCCTCATCGTACCATCAGTGCTTAAAGCTCCATAGTGGAGGAGTCCAGATCCGCGTCCGAGGAGATGCTAAGGTGGCGAGGCAGTGCTACGTGACTGCCGTCAACACCATTTCATGGATGGCGGATGGCGAAAAGATGGATGAAGAGATGGTGAGGCCGGAGGGGCCAGGAGAGGAAGAGGAGAAGGAAGAAGAAGGGGGAGAGGGCGATGCCCGAGAGGAGTTGTTGGAGGTCGCTCGTGAGGAGCAGGAGGTCGAGGTGTTGGAGGTCGCTCGTGAGGAGCAGGAGGTCGAGCCGATGGAGGCGGAAGGAGCTGCGGGAGAAAAGGCCCGGGAGGAGGGGCGAGAAGCGAAGGGCCAGTGGGAAGAACCAGCCCGGCTCGAGCCGACAGAAGAGGTGATAGAGATGGAGGTTACCACCCAGGCAGGAAGGGTGGAGAAGGTGCGGATCAGCGGGGGCCTCGGCCCGGAGGACCAGAGAAGGATGCTGGAGTGCATCCAGAAGAACATGGACATCTTCGCGTGGAGCGCAGCGGACATGCCGGGCATCGAGGCGGACGTGGCTTGCCATCGTCTCAACCTCGAGCCAGAAGCCCGCCCCATCCGGCAGAAGAGAAGGACTATAGCTGACAAGCTCGAAGGACCGATCCGCGAGGAGGTGGTGAAACTCCTCGAGGCAGGGTTTGTAACGGAGATCCAGTATCCAGGCTGGGTCTCCAATGTCGTAATGGTAAAAAAGGCTGATGGCCGCTGGCGTATGTGTGTGGACTTTTCATTATTAAATAAGGCCTGTCCTAAGGATTGTTATCCCTTGCCTCGGATCGACGCGCTGGTTGACTCAGCCGTCGGTTTTTCTGTGATGAGTTTTTTGGATGCTTTTTCAGGTTATCACCAAATAAGAATGCACCCCCCGGACGTCAAAGATGTCTCGTTCATCACCAGGGAGGGATGCTACTGCTATAAGATGATGCCCTTCGGGCTGAAAAATGCAGGAGCAACCTACCAGAAGATGATGGATCGGGTATTTAAGAAACAAAGGGGAAGGAACCTGGAGGTCTACGTGGATGACCTTATGATAAAGAGCAAGTGTGTGAGCTCTCACATCCAGGACCTCGAGGAGACCTTCGCCACCCTACGCAAGTACAATATGCGCCTGAACCCCCTGAAGTGTGTGTTCGGGGCCAGCAAAGGGAAGTTCCTCGGGCACCTTCTCACCCCCTGGGGGGTAGAACCTAACCCGGACAAGGTTAGGGATATAATGGAGCTGGGGTCGCCGCGGAACGCCAAGGAAGTTCAGCGCTTGACCGGAAGACTCGCCGGGCTGAACATGTTTCTATCCCGGGCAGAGGAAAAATGCTCCCCCTTCTTCAAAGCGCTACGAGGCAATCGGAAGTTTGAATGGACGAGAGAATGCGAAGAGGCCTTTCAGGCCTTGAAGAGCCAACTCACCAAGGCTCCACTACTGCAAAGTCCCAAAGAGGGGGAGGATCTACATTTATATCTCGGGGTCGGGGCGGAGGCCGTAAGCTCCGTCCTGGTTCGAGAGGAAGGAAAGAAGCAGCTGCCGGTCTACTACGTAAGCAGGGTCCTAAGGGAAGCGGAGCTCAGGTACCCAATTTTAGAAAAGTTGGCCTTTGCCCTGGTCATCACAGCAAGGAAGCTCAGGCCATACTTCCAGGCCCATTCGATCCAAGTAGTGACGGACCATCCACTCCGCCAGATCTTCGAAGGAGTGGAGCACTCGGGAAGACTCGCAAAATGGTCAATCGAGCTAAGTGAATTCAACATTACCTTTGTCCCTCGATTATCTATGAAGGCGCAGGTGGTAGCTGATTTCATGACGGATTTCGTGGCCGAGATGAAAGAAGACGGAGCCCCTCGTCACATTCCGTGGAAGCTGCTGGTGGACGGGGCTTCGGGCAAGAATTCTCTTGGAGGAGGGGTGGTGCTGGAGAGTCCCCACGGAGTAAAGATAGAGCAGACGCTAGTGATACACTTCCCAATCACCAACAACCAGGCGGAGTATGAGGCTGTAATCACCGGCCTGCGGTTGGCCCGGGAGCTCGGGGTCCATGATGTGGAGGTCCTCACGGATTCCATGATAATAGCTTCTCAGATAAGGGGAGAGTTCGAAACAAGGGAACCTGTGCTCATGAAGTATTTAGCAAAAGTCAATGGTCTCGTGGGGACGTTCAAAACTTTCTCCATCCGGCATGTCCCTCGAGAGGAGAGCACCCCGGCAGATCGGTTGGCAAAATCTGGTCCTCGAGCCGGAGGGACCCTGACGGACATATTCCGTCCTTCGATTGAAGAAGGAGAGCTCATGGAAGTAGAACAACGGCCCTCCTGGAGGGATCCCTTCGTCACCTTCCTTGCAACGGGAAAATTTCCGGAAGAAGTTCCGGACCAGAGGCGCTTCCGGTATAAGTCTGCCTACTATGTGCTCCATGAGGGTGACTTGTATCGGAAGACCCTCTCGGGCCTCCTGGCCCGATGCATCTCGGAGGAAGAGGTCCCAAGGATCTTGGAAGAAGTCCGCTCCGGCGAGTGCGGCAGCCACTCGGGGAGCAGGATGTTGGAGGCAAGAATAGTGAGGCAGCGGTACTTCTGGCCAACCCTAAGCAAAGACGCGACAGCCTTCGCCAAGAGATGCCAGAAGTGCCAAATGTTCGCCCCGCTTCAGCTCATGTCAGCTCAGAGGCTGAAGAGTATCACGGCGCCCTGGCCATTCGCCATATGGGGAATGGATCTGGTAGCACCCTTCCCCCAGGCTAGCGGGCAGAGGAGATTTCTCCTAGTCATGATTGACTACTTCACAAAGTGGCTGGAGGTCAAGGCGTTGGCTAAGGTCACCTCCCAGGTAATCCGCAACTTCGTATGGGGGGAGATCATTTGTCGACATGGGCTTCCGCAGGCCATAGTCACGGATAATGGACCGCAGTTCGCAAGCGAGGAATTCATCAGCTTCTGTGGCCAGCTGGGGATAGACCTTAGGTTTGCGTCCGTCCACCATCCCAGGAGCAACGGGCAGGTAGAGGCAGCGAACAAGGTCATCGTGAACTTGCTCAAGAAGAAGGTGGAAAATCTCAAAGGCAATTGGGTGGAACAGCTCCCCTCGGTCCTATGGGCTTTAAGAACCACCCCCAACACCGCCACGGGAGAGACCCCTTTCAGGCTCTCTCACGGCTGCGAGGCGGTCATCCCCATAGAGTTCGAGATTACAACACCACGGGTCACGGTCGCCGCAAATGGAGAGGAAGATTGGAGAGCCGAGAACGAGGAGGAGTTGCGGCTCTCCCTCGACCTCATCGAAGAAGCTCGGGATCGAGCAGCCATCCATCAAGAAGAGGTCAAGCGGCGGATGGCCAAGTATTTTGACAGGCACGTCAGGATCAAGCAGTTCGAGAAGGGAGATCTGGTACTCAAGAAGGTCGATGAGGCTGGGAGATCCGCCGCGGTGGGAAAGCTTAACCCCAACTGGGAAGGCCCCTATGTCGTGGAAGAAGCACTAAAGTCTGGGGGGTATCGCCTTCAGGACATGGAGGGCCAGCTCCTCAGCCACACATGGAGTGGCGACGACCTTAAACGCTTTTATCCTTAGTACCATGTAATAAATGATGTTTTTTGAATGAAAGCATTTTGTCTAAACTATGTGTAGGAAAATGATGCTACGGCTCGCAGGAGAGACCCTGGATGTTCCAGAGGTTGGCCCCGAGCAGACCCGCTGTCCAGGCTCTCATCTAGCTGGCAGGTCCGAAGGCTCACTCGGTGGCAGGTTCTATGTTCCAGAGGTTGGCCCCGAGCAGACCCGCTGTCCAGGCTCTCATCTAGCTGGCAGGTCCGAAGGCTCACTCGGTGGCAGGTTCCAAGGTGATGAGAAAATGGCCCCGAGCAGACCCGCTGTCCAGGCTCTCATCTAGCTGGCAGGTCTGAAGGCTCACTCGGTGGCAGGTTCCAAGGTGATGAGAAAATGGCCCCGAGCAGACCCGCTGTCCAGGCTCTCATCTAGCTGGCAGGTCCGAAGGCTCACTCGGTGGCAGGTTCTATGTTCCAGAGGTTGGCCCCGAGCAGACCCGTTGTCCAGGCTCTCATCTAGCTGGCAGGTCTGAAGGCTCACTCGGTGGCAGGTTCTATGTTCCAGAGGTTGGCCCCGAGCAGACCCGCTGTCCAGGCTCTCATCTAGCTGGCAGGTCCGAAGGCTCACTCGGTGGCAGGTTCTATGTTCCAGAGGTTGGCCCCGAGCAGACCCGCTGTCCAGGCTCTCATCTAGCTGGCAGGTCTGAAGGCTCACTCGGTGGCAGGTTCCAAGGTGATGAGAAAATGGCCCCGAGCAGACCCGCTGTCCAAGCTCTCATCTAGCTGGCAGGTCCGAAGGCTCACTCGGTGGCAGGTTCTATGTTCCAGAGGTTGGCCCCGAGCAGACCCGCTGTCCAGGCTCTCATCTAGCTGGCAGGTCCGAAGGCTCACTCGGTGGCAGGTTCTATGTTCCAGAGGTTGGCCCCGAGCAGACCCGCTGTCCAGGCTCTCATCTAGCTGGCAGGTCCGAAGGCTCACTCGGTGGCAGGTTCTATGTTCCAGAGGTTGGCCCCGAGCAGACCCGCTGTCCAGGCTCTCATCTAGCTGGCAGGTCCGAAGGCTCACTCGGTGGCAGGTTCCAAGGTGATGAGAAAATGGCCCCGAGCAGACCCGCTGCCCAGGCTCTCATCTAGCTGACAGGTCCGAAGGCTCACTCGGTGGCAGGTTCCAAGGTGATGAGAAAATGGCCCCGAGCAGACCCGCTGCCCGGGCTCTCATCCAGCTGGCAGTTGGAGGGTCCACTTGGTAGCAGGATCCAAATTCTCTAAGGTGGATCCAGGAGCATTCGCAGGGACCACCCAAGCGAATGATAATCTTACCTCTCTTCCTGACTGCCCGGACGAAATCCCAGTCCAACGAATGGTAATGGTACGCGAGTGTTTCGGGTAGCGGGAAGTCGAAGAGGGGCAACACACCTAAGTCATCTCCGAACACTCGCTGGGTAGCCGGGACGGTTACTCTACGACCTAACGTCCTGGTGAGCCTAGCGAGACGTTGCAGCGAATGATAATAAAGTTTGAGATAGCATAAAAACTGAGATTACGCAGAAATTGAGATAGCACAAAAATTGTAATCCATAGATATATCTTTCAGGGGCATTCGCCCAATTCGTGGTTACACCGGAAAAAGAAAAGGTAAATACAACAAAAAGAGGAAAATACAGAGGGCCCCCCTCAAGGGTCACCATACTCCTCCGAAGAACCTTCGCTCTCATCCTGGACGGGGGCATCTTCTCGCGGCGCGACGCTGTCGTCCTCCGGGAAAGGGATCGGAATGTAAAGCTCCGGAACTACTTGGCGAGTGATGAGGCATTCGGCCTCCGGCTTCAAATACCCAGCCCGCCGCAGCACCTGCAACGCGTGCTTGACGGCGCGTTGCGCATTCTCCTGAAGCAGTTGCTCCAGCTCATGATGGGGGTAAAAGTGCCCCCCATCACCCGGGGCGAGTGATGTCATTCCGGCTTCTCGCAGCAGCTGGGTCTCGGCTTTGGCGAGACGGACTTCCTCCTCGAGGTCGACCACCCGCGCTCGGAGCATCCCAGCACTTGTTACATCCTGGAAAAATAAAATGATCATGATGAGAGGAATATGGGACAGTCAGTAATAACCATTCGCAGGAGTAAAAGTAAATGTACCTCTACAACCGGGCGGTTGGCGAGAAGAGCTTCCGCGGTTTTCAGTCTTTCCCTGAGATCACTCGCCTCCTGGGAAAGAAGAGCCCTGGTCTCCTCGACCTTGGCCAGGTTCCGCGAGACCTCAAGGCTCCGGCGAGAAGACATATGCGAGAGCTCGAGAGCGCGCAGCATAGCCCGGGCGGCTTCGTGGGCGAGAACTTGAGTCTTCTCCAAATCGAAGACCTCGGCGTCCTCCCGGCCATAAAGGGCATACGCCAGGGCATAGGCCTCGCCGCTAGCAATGTTGGTCTCCACCCAAGATGGATGGAGAGTGGATAGCGAAACCCTGTTCGCGTTCCTGTCCCACTTCAACAAAGGAGCCCCGGAGGGGTCCACGTACCTCTCTCCGTTCGCGAAGTTGCGATGGTCCCGGGGCAACGGAGGCGGCGGCAGCGCCGATTTCTCCGGAGGAGCATTCGCACCAGGCGCGTCGGTCCCCAGGGTTGAGGGTGGAGCACTCGCCCCAGAGGATTCGCCCAGAACCCCCTTGCCCTTCGTCGCGGGTGGACAGGGCGACTTCGAGGGAGGAGGGGAAGAAGCCTTCACCGACTTTCGCTTCCGGCCACTAGGCTTGGAGGAGGAAGGTTCCTCCCGGCAGGCATCCGCGGCGGCTTGCGCGAGAGGTAGGCAAAACCCAGGAGGACGCGGCGGATGAACGGGAAGATTATTCACACCTGCATGATATTGCGAGTGGTTTAGGCGAATGGTGTAAGAATCACAACCAAAATGAATTCGAAAGTCTTGGAATCTTACCCTCGCCCTGCGGAATGAACGGGAGCGTGTCGACGTTTCGCCGGAGATAGACAAGGTCCATCCCGTACTGCAGAATGTATTGATGGAGTTTTGCCTCATGCCCCCTAGGGTCGGGGGGCGGAAGGTTGACTCCTCCTCCTGCACCGGGGCGAGAAGGGTGTTACCTAGGCTCCCGCTGACGAAGATGAAGCGGCGAACCCATTCGTGGTTCTTGTTCGGGAGCCCGTAGTGTTTGAGAGGGCTTAGACCCGAGAAGAAGGAGATGCCGCCGGTGCAGCGGAAGGTGTAGAGTTTGCGGAAGACGGGCAGCGAGAACTCGATCCCTTCTTCTCGCAAATAGCTCGCGTACCCGACCAGCATGGCTATGGAGTTGGGGTTGAGCTGGGCGGGCACGACCCCATAGTACCTGAAAGTCTGGCGCAACTCCGGCCAGATGGGGAGGCGAAAGCCCACCTCGAAGTGCTCTAGCGGGATCGCGAGAGCACAAGGCGAGATGGAGTTCAGGCGCTCTTCAGGCCTGGGCTTTCGCCCCTCGAACCCCCCAGGGACGTAGTCAGCAACTACCGTCAAGTAGGCCTCTTCGGAGAGGTCGCAGGAATCAAATACGTGATTGACGAATGCGCTGGCACACTTGCCCCTTCCTTCGGCATCGGCGCCCATCTCGCGAATGAGGGAAAAGAAAGGAGCAGCAAAGAAGGGAGAGGTGCGAGTGCTAGAAGCAAGGAAAGAGAGGGAGCGGATGGTGATGTATTTATTACGGTAGTTGAAGGGCCTATTTATAGAGGCATTAAACGGCGTTTGGGCTTTCGAGGCAACGGGGGGTGCGGATAGCAATCTGCGGTAGCCCGGCGCCTCGAAACCCGGTCCAAATCTCTCTCGCCCATTAATGGCGAGTGACCTATAACTATTCGCTCAACGGCTTTGCGAAAAGGGTTAGGAAAGCATTCGCAAAGCATATCATTCGGCAATACCTAGGCAGGTTATGAAAGAAGCAAAAATGGTCAGGTAAGCATTCGCAAAGCATATCATTCGGCGACAATCAGATAGGCTGAGGAAAGTAAATAGCGATAAATAGAGCATTCTCAGAATCATAGTATACAAAGTTATTACAGACAAATATTAATGTTCGACACTCGCGGCGAGGCGGGTAGGAAAAGAAAGAGATTATGGCATCTGGGTCAGTACTCCACCCAAACCCATCGACCTCGCTTTCGCGACCCGGCTTCTGGGGGCATTCGCTGACGATAGTATGTCATCATGTTGGTGATCTCGTGGGAAGCCAGTTGGAGCTGGTCCCGGGCTCTCGCCGCGTGCCTTTCAGGCGACAGCTCCCCACCTTCGCCCCCCAGTCGCTCCACTGTCGCGAGAAGCCGCGAGTAGTCCCTCCGGAGTTCCTTCAGCTCGCGCTTGATCTCCAGCTTCTCCTCATCCACCTGGCCGGCAGCATTTCGCTGGAGGTGGATAAGCTTCCCAAAGATCTCCGTGATTCGCTCCTTCAGGGTCACGTGGTCAGATGAGTCACCCAAGAAGTCAGCGAGATCACCTGGGGAGGGAAGGGGCGAGAGCACCCCGTCTTCCCCCTCATAGTAGGACTCAGGGGGGGAGACCTCCCGATACCCTATGAGATTACAAAAGGATCAGTACGATGAAGTTAGCGAATGCAGCAAGGGCAAGATAGAGGCCTGACCTGGGGCGGGTACCCTGTGGCCTGAGGGGCGAGAAGTATGGGGGTGTACCCCGGGCAACCCGGCGAAAGGGGGGAAAACCTTCCCTTTTCCGGGGCGGAAAGGCGGTGGAGGAGGAGCCTGATCATCCGGCGGGGGATTCACGTTATCTTCAGCACGGAGGTGCTGACCCGGCTCCCGCTCGGGGTAGACCCTCTGTTCATTCGCTGTAACAGAAGGGTTCCACTGGGTTGGGGAAGGTGGAAGAATAGTGTCCCGTGGCGGGACGTCAGGGTTGAGGGCTGCGAAAAGTTGAGGGTCAGAAACAAGCCGTCTCAAAGGTAAATCGGAAGGGTTCCAAAACTTACTGGACTGAAGTACGGTCTCGCCCGGAGGAGGGGGAGGAGCCAGGTCCGGGTTAGGGGGAGGAGCCAGGTCCAGATCTGGAGGAGGCCCCTCAGACTCGGGGGGTGGCGCCGCGACACTACTCAAGACGACCACGTGGTCGTCCTCTGGCACTGAGGTCCCCTGCGAGTGGTCAAAGCAATTTTGGAATAAGGGTCCGAACTAAAAGGTAAGGCGGGAGGAATTCCCATACCTGGGTCCCGAGGTCAACAGGAGTACGCGCCGGAGATTCAACCACGGTCTCGCCTTTTTGACGATTCAGCCGAATCGTCTTGGCTCGCCGCGAGACGTAGGGGGCGCTCGGGTCTCGCTTAGATGTCAGCCAGGGAGCGAATCTGGCAGTTTTCGGGGCGGTTGCAACCTGGGCCGCGGCCAGGCGCTCGATCATCTCTTGCGAGAGGGGTTTCGCGGAAGGCTTATGAGAAGACATTGGAAGTGGCAAAAGGTCAAGAGAGAGAAGAAATCTTGAGCCGAAATGTGGAAGTGGTCCAGAAAAACCTGGCACGGGATGTATATATATAGGATAACGGTGGGACCCACAGAATCTTGCGGGGTCCAATCAACAAGCACTCACCAAATAAAGGGTTGGACTGTTCTTTCCGAGTGGAAGAGCCACTCGCAAAGAGCGGGGATTGTGTACAACCCGTATTTGGCGAGTGGGTCTCTCGAGTCAATAGATGGGACAGGGGTCAGCCAGACCATTCGCCCATACCGAGACAGGAAAAAGGATCCCCAGATTAGTGGGGGTAGGCTGCAGGCGAGAGGGAGCCCGGCGAGTGGTGCCTCCACGGACCATTCGCTCAGGGGCTTGAGCATTCGCCCAGTCAAGCCGGAACTCGGCGAGTGGTTCCCTCACGGACCACTCGCCCAGAAGGCTTTGAGGAGGAAATGACCATGATACCCCTGGTGGGCTGCAAATAGCCCTTCGGAACAGCGGAGTTAGGCTATCAGCAGACCAATTTGGGGTGTGGTTAGTAAAATTAAAAGGCGGATTCATGCTATTTGCAGATCAGCCTGGAAAAACTATAAATAGACCCTTAAGGGCACCTTGGAGGAGATCCGATTTTAGAGAATCCTCTCCTCTAGGCTAGTTTTGGTTGGCAGCCAGTGCCCTCCAAGGTGCCCGGTTGAGCTTTGGCTTGGGAGGGGAAGCTCTCTAAGATCTTCCGGGTGTGTGGCGGGACCTCCTCGCTTCAGCCTTGGGTCTATTCCGTTTCCAGCATCCACCGTCAGGAGAGTCTAGTGAGGGAGAAATAAGCATCGGCTACACCCCCAGTGGGTCCGAACTCAAGAGACCAGTTGCTGGTTTCAACAAGTATGATTCAATTATCTTGTAAAAATTTTTATACATGAGACTGATCAGCTCAAAATTTAAATGGGAGTGGTGACTTACCTCCGCTACCCAAAGCCCAACCCAGAACACGGCCCTCAGGACCACAGGCAACGCCTGCTGTTCATGTCCCTTTTATTGGTCACCGCGCAAGGCTTAATTAATTTTTTACTGCCACCCAACACAGCCCATAGGACCACAGGCAACGCCTGCTGTTCATGTCCCTTTCATTGGTCACCGTGCAAGGCTAAAGGCAAATATTCATATTACTCAGATCATTAAGACACGGGACGAAGCCCGGGAAACAATCACCAGGGATACCCTAAGAGATAGGGTCAATGCAAGGTGCACACCGATCAAGATAAATCATAAGAGTAAACCCAAACGTTAACAGATCCACAATGAGTAAAAAGGGACTCAAGCAAGTGGGATTCAAGATCGGGAGCACCGAAGGGTCACTGGCAATCATCCTAGTGCACCCGAGAGGACACGATATTTCAAACATGAAAGACTCAACGCAATCACATGCGTTCCAGGCGGGGTTCCAAGGGGCCGCGCCCCTGGCGGGGTCTTAGGGGCAGAGCCCTTGCGGGGTGCGGGGCAGAGCCCCGTCCAAATTTCTGAAATCCCACCACCAGAAACCACACAAAATCACATCAAATGTGACCTTCCAAGACGAAATCAGGGAAATTAGAACGGGGAAACATAAAAGGGGGGGGGGGGTTTCTCGAGAAGTAGGAGGTAGAGACAATGACTCTCACGAGAAATAGGAGGTCGACACAAAGGATCTCTCGAGAAATAGGAGGACGACACAAAGGATCTCTCGAGAAATAGGAGGGGTTAAGGGGATTTCTCGAGAAATCTAAGAGAAGAAAACATGATTCTCGAGAAATCCAAGGGGAATCTCGAGAAATCCAAAATGGAGGAAACATGATTCTCGAGAAATCCAAGAGATTTCTCGAGAAATCCAAGAGGTGGAACTCTGTCTCCTTTCGAGAAATAGGCACCAGCAGAACAAAATTTCCAAGCCACCCTTGCTTCTCTGGGGAAAAGAATTTTAGGTACTTGGGGGGGGGGGGGGGGGACAATCGAGGATGAATACAGTACAACAAGAAATTGACACGAGCGAAACGATGCTTCAAGAACGAAAGAGAAAAGGGGAAAAGCCACTTGCCTTAACCTTGAGGAAACTCAACCAACACCGCTCTGAATGCCAAGGGAACTCTTGAGCAAGAAAATCTGGAGCTTTACGGACCAAAAGAAGGGGTTAGGTCACGACGAAATCTCTCAAAACTCTATGAAACGAGAAAAGCTTACCGCTAGAATGAAGATCTCGCCGAGAGCTTTCCAAATCTTCAAACCAAACACGATTCCGACCACCACAGCCCTAGGAACCGCCGGTGAAACGTTTCACAAAACCTCGCTCTCGCTCTATCGCACAGCGGATACTTTTGATCGAGGAAGGGGAAGATGAATAGGGAAGGAGATTTTTAGGCTTATATATAAACCTAAATTATTATTTAATTAATTAATAAATTCCCCAATTCACTTAAACTGCGAGGGCGACCAAAACACCTCGGATTTCTACGAAATTCGCACCTTAACTAAAACACGGCGCTAAGAATCCAACGACGAAGTCAGAATTCAATTCTGACGAGCCAAACTCGGGCTAAAGCCTCTCGAAGCTAAAATCTTGATATCCACCCAAAATCTTTACTTTAACTCGAAACGATGCGAAATCTCGCACGCTCGATCTACAAGACATACTTTAACTAAGCTAAGGCTCAACACACTACCAGATGAGCTGACGTAACGCCCTTACGCCAAAATTACGTCTCAGCGGGTACGTAAAATAATTAACAAAAATCAGGGGCGTTACAACCACCACCGTTTCCACAACGTTTAAAAAAAAGTAAACTTGACCAACAATTTCAAAAGTTTGTTGAGATATTTAAGAAATTGCAAATCAACATCCCCTTCGCCGAGGCTTTAGAGCAAATGCCTAGCTACGTAAAATTTATGAAAGATATCCTATCTAAATCGAGAAAATTTGTAACGAATGAGACCGTAGCACTCACTCAGGAGTGCAGCGCTATTCTTCAAAAAAGACTCCCACCAAAGTTAAAAGATCCCTGGAGCTTTACCATACCGTGTTCCATTGGATATAAATTTGAAGGCAAGACGTTATGTGATTTAGGGGCGAGCATCAATTTAATGCCACTGTCAATATTTAAGAAGTTAGGTTTGGGGAAATTTCCAAATCCTCCCTAACTTTGCAATTGGATGATCGGACCCTGGCATACCCAAAAGGGATAGCTGAAGATGTGTTAGTGAAGGTGGATAAGTTCATCTTTCCTGCAGACTTTGTCATTCTAGACATGGAAGAGGATAACGAGGTTTCGATTATCGTAGGGAGACCATTCCTAGCGACAGGTATGACCTTGATTGATGTGCAGAAGGGAGAGTTAACGATGTGAGTAAATGATAAACAAGTCACATTTAACGAACTCAAGGCGTTAAAGTTTTCCCACCGAGAGGAAGACAATATGGAGGTGGTCAATCATGTATCTATATGCGATTACATGCCAAGTTTACTTTCTAATGAACAAGATGTTTTGTTGAATTGTTTATTGACGGAGGATGAACAATCTGAGGAGGAAGAAGTAATTCAAGAATGCTTACAAGCATTTGAGAAGCAAATTTCGTGGTTTCGTAAGTCGGAACCATTAGAGATGCTCGGGAAATCCTTGTCGGTTAAACCTTCCATCGTTGTTCCACCATCGCTTGAGTTAAAACCTCTACCCGATCATCTTACTTATGCATATCTAGGGGATGGCGACACACTGTCGGTTATCATCAATTCCAACTTATTATCTGATCAACGGGAACAATTAATAGAATTACTTAAGCAATTTAAAATGGCCATAGGATGGACCATCGCTGATATCAGAGGAATAAGTCCCTCATTATGTATGCACGAGATTCTTTGGAGGAATCGTTTAAGGGATCGATAGAGCCTCAACGCCGCTTAAGTCCACCGATGAAGAAAGTGGTTAAGAAGGAGATTATTAAGTGGCTAGATGCATGTATTGTATACCCCATCTCGGATAGTCCATGGGTATCACATGTGCATTGTGTACCTAAGAAGGGAGGGATGACGGTTATAAAGAATGAGAAGGATGAGTTGGTCTCTACTAGGACAATCACGGGGTGGAGAATTTGCATAGACTATAGGAAGTTAATCAAAGCCACCAGAAAAGATCATTTCCCTCTTCCCTTCCTCGACCAAGTCCTAGAAAAATTGGCGGGGAATGATTTTTTCTATTTTCCTGATGGGTATTCAGGGTACAACCAAATTACTGTCGACCCCGCTGATCAAGAAAAGACCACATTTACCTGTCCATATGGGACTTTCGCGTTTAGGAGAATGCCCTTTGGTCTATGTAACGTACCTGCCACCTTCCAGCGTTGCATGATTGTTATTTTCTCTGCCATTATGGACCAGGGTATTGAGATATTCATGGATGATTTTTCCATCTTTGGTAAATCATTTGACGAATGCTTAGGGTGTCTGGAGAAGGTACTTACACGTTGTGTCGAGACGAACCTAGTATTGAATTGGAAGAAGTGTCACTTCATGGTTCGTGAAGGCAAAGTGTTGGGTCATCATGTTTCTAGGAATGGGTTAGGGGTGGACAAAGCAAAAGTTAGATGTGATAGAAAAGTTACCTCCACCCAAAAATGTGAAAATGTTGCGAAACTTCCTAGGACGCGCCGATTTTTATAGAAGATTCATCAAAGACTTCGCGAGAATTGCTAAACCCTTGAGTGGACTTCTAGAGAAAGACGTCAAATTTTATTTTAGTGATGATTGCTTGAAGGCGTTCGACGAACTTAAATATCGGTTAACCACCGCACCTATTATAGTAACACCTGATTGGGAAGAGTCATTTGTCCTGATGTGTGACGCGAACGATTATGCGGTAGGAGTTATTTTGGGACAAGTGTGGGGTAAGATATTCCACACGAGTGCTTACGCTAGTAAGACCCTAATCGATGCCCAAGTCAACTACACTACCACCGAAGAGGAACTATTGGCGGTGGTTTTCGCATTCGAAAAGTTTCGATCGTATCTCCTATGCATGAAGGTTATAGTGTACACCGATCACGCTGCGATCCGTTATCTAATGGATAAGAGAGACGCAAAACCACGGTTGATTCGTTGGGTACTTCTCTTGCAAAAGTTTGATGTAGAAATTAAGGATAGGAAAGGAACGGAGAACCCGGTGGCAGATCACTTATCTAGGATTGAAAGTACACAGCCGTCGCTGAATTCTGAAGTGGAGGAGAGATTCCCCGATGAGTGGTTGTTAGCTATATCGGAGAGTACCACGCCTTGGTATGCTGATCTTGTAAACTATCTAGTGTGCAACATTATGCCCTTTGAACTTACATATCAACAAAGAAAAAAATTCTTACACCAAGTACGGTCATATCTGTGGGACAACCTATTTTTATTTAAGATTGGGGTCGATGGAGTGTTGAGACGATGTGTACTCGAAGGGGAGATGAGAGCAATTTTAGCAAAGTGTCATAACTCCCCATATGGAGGCCATTTTATGGGTACTAGGACAGCCTTGAAGGTCCTAGAGGCAGGATTCTTTTGGCCAAACCTATTCCAAGACGCAAACTCTTTTGTTAAACAATGCATGAGATTTCGGGGTGATGAAAAGGTCATTTGCCCCTGTAATTATTGTGGCCAACTCCAAGAAAAATTCATATTTGTTCTTTCAATTATTCATCCAACAACTACAAAGCTATGGTTAGTGTGGGTTTTTTTTCTCAAATGGGCGACATTGGTGATACAGATGTTCTAAAATCCGGTACAAACGCAGGCACAACTGTAAAATCCGCAGGTAAACAAGAATACAAAATAAGACCAAAACTGCGCCCGACAAAACCCGCAGGCGCACAACCACAAATATAAATTAAATCAGACAATATATAAATGCAATTACAAGAAATAACAAGAGAAGAAATGATCGTCCGGTGAAACACCGCAGAAGCGCCGGTCGCGCACAATCCGCGGGTGAGTAGAAGATCTGGACTGCAATCCGTCTAGTGGACGCACAAGGTTCACCGGAAACTTCAACGTCGAGGTCCGACGTTCAACCGCAACCACCACCGGAGACCAACGCCACCACCGGAGACCAAACGTCGTCAAGGCTAACTGCACTCACGGATGTCTCCAAACGCCACGCCTCTCCACTCCAAAGAACGACCACCGCAACGTCGACGGTGATCTCCACCAAGACCGGCAACAACACCCAAGGACGGCGGCCTCTCCGAGTGCACGAGCGAGAGAGAGAAAGGAGAGAGAGAAAGGGAGACGACAGGGCTCCAAGCAATAGACGGCAGCAACTCCTTCAAGGCTACAGGCGGCTCTTCTATTCCTCTCAGGCGGCTCACACAAGCATGCGGCTAATCACTCATATATATCTCACGGTACAGGTTTTTGGCAAACCTACAACCTATATTTATTTCTATATATATATATATATATACTTCTATATTTCTATATATATATATATATATATATAATATATAATATATATAATCTATATATATATATATGTCCTTAAATAACTCTGGATCCGGATCAAAAGATCCGAACCAAAAACAACAATCCACCACCTTG
Organism: Dactylorhiza incarnata; assembly: GCA_033032865.1. Classification (NCBI taxonomy): domain Eukaryota; kingdom Viridiplantae; phylum Streptophyta; class Magnoliopsida; order Asparagales; family Orchidaceae; genus Dactylorhiza; species Dactylorhiza incarnata. Next base: position 2,570,489 of record JAWHQI010000039.1, on the reverse strand, counting down.
GTTCGGGATCCGGAGCCAACACCTGCATGAAGCACCATCTGCACTAGGAAACACTGCATGTAGCACGATCTGCACGAAGCACCAGTCTACATAAAAGCACCACCTCAAGTCTGAGGTGTCAGCCGACCCGCTCTAGTCGACTCATCCCTGCTCGGGCTCAACCTCTGAATGTCGACGCAACCGGATCGCTGAATCTGACTCGCCTAGTCAGACTACCAGAAGGGCGATCCCCTGCACCACCTCGACCATCCACTCCGTCGACCGCAGAAATCATGGGCACACCACCTCGCATCGTGGTCCCCATCAGCCGGTACAGACTACCGCGCTGCTCAGCTCGCATGAGCACGGTGCGCCCTCGTGTCACCGTCAGAACTCCACCTCTCGCCGCAAAACTGCATCCGCTGGAGTCCAATCTGCCCAGCGATATCAAATTCCTGCGCAGCTTGGGTACCAGGCGTACCCGCTCAAGCCTACGCACTGCTCCGTTATGCATCCTGATGTCCACCGTCCCTGTCCCCGTGACCTCACATGCTGAGTCGTCACCCAGAAAGACCGACCCAGTCGTCACCTCCAGTGAACTGAACATCCCCGCATCTGAGTAAATGTGCTGCGAAGCACCAGAATCTAATACACAGCTATCCGAGTCACATGGAATCTCAGTGATGAGGAGAGACACATCACTATCATTTGTCGTAGCTACCGCCGCCTTGCCCGCATCCTGGACGTCCCCGGAAATCTGCGCACGCTGCGGACAATGTCTCCTGATATGGCCACTCTGCCTACAATGGTAGCACGTCATTGCATGCCTTCCTCGATGCGGATCTGGACCATGCACTCCCAGATCCCTTCTCGAACTGCCTCCCTCGTCGTCCTCCTACTGCCAAAGCATGCTCACCCTCAGGAGCGGGGTTCGACAGCATCTGACTGGACAGTAACGCAGAAGTAATCTGCTCCACGTCTACTGTATCCTTCCCATACAGTAGAGTGGTCTGCATGTGCTTATACGATGCTAGGAGCGAGGTAAGAAGCAATAAGGCTTTGTCTTCTTCCTCCACCTTCACACCAACCACATGCATCTTCAGGCCGTACAGTCGCTGCTTCAGCAACAGCCTCGTGGTCAATGACTTGCTCATATACAGTCCCTCAAGCTTCTCCCACAGCTTGACAGCGGACTCTTCAATACCGATGTTGAACAGCACCTTGTCGTCGACGCACATCCGAATAGTGCTAGTTGCGCGCTCATCCATCTCAGCCCACTCAGAATCCTTCACCAGAGCGGGCAAAGAATCACGCCCCCGCAGCACTTGGATCAACCCCTGCTCAACCAGCATATCCTTGACCCGAATCTGCCATAGGCGAAAGTTTCCGCAACCAACAAATTTCTCCACCGAATACCTGGCTGTTGAAACCGACTACTCGGTCTCTGTGGAGTTCGGGGCCCTCAACGAGGCTGAGGGGCGACCAACCCTTACTTCCCCCAAGGGAGAGCTCTAGGTTGAAGGTGTCGGAACTAAGGACTGGACCAAGGGCTTAGCGGGGAGGTCCCGCCACATACCCGGAAGTCCCCTTGGAACTTCCCCTCCCAAGCCACTACTAAGCTTGGGCACCACTGGAGCCTCTCCTCACCCCCTAGAGAGACTTGGGGAGGGAGAGGGAGAAGGAGAGAGCTAGCCTAGGATGAGAGATCTCTCCAAATGGTGCCCCCTTGGTCCTATTTATAGGATTTTTGAAGTTGGGCTGCAAATAGCCAGAAACCGGTCCGCGAAATTACCAAAATGCCCTTGAACTGGGCTGCAGATAGCCAAATCCCGATGTTCTGAGGTGCTAAACGCAGACCGACACCTCCCCCCGAAACTGGGCGAGAGAGGTACCTCGCGGGGCTCGGCGAGCCCCCTAATTGGGGTGGGGCGAGACCCGGGGATGGCCCCCCCTGCTGGTCTCGCCCCCCTGCTGGGGCTGGGCGAGACCCAGCCAGGGGCGGCCCCCCTGGCTGGTTTCGCCCCTCTACTAGGGCCGGGCGAGACCAAGCCAGGGGCGGCCCCCCTGGCTGGTCTCGCCCCCCAATTGGGGCTGGGCGAGACCCAGCTAGGGGCGGCCCCCCTGGCTGGTCTCGCCCCACAATTGGGGCTGGGCGAGAACCAGCCAGGAGCGGCCCCCCTGGCTGGTCTCGCCCCTTAGCTGGGGCTGGGCGAGACCCTGCCAGGGGCGGCCCCCCTGGCCGGCCTTGCCCCTTAGCTAGGGCTGGGCGAGACCCAGCCAGGGGCGGCCCCCCTGGCTGGTCTCGCCCCTTAGCTGGGGTTGGGCGAGACCCAGCCAGGGGCGGCCCCCCTGGCTGGTCTCGCCCCTTAGCTGGGGTTGGGCGAGACCCTGCCAGGGGCGGCCCCCGTGGCCGGTCTCGCCCCTTAGCTGGGGCTGGGCGAGACCCTGCCAGGGGCGGCCCCCCTGGCCGGTCTCGCCCCTTAGCTGGGGCTGGGCGAGACCCTGCCAGGGGCGGCCCCCCTGGCCGGTCTCGCCCCTTAGCTGGGGCTGGGCGAGACCCAGCCAGGGGCGGCCCCCCTGGCTGGTCTCGCCCCTTACTGGGGTTCTCGCCCCCTTCCTTGGATCCTGCTGAGGAACGATGTTCCGAAATGCCTCTTGGCTCGAGTACCTACTCGGCGAATACAGGGTTGTACACAATCCCCGCTCTTTTCGAGCGAGATACACGCTCGGAAAGAAATGTCCAACCCTGTATATTCGACAAGTGTCGCTGGAAATCCGACTAACGGAGCAACCTTGGGGAAAAACACTTAGCATTCCCGAGAGGTCCTCCAACCTCGTCGGCTAATGAAGCCACCTCGGGGAAAAACACAACCTCTCTGAGAGACCTTCTTACCCTGTCAGCCAACGAGGGGAGCAAATTACCTAACCTCCCTGGGAGGTCAACCTGGCCTGCCGTCTAGTGAGAGCCCGGTCAGCGGAACCATCCGAGGGGTGAAGAACATAGCCTCCCTGGGAGGTCAACCTGCCCTGCCGGCTAGTGAGAGCCCGGTCAGCGGAACCGTCCGAGGGGTTAAGAACATAGCCTACCTGGGAGGTCAACCTGCCCTGCCGGCTAGTGAGAGCCCGGTCAGCGGAACCGTCCGAGGGGTGAAGAACATAGCCTCCCTGGGAGGTCAACCTGCCCTGCCGGCTAGTGAGAGCCCGGTCAGCGAAACCGTCCGAGGGGTTAAGAACATAGCCTCCCTGGGAGGTCAACCTGCCCTGCCGGCTAGTGAGAGCCCGGTCAGCGGAACCGTCCGAGGGGTGAAGAACATAGCCTCCCTGGGAGGTCAACCTGCCCTGCCGGCTAGTGAGAGCCCGGTCAGCGGAACCGTCCGAGGGGTTAAGAACATAGCCTCCCTGGGAGGTCAACCTGCCCTGCCGGCTAGTGAGAGCCCGGTCAGCGGAACCGTCCGAGGGGTTAAGAACATAGCCTCCCTGGGAGGTCAACCTGCCCTGCCGGCTAGTGAGAGCCCGGTCAGCGGAACCGTCCGAGGGGTGAAGAACATAGCCTCCCTGGGAGGTCAACCTGCCCTGCCGGCTAGTGAGAGCCCGGTCAGCGGAACCGTCCGAGGGGTTAAGAACATAGCCTCCCTGGGAGGTCAACCTGCCCTGCCGGCTAGTGAGAGCCCGGTCAGCGGAACCGTCCGAGGGGTTAAGAACATAGCCTCCCTGGGAGGTCAACCTGCCCTGCCGGCTAGTGAGAGCCCGGTCAGCGGAACCGTCCGAGGGGTGAAGAACATAGCCTCCCTGGGAGGTCAACCTGCCCTGCCGGCTAGTGAGAGCCCGGTCAGCGGAACCGTCCGAGGGGTTAAGAACATAGCCTCCCTGGGAGGTCAACCTGCCCTGCCGGCTAGTGAGAGCCCGGTCAGCGGAACCGTCCGAGGGGTTAAGAACATAGCCTCCCTGGGAGGTCAACCTGCCCTGCCAGCTAGTGAGAGCTCGGTCAGCGGAACCGTCCGAGGGGTGAAGAACATAGCCTCCCTGGGAGGTCAACCTGCCCTGCCGGCTAGTGAGAGCCCGGTCAGCGGAACCGTCCGAGGGGTTAAGAACATAGCCTCCCTGGGAGGTCAACCTGCCCTGCCGGCTAGTGAGAGCCCGGTCAGCGGAACCGTCTGAGGGGTGAAGAACATAGCCTCCCTGGGAGGTCAACCTGCCCTGCCGGCTAGTGAGAGCCCGGTCAGCGGAACCGTCCGAGGGGTTAAGAACATAGCCTCCCTGGGAGGTCAACCTGCCCTGCCGGCTAGTGAGAGCCCGGTCAGCGGAACCGTCCGAGGGGTTAAGAACATAGCCTCCCTGGGAGGTCAACCTGCCCTGCCGGCTAGTGAGAGCCCGGTCAGCGGAACCGTCCGAGGGGTGAAGAACATAGTCTCCCTGGGAGGTCAACCTGCCCTGCCGGCTAGTGAGAGCCCGGTCAGCGGAACCGTCCGAGGGGTTAAGAACATAGCCTCCCTGGGAGGTCAACCTGCCCTGCCGGCTAGTGAGAGCCCGGTCAGCGGAACCGTCCGAGGGGTGAAGAACATAGCCTCCCTGGGAGGTCAACCTTCCCTGCCGGCTAGTGAGAGCCCGGTCAGCGGAACCGTCCGAGGGGTTAAGAACATAGCCTCCCTGGGAGGTCAACCTGCCCTGCCGGCTAGTGAGAGCCCGGTCAGCGGAACCGTCCGAGGGGTTAAGAACATAGCCTCCCTGAGAGGTCAACCTGCCCTGCCGGCTAGTGAGAGCCCGGTCAGCGGAACCGTCCGAGGGGTGAAGAACATAGCCTCCCTGGGAGGTCAACCTGCCCTGCCGGCTAGTGAGAGCCCGGTCAGTGGAACCGTCCGAGGGGTTAAGAACATAGCCTCCCTGGGAGGTCAACCTGCCCTGCCGGCTAGTGAGAGCCCGGTCAGCGGAACCGTCCGAGGGGTTAAGAACATAGCCTCCCTGGGAGGTCAACCTGCCCTGCCGGCTAGTGAGAGCCCGGTCAGCGGAACCGTCCGAGGGGTGAAGAACATAGCCTCCCTGGGAGGTCAACCTGCCCTGCCGGCTAGTGAGAGCCCGGTCAGCGGAACCGTCCGAGGGGTTAAGAACATAGCCTCCCTGGGAGGTCAACCTGCCCTGCCGGCTAGTGAGAGCCCGGTCAGCGGAACCGTCCGAGGGGTGAAGAACATAGCCTCCCTGGGAGGTCAACCTGCCCTGCCGGCTAGTGAGAGCCCGGTCAGCGGAACCGTCCGAGGGGTTAAGAACATAGCCTCCCTGGGAGGTCAACCTGCCCTGCCGGCTAGTGAGAGCCCGGTCAGCGGAACCGTCCGAGGGGTTAAGAACATAGCCTCCCTGGGAGGTCAACCTGCCCTGCCGGCTAGTGAGAGCCCGGTCAGCGGAACCGTCCGAGGGGTGAAGAACATAGCCTCCCTGGGAGGTCAACCTGCCCTGCCGGCTAGTGAGAGCCCGGTCAGCGGAACCGTCCGAGGGGTTAAGAACATAGCCTCCCTGGGAGGTCAACCTGCCCTGCCGGCTAGTGAGAGCCCGGTCAGCGGAACCGTCCGAGGGGTTAAGAACATAGCCTCCCTGGGAGGTCAACCTGCCCTGCCGGCTAGTGAGAGCCCGGTCAGCGGAACCGTCCGAGGGGTGAAGAACATAGCCTCCCTGGGAGGTCAACCTGCCCTGCCGGCTAGTGAGAGCCCGGTCAGCGGAACCGTCCGAGGGGTTAAGAACATAGCCTCCCTGGGAGGTCAACCTGCCCTGCCGGCTAGTGAGAGCCCGGTCAGCGGAACCGTCCGAGGGGTTAAGAACATAGCCTCCCTGGGAGGTCAACCTGCCCTGCCAGCTAGTGAGAGCTCGGTCAGCGGAACCGTCCGAGGGGTGAAGAACATAGCCTCCCTGGGAGGTCAACCTGCCCTGCCGGCTAGTGAGAGCCCGGTCAGCGGAACCGTCCGAGGGGTTAAGAACATAGCCTCCCTGGGAGGTCAACCTGCCCTGCCGGCTAGTGAGAGCCCGGTCAGCGGAACCGTCTGAGGGGTGAAGAACATAGCCTCCCTGGGAGGTCAACCTGCCCTGCCGGCTAGTGAGAGCCCGGTCAGCGGAACCGTCCGAGGGGTTAAGAACATAGCCTCCCTGGGAGGTCAACCTGCCCTGCCGGCTAGTGAGAGCCCGGTCAGCGGAACCGTCCGAGGGGTTAAGAACATAGCCTCCCTGGGAGGTCAACCTGCCCTGCCGGCTAGTGAGAGCCCGGTCAGCGGAACCGTCCGAGGGGTGAAGAACATAGTCTCCCTGGGAGGTCAACCTGCCCTGCCGGCTAGTGAGAGCCCGGTCAGCGGAACCGTCCGAGGGGTTAAGAACATAGCCTCCCTGGGAGGTCAACCTGCCCTGCCGGCTAGTGAGAGCCCGGTCAGCGGAACCGTCCGAGGGGTGAAGAACATAGCCTCCCTGGGAGGTCAACCTTCCCTGCCGGCTAGTGAGAGCCCGGTCAGCGGAACCGTCCGAGGGGTTAAGAACATAGCCTCCCTGGGAGGTCAACCTGCCCTGCCGGCTAGTGAGAGCCCGGTCAGCGGAACCGTCCGAGGGGTTAAGAACATAGCCTCCCTGAGAGGTCAACCTGCCCTGCCGGCTAGTGAGAGCCCGGTCAGCGGAACCGTCCGAGGGGTGAAGAACATAGCCTCCCTGGGAGGTCAACCTGCCCTGCCGGCTAGTGAGAGCCCGGTCAGTGGAACCGTCCGAGGGGTTAAGAACATAGCCTCCCTGGGAGGTCAACCTGCCCTGCCGGCTAGTGAGAGCCCGGTCAGCGGAACCGTCCGAGGGGTTAAGAACATAGCCTCCCTGGGAGGTCAACCTGCCCTGCCGGCTAGTGAGAGCCCGGTCAGCGGAACCGTCCGAGGGGTGAAGAACATAGCCTCCCTGGGAGGTCAACCTGCCCTGCCGGCTAGTGAGAGCCCGGTCAGCGGAACCGTCCGAGGGGTTAAGAACATAGCCTCCCTGGGAGGTCAACCTGCCCTGCCGGCTAGTGAGAGCCCGGTCAGCGGAACCGTCTGAGGGGTTAAGAACATAGCCTCCCTGGGAGGTCAACCTGCCCTGCCGGCTAGTGAGAGCCCGGTCAGCGGAACCGTCCGAGGGCTGAAGAACATAGCCTCCCTGGGAGGTCAACCTGCCCTGCCGGCTAGTGAGAGCCCGGTCAGCGAAACCGTCCGAGGGGTGAAGTACTTAGAAAAACTTTTATTTCATTAGTTATCCGGTTACATGCAAGAGACTCTAAGTAAGGAAACCAACTATCACACTACATGGATTTAAAGAAAAACTAAGCACGGAGACCAGGACTTGGACTTCTACTCCCAGGCATGGTCCTCCTCGACCTCTTCTGGTTGTTGACGATGCGGCTTCGGACACCTCGCCTCCCTTAACTCCAAGAACTCAGGGCAGGCGGATGTCGCGTGACCCTCCTCCTGATGGAAGTCACAGTAAGGTAACTCCGCCCAGACGCCCCCTCTTCCTCCCCTACGATTTCTTCTTCTTCTATGGCCGATCGCCATGGCTTGCTGGGGTGGTGAAGAGGGTGCTTTCGGGCCCTGCCTCCACCCTGGGAGGTCAGTCTCTTCTTCCTGGAAGTTGTCCTCCTCTTGGTCGAACTTCCTCTTGGGAGCCTCTACCTTCCTCCCATGCTGCCTTGCCTCTGGCTCACTCAGCTTGGCTAGCCTTCTTGTGAACTCCGGGTTGGCCTCTTCACTTTCAACTTCTTCGGCCACCCTTTCCATCAACTCCTCAAAAGACAAAGGAGCTCTTCTCTTGAGGTCCATCTTGAAGAAGCCCTCCCGCAGCCCCACCGTGAAGGCGAGCTTGAGGGTGTACCCGGGCACTTCTTGGACGAGGAGAACCTCCTCCCTGAACCGCTCCAGATAGTGAGCCAGCGACTCTTCTGGCTCTTGCTTGATCTTGAAAAGTGCTTCAGCATCTTTCTTCCTCTTCCTTGACGTCGAGAAGCGCAGCAGGAAATCTCGACGTAATTCTTCGAAGGCATAGATGGATCCCGCAGGGAGCTGGTGGAACCAATCTCTAGCCTTCTCCTTCAGAGTTGTCGCGAAGAGTCGACATTTGAAAGCGGCCGACATGGGCATGATGGAGACCATGTCTTCAAACCACTGTAGGTGTAAGACGGGGTCATTCTTGCCGAAGTAGTGAGACATCTTCGCCCCCTTGAACCCCTCCGGAACCGGGGCTGAGAGGATCTGCTCACAAAAAGGACTTCCCACGCTCGCCCCCTTTTGGGGCTGGGCGAGTGGGGGCATGGCGCCTCCCCACTCGCCCCCTTGGGGCTGGGCGAGTGGGGGCCTGGCGCCTCCCCACTCGCCACCTTGGAGCTGGGCGAGTGGGGGCCTGGCGCCTCCCCACTCGCCACCTTGGAGCTGGGCGAGTGGGGTCCTGGCGCCTCCCCACTCGCCACCTTGGAGCTGGGCGAGTGGGGGCCTGGCGCCTCCCCACTCGCCACCTCCTGGCACCTCTCTGGTTGGTTGGTTGAGAGGGATCTCACCCTCCTGTCGGGGCGAGACCTCCGAACCACTTCCTCTCCTGCTTTCGCCTATCGAGGCGAAAGTCACCTGCAAGGTCTGCAGGACCTCATGCCTGAAATTCTCGAACATCTCCAACATCACCCCAGCCACCGGGGGCTGCGAGTGATCCGGGTCGGAACTTCCTCCACCTCCGCCCATGGAGCTCATCTTGAGGGTTTCTTGGATCGATCACACTCCACGCTCACCGCACCAAAATGTTGAAACCGACTACTCGGTCTCTGTGGAGTTCGGGGCCCTCAACGAGGCTGAGGGGCGACCAACCCTTACTTCCCCCAAGGGAGAGCTCTAGGTTGAAGGTGTCGGAACTAAGGACTGGACCAAGGGCTTAGCGGGGAGGTCCCGCCACGTACCCGGAAGTCCCCTTGGAACTTCCCCTCCCAAGCCACTACTAAGCTTGGGCACCACTGGAGCCTCTCCTCACCCCCTAGAGAGACTTGGGGAGGGAGAGGGAGAAGGAGAGAGCTAGCCTAGGATGAGAGATCTCTCCAAATGGTGCCCCCTTGGTCCTATTTATAGGATTTTTGAAGTTGGGCTGCAAATAGCCAGAAACCGGTCCGCGAAATTACCAAAATGCCCTTGAACTGGGCTGCAGATAGCCAAATCCCGCTGTTCTGAGGTGCTAAACGCAGACCGACACCTCCCCCCGAAACTGGGCGAGAGAGGTACCTCGCGGGGCTCGGCGAGCCCCCTAACTGGGGTGGGGCGAGACCCGGGGATGGCCCCCCCTGCTGGTCTCGCCCCCCTGCTGGGGCTGGGCGAGACCCAGCCAGGGGCGGCCCCCCTGGCTGGTTTCGCCCCTCTACTAGGGCCGGGCGAGACCAAGCCAGGGGCGGCCCCCCTGGCTGGTCTCGCCCCCCAATTGGGGCTGGGCGAGACCCAGCTAGGGGCGGCCCCCCTGGCTGGTCTCGCCCCCCAATTGGGGCTGGGCGAGACCCAGCCAGGGGCGGCCCCCCTGGCTGGTCTCGCCCCTTAGCTGGGGCTGGGCGAGACCCTGCCAGGGGCGGCCCCCCTGGCCGGTCTTGCCCCTTAGCTAGGGCTGGGCGAGACCCAGCCAGGGGCGGCCCCCCTGGCTGGTCTCGCCCCTTAGCTGGGGTTGAGCGAGACCCAGCCAGGGGCGGCCCCCCTGGCTGGTCTCGCCCCTTAGCTGGGGTTGGGCGAGAGCCTGCCAGGGGCGGCCCCCCTGGCCGGTCTCGCCCCTTAGCTGGGGCTGGGCGAGACCCTGCCAGGGGCGGCCCCCCTGGCCGGTCTCGCCCCTTAGCTGGGGCTGGGCGAGACCCTGCCAGGGGCGGCCCCCCTGGCCGGTCTCGCCCCTTAGCTGGGGCTGGGCGAGACCCAGCCAGGGGCGGCCCCCCTGGCTGGTCTCGCCCCTTACTGGGGTTCTCGCCCCCTTCCTTGGATCCTGCTGAGGAACGATGTTCTGAAATGCCTCTTGGCTCGAGTACCTACTCGGCGAATACAGGGTTGTACACTGGCCAAAACAGTATTCTTCGCTGCCATAGCTGCCTGCAGTACCTCTAGGTAATCTGATTAATTAATTCACGGATCAGATTTGGGAAGATAGGGAGCGGAACGATGTCGTCACCTACCGTTAACCCCAACCTAAACCAGAACGTCCAATCAGTAACCTAGCTACTCGGAACCTAGCTCTGATACCACTTGTTGTAAAATCCGGTACAAACGCAGACACAACTGTAAAATCCGCAGGTAAACAAGAATACAAAATAAGACCAAAACTGCGCCCGACAAAACCCGCAGGCGCACAACCACAAATATATATTAAATCAGACAATACATAAATGCAATTACAAGAAATAACAAGAGAAGAAATCACCGTCCGGTGAAACACCGCAGATGCGCCGGACGCGCACATTCCGCGGGCGAGTAGAAGATCTGGGCTGCAATCCGCCTAGCGGACGCACAAGGTTCACTGGAACCTTCAACGTCGAGGTCCGACGTTCAACCGCAACCACCACCGGAGACCAACGCCACCACCGAAGACCAAACGCCGTCAAGGCTAACTGCACTCACGCATGTCTCCAAACGCCACGCCTCTCCACTCCAAAGAACGACCACCGCAACGTCGACGGTGATCTCCACCAAGACCGGCGGCAACACCCAAAGCCCGCGGCCTCTCCGAGTGCACGAGCGAGAGAGAGAAAGGAGAGAGAGAAAGGGAGACGGCAGGGCTCCAAGCAATAGACGGCAGCAACTCCTTCAAGGCTACAGGCGGCTCTTCTATTCCTCTCAGGCGGCTCACACAAGCATGCGGCTAATCACTCATATATATCTCACGGTACAGGTTTTTGGCAAACCGAAAACCTATATTTATTTCTATATAAATATATCTTTACCATATATAAAGAAGTATCAAACCCATGAATTTTAAATCCGTTGAAATGATTACGGCCGTCGAATCTGGCATGATATTTCATCAGCCGTCGAATCAAATCACTCCCTCTCTCTCCACTTTTTCATTGGTCTCCTAAACCTACTAAGGGGTGACCTAAAACTATGAATGTGTAGAGTACCTTACAACATGAAATTACTATTTTACCCTTATATTAATTGAAAAATGAGTGTCATTTGACTCATTTTTTTAATTTCACAAAATTTGTCAATGGTGAGATTTGAACCCAGGTCTCCACTATGTCAACCAAAGATAAAAACCATCATGCCATATGGTTTTTGTTGAACAAAATTAAATTAAGTTTTACATATACTGATATAAATATAGATCGCCCCCGCAGAAAGTCACCACCCCTGCCGAATGTCGCCTCCTCTGCCGAATGTCGCTCACGCCGAATGTCGCCGCCCGCACGGGGGGCCCCCGTGCCCTGTCACTCGTGTGTATATATATATATATATATATATCTGTTAGATTATCTGATTCTTGTTTTTTTTCCTTTGAAATAGATGATGGTAAGTTGATCATCGAACTTATAGAAGGAAGTTTTTTTTGGGCTGCCCATAATAAAATGGCTGCACTTATAAAGTCCGTCATCCTCTGGGCTTCATGTATTTTTGGTTCTTACTGAAGTTGCATAGGCATAAATTGCATGCATCGCCAAAATTATGATAGCATATACATTGTTTCTTGCTGAGCATGGCGCATAATAGATAAGATAACACCAGTTAATTGAAGCAAGCTCGCTCATATCCTTGAAACAACTCTAAAATCTAAGGGTTCATCTGTTTCCGCAGTTAGGCTCTGGTGCGGGAGCAGGCGCCGTTGCAAGGCAAAAAACAAATGACGCGGGAATCGGTGGCGGCGTTTGCTCCTGCAAACCTTCGCAAAAACCCTAAACTGCCCCGTCTTCAACCCAGACGCCCCACCTCCGATTGCTTCATGCCCCATTGTTTGCTCCCGCCCCGTCTCCCGCCACCTTTCCAAATGAAGCCTAAATGTGATTTTTTAATAAACGAAGTTTTGTCTTCGTTGAGTTTTTAAACGCCAAAAATGGAATAACTTCATTTAATTTCCTCAGATGAGAACGAAGCAAAAAAAATCCCCTAAATTTGGCTTAGATTAAAATGGTATAATGCATATATTAAAATAAATTATTTTTCTGTTAATTTTATTTACAAATAGTATAATACATAAATCAAATTAAAATAGTCTAGGATTTGATTTTGATTTGATTTGATTCGGATTGTGTCTAAAAATATTGGAACCGTTCAAACTTGTTACTTGCGATTTTGGGTCTGAGTAATAATATACAAGAAGCTGATCTGAATCATTTTTTATCACAATTTTAATTTTTAAACTGATCCAGAATAATTTACTAGCGTTTCAGATCGATTATATGCGGTTCCACGGCAGTTTTAAGTATACCGTTCTTGATTAAAGTGATAGCTCTAATAATCATCATTGACTATTCTAAGAAAATTAATACATACATATATTTATATGTATACTATTTTAAATAATTTGACTATAAATTTATTTCTTTTGTTGACCTCCCTGTTTCTTGAGTGCATATCCGTGTGGAGCGTTGGCGTGACAAAGAGCCGGAAAATGATTGAGGCTCTGTTTGGTTGGGCTGTTGCTGATGGAAAGCTGCTGATGAAAAGCTGCTGATAGGGAAATTGCTGATTCTGGAAAACGGAGTTTTGTTAAAAAACTGTTTGGATGAAATGGAGTTTGTAAAACGGAGTTTTGAAAAAGCTGTTTGGAAACAAAACGGAGTTTTGAGCTAAATTTTTTTTCTCACAAAATATCAGAAAAATAAATATTATTGTCCCACATAGCGGACACCCCACCATCCTCTGCTTTGCCCATCCTTAAAACATTAAACAACATTAACAATATATATACAAACAACAACATACAACACACCATACTCTGCTTTGCCCATCCTTAAAATATTAAACAACATTAACAATATATATACAAACAACAACATACAACACACCAACACAACATAGATCTAGGAACCTTAAGAGCAGTATTGACTGTCATCGAAGATCATCACAAACAACAGCAACAGCAACACACATATTACATGCACATAAAAGACAGAGGAGGAAGATGGAATACCCAAAGTGTGGAATGGAGCACGGTGAACCTGGAGCTTCACCGGAGGGAGGAATCGATGTCAAGGTGAACTTGGAAGGAGGAAGAACCATGCATTAGAGAATACCTAGGTATCCAAGCGAGATCACACGGGAAGTTTCTGATGCCGTCGATGTCATACCTGGGCGTCGCAGATGTATGCCCGAGAGGAGATGGCGTCGCAGAAGATAGGAGGACAACGCCGGAGGGAGGAATCGCTGTCGGAGCCCCTGGGAGAAAAGCGCCGCCCCTGCGAGAAGATCGCCGCTAGGGATTCGAGAGAGGACGCACGGGAGCGGAAGGGGGGAGAAATCACGATTGCGACTGGACGGGGCTTTGCGCTGCGTCTGGGAGGTATAAGGAAAGTGCGGAAGTAAAGCACCGGGTTTTTTGAAATAAGCCGATCCAAACGATGCTTATCCTCCAACCTCCGTTTTTTTGAAAACGCACAGCAGGCAATCAGCCCAACCAAACGGGTACTGAATGAGTTGAAAATATGATGGCGATTGTTATTTGAGTTATGAATTTGGCTCTCCGCACTTATTTTAGGTCATTTTTAGGGCTTCTCAAAAATATTAATTGCACTCCTATTTTCAAGCAAATGCTTACCATGCAATTTCGTTTTCACGTCTCTATCTTTTTTGCCTCCCGCTTGCTTGCCCCACCGGACAATTTTTAGTAGTTCGGAGCGCACGCCGGCGGACGATCATTGAAGAAGAATGAACGCACGCAGGACCTAGGTTAGTCTCCAGTTTTCACCATTTTTTCTCTCGAAAAGTTTTTTTTCTCAGCAACTCACCTCTTTGGCAAATCACCTCTCCCGTACTACAGTTTTTCAGTTTTTATGTTCAGATAGCCCTTCTTCTTTATTATTATTATTATTAAATTATGAGGCCAAGAAAACAATGGTAGCTTGGTTTTTTTTTCTTCTAATTGTCTTTTAAACAATACTATAAAAAATGCCAATGGTGTATGGTAATAGCATTTTTTTATATAATTTATTTGCAAATCAACTCTGCTATACTCAAATTTTTCGGTGATCTGAAAGATTTGTCCATATTTGCTTCCAATTTGAGCTAAATCCTTTAAATTTTCATTTTTCAAATTTTTGTTTGCAGATAACAGTTTTATTTGCGAATATTCATTTTTGAAAAATAGTGAATTGCGGATAGTAAAAAAACAGTACTAATAACAACCGTCTAAAAATAATGTTTACAAAATATGCCCTTAAAACATACAACCAACTTTTCATCAGCTCTAGAAAAAATTCGGACCCCGTGATTCGAAAAATACTAGGTTGAGATTGAACAATAGGTGGTGAGGTTTGGCCGACGTAGCGGTCGGGGTCATCAGAGCAACTTGGAAAATGCCCGAGTCAGAGGTATGTGCTGCAATCAGGGGTGCAAAAAAGGACTGCCTTGCTCAAGCCCTCAGGGCCCAAGCTTTTTTTCTACTGGGCCCAAGCCGGCCTTTGCTTAAACCGGGCCCAGGCCGGCCCAGGCTTAAACCGGGTATTAGGATGGAGTTATGCCTAGTGTCGTCTAAGAACAAGCGCCGGGGAAGGCTCCGATATAAAATTTGTAGGATTTAAAATATGACGGGCATAAATTAGAGAAAATCACAGGTGATAGGGGCTCATGACAGAGGCTCTCATTTATAACAAACCCGGGCGGCAGTTATTTCCAAAAGCGGCAGTTATTTCCAAAAGCGGCAATTATTTCCAAAAGCCACTCCCCCCGCTAATTCGGCAGGAAAACTAGGAGCACAAAGTCGGAACCGCCGTCCGAAGCCGCAACGAGCACGACGGCGGCACCCCCTCCCGTCGCTGGGGCGATCCCCGCAGCCGCGCCCCGCGAGGGGCGCGCCGAGCCGCGCCCCGCGAGGGGCGCGCCCCGCGAGTGGCGCGCCGAGCCGCGCCCCGCGAGGGGCGCGCCGAGCCGCGCCCCGCGAGGGGTGCGGACGAGCTGCGCCCCTCGGGGCGCGGCCGGGCCCCACCCCCTGGGGGTGCGGCCGGGCCGCACCCCCCGAAGGTGCGGCCAGTCCGCACCCCTCCCCGTGACGGGGTGCGGCCGCTTCCCCCTCTTTCTTTCTCGGCAGGGGGGCGTGCGAGGAGCCCTTCCAGGCATGCTCCTCGTCAGGAGCGTCAGATCCCAATTCCTCCTGGGGGCGCAACTTCTCATTCCGCTGTTCGCCCAGAGCGCTTCGCAACGCGACCAGGACGCCTCCGTGATTCGTTGCGCGCTCAGAATACTTCAGCGCTCGCGCGCGCTCGGAACGCTTCTGAACACGTTCGGAAGCGTTCTCACTTTTCCGACTCGCTCACTTTTAGTCTTTCTAGCATGCTAACTTTTTGTCTTTCTAGCGTGCTAACTTTTTGTCTTTCCAGTTTCTCAGATTTCAGGAACAACCTGTCGCCTTTTTCGCCTCCAACAGAACTGCCCGAACTGCACGAACTGCCCGAACTGCCCGAGGGGCAAGGTGGTCATTTACGAAAAATGGCGATCTGTGTGCCCCGAACCAGAAAATATGATTCGTCCGCCAAGTATTTATGGAAACTGCAAACGGCGAAATTACCGGACTGCCCTCGGTCAAAGCTATAAAAGGAGCACCAAGGCTTCATTTGAAAGGACCTTGCTTTCAGGACCCGGGAGAGCTCCTTGCAGACCTTTGCGGAATTCTCCCTCGGCGCTTGAAGATCTCTTTCGTAGACTTGAAGATTTCCTTCATCCCGAAAGGCGACGCAGCTTCTCACTTTTGTTCTCCGGGGGCTTCTCACTTTTGTTCCCCGGAGACTTCTCACTTTTGTTCCCCGGATCCTTCTCACTTTTGTTCTCCGGCATTCTCAGAGGGGAAAAAGACTTAGTTTTCCGAGAGGTGGCCTGTCACCTATGGAACTCTCTCTCTCTATTATCGTAACGAGCGGCGGCCTGGCGCGCTCGATCTCTAAGCACCTAATTGTAACCTCTCAGAAGATAGTGGAGTTTGGTCGGCACAGCTCCGGTCGCGTGGTTTTTTACCCTTTCCGGTTTTTCCACGTTAAAAAGTCTCAGTGTACTCAACGAATCTCAAATTGACTGTTTGCGCGCTTGGTTTGCTCACGAGCTAAGGTGGTTCAATTGGACCGGTCTACCAAGAGCCACAAGCGACCCACAACAGTTTGGCGTCGTCTGTGGGAACGGATTCCCAATTACCAAGCAAAGGATTTCCGAGCGCAGCACCCGCTTCGTCGGAGTTCACGGAACCAGCAAGAGTGGACACCTCCCCCGAACTATCTGACGCATGCAGTTCCTCAATCCCAGAAAATCCGGCGAAAGGAGCGCTCATCGCTGCACCCATCCTGCCCCGGTGGCTTGGATCAACTAGCAAGCCGGCCCATCTCGCAGCAGGACAGGATTTGAACGATGACACGTACCAGCAAAGGCGATCCCCCCTGTCAAAATCCATTTTGGCATACCCAGTTCCGTCGTGGCTAAATCTCCCGCACTACAAAGAGTTCCACGGAGCAGAGGACCCATACGAGCACGTTAATCACTTCTTGATAACGATGCGGACGTTCAGACTTCCCGACCAAATCAGCTGCAAGATCTTCACCAAGACACTGCGCGGAGACGCCCTCCGCTGGTATCAATGCTTGCCAAACGGAGCTGAAAGTGCACAGTTAACCTCACTAGAATTCTCTAGAGGGGGGGTGAATAGATATTTAAAAATATTTTGTGCAAAGTTAATATATATATGTGTATGATCACTGATTAGAGCTTCCCACACACCAACAAGAATTAAACAAATAAAGAAAGTAAATGCAAGAAAAGAAATCACAGCACAACACAAGAAAATATAGTGGTTCCCCAAACTTTGGGTAGTCCACTCTTCTACCCCCTTGGTAGGAATTCACTAACTTGCACTGAGTCTTTTGATAAGGAGACTCTTAGAACCACCATGAGTCTTTTGATAAGGAGACTCTTAGAACCAACTGAGACTTTTGAAAAGGAGACTCTTAGAACCAGTACAACTGAATTTTTTGAAGAGAGATTCTAAAAACTCTTTTACAATGTTTAAATAAGCAAGAAAGAAAGAAAGAAATAAATAAAGACAAGAATGAATCTTCTTCCAAGCAAGAAGATTGGAAGCACAAGAAGTGAATTAAATCTCTCTTATATAGTGAGAAGGATATTGCAAGCATTTCAGAATTTTGCAGCAAGGTGGCTTCAGGAGCAGGAGAAGATGGAAGCTAGATGGTTGCTGCAAGGCTATTTTTCAATTCTCTCTCTTTTTCACTTGGGAGCACTTCCTCTTTTTCAGATGTAAAATGGTGGATCACTTCTAGTTTTGTCTCTGCCGACTTCCTTCATATATATAGCTCTGTTCATTCAAATAATACTCATAGGAGGATAATTAATTGACAGGCAGAGAATTAGAAAGATAGAAATATTTCCATAATTAGTTTATCAATAAAAGGAAAGAATTCATTCCAAATTCAAATAATGTCCATAATGAATTTTATCAATTTAGCCAAGAATCTAATAGAGGAAAAGAATGATTCAAAACGGCTATAAAACATAAAATTGATTCCATATAAAACAGATCTATAAGATAAGGAAAGAGATCTGGCGATTTTGAATTCTGTCATGAAAATCGACGTGCGTCGATTACTATTCGACGCATGCGTCGAATACATCCTGTCTGGACGTCGAGAGGAGAATAAGGAAGGTACGTCGACTAAGGTGCGTCGACTTCACTAGATGTGTTGACTAGAAATCAGAGTAGCGTCGACAACAAATACGTCGAATTCTTCCTAGAGTTACTTCGACTCATTTCGAAGGAAACGTCGACTACATTTCGACGTTGCGTCGAGTACTATTCGACGCATATTTACTTAGCCTTGTTTTTCATTCTTAGAATTCTTCTTTAACTTATTTCTAAGAGTTAAGAGAAATTATTTTCCCAACAATCTCCCCATATTTGTCTTAACCCTTCTTAGAGAGAAATTGCATTAGCATACAATTAATACAGCATAGCATTTGTATAGATAAGGAATATATTGAGCAACCAGAATAAGAGATTATATATATAAACAAACTTCATGTTAAGACCAATCAATATTTGAGCATAAAAATTATCAGCATTGTTTTTAAGAACAAGATCATCACTCAGGAGGGGTAGGATGAGTCTTTCTTTTTCTTTTGAAAATTTTGGTGGGTTGCTCTTTCTCAATAGCAGATAGTACCCTCGGCTCCCCCTGAGGTATATCAGTGGTTGGCTTCTCCTGAGTCAAGATGTTTTGCTCCCCCTGAGTCACAGCTTCAGCCATCACATCATCTGGCTCTTTCTCTTTTCCAGCATCAGCTTCAAGCATCTGAGACATCACATCATCTGGTTCATTCCCAGCTTGATTTACAGCAGTATTCAGCTCCCCCTGAGCTCTAGTTTCTTTTTCTTTCTCACCCTCTGCCATATCTTCCTTTTCAGCTTCATGTTCTGCTCTGCTTGCCTCCCCTTGTAATAGTACTACTTGAGTTGCAGCCTCTCTTGCAATGTTGAGTACCTCTATTGTTTGTTCATCACTATGTAGCTCAGGTATTCTCTCATTCCCAAGGGTTTTGAGCAATGCAAGACTGTCATCTTTTGAGGTAGGAGGGGATTTGTGAGAAAGAGATTTAGGATTGGAGGGCTGATCTTCATCTAGATTCTCCCCCTTCTTGACCTTCTTGGCCAAGGAGGTTAGGAAAGATCTGGTGACCCTAGAGGAAGAGAGAGAGGTCTTCAGGCTTTGCACAAAGGCACTTACCTCATCTATTTGGGTGTGCATGTGAAGGATGGAGGAATGAATCTGGGAGCAATGCTCATCCAGCATTGCTTGGAATTTTTGGGCTGTGGATTTGATGCACTGAGTGATGAGAGCCTCAGTGGATTCAGATGGTTCATGGTGAGAGGGTTGAGGAGGTGATAGTGGTGGAAGAGGAGAAAGAGGAGGAGGAGGTGTATGAGATGAAGGAGGAGAGGGGATTCTATCATCTTGATTAGGTGTATTTGAAGGAGGAGGTGGAGGAATAGAGGAGGGTTGAGCAGAAGATTGAGAAGGTATTTGTGAATGTGTAGTTGTGAGATTGGTAGAGACTAGAGGAGTAGATGATGGTGGTAGAGAAGGAGTTTCTCTTTGAGGAGGAGGAGGAGGAGAAGATGGATGACCAGGAGAGTTAGGAGGAGAGGGAGTTCTTTCAGGGATGGAACCAGGCTTGGGAATTTTCCTGGTCCATTTGGAGAAGAGGGCAATGGACATCCTCTTTCCAGGAGGGATAGGAACTCCTTTTGACCTGCATAGGTCAGGGAAGGAATGGAAGAGCACCTGACTCGTCATTCTCATATATGCATTTTCTTTGTGTGAGTATTTAGAGCCTATCATCTTAAGTATGCATGTGGCCCAGTCCACCTTCTTCTTTAGCACAAGGGCCCCCATGATGTTCAGTTGCTGCTTGGGCACTGCATCATGGGCTGAAGTCTTGCATAGTAGGACTTTTCCTACTATATCTGTCAGCAGTCTGTATTCATCAGAAAAGTCTATTTTCTTTAGATGGATTGGTCTCTCTTTTGAAAAATTCATGGTGGTTAGCAAATGCTTGATTTCATCAGGTGTGAGGTCAATAGATTCATCACCTAATAAGGGAATGATGAAGACTTATTTAGTCACTCTTTAGAAACTCATTTTTCTTTCCCTATTTCATTTGAACATAGATAATATTAGAATATACCTGATGGAAGATCAAAGGTGGTCCAAATATGTTCTGCAGAGATTGAGACTGGTGTCTCATGGATTGTTCCCTGGATTTCTCCTTGTTCAGATATCTGAACATGAGTTATCAGCTCTGTGATCTCTATTTCCAGGAGCTTGCATCTTGTGGAGATGAGCTATTCAGGCCAGCTTCAGTAAAGAGAGCAATGATGCTCTTGTAGTTTTCTGCGGCAGTTTGGAAGGACTCAAGGTCAATGTCGAAGCCTGAGTTGGTCTTGGGAGCCATTTTAGGTCAGTGAAAGAGAGAGGAAGAAATCGGCTGGTCTGAGGAGCAAGAAGGATGAAAGATGCAGAGTCGAGAAGGTTTCTAACTGAAGAGTTTATTTAAGTCAGGTGAAGCGTCGAAACTGGACTCAATTCGAGGCTTATTCGGTACTTCAGTGGATGTGACCGAAAATATTACCGCTCGTTTTTATGAAGTCGACGTTACGTCGAGTGGAATTCGACTTGAGCGCCGATATAGTCTGTTTTGGGATGAAAAGGTTTCTTATCGACGTATGCGTCGATAGGAGTCGATAGGAGCCGACGCATGCGTCGATTTCACTTATTGATCTGAGTCATCGACTGTGCGTCGATTAGAAGTGGACGTGACTTTTAATTTTCCTGAAAGGTTCTAGGTGTTTATCTCTTTTTATCTCTTCCTAGTCCTAAAGGTTTCTAAGTCAGTATTGGACAACTTTTTACAGATAGTTTGATTGGTTGTGCCAACATTTTTTGGCAAGGTGGCCAGGTTTATTACATATGTAGCACTTGACTATCTTAGTATTGTGAGAATTTGTGTTTAGAGAGGGATGGAAGTGTTGATTAGGATAGAAGGTTTGAATAAGATGGGAATTTTGGTTAGGATAAACATTTTGGTTAGGATAGAGGTGTTGATTTGGATAAAAGTCATGATTAGGATGAATGGGTCCTGAATATGGGTTAAGATGAGAGGTTTTTGAAGGAAAGGCATTTAAGTTGCTCTGAATTTTTGTGCGTCGATATCTATTCGACGCATGTTGATAGTCGCGTCGATTTGTATTCGGCGCTTTCTCCAGATGGCGTCGATCTGGTTTCGACGCATAGAAAAAGGTGCGTCGATTGGAAGTCGACGTACTTTTATTCAAGCGTCGAGAAGAGGTCGAGGCATCTGAGAGGTTGCGTTGAGTAGAAGTCGATGCACTATCATGTATGTGTCGATATGAAGTCGACGCAACTGTATGTTCATAAATTTTCATTTTACCTTTTTCTGTTTTTACTCCTTTATTTGTTGTTTCTTTTGGATTAGTTGTCTCTTCAGATGAAGTTTGTGAGTCATCAGCTGAATAATATGATGTTTCATCAAATTCCTTTATTTCCTTGAAGAAGTTTTCTTCCTTATGTTGTGATTCTTTTTCTTGGTTTGCTGATTTGATGGGTTTAGTGAATTTTATAGGACTCATCCAAGCAGGCTTGTTGGATGGAATTAGGCTGATTGATGTATCAGCCCCTAGCCCAAGATGTTTGTGTCTTATTGTTTGTTTTTCAGTGATTTTCTTAAGAGTTTGGCTTCTCATTTTTATTGACTCTTCAAAAGGCCTTTGCCTGGGATACCTTATCCTTAAGGAACTGATTTTCTATTCTAGCCCTTTCTATTTCCTTTTTTCTTATGTTAGCCCTTAATACATAATCTTTTGAGCATATATCCTCTTTATTTCTTTGGTTCTGAACCATATTAATTTGTTCTTTTAGGTCCTTGATTTCTTGTTTAGCTTTTAATTGATCTAGGCACATTCCTATAAAATCATTTCTGAAATTATCACTTTGAAAATCTATTTCATCAAAGATGCTTACCTCATCCTTATCCTCAGATTCCTCTATGAGAATAAGGTTATTTTCTTTTTCATCTTCAGAAGATATGCTTTCTTCTGATCCTGTCTCACTCCATGATTTAGCACCATCATCATTCTTTAAGCCTTCAAAGGCCATCCAGCATAGGTCTTCTTGCTTAGATTCTTCATCGTCACTCTTAGAAGAGGAACTGTCCTCAGAGTTTGTTTCACTCCAGGCTTCTGCAATAAAGCCTCTTTCTTTCTTCTTCCCATTTTTCTTGAGATCTTTCTTTTTCAGATCTTTCTTTGTCTCAGCATTCTCTGGACATTCTGGGGCAATATGTCTAGGTTTCCTGCAAGAATAACACACAATTTCTTTAGTGGGAGTTTTGTCATACCTTGGTTTTGACTCTCTCCTTCTTGATCCATCTGTCTTGACCCATTTCTTAAATCTTCTGGCCAGGAAACTGAATAGTTCTTCTTCAGTGACAGGAGTTCCTTCTTCTGTTGCCTTTAAAGCAATGTTCCTGTCTTTTGAGGAGATTGGAGTGTTTTCTCTTCTTTTCTTCTCTTCTCTAGTTTTCAGCAGTTGCTCATAGGATTTGAGTTTTCCTAAGAGAGCATCTGTTGAGATTTCCTTTTGTCCTCTTGTGTCTCTTATTGCCCATATTCTTGAGTCCCATGAACTAGGGAGACTCATTAGCAATTTGTCATTAATCTCAGTGAGAGAGATCTCTCTATCCAAGTTTTTCAATTGTTTGATGATTAGACTGAATCTGTCATACATCTCAGAGATACTCTCTTCATCCTTCTTTTGGAAGTTCTCATATTGAGAGATCAATAGAGCCTTCTTATCTTTCTTTTCATCAGCACTTCCTTCTACCATCTTTGTAAGAGCATCCTAGATTTCTTTGGCTGATTCAAAGTCAACAACCCTTTGAAAGATGTCATCTGAGAGGGTTGAGACAAGAATGTTCATGGCCTTTAGATCATATGCTCTTGCCTTCTTCTCATCATTTGTCCACTCAGATCTTGGAATAAGTGTTTGTGTGACATTGCCACTTGCATCCCTTCTATAAGGCTTTGGGGGACCTGTCAAAGTAATATTAAACAAGTCATCATCAATAGAGTTTATATAAATTCTAATTCTTGTTTTCTAAACTGCAAATTTTTCAAGATTGCACATTGGTGGTCTGGTGGAAGCATAATCTTTGATTTGTGCCATGTGAAAAATAGTTTTGAAAAAATATGTATATATATATATGAGAGGTAGGATCTTTTTTATCAAGGAGTTATCCTTTTTAGATCAACCTCCCTCTGATACCAATTGAAAGTGCACAGTTAACCTCACTAGAATTCTCTAGAGGGGGGTGAATAGAGATTTAAAAATATTTTGTGCAAAGTTAATATATATATGTGTATGATCACTGATTAGAGCTTCCCACACACCAACAAGAATTAAACAAATAAAAAAAGTAAATGCAAGAAAAGAAATCACAGCACAACACAAGAAAATATAGCGGTTTCCCAAACTTTGGGTAGTCCACTCTTCTACCCCCTTGGTAGGAATTCACTAATTTGCACTGAGTCTTTTGATAAGGAGACTCTTAGAACCACCCTGAGTCTTTTGATAAGGAGACTCTTAGAACCAACTCAGTCTTTTGAAAAGGAGACTCTTAGAACCAGTACAACTGAATTTTTTGAAGAGAGATTCTAAAAACTCTTTTACAATGTTTAAATAAGCAAGAAAAAAAGAAATAAAGAAATAAAGACAAGAATGAATCTTCTTCCAAGCAAGAAGATTGGAAGCACAAGAAGTGAATTAAATCTCTCTTCTATAGTGAGAAGGAGATTGCAAGCATTTCAGAATTTTACAGCAAGGTGGCTTCAGGAGCAGGAGAAGATGGAAGCTAGATGGTTGCTGCAAGGGTATTTTTCAATTCTCTCTCTTTTTCACTTGGGAGCACTTCCTCTTTTTCGGATGTAAAATGGTGGATCACTTCTAGTTTTTTCTCTGCCGACTTCCTTCATATATATAACTCTGTTCATTCAAATAATACTCATAGGAGGATAATTAATTGACAGACAGAGAATTAGAAAGATAGAAATATTTCCATAATTAGTTTATCAATAAAAGGAAAGAATTCATTCCAAATTCAAATAATGTCCATAATGAATTTTATCAATTTAGCCAAGAATCTAATAGAGGAAAAGAATGATTCAGAACGGCTATAAAACATAAAATTGATTCCATATAAAACAGATCTATAAGATAAGGAAAGAGATCTGGCGATTTTGAATTCTGTCATGAAAATCGACGTGCGTCGATTACTATTCGACGCAAGCGTCGAATACATCCTGTCTGGACGTCGAGAGGAGAATAAGGAAGGTACGTCGACTAAGGTGCGTCGACTTCACTAGATGCGTTGACTAGAAATCAGAGTAGCGTCGACAACAAATACGTCGAATTCTTCATAGAGTTACTTCGACTCATTTCGAAGGAAACGTCGACTACATTTCGACGTTGCGTCGAGTACTATTCGACGCATATTTACTTAGCCTTGTTTTTCATTCTTAGAATTCTTCTTTAACTTATTTCTAAGGGTTAAGAGAAATCATTTTCCCAACAGGAGCGATTCACAACTTCACTGAGTTGTCCCAACTGTTCGTTGAATGGCACGAGACACGCTCGCCAAGGGTTCAAGAAGAGGGAGAAAAGCCCGGCACGGACAAGCCGCCCGCCTAAGGGAGGCGGAATGGAGCATGCAGCAAGAGAAGATCTGCACAAATTTTCACCAGGAGCGTCCCTGCGCATGGATGGACTTCGCCTTAGACGCGAGCATTGGCAGTCCACCCTGTGAGCTAAGGAGAGCATTGATAACACATCACATCTCTTTCAACATCCTATTCCTGGCTGTCGTAGTGCGGCTCAAACTCCTAAGCGGGAACCTCAAGCTCAGGGCCAGCGACGCGGAGCTCCCCGACGGAACTACGGTACCCACCGTAGGAACCGTCACCCTCCCCGTCCAAGTAGGGATGCACTCCGAACCAGTCCAGTACGACGTTCAGTTCGTCGTCGCCGAGGCAGACTCCCCCTACGACGCAATATTTGGGAGCCTCTTGCTGGACGCCCTGGACCACGACGTTTCCATGTCCGGGCGTATGGCCAACAAAGGGAGTATCCTTAGGAACGCGATTCATGGTTTCGACACGCCCGCCTCTAAGCTCCCTTGGATCAACTACGACCCGTCGCCGAGGTCCAATTCTGAAAAACAAGGCGCGCGGAAGCGCCGCGCAACCCCCAGATTGACAGAGAAAGCCAATCTACCGGCGCCAGCAAACCCACTACGATTTGGGGATACGTATTGCAAGAGAAAGGGACAACAACCACAGCTCGAGAAGGCCGAACTTCCCATTCAGAACCAAGCAGGACGCCCCCGAGGGCTCGCAATTCAAAATTCCCGAATCTTCACCCCGTTAAATGCTCCTCGCGAGCATATACTGTCCATTATCTACAACAGCAAAGCCATCAACTGGCCCAGGCCGCTCCCCCAGCATAGGGGAGACCAGTCCCAGTTCTGCAACTTTCACAAGGGCAGAGGGCACCGTACGGATCACTGTGCCATGTTGAAAGAAGAAATTGAACGCCTCGTCCGATCAGGACACCTTGAGGCTTTCCGCGAAGAAGCGCAGAAGGATGCCACTTAGGGTCGGTCGTCGGGTCACCGCCGCCCACCATGCCGAACGACCAAAAGAGCTCGAGCAAGCGCGGCGCAAAGGGAGCTCGACGTTACCTTCTCTCTCGTCAAACTTGTATCATAAACTTATTGGCTCAAAGGCCGCAAGATTGCACTTGCGCATATATCAATGATCATTTTCCAATTATGTTTTACCTGTCCTAAACCATTCTGCTGCAGGAACCCATTTGGGGCCCTGCCCCGGGGAATTTGCACCACCGTCGATTGAAGGTTCTCCCTTCTCCTCCGTCGTCGAGTCCCGGTGTCGTAGGGGCCTACCCCCCTTACGTTCGCCCCCGGTTTGAATACACCAGCTATTCACCGGCCACTTCGGGGCCCTGCCCTGGGGACTTTGCAGCGCCGTCGATTGAAGGTTCGCCCTTCTCCTCCGCCGTCGAGTCCCGACATCGTAGGGGCCTGCCCCCCTTACGTTCGCCCCCGGTTTGAATACACCAGCTATTCACCGGCCACTTCGGGGCCCTGCCCCGGAGACTTTGCACCGCCGTCGATTTAAGGTTCGCCCTTCTCCTCCGTCGTCGAGTCTCGGCGTCGTAGGGGCCTGCCCCCCTTACGTTCGCCCCCGGTTTGAATACACCAGCTATTCACCGGCCGCTTTGGGGCCCTGCCCCGGGGACTTTGCACCGTCGTCGATTGAAGGTTCGTCCTTCTCCTCCGTCGTCGAGTCTCGGCGTCGTGAGGGCCTGCCCCCCTTACGTTCGTCCACGGTTTGAATGCACCCGCTATTCACCGGCCTAAAAGCTGCGAGCACAGACTCGCGCGAACTAATTTTCTATTATATAAAAGCCATGAGCGCCGACTCGTGCGAACTAATTTTCTATTATATAAAAGTCGCGAGCGCCGCCTCGTGCGAACTAATTCCCTATTATATAAAAGTCGCGAGCACAGACTCGCGCAAACTCATCCGTGTTTTTGGAAATACCATCAAGCTACGCGGGTATCAACAGCCAGAACAACAGGATCGCACAAAGAAGTAAGTACGATAAACGCAATAAGAGAATACAACCACATCAGCTCAACGCTGCACACAAAACAAACGACAGTGCGTAAAGCAGAAAGACAGAATACAACCAAATCAGCTCAGCGCGGCACACAAGCAAACAATAGTACGGAAAGCAGGAAAACAAAAGATAGTCAACATCAGTCCTCGGCTACGTCCGAGCACTCATCCTCTGAAAGATCCCCAACTCCAAGACCAGCGGTGTCACATCCAAACTTCTTCCCCATCATGCGAAGAGTCTTCTGAATACCACGGTGGAAGGCAACTTCGCTCTCGTCCTCTATCAGGGGCTCAACCTCCTTCGTCATAACCTCGGCACGAATCTCCTCCGCCATCTGGAACCGCTCCTCGACAAAAGCAAGAGAATCTTTGTACTCGGTCACTCCGACCGCCTTGGCATCCTTGAGGCTGCGCTCGATCGACGACAGCCGCTCCACCTCGCTCCTCAGAAAGCCCAGCTCCCCCTCCAGGCAGAACATCTCCCCCTGAGCTTCAGACAGTTGATGAAGCGCGTCCTGAGTGAGCGCCTTGTCTCCACCGCACTCCTCCCGCAGCTTCTCATCTTCAGATCGGGAAGAGGAGATGTCGGCCTCCAGCTGCTTGATGCGGGACAAATCGCGATCCCTCTTCCTCTGAAGAACGGACATGTCGCTCCTCACCACGCTCAGCTCCTCCTGAAGGGAGATGTAGCTATCCTTGAGGCCCACGTAATAATCATTCCACGTAAGAGCAACATTAGTCAGAGCATTCGCCTGCAAACACAAAGAAAACGGTCAGGAAACATAAGCAACGGTAGCAACGACGAACCAAGACCCAGAAAAGAAGAACTTCACTTACCGCAGAAGTCATCGCCTGAAGAGATGAAGAAACTCGCCTCGGCGGTGGAAAGGGGGGAGGCGGCGGCAAGTCTCCCTGCGCAACTCAATCGGCAATAGGGGATGCCAGAATCTCGATCTCCGGTTCAGATGGAATCGGCTCTCCCCGACGGCGGCTCGGGCCGGCCTCGTGATCGTGACTCCTAGGCTCCGGTAAAATTGAACATGAACCGGAAGCTCCGTTCTTAAAAACAATCTTCCTCTTTTTCCTGCGTTCTAGGGGAACAGCGGCCTCTCGCTCGGCATCCTAGGAGTGCCCCACCGAGAGGAGTCGACTCTCCTCCACGCAGCTATAAACACAGAATAAAGCCTTCGACAGCCCTTCCCGACCAGGAAAACCAGGGATAGGAAGGAACTTGTCTTCCCATCCAGTCAGCCGGCGACAACGTCCAGGGAGCGCTCTCCAAAGCTCTGGCAGCTCCCAACGATTCCGGACATACCCATAGAGAGTGTTCCCGTGGCGGTAGTCTGTCTTCTCGCCAAAGTGAAACCAGATCTTGTTGCTCCGAACCTCAATACGACCACCCGAGTCAGTGATAACCTCGCACCAGTCCTTAAAGAGCTCGAGCAAAAAGCGTGCACTGTGCTCCTGAAAGAACACCACCAACCCCATAATGTTCGCCATCCCGGCAGGCGTGAACTGGGTCACTGGGACGCCGCAGAATCGGAATATCTCAACGACCTCCTCAGATGGAGGAATGCGAAACCCAGATTTCAGGCAGCTCTCAGAAAGCGTCATGAAACCAGTGGGCGGATTCTGAACACGCTCCTCCACCCCCGGGATTTTCACCTCGACATTCGGAGGCAATCCGAACTGCTTACGCCATATCTCAATTCGCGCACTATCAAGCGAAGAGCGCAGGCGCATCGGCCTCGACTGGCCACCCCGTTTCGAAGCCTGAAAGAAAATTAAGCGTACATAAGCGCGAGCGTTAAAAAATAATAATATCAAAAAATCCAAAGTAGCGCATGCCAAGTGCATGTCGCGCTTCCGGCCGAGAAGCAAGAACACACGCGCCATTTCTGCGAGCAAAGGCGCGCGGGCGCCGGACGCACGCAGGCACGGGACGCCCCGCGCTCGCCGCCGACCTCTCCCACGCGCAAAACGCGCGCGGGCGCCGGATGCCCACACCACAGGCCTCGCCCGCGCGCGGGCAAGCAAGGGCGGCATGCGCCCGCACCCCCGGTCGGCCAAAGACGCACGGGCGTCGGATGCACGCCGGCCGCCCGGCCACGCGCGGGCACCGGCCCGCGCGCGAGAGCGCGCGGGCACCGGCCGCACGCAGGGGCACGCGGGCCGCCCGCGCCCACCGCCGCCCTTGGCCGCGCGCGGGGACCCGCGCGTGGAAGCGCATGGGCGGCGGACGCGCGCAGGGGCGCGCGGGTGCCGGCCTCCTGCGCCCTCCGCCGCCCTTAGCCGTGCGCGGAAGCACGCACGCGCCGACCGTACGCCCCTCCGTCGGTCCCAGCCGCGCACGCTGGCCGTGCGCTCCTCCGCCGACCCCGGCCGCGCGCGAGGGTACACGGGCGCTGCCCGCGCGCAAGGGCGCCCGGGCGTCGACCGCCCGAGCGTCGGCCACCAGAGCGTCGGCCGCCCAAGCATCGGCCGCCTGAGCGCCGGCCGCCCCAGCACCGGCCGCCCAAGCCCTGCCGCCCGCTCTCCCGTCCGTCGCCAACCGTTTTCCCTCCACTTCTTTTTCAAAAATAGATGACTTACCTCAGGCATCGTTCGGCGCGTCGTACGGAGATGACGGTCAGACCCACTGCTAACTATTCAAAACCCTCGCACTCCTTCACAAGGTTTGAACTCCGAAGGTTTTGGGGGCTTATGATAGGGGCTCATGACAGAGGCTCTCATTTATAAGAAACCCGGGCGACAGTTATTTCCAAAAGCGGCAGTTATTTCCAAAAGCAGCAATTATTTCCAAAAGCCACTCCCCCCGCTAATTCGGCAGGAAAACTAGGAGCACAAAGCCGGAACCGTCGTCCGAAGCCTCAACGAGCACGACGGAGGCACCCACTCCCGTCGCTGGGGCGATCCCCGCAGCTGTGCCCCGCGAGGGGCGCGACCGAGCCGCGCCCCGCGAGGGGCGCGACCGAGCCGCGCCCCGCGAGGGGCGCGACCGAGCCGCGCCCCGCGAGGGGCGCGACCGAGCCGCGCCCCGCGAGGGGTGCGGCCGAGCCGCGCCCCACGAGGGGTGCGGCCGAGCCGCGCCCCACGAGGGGCGCGGCCAGGCCGCCCCCCTCGGGGTGCGGCCATGCTGCCCCCCCCCCCCCCCCGTGCGGGGTGCGGCCGCCCCCCCCCCCCCCCCCCCGAAGGTGCGGCCAGTACGCACCCCTCCCCGTGACGGGGTGCGGCCACTTCCCCCTCTTTCTTTCTCGGCAGGGGGGCTTGCGAGGAGCCCTTCCAGGCATGCTCCTCGTCAGGAGCGTCGGATCCCAATTCCTCCTGGAGCGCAACTTCTCGTTCCGCCGTTCGCCCAGAGCGCTTCGCAACGCGACCAGGACGCCTCCGTGATTCGTTGCGCGCTCAGAATACTTCAACGCTCGCGCGCGCTCAAAACGCTTCTGAACACTTTCGGAAGCGTTCTCACTTTTCCGACTCGCTCACTTTTAGTCTTTCTAGCATGCTCACTTTTTGTCTTTCTAGCGTGCTCACTTTTTGTCTTTCTAGTTTCTCAGATTTCAGGAACAACCTGTCGCCTTTTTCGCCTCCAACAGAACTGCCCGAGGGGCAAGGTGGTCATTTACGAAAAATGGCGATCTGTGTGCCCCGAACCAGAAAATATGATTCGTCCGCCAAGTATTTATGGAAACTGCAAACGGCAAAATTACCGGACTGCCCTCGGCCAAAGCTATAAATGGAGCCCCAAGGCTTCATTTGAAAGGACCTTGCTTTCATGACCCGGGAGAGCTCCTTGCAGACCTTTGCGGAATTCTCCTTCGGCGCTTGAAGATCTCTTTCGTGGACTTGAAGATTTTCTTCATCCCGAAAGGCGACGCAGCTTCTTACTTTTGTTCTCCGGGGCCTTCTCACTTTTGTTCCCCGAAGCCTTCTCACTTTTGTTCTCTGGCATTCTCAGTAGGGAAAAAGACTTAGTTTTTCGAGAGGTGGCCTGTCACCTACGGAACTCTCTCTCTCTCTATTATTGTAACGAGCGGCGGCCTGTCGCGCTCGATCTCTAAGCACCTAAGTGTAACCTCTCAGAAGATAGTGGAGTTTGGTCGGCACAGCTCCGGCTGCGTGGTTTTTTACCCTTTCCTG
Organism: Dactylorhiza incarnata; assembly: GCA_033032865.1. Lineage (NCBI taxonomy): Eukaryota > Viridiplantae > Streptophyta > Magnoliopsida > Asparagales > Orchidaceae > Dactylorhiza > Dactylorhiza incarnata. Next base: position 2,539,913 of record JAWHQI010000039.1, on the reverse strand, counting down.
GTTTTCCACGTTAAAAAGTCTCAGTGTACTCAACGAATCTCAAATTAACTGTTTGCGCGTTTGGTTCGCTCACGAGCTAAGGTGGTTCAATTGGACCGGTCTACCAAGAGCCCCAAGCGACCCGCAACAACAGGGATGTGAAAATGATGTGATTATCACAATCTTTTTTAAGATGAATCTAAATATGGAAATTAGTAATAAAATATAATTGATTGAAAAAATTAATAATAAAATGTTATTGAGTGAAGAAATTATGAAGCCTACTCCTATGTTTACTAAAATAATTGACACATTTTCAACATTAATTAGATACATTTTAATTTTTTTTTATAACTTGGAAGTGTCAAGTCAAATATATATATATATATATATATATATATATATAATAAATTAATATATTGCGCATCCAAACCAAACAGGTACTAACCCTTTCAGCTCTCACACACACGCCATCACAGCTCTTCTCCAATTCCCAAATGTCAAAACCCTCCGCAATTTTCCCATTTCTACTCGTTCTCTACCTCCCTCTCCATCTCCTATCGCCGGCGGCCGCCAAACTCTGTCCAGCATGCGGTCCGAGCCCGGATACAATCCTAATTCATTTAAAGTACTAGAAGTTCGTTGTTTTTTCCGGGCGGCTAACTCTAAAATCTTATTTTTTAAAATATATTTGGTTTTTGGTTGGGTGCTTTCTTCTCTAGACCGCGATCCATATAACTGATCGTAATAATTATAAAATTCTGTAAAATCATTATTATATTTTGAAACATTTATATTATCAAAAAAATTGATAGGTTACAGATAAGTTTAAATTATTGTTTATTTCTTCTATAAGATTTTCTACGTCATCTACGCCAATTAAAGGATTTAAAGCTGCGGCGCATGAAAACATGGCTGGCATTTCTTTATAATATTTTAAAAAAAATTCTTCCATTATTTGAATTAACGGACGCCTGATGAGTCCCAATTATATACACATTTATGGACTCATTTGGGCCGATTTTCTAGTCTTTGCACTTCACTTTAGACATGTTTTCACTCATATTTGACACTTCATGCTAAGTGCACATCTAGGCCTGTTTTTGGTGTTATTTCATGTTCTTCTTCTTTAGTAGTTTTCATGCATGGTTAAGTTCCACTTTCAGTGGCTGGATCCGTGGTTGTGCTGGAGCAGGAGTCGTGCAGGTGTTCCCGGTACAATTCTGTACAGGAACACTGCGCACGATCACTGGCTCTATCGCGCACGACCAATGGTCGTGCGCCACTGATCGTGCGCACTTAACGCCCTTTTTTATGAGTTCTGTCTTGCTTATCGCACGACCACTTACGATAGTGCGCACGACCACTGGTCGTGCGCCAATGGTCGTGCGAACATTATATTTTATAAATTTCTTACATTGCAGGCTCCGTCCAGGCAGCGCGCACGATCACAGGATTCTAGTGCGCACGACCACTGGTCGTGCGCCAATGATCGTGCGCACTGTTTATTCCAGCGCCTATAAATTGACCTGCTCGCGAATTAGGTCGGGATCTTCGCCGTTTTTCCGCCCGACTCCGCCGTTCCGCCCATTTCCGCTGGTTCTCCGCCCCCCTAGGCCTCCTCCATCATCCAAGAGCTCCAAAGAGAGGTTTCTAGCCCAAAGATCGCCAACGTCGAGCAAGGAGATCGTGTATCAGAGTAGATTGGATCGTGACACGAAGAAGACGAGCCATTGGGAGGAAGTGACAGCCCTCCTCTACCTCGGACGCAGTTGAAGACCGAGCTTGGACGCGGATTGACAACCCGGCGATTCCAACCGTGAATCTTCGGCAAGGCTTCGGATGTGGTCGACTCCTTTACTCTCTTTTCCTTCCTTATGCTGATGATTGTATAAGCTAGTTTCTTCTATCTTTTGATGATGAATGCTATGAACCTTGTTGTTTAATGGTTATTTCATTTTATTGGAATTATCTTGTTCATATGCGTTTATGAGGTGCGCCCCCATCCATTTTCCATTCCGCCATCGTGTTTAGTGCCGCACTAGCAATTGCTAGTGGCGTGCTTGTCGAAGAGGTGCTTGCGACCCTCATTCCGTTAACCTACTCGTCCATCCGCTTACCGAAGTGTGGCATCGCGGCCCGTAATCCATCCCGCCTAACGAAGCAGCGCGCTCAAGGCCTGCATAGTTCGATTCCGCTAGCCTACTCGTCCATCCGCCCAACGAAGTTGTGCGTTCAAGGCCTACGTAGTTTCCATCCCGCCAAGCGAAGCTTTGCATAGCGGCATTGCATAGGAGTAGGTGTAGTATATTCTTTTATTTACAAAACCCAAAACCCCTTTCGTCCGCATTCCACCTACCGCAGGACTTCGATCTCAAGTCCTTCCTCGAAACCTAACTTCACCTTACTGTGTTCCTTGAGAGACCGACACTCGGGGATCTTCCCCATTATTATTACTTGCGCGATCGGTGCACTTGCCGAAATTATCGCATCAAGTTTTTGGCGCCATTGCCGGGGAACACAGTCGTGTGAGTTTTCTGGAGAGGGAGAATCTGAGAGAAAAGCCCTTCCATTTGTAAATTGCATTTTTTTTATTTTATTTTATTTATGTTCTTTTTATCCCATTTTCTTGTTTCATATTAGGTTGCTTTAGTAATTTTTGTTAGGTGTAGTATTTTGCACAATAGCATTTTCATTTTGAATCGTTTTATCTTCACACTATGTGGGCACATCTCAATATCCGTTGCCGTTGGTGTAGAGATACCTCCCACTCTAGTGATGAATGCCCTACGGAGAATAGTAGGCATAATTCTTATAGCCCAGCATATGGAGCACCGACTTCGTCTGGTACTCCACATGGTGCGCGTAAGTCTTATGGCTACTCTGCTGAGCCTTTACCGTCATACTTCTTTTCGGCTCCAGCCCCCACTGTGCCAAAGAAGCCCGCAAGGCAGTGCCGGTTTTGTCGGATCACTGATCATGTCTTGAAGGACTGTGCCGAGTATTTTCGCCAATTGGACGAGAATGATGAGCCGGATATCCGGATCGTCCCACTTCCTAATTCTGGCGGCACACCTTCAACATCCAGTTATGTGTCTTTGTCACCTTCACATCTTGAAGGGTATGGCATGGACACGGTCACCGGATGTGCGGCTGATCTATGCACCGACATTGCTGAGCCTATTCTCCATGTGCATCCACCACCTCTAGTGGATTCGATTCTTTCCCCTGTTGTGCATACTATACTCGTCTCCGACGACATTGTTGATGATGTGTCGCAGGATGAGGTGGGTGATCTGAGTGTTGTGCCTATTTCTATGGAGGAGGACAACCTTCTAGGTGAAGAGGATTTTTCCTCAGCACCGGTGGAGGAAGTCCAAATCCTAAGCCTGGCCACCGTTGATCCCGCCGAATCTTGTAGCATTGATGGCAATGCAAACATTATTTTACTTCCCCAACCTGATGGGAGTGAGACCGGGACCACTCCCCTGATTTTTTATTATTTATGTCATTCTTCTCTTTTATTTCCTGACCCCCCTTCTTCATCTGAGCCTGTGCAGGTTGAGTCTTCACAGGTACATCAGGAGGACTTGGAGCATGATGCTCAAGTCAATGATGAGTGTATCCTCATATGTGAGGAGGTTGACCCCTCCTCCATAGAGGAAGCCTCATTCATTTCCTTCCCCTCCTGCTGCATCCCTGGAGATGATACCTTGTTGGGCAAGGATAGTTTTGGTGAGATGAGTGAGGACCAGGCCTCCTCCTCTTCTTACTTTCTTTTCCCTCTACCTGTGATAGGCAGGTTTTATTTATATTCCGGTAGAGGTGTGACTGTTCTTTCTCCGTATAGGTACCCGCTACCTACACGCATATTAGAACAGTTACCTGTCCACTTTTCTTTTCATAGGCCTATAAGCTAGAACTGTATAAAATCTGAATAAGTCGTGCTGGGATGACAATAACCCCAGTAGTTATCTTACCTTTTCCTGCATTTCTTATTTCTTCTTGTTTAGTTTAGTTAGTAGTATTTTTTTTTCAGTTTTCTATTTTCTTTTGTTTCTGCGGAGCTGACCCCTGCAGGGATCTTCTCTGGATGGCGGATGCTGCGGCTCATTTTAGCTTACACGCCAATCTTCTGGTATGCTCACTTGCTGAGCATTGGGTACTCTCTTCCCCTAGCCCTATTTTTATTTTCCTGTCATATATTATGCGGATTGTTTAGTTTAAGTCTGGGGGAGAGTAGTTTTGTTTACCCGCTCACGTGCAATATTGCACTGCATATTAGAATGTTTCATTTAAAATGTTTTGTTTATTGTCATTGCACACCACAGCACCCACTTGAGCGCGCTTAGCCGTTGGCATGTCGTGAGACAAATTTGTCTTTTTGTGTGATTTGAAAAATCATTGTGCTGACTTAGGATTATGAGGCGGAGTAAAATGTTGACTCCTGTAGTGCTCCTAGTCGAGTGCTCATGTCTTGTAGGAATTCGTGTAGATTCAATTTCTTTTTACGCTTTTAGTTTATATTTTTCTATTAGCGTAAATATTGTTTACTCTACTCAAAATTGGTGAATCCGGTGTGAATCAGACGGTAGCATAGGAATGTATGTAGACGTTCGCTAGACGCATATTGCTCGAGTCGGGAGGAAGGACTATCTTTCTCGGTGGCTAGAACTTGCCCCAAGCGATTCTTGAAGCATGGGTATACGGTTAGTCAATTGCGTGAATGTGATATAGGCCATCATGTTGGCCCGGTTGAGCCTTTGCACCCTTTCCTATCGATATATCCTCGTTAGCCCAGTTGTGTCTACCCGTTCTTTGATTCAGCCCCATTGTTGTCTCACCAAAGCCTAAATGCTAATCCTAGTCGCGCACCCAAATCTGAGCTTTAGCTGTTTATTATTTTCATGAGTTGGGTTGTTGATTTGGGGATATGTTTGTGAAGATGTGGTTGTTTTTTATTGTTTAGTTGCTGAAAATGATAAGAAAAGAAAAGAAGAAAATGAGAGCAAGAAAAGAAGTGAAAAGAAAAGAAAAAGATATGAGCTTTAATGAAAAAATTTGTGTAAAAATATATGTTTGGGAGTAGGCGGTGCACACACCCATGTTGTTAAGTCCAAGTCTGGGGGTGCGATGTACCCGCATGTTTGTGTGGTGATGAGGATAGTTGTCTGTGCTAGCTCATTTGGGTTTAGTGTCGGAGCCGTCACTTTTATCTTTGTTTATCCTCACCTAAACCCAAGCCTCATCTAAAACATAAAGTCCTATTGATTCACGCAATTGAGTCAAACCAGTGCCGTGGAGAGAGTGCGAACGGGCAAGCTTATGGTCACCGACATTGATGGATTTCAATGGAGTTGTCCCGAGCCCCGATCTTTGGCAATGCTCGTCTCAGTGTTCAGTTTACTTTCTTCCTATGTACGACCTTATGATTCACCGTGATTCACTTTTTGAGTAAACGTAATATATAAATACGCTCCTAGAAAATTTTAAACTAATATGTATAATTAGAAATTGTGTCTTCTGTATTCTTACGCACATGAGCATGCGACTTCGCATGGTACTCCGCTTGATAAATTCTTCGCCAGCTTATGTTTTTCCTGTCCGCGAGAGATGGTTTGCTCGGGACGCGCAAACAGTTAAGTCTGGGGGTGTGATGAGTCCCAATTATATACACATTTATGGACTCATTTGGGTCGATTTTCTAGTTTTTGCACTTCACTTTAGACATGTTTTCACTCATATTTGACACTCCATGCTAAGTGCACCTCTAGGCCTGTTTTTGGTGTTATTTCATGTTCTTCTTCTTTAGTAGTTTTCATGCATGGTTAAGTTCCACTTTCAGTGGCTGGATCCGTGGTTGTGCTGGAGCAGGAGTCGTGCAGGTGTTCCCGGTACAATTCTGTACAGGAACACTTCGCACGATCACTGGCTCTATCGCGCACGACCAATGGTCGTGCCGCCACTGATCGTGCGCACTTAACGCCCTTTTTTATGAGTTCTGACTTGCTTATCGCACGACCACTTACGATAGTGCGCACGACCACTGGTCGTGCGCCAATGGTCGTGCGAACATTATATTTTATAAATTTCTTACATTGCAGGCTCCGTCCAGGCAGCGCGCACGATCACAGGATTCTAGTGCGCACGACCACTGGTCGTGCGCCAATGACCGTGCGCACTGTTTATTCCAGCGCCTATAAATTGACCTGCTCGCGAATTAGGTCGGGATCTTCGCCGCTTTTCCGCCCGACTCCGTCGTTCCGCCCATTTCCGCTGGTTCTCCGCCCCCTAGGCCTCCTCCATCATCCAAGAGCTCCAAGGAGAGGTTTCTAGCCCAAAGATCGCCAACCTCGAGCAAGGAGATCGTGTATCGCAGTAGATTGGATCGTGACACGAAGAAGACGAGCCATTGGGAGGAAGTGACAGCCCTCCTCTACCTCGGACGCAGTTGAAGACCGAGCTTGGACGCGGATTGACAACCCAGCGATTCCAACCGTGAATCTTCGGCAAGGCTTCGGATGTGGTCGACTCCTTTACTCTCTTTTCCTTCCTTATGCTGATGATTGTATAAGCTAGTTTCTTCTATCTTTTGATGATGAATGCTATGAACCTTGTTGTTTAATGGTTATTTCATTTTATTGGAATTATCTTGTTCATATGCGTTTATGAGGTGCGCCCCCATCCATTTTCCATTCCGCCATCGTGTTTAGTGCCGCACTAGCAATTGCTAGTGGCGTGCTTGTCGAAGAGGTGCTTGCGACCCTCCTTCCGTTAACCTACTCGTCCATCCGCTTACCGAAGCGTGGCATCGCGGCCCGTAATCCATCCCGCCTAACGAAGCAGCGCGCTCAATGCCTGCATAGTTCGATTCCGCTAGCCTACTCGTCCATCCGCCCAACGAAGTAGTGCGTTCAAGGCCTACGTAGTTTCCATCCCGCCAAGCGAAGCTTTGCATAGCGGCATTGCATAGGAGTAGGTGTAGTATTTTCTTTTATTTACAAAACCCAAAACCCCTTTCGTCCGCATTCCACCTACCGCAGGACTTCGATCTCAAGTCCTTCCTCGAAACCTAACTTCATCTTACTGTGTTCCTTGAGAGACCGACACTCGGGGATCTTCCCCATTATTATTATTTGCGCGACCGGTGCACTTGCCGAAATTATCGCATCAACGCCAACCTTCATATTTTTTATAAGCTTTAAATTTTTCTGTAATTAATACAAAATTTTCGATAACGAGTGAACTAGTAGGATAATAAACGCCAGATAAAATAGTTGTCGATCTATAAAAAACTTCTAATAATTCCATATAATTTTTAATTATATCCCAATCAGAATCATGAAAATCATGAACTTTGGACATACTATAAAATTCCATTAGTTGTGTTTTTTGTCGCACTGCTCTTTTTATCATTTAATATGTTGAATTCCATCTTATAGGCATATCAAATTGAGGTTTTAAAAATTTAAGCCCTTGTGCATTTACAAATTTTTTAAAATCTTGTTTACGTTTTTTAGAATTATAAATATATTTTAACATAATACGCATTTTATTAATATAGGGTTCCATATACGATAAACTATCCTGCACAATTAAATTTAAAACATGGCATACGCATCGTGTATGAAAAAATATCTCACTTAATATTGGTCTGAAATCACGTTTTAAATAATCGATTGCGACCGTATTATTGCTAGCGTTATCGAAAGAAATACTTAATATTTTATCTTTAATTTTAAATTCGCGAATACATTTTGAAATTACGTGATAAATAGCTTGACCAGTATGTGGATATTCGAAATACTCAAAACATATAATACGTTTATTTAAGTTCCATGAATCGGAATCGATCCAATGACAAGTAATACATATATACGATACGCCTGCTTTTATATTGCTACTCCAAACGTCACTCGTCAGACTAACTCTACCGTCGTAAGTTTCTAAATAATTTATTAAGTCCTGTTTCGCTTGCATATAAGATTTAAATGCATCACGCTTAAGTGTTGATCTACTTACCTGTTGATATTTTGGTTGTAGCCATTCGTGTATGTATTCACTTTCCTCCTCATGGTCGTAGTGCCCGAGCGGCAATCCACGTCTAATGATGTTCCTCATTTGAAGCTCTCGTTGACGCATCTGATCATACGTCCAGATTTGCCCGCCTGCAGAAATTTGTGCTTAAGTGGCCTCCGAGGCTTGCTTAGCCAGACATGATTTGATATGTCGGGCGAGCATTGAATTTCCGCTAACAGTTAGCAGCTTCGAACAATGTTTGCACTTCGCCTTAAATTCGATGCCGATCCGCACTTTCTCAAAGTGCTCCCAGACTGGAGCTGTGTGCTTATGCTCCACAATTTCATGCGCAGTCGATGCGGAGGACGAAGGCATAGAGGAGGAAGACGCCATCTTCTCAATAATTTAGAGAGAGAATGAGAGAGAAAGAGAGGAGAGTGAGTTAGTGAGAGAGAGTGAGGAGGGAGAGGATGAGAGAGAGGATGAGAGGGGGGGGGGATCGGAATATGGGGGGGAGGGTTTTATAGAAATTTTTATATTTTTTTTAAAATTTAAAAAAAAAAACCTAGGTGTAGGCTGCCAAAAAATGGCAGCCTACACCTAGGCTGCCATTCCTGGAATTAATTCCTGGCAGCGGCTGCCTGCCGCTGCCAGGAGAACGGCTCTTTTAAAGAGCCGTTCAACGGCTCTTTTAAAGATCCGTTTCTTTCCGGGACAGGCTTTTCCAGGCCTGGCCCGGGCTTTGCCCGGCCTGGTACCAGGCTGGGCCTAGGGCCCGGGCTTTGCCCGGCTTGGGCACCAGGTCGAGCAACTAAGAGAAATGGGGGCCTTGTTAGGCCCCCAAAGCCCGGCCCGGGCCTGGATCGTGCTTTTCCAGGCTCGGGCCTTTCGGTCTTTTACCGGGCCGGGCCCAGGCCGGCCTGATGGACCCGGTCCTTTTGCCCAGGTCTATTCCTCCAGCACGAATACCTCAACTCCTCCGGCTCCCCCGCCGCATGCCGGAGATCGCCGATCTACTGCGCGTTCCGCGCCGGCGGGTCGTCGACGGCTTACTCCATGCGCACGACTCGGACGGGGTGCAGCGCGTACCGGAGCTTCGTGGATCTGGACATGAGGAGAGACCCAGTGGTCAAGTGGGGGGAGAAGGAGGGGGTCGCGCTCCAGTGTACTGACCCACTCGAGCCGACTTGTGGAAACCAGGCCGATTGTGAGGATGGAGCGAACGCCACTTGTAGGGTCGATCCGGCCTCGCCCGGGGGATCGACGGTCAGGAGGTGCTTCTGTAACGACGTCTTTCGGTGGAACTCCATCGCCGGCTTATGCTCGGAAGGTAAGTGAATGAGTGCGAAACATTTATGCTTTCTTTGTCCGCGATTTTTTTTTATAATATATTTTTATTTTACTAATTTGGTTTAGGCACTGAAAGCTCGATAATAATTTGATTTATAATTGGGTTTACAGAATCTTTTCAGAAGAAAACAATGTAATTGTTGAACTTATGAAATGCCACGTCAGAGCGGTTTTAGGCAAATACACTCATTTATGCAACAACTAGCAGGAGGGCACGAGTTACCCTTCTACGCAGGCTAAATTTCTAGGTCCGGGTCTGACTGACCGGTATTACTGGCGTTCCGTCACATAAGTCATCCTGGGCCCCTAAGTCAGTCAGAATTTTTACTTTTCGCACACCCGAGATGTCACGGGACGTTCCTACCATGGTGCAAAAGGATAGATGTCGACAACTAAATAATATTGCCGCACACTTTCCATGAGGGCAAAAGGATAGATGTCGACAACTAAGTAATATTGCCGCACACTTTCCATGAGGGGCTAACGTCCCTTAGATCTTATTGATTAAAATTGAAGGTTCTGATTATTTTGATAGTGCTAAATGAAGAGCGTAAAAAATTGTTTGAGATTATTTTGATGATCCTATATTTTTCGCCCTGGCGCATATTTTTCTTCTGGGCGCTCGTATTTTGCCCAGGCGCTCATATTTCACTCATGAGCGCATTTTTCGCATAGAAATTCAGCTTGGCAATATGGTTATAACAAGGTCCGGTTCATATTGATTCCACCTAAAATCACAAACCGAGCCATTTGGGTTCCGTTCTAATTTTTGGAAATCGGAACCAACTCATGTACATGTACCCAATGACTAGAACCAATACTTAATCGAAAATTTCTGCTCGTTTTCAGTTCAATCCTTTTCTGCTCATTTTCGGTTCAATTCTTAGTTCTACCCGCACCTCACAAAAACTTTCATATCGACAACGTAGAACATTTCAAGAAAAAGTATAGCTAGGTATCTAAGAAGTTGTATTCCATACCACCAACATGATATTTTTTTATTCATTCAGGTGCAGTCACAGTTTATTGTAAGTGTATATTTGGGTAAATAACGGGTTCGAAGGCTTAACGGGTCGTGTACGGATACTGCGATATCCGTTACCCATTTCAACCCTAGGGTTTCTCTATAAAACCCAAGCTAGGGGCAATGGGGAGACTGTTCCACTTTGACCATCACCCGGGATGCTTCGAGCAACCATCACAATCTCGAAGTTGCCCTAGGTTGCTCTTGCTCCCTCTCTCCCGTACGCACGCCCAAGGAGTACCGCCCGAAACCGCCACCGCTACTGCCCGGTTTCCCCTCTCCCGTGCGCTCGCCTCGCCGCCGAAGGGATCGCCGTCGTTGCTGCCGTGAAGGGGATCGCCGGTCGTTGTCGCTGCGCTCTTCCCGCAGCCACCCGTGTGACGCATTCCCCGCCGGTCTCCTCGCCCGCGTGCGCCTCCTCTCGCCGGATCCCGCCTGTGCGTCGCTGCCATCGATCGGACAAAGCCGACGTTGTAGGGCTCGCAGTCGACGAAACCCCTGTCGCCTGGCCCGATCGCCGCCGCTGCTAGCCGTACCCGCAGGCACCCGCACATAGTCGCAGCCGCCTGGAGAAGTCGTCGCCGCCGGATCCTGCCGCTGTCGCTGACACCGCCGCTCGCCGGATCAATCGTCGCCGTCCCGTCCCAGAACCCTCCCAGCCGCCACTTTCCGGCATCCCGCCGCCGCCGTTCAAGATCAAATGTGCAGCCCTAATCCCACTACCGCCCCGGCTACCGCCTCGCGCTAGTGGTTGGAACTGCTACCGCCAAGGCTACCGCCCCGGCTACCGCCCCGGCTACTGCCCCGGCTACCGCCGGTGCTAGCGACAGACGATTGGAAGTTGAATAGTCAGTTCGGGATAAAGTATCTGAACGTGTTCTACACAGTTCAGTCTGATCATGCTGGGGTCGTCGGGACTGATGACGAAGCTCAGTGGGTTGTTGATGAGGACTTCTATCGCGACTACTTGCTGAACTGCCACTCCTCGAGTCTGGCAATGACCCACCTAAAGATGAAGACTGCTAAGGAGATTTGGGAGGCACTGGAGGAGCACTTCAGGCAAGAGGAGGATCTGTCAAAGGCAACTTAGTGGACAAATTCCACTCTTTCACCTTCGACGAGGAGAAAGTCATTCTCCCTCAGGTATCGGAATTTGAAAATTTAGTAGATTCATTGCATAGTGAAAATATTTCGTTACCAGATATTTTTGTTGTTGGCACGATAGTGTTTAAGTTGCCTTCCACGTGGTACAATTTCAAAACTGAAATGTACTGCAAGAAGATGCAGGTTGGGCTAAACGACCTCAAGCAATTTATACGCATTGAGGATGAGAATATGGCTCGACATGCTTTAGAAGTTGTTAGCAAGCAAAAAGCTGCTGCTAACATGATTTCTAACTCTAAACGCATGCAGAACCCTAGGAAGACCAAACCCACTCCTAGTAGTTCCCATGTTGCAGGCCCTAGTAACAAAATTAAAAAGTTTAAGGGCAAGTGTTTCAACTACAACAAGTGGGGACACAGCGCATCTGATTGCAGACTTCCTCAGAAGGAAAAGGGCAAAACACCACAAGAAGACAACCATGTCAATATGATTAGTCTTACTGAGCCATCCAACTTTGTCGTCATGGTTGTAAATGCGAAGACCAGTACTGAGTGGTACCTTGACTCAGGGGCAACGTGTCACGTTTGCAACAATGCTACTCTGATGACAGGGCTCACTGATGCAAGAGAATCGGTGACCGTTGCAAACAGTGATACAACTGACGTTCTGAAGGCGGGGAATGCAACGCTACTGCTCTCCTCAGGTAAGACTTTAACTCTTAAAAATGTTAAGTGTATTCCTTCAGTAGCTGCTAACTTAGTGTCTATTAGCTTATTATGTGATGCTGATATGTCATTTACTTTCTGTAGCGGTAGAGTAACACTGTCAGTTAACTCACACTACTTTGGATGTGCCTACGTCCAAAATAGAATGTACCGACTAAGTCTAGCAAACAAAATAGTTCAACAAGTTCAAACAAACTTTGTTAGCCCTAAGATTCTACATGAGAGACTAGGACACGTAAATTATAGAAAAATGTTTCAAATTGCTAGAACTCACCCGATCGCTTTAGACACTACAGACAAAATTGATAAATGTGAAGTGTGTGCTCAGACTAAGATCACTAGGAAACCTTTTAGTTCGGTTACTAGGAGCACAACACCTCTAGATCTCATACATTCCGACATTTGTGATTTTAAAAGCTTCGTCACAAGAGCAGGAAGAAAGTATATGATCACCTTTATAGATGACTGCTCTAGGTTCTGTCACATTTATCTCCTTAAAACTAAAGATGAAGTGTTTGAAAAATTCTGTATTTTCAAAACCAGGGTAGAAAACCAACTTGACATGAAAATCAAAAGGTTTAGAAGTGACAGAGGAGGAGAATATATGTCCAGTGAGTTCAAGTGTTTCCTTGCCCAACATAGAATCATAGCAGAAACCACTGCTCCTTACTCACCCCAATCTAACGGCATGGCTGAGCGTAAAAATAGGACGTTAACAGAAATGTTAAACTCTATGCTCTTGACTGCAGGCATGCCTTCCGCTTATTAGGGAGAAGTAGTCTTAATTACAAACAATATTCTAAATAAGGTTCATCATGCTAAGTTAGAGGTTACATCCTACGAGCTTTGGTTTAAGAGACCCTCAACCTTTACTAGACTTAAGACCTGAGGCTATATAACCTATGTTAGGGTTCCTGACCCTAGACGGTCTAAGATTGGACCTAGGACCAATACATGTGTCTACCTAGGCTGTGCTGAGGATAGTGCTGCAGATAGATTCTTAGATATTTCTAAGAATGTCGTTATAGAATCTAGGGATGCAGTGTTCTTTAAAGATAAATTTCTCAAGGATAAGAACCTGTCACTCCCAGGTATGCAAGTAACTATTACTGAAAAAGATCCTGAATCAGTACCGAGCACTTCCTATTCAGTTCCCGTAGACAACTCTGGCCTAGAGTCTAGGGGAACTTCTGTAAGAGAGAGAACTCCTAGAACCTTCGGTAGTGACTTTGTCACTTGCCACATTGAGGTTGATCCATTCACCTACAAGGAAGCAATGAGATCAAGGGATTCACTACTCTGGAAAGAAGCAATTGATGAAGAGATGAACTCTCTACTTCAAAATTACACCTCGACGTTGGTTGATAAGCCAAAATGGGCTAAAACTATAGAGTGTAAGTGGATTTTGAAAAAAAATTGAACCCTGATGGTAGCGCGTAGCTAAGTATAAATCACGCTTGGTGGTTAAAGGTTTCACTCCAGTAAGCGGAGTGGACTACTTTGATGTCTATTCACCCGTGTGTCACATAGCAACCAGTATGATCCTCCTTGCCATTGCGTCTATTGAGGACTTTATTGTTCATCAAATGAATGTTAAGACTGCGTTTTTGAACGGAGATCTGACCGAAGAGATTTACTTGAATCAACCTGAAGCTTTCCTTGTATAAGGTCACGAAACTAAGGTCTGTAAATTACTTAAATCTTTATACGAACTAAAACAAGCACCGAAATTATGGCATGAGAAGTTTGACTATAGTGTAAAGAACATGAGATTCATGTCGAGTCTCTCGGATAAATGTCTTTACATATGTCATAGATCAAACAAAGTTGCTATAATATTCTTGTATGTAGATGATATGCTCATTCTAGGGTCTGATCAATTCGAAGTGGATGACGTTAAGTCAGACTTAATAAAAGAATTCAGCATTAAAGACCTAGGTGTAGCTGACACTATACTAGGCATGTAAATGAGCTTTGGGAAGAATGGCATCTCCCCCAGTCAAAGTCACTACATAAAGTCCATGTTTGATACATGGGGATACAGTGACAGTATAGCATTTGAGACACCATATGACTACAATAACCGATTAAAGCCCAATGAAGGAGCTACGGTTAGACAGTTAGATTACTCTAAACTGATTGGTAGTCTCATGTATGCTATGGTCTGCACTAGACTTGACATAGCTTTTACGGTCGGCATGTTATGCAGATTCACTACTAATCCTGGCCAAGACCATTGGAACGTCTTAGATAGGCTAATGAAGTACTTAAAGCACACCCAAAAGTATAATTTAAACTACGTTGGTCATCCTTCAGTTCCTGAAGGATATTCTGATGCATCATGGTGCTCAGAATTAAACAACAGCAAGTCCACTAGTGAGTTTCTATTCACACTAGGATGGACAGTTGTAGCCTGGAAGTCCAAGAGGCAATCCTGTATTGCTCTCTCTTCTATGGAATCTGAACTCTACGCTCTAGCTACAGCAGGAGAAGAAGCAGAGTGGATAAGAGATTTGGTGATGGACATGAAGGATTTGTGTTTTTGAAAGTTGTCTTTATTTTAATTAAGTTCATGTTTTTTTGAATGTTTATCTCATTCTGTCCATAGATCATATGATGATACCTCATGATAGCTTAAGAAGATGCCCTTGGTCTTGAGCTGTAGAACACTTGAGTTCCATCAAATGATCTTAGTTTTATATGCTCACGATCCTGGTAGTCAAAGAGGGACATTGACCACCACTTTGAATTGTCATATGAGTTAAAGTACATTGTAGTTCTACAAATGTTGATAATAGTTATCATTTAATCATATGAATATGTATATAGATTGAAGCTATACATATTGAGTTAGACCTAATCTTGTGTTGAGATATCGTATGGTTTGTGTTTAGTGTCATCGATAGTCTCAACGTGTCTTATTGAATCTAGATATGTGATCTGTGAAAACTTACCGCCACAAGGAGTATAATGTAGTTGCAGTTGAACACTGTCTACTGATGGTATATACACTGCAGCTCATTGTGTGACATGTGCGGATCAAGTTTACACATCGACAGTATCAATTGTCACTCGAGTTATATCGAGCTATGATATTTTGGGCCCCTTAGCAAAGTGAGATTGTATGGCATGCAATATAACTGAAGTAGTTATAAATACATTGCGCTTAGGAAGTCAAGAAAAATGAATGTGCTGCGGGAGTGACACTAACCTATCCTGCGGGACATTCATGATATCATGTGACAGGCATAGACACAGGTCATCAAATTGTGTCACCTGACTCTATAATGTCAAGGCGTCTATAATGCAGTGATAAAGCCTCTTATAGAGCATAATATAGATTGTTGTATTATAGCCTACGACTCAGTTCCTCTGTATAGGTCACACCAAATGAATAGAAACAGACGCATTTGACTCAAGTTGGGTATTTATTTTCATGGTTATGTGATCTAAATACTTAGTTGAGTGTGAATTTAAAACGGCGTGTATCGACACATTTAGACAGTTGTTAATTTATGATCATGTTCGGGTGTTAATTGATATAATAAATTAAGTTTATTATGGGATCAATAACAGGGCTGAATTGCACCAGTAGCGCGTACGTCGTTACAGGCGATCTAAATTAATTAGTGAGATTTCAAGAGGGAGTTGATGGTGGATGACGTTTGTGTAAATAGTCTGTGTTTGCATAGTATATCAACCCACTATTTTTTGAGTACTTAAATTACTCTTAAATCCATACTCCAAGATTTTATTTTATATTAATTATAAAAACGTTAACTGTATTCAGTTTTATAATAAAAACTGAGAATTGATTTCGGTTTTTATAAAACTTTAGGCAGTTTAGGTTTTTAGATAATATAAAAAAAACTTATTTTGGTTTGATATAAAGGGCATCCTAATCTCGCCCGTGAGATACAAGACAAGCAGAAAAAACCCTACCCGATCCCCTGCCCTCTGGCGAACAAGAAAAACGGCGATCTCTCTCGCCGGTGGTTTTCTTCCTCCTCCCATTCGGCGACCTCCTCGTCGATCTTCACCGGCGCTGTGGTATCCTTTCCGGACGGTGAAGGAGCAGCGGGTATTCTGCTTCGGTCTCTCATTTTCTCCATCTCCTGCCGGCGACGGGAGTGGTTCGGCCACCGAGGGTCATCGGCAGTAGGAGCGCTGTCTAGCTTCGTCTCCTTCCTTCCTCTCATCAAAGACAAGGTCGGTGGGCTGTTTGGGTTCAAGGTGAACCTAGAGGGGTTTGACGCCGCTTTGATTCTTCGTCTCCTCGATTGGATGCGCAGCAAAATCAGAGATCTCCGCTCCCCCTAGAGAAATATTCTCTAGAGGTATACATTCCTAACCCTTCTGTGATGTCTATTGAGTTTAGCATATTTTGTTTAGCGTGCAAAATAGTTGTGGCTATATTATTTATATCAGTTGATCAGAGAACAAGGATCTTGTTCACGTGCCGTTATCATGAGTGATTCGATCCTTTTGTGCGATTGGTCAAGGGTATCAGAGCGCTAGGTTTGATTCACTCATGACAATGACGTTGTATTTCCTTGTGCTAGCACAAGTTCACAAGTGTTTTGGATTTTCATGTCCCAAACCCTAACTCATGTGTTGAGTGACCCTTCCCGAAGGATCGCGTAGAAATCATTCTGTAGGATTTTGAATTATTTAGATGAGTTATGGTGGGTTTTAGGACAGGATTATCCAAAGAGAGGATATATATTGCATGTGATTCTCTTTTCAAGTTGATATTTTGTTTTCATGCGGCATTAGTCTTATTAGTTTTATTTATTTGTTTTTGATCTGGGATGTATCTGGATGTGAATGGATGTAATATTTAGAATGCCGTATGTTTAGATTTTAATTCCTGCTTTTACGTTTCACGTAAATAAGTGAATAGAAAAAATTTAAGATTGTCTTTCCTCCTCATTCTGCCCATCTAAGCCGGTGATATTGAATGAACATGAGTGTGATTTCAATCACTAGACATGGTGGCACTTATACGAGTTGATGTTAGGCCATAAGTTAGTAGGTTGTGTGAGGCACTTCTTGATGATTCTGTGGGAATGTCACTCGCATGAGTCTCCTTACATGATGAG
The DNA here is from genome assembly GCA_033032865.1 of Dactylorhiza incarnata. Taxonomy (NCBI): domain Eukaryota; kingdom Viridiplantae; phylum Streptophyta; class Magnoliopsida; order Asparagales; family Orchidaceae; genus Dactylorhiza; species Dactylorhiza incarnata. Next base: position 2,522,610 of record JAWHQI010000039.1, on the reverse strand, counting down.
TTTTCTTAATCAAATCACCAAGATCTAGGCTTGGTCTTTTGGGAAAGTGTTATTTTCTTAAAATAGTAGTTTATAATAAATTTTGAAAAATTTATATCAAAGAATCATAAGGGTTTAAGATTATCTTAAAAGGTTATGATTGGTAATTGGTACCTATCTGACAATCTTGTGGATGAGTCCGCTAGGTTGAAAGGATCTTTATTCACTATTTTAAAACTAAAAATGGATCTCTCTAATCCATCAAATATTTTTCTTAAAAGGGAATTATTTTTGAACATGAACTCTAACTCACTCTCATAATTTTTTTTAAAAAAATAGAGTTATGTCTACACTACCAAATTTTTTGCGTTCGATGATAGATAAAAGCCCACTAGCTAACGACGGGTCAAACTACTCTGACTGGATCCTCAAGCTTAACATTGTGTTGCGCTTGGAGAATTTCTTACCTATTCTAGAGGGCGAATGCCCAGTAGAGAAAGAGATTGGCAAGCCAACTGATGCTGAGAAGGAGGAACAGAAAAGGTGGAATGACAGTCAACGTGTCGTGCAGACACTGATCCTGGCCAGCATTGGCGATCAGCTGTAAAGGAAATTTCTCGATACTCCTGCAAAGGAAATTGTAGCATAACTGGAGAAGATGTTCACCGATAGTGCTCGTAAAGAGCGCTATAAGACCATCATCGCACTCACAAGGTGCAAGATGATGGAGGGTGAATCTGTCTTAGTGCACTTCCTTAAGGTGTAGGGCTATTTGGAGAAATTGGAGAAATTGAAATCTCCAATTCCTGAAGACATTGCGGAGGATATCATTTTGGGGTCACTGCCTTACTCGTTTAAGGATTTCATCATGCATTATCATATGCGTGAGAAACAAATGACCATAAATGAACTCCACAACGCACTCAAAACAGCTGAGGTTGACATGGGCAAGACAAAGGGGAATGTTGTCTTAGCTGTGGCGTCTGAAAGTAAGAAGATATTCAAAAACAAGGATAAGACCAAAGGCCAGACCTCGAAAAGAATTATCATCTCAAGGGAAAAAGGGGAGGTGCTCAAGAAAGTACCTCCAAGGGAGGCAAAGTGAAGAATTCTCCTAACTCTCTCACTGAATGCTTCCATTACCACGAGAAGGGACACTTCAAGATGAACTGCCCCAAGTACAAGAGAGACTTGGATGAAGGCAAGGTTGAAAGGAAGCGCCCTAAAGGTATATTTTTTATTGAGCTGAGTTTAAATTTAACCACTACTATCCTTGATTGGGTAATTGATACTGGATCATGTGCTCACTTAATCTCTAATGTGCAGTCACTAAAGGATAGGAGATCTCTCCCCAAAGGAGAGGTGGTGCTGAAGATTGGAAACGGTGCTAGTATTTCTGCAGTAGCGGTGGGCACTTTGGAACTCCCCTTACCTAGTGGTTTATGTTTGACTTTATTTAACGTTTATCATGTCCCTTCCATTTTAAGAAACATTATTTTTGTATCATGTTTAGATGCAGAAGGTATTAGTTTTATCATTGGGAACTCCCAAATGAGGATTGAGAAGGATGGTTTATTTTATGCAAGTGCTTTCATTTTCAATGGATTGTATTTGCTTAACATTGTTGATGATAAACAAGTATTAAATATAAATAACAAACGACTCAAAATATCTCACATAAGTGAGTCTCTCTTATGGCACCACCGTCTTGGTCACATTAATGAAAAACGCATAAGGAAATTGCATCAAGCTAATCTTTTAGATTCTTTTGATCCTGATGCAATTAGGACATGCGAGTCATGCCTAACTGACAAAATGACCAAGACACCATTTAAAAGGAAAGGTGCAAGAGCAAACAACTTATTGGAATTAATATACTCTGATGTATGTGGTCCAATGAGTGTGTGTGCTAGAGATGGTTTTAGGTACTTCATCACTTTTACAGATGATTATAGTCGATATGGCTATGTTAATCTAATGAAGCATAAGAGTGAATCCCTTGCCAAGTTCAAGGAATATAAAAATGAAGTAGAAAATCAACTAGATAAGAGAATCAAAACTTTGAGATCAGATCGTGGAGGTGAGTACTTGAGCAATGAGTTCAGTACTTACCTAAAGGAGTGTGGTATAGTACCACAACTAACTCCTCCTGGGACACCGCAGTGGAATGGCGTCTCCGAAAGGAGAAACCGGACTCTGCTAGACATGGTTAGACCCATGATGTGTCAAACTGATCTACCTTTATATTTTTGGGGTCATGCGCTATTAACGGCAGCTTACACTTTAAACTTCGTTCCAACTAAGGCCGTAGAGAAAACTCCACATGAGATATGGGTTGGGAAACCACCCATCACATCTTTCTTTAAGATTTGGGGTTGTGAGGCATATGTCAAACGTATGCAATCATCCAAACTAGACCCCAAAGTCGATAAGTGTTTCTTCATTGGATACCCAAAAGAAACAAAAGGGTATAGCTTTTGGCACAAGTCAACAAATACTATATTTGTTAAGAAGGGTGCTACATTCTTAGAGAAAGAATTTCTTGAAAGAATCAAAAGCGGTGACCGTAGGGTGACACTTGAGGAAACTCAAGAAAACGTACAAGAGAGTGATCATGGGATGAGCATTGATGTTCAACATGATCACCAAGAGTCACAAGAAGTTCCTTCAGTCAGTGGGAGCATGAGTATTCCACCTCCGCAAATGATTACGGAGGAGGCTCTTACTTTACCACCGCCTGTTAGTTTTACTCGTGTTGAGCATGAATTGACTCCACCAGAAATAGTGGAGGAGATTCAAGAATCTCAAACTGAGCTGGACAAACCAAAGGAACTTAAAAGGAAAGTCAGGGAAAGGAAAAAGCCTGACATATACATGGGTCTTCATGAGGTGTTTATTCTAGACACAGAAGACCCGTTGACCTATGAAGAAGCAATGAAAAGAAAAGATTCCATAGCATGGCTTGAAACCATGAAGTCCGAGATGCAATCCATGTATGACAACCAAGTATGGAACTTGGTTGACCTCCCCGAAGGAAAGAAATCCATTCCTTGTAAATGGATTTTTAAGAGGAAGATGGACATGAATGGCAACATGACAACCTACAAGGCAAGACTTGTAGCGAAAGGTTTTAGTCAAATCCAAGGGATTGACAATGATGAAACCTTCTCGCATGTTGTGATGTTTAAGACAATCCGGATCATGTTGGCCATTGCCGCATTTCATGATTATGAAATTTGGCAATTGGATGTCAAAACAGCTTTCTTAAATGGAAAGCTAGATGAGGATGTATTCATGAAGCAACCTCAAGGTTTTGAAGATTCTCAAAATAATGGCAAAAGTGTGCAAGCTTCAAAGAGCCATTTATGGGTTGAAGCAAGCATCAAGAAGTTGGAACAAACGCTTTGATGAAGAGGTTAAGACTCTTGAGTTCATTCAAAGCAAGGAAGAACCTTGTGTATACAAGAAGGTTAGTGAGAGCCACGTTATATTTTTAATCCTATATGTTGACGATATTCTTTTAATGGGCAACAACTTATCTTTAATGGAGCAAGCAAGAAACTCATTGAAAACAATTTTTTCAATGAAGGACATGGGTGAAGCCCAATATATCTTAGGAATAAAGATATATAGAAACAGATCACGTAGACTCATTGGCCTGAGTCAAAGTATCTACATTGACAAAGTCTTAGAAAGGTTCCATATGGAAAACTCTAAGAAAAGAAATGTGCCAATGAAGACGTCTACTCAGCTAGGCAAGTCTCAATGTGCCTTGTCACATAAAGACATTGAATACATGATGAATGTGCCCTATGCTTCCGCCATAGGTTCCATCATGTATGACATGATCTGTACGAGACCGGATGTCGCATATGCTCTCAGCATGACGAGTCGACATCAAGATTCACCTGGTCCAAATCATTGGACGGCGGTCAAGAATATTCTTAGGTACCTGAAAAGGACCAAGAATAAGTTTCTTGTATTGGGTGGACATAAAGAGCTCCATGTAGAAGGTTACACAGATGCTAGCTTTATGACAGATCCGGATGATAGAAGATCTCAATCTGGGTTCGTTTTTCTTCTGAATGGTGGAGCTGTGAGTTGGCGTAGTTGGAAACAATCCACTACTGCTGATTCAACCACCGCAGCGGAAGTCATGGCGGCCGCAGAGGCAAGCAAAGAGGCAGTCTGGATAAAGAAATTCCTTGAGGAATTAGGAGTCGTGGCATCTAGTGAAGAACCCTTGAGATTGTTTTGTGATAATAGTGCTTCCATTTCACAAATCAAGGAGCCAAAATCACATCACAAGACAAAATACATGGATCGGAAGTATTTTGTCACACGCGAGTTCATTGAAGAAGGCAAGATTGCACTTTTATGGATTGACACAAATAGCAACACAGCTGCTCCCTTCACCAAGACTCTGTCTCAAGCCAAAGGAGAAATTCATTTCGAGTCCATGGGGTTGCAAGACCATGGAGAGTGGCTTGATGAATAGTGACGGAGGATTCTAAGATTTTTGTATTTCTTTTATTAGAAACTTTAAAAACAAGTGGGAGATTGAAGGATTTGTGTTTTTGAAAGTTGTCTTTATTTTAATTAAGTTCATGTTTTGTTGAAGGTTTATCTCATTTTGTCCCTAGATCATATGATGATACCTCATGATAGCTCAAGAAGATGCCCTTGGTCTTGAGCTGTAGAACACTTGAGTTCCATCAAATGATCTTAGTTTTATATGCTCACGATCCTGGTAGTCAAAGAGGGACATTGACCACCACTTTGAATTGTCATATGAGTTAAAGTACATTGTAGTTCTACAAATGTTGATAATAGTTATCATTTAATCATATGAATATGTTTATAGATTGAAGCTATACATATTGAGTTAGACCTAATCTTGTGTTGAGATATCGTATGGTTTGTGTTTAGTGTCATCGATAGTCTCAACGTGTCTTATTGAATCTAGATATGTGATCTGTGAACTTACCGCCACTAGGAGTAAAATATAGTTGCAGTTGAACACTGTCTATTGATGGTATATACACTGCAGCTCATTGTGTGACTTGTGCGGATCAGGTTTCCACATCGACAGTATCAATTGTCACTCGAGTTATATCGAGCTATGATATTTTGGGCCCCTTGGCAAAGCGAGATTGTATGGCATGCAATATAACTGAAGTAGTTATAAATACATTGCGCTTAGGAAGTCAAGAAAAATGAATGTGCTGCGGGAGTGACACTAACCTATCCTGCGGGACATTCATGTTATCATGTGACAGGCATAAACACAGGTCATCAAATTGTGTCACCTGACTCTGTGTTGTGAAGGCGTCTATAATGTAGTGATAAAGCCTCTTATAGAGCATAATATAGATTGCTGTATTATAGCCTAGACGACTCAGTTCCTCTGTATAGGTCACACCAAATGAATAGAAACAGACGCATTTGACTCAAGTTGGGTATTTATTTTCATGGTTATGTGATCTAAATACTTAGTTGAGTGTGAATTTAAAACGTCGTGTATCGACACGTTTAAACAGTTGTTAATTTATGATCATGTTCGGGTAGTCCTGAACAAAAAAATCGGGCCTGACGGGCCGGCCCGAGCCCGGCCCGGTCAAGGCCCGGTCAAGCCCGGCCCAGTTCAGGCCCGAACCGGGCCGAGCCCTTACCCGGGGCCCTGAAAGGGCCCCGGTTTGGAGCCGTTACCCGGCCCGGTCCGGGCCGGGTAAGGCCCGATAATCGGGCTAGCCCGAAACCGGGTCGGGCAAAGCCCGATCCGGTCTCGGGCTAGGCCCGATTGAGCCTAACGACTCTTATTAGAGCCGTTAGGCTCATGCCCGATACTCATGGCAGCATGGCTGCCATGTGGCAGCCATGCTGCCATGAGAGGCAGCCAACGGCTCTAATAAGAGTCGTTGGCTGCCATATATTAATATATATTAATATAATAATATATATTATTATTATTATTATTTTTATTATTATTTTTATTAAAAAAAAACAAAAAAAAACCTATAAATACCCCCCCTCCCCTCTCTCTTTTCTCACACCTCTCTCTCTCCCTCTCTCTCTCTCTCTCTCTCTCTCTCTCTCTCTCAGCTCTCTCAATGGCGTCGTCCTCCTCAGCTCCAGCGTCGTCTTCCCAAAGTACGGCTTCGGTGGTGGAGCACAATCGTAGAGCGGGTATTTGGGAGCATTTCGACATGGTCCAAGTAGGCATCGAAAGAAAAGCGCGCTGCAAGATGTGCTCGAAGTTGCTATCCATCAGCGGCAACTCGACGCTCGTTCGACACCAAAAATTTTGCGAGTCGAAACAAGCTCCTCCCGAGTCAAGTCAAGCTCAAATTTCTGGAGCAGGACAGATTTGGACATACGATCAAATGCGACGGCGAGAGATGCAGGCGAAGTTCGTCATCAAACGTGGGCTGCCATTCAGCGTCTTCGACAATGACGACGACACAGAGTACATACATGGGGGGCTTCAGCCCAAATACCAAAAGGTTAGTAGAATTACTTTAAGGCGCGACACGATTAGGTTATATTTAGAAGCAAAACAAGAATTAATTATGTATTTTGAAAATTTCGAAGGACGTGTGAGTCTAACGAGCGACGTTTGGACGAGTAATTTAAATTTAGGATTAGCTTATCTTTGCATCACTTGTCATTGGATTGATACCATTTCGTGGGAGCTAAATAAACGCGTAATATGTTTTACGGGTTTTGAATTCCCGCACACGGCTATAGCTTTATATAAGGTTATTATGAAATGTGCGCGGGAATTTAAAATTAACGATAAAATACTTAGTTTTTCTCTTGATAACGCCTCCAATAATGGCGCCGCAATTGAATTGTTAAAACGAGATTTAAAACCATTTCTCAACGGCGCGTTTTTTCATGCTAGATGTGTTTGTCACGTCCTAAATTTAGTTGTACAGGATAGTTTAAAGGCAATGTCAACATATATTAATAAAATTCGCGACATGTTAAAAACAATTTATTGTACTAAACAACGAGCTCAAGATTTCAGAAAATTTTGTAAAGCACAAAATCAAAAATATTTGAAACCTCAATTCGATATGCCTATTAGATGGAACTCAACCTATAAAATGTTAAAAAGAGTCCTTCAACAAAACAATCTTCTAATGGAATATTATAGTTTACTTAATATTGAACACGGTTTAGGTGAAACTGATTGAACCATAATAGAATATTATGTAGATTTACTAAAGTGTTTTTATAGGGCCACCGTTGCTTTATCTGGAGTGTATTATCCAACGAGCGCATTAGTGATTGAACATTTCGTACATATCACAGAAAAATTTAGTTATTATAGAAAACACCAAGGTTGGGCTCTTTTAATTAAAGTAATGGAAGAAAAAAATTTAAAATATTATAGAGAAATACCGCCTATGTTTTCGTGCGCCGCCGCTTTAAATCCGCTACTTAACGTAGAAGGCGTAGAAAATTTGATCGACGAAATCAATACTAATCTAACCTTAAATATAAATTATGATGATGCGGATGACCCCGTTAGTACTTCAAGTTTTACTACTTTTTTTACGCAAAGTTATAATTATTACAATAACTTATACGGGTCACGACCCCGCGAAGAAATAACGCAACCCAAAACGAAAGATAGTCTTAAAAATAAAATTTTAGATTTAGCTTCTAGGAAAAAAGCGCGCACATCTAGTAGTTTAGATGAATTAGGATTATACACAAAAACTCAATTTAGCGATTTTATGAGTTCGGAAGAGATCGAAAACTTCGATATCTTAAATTGGTGGAAAGGTAAAGCTAATACCTATCCTGTTTTGGCCTATATGGCCCGTGATTTATTAACTGTCCAAGCTAGCACAGTAGCTTCGGAGTCCGCTTTTTCTCTTAGTGGCAGGGTTTTGAACGAGAGGAGGAGCCGGCTTAACGAAGATTCGCTGGAGGTTTGCATATGCTACAAGGACTACTTGGACAGCGTAAAGAGGAAGCAACACATAACAGCTTTGGAGGATAGCTCGGAGGAGATAGAAGACGAAATGGACGCGTTGAACTTGAATCTACAGGATGATTAAATCCGCAGTCCAATCTAAATGTACTTTTTTTAAAATATGTAAATTTTTTAATTAAATTTTATAAGAATCATAGCTTTTATAGGTTTGTATTTTCAATTTTGTATTTTGTACAAATGTACGACTTAAATTTTGTAATATTTTAAATTTTTTGTTCCAAATTTTCAATATTAATAAAATTTTTTGTTCCAAATTGTTCAATATTATTTGTTCAAAATGTCATTATTTATTATTTATAAAAATAAAAAATTAAAAAATTTATAATTTAATTTAAAAAAGAAAAAACCGGGCCGGCCCGGATCGGGCCCGAGACCGGCCCGGTCCTGCCTGGCCCGGCCTGAAGGGCCGGAGCAGGCAGCATATCAGTGCTGCCTGCCCGGCCCGGGCCGGCCCGATTCCAGGGGAGGACCGGGCCGGCCCGGCCCGATACAGTAAAAAGCCCGATCGGGCCCGGTCCAGGCCGGCCCGATCGGGCTTTATGTTCAGGGCTGTGTTCGGGTGTTAATTGATATAATAAATAAGTTTATTATGGGATCAATAACAGGGCTGAATTGCACCAGTAGCGCGTGCGTCGTTACAGGCGATCTAAATTAATTAGTGAGATTTTAAGAGGGAGTTGATGGTGGGTGACGTTTGTGTAAATAGTCTGTGTTTGCACAATATATCAGCCCACTATTTTTTGAGTACTTAAATTACTCTTAAATTCATACTCCAAGATTTTATTTTATATTAATTATAAAAACGTTAACTGTATTCAGTTTTATAATAAAAACTGAGAATTGATTTCGGTTTTTATAAAACTTTAGGCAGTTTAGGTTTTTAGATAATATAAAAAAAAAATTATTTTGGTTTGATATAAAGGGCATCCTAATCTCTCCCGTGAGATACACAACAAGCAGAAAAAACCCTACCCGATCCCCTGCCCTCTCGCGAACAAGAAAAACGGCGATCTCTCTCGCCGGTGGTTTTCTTCCTCCTCCCATCCGGCGACCTCCTCGCCGATCTTCACCGGCGTTGTGTATCCTTCCCGGACGGTGAAGGAGCAGCGGGTATTCTGCTTCGGTCTCTCATTTTCTCCATCTCCTGCCGGCGACGGGAGTGGTTCGTCCACCGAGGGTCATCGGCAGTAGGAGCGCTGTCTAGCTTCGTCTCCTTCCTTCCTCTCATCAAAGACAAGGTCGGTGGGCTGTTTGGGTTCAAGGTGAACCTAGAGGGGTTTGACACCAAATTGATGTAGGCCTACGCTCTTCAATACACTCGTTACCGGGTAGATCTACGACGAACGCGCGACTCAAGAAAAATGATGCAAATGCAAGTCACACAGTGCAAGTGCACCAGACTAGGCAAAGAGAAACGATTGCCACACGAAGGACCGCTAATCCTCTAGAGATCTCCCAAGGGCGATAAGCCAATGTTCGATCAAGCGAAAAGGACCCACCCGATCCGATCAAGCTATGCGTTGTACCAAAAGAGATCCACCGAAAAATATCGATTCGAAAAATGGTAGATCTCTCCCAACAAAAAGCGGGGCTCGCCAAACCCCTTCGAATATTAAAATAACGGATGAAAAAATGCAACTTTCAATATGAAGAAAACCACGAAAAAAAATCAGTGATTCGAAGATCACGCCACAGTATTCCACCACAAGAAAAATCAAGAGAGAAAACACACAAGTGGTTTGTTCGTTACCCGCTTGAGATAAGATTGGCCTCAAACAACACACTCGCCCGACCGTTTCTTTTTCGGATCCACCGGAGGCGCGTTGTTTGGAGAGGAATCCGTTCGCCGTCTTGCTTCACTGTATCCAAGATCCGCCGAATACCGCTTAGATCCCGTGGAGGAATCCGTAGAGAATGAAGAACCGTCCAAGGCTAGGAGAGAGGAAAGTTGGTGGGATAATTTCGTGGTAGAGAGGGGGCGGCTAGAGGGGAGGAGAGGGGAAGATCTCCAAGAGGGGAGAGTGGTCGGTGGCTAGAAGATGGAGGAGAGGAGGGGGCGGCCTCCCTTGGCCGAATCTAGGAGAGAGGGAAAGAGAGAGGGGCGGCCAAAGAGAAAGAGGGGGGAAAATCCAAGAGAGAGAGATTTAGGTTTCAAATTTTTATTGCATTCCTTGTCCAAACAAATCCTCCAAAACATAGCCTTATATAGGCTTTACAATCACAGCGGCTAATCGCAGTCCAAATTAAAATAATAAACAAAACATGAAAAGTTCCAATAAATAAAATAAAGCGAGACCAATTTTAATTAATAATTATAAGGATAATTATTAATTAAAATATTCTTATTTTAAAAAGCTTGATAATATTAATTAATAATTATAATTAAATTATTATAATTATTAATTAATGTTCTTTTGTCGCGGACAGAGGTTGTAGCGGCGATGGCGTCCGCCATTAAAATCATCGCGGTGATGGCGGCGCAAGTCTTTGGTTGGAGAGACGCCGTCGTCCGCAAGCGTGCCGGTAGCATCCGTAAGCATCTCTTTGTTATCATCTTCTTGTTGAGGGTCGTCGTCTCCATCAATCCTCCCCCGCTCAAAAGTACTCATCACCGATGAGTTGCGTTGGCGGTAGCGGTGGAGAAGAGCATCATCCAAATGGGTCACCTCCGATTCTGGAAGCCACGAGTCATCAGAGGCTGCACGGTCATGCCAGCAAATCAAGTAGCGGCGACTGGTACCACTGGGCGAGGAAAGCACTTCATCTCTAAGGATCCTGTCAGGAATATAAATGGTTCGGGGGAACCTTGGAAACACATTAGGCAAATAAGGAGAATTAATTCCGTCATCAACATTCAACGTACCTCCAGTGGGGACCGAAGAAGAGAGCGATCTGGGCATAACCTCACCCCCACACCCATTAGACAAAGAAGTGGAACCAAACGGGCAGACCGATAAATCAAGTGGTGAAGAAACATATGGCGTTAAATCCGAAACATTGAAAATAGGGGAGATGCCCCAATCAGTGGGTAACTCCAAAAGAAATGCATTTTCTCCTAGTTTTTTTAATATTCGAAACGGGTCCGCTCGCCGATTAGCCAACTTTTTTATGGCGCCAGAAGGCATCCGTTCAGGGACAAGACGCACCATAACCAAATCTCTAGCTTTCAAATGGGATGCCCTCCTATGTACGTTAGCGTGAACTTGATAGGACGCGTATTGAGTCTTGAGCGTGTCCTTCACGTGTTTATGTAATTCGAGAATTTGAGAGGCAAAATCCTGTGCTTTATAAAAATCTGAAATAAAAGCATTAAATCCGACGGTCTTCATGATCATGGATGTGTCGGCGTACCTACGAATTAATTTATTAACGGAGCCAGACGGCATCCGCTCAGGGACTGACCGGACTAAACCCAAATCACTAATGCGACATATTTTAAATGAAACACTAACGTCCTAGATACATGAGGACTGAACCCATGTGCTACATGACTTGACCCGACTGCGGAGGTTAAGGGGACTAAGTCAGGTGGCACAGGAGCCTTATAATCAAAAATGATTTGAAAGGATTCCAACTTTGTAGCTATAATTTTATATTTTAAATACTCTCGCTTGGCATGAAGATATGCCAAGGAGAACCGTTCATCAAAAACCATAGAGTTGATCACTCTGGGATGTGCAAGGATGTGAGAGCGTCACAACTCAAGAGGCCTTTCTATAGTCATTAACGTGTGGAAATGAGGGTCATCAAAAGGCGGTGGGTAAATGCGTGCAAACGGGTGTGGTATATAGGTATGTTTAAGTGACATCACATCCAGAAGCACAATGGGCAAGGACTCAGAATCGGTCGTAGTCGAGGTCAAAAACGTAGGCGGACACGCACAAAATTGAATATTCAAATGTGATACGTAGTCAGATCTACGTGGTGCGGTGACTACAAAGTGAATGGACCCAGATGGGTCGGCTAGCACCAAATCATCATGTTTGGGTGGATTAAGACCTCTTGAAACACCTACTAATTCATTATATGAAATTAAATTCAGGTTCATCCTAGGGCGATCCCAACAATTAAGATCAGCTAGCATGGGAAAGACAACCCAACGAAACCACGCAACCCGCCCCGCGGCGGTAACGGGCTCCATGCCATACTTCCAGATCGGGGCTGAAGTAGGGGAAACCCAAGCAACCTTAAATGGGTGAAGGTTCAGCGGGGGCGCTAACACTTGCCTAGGGCCCACTAGTGCAGAGAATGTGCCCACACAACTACTACCCACAGATAATGGATTGGACCATTTGTCTTCCCCACTAAATGACACAGGAAACGCACGAACCCTAATCCCACCATCAATAATGTGAGGAGTCGATAAGGCTCGCCCTATCTCCTCAACCGTCGCACCATCAGCATCAGATTCACTCAACCCACTTTCTGAATTTTCCTCAACCTCCTGAATGTCATCGGGATGACCAACATAAGGCTCCCTAAGGCTAACGGGATCAAGTAGAGGTTGGCTAATCAGAGCAGCATCAATTTCAGGCACTAAGTCAGTCAAGGGTGCCTCAACTGGGACAATGTCTATGGGCAGACTGGGACTAACAGGGTCGGGCTCTGGCCCCATACTCAAACTCGGTGTGTTTGCCTCAGAGTGGCTAACACAAACTAAGGGCTGATTTTGACTGACAGTGTCAAAATCCCCATCTATGTCTGCACCGGGTGGTGTCGACTCAACCGTGCCGCGAGCGTCTCCAGATGGGACTTTGGGCTTCCTGGGCGGGCTGGACCTAAGATATGTTAGTTGACCCCCATGTGTAAAGTCTAGGGTGTTATTCTGGGCATCAAAACTAACGTCATGGCTGGCGAGCCACGGGTGTCCCAGCAAAATATGGAAGTCCTTCATAGGAAGGACGTCACACCAAATGAGCTCAGAATAGGCTTGGATGGTGAGGGGCACCAAACATCGCCTAGACACTAAGATAGTGCTCTCATCCGGAAATACGAGACGATAAGGGCAAGGATGTGGCGCAGTGGTCACCAACATCCTAGATACTGCATTCTCCGTGATAGCGTTTGTATGGCAAACACTATCCACCACGAGCCTGCACCACTTCTCACCGTGTTTAAAATTTGCTCGAAAACGGTGTTTCGGGTCGCGGCTGAGCCTAATCACCTTTACAGCGTCATTCCGACCCTTACCTAACTCTTTTAAATTAGCCGGTGGTGCAGTTATTCGTGAGAGTGCCGGGGGATACCCCGGATTCAGCCTAGTAGTCATTACTAGTGAAAGTTCATGTGCTGACACGGACAAAATTATAATGACTCCAATTTTCAGGCCAACCTAACGTGGTCGAATCGAAAAATTTGCTGTTTTAATGTTGTTGGAAATAAGAGCAGAAAGCTACAGAAAAATTTTCAAAATTTTTTTTGACAAGTTTTAAAATTCCGAGGTTTTTACTAAATGCAGACCAATCCGAAAATTTCAGAAATTTGAATTTTGAATTTCAAAAATTTGAATTTTGAATTTTCAGAAATTGAATTTTGAATTTGAATTTTGATTTTTCAAAAATTTGAATTTTGAATTTTTTCAAAATTTGAATTTTGAATTTGAATTTCAGAAATTTGAATTTTGACTTTCAAAAATTTGAATTTTGAATTTGAATTTTGAATTTCAAAATTTGAATTTTGAATTTCAAAATTTGAATTTTGAATTTCAAAATTTGAATTTTGAATTTCAAAATTTGAATTTTGAATTTGAATTTTGAATTTCAAAATTTTGAATTTTGAATTTCAAAATTTTGAATTTTAAATTCAAATTTTGAATTTCAAAAATTAGAATCTTGAATTTGAATTTCGAATTTCAAAAATTAGAATTTCGAATTTGAATTTTGAATTTCGAATTTGAATTTTGAATTCCTAGCTATTCGCAGGCCAGGTTTTGAAAATTTTGTAATTTTGGCAACAAATCGTGCAAGATTAATTAAGATTTGGTTGTTTTGGAAAGGAATCGTGCAAGATTAATTATATGTCGGCGTCCTACGGTAAGAAATAAATTAGGATGGTATAAATTAAGTTTAAATTTTTTTTTTGGATTTTTTTTTAGCTAGAAAATAACAGATTTAGGACGCTAAACGCAGACCAGAACTTCTAAACAGGCTAAAATTTTATGAAAGGTAATTTTTCTCCCGCCTAATAACTAGGATAGTAAAATATATTTTTTGATTTTCTTGCTGAGAAAATAATGGAGAATTACCAGATTGTGAGTGCCGGCGTTCTAAGAAAACCTAAGGAATGCGTCAATTAAGAAATTGACACGAACCTGGCTCTGATACCAAATTGATGTAGGCCTACGCTCTTCAATACACTCGTTACCAGGTAGATCTACGACGAACGCGCGACTCAAGAAAAATGATGCAAATGCAAGTCACACAGTGCAAGTGCACCAGACTAGGCAAAGAGAAACGATTGCCACACGAAGGACCGCTAATCCTCTAGAGATCTCCCAAGGGCGATAAGCCAATGTTCGATCAAGCGAAAAGGACCCACCCGATCCGATCAAGCTATGCGTTGTACCAAAAGAGATCCACCGAAAAATATCGATTCGGAAAATGGTAGATCTCTCCCAACAAAAAGCGGGGCTCGCCAAACCCCTTCGAATATTAAAATAACGGATGAAAAAATGCAACTTTCAATATGAAGAAAACCACGAAAAAAAATCAGTGATTCGAAGATCACGCCACAGTATTCCACCACAAGAAAAATCAAGAGAGAAAAACACAAGTGGTTTGTTCGTTACCCGCTTGAGATAAGATTGGCCTCAAACAACACACTCGCCCGACCGTTTCTTTTTCGGATCCACCGGAGGCGCGTTGTTTGGAGAGGAATCCGTTCGCCGTCTTGCTTCACCGTATCCAAGATCCGCCGAATACCGCTTAGATCCCGTGGAGGAATCCGTAGAGAATGAAGAACCGTCCAAGGCTAGGAGAGAGGAAAGTTGGTGGGATAATTTCGTGGTAGAGAGGGGGCGGCTAGAGGGGAGGAGAGGGGAAGATCTCCAAGAGGGGAGAGTGGTCGGTGGCTAGAAGATGGAGGAGAGGAGGGGGCGGCCTCCCTTGGCCGAATCTAGGAGAGAGGGAAAGAGAGAGGGGCGGCCAAAGAGAAAGAGGGGGGGAAATCCAAGAGAGAGAGATTTAGGTTTCAAATTTTTATTGCATTCCTTGTCCAAACAAATCCTCCAAAACATAGCCTTATATAGGCTTTACAATCACAACGGCTAATCGCAGTCCAAATTAAAATAATAAACAAAACATGAAAAGTTCCAATAAATAAAATAAAGCGAGACCAATTTTAATTAATAATTATTAATTAAAATATTCTTATTTTAAAAAGCTTGATAATATTAATTAATAATTATAATTAAATTATTATAATTATTAATTAATGTTCTTTTGTCGCGGACAGAGGTTGTAGCGGCGATGGCGTCCGCCATTAAAATCATCGCGGTGATGGCGGCGCAAGTCTTTGGTTGGAGAGACGCCGTCGTCCGCAAGCGTGCCGGTAGCATCCGTAAGCATCTCTTTATTATCATCTTCTTGTTGAGGGTCGTCGTCTCCATCAGTGTGATTTCAATCACTAGACATGGTGGCACTTATACGAGTTGATGTTAGGCCACAAGTTAGTAGGTTGTGTGAGGCACTTCTTGTTGATTCTGTGGGAATGTCACTCGCATGAGTCTCCTTACATGATGAGTTTTCTTAATCAAATCTCCAAGATCTAGGCTTGGTCTTTTAGGAAAGTGTTATTTTCTTAAAATAGTAGTTTATAATAAATTTTGAAAAATTTATATCAAAGAATCATAAGGGTTTAAAATTATCTTAAAAGGTTGTGATTGGAAATTGGTACCTACCTGACAATCTTGTGGATGAGTCCGCTAGGTTGAAAGGATCTTTATTCACTATTTTAAAACTAAAAATGGATCTCTCTAATCTATCAAATATTTTTCTTAAAAGAAATTTATTTTTGAACATGAACTCTAACTCACTCTCAAATTTTTTTTTTTTAAAATAGAGCTATGTCTACAATACCAAATTTTCTGCGTTCGATGATAGATAAAAGCCCGCTTGCTAACGACGGGTCAAACTACTCTGACTGGATCCTCAAGCTTAACATTGTGTTGCGCTTGGAGAATCTCTTACCAATACTAGAGGGTGAATGCCTAGTGGAGAAAGAGAACAATCAAATTACCCCACAAAAGTTCAAAACCGTCTTATTTGGCTTCTTCCAGGTCTGGCCTCCGGCATAAGCGTGGCGGCCTTGGTTTCAGCCACCGGTCAATTTTTCTTCCGCCGCCAGCGTCGTGTCAGGCTCGCCCTCGACCGCCTAGCCCGCGAGCGTGAGGAGATTCTCAACTCCAACAACCCAGGGGGCCGCACGGCCAAGATCTTCTCCGGCCGCGAGCTCCGCCGAGCCACCGACAACTTTTCCCGCGACCGACACCTCGGCTCCGGAGGCTACGGAGACGTCTACCGCGGCTCCCTGCCCGACGGAACCCCCGTCGCCGTCAAATGCGCCAAGCTGGGTAACACCAAGTCCACTGACCAGGTCCTGAACGAGGTCCGCATCCTCTCCCAGGTTAACCACCGCTACCTCGTCCGCCTCCTCGGCTGCTGCGTCGACCTCGAGCAGCCGCTCATGGTGTACGAGTTTATACCCAACGGGACTCTCTTCCAACATCTTGCAAAGGGCAGCCTTCCCTGGCGCCGTCGCCTTTTGATTCCGCAACAGACGGCAGACGGCCTCGCTTACCTCCATTTCTCCGCCGTGCCGCCAATATACCACCGGGATGTGAAGTCAAGCAACATATTGCTGGACGAGAAGCTCAACGCCAAGGTGGCGGACTTTGGTCTTTCGCGGCTGGCGGAGGCGAATATCAGCCACGTCACCACCTGCGCTCAGGTAAGGCCACGTCACTGGTTCAATTGAAAATATAAATTTTCATTTTGAAATATCTATACTATATTAAAAATGAAAACATGTCTTTGATTAAACATTCAATATGATCATTATACCCTTACAGTTTTTAAAAAAATTAAAGAAGAGAGAGAGAGCGAAAGAGTGAGAGCGAAAGAGAGAGAGAGGAGAGGGAAGAAAGAGAGAGTGAGAGAGAGAGAGAGAGAGAGAGAGAGAGAGAGAGAGAGAGAGGAGAGAAAGGAGAGAGAGGAGAGAGAGGACATCATAATTTAATTATTTACATTAATTTAAATTTTTATTAATATATATTTCAATTTTTTTAATATAAATTTTTATAAAATTATTAACCATCGTTAACAAAATTTGCGAGCGGAGGGCGCGGCATGGGCGAGATATTGTCGGGGTCGAGGTACTTTCGCGATTAGCCGTAGGGGCGGAGCCCCCTGTCTGTTACTCGTGTGTGTGTGTGTGTGTGTGTGTATACATATATATATATACGAGTGACAGTGCACGGGGGGGCCCCCGTGCCCCGCGCGACAGTACCCGGCCAGCAGCGGCGGGCTTCGCCCGCCCCCACGGCGGGCATCGGGGCGCCCGACGGGCTTCGGGGTGCCCGACTCATAATTAATAATGATTAATTTAATTAATAAATTTAAATTCATTTTAAAGAAAATGAATTCACGGATGATGTGATTTCTAAATGTGTTTTTTTTAAAAAAACATGTTTTTTTTTAAATGTTTTTACAAAAAATAATATCAAGGTTTTGAAAATCAGACCGGGCATCGAACCGGCAGAGGGAGAGGTTCAAGGTCGAATCGGTCCAACTGGTTTAACCGGGGTTGAACCGTTATATAAAAAACTTGCACAAAACATAACCCATGGGGCATAATATGTATATCCTCCATAATAGTGAATGAAGTTCTTTAGATGAGGTCGGGCCTTCATCAACATCACAGTTCATAACCTCCACGTTTATGACTGTCAACGTTGTGTCCAACGGACCCTTAGTATCATCTAAACATATACAACAGAAATATACGATGTTCTTCGATCCGCTGCCTTTTTTTAATATGATTGTTAAGAGAGTTTATAAATTATTATATTGCTTAATATTATATAAAATAAAATTATAATTTAACAGAAATCTGATTGTTAGAGTGGTCCAAGGCTCCATACTCAAGTTTCCCCTCCTCATGAGAGGTTGTTGGTTTGAAGCTTGCCTTTTAAAAGTGTTTTTTCATATGGGGGTATTTTACTAATTTTAACAATGTAATTCATAGAAGCCCTCAATTATTTTATGTAAAATGAAAAATTTAATGAAGAATTCAAGCATGCTTGTAGTAATTAAACAATAAGTTAATTAAGATTACTGATTAAAATAATAATCTTAATATTTGAAAATGAAGAATAAGACAGTTTTTGTAAATAGTGTTGAGATTTTGAGTGGCAAACACAGGTATTTTGACCGCTAACAAAATTAATTCGGGCATGAACGGAGCTAATTCGGGCATGAACGGAGCGACACATATCGTGTTCGCCTTTATTTTTCATCCGAGTTCCGCTCCAAAATTAAGGTAGAGTCTAGGGTTTTTATTATCAAATAATTTAAAATTTAAATGGACAATCATGCAAGACTTTACCGCCCTTTTAAAAGAAAGATGTTGATTTTATTTCATAATAAATAAAAAGAAAATAATATAATTAAATAATACAAAGATAGGTTTAATCAGGGAAGAAAAAGACACATACCCCATTCGCTTCGACGTGCCGTGCAGCAAACATTTAAAAAAAATATTGTAAAAAACGTTAACAAATGTTTTTAAAAGAATGTTAAAACAGTTTTAAAAAAACGTTAATAAATGCGTTTAAAAAAAAGTTAAAACAGTTTTAAAAAACGTTAACAAATGTTTTTAAAAAAAAGTTAAAACAGTTTTAAAAAAACGTTCAAACAGTTTTAAAAAAAGCCCGCTGAAATGCATTGTTTGTCCGCACTATTTTTTTTTTAAATTAGCAGGCGGGGCCCACAGGCGGGCCCCGCCCGCTTTAATGCACTGGCGATGTGGGACTTGATTAGTCCCACATCGCCAGTAACAACGGACTTCCACTGTTCATAAAGCGGAAGTCCGTTGTTAAGTTGAACTGTGCGCTCGAGCCCACCCACCCGTCCCAGACCCGCGTGTGAGCCCGCCCTTGACCCGCGCGACCCGCCCTGCCCCGCCCCGCCCCGCCAGATACTCTTATTTTTCATGCATTTAGGGGTAAATTCGTAATTTCATGCATTATTCACTTTGTAAGACGGGGGTCCTATAAAATTTATAAGTTTAAGACACCCTATCAAGGTAGGTTTAGGAGACCTAGGAAAAAAAATGGACGGTCGAGATTGAATCAACGTTCCAGGTTGATCGAACGGCTAAGATGTTGTGATGAAAGCAGATCGGACGGCTGAGATTGCTTGAGTGGTATGTCAACATTACACGAAAATTAAAAAAATTCAAAAATCTTTAAAAATTATACTTCTTTATATATATAGTATAGATTACTTAATATTTGAAAATAAAGAATAAGACAGTTTTTGTAAATAGTGTTGAGATTTTGAGTGGCAAACACAGGTATTTTGACCGCTAACAAAATTAATTCGGGCATGAACGGAGCTAATTCGGGCATGAACGGAGCGACACATATCGTGTTCGCCTTTTTTTTCATCCGAGTTCCGCTCCAAAATTAGGGTAAAGTCTAGGGTTTTTATTATCAAATAATTTAAAATTTAAATGGGCAATCATGCAAGACTTTACCGCCCTTTTAAAAGAAAGATGTTGATTTTATTTAATAATAAATAAAAAGAAAATAATATAATTAAATAATACAAAGATAGGTTTAATCAGGGAAGAAAAAGACACATACCCCATTCGCTCCGACGTGCCGTGCAGCAAACATTTAAAAAAAATATTGTAAAAAACGTTAACAAATGTTTTAAAAAAAATGTTAAAACAGTTTTAAAAAAACGTTAATAAATGTGTTTAAAAAAAAGTTAAACAGTTTTAAAAAACGTTAACAAATATTTTTAAAAAAAAGTTAAACCAAGTTCAAACAGTTTTAAAAAAAGCCCGCTGAAATGCATTGTTTGTCCGCACTGTTTTGTTTTTAAAATTAGCAGGCGGGGCCCACAGGCGGGCCCCGCTCGCTTTAATGCACTGGCGATGTGGGACTTGATTAGTCCCACATCGCCAGCAACAACCGACTTCCGCTGTTCATAAAGCGGAAGTCCGTTGTTAAGTTGAACTGTGCGCGCGAGCCCACCCACCCGTCCCAGACCCGCGTGTGAGCCCGCCCTTGACCCGCGCGACCCGCCCTGCCCCGCCCCGCCCCGCCCGATACTTTTAAAAAAAAAGTTAAAACAGTTTTAAAAAAATGTTCAAACAGTTTTAAAAAAAGCCCGCTGAAATGTATTGTTTTTCCGCACTGTTTTTTTTTTTAAATTAGCCGGCGGGGCCCACAGGCGGGCCCCGCCCGCTTTAATGCACTGGCGATGTGGGACTTGATTAGTCCCACATCGCCAGCAACAACGGACTTCCGTTGTTCATAAAGAGGAAGTCCGTTGTTAAGTTGAACTGTGCGCGCGAGCCCACCCACCCGTCCCAGACCCGCGTGTGAGCCCGCCCTTGACCCGCGCGACCCGCCCTGCCCCGCCACGCCTGATACTCTTATTTTTCATGCATTTAGGGGTAAATTCGTAATTTCATGCATTGTTCACTTTGTAAGACAGGGGTCCTATAAAATTTATAGATTTAAGACACCCTATCAAGGTAGGTTTAGGAGACCTAGGGAAAAAAATGGACGGTCGAGATTGAATCAACGTTCCAGGTTGATCGAACGGCTAAGATGTTGTGATGAAAGCAGATCGGACGGCTGAGATTGCTTGAGTGGTATGCCAACATTACACGAAAATTAAAAAAATTCAAAAATCTTTAAAAATTATACTTCTTTATATATATATAGTATAGATATATATATATATATATACACACACACATGAGCAGCTCCGCACGAGCTTCGTCCATGTTCGCTGACTCTTAGCGGGCTGCGCCCGCCTATGAGTACTTACTTTTCTTCAAAACATATACATATGAATACTTAAAATGACCGTAAAAAAATATGAATCAATATTCCTATTTTTATTTTGTAAAAAAAATGATAATTTTTAAGTACAAAATCAATTTCTCTCTCCTTCTCTCTTCTCCCCTCCTCTCCCTCCTATCCCTAAATGTAGGGATAGGAGGGCTATAAAGATTCCCTCTCCCTCTCTCCCCCTCTATCTTTCTTTCTCTCTCTTCATTGGATGACCGAGATCAAAAGCTTGGCACATATTTGATGGCTGAGATTAATTCTATAACTCCAAACTATTTCTTTAATGTAGTTATATATATATATATATATATATATATATATATATAGAGAGAGAGAGAGAGAGAGAGAGTGATTTTAGGGAGCAAACCGGTTTGCTCCCTAATAGAGAGCAAACCGGTTCGATCTCCCTCGAAAATGCATCAAAATGAACATATAATATATGAAAATTGACTAGCTCGATGAGACCTACAACTTTCATGTTGAGGACTTTTTCTAATTTTGAATGTACGAGACGGATTTTTGACCCGAAAATATCTGGGCGTCCTTAGTACCGTTTTTTGCCCAGATATTTTCGGGTCGAAAATCCGTCTCGTTCATTCAAAATTAGAAAAAGTTCTCAACATGAAAGTTGTAGGTCTCATCGAGCCAGTCAATTTTCATATATTATATGTTCATTTTGATGCATTTTCGAGGGAGATCGGACCGGTTTGCTCCCTAATAACCGGTTTGCTCCCTATTAGGGAGCAAACCGGTTTGCTCCGGAAAATTTTATATATATATACATCTCATGCACCGTCATTGTATATGATATCCAGGGGACGTTGGGGTATCTTGACCCGGAGTACTACCGGAACTACCAGCTGACGGACAAGAGCGACGTGTACAGCTTCGGGGTGGGGCAGCTGGAGCTGCTGACGTCAAAGAAGGCGATAGACTTCGGGAGGGGGCCTGAGGACGCGAACCTGGCGATGTACGTGCAGAGGAGGGTGGAGGAGGAGCGGCTGATGGAGGTGGTGGACCCGAGGCTGAAGGCGGGAGCGGGCCAGGTGGAGCTGGACTCGCTAATGGCGTTGGGTTTCTTGGCGATGGGCTGCTTGGAGGAGAAGCGCCAGAACCGGCCCTCCATGAAAGAGGTTTCCGAGGAGATCGAGTACATCATCAGCATCGTCGACGGGATCTCCAACGGTAACAATAAGGATTCGGCCGCCGCCGCAACCATGATAGAATCTTTGCTTTGACTGTCGGCACCCACTGCTATATCATATAATTTTGTGTTTAAGTAAGAGAATTGTTATTAGCACACTTAAATGTTAAATATTTTAGGACTTTGGGGATAAATTGAATCTAAGTGAGATCACATTAAAGGAACTAATTTTAGGAAGAAGTGATGACTCTTTGAGATAATATATAGTCGGGTTAAAGCTATTTTTTATACTAATTAATTTTAAGAGTTAGTATAACTTAATTAATCTTCTAACCATCAATGGACTCTTAATTAGTTAATTAAGCTTTGGTGGCGTTACCCCTGCCTCTTATATTGGAGGAGCAAGGGCTATGTCCCGGGCCGCCAGATCTCTCATCAATGTTTGATGCATAAATTTAAATATTCTACAACAAAATTGGGATTTATGGTTTTAAATAACAAGCTAATACAAGCTTAACAATAATTAAAATAATAAGAACCAATTAACTTATTTGCACAAACAAAATGCTTGTTTGTTTGAGTAGAAATAAATCATTTATTGATGTGAAGACCAACAGTGGAGAATATACCAATTTATATGATAGATTTTATGCTAAGCAAAGAGAATCCGAGATATAAATTAGCTAAGACTATAGAGAGTAGAGATAATACATATAGAGAGTTACATCATGCTAGATATATATACATAAATTTTATTTTATAAATATAATTTTAAGAAGTTAGTAAATGAGTGTTTTAAAGAAGCAGCTATAATGGGATGATATGATGAATGGAAATGAGATTATATTTTAGATTGATACAAAATAGTGTTGTGAAGAGTTAGATTTGAAGAAGAAGCAAAAAACGTTAACAAATATTTTTAAAAGAATGTTAAAACAGTTTTAAAAAAACGTTAATAAATGTGTTTAAAAAAAAGTTAAAACAGTTTTAAAAAACGTTAACAAATGTTTTTAAAAAAAAGTTAAAACAGTTTTAAAAAAACGTTCAAACAGTTTTAAAAAAAGCCCGCTGAAATGCATTGTTTGTCCCCACTGTTTTTTTTTTTAAATTAGCAGGCGGGGCCCACAGGCGGGCCCCGCTCGCTTTAATGCACTGGCGATGTGGGACTTGATTAGTCCCACATCGCCAGCAACAACGGACTTCCGCTGTTCATAAAGCGGAAGTCCGTTGTTAAGTTGAACTGTGCGCGCGAGCCCACCCACCCGTCCCAGACCCGCGTGTGAGCCCGCCCTTGACCCGCGCGACCCGCCCTGCCCCGCCCCGCCCGATACTTTTAAAAAAAAGTTAAAACAGTTTAAAAAACGTTCAAACAGTTTTAAAAAAAGCCCGCTGAAATGCATTGTTTGTCCGCACTGTTTTTTTTTTAAATTAGCAGGCGGGGCCCACAGGCGGGCCCCGCCCGCTTTAATGCACTGGCGATGTGGGACTTGATTAGTCCCACATCGCCAGCAACAACGGACTTCCGCTGTTCATAAAGCGGAAGTCCGTTGTTAAGTTGAACTGTGCGCGCGAGCCCACCCACCCGTCCCAGACCCGCGTGTGAGCCCGCCCTTGACCCGCGCGACCCGCCCTGCCCCGCCACGCCCGATACTCTTATTTTTCATGCATTTAGGGGTAAATTCGTAATTTCATGCATTGTTCACTTTGTAAGACAGGGGTCCTATAAAATTTATAGGTTTAAGACACTCTATCAAGGTAGGTTTAGGAGACCTAGGAAAAAAAATGGACGGTCGAGATTGAATCAACGTTTCAGGTTGATCGAACGGCTAAGATGTTGTGATGAAAGCAGATCGGACGGCTGAGATTGCTTGAGTGGTATGCCAACATTACACGAAAATTAAAAAAATTCAAAAATCTTTAAAAATTATACTTCTTTATATATATATAGTATAGATATATATATATATACACACACACATGAGCAGCTCCGCACGAGCTTCGTCCATGTTCGCTGACTCTTAGCGGGCTGCGCCCGCCTATGAGTACTTACTTTTCTTCAAAACATATACATATGAATACTTAAAATGACCGTAAAAAAATATGAATCAATATTTCTATTTTTATTTTGTAAAAAAATGTTAATTTTTAAGTACAAAATCAATTTCTCTCTCCTTCTCTCTTCTCCCCTCCTCTCCCTCCTATCCCTAAATGTAGGGATAGGAGGGCTATAAAGATTCCCTCTCCCTCTCTCCCCCTCTCTCTTTCTTTCTCTCTCTTCATTGGATGGCCGAGATCAAAAGCTTGGCACATATTTGATGGCTGAGATTAATTCTATAACTCCAAACTATTTCTTTAATGTAGTTATATATATATATATAGAGAGAGAGAGAGAGAGAGAGTGATTTTAGGGAGCAAATCGGTTTGCTCCCTAATAGGGAGCAAACCGGTTCGATCTCCCTCGAAAATGCATCAAAATGAACATATAATATATGAAAATTGACTGGCTCGGTGAGACCTATAACTTTCATGTTGAGGACTTTTTCTAATTTTGAATGTACGAGACGGATTTTCGACCCGAAAATATCTGGGCGTCCTTAGTACCGTTTTTTGCCCAGATATTTTCGGGTCGAAAATCCGTCTCGTTCATTCAAAATTAGAAAAATTCCTCAACATGAAAGTTGTAGGTCTCATCGAGCCAGTCAATTTTCATATATTATATGTTCATTTTGATGCATTTTCGAGGGAGATCGGACCGGTTTGCTCCCTATTAGGGAGCAAACCGGTTTGCTCCGGAAAATTTTTTATATATATACATCTCATGCACCGTATTTGTATATGATATCCAGGGGACGTTGGGGTATCTTGACCCGGAGTACTACCGGAACTACCAGCTGACGGACAAGATCGACGTGTACAGCTTCGGGGTGGGGCAGCTGGAGCTGCTGACGTCAAAGAAGGCGATAGACTTCGGGAGGGGGCCTGAGGACGCGAACCTGGCGGTGTACGTGCAGAGGAGGGTGGAGGAGGAGCGGCTGATGGAGGTGGTGGACCCGAGGCTGAAGGCGGGAGCGGGCCAGGTGGAGCTGGACTCGCTAATGGCGTTGGGTTTCTTGGCGATGGGCTGCTTGAAGGAGAAGCGCCAGAACCGGCCCTCCATGAAAGAGGTTTCCGAGGAGATCGAGTACATCATCAGCATCGTCGACGGGATCTCCAACGGTAACAATAAGGATCCGGCCGCCGCCGCAACCATGATAGAATCTTTGCTTTGACTGTCGGCACCCACTGCTATATCATATAATTTTGTATTTAAGTAAGAGAATTGTTATTAGCACACTTAAATGTTAAATATTTTAGGACTTTGGGGATAAATTGAATCTAAGTGAGATCACATTTAAGGAACTAATTTTAGGAAGAAGTGATGACTCTTTGAGATAATATATAGTCGGGTTAAAGCTATTTTTTATACTAATTAATTTTAAGAGTTAGTATAACTTAATTAATCTTCTAACCATCAATGGACTCTTAATTAGTTAATTAAGCTTTGGTGGCGTTACCCCTGCCTCTTATATTGGAGGAGCAAGGGCTATGTCCCCGGCCGCCAGATCTCTCATCAATGTTTGATGCATAAATTTAAACATTCTACAACAAAATTGGGATTTATGGCTTTAAATAACAAGCTAATACAAGCTTAACAATAATTAAAATAATAAGAACCAATTAACTTATTTGCACAAACAAAATGCTTGTTTGTTTGAGTAGAAATAAATCATTTATTGATGTGAAGACCAACAGTGGAGAATATACCAATTTATATGATAGATTTTATGCTAAGCAAAGAGAATCCGAGATATAAATTAGCTAAGACTATAGAGAGTAGAGATAATACATATAGAGAGTTACATCATGCTAGATATATATACATAAATTTTATTTTATAAATATAATTTTAAGAAGTTAGTAAATGAGTGTTTTAAAGAAGCAGCTATAATGGGATGATATGATGAATGGAAATGAGATTATATTTTAGATTGATACAAAATAGTGTTGTGAAGAGTTAGATTTGAAGAAGAAGCAAAAAACGTTAACAAATATTTTTAAAAGAATGTTAAAACAGTTTTAAAAAAATGTTAATAAATGTGTTTAAAAAAAAGTTAAAACAGTTTTAAAAAACGTTAACAAATGTTTTTAAAAAAAAGTTAAAACAGTTTTAAAAAAACGTTCAAACAGTTTTAAAAAAAGCCCGCTGAAATGCATTGTTTGTCCCCACTGTTTTTTTTTTTAAATTAGCAGGCGGGGCCCACAGGCGGGCCCCGCTCGCTTTAATGCACTGGCGATGTGGGACTTGATTAGTCCCACATCGCCAGCAACAACGGACTTCCGCTGTTCATAAAGCGGAAGTCCGTTGTTAAGTTGAACTGTGCGCGCGAGCCCACCCACCCGTCCCAGACCCGCGTGTGAGCCCGCCCTTGACCCGCGCGACCCGCCCTGCCCCGCCCCGCCCGATACTTTTAAAAAAAAGTTAAAACAGTTTAAAAAAAACGTTCAAACAGTTTTAAAAAAAGCCCGCTGAAATGCATTGTTTGTCCGCACTGTTTTTTTTTTAAAATTAGCAGGCGGGGCCCACAGGCGGGCCCCGCCCGCTTTAATGCACTGGCGATGTGGGACTTGATTAGTCCCACATCGCCAGCAACAACGGACTTCCGCTGTTCATAAAGCGGAAGTCCGTTGTTAAGTTGAACTGTGCGCGCGAGCCCACCCACCCGTCCCAGACCCGCGTGTGAGCCCGCCCTTGACCCGCGCGACCCGCCCTGCCCCGCCACGCCCGATACTCTTATTTTTCATGCATTTAGGGGTAAATTCGTAATTTCATGCATTGTTCACTTTGTAAGACAGGGGTCCTATAAAATTTATAGGTTTAAGACACTCTATCAAGGTAGGTTTAGGAGACCTAGGAAAAAAAATGGACGGTCGAGATTGAATCAACGTTCCAGGTTGATCGAACGGCTAAGATGTTGTGATGAAAGCAGATCGGACGGCTGAGATTGCTTGAGTGGTATGCCAACATTACACGAAAATTAAAAAAATTCAAAAATCTTTAAAAATTATACTTCTTTATATATATATAGTATAGATATATATATATATACACACACACATGAGCAGCTCCGCACGAGCTTCGTCCATGTTCGCTGACTCTTAGCGGGCTGCGCCCGCCTATGAGTACTTACTTTTCTTCAAAACATATACATATGAATACTTAAAATGACCGTAAAAAAATATGAATCAATATTTCTATTTTTATTTTGTAAAAAAATGTTAATTTTTAAGTACAAAATCAATTTCTCTCTCCTTCTCTCTTCTCCCCTCCTCTCCCTCCTATCCCTAAATGTAGGGATAGGAGGGCTATAAAGATTCCCTCTCCCTCTCTCCCCCTCTCTCTTTCTTTCTCTCTCTTCATTGGATGGCCGAGATCAAAAGCTTGGCACATATTTGATGGCTGAGATTAATTCTATAACTCCAAACTATTTCTTTAATGTAGTTATATATATATATATAGAGAGAGAGAGAGAGAGAGAGAGATTTTAGGGAGCAAATCGGTTTGCTCCCTAATAGGGAGCAAACCGGTTCGATCTCCCTCGAAAATGCATCAAAATGAACATATAATATATGAAAATTGACTGGCTCGGTGAGACCTATAACTTTCATGTTGAGGACTTTTTCTAATTTTGAATGTACGAGACGGATTTTCGACCCGAAAATATCTGGGCGTCCTTAGTACCGTTTTTTGCCCAGATATTTTCGGGTCGAAAATCCGTCTCGTTCATTCAAAATTAGAAAAATTCCTCAACATGAAAGTTGTAGGTCTCATCGAGCCAGTCAATTTTCATATATTATATGTTCATTTTGATGCATTTTCGAGGGAGATCGGACCGGTTTGCTCCCTATTAGGGAGCAAACCGGTTTGCTCCGGAAAATTTT
The DNA here is from genome assembly GCA_033032865.1 of Dactylorhiza incarnata. NCBI lineage: Eukaryota > Viridiplantae > Streptophyta > Magnoliopsida > Asparagales > Orchidaceae > Dactylorhiza > Dactylorhiza incarnata. The sequence goes on along the minus strand of JAWHQI010000039.1, from coordinate 2,494,413 downwards.
TTATATATATACATCTCATGCACCGTATTTGTATATGATATCCAGGGGACGTTGGGGTATCTTGACCCGGAGTACTACCGGAACTACCAGCTGACGGACAAGATCGACGTGTACAGCTTCGGGGTGGGGCAGCTGGAGCTGCTGACGTCAAAGAAGGCGATAGACTTCGGGAGGGGGCCTGAGGACGCGAACCTGGCGGTGTACGTGCAGAGGAGGGTGGAGGAGGAGCGGCTGATGGAGGTGGTGGACCCGAGGCTGAAGGCGGGAGCGGGCCAGGTGGAGCTGGACTCGCTAATGGCGTTGGGTTTCTTGGCGATGGGCTGCTTGAAGGAGAAGCGCCAGAACCGGCCCTCCATGAAAGAGGTTTCCGAGGAGATCGAGTACATCATCAGCATCGTCGACGGGATCTCCAACGGTAACAATAAGGATCCGGCCGCCGCCGCAACCATGATAGAATCTTTGCTTTGACTGTCGGCACCCACTGCTATATCATATAATTTTGTATTTAAGTAAGAGAATTGTTATTAGCACACTTAAATGTTAAATATTTTAGGACTTTGGGGATAAATTGAATCTAAGTGAGATCACATTTAAGGAACTAATTTTAGGAAGAAGTGATGACTCTTTGAGATAATATATAGTCGGGTTAAAGCTATTTTTTATACTAATTAATTTTAAGAGTTAGTATAACTTAATTAATCTTCTAACCATCAATGGACTCTTAATTAGTTAATTAAGCTTTGGTGGTGTTACCCCTGCCTCTTATATTGGAGGAGCAAGGGCTATGTCCCCGGCCGCCAGATCTCTCATCAATGTTTGATGCATAAATTTAAACATTCTACAACAAAATTGGGATTTATGGCTTTAAATAACAAGCTAATACAAGTTTAACAATAATTAAAATAATAAGAACCAATTAACTTATTTGCACAAACAAAATGCTTGTTTGTTTGAGTAGAAATAAATCATTTATTGATGTGAAGACCAACAGTGGAGAATATACCAATTTATATGATAGATTTTATGCTAAGCAAAGAGAATCCGAGATATAAATTAACTAAGACTATAGAGAGTAGAGATAATACATATAGAGAGTTACATCATGCTAGATATATATACATAAATTTTATTTTATAAATATAATTTTAAGAAGTTAGTAAATGAGTGTTTTAAAGAAGCAGCTATAATGAGATGATATGATGAATGGAAATGAGATTATATTTTAGATTGATACAAAATAGTGTTGTGAAGAGTTAGATTTGAAGAAGAAGCAAAAAAAGGTAGGATTTTAGGCCCTGATGGGATACAAATTAAGAGAAATGTTAAATGACTACAAAAGATGCATCCTAATTCAATTTGAGAACAAAAAAAGATATTTAAGATGTGCTAATTAGTATAGGGGAATTAAGCTTAGAGTGAAATAATAAATCAACGGCCGCTACTGTAGAAATAATTAAGAAGCACGCGTTTTAGAAACACTTCGACTTTAAAGAATCAATTTGATTTTGTGTTAGAATGATTAGCCATAAAAATATTAGTGCAAACACAAATAATAAAATATTATAGAGAGCAAAATAAGATATTCAAATGATTTTTATTGATATAAAATTAACATATAATTGAGTACTACTATAATTGATTTGAAGTGTTCTAAGAAAATAAATTTGTGAAGGTGTGTTGAGGCTGCTAAGATACAACACAAACTTGTATTACAATAATGGCGTGACTGCATAATTTCCAATTACAGCGAGGTACCATCAAGATCAACATTCACTCCTCATTTTCTTGATTATAATAAAGATGCTTACAAAAGAAATTCTAGTTGAGATTTGCAAATGCAATCCGACCGTGCCTCAGAGATTTTTAACCTTTTTGGATGTCTTGGACTCCCGGGAGCCATATTGTGGTGGATTCTCGTAATATACTTATAGAGGGAAGAAAGATGGACAATCGAGGGATGCTTATTGTTGGAAGAAAAAATTTGATCGACGCTTGCCGCCAGTGTGCATGCTTAAATGGCTAGCCATAGCGATCATCGAATCGCTCGACACCCCCTCGTCATTAGCTCCTTAAAGCCGCCCGATGTTCGTCTTGAGAGAAAAAAACCCGCTTGTCGGGGGTGAGGGCGTTCGCTGTGCTGAAACGGCTAGCCGCCGCGAACATCGAATCGCTCGACGTGCGATGCGTGCCGCTCAACATGTGCCTCTCGATGCACCCTCGTCGTAAGTTCCTTGAAGCCGCCTGAAGTCTGAGTATATATTTTTCGCCGGTTCTAATAGATGGAAGGTTTACTGAATTAAGTAAAACTTTGAAGTTTAGAGCAATGGAGATACAACCTTCAGTTGTTATGACGATGATGTTATGTGGATCTGAATATTGAGAAACAATTATTTTTATCTGAGTAAGATGTATGTGTTATAAATATATAAGAATGTAAAGATAGATTCATGAAAAAACTAGCGAAGGTGGATTAATGAATGATTATATTAAACAAACAATGGATGACATCTATCACAAAATAAATTTGATTGTTTGGGCAAGCACACAAAGTTTAGAGAATGCACATGTTTGGTCAAGGTATATGAATGGATAAACGCTCCGTTTGGCGCGGTGGTAGCGTTTGTGAATGCGGTGGTTATGAACTATCATTCATGAACGCCCGATCTCACCTAAGGAACTTCATTCCCTTTTATGTTTAAAACTAGCCATCTTTTCTCGGTGGCGGTCATAACCGTTGTCATTCCAAACATACATTCTACGTCAGTGACGCTTTTTATCCAAACTCACCGGAGCAAAAACGTCGTGCCAAACGGAGCCAAAGTGAGCGTCGAGCGATTGGATAGGAGTAAAGCCAAGGTAACATTGATGAAATCTTGGATATACAAAGCTAGCACCAGTACAAATTAGATCGAAATAATGGGGATGTGGTCTAGATCACAAGGTGTAGGCGAGTGCCTCGAGACTAAAACGGATTTAAAAGCCACAAACATTCCGCACATGCAACAAATGACTCAAGATTAATCAAATGAAAATGCGCTTGTGAAGTGATCTTGATCTTGCTTCCACCTCCTTTGTACTTGCACTGGATCACCTTCTTCAGACTAATCTCGTCGGGCCCGTCTACCATCCTCGACGGAGGAAAGAAATTCATGTCTTCGGAATCATCCTCTTCAAGTTCACCCCACCTGAGCTCGGCTTACGTCCAACGCCATTTGTCATGAAGAAATCCCATGTTAGATTTTGTGCTACCACCATACAAGGGCACCAACGATGAACAAAACGAAGTAAACTCTTTATACTAGGCAATGAATACAAGTAAACAAGCTGACTACAAGGTGCATACACCTTGAATCACGTCAGCTGAGATATATAAAAAACTTGTCGCGGACAAGGTCCGCTTCTCCACTTAGTGTCGTTGAGCTTGTCAACGTACTCTCCACTTCACAACGCACTCAACCCTGCACTCTCCACCTCACAGTGCACTATCCACCTCTCGCTGAGGTGCGGGTTGGGGTTGGACTCTCTTGGGGTGTAGGCACACTCCCACTCTCACTCACTAGTTGAACACTAGCTCTCTCTCTCTCTCTCTCTCTCTCTCTCTCTCTCTCTCTCTCTCTCTCTCTCTCTCTCTCTCTCTCTCTTTAATTCTCTCTCTTTCTCATCAACTTCTATATGGGGGGGGTATTTATAGGAAACACAAACAAAGGGCGGGAGGGGGTACACCCTTGCATGCACACTCCCCTACAAAAGTGCACTCGCCCCCCATACACTTCCACTCGCCCGACCAAACTAGGCAGCCCCCCTTGCTCCACTCGCCACCCCCCTTGGTTGGACTCGCCCAAGCCCAAGCCTCCACTCGCCCCTCACACTAGGCAGCCCCCCTCCAAGCTCCACTCGGCAGCCCACACTAGGCATCCCCCCTTCTCATTCCACTCGCCCCAAGCCCACTCGCCAGCCACAGCTCCAGATGGACTCGCCCCTTCACTACTCCACTCGCCCATTGCACAGCACACTTCAACTTCAACATCCCAAGCATCTTGTTCATTTTTATGAAGGTGGATCCACGGAAAATAAGCAATAAGAAGAACAAAAACATGGAAGGGAGACAAAGCAAACTTCATTCATTCATAGAATCATTATCTATTACATCGATTGTTCTCATTCTTATAGATGCAGGAAAAATACAGGTAAAAGCGCAAGACATTTAATGTGCCCTCTTCGTCTTCAATCCAGGTATTTTCCCAGGCGCTGGTTCTTCTTCGTCTTCTGGTAAGCTTTAATGCCATCTTTCTCGGTGTCTTCAACTGAGTTGTTGGTCTTTTTCTCCTCTTCAATGTCTTCAACATTAACTTTCTCAACACTCCCCCTTAATGCTGAGACTAAAACGCCTCTCATTTCAGTGAAAGCCTGTGATGACAAAGGTTTCGTCATTATGTCCGCAAGCTGTTTGTTGGTTGGACAGTAATGAAGTTCAACCTGATTACTCTCCACCAGACCCTCCAGGAAGTGAAATTTCAGTTCTATGTGTTTCGTCCGGCTATGGAAAACAGGGTTCTTTGCAATTCCAATTATCGTCGTGTTATCACACTAGATCTTTATAGGATCTTTGATCTCCATGAAAAGAAGATCACAGATGAGCCACTTTTGCCACACCCCTTCACACGCTGCAGCACAGGCTGCTACATACTCAGCCTCGGCTGTTAATAAAGCCACAATTTTCTGTTTTCGAGAAGACCAGGAAATAACTTTGCTTCCTAGCATGAACACATAACCGCTGGTGCTCTTTCTGTCATCTGTGTCTCTCCCCGGCGCGCGGTCGACCGCCCAGCGGCCTTGGCCGCGCACCAAGACGTGACCGGATCGCGTGGCCGGCCAGCCGGTCGGCCGCGCATTCGGCCTGGCAGCCGGCCGCCCGTGGCCGCGCGCCCACGTCGCACGACCTAGCCGTGCGGTCGGCCTCCCGACCGACCCCGCTTGACTGCACGCCTCCGGCGCGTGAGGCCGGCCTCCCGGCCGGCCTCGCTTGACTGCACGTCTCCAGCGCGTGCGGGCAGCCGATCGGCCATCCGACGCACGGCCTCGCGGACGGCCTCCCGGTCGGCCATCCATGGTCGAGTGCCCGCATCTGCGGGGGGCTTCCCGGTCGGCCACCCGGCCGCGCGCCTGCAGCCAAGGGCCACCCGGCCGGCCGTGGCCGAGCGCCCGCAGCCGCGGGAGGCTTCCCGGTCGGCCACCCGGCCGACCGCCCATGGTCGCATGCCCGCGGCCAAGGGCCTCCCAGTCACAACCCGCATTTTCTCAATATTTAAAATATATCAGAGTGAGAGAAAATGCGCGCCGTGATGCCACGCCGTGCAGGGGACAACTGCAGACGCTCAGGCAAACTCCTAAATCTAATGCTCTTTTATGAAAACACTTGTTATTATGATAAAACAATATTTAAGTTTAAGTTGAGAACCGTGTCTCTCGGTTCAGTAGATCAACTAGTCCACGAATAAAAGTATACGTAGTCGCAGCGGAAAAATGCTTGATTCAATTCTTTTATGGTCCTATATGAGCCCAAAGGCCTAACATACAGCTAATGTTATGCATGACTCTAGATTTATTATAAGTAATAAAAAGATTTTATAACGTTCAAAACATGGTGGTTTTCAGTTAAAAATATGCGATGAATCTAAGTTAAATGCAGTTTTTTATATTTAAAGTAACTAACATGCATCCTAACATAAATCCTTCCCAGAGAGCAAGTGTAAGAACTAACAGTAGGTAACAGCAGTAATCACTAGCAAGTAGTCTAACATTCACGACAAAACACTATAGGTGTCAACAAACAGACACAAACCCATTGGAGCAAAATTAGTCCGAAAGGACAAAACTACCTCACAGCAGGAGGTGAAAAGAACGCTGCCACTACCTGCAGCACAGAAACCTCGAGCTCTACCAGACGAACCTGCTACTGCTCTGAACCTGAGGCATTCAAAAGAAAAGAACGCCTCAGCAAGAATGTGCAAGTGGTAGCAAGAAAATCAAAGTTAGCAGCAATCATCAGTAAAAGATTGCAGAAAAGAGAGTTAAAAAGAACAACACTAAATCTTACAACCACCCGAGCCAGTTCAAACGAGAGCACTCGGTAAGAGGAAGAGAAAAGCCTGCACTGAAAGGTAATACCATACATAAGCATATAAGCTTAATAAAACTTAAGACTGATCAGCTCGAGGGAAGAGCATCCCCCATAAGAAGGCACTGCGACGGTGGTACCCCACTAACGCTCGCAGCCCCACAAACAACCCGGAGTGCTGCTGCGGTGACTCCAATCCACCCAAACCAACAGTCCAAAACCGGCACTGTGGCGGTGACTTTAAGCTCACACGCTCAACAGACTCACACTTAGCACCCATAGCAGGGGTGCACAATCATATATATATAAGTATATAGACAAACCTCAGTGCAGGACACCTGAGAACACTCAGAACATTAGACTACGAAGACCTTTTAGCAACCTCAGTGCTATCGTTTTGTTCGCCTCGCCATTTTGGTTGTAGTATCACCTCCTCCGTCGTTGAAATTATTTATAAACCTTAGAGTTCATGTCTAGCCGAAGGTTGTGCTTGTTAAACCTCAAGCAAGGTTTGCTCGGGATTTGGTATTTAATTCGGCTACATGCTCCTGGTATCCCTTTTGTCTACATACATTGCTTCGATTGTGCCTCATGAGTTCTGCCTGGATTAAATCCTTGTTGATTGTCTTCCTTATAGCCCCAGTCTTCATCTGTCTGCATCTCCTTCTCGTCAATTAATTAACGTTCTAGTCGATTATTATCAAGTTGTCTAGTCGATTTTATTGCGTTGTCCCGTCAACTTCATTATGAAGTCGACCCGTCGATTTTATCGACTTTTCCCGTCGACTTTGACATAAAGTCTCCCAGTCAATTCTGAGATTAAGTGTTCTCGTCGACCTTTTGTTAAGTTCTTCTCATCGACTTCTTGTTAAGTCCTTCTCGTCGACTTTTTGTTAAGTCTTTCTCGTTGACCGTAATATAAGTCTCTTCCCGTCAGCTTTTGTTGAGTTTCCTGTCGACTTTTGATGAGTCTTTCAGTCGATTCCATCGCTTATTCTGATTGGTCTTTTCACTGGTTCGATTTTACGATGAAGAAGATGAAGGTGAGGGGGCTTACGTATACATATATATATATATAATAATCGAAATAATAATAAAAATAATATCATAATATAATAATAATAAGAATAATAATAACACCGATTCTGCAATTTGCATTCACCTAACAGCATTCGCCTAATACCTATAGCCGAATATATAACCGAATTATATATTGATATAACCGAATGAACAGAAAATTCGGCTATTATCAAAAGGGATTCGGTTATTTATTATAGCAGAATTTATAAAGCCTAATGGATTCGCCTAATTACTATAACCGATTCGCCTATATGAAATGCCGATTCATCTATTCTAATACAACCAAATATACTAATGTATAGATAATAGCCGATTCGATTATAGATAATAGCCGTTTCGTCTAAATGATATTAATAATTATAACAAATAATAATAATATATGTATATTATTATTACGACCAAAAATTAAACGAACGCCGAAACCAACGAAATTCGCATCGTAGGTGAACGGCGGCGCCACGAATCTAACGGCGAAGTCGGAATCAAAATGCGACGTACCGTTCTCGAGGTATAAATTTCTGAAGTTTACGACGATGGATAATTATATAAATCTTTGAAAATGCGCCGAGGCTTCAAATTTGCCCGGAGCGCCACGAAACTTTTACAGTTTATTTCTAAAATTAAATAATCTAATTTCCTAACGTAAAATTTTCCAATTTCGGTAACTTTCAAAATTTTGTCGACTTGACCAAATGGACACGAGAACGCACTAACAGCGATGCGTCGTTAACTCTGCACTAGCGTAACGCCCTTACGTCATTATTACGACAATTAAAACAATTAAAATAATAGTCGAAAAATCAGGGGCGTTACACTCCCGGTCGGCCGCCCGTGGCCGGCCGCTCCTCCTTGTCGGCCGCCCCTCCTCGCTGGCCGCCCCTCCTCGTCGGGTGTTTCTCGCGTGGCAGGCAGTTCCCTCGTCGTCGGTCAGGCCCTCAACCGCCACCGTCCGATCCTTCACGCGATCTCTCCACCCTCCGATTGGCGAGTAACCACCCGCGTAACCGCCGGCGTAACCACCCGTAGTGGATGGGTGCGGATATCCGAAATAATCTTTGTTTACGTATAGAGGAATATTTAATTAGAAACAACAGATAAAACACTGAGATCTTTGGTTATCGTTGATGGATAAGCATGGTGTGTCACTTTTGGTGGCAAAGTAACACAGTCATTGACAAAGTAACACTTGAAAATTATTGACCACCAACATTCCATCCAAAATAACCTTGACCTCCTTAATCTCTCCTTAGGTATCCACCACCGACCAATTGGCGAGGAAAAGGGATGTTCGATAATCAACATTAATATTTAGATTACATTTTCCAACGTCTTGTAATGCAAGGACATTGTGTGATGATCCTGTATCGTACAGTGTGGTGGTTTCAGCGTTATTTATAATGCACTTGACTACCAGGTCACCCTCATGGCAACCATCCAACTTGGCCAAGCTCTTTCCCTACTCACGAGGATTTTTTTCATTCGTGCTGGGAAGAGCCCCATGAGCTAGCTCAGATAGCACTTAGGCCAATTGGCCCAGTTGCATCTCCAAGTTTCTCATTGAAGCAACCTGGTTGGCAATGTTAGACTGCGCCACATCTACAAACTTCTCCATCATTTCTCCCAGCGCACTTTATATCTAGACAAGGGCACTTTGATTATAACCCAGATGTGGCGGCCTCGGTTGGCTTCCGGAAGCTTGAGCATCAAATTGATGTCGGCCTGGTTGCCGTCGTTGGCCTGCAGTGTTTTGGTTCCAAGAATAATTTGGATGATTCCTCACACCGGGGTTATAAGCATTTGAAAATGGCGCCATATGCGTATAGAGGAATATTTATCCGCATAACCACCATAACCACCTCTGGGGGCCTATAAGTAGGACCACATGTCTCTCTTCATTCTCATTCTCTCCTTCTCCCTCCTTCCCCCCTAAGTGCAAAAGAGAGAGCCTCCTTTGGGGATCTCCCTCATCTTCGAAGCCGCCCTTGAAGATCTTTCAAGAACTTCGAAGATTGCTTAGAGTTCCCTCACTTCCTCCAAGTTTTCCTCTGTGCGGGATCGCGCAGTGGTCATCGCCACCAAGGAGACGTTAGACTCCGGGCCCTGCCAAGTGAATGGTGAAGACAATCGAACATTCAGAACGCGAAGCTCAAGACTCCCAGTACACGTATATAGAAGATCATCCAGACTCCAGAACGCGATGCTCCCCACTACAGCTGAAAAAAGGACTTAACTTCGTGAACGGTGGCATGTCACCCTCCGAGCACCTCTCTACTTATCTTTGTTACGCAGGAGAGACGAAAAGGGGCATCTCATCTTCTACCATGAAGGCTTGCTTTAATTCTTGTCGGCGGATTTGGTACACGCCTCCGGCCATTGACTCTCAGTGTTCCAAAACCGCTCGTGGATTTCGCCAACAAGCCCATGATCCTGCACCAGGTATTATCTTGAATCACACCAGGTATTTGATCAAATGCTCCTGCGAAAATCGGCCTAACTGTATGCAGACAAAAGTAAATATTTAATCAAAGTTCTACTAACAGTTACTCACGTGCGACTTCTTTGAACATTCTCTTCCCATCCCTGTTCTAAAGTTTATCTCCCATTAAATAGCAGTTCTAAATACTCTAAAGTTCTTCATTTTTCTGAACTGGCATATCGTGCTAGTGTCTGCAGACAGAGTTCTTTTTTTAGGAGATTCATTAAAATTGATGCCACCATTTGGTTCTGCACACTAGTATATTTTAAAAAATAAATCCAATTCTTTTAATTTTTGCCTATTTATTTCCAGATCGAAGCTCTGAAGGAGGTGGGTGTAACTGAAGTTGTTCTAGCAATAAATTATCAGCCATAGGTAGAATAAGAAGCCCCTACTATATCTACTTGTCCTTTATTCTCTGAAGCTAATCTTCTTGGAGAAATTCCCTCCTCAGGTCATGCTGAACTTTCTCAAGGAATTCGAAGCTAAACTCGGCATTAAGATTACCTGCTCTCAAGAGACTGAACCATTAGGAACAGCTGGTCCTCTGGCCCTAGCCAGAGACAAGCTCGTGGATGGCTCCGGCGAGCCTTTCTTCGTCCTTAGCAGCGATGTCATCAGCGAATATCCATTCGCCGAACTGGTTAATTTTCACAAAAGCCATGGCGGGGATGCCACAATAATGGTCACCAAGGTAAAACTCAGCTACTATTTGCTTATTAGTTATGCATTGCTGACATCAATTTCATGGACAGGTTGATGAACCCTCCAAATATGGAGTTGTGGTGATGGAGGAGGAAACCGGAAGAGTGGAGAGATTTGTGGAGAAGCCAAAAAATTTCGTAGGAAACAAGATTAATGCGGGGATTTACTTGCTGAATCCGTCGGTCCTGGATAATATCAAATTGAGACCCACCTCGATTGAGAAAGAGGCTTTCCCGAAGATTGCCTCTGATCAAAAGCTCTATGCCATGGTCCTTCCAGGGTTCTGGATGGACATTGGACAGCCAAAAGACTATGTTACAGGCCTAAGGCTCTACTTGAATTCTCTCAGGAAGAAGTCGCCTTCTAAGCTGGCATCTGGTCTGCACGTGATCGGGAATGTTCTGGTGCACGAGACTGCTTCGATTGGTGAGGGGTGCTTGATTGGCCCGGATGTCGCCATCGGGCCGGGCTGCGTGGTGGAGTCTGGTGTGCGGTTGTCGAGATGCACGGTGATGCACGGAGCACGCATAAAGAACCATTCTTGCATCTCCAGCAGCATAATCGGGTGGCATTCGACTGTGGGGCAGTGGGCCAGGATAGAGAACATGACTATCCTTGGAGAGGATGTGCATGTGGGTGATGAGGTGTATAGCAATAGAGGTGTGGTGCTCCCTCATAAGGAGATCAAATCCAACATCCTGAAGCCTGAAATTGTTATGTGATTAATGTAAATGTTGGATCTCATCAGAGCTGGTTATTTGTGTTAGAGCTATATTTGGTCATGTCTGAATTGCTTGTGGTTGATGAGACTATTGGAGAGAAAGAAGAGAGTCCTCTGGGCATGTAGATATAAAAGCTGTAATGTCGTGAGATGTTCATTGCTTGGTTTTAACTTCTTCATCTTGTAAATTCGCTCGACTTGAATTTTGTGCTGCAATATCAATTTGTAGTGGCATTAAGGATTATGGAGTCTGATTTCTTCGCTGTTTTTTGAGGATTAAATTTAGCTTCGAGAGATTGTTTACGATCATTTTTGGTTGAAAGCTGTATTTTTTGTCCCAGACAATTTAAATGACAATTTTATGATCAAATCAGTTGTAAACAGGCCTAAAACATGGTCCGAAACAATCTCTCAGAGACTTCAATAAATTTTCATTTTTAGGGATAAATTCTCTGAGATAGTTTGCAAAGGAATTATTATTATTATTATTATTATAATAACTTATAGCTGTAACATTAAAATGTATAAGAGTTGAAATTGGAGGACTAATCTACTAATCAAAAAAGCCCCATCCATTGTAATATTTTTCCAGTTCAGTCAACTGTTTCAATTCCTACAACGATTGGTATCAGGCCTGATTCATATGGATGGCATAGCCACAAGAAAAAAAAAATGTAGGAAGAATCTGGATTCTTATATATTGCTTAGATTTTGCGTCTTTTGGACAAAATTTGGAGGGCGAATGCTTTTAACAATAAAATTTGATTGAAGGTGGCCGCGCCTTAGAAATCACTTCATCAATCTCGCAGCAAAGAAGAGGGCAAGTACAAGGACAAGGATCATTATCTGCATTATATAACACCGCGTATTAGATTAAAATGTGATGTGATTCTAGGCTATTAGAAACAAAAAACTTAATAGTGTCCGACTGCTGGAGCTAAATCCCCGACCTACGAACTTTTTATGATTATTTTAGGGCTGTCAAAATGATCATAAAATGGTCGTCGGTCACACGGGACAGTAGGACCCAATGATCTCTTACTAGAAACACATCAATCATCATGGAAGAACAAGCACAAGGACTCACCAGCACTGAACTGCACATCGGTCGGTTGTCCAGCACATAAAGTCTCCTGAAGAGGCAAATGAAATAATGGTGCGCATAGATTACACACTGAAACGAAAGGAAGACGGGTGGGCATTGACTATTGACTCACCTCTTATGTATTAAACCGGAGGACGAGCATGCTTTCTTTATGGTGTCTAAACGTTGTCGAGTGAGGGCGGCATTGGGATCTTGCTCATCAACCTATATGTTGTTGTTAATAAATCAATGCACACTATTCAGTACATAATCTGATTCACCTTGCCATATGTTAAAGGAAGAAATGACAGTGGTATAATATTAGATGCTAAATAAATAAATTCTCTCTTTCTCTCTCTCCCCCTAATTCCCTCCCAAATCTCTCAACCTAAATTCATCTCTCCCTGCCAAAGATTGCCGATCTTAAAAGTTCACTCTCGTTCCCTTGTATCCAAAGAAATTAGCATTACAGAAGTGGCGAGAGGCTAAGAAAAAAAAAAGCAGAGGAGAGAATGATTAAGAATTGAGAGACTGATATCAGGGGATTTAAACTAACGGTGAAAATCAGTCAAATGGTTCATCGATGGTTCTACAGGAGCATGCCATTGAAAATATCTCATTGCAAGAGAGTAACTTCGGCTTTGTTTGGCAGCGGCGTTTTTACTCCGGTGACTTTCGACAAAAACGCCACCGTCATGGAATGTATGTTTGGCATGACAATAGTTACGACCACCACCAAGAAAATAAAACTAGTTTTGAACATAAAAGTGGATGAAGTTCCTTAGGTGAGTTCGGGCGTTAACGAACGACGGTTCATGACCACTGCATTCATGACCGCCACCTCCGTGCCAAACGGAGCCTTCATCATTCCTCTGGCTAAATAGACACATGTTAATGATTTATTACGAGACCCCTTCATCATTTAAAAAAATTAGGCATTAAAAGTAAGATTTATCTAGAAAACAGGAAATTAGACAATTGTGCTTCATAAGCCCAATCACGTCGACAATTAGATGTGTACGGAGGATGCAATTCTAAAATAATGCTGGACATTCTTGAATTTCATTGTGAAGCTCCGTGTTTTAACTAGTAGTGACTTACCTTCGACTGGAGCAGAGCAGCGAATTCATAGAAAGCACCATAAACATCTGCCATTGATTTTGTTTGGTCAATGATTCTGGCGGTGAGACCTACAGAGAGCCTTAATCAGTTTCAGAGTTGCAGCACACTAAAGCAGAGAATCTTATTATGGGTGCATATATAAATAGAATAATCAGCAAGAAAAAATGTTAAAATTTTTGGGAAGCCAAAATAATATTGATAATAAATTAAATGCTACATAAATAAAAAACTAAGAAAGCGCTTCATTGAAGCAAACAATAATTTATCTTTTGAAGAAAATGATTTAAAATTGAGTACCTTGGATCACAGTTAATGATACATGGTGATAAGGCAGCCAAGGCCCGGGCTATTTGCCTATGTTGCATAGGCCTGAGTAGTGCACCGAGGTAACATGGTTCTATTTGCACGCTCGAACAAAAGGGGCTAAGTCATGCATTCTTCACAGAATACGTCCAGATCATGTTGGCCTATGCGCATTCTGGCGAAGCCACACTGGCATATGAGACACATGCCCGAGCCCCACTTGCTCAAGCAATGAGTGGTTGGATTACCATTAGCCACGGCGTTTAAATTCATCTTGGGCCTTATTTAGCCAAGGATTTGGGGACTTTATGGACACATTTAATCAATTTTGATCATGTTAAGATCATCCCTAGGTCATCCTGAATCCTCATAGTCATTCTTGGCTCCAATACAATTTTAATTCCAGGATTAACTTTTCAATCCCCACCACCCACCAAAAAACAAGCATATAAATAGACTGGGAAGGGTTATGTAAACGATGCAATAAGAAAGTAAATCCTGAAGCTCACTAAACACACTAAAATTCCCTTTCCACTCTCTGCCCCTTCTCACTCTTCTTGCCTCTCTTTATATCCCTTGGTATACATATTTATCTATCTAGTATCTACTTCTCTTTATATATGTAGCTATCAGATCCTGATTCGCAAACTTTCTAGAAACATGAGAAACAAATATTTCCATTTTCACGAGTAATCTGTTTGCCTACAAACTGCAAATATATTAAATGAAAAAACTTAGCGCATCAGTTGATTGGCATATACAAAAAACTTACAGTTGGTGTGCATTTAGCACTGGATGGTGTGCGTTTAGCGCGCTCCTCCTTTTCTTGTACTTAGTCCCACATCTCCAAATGATGTATTAGGCTCCCCTCATTAGGGTATAAATATGGGAGCAATATAAGAGAATATTTTAACTTTTGAGTGAATAAAAGTAACCTGATTTATTCCATTTCTTCATGGTATCAGAGCTAGGTTCGGATCCAGAGCGAGAGAGTGCAGCGGGATTTGCTGTGGCACCTTCGAGAAAGGAGACCACATGGTGCAGCAAGGAGTGCGCAGTTGAGACGCGTGGTTCCCGCAGCAACCGCGCAACATCGCAGGAGGGGTGCGGCACTCGCGCTCGGCACTTGTGCAGGAGACTGGTCGCTGCGGGAGGGGTGCGGCACTTGCGCAGAGGAGGGGTGCAGCACTTGCGCGCGGCACTTGCGCTCGGCAACCGCACAATCGCGCAGAAGAACTCGCAATGTGCGGCACCTGTGGAGGAAGGTTGATCGCACTGTGCGGCACCTGCGGACTAGCGATGTGCGGCACCTGCGCAGAGGACGGGTGCGGAACTTGCGCTCGGCACTCGCCCTCAGCAACCGCGCAGAAGAACTCGTGATGTGCGGCACCTGTGGAGGAAGGCTGATCGCACTGTACGGCACCTGCGGACTCGCGTTGTGCGGCACCTGCGGACTCGCGTTGTGCGGCACCTGCGCAGAGGAGGGGTGCGGAACTTGCGCTCGACACTCGCGCTCAGCAACCGCGCAATCACGCAGAAAGACTCGTGTTGTGTGGCATCTGTGGATGAAGGCTGATCGCACTGTGCAGCACCTGTGGACTCGCGATGTGCGACACCTGTGGACTCGCGTTGTGCGGTACGGATGTCCAAAGGCGAGGGAGTAGCTCAGTCGTCGCCGCCTCTGGTGAAGTTGGATCTTCCCCCTGTGGAGCTAAAGCTCGATGGATCAGCTACATACTTGAGCTGGTCGCGTCGGGTGAAGAGGGCACTCTCCGAAAGGAACCTGGAGGGCTATCTGACTGGCGAGAAGGGGGAGCCAGAAAAGGATTCGGATGGGTACAATGAGTGGAAGACTACACATAGTCTATTACACACTTGACTCCTAAATTCGATGGTCGCGTCTATTGCTACAAGTGCCGCTACAGAGGCTCTATGCAGGAATTGACAACAACATGCACGTGTTTCAGATCGAGCGGGAGATAGAGACTGTAACCTAGGGAGATCGTTTGATTCAAGAGTATGTCGCAGATTTGGAGCGACTGTGTGCAGATTATGATTATTTCTCACCAGTTGCATGCTGCAAAGATCCTGAAAGCAAAAAAGAGGACTGAGATGCTCAGCGAAGGACTATGCACTTTATGAGGGGGTTGAACCCAGCTTTTGAGCCAAGGAGTGCAATGTTGCTCGCTCAGCCAAAGATTCCTACCCTAGATGAGACGATCTCAGTTATGATGCAGGAGGAGAACCGGATTAAGCTTCAGTCTGGTATGACTTCACCCGTCGGGGTGAAATCAGCCCTAGTGGTAACCAATCCTGGGCACACAGGATACAAGGGTGAGACACGGTAGTGTTACAATTGTGGTGAGTTATTTGCGACTGGCTTGCCCCAAGCCACCAAAAGAGCGGGATGCACGTGACGGGGAAAAGGAGGCTACCGCGATCGCATTCGTGGTGGGTTGTGCACTTTAAGAGCGGGATACCGTTTGATCCATATTATTCCTCTCCGGTTGACTCGCCTGTTGGGGACCCTCTCATTACGGACGGTATGAGGCGAGAAGGGGAAGATAACAGTAATAGTGAGAGGCGGATAGTGAGTATCCCTTGCCCTCCTGTACAAAAGGGTGTGGAGTTGGCTGTTGCACAAGTATATGAGGAGAATAAATCTGCCACTGATGAACATCAGGTTCAGGGGGAGCTGAGAGTGTATACACGAAGAGACCAGCAGAATGAAGCTATAATGCCTGCAGTGCCACTTGTGTCGAGTCCTTTGTCTTCTGCTACTCTGACTCCTGAGACACCTACTCCATCCACTTCAGCCTCTGAATTCACAGGTGTTATAATTTCTCCATTTCCTACTTTCTCTCCCATACCGGTAAGGCGAAGTTCCCGCAGAAATGCAGGAATCTCACCTGATCGGTATGACTTTCCCCATGATATTGCCCAATTTCTCTCTTACTCTCAAATATCACCTATACATGGAACATTCATTGCCTTTTTGGACAATGTCTCTATTCCTAAGTGTTGGCAGGTTGCTAAGGAAGTCCCACAGTGGAAAGCTGCAATGCTAGAAGAACTCGGGGCATTGGAAAAGAATAACACCTGGAATCTTGTATCTCTACCACCTGGAAAAAGGGTAGTTGGGTGCAAGTGGATTTTACGGTGAAACAGAACCCAGAAGGTCAGGTTGAGCGCTACAAAGCCCGATTAGTTGCAAAGGGGTATAGTCAGATTTATGACATCGACTACGATGAGACCTTTGCACTTGTCGCAAAGATGAGCACAGTACGGACACTGATATCTTTGGCGACAAATGGGGGATGGAAACTACACCAGCTGGACGTGAAGAATGTCTTTCTTCACAGGGACTTGTTGAAAGAAGTTTACATGGAGGTACCACCGGGCTTTGGCACGAGGCAAACAACAGGGAAGGTGTGTAGACTCAAGAAGTCACTTTATGGACTGAAGCGGTCTCCTCGAGCCTGGTTTGACAAGTTTAGGAGGGTCATGGTAGCTATGGGATATCAGCAGACCAATGCAGACAATACAGTGTTCTTTCGGCAACGTGGAGCTCACATTACAATACATGTTGTGTATGTAGACGACATGATCATCACAGACGATGATAAATGTGAAATTACTCAGCTGAAGAAGAGATTGGGAAAGGAATTTGAGGTGAAAGACTTGGGGCAACTAAGATACTTTCTTGGGATTGAGGTAGCCCGTGGTGCAGAAGGGATTGTTCTATCTCAACAGAAATACGTATTGGATCTGTTCAAAAAGACGGGTATGCTAGGGTGCAGACCTGCAGTTGCTCCTATTGATCAGAAGTCCAAGCATGGTGCTGAGGCAGGAGAGACAACTGATAAAGAAATGTATCGGAGGTTGGTAAGCCGCCTGATCTATCTGGGTACCAGAGGTTGGTAGGCCGCCTGATCAATCTAGGTCACACCCGCCCCAACATATCGTTGACGTAAGTGTGGTGGCCCGCTATATGCATGATCCTAGGGAGGGTCACATGGATGTCGTATATCAGATTCTCAGGTACTTAAAGAGTGCACCAGGAAAGGGACTGATCTTCAGAAGGAATGGGCATTCAAACATCGAAGGCTATTGTGACTCTGACTGGGCTAGTTGCATTGATGACAGAAGGTCCACGCCAGGATACTGCATGTTTGTAGAAGCAATCTAGTCTCCTGGAGGAGCAAGAAGCAGACAGTAGTTGCAAGGTCTACAGCCGAAGCAGAGTACAGAGCCATGACCTTAGGTCTGGGAGAGTTGTTGTGGTTGAAAGCCCTGCTAATAGAACTCAAGATAGACAAAGAAGGGCAGATGACATTATGGTGTGACAGCAAGTCAGTCATCAACATTGCAAATAACCCTGTCCACCATGACCGAACGAAGCATATAAAGATCAACAAGTTCTTTATCAAGGAGAAGCTGGATAGTGGAGTGTTGAAACTGGGATATGTTGATACGAAGGAGCAAGTGGCTGATTGTCTAACTAAAAGACTCAGCTCATTCGATTTATCCAGGTTGTGTGACAAGATGAGCTTAGTGGATATCTTTTTCCCTCCTTCAGGGGGAGTGTTGGTGTGCATTTAGCCATGTTGGTGTGCATTTAGCACTGAATGGAGTGTGTTTAGCGCGCTCCTCCTTTTCTTGTAATTAGTCCCACATCTCCAAATGATGTATTAGGCTCCCCTCATTAGGGTATAAATATGGGAGTAATGTAAGAGAATATTTTAACTTTTGAGTGAATAAAAGGAACCTGATTTATTCCATTTCTTCACTTACAATCCACACACCCAACGATGGAGATGGAGTAACTCCAAGTTAACCACAATGGAAGCCACAGTCACCTAAGGCTAGCTAAAACTACAAGATTTAGCAATGATACAACTTGCTTGACAATGTGCATATCGCCAGACCACTGTACTTAATTACTCATGCCCTTCTAATCCCAATCTCTTAATTCAAAGGGAGGGCAAATCGTTAAAATATCTAAACCAACGAAGTTTTAAAAGATGTGGTACAGCGATAATGCATATTTTATACACTTTATATCAATCGTTAAAATATCTAAACCAACAAAGTTTTAAAAGATGTGGTACAGTGATAATGCATATTTTATACACTTATATCCATATATTTCTTTATTAAATTAGCTTGTCTTCGTATATTTTTAAGCTTAATTGACATATTTATTTAGTTTAGGTCAATTGGAGTTTTGGAGCAGTTTCTGAAAAATGGCAGCGCTTGGGAGCAGTTTTGGAGCAGTTTCTGAAAAATCACTAAATGAATGCCCTTAGTTCAGGGCGTGACATGAGTTCTAGGTCAGGGCATGACTTGATGGGCAGATGTCAGGGCATGACTTGATGGCCAGGTGTCAGGGCGTGACTTGAAGGCTAAAAGATGTGGTACAGCATTATGAAACTCATGGTGAGTTGTTGGAAAGAAGAGTGATACTATGTGTCAAGTGGCAAGTGTAAAAAATATCAATAAATAATTTATAATGTATAAATAAGCATGTTAAAAAATATCCGATGAAAAAAAACCAAACAGGACCAAGAAAAAAAAACAATAACAAACTGTACATAGGAATAAATGAATAATGTTATCTATTTCTTACCGCGTCGCATTTTCACAACACCTCTAAAAACCTCCACATTGTTATAGCATAAAGCTAGAGTTCCGATTGCCATGATCTGCCACAATCAATGGTTTAAGAACTGATTCAGCCATAATAACACTGTTGAATCGATAATACTAAACATTTGTACAACTCGGAGAGTCGGAGAATAAGTAGGTCTAAATCAATGAAAAATATGGACAGGAGGAGACGTTAGAAGTGTGGGTGGCAATGCATTACTTTAAATTTTGTTTTTTCATGCCAGATTAATCACAAATATGATTAGCATAAATGTTACTTAATAGCCCTGAAACCTAGCACCTCTACATACACTAAATATGGTATTTGGTAGCTTGTGAATCAGGAAAACTAACTAGAAAGCTAAAATATTACTTAATCAGTTTGACAGTTAGCTGAATCAACCAATGCTAACTTAACAAATAACATGCTAAGCCTTACCCCTCTTTCACATGATAATGAAAAAAATGAGACCTAACCTTTGCAAACAGATTTTCAATATACCAAATATTACATCATCACCAAGATAATATGTTACCGATGCGCATGCGGAGGAACCGGCTTGGCAAGTTTACTCGAGGAGGGCGCGCACGGGAAGAGAGGGACGTGAACCGGAGGAGGAAACCGGGCGGGTGGAACCCGGTTCAGCATAGCCGACCGGCCCCCTTGGCCTATTTTATTTGCTTTATTTTATATGTTGCTTTATGTTAATCCCAAACTCTATATAAGGGATTCTCTACCTTGTATTAGGTTATCTTTTGGATCATCTATTTTGAATTGGTAAGGGCTGCTCCCTTATTTTCTTCTCTCCCAAACCCTAGCTCTTCTCTCAACTCCCCTCCTCCTCCCTTCTTCTCTCTAGCCGTCGGCCCCCCTTCATCGGATCGGGATCCCCGTATTACCGTAAGGGTAATACTTGGTCCGACCTGCCCCTCCTCCGCCTGCACCTCGTGTCGCCGGTCTCGCTGTTTCCGTTCCCTGTCGACCCAGCCGCCCGCTCCCTCGATGCCGCCGAAACCCTCCGCAACCGACGACCTCGCCGACCGCGAGACCGCCCAAGGGAGCCAGTTGTCCTCCCTCCAGGCGCTGGTCGACTCCCTGGCCACCGGACAGGCGGCCCTCACCGCCGGCCAGGCGGAAATCCTGGCTCGGGTTTCCGCCTGGACCGCGAGCAGCGGGCCGAATCCGCCCCAGCTGCCGGGCCCGCTGCCGCCAGCCGCCCGCCTCGCCGATCCCGCAACATCCTTCACCGGTCCCACCTTCTCCGGAGACGCCGCCTCCATCCTTGGATCTCCACCGCTCCCGCCACCTATTGCCGGCCGATCAGCCCTAGCTTTGGATATCCCGTCATTTTCTGGGATGGATCCCCTCGGGTGGATCGCCCGCGCGGAGCAATTTTTCGAACTCAATGGGACGTCAACGACGGATAAAGTAAGCACCGCCGTGGTTGGCCTTGAAGGCTCGACACTTCATTGGGCGCGATGGTTACGCCAAATCCAACCCGCCATTTCGTGGACCGAGTTCAAACAAGAGATGGTGACCCGTTATGACTCTCGCTACACCGGTTCCGCGATTGAGCGTATTTGCACGACCCGCCAATCGTCCACCGTGGACGCCTACATCGACGAATTTGTCGCCCTTGTCACGCAAATTCCGGGCCTTCCGCCCGATCATTACTTAGGGTTCTTCCTCCAAGGCCTTCGTCCCAACATCCGCTCTCGTCTGCGTACTCATCATCCCCGCACCGTCTCGGAAGCGCTCGACCTCGCAAGGGCCGTCGAAGCGGACCTCGGTCCTCGACCGACCACCCCCCCCCCCCCATTCCGGCCAATGTCGTCCCCGGCCACCGGCCCGCGGCCGCAGCCGCCGGGTCAGGATCGCCCACCACGCCCGGACGGTCCACAACGCGTCGACTCAACGACCTTCGCCGCCGCGGTTTATGTTTCCGTTTCCG
Organism: Dactylorhiza incarnata; assembly: GCA_033032865.1. Classification (NCBI taxonomy): domain Eukaryota; kingdom Viridiplantae; phylum Streptophyta; class Magnoliopsida; order Asparagales; family Orchidaceae; genus Dactylorhiza; species Dactylorhiza incarnata. Next base: position 2,473,203 of record JAWHQI010000039.1, on the reverse strand, counting down.
CCAACCTTACTCCCCGCAGCACGTGTGCCCGGTAAAGGAGTTTCATGCTCTCTTTGTCGATGGCGACGAGGACACCTTGGCCGAGGAGGGCCCTCTTTCGGAGGCGGTACTTGATCAGCCACCCCAGGATTCCGAGGGGGTGCCTCTCAACGTGTTGGAGCTACCCTTCTATTCAGTTGGCGGTTTGACGGGGCCCCGCACGATGAAGCTGGCGGGCTTGATCCAGAATCGGCCCGTGATCGTGATGATTGACAGTGGTGCTAGCCACAATTTCCTGTCGGCGCAGCTAGCGCAGGAATTGGCGTTGCCTTACGATCCCTCCCCCGATTTCTCCGTCTGCCTGGGGGATGGTCGTCGCCGCCCCACTTTGGGCCAGTGTGAGGGGGTCACCCTATCCTTGGGTCCGTGCACAGTCACAGCCGATTTCTACATGTTCGAGCTTGGGGGACGCGACGCCATTCTCGGGGTGGCGTGGCTACAGACATTGGGTGACGTGCGTGTGAATTGGGCCTCCATGAGCATGTCCTTCCTTCACCAGGGCCGGCCTTGCCGTTTGGTCGGCGACTCCACTCTCCTCCGCTCGCCGGTCTCCTTCCGGGTGATGACCCGCATCACCGACATCGACTTCTCCGCCTGGTTGTGGACACTCCAGTCCACCCCCACTTCGTCGGTGTCCCCGCTGCCGGCCGATATGCACGCAGTGCTTGCCGATTTTCCAGAGATTTTCACCACCCCTCCCGGCCTTCCACCGCCGCGGCCGACCGACCACGCTATCATTCTACAGCCGGGATCAGCGGCAGTCTCCGTACGGCCCTACCGTTATGGCCATACTCAGAAGGACGAGATCGAGAAGCTCGTGCGCGAGATGCTTTTGGGCGGCCTGATCCGGCCAAGCGCTAGCCCCTTTTCCAGTCCGGTCCTTTTGGTGCGCAAGAAGGACGGCAGTTGGAGGTTTTGCGTGGATTACCGGGAGCTGAACAAGGCAACGGTCCCCGACAAATACCCTATTCCGGTCATTCAGGAGCTGTTGGATGAGCTGCATGGGGCGGCTTTCTTTACGAAAATCGACCTTCGGGCCGGTTACCACCAGATCCGGGTACGGCCGGAGGATGTGCCGAAAACGGCTTTCCGCACGCATGACGGCCACTTTGAGTTCCTGGTGATGTCGTTTGGGCTCACCAACGCCCCGGCCACCTTTCAGGCGACAATGAATGATATCTTCCGCCCAGTCCTACGTAAGCATGTGCTTGTTTTCTTTGATGACATTCTTGTCTTTAGTCCCTCTTGGCAGGAACACCTCCTTCACGTGCGGGAAACGTGTGCTACTCTCCGGCGCCACCACCTCACCGCCAACCGGAAGAAGTGCACGTTTGGTGCGACGATTGTGAGCTATTTGGGGCACACCATCTCCGCTCACGGCGTGGCTATGGATCAGGACAAGATCGAAGCAGTGACGCGCTGGCCCACTCCGACTTCGATCCGAGACGTCCGAGCCTTCCTCGGCTTGACAGGATACTACCGACGGTTCATCCGAGATTACGGTGGGTTGGCCCGTCCTCTCACCCAGCTGTTGAAGGCGTCCGAGGATGGACCTTTCTCCTGGCCGCCGGCCGCCATGGCGGCTTTTGCCGCGCTTCAGTCCGCCCTTATTCAGGGGCCAGTTCTGGCCATGCCCGACTTCCAGCAGACATTCATCGTGGAGTGCGATGCGTCCGGCTCCGATGTGGGTGCAGTCTTGATGCAGGCCGGACGGCCCGTAGCCTATTTCAGCCGGGCATTTTCTCCGGCGGTGCGCAGTCGATCGGCCTACGAGACGGAGCTCATGGCCTTGGTGTTGGCGGTCCAGCACTGGCGGTCGTATTTACTTGGACGGCCATTTGTGATCCGCACCGACCACCACAGCCTCCGTTACCTGCTGCAGCAGAAGATCGCCACCCCCACTCAGCAGCTTTGGGTCGCCAAGCTTCTCGGATAGGACTTCACCATCGAGTTTCGGTCTGGCAAGACCAATCGGGCGGCCGATGCTCTCTCTCGCCATCCCTACGCCCCGGAGTTAGCCGCCATCTCGCGGCCAGTGTGGGAGGATGCTACCATTCTCCAACAGGAGGCTGAGGTCGACCCCCACTTGCTCGCCATTCGCACTGCCTTGCTCGCTGATCCCGCAGCCCGCCCACCATACTCCCTCATTGGAGGTCGACTCTTTCATCGCAGCCGCCTCGTCCTTTCCGCCTCGTCTTCCCGCATTCCACAGCTTCTTGCAGAGTTTCACGCCACACCTTCCGGGGGCCACGCGGGGGCTTTCCGTACGTACAGGCGGATAGCTGCTTCCCTTTACTGGCCGCACATGCTACGACAGGTGAAGGCCTATGTGGCGGCCTGCCTGCCATGTCAGAAGGCGAAGTACGAGGCCATGTTTCCTAGCGGCCTGCTACAGCCTCTCCCGATCCCCGAGCGTATTTGGGAGGACATCGCCATGGACTTCATCACCCGCCTTCCGCGTTCCAACGGATTTGACTGTATTCTTGTGGTCGTCGACCGCCTGACGAAGTACGCCCACTTTGTTCCACTCCGACACCCTTATACAGCCGCGACCGTGGCGGGCAGCTTCATCTCAGAGATTGTGCGTCTCCATGGGTTTCCCCGTTCGATTGTGAGTGACCGGGACCCGCTGTTTCTTAGCAGTTTCTGGACTTCTTTGTTTCGCCTCCAGGGCACGCGCCTCCGGATGAGTACAGCGTACCATCCCCAGTCGGACGGGCAGTCAGAGGTGTTGAACCGCTGTCTCGAGACGTACTTGAGGTGCTTCATTGGCGAGCGACCCGGCTCCTGGGCGAAGTGGCTATGCTGGGCCGAGTACTCCTACAACACCGCGTACCATCATGACGCCAACACCTCCCCCTTTGAGACCGTCTATGGGCGGACTCCCCCATCCCTTCTACGGCACCTTCCGGGTGAATGCCCCGTGGCCAGTTTGGCTGACCACCTATATGACAGAGATGTTATCTTGGATAGCTTGAAACACCATCTTCGACGCGCTCAAGCCAAGATGACTTCCTTCGCCAACCGGAAGCGCCGCGACCTCTCGTTTCAGGTGGGCGAGCGCGTATTCATCAAGCTCCACCCTTACCGCCAGCTCACGGCGGCACGCCGCACCTGCCCCAAGTTGGCTCCTCGTTTCTACGGGCCTTTTGAGATTATCAGCCGCATCGGCGCCGTCGCCTACCGCCTTCGACTTCCGGATACTAGCCGCATCCACCCGGTGTTCCATGTCTCTCAGCTCCGAAGGGTGATCGACGACCATCCAGTCACCGACCACATTCCAGCCGACGTGGCCCACTCCGACTCCACACCATTGTACCCGGCATCCATTGAGGACAGCCGCCACCATACTTCCGGAGATACCACCCCAGAGGAGATCCGCGTCGCCTGGCGCGACCGGCCTCTCACCGCCGCCACTTGGATGCTGCGCGACGACTTCCGCCGGCAGTTTCCAGATTATTGCCTTGAGGACAAGGCAAATTTCCCCGACGGAGGTATTGTTACCGATGCGCATGCGGAGGAACCGGCTTGGCAAGTTTACTCGAGGAGGGCGCGCACGGGAAGAGAGGGACGTGAACCGGAGGAGGAAACCGGGCGGGTAGAACCCGGTTCAGCATAGCCGACCGGCCCCCTTGGCCTATTTTATTTGCTTTATTTTATATGTTGCTTTATGTTAATCCCGAACTCTATATAAGGGATTCTCTACCTTGTATTAGGTTATCTTTTGGATCATCTATTTTGAATTGGTAAAGGCTGCTCCCTTATTTTCTTCTCCCAAACCCTAGCTCTTCTCTCAACTCCCCTCCTCCTCCCTTCTTCTCTCTAGCCGTCGGCCCCCCTTCATCGGATCGGGATCCCCGTATTACCGTAAGGGTAATACAATACATCTGCAATGCAGTAGTATTGCAGTATATCTACAACCATAGAGCGCATATTTTGCAGAAAGTAAGTTTGCTCACAAAAATCCAACTTTTTTTAGGTTTTACTAAGAAAGCAGGCATACATGGCACATGTTAATTTGAACAACTTTCAGATACCAAAAAATATTCCTGCACACCTGAGGTATGGCACAGAATCTAAAAATAGCAGGGTCTTTCAAATCTGAAAGATACTCGAGGCAATCTTCAGCATGAGCCAAAGCATTGGTTACCATGTCATTCAAGCATTGCACAGCTTTTGCAGAGTTCTCCTCATATTTCAAATCCTGATTTGAAGAATACATTATCTCAGGCTCAATATGAAGTCAGACAATCATATTAATACGTAACATTTGAAAAAAAATATGGTGAAAACAGCTGAAGTAAACTGAAAAAATTGAGCTTTCAAAAATGATAAGAAAATAATAAACCATCATCAATGCAAAGAACAGAAGGTTGAGAGCGACAAATCACTAGAGAACATGTAAAAGAGGACAATAATGAAACCTCTAGCTTGTTAGCATATTTACTCCAAATGTGTCGAGGCCAGAACATACGAGACTTTGGTATCTCATTTATATCTTCCAAATAGTCCCTTATAATATTTGTTTTCTGCATTTCAAATCATGATAATCTCCAATATTACCAGCACAGGAAAAAGTGATTAAACATTACAGGTCAATCATGATTCAATAGGTACCTGAAGAAACAAGCCCATTGAGTTTGAAAGTGAATCTGGAGCCAAATTTTCCAATCTAGAAGCATGAAAAAGCTTAGAGAGTCCCAATCCAACTAAACCTGCCACATAATGGCAATATTCATTATAGTCATCAACTGTCTCTACCTGAAAGGAAAACATATATAGTTTTAATTTCATAAGAAACAATGGCGTAATTGTGTAATATGAATAACTATAATATCAGTGCTAAATAAAGAAGTTTGACAGAAGAATATTGACAATCAGTCAGGAATATGATTGTGTAATATGAATAACAAGAATATCAGTGCTAAATAAAGAAGTTTGACAGAAGAATATTGACAATCAGTCAGGAATATGATTGTTTCAAAAGTGTAGCACCTAATTGTTTTCAAAACTACAGTATGCAAGGTGATTATAGGAAAGAGTTTGACTACACAGCATAAAATAGTAAATTTATCTAAAGAAAAAAAGAACAAAAAATTGCATTAGTTGATCAAATTTAAAAGGTGAAAAATCATTAATCTATCAAGGCAGCAAGCAAATTCTTTAGCTGAAACAAATTGACGTAGGATTGCGACACAGGACGAATGTAACAAAGGTATAGGTCTGACTCTAGAATGACTAAATGAATGATAAATTTGTCTGACAGCTAAACTTGTAATAATGTGAATTATAAATAATATAACACGCTGATCACAATTAGACAAAATTTCAAGAGAACAAATAATGTATTACACATGCATGAGTACTAGAAAACAAATACCTAAACAAACAAAATCCGACAAATCGTGGGATAATATTGACACAAATATTATAAACTAATATTTCAAAAACAGTGAATTCACACGAGATTCGACAAAAGAAATTACAACCACAAACAGACTCACAATGACTATGGGATAGAAGGCACGGTAGATGTCCGATGAGATGCTGGTAGTTGGGGAGGCAACATCGTGTCATGGGCCTACTCGAAGGTTGTTGGAGTGGATGGAGGTGGAGATGACGGTGGCGGAGATACTACGGAGCCTTGGGAGCGGCTGCCTAAACAGGGCGTGCTCAAGAGAGAGAGAGAGAGAGCTTTCAAGATCTCCTTAATAGATCTGTAACACATTGGACTGAATATAGACTTCCGGAGGGGATTCAAAGGACTGGACTGAACTGTTTGAGGGCTGGAATGATGTTACCGGGTGTTGGACTGAAATTCCAAGGAGCCCGGAGGGGAAGTAGAGGGGTTGTAGGGGGCTGTTTGGACAGGTAGAGTGGTTGTCGGGGCTAGTTGGAGATGGTCGGGGCTGTTAGGTATTGGCTGGGGGTTGTTAGGGGTGGCCGGAGGCTATTGGAGGCTGGTTGGAGGTTGTGGAAGGGCTGGAGTAGGCTGCCTGCCGGCTGAAATGAAGCGGGGAAGGCTTGGCGGGGGTGGAATTGGATCCTGGAGGTGCTGGAAGCAAGCAGTGAGGGCAGGAAGGGCTTGGCAGGATGTGGGGGGGCTGGTTTCTACAGCAACCTGAGGAAGGGGGCGTAGGGAATGGGGCTGGAACTGAATTCAGCGCTGAAAAGGGCTGGGAATGGGGCTGGAAATGTGAATATAGGGCAGGGACGTGGCTGGACAGCAGTTGATAATGGATACGTGGGTGGTTTCTAGTGAGTGTTTAAAGGGAAAATGGGTGGTTATGTTATGGAGAGAGTCATATGATGAGTTTGTGGGTAGTTATGGGTGGTTACAGGTAGTGGGAACGTGATTACTTGATAGTTATGGTAATTATGAGATAGTGGGGTAGTTACTAGGAAGTTACGGGGAAGTGGAGGAGGTGGTGGCGTAGGGGATGTTGGGTGGCCAAGATGGTGGCCGGAAATGAGGAAGGATGGTGAGGGAGTTGACCGGCAAAGGCAATACAAGGGGAGAGGAGTCTAGGCTTCACACCTAGTATCTGGCTTCAGCATCGGATGCCCAAAGGCTGAATTTGTCTTCTTCAACTTTCGATCCCTCTAAATGAGTCTTCTATCCTTATTTAAAGACCAAGGGGCAGCTATGGATGGTCATAATTCTCCGATCACGACGACCTCCAGAATACAATAAAATAAAATTCGGAAACATACAATATTACTAAAATTCATGAATCGTCGATCCACACAAAATGAACGGTTGATCGTCGTGTAGACATTTATGTGACGTGATCCCCATCAGATGGTTGCGTAAAGATCGTGATATGCATTTTTGGGGACGTATAGTGTTATGATCCAACACGACCAGTTTTCTACGTCATTAATTAGTGTCATCATGTATTCATGTCAGGTGTCTTTTATTAATCGAGTCGATGTATGAGTCTTCAGTGTTTTATCGTTTCGTGTTGTTCTCTTTATTTTCAGATATTTACACCCATGTCACTTTGTAAGTCAATATAAATAGATCGCTTGGGTCATGCAAGAAGTTATGAAATGAATTAACCAATTTTCATTATCTCTCTAGTTCTCTCATCTTCTTCCCATTTCTATGGATAGGGTTGAGCAAGACTCCCCATCTTCCTCTTCCCTTGCATTCTCCGCGGGTTGAGCTCGACTCCCCTTGTACCTCTGCCTCCACAGCCACCTCCGACGGCGTTACGGGCTAGGCCCATAACATCTTGGTATCAGAGCCAGGTTCGGATCAACCCATAACCTCAGACGTTACGGTTGCTGCCAGCATTAACCGACACTTCGGGGGCCCGATCCCACCGGTGTCTCCACGATTCCACTTGTGCAATCATCGCGCCCACCGGCGCCAGAAGAAGTTCCACCGCTCTCTTTCGTTCTTGTCGTACCGCCATTTGCGCCGTCATCCGTCCTCGCGGTCTCCATTCCGCAGCCTCCTGCTCCGCCGACCACTCTGGAAGCATTACTCTCGACGGTCACCACGGAGACAGCATCGCTGCTCACATTCATCATGGTCCTCTGTCTCCCTTGACTGTCTGCATTCACCGGGCGCACTCCGCACTTGCCCCGATTCCAGAGACTATATCTGACGATCTTCCTTCCGCGAGCGCCCTTGCCACGCCAGATCCTTGCAGTCTCTAGTGACATCTGTGAGAACGATGATGGGCCTCCACTCGATGCAACAGCATGAACTAAAAAAAGGCATGTCAAGATTAGACCAACACCGCCTACCCAGACGGTCCACTCGTACGACGGATATCACGTTTCGTGAATCCGACCCTTATTATGTGACCTCACTTCAGGGGGAGTCCACATATATGGAAGAAGTGAGCTCCCCTACTCTATCCTTACTGATTCCTCCACCATATTCCATTCCTCCACATACTCTGCTTCATGACGAGACTCCCATTCAAGGCGAGCTTTCTCAGGGAGAGCTTCCTCGTAAAGAACTGGAATTACAGGTGTACACCAGACGAAGTAAAGCTTATAAAACACAAGCTCATCCCACGCTACCAGCGCCCGTGCCAATTCCGTCAATAGAGGCCTCAGAACCTCTCATTGCCCTTCGTAAAGGTATCAGTCTTGCACCCAACATCCTCGGTCTCAGTATGTTTCTTATGACGCTCTAACTCCTTCACATAGAGCTTTTGTCTCAACTCATGCATCTGTCTCTATTGCATCCACATGGCAGGAGGATCTTGGGAATCAAAAGTGGAAAGAGGCAATGATTGAGGAAATTACTGCCTTGGTAAAAAATTGTACATGGGATCTAACACACCTTCCACACGGAAAGAAGACCATTGGTTGTAAATGGGTATTTACTGTGAAGCAGAACTCTGAAGGCATGGTTGAACGGTTTAAAGCGAGGTTGGTGGCAATGGGATATACTCAAACCCTTGGGTTTGATTATCAAGAAACTTTTGCCCGTATGGAAAAAATGAACTCTATACGAGTTTTGTTATCATGTGCTGCGAACAAGGGTTGGGGTCTTACCCAATTGGATGTGAAAAATGCATTCCTTCATGGAAATTTAGAAGAGGAAGTATATATGTCTCTCCCCCCGGGTTTTTCCCCTTCCGGCTCTGAAGGGAAAGTGTACAGGTTAATGAAGACCCTTTATGGCTTGAAGCAATCTCCGAGGGCTTGGTTTGATCGGTTTCACAAATTCATGATCACTCTTGGATACAGACAAAGTCATGCTAACCATACTTTATTTATAAAACGGAGAGACAATATGTTAACATCTCTCATTGTCTATGTTGACGGCATTGTCATAACGGAAGATGATGTAGAAGAAGTGAGAGTTGAAGGTAAATTTGGCAAAACAGATTGAAGTAAAGGATCTAGGAAAACTTTAAGTATTTTTTGGGGATTGAAGTAGCTAGATCTAAACGGGGTATTTTCATCTCTAAGAGAAAATACATCCTCGATTTGCTGGAACAATTCGGTATGAGTAGGTGTAGACCTGCTGACACCCCTATGGAGGTCAACCACAACCTTAGAAGAAATGATGGTGATCCTATTGAAAACGTTATTGGTTACCAACGTCGTCGGATGTCTATCTATCTCATACTTGCCCTGATATAGCCTATGTTGTGGGGGTCGTTAGCCAATATATGCACTCCCCGAAGACGAGACATTTGGATGCAACTCATAGAATCTTGAGGTACTTGAAGACCTCATGAGGAAGGGGAATCCTCTTAACTCCCAATACAGATTTGAAGATTGAAGTTTATACTGACGCAGATTGGGCTGGTCCATTGAAGATAGACACTCTACATTTGGGTATTGCTCATTTGTTGGTGGGAACCTAGTCACTTGGAGAAGTAAAAAAGTAATCTGTCGTCTCAAGGTCTAGCGCAGAAGCAGAATTCAGAGTTATGGCTCATGGCAAATGTGAGGGGTTATAAATACGCTCCTTAATGTGTGATCTGGGTTTAAGTGAGTTTAGCCCTATTCGGTTGTACTGTGACAACAAAGCCGCTATCAGTATTGCCAACAACCCTGTTCAGCACGATTACACCAAACATATTGAAGTGGACAGACACTTCATCAAGGAGAATATCGAGAAGAAGATTATCTGTATTCCATTTGTTCCCTCAGAGGGACAACTAGCTGATATTCTTACTAAGAGTCTTGGGGGGAATGCTTTCTGTGGTTGTATCGACAAGTAAAGTATGAGAAATATAATATGCCCAACTTGAGGGGGAGTGTTAGAATGAAATTAATTATGAGTTCTATTTTCCCCCTTATATAAGGGGACTCCACTATTGAATATTATGAGATTACTGTTCATTTCTAACATGGTATCAGAGGTAGGTTCACGCTGAGAGGGGGTGTTGGACGGTCCAGCATGAACCAAAAAAAGGCATGCCAAGATTAGACCCACACCGCCTACCCAGACGGTCCACTCGTACTTATTATAGGTAGCGCATCTCCTATCATTGACCCGGGTTTTGGAATAGAAAAAGAGTGCAGTGGTTTAACACTTACAATCATATATATATATATATATATATATACACACACACAACACGTGATATATCACGTGTGACATGAAAAATTATCATATATTCAACTATCCCCCTCAAGTTGTGAGTATATGTCAATCATTCCCAACTTAAGTGTATTATTAGTAAAGTTGTCATAGCTTAAGTGCTTAACCCTTTGCTGAAGATGTCGGCAAGTTGATCTTGAGAGTTCAAAATGGATGTACAAATATTGCCCTTGTCAAGGTGATCTTTAATGAAATGTCTATCCACTTCAACATGTTTGGTTTGATTATGTTAAACTGGATTATGAGCAATATTAATGACTGCTTTGTTATCGTAATAGACTATAGGCTTGTCCTCGATGAGTCCCAAATCCTAAAGAATTGATTTCAACCACAACTCCTTGCATACTCCTTTTGTCATAGCCCTATATTCTGCCTCAGTACTAGAACGTTTTACAATGTTTTGTTTCTTGCTTCTCCAAGATACAAGATTTTCACCCACAAAGGAACAATATCATGTAGTGAATTTTCGATCATCTTGGCTAGGTGCCCAATAAGATCAGTAAAAAACTCAATTTTCAAGGGTTGGTGTGCAGAAAACAGAATCCCACGTCTTGGAGACTTCTTGAGGCATCTCAAGATCTGGTAAGCAGCCTTCTGATGACGAATCTTGGGAGTATGCATGAATCTACTCAGAATGCCAACAACATACATGATGTCAGGACGTGTATGAGATAATTAAATTAGTCTACCAACCAATCTCTAGTAGCTCGATGAGTCAACTTTATCTCCATTTGTGTCTTCATCAATTTTGTGATTTGCTTCAATGGGGGTATCCACGGGAGCACATGCAAGTTTCCTCCAGAAGGTCAAGGACATACTTTCTCTGAGATATGAAGATCCCCCGGCTAGACCTTGCCACTTCAATCTCCAGGAAATATTTCAGCTTTCCCAGATCATTAACTTCAAATTCTCTGCACAATTGTCCATTCAAGTGCGTGATTTCCTCCAAATCATTTCATGTAATGATGATGTCATCCACATATACAATGAGCACCGACACTTTAGTTCCTCTCATCTTAACAAAGTGGGTGTGATCAGCATGTCCTTGAATATAGCCTAGTTGTAACATGGTTTTATAAAACCGTTCAAACTAAGCTCTGGGTGATTGCTTCAACCCATATAAGGATTTCTTTAGGTGACAAACTTTGCCACTAGACCCTTTTTTTAGAAAAACTAGGAGGAAGCATCATGTAGACTTCTTCCAACTCACCATGCAGGAAAGCATTTTTAACATCTAGTTGTTGTAGATCTCACTCAAGACATGCATCACATGAAAGGAGCATCCTAATAGAATCTATTTTTGCAACAGGAGCAAAGATTTCTTGATAGTTAACTCCTTGAGTTTGAGTGTACCCTTGAGTCACGAACCGAACTTTATAGAGCTCCACAATCTCCTCTTGATTCTGTTTAACTGAAAAAATCCAACGTGGCCCAACTGTTCTTTTTTCAGGAGGAAGATGTGCAAGTTGTCATGTGAAATTTTTGCCCAAGGCATGCATTTCTTACTCCATAGCATGTTTCCATTCAGGTATCTTGATAGCCTCATACCAGGTCTTGGGAATCACAATAGAAGAAAGAGATGAGATAAAAGCTTTGTGAGAAAAAGAGAGGCGATGATATGACATGTAATTGGCTATATGATGTTTGGTACTACCAGTGTTACCTTTGAGATGAGCAATTGGAAGAAGAAGAAGGTCATCATCAGAATTTGGAGCAGAAGCAGACACCTACAACAGTTGAACATCCGGTAACTATACATGCTCGGCTTTAATGGACTTGCGAGAGTATGTATGCAACAAAGGAGGCAGTGATCGCGAAGAAGGAACAAGAGTAGGAGGAATAGGAGTAGAAGGAATAGGAGGAAAAGAAGCAATTATCGAAAGGGAAACGATCAAAAGAGGAGAGTCAGAGGTCCCGTCATCAACACTACTCATCTCCCCCTGACGAGGACCAAAGTAAGACTCTCCCTCATGAAAGGCAACATCAAGAGTACAGAAGAAGCGACGAGTAGGAGGGTGATAACAGCGATAAGCTTTGATGGTGGAAGAGTACCCCGCAAAAACGATGAGTATAAACATGAACAAAACAGACAAACCCGAAGATACGAGGAGAGATGAGAGAAGTATGAATAGTGTGTTTAGAGGAAAGATGAGAAAGAGTAGTGTAGTGCAGAGTGCGGGATGGCAGGTGATTAATGAGATGGGCCGCAGTCAAAACAATATCACCTCAGTACAACTTGGGAAGGTGCATGGTGGTTAACAGGCAGCGAGCAACCTCCAGCAAGTATTTATTTTTCCGTTCCGCAACTCAATTTTGAGTGGAGGTGTGAACACGTGGAGGTGTGAACAGAGGTGGTTTAGTGAAGACATCGGCAAGATAGGTATCAAACAATCCCTGGTCATCGTACTTGCCACATTATCACTACATAACAACCAAATAACACCACCAAACTGTGTCATAATCATTTTATGAAAGGTACGAAAACAACTAAACACTTCACTCTTCCGTTTTAACAAATAAACCCGCATAGTACGGAAAAAACAATCAATAAAAATCACAAGTTATTTATAGCCAAAATGCCAAATAAAGATAACATGGGGGTAGAACCCCAAACATCTGAGTGAATCACATCGAAGGGAGAAGAACTAGGAAGAGATACATGACTTTGACTGTGACGAACATGTTTCGACAGTTCACAAGCATCACAAGAAAAAGACTTAGGCTGCGTTTGGCGCGGCTTATTTGTTCCGGTGATTTTGGACAAAAACATCATTGTCATAACAAAATCTTATGCATCAAACTAGTTTTTTTTTTGTAACGGTTGTAACATTTGTCATACCAAACATACATTCTATGACAATGACGTTTTTGTCCAACCTCATCGAAGCAAATAAGCCACGCCAAACGCAGCCTTAAGCAAACAACTGAAAGCAGGAAAATTTTTAGTAAGATATAAAGAGGAGGGTGCCCAATGCGTTGATCTCAGCATCAGATGTCATGGATAGTAGGAGCACGGTTGGTGGAGAGCACATGGAGCTTAGTTATTAAATTATTGAGTTCTTATATTATTTCTTTCTTTATTTTTGAAAAAAAAATTTACAACAAAATTTTCACTTAGGCGTGCCTTTTATGTTCCAAAGGCACAAATAAGGCGCACGAAGGCGCAAACCTCTGAGCCTGGTGAGCCTTGAGCTTTAGGTGCGCTTTTAACAACATAGACAGGGAGGCAAAGACGGGTCCAGCAAGTATAGTCCGCCAACATTTCTAACATTGTCAATGTTCCACTTCGTAGCCAGATCCTGAAAAACACAAACATTCGGAAAGAAAGTCACTGAGATATTTAACGAATTAGTTAAATGACTAATGGACAGAAGATTACGAAGGAATGAAGGTACATGCAACACAGAAAAGAGAGAAAGGGAATGAGAACAAGGAATTGTTTCTCTGCCAGCAATAGATGAAAGAGAACCATTAGCCACAATAACTTTGTCACGACCCGAGAGGGGAGTGTAGAAAGTAAAACCTGATGTGGATCTGATCATATGATCGGTAGTGCCTGAGTCAATGATCCACTTGGATCGAGATGAAGACGCAGCATGGGCACTCAAGATACCTGAAGTGGCAAAGGCAGCGGCAGGATCAGTGGTCGCAGAATCAGACTGTGAACGCAACATGCGGTGAAATGCTTTCAACTCCTCAGCCAAAAGACCCCCGAAGAGAAGACCATCCTCATATACTTCACTAGTATGAGCATAGTACTGTGAGCGAGCACCAGACTGTCGACCACCACCACGGTAACTGTTCCGACCACGACCAGGGGGCAAGATGAGGATGCAAGCGATAGCACGTCTCCTTAGTATAGCCATTCCGTCCGCAGTGTCCACACATAGGAGGAGTGGGAGTGGGAGGACCACAGCCAAGCCCAGCAAGAGCAGACTGATCAGTCTAAGCGATAGGAGCAAGAGAGCGTAGACGATTCTCATCACTTAGGATCATGTTGAATGTTTCCCTAAGAGAGGGAAGAAGCTCACGATGAAGAACATGTAAGAGAACAGTATCAAACTCCATGTTGATGCTCATAAGGAAGACATGCACCCGAAAGAGGTCTTTGTCCTTCTGAAGATTGATGGCATCGACAATGCATGTTGTAATAAAGGTATTGAAGTAATCCAATTCTTGGTAAAGGTATTCAAATTCGGAGTAATAAGTAGATACAGACAAGGATCCTTGTTTCAACTCCAAAGCACGAAGTGTGAGCTCATAGATTTGCGTCGAGCTGCCAACTTGCGAGTAAGTCTCACGGGCTCGAGTCCAAATTTCATGGTCGGAATCCATGAGCATATAACTACGGTACACCAGAGGGGACATAGAGTGAAGTAACCAGGAGACAACCAAAGAATTATCTGCATCCCATTTCCTCCATGAGGGATCAGAACGTGGTGTTTCAACAACGGTTCCATCAATATGCTTATACAACTGGTGACTAAGGATAACATATTGAGTGGCCCTGGACCATTCAAGGTAATTCGTGTCATCCAAAGCCACTGTAGTGATCCTCAACGATCCAGATTGCTCGTGGCTCTGAGGTGGGGTCACTTGCAGGAACAAACCGAGGAGTGAATGAGATGTCAGAAGAATCACCCATAGACAGGAAGAGGCACTCGGTAGAAGGAATCAATCAAAAAAGGTAGAATGAAGAAGCATCGCACCATACAGCCCTCCCTTAGATAGATCCACCGGAGAGGACACCACAGAATGCGACTATGATGTCTCTGGCAGTTGTCATGGAGGACAACGGCCGGAGACACACGTCCGCCCGCTGGACGGGCAGAGAGAGGCCGGTCGTGGGCTTGGACCGAAGGAGCGGAAAAAAGGCCGGAACTAGAAGAGGAGTTGCGGCGGCGGTGGAGAGAAGCGTTGTTGCGGCAGAGCGACGAGGCGTTGCTGCGGTGGAGAAGCTGCTGCGACGAGCGGAGGAACCGGCGTTGTTGCGATGAGCGGAGAAGGCTCGACGAGGAGAAGTTGCCCTGAACCGGTGCAGCTTCGACGAGCGGAGAAGGCGCTGGAGCAGCTGGGAGCGACGAGCAAAGAAGGCGCTAGAGCGGCTGGGACCGACGAGCAGAGATCGAGCGGCGTGTCGCAAGTGAGAGCAGCGGGTTCGCTCTGATACCGAGTAGAGAGAAACGGGAAAATCTTATTAGGTTAAAACCATTACACCTGCATGAGTCCTACCACCATATAGATGTGACGCGTGACATATCATGTGTGACACGAAAAACTATCATATATTCAACTCTTATATCACTTAGCACAAGACATTACATTCCACAAACAATTCCTTGAGGAATTCAGATAGTTGGAGCACAATCGAGAAGGTTGATTTTATATCCATGAAAAACGGAATGGCTTCTGACTTCAGTTGCCCAAATGAAGGAATGTTGCTTCGGGAGGTTTGATTGCGGTGCAGCAATCTCACCATGATTCTTGATAAATTTTCTATAATATTATGTCAACTCAAAAAAGCCACGGAAGGCTTTATCCAATAGTGATTCAGGCCACGCGGATATCCCCAAAACAACATTTGAGTTTCTTAGAAACAATTTGTTAGTCCAAGCTAAGTCAAAGACAATTCAGGCATGATGGAGATGTTTCACCCCAAGGTTTTGACGTAAGAATGTCATAAAAAAATAAGACAAACTTGCAAGAATATGAGTGGAGTACCTCATTCATTAGGACTTTGAATGTGGAAGACGATTTGTAACCACAAAAACATAATCAAGAACTTGAAGTGTCAATACTGTGTTTTGAAGGTTGTTTAATAAATCTCTTTAGGATGCATATAAATATGAAGGTAGCCTGATTGGAGATCTAATTTTTGTGGAAAAATTTGCCTCGTGCAGCATGGAAGAGGAGAAATAAAATTCCCTATCTGAGCATGTCAACATACAATCGCTCAATCT
This sequence comes from Dactylorhiza incarnata, assembly GCA_033032865.1. Classification (NCBI taxonomy): domain Eukaryota; kingdom Viridiplantae; phylum Streptophyta; class Magnoliopsida; order Asparagales; family Orchidaceae; genus Dactylorhiza; species Dactylorhiza incarnata. Next base: position 2,457,120 of record JAWHQI010000039.1, on the reverse strand, counting down.
CATCCATTGTTTGGGATTTAATTATACCTGTAATTCTAACAATACCCATAATTGTACGAAGGGATATTTCGGGTTCACCAACATACATGTTATCCTCTTCCTTAGGTTCCTCAACTTGTAACAAGAAAATTATCTTACAATGATGTCCTGGTGTAAAATTTTCATCGAGTTAATACACGATATCTTTGCTCTATGTTTAGTCATCTCGCTATTGAATAATCACTTGATGAAAGTTGGTTATCTCCCTTTCAGCCCCTTGTGAGACATTCCAGTGTTCTTTGCTAATAAGCTTTAGAAGGAATTCCTGGAGGACCTTATGAAAATTTAGAAAAACGCCGCTTTCATACGACAAAGAATTCCGAATGGAATAATTTTGAATATAGATTTCTTACTAAAAAACTTTCACCCAATTTTAAATTGTTAAAACAAGAACTTTATGTAAGGGTAGCGTCTCCAAAAGGACAATTCGGATTTTATTTAATAGGAGAGTGTTTTCCCCTGGAGACGGAAAATTCGTCCACCCGGTTTCAATCAATTTACAAATTCTTCCCCAGCAAGTTAAAAGAATGAAATTAGTTGATACCGTGCGATACTAGCTAGTATAGGTATCATTATGGGAGAAGTTGATCGTTGAAATGATAATTGAGTGATCTAGTTGTAGTCGAAACTCATAGATTGTAGCTAAACTCATACAATAAGATTAAATATGTTGGATTGTAGAACTACATGCCAAGGATAAGAGTTCGTGCACCCTTGTGGTGAAGAAAACGACCTGTTGTTCAGAGATTCAGGCAAAAGCTTGAAACTCTCCAAGTAATTTTCGACAGGACCAGCTATTCTAAACGAAATAAATTCTCTCAGAGAGTTGCTCCTCAAGGGTGTCTTTTAGGGTTTAGATTTTAGGGTTTAGGATTTTCGGGTTTAGGGTTGAGTGATCTAGTTGTAGTCGATACTCATAGTTTCTGGCTAAACCCGAAGAATAGATTAAATATGGTTGATTATCAAAACTACATGCCAAGGATAAGAGTTCGTGCACCCTTGTAGTGAAGACAATGACCTGCTGACCAGAGATACATGCAAGGGCCTGAAACTCTCCAAGTAATTTTCTACAGGACCAACTATTATTAACGAAATTAATTCTCTCAGAAGGTTGCTCCTCAAGGGTTTTTACCTAACAAGGGTCTGAATTGTTAGAAGTCTTCCTGTGTCATACTTGGATTTTCCATCTCCAATCAAATGAACCATCTAAGTGGCTCTCAAAATGTGAAACAAATCAAGTCAATCCATTCGGTTGTTGATGTCCGGTGATTACCAAGAAAATGTTACACCAAGTTAACCATCCTGGTATGTTCTCCTTGTTGTCATATGTTACGATTTAGAAGGAAGAACGAGACAAGATTGCATTAATCAAGGACACGGATACAATCCGGAGTGAACTCCGGCCAAGATCAAGGAGGCTGGGTCCTCCTATGATCCCTCTCTCAAATGAGAGCCCAAAACCTAAATGATCCAAAGATAACCTCTACTCCCAAACCGCCTCCTTATATAGGGAGGGGGGGCTCACATGCCAAAATCCTACAATAATAAGAAATGCACTAATAATGCGCGCGTACGCGTAACAATCCATCCCACCAGAAAATCGACCTTGACCCCAAGGTCGAAGTACCGCCCGCCATCTAGTAGTAATGTGTCCGTTGGTGGGCCGCCGCATAGGTGCTCGGATCTCCGTCTGGCGGAACATCCGTGAGCAGAAGAGTGTCCAAGGCAGTCGTGCCGATCTCTTCCAAATCATCCCCGATGAGGGCCCGAAACTCCTTGGCAGGACAATTATGATTAGGCGAGTAGGGTTGCTTGCAGCGGTAGCACAGACCTTTGCTCCGCAAGTCGTTGTACTCTTGGTTGGAAAGACGGAGAGTGGGGATATGACGGTTGTTGCGTGGGCCCATAATGGTTGGCCGAGGAGGATTAGGTGGCAATGGAGGAGGTTTAGACAGGGGAGGAAAATATTGTTGGTAGGGAGGGTTGGACAGAGGCGACGTGAAGGCAGGGTCCCCGGACGTTGCTATGAATTCGGCTTCCACTAGTGGGGAGAGGTTTATGGCTTGGTGGACAGTTGACGGTTGCAGGGTGCGGAGGCGGGCTCGGATGTGGGGTTGTAAGCCGTGCATGAGGTAGGCCAAGTAATGGTCAGGTGGGAGACCCGGAACATGGGTGGCCAACTCGATGAATGCATCCACGTACGAATCAACGGGGCCGGTCTGACGGAGTCCGCAAAGGCGTTCGATCATGGAGCCGGGGTAGCGGTGATCAAACCGCTGAATGAGGGCCTCTGTGAGAGCTGTCCAGGTGAGGCCGGGAGAGGATTGGCGGAGCCAGCGGACCCAGTGGAGGGCGAAGCCCTCCATGCCAATCAAGGCCGTGCTGACCTTCTGTGGCTCCGAGATCTGTTGTATCTCGAAGAACTGTTCGGCCCTAGCAATCCATCACATAGGATCGGTGCCGTTGAAAGAGGGGACATCCAAGGAACGAGGGTCCGGTGAGCACACCCCGAGCAGGGGGGCTGTTGCATGGAAGAGTTCTGGGGGAGTCCCGAGGAGGGGCGGCGGATCCGCCACCGACGTTGCGGAGGTGGTAGGGCGGCCGGCCAGGAGGGAGTCGAGCTTAGCATCCATGCGTAACATGAGGGCCTGCAGCGATGCGATGGAACTGTCGTGGTCATCCAACCGACGGAGAATGGCGGGATCGGTGGTTGGGTGAGAAGGCGTGGGATCTGGGTTGCCCATTAGACGGCTGGAACGGCGTGGCATGCACGCAAGAACCCAAGAGGGGGGCTGGATCGGCAGCAGGGCTGCTGTGCGGCGGAGGGCGGCCGGATCTGGAATGGGAAATGGAGGTCGGCGAAGGGCTGCTGTGCGGCGAAACAGAAAGGGGGTTGGATCGGCTGCTGTGCGGCGAAGGTCGATCGGATATGGATCGACCGCAAGGCTGCTGTAGCGGAAGAGGACGCGGTTCTGGATCGGCGAGGTCGGCGCGTAACGGGATCGACAGCAGGGCAGCTGTAGAGGAAGACGACCCGGGATCTGGATCGGCGAGGTCGTCGCGGAAGAGGCGACGGATCTGGTACGGGATCGAGATCGCGACGAGGCGCTGGATCGGCGAGGTCGTCGCGGGAGCTGGTACGGGATCGGGATCGAGGAAGAGGCGCCGGATCGGGTAGAGGCGCCGGATCGGGTTCGGGCGGCGGAAGCCGCGGCCGGAAGAGGGAAGGTCGGACCACTTGTTACGATTTAGAAGGAAGAACGAGACAAGATTGCATTAATCAAGAACACTGATACAATCCGGAGTGAACTCCGACCAAGATCAAGGAGGTTGGGTCCTCCTATGATCCCTCTCTCAAATGAGAGCCCAAAACCTAAATGATTCAAAGATAACCTCTACTCTCAAACCGCCTCCTTATATAGGGAGGGGGGCTCATATGCCAAAATCCTAAAATAATAAGAAATACACTAATAATTTGCGCGTACGCGTAACATCATAAGTTGGAAACTTCAAGTTGACGTAGCAAGAAACTACATTAGCGTCATGATGTCAGCCAGTCGAAGTTTCAGAGCGCGCAAGGTAAGGTTAAATGCATTGGTTATTGTCATCATGGCCGCATGCTTATCCATCGACATCGCGCGGTGTTAGGGTAAGGTCATCGATCAAGATGGAAAGTGTCGTGAAGGCTGCATGATGCAATGCATTGATGGCATCCTGATTCGCCTTTAGCTTCTTCAACATCTCCATCAATTTTCTTAGTTGCTGACGGTGTACCACATGATGTTTAGCTCTAATACCAAGATATTAGGAATCGTAGAAGTGGATCGAGTCACTCGACGATGTGCATCAATGGTGCAAAAGGATGTCGATGATGTATTCCTTCTTCCTCTGAAACCATCGTGAGTTTCTATGGTGATCAATGGGGAGCCTTAATCGAGATTGCCTAGTGGGGAGCTCCATGGGGCAGAAGATGAAAGAGAGAGAGAGATGCTTGAATAATGGAAATAAAATTTTGCTAAACCCAGTTGGCTGACCGAACCAACTTAAATACACAAGTTCCAAAGCAAAAAAGTAAGTAAACTAGGACTGGCCACTTAAATGAAATATGAATAAAAAAACAAAACAGAAATTAAAGATATTTAATTGAAGGCTCTGCTTTGAGGGTTCTCCATCACGCCTTGTTGTCGTAAATCTTCCTTTTGCACCAAAAGGTATCCCGTATTTGTAACAAACTTGAATATAAATTATGCAAAAATATTTATACACATTAGGCTTAACACCTCACGAGATTCTCAAAATGGGTGAATGGACAATGAGTATTAAGGTCAGGATAAGACTAATGATGAGGATGGAAGTGATGCAACAAGTCTTAACCCTCCAACAAAAACTTCAAGCAATCTTAGTCATTTGATATACTGGAATCTTGTAAATACAGTCCCGAGTCCCATTGTATTTCTGTCATAAAATTCAATTATTTAAGATGAATTGGCTGCTTCAGTTGTTTCATTTTGCCAATGAGTCCTAACTGCTTAGTAAGGACTTCTAATCACTCACCTTGCGAACCTTAATCTAGATATGTATATAGATCAATTCATTCCCAGCTTGTCGCCAACCTACATGTACAAGGGGGAAAAGGAAGAGCATTCTTCATGATTAACATTATGAATGTTGACAAGAGTTTTCCTCAATTTATATAACCCTAAATTTGCCATACATTTTAACTTGACAAATCATCTACTCTGAATTTTCATGTTGCATGGACAGATAAGATTACAAGAATTTAAATGTATTTAAATACAAACCTAAAGATATCACAACTGTTTATTTTTTTATCATTATTTCATCATTTGCCATTTCTAACTTCAACTGAATCCCATTGATAGAATGTCTCCATATGTGTGAGTATGTGCATTTTCACGTGCATTTAAACTTGACAAATCATCTACTCTGAATTTTCCTGTTGCATGGACAGATAAGATTCAAGAATTTAAATGTATTTAAATACAAACCAAAAGATATTACAACTGTTTATTTTTTTATCATTATTTCATCATTTGCCTTCTCTAAGTTCAACTGAATATCATTGATAGAATGTTCTCCTTATAAGTGAGTATGTGCATTTTCACGTGCATTTTGAATAAATACTCATAATTTAGCATATTTACAATAGATCTTTCAACCGTATATAATAAAAAACAAAAACAATGAGGCATAAACTTTTTAATACTATATTGACAAACATCATAAAACTTCCCAACTTAAAATTGAAGGATTTTAGAAAATCAAACCAATTTACAAAAATTGCATGGCATTGATACCTAAACAAAGATATCCTAATCCTCTATCAAGTATCTAATCAGTACAATAAATCACAGAAATACGCATCACAAACCTCCTTGCATATAAATTTCGCCATTCCTGCACCCATTCTCATGGTAATATCTTCAATTGCTTCCTGATAACTGAAATGAAACTCGAGAACAATAAATCTCAGATGCTTTAAATAAGATGTTGCTTGAAAGAATAGTTACAGTGAACTAGATACTTTATGTTGATAATGAAGATTACTAGCTTCTGATAAAAAGATTGATTGGATGGCAAGAAAATTAGATATTTGATAAGTAGCAACCTTCTACATGAAAAAACACCTCTTGCAATAACATTTTATAACAATGCAGATGATAGATAAATTACACGGCAATTTTGGGCAATACACAAGTCTTTTTAAGTATTTCATATAACAGATATTTTTGTCCAACAATTACTAATGCATGATTTATAAGATGGAAACTTATTTTCTCATATGGCTTAAGATATCCTTTTGTTTTTTAATGTAATGTATAAAACTGCATCTCCAAGGCCCGAACGATATCCTTCTTGTTTTTTTAAATGTTACATGAGTCGATCCGACACAACATTACATCTAATAATGAAATATATAAAACCTATGCAGATAGCCACAAACGTCGACAAATTCTTCGAGTCGGCGAGCAGGTGGTCTGAATTCGTGCGGAGAGGCTCCCTAAAGGGCCTGCTAAACAGATGAATTTAAGCGAATGGGTCCTCCACAGTAGTGAGAAGGATCAGAACGAACATCTACGAGCTCAACATCTCTAAGAGTATGGATAGTCATCCCGTATTTAATGTTGAATACTTGACACCTTACTTCGAACTTCTCTTGTATGTGGACCCGTACGTTGAGCCTACTCCCAAGCCTCACCTTCTCCAGCCCAAGTTGCACCATCAACTAACTCCTAAGCCCCACTCACCCAGTGGAAGGAAACTATGGAAGGTAACTATAGTTTCACCAGCACCACCAGCAGTCTCTTCGGGACTACCAACAACTATGGAAGGTAACTATAGCCACGCCCGACGGATAGACACGGAGATATTATGTTCATTGGAGAGGGCGCTCTTTCATCGACGATACTTAGATGGCATCTGAAGAGCCACATTGATTCTTACCCTCCATACACTGAGAGAATATTGATCTCCAGTCATTAGGATATGAATTCTTTCAAGTCAAAGAGAATGATGGGATCGATGAGACGGTGAAGCATAATTTTGGGCATGTTCGGGGCTAATTTGTCACCTTCCATATTTGGCGTCGCCCGATGGATGCTCCGAGTCCGCAATTACATCAGGATCAACGTTTCGATATTTTCATAATTTTGTTTTATTATTATAATTTTGTTTTTTTATAAGTGTTTTATTTAGTGAGATCGGACAACCATCTTGTATGATCAATCTTAGCCATCCAAGATGGTTGCCCTAGTCATGTTTTATTATAAATAAGAGGGTGGGGGCAGTCGTCATGGATATTGTAGAATTTGGAGAAACTCTTCCCAGAATCCAACGATCTTTCATGGTGCCGACTCCACGAAACCCCCGAGGTGTCAACTCCTTGGTTTGTATCCTTGTTTTCCCTTAGTTTTTCCACCCATTTCCCTATCCCCAATACCTTAGCCAACACCATCCTGCAGCCACCCTCCCTTCGATAGATCTATTCCCACAGCCAAAACTCTCTCTAGCAACCATTATCCTTCAATCCTCTACAAGCAGCCACTAAGCACCGCCAAAACCCATTGTTTCCTCCTCTTAATTAGCATCTAACTTCCTGATTGCTTCCCTTCCAAGAAGCAACGCACTTCCAGGGTTGCAGTCCTACATCCCTACAAGCCCTTATATCCCCTTCCCTTTGCAGCCGCTCCATACACCTTCAAACCTTAGATGAACCTCTAAATATCATCCCCACTCCATTCCCTTCCTAAAATAACCACAACTCTCCCCTCCAACGTCCACCATACGACGACAATTATTTCTCCGACTTACCGCCATCAGCCCTACAATCACTGGATTTCCTCCCCTTTTGCCTATGGCCCCTCACTAGCGAGTTTTATTATTTTGTTGTTATTTATTTCAGCAATGTTGTATGGATTTGATTGTCCATATTCTCATGGAGGTTTTGCTTTGTAGTAGTGTTTATTCCTCATGACTAATCGTGACTTGCGGGACCTTCTCACTTGCGCATATTAGCTTTTGGCCCTCTCAGAGGAAAGTCTAACATGCTCACTTGATCAATTATTTGCATATTGTTTGGGTGTTAATTGCTAAAGTTTTATGCTTTATTTTATTTCAATACCCGCATGCATATGTCATCCTAGGCTATACAAGAATTATCTCCTCGGCGATGCACTAGGGTTGCATGTTTAGAGTCCACTTGCATCTAGCCTACCCTACATCAGTTGATATTAGAGCCCAAGGTTTGCACCAAATTTATGCTACATAGTGGTAGGTCTATAGGGTCGATAGGTTTGGGTAATCATAGTGATCGTTTGACATGATTATGTTGATAGGGTTGAGTATCGTGTGGGTCATCGTCGCTACACCTCTTCGCTATTTGAGGAACCAGAGTCTGTATATGCTCGACCTTATAGAACTCCTCCGGAGAAAATTTCATACTATTACATTGACCATCCTCGTCCACCGTCGCACGTTCGTAGGGATCATGTCTACCCTCATACACAATTTAATTATGTTAAGAATGATCACTTAGATGATTATCAAGAGTCATATAGAGGTCACTATCCTAAGAATAACTTCATGCGCATAAATAATCCTAGTGTTCCAAAAATAGAGACTTCGAATGCCGAATTTCAGCGAATATTTCATGCTCGATTTGATTGCATGGATGCTACCTTTGATCTCCTGAAAACTAACTTAAAAGTCACGACCTTAAGCTCTAATAAGATAAAGTTTAGGAATTTAGGTCAACCCACTGATGTGTCTAGTAGTGCTCCCACTGGAACGAGAGGCCCCCAAGATGGCATTGATTCATCCCATCCTGCTGAGGTTCAGTGCCCGATGAGTAGTACATCACTTGATTATGAGACTGAGTCTGATCATGACTTTGTGTTGCATGTGGAGAGCAATATTATTGTGACTAGTGAGTATGGCCACGAGAGTGAGGACGAGCAGTCCAGTGACCCTGTGGTGGTATATCCCCATATAGACCTAGTTATTCTTCAATGATTCAATCATATACCTATATTTGAGTGTTGTTTCATTAAAATCTCTTCGTAACATGGTGTTTAGTCATATCTTGGGTGAGAATCGAGAGATTATTGTTGATCTTGTAATGGATGCCTCACCTGCCTCTGAGGACACTGCCCTTGAGATGATACTCATTTGAAGGATCATCTCCCTATTGATGGATTCTTTGACGAGTCCCTGATGAGTCTTCTGATAAGCCACTACTTTCTTGTGAGGATGAGATTCAGATGAGTGACTCGTTTATGAGTGCCGGATCAATGCACATTTTTAAGTCATATCCCAAATATTTCCCTTGAGCGAGGACCTTGAACTTAGCATGAGTACGTAGAGTTTACTTCATACACTAAAGGATACTCCTGATGTTTTGATAGCCTACCGTATGGCCCATCACATTCTTGATGAGTTCTTGAACACACTACCTACTGATTCACCAGATGAGTTCTTGAACACACTGCCTACTGATCCACCAGATGAGTTTTTTCTTCTTGAAGGCATTAGCCACACTCTAGAGTCACGGTTATTGTCGATATTGTTACGGAAATGAGAGTAGAATGAAAAACAAAACAAAAAAACACCTTAGATGACACAAATTTATGTGTTTCACCACAAGATGGACTACGTCCACGGGCAGCAGCAGTCGGATCTTCACTATCAAGAAAATAGGTTGTTACAGAAAGTGGGCAGACTTCCGAATGATCCAAAACCCTAGAACAACAAGGAGTTTATATAACACTCCGTACATCTCAAAATACCCCTGATAACTATCAGGTACGGCCAATCTTAGTCATCCAAGATGGTTTCCTTGGTCTTGCATTAATATAAATAAGAGGGTAGGTGCAGTCGTCATGGTTATTGCAGACTTTAGAGACACTCTTCCCAGGAATCTGGTGATCTCTTGTGGTGATGACTATATGAAACCCCAAGGTGACGACTCCCTGGTTTGTATCTGTCTTTCCTTGTATTTCCTTGGTTCCACCCCTTTCCCCATCCCCAACACCTCAACCGAACACCAAGCTGCAGCCACTCTCCCTTTGATTGATCTATTCCCACAGCCAAGACACCCTCTAGCAACCATTATCCTTCAATCCTCTACAAGCAACCACTAAGCACCACCAAAACCCATTGTTTCCTTATTACGGTCGTAGCCCCAAGAACCGGGTTGGGACCCAGGCAGGCCAACAACCTCCCGAGCGATTCCCACGATTCCCGGACTGGGTACCGTAACAGGGTCGTGGCCCATACGCCCCAACCCTTCTCCGCACTTGTTCTCAGCGCGGCGGGTTGTTGAGATCGGGGCTCGATCCCTAGACCTCCTTGATAAGGACCTCTCCTAACAGGTCTCGTCACCAACTAAAAGTACACTCTCAGTTAGTGATCAGACCTGTTAGGAGAGGTCCTTATCAAGGAGGTCTGGGGATCAAGCCCCGGCCTCAGCGACCCGCCGCGCTGAGAACAGGTGCGGAGAAGGGTTGGTGTGTGTGGGTCGCGGCCCTATTACGGTACCCAGGCCGGGAATCATGGGAATCGCCTGAGAGGTTGTTGGCCTGCCTGGGGCCAGCCCGATTCTGGGGGCTACGACCGTAACATAAAAGTGCACTTTTACATAAAAGTCGTAACTCCCAGAATTGGGATGGGCCCCAGGTAGGCTGGTTCCTCCTGGGCAATTCCCACAATTCCCGGCCTGGGTACCGTAACAGGGCCGCGACCCATACACCCCAACCAGCTCTCCGCACCCATTTAATCATGCGGTAGGATGTTGAGGCCGGGATTTGATCCCATGACCCCCTTGATGAGAAGAACTTCCTGGGGCATCGAATCCCGGCCTCAACAACCTACCGCATGATTAAATGGGTGCGGAGAGTTGGTTGGGATGTATGGGCCGCGACCCTGTTACGGAACCCAGGCCGGGAATTGTGGGAATTGCCCAGGAGGAACCAGCCTGCCTTGGGCCCAGCCCGGTTCTGGGAGTTACAACCGTAACATTCCTCCTCCCAAACAACCGGCAGCTTTTTGATTGCTTCTTTTACAAGCAGCAACGCAGTTCCTGGGTTGCCTCTCCACCAAACGGCCGCTCACTTCTATGGATCTCCCCTTTAGCTGCTCACTTCTATGGATCTACCCTTCAGCCGCTCACTTCTATGGATCTCCCCTTCAGCCGTAAATAGTTCCTGGGTATCAATTTTACGGATTTGTTTCTCGTTTGAGCCTTCCGGCGCATGTTTTTGTCTGTTCAGACTTCTAGCGATTGTTCTTCGTATCTGTTGCAGCGACTCCGGTGTCATCTTTCGATGAGCCACAACTGTTCCAATGGATATTCCATTGGTTTTCTAGTGTCTGTTGAGTCTCATATGCAATCTATGTTGTCGCAGCTTTTCCAATGCTTCAGGCACTATCTTATTGATGTATGCTTTAAGAATCTGAAGTTGATTCAGGCATCCCAGTTCATCTGGTAAGAAGTTTGCTTGTTCTTTATAACACGGAGTTGATTCGGAGAGATTAAGTTTACAACACCATATGGCAAAGTAGTTAATCTTAAGGGGAGACAGTATTTGCCATCTTCTGTAGCTTCCATTAAGGATGCTTATTCTTCATTATATTTCCACTCTTCCTATGGGTGCATCCTTCTGTTCATTATGGCTAAAAAGCATCTAAGAATGAAAAAACTGGTAAATATTTTGAAATTAAAGAAACATAAGAGGAGAAGGATCCTACAAGCCTAAGGTGACAATTTTGACAGTGTTACTTATATAAAGTTGAAAGGGAGAAACTATTTTTATAGGCTCAATGATTTCATAAGTTTACTGACAAACGTAGAAAAACATGATTTACCAGTATCAAAGTGCGCCCAACTATTACAAAAACGTCCTATGAAGATATGGAAAGAGGACAATCTGATTGTGATGAATTAGTAAAGTCATCTTCTGTTTTCTCAAACTGCTAGGAAATTATGGAATCTAAAAAACTATTCTAAGAAAAAAGATCTTGCAAGAATATATCACCTTCCAATTAAACAAATTTCCATATCTAATGTTGGCAACTTTAAAGAGTACTAGGAAGTTGACACATTAATGGGTTGAATTGGATCAATATTCGAATATTCAATCTTTTTAAGACTATAAAAGCTAACACATGAATTAATTATTTGTAACATATTATAAAAGACTCGCTATAAAGGCCCATTTATTTCTTTTCTTGTTTGGGTTCACTCACTTGTGTTATATCGGGGGGGCTCCCTGTAGGAATAATCATCTCATTTTTTCCGCCTGACTTGGTATCAGAGTTGCATCCTCGGCGGTCTCCGCAGACGCATCCTGCTTGTTAGGACTCCTCGCGTGAACCACGTGAGCTCGCTGCTTTCTCTTGCAGCTCTGGCTAACTCCCGCTGACAATCCCCCCCTTTTGTACCGACTCCTCTTCGTTCTGAGGACTCTCCACCCGGGACACGGCTGTGCGGACTCTCCAGCCGTGTGGTTTCTCTAGGTTGTTCGCCCCTGCTCTTAAGCAGATTCCTCTTTCCGCTCAGGCTTCCTAGCTTGTGCGGCCTCCATCTTGTGCGGTTTCTCCAGCCTGTCCGCCCTTACCGCAAATTCTACAATGTGGTCTCTCCAGGCTGTCCGCTCCACCCGTGATGCGTGCTTCGTTCCGAGGACCTCTCCTGGCGTGTGTTTTCTCCAGGCTGTCTGCACCTTCCGCAGGTTCAACAGTGCGGCCTCTCCAAGTTGTCTGCACGCTCTGTGGTTTCTTCTATCCGCTCTTCTATGTTTTTGCGGCTTTCATAATCATGGCTAACTCCTCGGACTCAAGTGTTCAGAATCCTTCCTCGATTATCCCTCCTCCGGGAAGTGATTTCTCACGGTTTCATGGTTCCTCCGGTTCCTTCGAGATTACCATTATTTCTTTGGATGGAACTAATTATCTCAAGTGGTCTCATGCAGCACAACATGTTATCCGCAACCACCATCTCTATGGGTACATCAACGGGACGATTGTTCAGCCTCACAGTACTCTGATCCGGGTTGGAGAAAGTGGGACGCCAACAATTCCCATGTCGTCTCATGGCAGCTTCACTCCATGCCCCCCTTGATCTATCGTAGCTATATGTTAATGGACTCGACCTTTGAGATCTGGACTCGGGCTCGTGAAACTTATTCCCAACTTTATAGTTCTACTCGGGTATTTGAGCTCACTCGACGTCTCCTTGAACTCAAGCAAGGAAATTCTATCGTAGTTGCTTACTTCTCCGAGTTTGAACGTCTCTACCAAGAGTTGGACTACTTTGAGGGCTTTACTACTTGCACTGTTGATGCTCGGGCTTTAAAAAACAAGGAAGACCATTATCGGCTCCATGTCTTCCTCATGGGCCTTAATATGGAGTTCGACACGATGCGCACTCATATTTTGAACCGGTAACCCCTTCCCTCTCTTCGAGAAGCCTTCAGTATGGTCTTAGAGGACGAAGATCGCCTCCATTCTCTCAACTCTGATCGCTCTGCCCTTGCTGGCATTCATCGAGCTCCTGCTTCCTCTTTGTCTATCAAAATGTGTGATTATTGTGTCAAACAGGACCATGCCCTGGACTCATGTTTCCGTCTCCATCCTCATCTTGCTCCTAATTACAAACCCTCGTATAAAGGCTCTCGTGGTCGTGGTTGTAGCCGTGGTGGCTCTCGTCAGCCCAATCCCCCCATCTGCTTCTCACACTACTGAAACTGCTCTTCGTCGGCTTCCATCTGACAGTCTTTCCTTGGACGAACTAGATGTTTTGTGCCGTCACATGCGCATTTAGGTTTCTTCCCCTATTGATGCATTCTCAACCGCTGGTCCGCCCAGCGCCCAATCTTCCTCCACTACTTCCTCTGAGTGGGTTATTGACTCTGGGGCGGCAGATCACATGACAGGAGCATCGTCAGGTTTTACCTCTTACACCCCCCTCTCAGGGTGTGATAAGGTTGTCACCGACAATGGCTCACTCTCACCGATTGCTGGCATGGGGACCATCATTTGTTCCTCTGTCATGCCCCTCACAATTTGTTGTCTATTAGCCGTCTGACTGCATCCTTAAACTGTTGTCATTTTTTCTCCTGATGGTTGTGTTTTTCAGAATCTGGCAATAAAGAAGTGTATTTACAGTGGTAGGAACTGCGGGGGGGTTGTACATCTTGGAACATCCACCATCTCAAGCTCTCTCCAGTACCACTATGACTCTCCTGTCCTCGTCCCTCTCATGCAGATGTGCGTCGATGACATCAACGCCTTGGACACCCCTCCGCCAGCTATCTTCTCAAGTTATTGTTTTCGATCTCTCTGAGTGGATTTGTCTATAATTAATGTGAACTTTCTAAACATGTACGGCATAGTCTGAATCATCTTTGTTCTCCTAGTATGGTTCCTTTTGATGTTATTCATACTGATGTTTGGGGACCATCTCATGTTGTTTCTCTCTCTGGTCACCGATGGTTTGTGACCTTTGTTGATTGCTTCTCTCGCTCTACTTGGGTGTATTTATTAAAATGGAAAGTTAGGTCTTCAATTGCTTTTTCACAAAATGGTGGGCACACAATTTGGCAGTACTATTCGTGTGCTCCGTAGTGACAACGGTGGTGAATGTGGCGATCGCGGTGCTTTCGGCACTTATCTTGCTGATCATAGGATTCTTCATCAAACAACATGTGTCAACACTTCCACTCCAAATGGTGTGTTGAACATAAGAACAAGTATCTCCTTGAGGTCACCAGATGCCTTCTTCTCACTATGAATCTTGACAAGTCCTATTGGGGTGACGCGGTTCTCACCGCCGCTTATCTCATAAATCGTCTACCCTCCAGTACCCTACAATATGCTTCCCCTTTTTCCCGTTTGTCAACTAAATGTGTTGTTCACACCTCTCATCTACCTTCGCGTGTGTTTGAGTGTGTCTGCTTCGTTCATGTTCATCAAAACCATCATGATAAATTGGATGTGTGTTACCTCCAATGTGTCTTTGTTGGCTACTCTGCTACTATGAAAGGGTATCGTTGTTATCATCCTCCCTCTCGACAATTCTACTGCACCATGGACGTGACGTTTCGTGAGGAACAGTATTTCGATTGTCGTCAGGGGGAGAGGGACAATGCGGTCGATGCTTCCAATCTTCCTCTTCCTATTGTAGCATCACAACCACCTCTCATGACTGTCTATTAGATACCTCCTCCCGTGAATCCTTCTATCGTGTCTGTTCCTCTATCCCCTACTCATGGGAAACTTATTCCTCCACCCCCTACCCCTGGGAGACTTATTCCTCCACTTCTTTTGGTTTATCACAGACCCAACACTGGTGTTGCGGTGTTATAACCCCCGGTCATTCCACCACCGCAGGTATGCTCTTTTGACTCAGGTTCTGATGGCGAGCTTCAGCGCCCTCTTATACATCTATAGCGGAAGTCGGCCTCTGTTAAATACTCACTTGTCAATTATATCACTTATCATAATCTGACAAATACACATAAGGCCTTCATCTCCTCCTTGGATTTTGTTCGCATTCTTAATACTTGACAGAAAACAATACAGATACTTGTGTAGCGCAAGATAATGGAAGAAGAGATGCTAGCATTGGAGAAGAACCAGACTTGGACACTCACTTATCTTCCCGCAGGAAAGAAATCTGTTGGTTCCAGATGTGTGTTCTTTGTTAAACAAAATCAAGGAGTTGTTGACAGATACAAAGAGAGGCTAGTTGCTTAAGGATATACTCAAACTCTGGGTGTGGACTATCATGAAACGTTTGCACTTGTTGTCAAAATGGACTATCTGTGTCATTTTATCATGTGTTGCGTGTTTGGAATGGTAGTTGCAACAACTTGATTTCAAAAACGCATTTTTACATGGTGATCTGGAAGAAGTCTGCATGAAGGTCCCACCAGATTTCGTAAAGAAAAGGATGTGAAGGAAAGGTGTGTCAACTTAAAAAATCTCTTTACGATCTAAAGCAATCCCTCGGGGTTTGGTTTGGGAAATTCCTGAACGCCATGACTTTATTGGGATACAAGCAGGGTCACTCTAACATACCCTCTTTGTGAAAAGGAAAGCAGAGAAAGTGGTTATTCTCATTGTCTATGTCGAGGACATAATCATCAGAGAAAATGATGTTGCAGAAATCATGTGGCTTAAGGCGCGCATGTGTAAAGAGTTTGAAGGTAAAGGTTTAGAAAAGTTGAAGAATTTCCTTGGAATAGAACTTGCGCGCTCCGACCGCAGAATCTTCATTTCTCAAAGGAAATATGTCCTAGATCTTCTAGAAGAAATAGGGATGTTTAGTTGTGCTCCTGCTAATACTCCCATGGAAGTAAACTGTAAGATTGATGAAGACAAGGATGGTGAGAAGGTGAACTCTTCTAGCTACCAAAGACTGGTGGGAAGGCTGATCTATCTCTCACATACTCGCCCGAATATCACACATGTTGTTAGGATCCTTTGCACATACATGCATTCTCCCAAATTGCGACAGCATAAAGCTTTCATGTGTGTGCTACGGTATTTGAAGAACTCTCCTGAACGTGGAATTCTATTCTCCCGGAATAAACAGTTGGATGTTGAAGTTTATATAGATGTTGATTGGGTTGGAAGTCAAGATGATAGAAAGTCCACCACCGGATATTACTCATTTGTTGGAGGGAATCCAGTGACCTGACAAAGTAAAAAAACAAAATGTCGTAGCAAGATACAGCGCAGAAGCGGAGTACAGGGCAATCTCACAAGGGATATGTGAGGGGCTCTGGCTTAACTCGATAATGCGGGATTTGGAACTACAGACTGGAAAGCATATCAGATTATATTGCGACAACAAAACTTCTATCAATATTGCACATAATCATGCTCAACATGATCGAACAAAACATGTCAAAATTAATAGACATTTCATCAAGGGTCATTTGGAAAAAGGCAATGTTTGCACTCTGTTTGTTCAATCTCAAGATCAGCTAGCAGACATCTTTACCAAGTGCCTGAGCTGTGATATCTTCAAGTACAATATCACCAAGCTGAGAATGTTCGACATATACTCTCATCTTGAGGGGGAGAGTTGAATTAAATCATGTGTAACATATTGTAAAAGGTCCTGTATAAAGGCCCATTATTTATTTTCTTGTTTGGATCCACTCCCTTAGTATATATATAAGGGGCAGTTCCTTGTAAGAATAATCATCTCATCTTTTCCGCCTGACTAACACATGTGAGGACGTGTTTGAGTTATTATTTGGTCTTCCACCTGACATTGAATTTCACATAGTTCAAATATTGGGTAAAGATGTTATGTCAGATCTTGACATTATAGAGCACACAATCAGAGGTGAATATAATATCTCTATCTTACATTCGTATAAAAATGGAGGGAATGAAAGGAATGCCATGACTGCGAATCATAGGAACTGGAATTTCAAGACTGTTAGTATTTATGAGACTAACTGATGGGGATTGGCGACACAGACCCGCGGTGGAGCACGAGTTTTGGGCCCGTTCAGGGCTAAGTGTCTACTTGCCATATTTAGCGTTTCCGGATCAACAATCCAACTCTGCAGCTGCATCCGGCTAGTCGTTTACTTACATTTCCATATAGTGTATTGCTATATTTCATTTTATTTCATGTAAATTGGGTCGGCCGCATCCCCGGCCAATCATAGTCATCGATGTCGGGTGCCCTATTATTGTTTATTATAAATAGAGAGTATGATGGTTGATAAAGGCTATTGCAGATTTTGGAGAAGCTATTCCCGGAATTCGGCGATCCCCTCACGCTGACGACTCCGTGAAGCCCTAGGTGACGACTCCTAGATGATTTCCTTCATCCCCAAGGTATTCCCTATACCTAACCTTCATTTTCCCCTCCCAAAACCCTAACCGCAACCCCAAGCAACCCCCAAAGCTTCAGCCGTCCCTCCCCCTTTACTGTTTTCACGCGCACAGGTTATAGTTCTAAATTTGCCCATGTTGTTTTCACGCCCAGGTGGCAGATCCGAATTTCCCCTCTTTGTTCTCACGCCCAGCCAACAGAACCGACTCCTCACCCCCTCCAGAAACCCCCTGCCGCCCCTTTCCCTTGTAGCAATACCACCGCCTAACCCCTCCACAAAGTCCGTTGCCTCCCTGCATCAGCACCACTGCCCAACCACCTCCCTGCCACACCTTCCTGCAGCCCATAGTAACCCTACAGCCCACTTGTCATGTCCTTTTCCTACAGTCGGCCCATTCCCCAGCCCCCTCTCCCCAGATCCAACCCCCCTCCTTCCAGATCCAGTCATATAACTTCATATTTCAGGCGCCACATCGTCTTACCTTGCCAGATCTCTCCTCCCACGACATCCCCCATATTTCGTGAGTGTTTTATTATTGTATGGACTCTTGTTTTCATCATTAAAATCTCTGTTGTGGATATCCTCCGACATGGCTGACATGTCGGCCGATATAAAGGTTTCATGGACAAAACGACACGTTTCCGATATTTTTTTGCAAAATATCCTTTTGGAATATATCCTCCGATATATCTTCTATTGACCGATATATTCGTCGATATATTGGCTGATATATCCCGACATTTTATCGACTGGTTTTTTTCAATTTATTTTAATTATTGTCTATGGTGTAATAGACAATAAACTGAAATTGTTTCATTGTTTAGTTTTTTTTCATTCCTCTGGCTTTTTCCTTGCTCAAGTCCGTCATCAACTTATCTTACTTATCTTCCACTATCATTGACAACTTCCTGGTTTTATGCTTCCTCTTACTTTATTTCACGCATTATACCATTATTACTTATGCAGCACAAAATGTTTATATATTAGTTTGATAAATTTAGGAGTTCAATAAATATCAAATTATTAATATATTAATATATATAAATTATAAAATGATTAAATTTATATATAATTACGCATATAAATAATTAAATATTAAAACCCGATATATGAAATATCCCCGACATATTAAAACCGACATGAAAAACCTAAACCGACGTGTCCCCGATATCCGACATCTACAACCTTGATTAAAATATTTTGTTGTGATCTTATACTTGCTTGGATAAATAGCATCGTCGAATTTTGTTCTGGATATCTTGTGATTTGCAGGAACCATTCGCCCCACGTTTTTGTTTTGGACCTCCACGCGGAGGAAAATTAAAGCTTGTTTTGCCTAAAAGAAATGATTTTGCTTTTGCTTAGAGTATATGCGCGCGATCTAATCCTTTATTATTATTCTTGAATTCAACATCGGATCTTGCATTTTACATATAATAGTTAAGGTGAGTAGAGTTAACTTCTCGCACGTCACATTAGGTTGCATTCTAGTAGTCACACACCAAGCATTCAACCCTTCATTAGACGGTGTTTAGGTCTCATTGCAGTCGTGGCATGATTACTTGCATTACATCTAGGTTAGAACATCATTTGCCCGCCACCAATAGATTCGTCGTGCATCACTAACACTTATGAAAAGTTATTTGAAGTGTACTCACTGTAGAAGAAAAAGCACTAGAAAGAGAAATGTTGTGAACTACATCTCAATTGTGTTCACAAAAGATGGGTTCAAGATAAAAGGGTAGATGAGTCCGGCCTCAAACAACTTTATTTGGAGTTGTTGAAAGGGAAAATCTTACCAAAAAGTTGGTTGCCCGTAAGGCCTCTATAGAAAAGTCTTTGAGAAAAAATCAAGAACTACAGCCTAAGTCTCTTTAATTTTCTCTGGGAGTACTGGTCAGAATTCTCTGACATTCTGCTTATGCTTTTGAATGGGCCACGACATTCTGTTTTTTACTTCTCCAAGTTACAAGATTGTCAGCCACAAAGAAGCAATTCTCGAAGATAGATTTTCGGTTTGAGGTGACCCTGCCCAATCAGCATCAATGTAGACTTCCAAACTTAACTTAGTGTAATCATTAGACTTCTTTGAGGAGAACATGATTCCTTTCTCTTGATAAGTTTTCAAGTATTTAAGAACACTGTGGGCAACTTCATGTCTGACTTTGGGTGCATGCATGAACTAACTGAGATTTCCACAACATAGGAAATGTTTGGTCTTGTGTAAGAGAGATAAATTAGCTTTCTCACAAGAGGTTGATAGCTAGCAACTTCTTTGACATGCACTCTATCTTTGTTTCAACAACAATGGGTTTACACTTCCAACAAATCCAAAGTATACTTTCTCTGGGAGATAAAGATTCATTGATTAACCTTGACAACCTCGATCCCAACAAAATGGCATAATGGGCCAAGGTATTTTACCTCAAATTTATTTGTTAGATGAGCATTCAGATAGTTTCTCCACATCATTCCATGTGATAATCTTATCATCAACATAAACAATCAAGGTTGTCACTTACCCACCCAATGCTTGATGAAATTGTGTGATCAGCCACACTTTGTAAATATCCTGCAAACTTTATCGTAGTATTGAATCGCCCAAACTAGGCTCTTGGTGATTGTTTTAACCGTACAAAGATTTTGTCAGCTTACATACCCTTTATCAGGAGTTATTTGCAACAAATCCTGATGGTGGATTCATAAAGACTTCTTCTAAATTTCCATGGATGAATGAATTTTTCACATCAAGTTGATGCAATTTCCATCCCATAATAGTTGCACAAGAAATAAGTGCTCAAATAATGTTTATCATTGCCACAAGTGCAAAGGTATCTGAGAAATCAACTCATTTTGTCTTAGTATATCCTTTTGCTACCAATTTAGCTTTGTATCGCTCAATTACCCCCTCAAAGTTTTGCTTAATAGTAAACACTCATCGACGCCCAACTGCCTTATTTCGGATAGTAGATAATATCTGAGTGAAGGGAGTGGAATCGCGAGTAGATAATATCTGAGTAGTAGGAATGGGTTGAGGTTGCTCATCATCGTCCTTACGAGAAGGACTCACTTTACTCGCTCTCTCCCCGTGAAGTGAGGCAAGGAAGTGAGGCAAGGAAATAAGGCTCAGATCAACAAAAGGTTACATCCATAGACATATGTTTTGGAGTAAGAGGATGGTAGCAATTATACTCTTTCTGAGTGGGATTATAGTTAATAAAGCCACATTGCAACGTGCGAGGATCAAGCTTCCCATGATTCGGTTTGTGAATATGGACAAAAGCTACACAACCAAACATATAAGTGCACAGGTGAGGAGTAGAAACCCCAAGTGTAGAGGCAGGAGAATATAAATCAAGGGCACTGGAGGAAGATGATTAATGAGATGAATCGCAGTGAGAACCATTTCACCCTAATAACGATCGGGAAGATGCATAGTAAAAAAAAGATCATGCAACCTCAAGAAGATGTCTATTCTTCTGCTCAGTGACCCCATTTTAAGCGGGACTAACCACACAATTAGGTTGATGAACAATACCATGAGAGGATAAATAATAATTTAGCAGACGCTCAGTGTACTCGGTACAATTATCACTTCGTAAAATCTTAATGGTAGCACTAAATTGGGTAATGATCAAAACATGAAATAATTTGAAACAAGAAAACATGTCATTCTTAGTTCTCCTTAAATAAATACAAGTGACAAATCAGCCATGACCAGACAAAGATGGGGTGGGACAAGGTCCCCAAATATCAATATGAAATAAGGCAGAAAGGATCAACATGAGCAAATATATAACACTAAAAGAGAAACACCTATGTTTAGCAATTTCACAAACATCACAATGAAAAGTTTGAAATATTGTAGCAAAAAAAGGAAAAAGACATTGCAGAGAGTTGAGGGAGGGATGCACCATCCGACGATGCCAATAAATGAGATCAATAGAACTGGTGGAACTAAGAGCACGGGTGGGAACACAATCCAGAACATAGAGGTCATCCCGCATCCTACTAGAGCCAAGGATCTGCTTTGTACTCAGATCCTGAAAAACAACATGAGGGTGAAAAATAGCTACACAACTATGAGTAAAGGTACTAATAGAAAGGAGATTCCACGGAAAGGTGGGAACATGAAGAACAGTGGACAAGGTAAGAGCAATGTTGCAAGTAATACTTCCTTTGTATGAGATGGTTGTATGGGATCCATCCACAAAACTTGCTTTATCATTCTCGGAAAGAGGAAATATGAGATGCAGCTATGAGAGGAACATGTGATAGGTGGTTGGGTGGAGAGTTGGGTGTTAGAGGAGGACAGAGTGGCCTAAGTATAGTGTGCAGCGGCCAATCCGTCGAGATGAGCATTTGTCCCTTTAGTCATCCCTTGTAAGAAACGGCGCATAGCTTGAAGTTAATCGTCACCTACATTATCCACGAGAGGCTCTATAGGCAGACTCCCTTGGGGTGTTGTATCAATAAGATGATGCATGATGTCCAATAGGCCGTCCATCGAGGCAATGTCCCCGACCACGATAGATGTTCCCAGTATGAGGGGGGAGGTCATGTAACTTGTATCAAGTCTCCCGTGTGTCGAGGCTTGTGACAGCAGCCACAAAAAAACTCATCAATGTCATGAGGGCAAGTGAGCACATGGGAACATTCATGGCTAAGGAGAAACGCTCCTGCAAAACATTCTTAGTCAGAGACTGACATTGATCAAATTCTTGTTGAACCTGGTTGAAGGTCTCGGCAGGAGAAGGCATAGGTCATCGTCCAAGGATCTAAACACAAATGTGGTCAAAATCGAGATCCAGGCCTTGGAGCCAAGCAAATACAAGGGTCTAATCGTCCCACTCATAGACAAAGGTCATTTCGTTTGTACACCTTACATGAATGGGATCAAATAATCAAGTTCTATGTGTAGTTTCTCAAAATCAGAATAATATTGCACCACAGAGATCTCCCTGTGCAAGACAAGTACTTTGAGACTGTAGTTGATAGACTTGTCCAACCCTTTCAGTATCTTATATTTTTCAAGATTTTTTGTTCATGTCCAGTCTATTGTGTTTATGCCCATGTTTAGGTATATGTGCATAATGGGAAGAAAGAGGCTTGAAATTAATTCAACTATCTTGGAAGATAAATAATGCAAAGTCAAGCGAAATTAAGAAGAAACTTCTACTCAACTACATAAGTACTTCATGACACATTGTCCTGCCCACCTTTCTATCACAAAGATCAATGCGCAATTCATTACCAGTACCATTAAAAATCATATTAATTTAGAATTTTAAATATAATATTTATATATACAAAGACAAGAATTGTAATAACCTTTTACTCAGCTCTAAGAAGGCAACTGCAACAAAGTGGAATTTGTCCATCAGAACCTTGTACGCATTTGTGCCACCTAAAAGACAAAATTTCCGTTAGCAAGCATAGAAGGATTCATTTTTACAAGAAATGAAAGCTTAAAATTCATTGGTTTGCTTCTTAATCTTATAGTTTGCCCAATCAAGTATGTATGGGTGAAAATGTTATGGACGGGGCCCGGGGCTCTGGGACTCTGGGATTTTTCTGTTGTTGCAAAGTTTAGATTTTTATGAAAAAAACAGAGTGTGGGGGCTGGGAGGTGGCCAAGGCCCCTAATTACATGATGTCAAGGTGCAAAGAGCACTAAAAATCAAGAGATACATTAGTGTATTTGGAATTGAGCTATAATGTAGGGGAACCATAATAGATTTTCATTGTAGATTCCTCTGATGACTAGGGACAGCTTGCCATGATGTTATGGGCTTCTCCCGTAACAGCAGTAACGTCGTCGGAGGTTGGCCGGAGGCGGGGATAATGGCGGCGAAAAATACAGTTGAGCTGGAACCGCGGCTGCCTAAGCGGGGTATGCTCGGGAGGAGAGAGCTACCACAATCTCATTAACAAGACGAGGAATATATAACTTCTTGTGTACTTTTTCATACAAACACGCATGCCTTTAAATAGCCTACAAGACTCATAATGATAACCACTAACTCTTAACCAATAATAACAACTTAATGACTCGGCATGAAATACCTAAAAGACGATTGAACTTAAATAAAAGATAACCGGCAGACGCCCCAAATAACAATTAGACTGGATACATATAACAAGATGCGGTACGATACTAATAGAATAACACTTGAGGCGACTAGCCTATGCCCATAACATGTTTATCAGCCCACACATTATACAAGGGGCACACCCAATTCCACTTGTAGTACACGTACTTGAGAGGTTTTACAAAAGATATTAAGCTGGCTCGAAGATTGAATATCAGTTGAATACAGCTGGAGAAGAAAATTAGAGGATTAATTCATGAACCAATTATAAAAATCTTGTCAATATTGTTTAATATGAATTTAAAAATGAGGCCAAAGTTATTCATAATGGTAATAATTCCAATGATTATATATATATATATAAATATATATATATATTATATAAAGGAAAACTTTTAGGACCGTTTTGAGGCCAAAATAGAACCATTCAGTAGATCACAGTCATTGGATCAACATAATACGGTATGTAAATAGACAAACCTGAAAACCCCTCCCTGCCTCCCGAGCCACCCCCCCCCCCCGATATCACTGTTCACGGAACAGCCTCCATGCGTCTTCCTTCCCCGCCGCCGCCGGAGCCGCCGCCTGCCTGACCGGGGACCACCGGCGTGGTCGCCGGACCCGGCGAACCTGCCGGTGGTACTCCGGTGGCTCTGCCGGAGTGCGCCACCGGAGTACCCCCGGCAGGTTCGCCGGGGTCCGGCGACCACGCCGGTGGTCTCCGGTCAGGCAGGCGGCGGGGAAGGAAGACGCGGGGCGGCGGTTTTAAAAAAAAATTATATAAATTTATCATATAAATATATAATATAAAATATAGTATATAATATTTTTATATATATAATATATAATGCAGAAATTTTTAAAATTAAAATACATAATTTTTATTATTTTAAATTTCTAAAAAAAAGAAACAAAAAAATTACATATAACTGCGTGCGTGCCGGGGGCGGGCAAGGTACTGTCGCGCGGAGCACGGGGGGCCCCCCGTGCACTGTCACTCGTGTGTGTATATATATATATATATATATATATACACAGACTATAAATGGTGAAGTACTAGTCTCAGATAGTAGATTTATATGGCACAAGCTCAAGCTATAAGGAGATTGACAGTACATCTTACTACTCAATATAATCATTATATTAACATAATCAAAATTAAATTCAAATTAGTACATTTTGAGGGTGGCAATTAAAACTGAGCCCACCCAGCTCAAAATTAGAATCAAATCAATCTCAAAATTATTTTGATCTGATTTTTTAGCAAGTACTAAGTATGCTTGAAATTGAATTGAAAACAACCCTAGCTTTGCCACGCGTGTACACACGTTAAGAAAAAGATGAAATGTTATATAATGAAATAAGATGTTTGTTAAAATTTAAGAATACAAAATTCAAGACATCTGTTAGCTGGCAAAAAAAGGTGACCAAACCTACATAAGCACATCAATGTAAGATAAAATATCTACAAATATGTTAAAACCCTCATGAAACAATGCAATTGCTTCCAAAAGCATAATCGTAAAAAGGAAGTTATTTAATTTATATACTACCAGGAATCCTTACATGAGAAATGCCAGTCACGATCATATATATGTTCATGAAATCCAAGCAAAATTGGCACCTTGATGTCTACGGGAATGCTTGTATCATCCTCTGCAAATGAGTAAATGAAACCAAATCATCTCCAATGATTTTTGACTTATATTTTTTTGTAACACAATATTATTGATATATATATATATATACATTTGAAATTTTCCATGGCAGATGACATATGAAATGCAAACATTGAGGAGAGGCAATTGTAATTTCGAAAGTTGTAATGTTATGCAAACTTCGAGGGGAGGTACCGATAAATAATTGTGTGTGTGTGTGTGTGTGTGTGGCAAGATAAAACTGAAATATTGAATGAAAGTTACAAGATTTATGTGTTTCACTGAAGTGCTGGAATTAAAAAGGAATATCAGTAAAACATGTTCAGCCGCCTCTCATTTTCTCATTATTGATAAATAACTCAATTCCCAGCTAAAGAGTTTGCAATCCATTGAAAGTGGTTTGCGAGCTTTAATTTCATCCACTAAGCTTCCATTATTAGAAGAAAAATCTTCATTTTTATCTAAGAGCAACTTTGTACATGTAAATATACCGTGCGTCTTATCATTGATTTACAAGGTGTTGGAAATGGAAGAAAAGAAATACGTGCTGTCATATATTCATCCACAAAGGGGCTTTAATTAGGACATACAATGACTCTTAAACTTAAAACTACGATGTGGGACTAAACCCCAAACACTCTTAAAGGACTTTAATAATATGGCAATACTAATAACTTCAACACTCCCCCTCAAACTAGAAGGGAAACCTCCAGCTTGAAAACATCAAAAAAGGAAAGATAATGGTGGTGGGCTAACCGGAGCAAAACAACAGACGAGCCACCTGGGAAAATTCCAAACCGGGGAATCAAGTCGGGGACTAGACCCACACACGACACAGGTCCCACACACAACGTGAACTCGCTGGAATCAGATCAACCAACATCATCGACACACACATATGGAAGGAAACGGAAGATATGGGGCTAATCATCAAATGAGCAACCGGGGATAATCCGCACAAAGGGCAGTGCCACACAACACAGTCCTGCACGACACGGTCCCACACGACACAACCCGTTGAGATTAAGACAACCACCAATGATCGTACCACAACACATGTACCAATAGAAAGAAAAAATTGGGGAGAAGAAAACAACACACGAAATAAGCTTAGAGGTCGTGTGGGACTAAGTCGAGAGTCGGGAGATACCATCTGAGTCGTCTTCGTCCCAAACACTCCCCCTCACGTGGGAAACACGTGCATATAGGAAGACGCAACACCTAAAACAAACATTAGGACGACAAAGACACTTAAAGATACATTAAAACGATCAAAAACATCACTGACTTCTGCATCGATAAGAGATTACCACCCAAGAAGGAGGTGGAGCAACTGGAATTGTCTGAAACAGAAAGGGCAGACATGATCGACGATGTCGATGAGAAGCGGCGAGCGGAAGAACGGTGGCTGACGGAAGAAGCAATGGGATCAAATGACAGGAGTAGCAGCGGGATCCACATTACCGGCGGGATCAGCGGAGGAAGCCATTGTCGACTGGATCAACTTATGCAGGATCGACGACGAACAGAAGTAACGGCTAGCAGAATCTGCGACAGAAGCAACTGTCGGGAACGTCGATGGAAACAGTGGGGATCGTCGATGAAAGCAGTCGACGAGAAGAGTATGGAGAAGACGTCCCAGACGGGATCTGTGACGAGAAGCACAGAATGATCGACGATGTTGACTGAAAGAGGAGATGCGATCTGGAGGTAGGATCAACTGGAAGAGGAGATGCGACAGGACTCCAGACAGGAACGATCGTCGATGGAAGAGCGACGAAGAACAGCGGACGAGATCCACGACGAAGGGATCAAATGCAGCTAACGAAGCAACGAGACACAAAGATCATTGATGGCAATGACAAAGGCGTGGAAGATGACGTAAAGATTCGAAGCAGCGGACGACCGTGGAGCAGCGAGACGCAGAAGCCCTAAGGCTCACGGGGGGGCGAAAGTGGGCCAAGCAGATTATATTTGCTTTGATACCATGTGGAAAATGGAAGAAAAGTAATACTTTGTGTCATATATTCATCCACAAAGGGTTTTTAAATAGGACATACAATGACTCTTAAATTTAAAACTACGATGTGGGATTAAACCTCAAACACTCCTAAAGGACTCTAATAATAGGACAATACTAATAACTTCAACACAAGGTAAAATACATTGCAAATACCAGTATTTTTATGACAACCTAATTTCATGGCATCCTATATAATTTGTCTAAATGTTCAAATTTGGCATATGTTCGTAAGTTTTAGTCTGAGTGTATGCTCATACACACTATGTATATGCATGTATGACTAAGCAAATTGTTTTTCTATATAGAACCGTAATAGTGATAGAATTTCAAGGGGTGACTTCCTTGCTACTAATTGTACACTTTCAAAATCACATGTAATCATCAAAACAAGTAAGAAGAGTACCATGCATAGTTAGAAACCCACAAATCAGCTGAACAATGTTTTAACGGCCAACTAAACTATCACCAATGGTTTGTGTTATTGCTTTGGTCTAATTCAAATGAATCAGAAAACATGCACATAAAAGAAACTTGAAAATTATAATTAGCAGTGAATTTATTCTGGCTTATCATATGTCCAAAATAAAACTTTTGAAGTCATCTTGAACAGATATACCACTTCAGATGCAAATTCCTACAATAGTACTCCTGATGATTTTTATAAGAAAGTATAAGAACCAATAAAAAATGCATTATAAAATGGAAGTTCAATGCTAGAAGGTGTGAACAAAGCTGATGAGAAACAAACCAACAGTGTCAAGCGCTCTGAGAACCAAATAGAAGATGCACACCTACAACAACAAAGCATCACATTATATACTACAAAAAAAACATATAAAGCGATAGGATCAGGTGCAATAATCCGAAAAGTAAAGACAGTTATGAATTTAGAAATATATTCTTAGCTTTGATGCTCATATAAATAGATAACTATGCATTTACATACACAAATAGGTAGTCAAGCATAAATATTCAACACATAAATACATACCAATCAACAAATTTATTTATATACTCAGATTGATATATAAAAGTATACAGAGAGATAGGATCAGGTCAAGATCCAAGAAGCGCCATCTTGTTAAAATTGCTCAAAAGGCTGCTGTACTTCGAATTATTTGTTCAAAATCCATGTGCAATAATGTGACTAAAACTGTAGGTTCAATGAAAGATCTTCTCTCTTTAATGCCAAAGTAAATTATGTAGTCAACACGATTTTGATCATGAAGGATGCAGGACTTGTCGACTGAAAGTCGAGATCCCTTCGCCTACGCTGGATGCGGACGTAGGAGGTCATGAGCCGATCTCCGTAGGTGGATACAGGCCCGACGAAGTAGGAGACACGCGCAGCACCGAACTTCTTGCTTTGGTGTCGGAGGTATACGGGAACGGTTGTATCGTCTCGACGAGGGTGCTGCGGCGGTGGCTGAGCCAACAGAGAGAGTCGTCGGTTGTTGAGGAGGACGGTACTGAATAGGAGGGGTGTTGTGTACAGAACGAAGAAGAGGTGGTGCATTTGAAGTTTGAACGGGAAAGAGAGAGCACTCCACGGTGGGGAGAGTGGAGAGTGGACAGTGGTTGATGGAGAGCAAGTCGACGTCGGCTCCGATACCAAGTTGTTATGGGCTTCTCCCGTCGGTAGCATCGTCGGAGGATGGCCGAAGGCAGGATGATGGTGGAAAAGGATACAGTGGAGACGGAACCGCGGCTGCCTAGGCGGGGTATGCTCAGGAGGAGAGAGCTACCACAATCTCATAAACAAAAACAAGGAAAAAAGAATAGTTTCTTGTTTGTCATTACGAGACCCAAGAGGTCCTTTAAATAAGAGAGATACAAGAGGCATAAATGTAAATCACCGACAATAAGATAAAATACGATAAAACCTAATGGATGTTATGCCCCCGCATGCGTTACGATTCTCCGGGCATGCGTACTCTCGGCGACTCAAGGAGCACGCGCAAAGCAACGGGGCTGAACCATCCGGTTCAGCGCTGAACCATCCGGTTCAGCCCCCAATCATTAAAAAGGTCGAATAGGGGCTGAACCACACCGGTTCAGCGCATCCTTGAGGGGGCCGGCCGGCCCCCTCTCTCCCCGGGTATTAATAGGCTCGGGGCTCCACCTTGGCGGCTATGCAAGTATTATTTCTCAGGTATTCTTCTCCTCTTCTTCCCAAACCCTAATTCCCTTTCTCTCCCGTAGTTTCCCTCTCAATCTCTCTTTCTCCTTGCACGTTCATATCATTTGGTATCAGAGGAGTCGTTTCCCGACCATGGTGACCACACGCACACAAGAGGAAACCACTCGATTGGAAGTCCTGGAAGAAAACTGCGCCGGATTGACGGATTCGGTTGCCGCCATCGAGGAAGAGATGAGGGCGTCTTCGCAGTGTTTGGAAGAACGGATCGACGCCCGACTGGACGAAATGAAGGCGCTATTAGCGCAGAATCTGAAGGGTAAGACGTCGATGAACGAAGAGGGTGGCGGGGCGCAAAACCAAGACACGGGAACGAACGGATTGTTCGATCCCGCGCGTACAGGAGCAGGATCCAGCAGATCGGGGGCTGGCGTAGCCGCAAGCAGTGCGGCGACAGGGGGGAGCCGCGGGTTCACGCCCGGGATCGGAACAGCCCCGATTTGGGCGACGGACACAGGCGGGCCTCCCGCGCAGTGGGGACGGGCAAACGGCGAACAGGGGGAGTGTGGCATGGGCCGACCACCTTGGACGAGGGTCGGCGGCGAGCAAGGTGACGCCCGGAGAGTGCCAGGAGGGCCGATTGGAGGGGAGGGGGCATTCTGCCTCCTCCGCATGGGTCGGACCCCCGGGTGGCTTCGGAATCGGCGGGCCATGGGACGGCCAGCCATTTCAGGGCTTCCAGGGCGCCAACATCGGTCTGATGGGGCCGAGATGACCGTTTGCACCAGGGCAAGAGGCAGTGGAACACGGACGTGGAAATCAGCGGGCCTACATGCAACCAAAAAGGACCCGGATGAACTTTCTGAGGTTCAGAGCAGACGGGGACGCGTTAGAATGGGTGCAAAAAGCCGAATTATTCTTCCATTACCAGGAGATTCCCGAGGAGCAGTGGGTCCAGTTGGCGGCCTTCCATTTGGAAGACGACGCCTATCAGTGGACCAAATGGTTCCAACGAGGTCGTGCTTACGCCTCATGGACGGAGTTCGTGGAAGCTTTCTCTGCGCGTTTCGGACCGCTGGAGTATGAAGACGTGGAGGCAACGCTGCAGAAGCTTCGACAGAAAGGAACGGTGACAGAGTACCGTACTGAGTTCGAGAAGCTGGCCAATCGGGTCGATTGGGAGGAGAAGACGCTCCTCAGTTGCTTCATATCGGGGCTGAAGGACTATTTGAGAGATGAGGTCCATGCCTACCTGCCTCGCAGTCTGAGCCATGTCATCAGCCTGGCACGGATACAGGAGGAGCGCTTCAACCGCCAGCGAAACGGCGCCACGACGAGGACCCCGACGACTCCAGTGACGAGTCGAAGGGAACCAACGCCGACAGCTAAACCGACAGTGACGAGACTTACTTGGCAAGAGTTGCAGGCAAGGAAGGAGAAGGGCCTGTGTTTCAACTGTGACGAGAAGTACGCACCGGGTCACCGATGCCAGAAGTTCCAAGTTTTTATGCTAAGGGAGGAAGACGAGGAGGAAGGATCTGCAGACATTTCAGGGGAGGACGGATGGGACCTGGCGGAGTTTGGAGTATCTATTCAGGCTATGGAGGGGTGTTCAGCGCCTCTTACGTTGAGCATTGCGGGGAAGATTGGCTAGGAGCGGGTGACTATTTTGATAGATAGTGGGAGCACCCACAACTTTATCAACCCTGCGGCGGCGCTGAAGGTGGGACGTACAGTTGACCGAGGAGCCGCCTTTCAGGTTATGGTGGCCGATGGCAGCAAGTTGAGGTGTGAGGGGTGTTGAAAGGGGTGGAGTTGCGGATTCAAGGATACGTGTGCCATACCGACGTCTACCTGCTACCGATTAGGGGGTCCGACATGGTCCTTGGGGTTCAGTGGCTCAGACAATTGCGACGGGTGACCACGGATTGGGATCGAATGACATTGGAGTTTACTCAGCAAGGGACGGATCATTGCCTGCACGGCATACGAACATCCCCACTCAAAGAGATCTCTATCCGGAGCTTGCAGAGATTGGAGGAGCAGGGTAGCACGATGGCCATGGTACTGGGAGCGACGGCCATTGTTCCCGTCACCTCCGAGGAGCCCGAGCAGATGCAATCCTTACTGGCACAGTACGAGGATGTTTTCCAGGAGCCACGCACTCTTCCTCCCTCAAGATTTCGCGACCATCAGATTCAGTTGAAGGAGGGGGCGGATCCCACCAATATCCGGCCCAGCCGCTATCCTCATATCCAGAAGGCGGAGATCGAGCGCAGCGTCCGAGAGATGCTTGCTACAGGCGTCATACGGCCCAGTACCAGTGCTTTCTCCTCACCGATCATATTGGTGAAAAAAAGATGAGTCATGGCGATTCTACGTCGACTACCGTGGGTTGAACAGCTCAACCGTCAAGGACAAGTTTCCCTTTCCGATGATTGAAGAATTGTTGGATGAACTGCATGGAGCGAGTCTCTTCACCAAACTGGATCTACGGTCTGGTTACCATCAGATTCGAATGAAGGAGGAAGACATACACAAGACAACTTTCCGTACCCATGACGGCCACTACGAATTTTTGGTGATGTCGTTCGGGTTGGCAAACGCCCCATCTACCTTTCAGGCGGTGATGAACGAGATTTTTCAGCCGCTTCTACGCCGATATGTGCTGGTCTTTTTCGACGACATCTTGATCTACAGCAGGAATTGGGAGGACCACTTGAATCACGTCCGACACGTGCTTACTATACTGAGGGAGCACCGACTCTATGTCAAGCGTTCCAAATGCTCATTCGGGCACGCAGAGGTCGAGTACTTGGGCCATCTGGTGTCCGCTCATGGGGTCCAGGATGACCCAAAGAAGATTGCCAGCATGGTGACATGGCCTCAACCCACGACGGTCCGTGCCTTACGGGGCTTCCTCGGACTTACTGGGTACTACCGCCGTTTCGTGAAGGACTACGACAAGATCGCTTGACCCCTCACTCACCTGCTCCAGAAGGAGGCTTTTCAGTGGCATGAAGAGGCGTAGAATGCCTTCCAGGCTTTGAAAAGGCGATGACCACCACTCCAGTTTTGGCACTTCCAGACTTCTCCAAAGAGTTCGTGGTCGAGACAGATGCTTCGGGGGTCGGGATTGGAGCAGTGCTGATACAAGAGGGTCGTCCCTTGGCCTTCTTCAGTAAGGCACCGGCACCGAAGAAGCTGGGACTTTCCACGTATGAGAAGGAGATGTTAGTCATACTCCACGCGGTCAGCATGTGGTGGCCCTACCTTCTAGGGCGACACTTCCAGGTCCGCACGGACCATCAGAGCTTAAAGCACTTACTCGAGCAAAGGTTGGCCTCCCCATTGCAGCAGAAGTGGTTGACCAAGTTGCTGGGCTACGACTATGAGATCGTCTACAAACAAGGGAAAGAGAACGTGGTGGCCGACGCACTCTCACGGTTACCGGAGAGCTCCCTCTCCCATGTTTAGGGACCGGTGATTGAGTCGTTGGATGAGATACAGGAGGAGGTGAACCAAGACACAGAGCCCCGAACCATTGTGGAGGCACTTCAGCAGGGGCGCACCACGTTACCGGGGTACCACCTGCAGGGCGAGAGACTTTACTACCGCGGTCGGGTGGTTATTCCCGCCTCGTCTGCGTGGCGCACTGTTATGACGAAGGAGTTCCATGCATCCCCGACTGGCGGCCATGCCGGTATTCTCCGTACGCTGCAGAGAATCCGTGCGAATGTCTTTTGGAAGGGCATGCGCCGGGATGTTCAACAGTTTGTGCGGGAATGTGAGGTTTGCGAGCGACAGAAGTATGAGACCACATCGCCCGCGGGACTGCTTACCCCGCTAGAGATTCCACACCAGATTTGGGACAAGGTTTCCATGGATTTCATAGACGGTCTGCCCAAATCTCAGGGCAAGTCCGTCATTCTCGTGGTGGTCGACAAGCTGTCCAAATACGGGCATTTTCTAGCCTTGAGCCATCCATACTCTGGGGAGACCGTTGTTGAGCTGTTTACCCGGGAGATCGTAAGACTTCATGGTATCCCACGTTCTATCGTCTCGGACAGAGATCCAGTTTTCGTGAGCAAATTCTGGAAGGAGTTTTTCAGGTTGCAGGGCACCACACTCCGCATTAGCACGGCCAACCATCCGCAAACTGATGGGCAGACGGAGGTTCTCAACAGGGGAGTCGAGACTTATTTACGGTGCTTCATTATGGACGAACCACGCACGTGGACCCGTTGGTTGCATTGGGTCGAGTACTGCTACAACACGTCCATTCATACGGCGAGCAAGTTCACTCCTTTCGAGGTGCTGTTACGCAGGGACAACTTACGGGCCGCTCAGGAGCGCATGACGGTCCAGGCAAACAAACATCGTACGGAACAAGAGTTTGCGGTGGGCGGCGAGGTTTTCCTCAAGCTCCAACCGTATAGACAGCTTTCAGTTTCTCGGCGGGCTAATCAGAAGCTCGCACCGCGTTTCTACGGGTCGTTCCGCATCACCCAACGAGTGGGTCCAGTAGCTTATACCTTGGCACTACCAGAGGGATCTCGCATCCACCCGACATTCCATGTCTCAGTACTTAAACGGAAGATTGGGGACTCAGTTCAGGCCAGTTCTAGCCTACCAGAGGCCACTACTGCAGGCAAATTGCGGTCTTCACCGGAGGCCATTCGTTTGGCCAAATGGAAGAAACGGGGCACTGAGTACCGGCCAGAGGTGCTCGTCAAATGGAGAAATATGGCGGAGGTCCATAATTCCTGGGTTGACTTGCTGGAGTTCCGTGAGAGGTTTCCGGACTTCCACCTTGAGGACAAGCTGGTTCTTGATGGGGAGGGGAATGTTATGCCCCCGCATGCGTTACAATTCTCCGGGCATACGTACTCTCGGCGACTCAAGGAGCACGCGCAAAGCAACGGGGGTTCAGCCCCCAATCATTAAAAAGGTCGAATAGGGGCTGAACCACAC
This sequence comes from Dactylorhiza incarnata, assembly GCA_033032865.1. Lineage (NCBI taxonomy): Eukaryota > Viridiplantae > Streptophyta > Magnoliopsida > Asparagales > Orchidaceae > Dactylorhiza > Dactylorhiza incarnata. The sequence continues at coordinate 2,422,819 of JAWHQI010000039.1, read as the reverse complement.
CGGTTCAGCCCCTCCTTGAGGGGGCCGGTCGGCCCCCTCTCTCCACGGGTATTAATAGGCCTGGGGCTCCTCCTTGGCGGCTATGCAATATTATTTCTCAGGTATTCTTCTCCTCTTCTTCTCAAACCCTAATTCCCTTTCTCTCCCGCAATTTCCCTCTCAATCTCTCTTTCTCCTTGCACGTTCATATCAATGGACTTATAATAAACCCTCACACACCACATAAAGACACAGCATAATAATTGAGCACCTGCAGCCAGATCATCCACCATCAAAGAAGCATATGAAGAGCTGAAAAGTACATGTGCATTCAAATAATAAAAACGAGTACAACAAACTAACCAGGAGCTATACTATCGAAGTCATTCTTGATAAGATCAAGAAATTCCAGATTAGTAAGCTCTAAATTCTGCCAAGAAAAATTACAATATTTTGCATATTTGGCACAAAAATCAGCAGTGTGATTGGCTTCTCTTGGGATGTGATGGAAAATAATTTGGTTGAAGCCGGAGAGAAAAGCAAATGTCCTCCCCGAACCCGAATCCGCCCAATGTGCACGATGCATCGTCTGCTTGCAAAAATCAATAATACTCTTGCAATCCCCTTTAATAATCGCCCCACGCACCTCAAACATGAATGGATGGAGGATCTTCGATAGTCAGAATAGCCTCAAACTCCACCCCACCCGGATCCCAATGGGTGATAGATGATCCTGCAACAAGTAACACTTCCCCTTTGTCATTCTGAAGAACCACACCCAGCCCTGCAACGTGATCAGGGTCAACAACGCCATCCGTGTTAAATTATATCCATCCAGGAGGGAGGGGGGCACCAAAAATAATTCGTGGACAACCGACATGGCTGGTTGGTGCCCCAGTTATTGTGCACTTTCGCATTACAAGCCCTCCAACTTTGGTACACAGCATAGCAGAGAACCCGTAATGGCCCCAACTCCAGACCACTAGCATTATCAACAAGGCGTGGCAACTCTTCCCATCGGTGGACGGACGACATAGGAATGCCCCATCGCAGTAACGTAGAACCAACTGCAGTAATCATGTCCAAGAGAGAGGGTTTCATGAACTGCCCGGCGGAGAGGAAAGTATGGTGGCTTAGGACTCGTTATATGACCTTGGAGTGATTATGTTTGACGTTCTTACGTTATGTTGTGATGAGCATGTTATTTTAGTGTGTCGTTGTTAACAATGACACGTTCGAGTTATGCTACTGTAGACTTATAACACATGTAATTTTTATGTAGTTATGAGCCACCGCTGAACGATTTCAACATTCAACAGAAACTATAAGCCTTTATTTCACGTGTGGTCTTAATGCTCTAATTCAACTATCAATAAATATTATATAGGCAGATGACAAACAATTTAGAGATATTCCTTCAAAGATAAAGTGTTATAATCGGTACGTGCCTTTTTTCAAAGATTGCATTGGTGCGATTAATGGGACACGCGTGGATGCATGTATTCCAGTTGATAAGCAAGTACCATATATCGGTCGTCAAGAGAAACCAATGCATAATGTTATGGTCATTTGTGATTTAAACATGTGCTTTACTTTCATGGTGCAGGTATGGGAAGGATCGGTGCATGACGGACAAATATTTAATTGTGTTTTGACATATCAGAATAGTAATTTCTCATTTCCCAGACCAGGTATGTGTACTGCTGATATTTGCGCATGTTTTGAACTCCACATATTTATGCATAAATTAATTTATAATGAGGTAAAATCTGCAGATAAATATTATTTGGTAGATGTCGGTTATCCCCTGCAGAGAGGCTTTTTAAGACCCTACCCGGATACTAGATGTCATTTACCCGATTTTGCACGTGGTAGTCGACCAATTCAAGAACCGTGCAAGCTTTTCAATAAATCAAACGCATCACTCTATAGTTTCATTGAAAGAACCTTCAGTATATGGGAAAAATTGGCTATACTTCGTGGCATGCCCTAGTATTCTTTCAAAAAGAAATTTTTTATCGTGATAGCAACGATGGCATTACACAATTATATTTGAAGACATCCATCATGTGAAGACCTAGTGTTTGTTGTGTGTAAGGATGATGAAAACTGCATATATCAGGAGTCGAATGCACAAGTGCTTGAACCAGATGAAATAAATGTTAATTTTGTTGAAGGGGGAGGGGCTAATGAAATGACGGTCATAAGGAATCATATATAGGCAATCGGTTAGAGAATGCACACTGTATTTTAACATTTTATTTATTAATTGTTGACATATTTTAAATATTATTTATTATTTACAATTTTGTGCTTCTATAATTTGAGAAGTTCAACAAAGCGGGAAGAATGAGGACATGATTACGTTTTGAACATTTTAAATATTTTTCAGTATTTTTTGTTTTATTGAGAAATTTGATTTTCTTGTTCGATGTTAATTGAAATTTGAGTTCGACAGTCACCACAGTTCTATGCCACCAAACAGAAAAAATTGTTTTCATGTTCATGACAACATTGAAAACACAATTTTTCCAAACAGCGCAACTGCGCTCATGACCACAATTTCCAACCACTGCGTTTAAGATCACAATTTTCAATCATTGCGTTCACGACCGCCACTGCAGTACCAAACAAACCCTTAGTGAGTGTCAACTATCTTGGAGGTCGTAGAAATATGTTAAAGCAAGATTTTGTGGAATTTTGCGTTGCCCTTGATAGAATGATAGTCATCTTCGATGCACTTTGTACGCACATGAAAGATTAGATTCTCAACAACATGTCATGGCTTGATTATCACAAAAGAGAGTTGTAGAAATAGAGAGAAAAACACCAAGATCGACCAAGAGGCTATTAAGCCAAGTGAACTCAAAAACCGCAATGGACATCGAAAGATATTCGGCCTTGCCTATAGTGAGCAACAATTGGTTGTTTCTTACTATCCCATGTGATGACATTAGCTTCAAAGAAGGTACAAGATTCCCTTTTAGATTGACGATTGTCTGCAAATCGGGAATAGTCAGCATCAAAGTAGGCCACAAGAAAATTAGTAGACAATAAATGATAGATAATTTTTTGATCAGAGGCACGCTTTAGATACCTCATAATGCGTTCAACTGCATGTAGGTGTGAAACCCTTGGAGCGTGCATGAATTGACTCAAAATATTTGCACAGAAGATATTTGGATGTGTGATAATAACATAGATCAGATTCTGAACTAGTCTTTTAAAATACATCATATTGGGTAACAAAGGGTGTGAACAAGCATCAAAGGAGAGCTTCACATTAGCCTTCATGGGCATATAACCCGCATCTGTGAGACACCTCAAAATGAGGGAATCCCCACAAGAAGCTGCCTCAATCCTCAAGAAGTTGCAAAGATTACCAAAATCTTTGGTCTAAACTTATTTGGTCATATGAAGCTTGACCTTGTATATCCCGGCAACAATATCACATGTGATGATCATGTCATCGGCATAGACACGAAATTTTGCATTGCCCTCCTAGCAAAAATGGATAAAAAAAGAGAAATCGGAAGAGTTGCATCTCAGACCAATAGCCCGAACACTTGGCTAAACTTCTAAAACCAGGGTCAAGGTCATATAAAGATTCAACATATGAAAAATAAGATACTATCTTATAGTCTCATGGCCAGGAGGTAGCTACATGTAGACAGATCGTCAATTGGAGTGACTCCATTTCCCACCTCTCTAGTAGGGATGGGAGCCCCACTGCATAGCCAAACAGTGGCTTCAAGACCGGAAGAGTATTTAATTTAATCACTGGTGAGAAAATATCCAGATAGTCGATATCATCTTGTTGGGTGAATCCTCGGGCCACTATGCGAGTCTTAAGGAATTCAACAGAACCATCTGACTTTGGTTTTTGATAATGATAATATCTCCTGGACGCACGTCCCCCTCTACCTATACAGCCTAAGGGCACTATTGTAAATTGTATGCCCCACTCCCCTATATAAGGGAGTGGTGGTGAGTTTTTATTCCTTATCTTTGGAGATTTATAATCTTAGACTCTCTTGAAGAGAATGGATCTTAGAGAAAACCGGCCCTTAAGAGTTTGGATTGAGCTTGTCTCGATATTTGTATCTTTATTTTGTGTTCAATCATGCAATTTCGGGTTCAATGATAGCGTGCTTCTACCAATTGGTCTGGTGGCCCTAACAATTAAGGTTTCGAGCCCTAATCGCGCCTGCACATGTACGTCCTCCTCGTGCTTAGTTATTAAAAGCGCAAAGGGGTCTTAGAGCATATCTCAAGGCGCAGGCATACGCCTGACGAGGGCAAGGCGCAAACACATCAATTTTAAATAATAAACATCAACCATCAATTCATATTCTTGATCAGATTTTTCATCTGTTTTACTGATTAATCATTCATTACTATCACTTATATCTCTTAAAAAATAAAATCAATGTGGTCACTGTATCATATTTAAGTCTCAACATTCGACTATGTTTCACAAACACTAAATCATGCAAACATTATTGAGTTCTTACATTAATTCTTCCTTTGTTTTGAAAAAAAAAATTACAACAAAAATCTCACTCGCACGAGCCTTTTATGCTCCAAAGGCGCACAAAGGCATAAACATCTGAGTCTGGTGAGCTTTAGGCGCGCCTTTAACAACACAGTCCTCACGCCATCAATCCCTGGCAACCTCGCCTTCACACATTCGGCCTTCTCGCGCCTGCATCAATTGTTTCCCTCTTGGATAGTTCCCGCACCGATCTACAGTGATGTCTCCTCTCACGCACGCGATTTATGTGCGCTCAACCATCCGACTCGCCGTCTTCCGCGGATCGGCGATACTTCACGCCCGTGAACAGCCACAACCGCCCATACCTGCTCAGGATCCCGCATGTGTTGTGTCTTCTCTCTCGCGCGTCTTCCACGCACGCCCCAGCCGCACGACTCGTCAGCACGTCAAATTTGTGTTTCGTGCCTCATCCAGCCCCCTACCTCCTTCCAACAACCGGTGCGTTTATTGGACCAGTAAATAAAACCATTGTAGGTGATTAGAAAGAAAAGTTGCAAAACAAGGTTAGTAGTAGTTCAAATGATTTTCCAAAATATATTCAACATCTTAAGCATCACTCCATAGAAACGAATGGGAAATAAGGATACATGAAACTGATCCAAATAGTTTGGATAAGGTAATAATCATTAAAGCGTGGTCAATGAAAACTGAATGAGCAATAACAAATGGTTATCTAAGAAAACATTATATGACCCAACGATTCACCATGCATTAAATTTATTTTTCTTGAATAAATAATGTGGTTAGCATGTTATTATTTTAACTATGATTCCTCGAGTATCCCAGCCTTTGGTTGGAACGGTGTAATTGCACGTGTCCAATAAGTATCTTGGCTGGAAAGAATCCACGCGACTTAGCTGATGTGCCCTCAACTGGGTTCTCTTAAAATTTGCAGGTATGGATGTCTTTCGATTAACCATATATCGGATTTATTACAGCCAAATATTGTAAGGGGATTAGCATAATGTAACATCTTATATACAATAAGTGATAAGGATCGTCATCAGACTACGGTTCGCCAGTCGGCGGGGCTCACTTTTGTATATTCGCGCAGGAGGCGATAATTGGGTCGGCGATCCGAGACTGCGAGCGCGTCTGGCTCGTCGCCCCTATTATTATGTATTTTATTTTTTTGGATTTGTTTTTGGTATTTTATGGCCTCGGGCGTAACGGCCAATCATAGCCGTACACGCCCGGTGCCCAACCGCCCCTTCTTGTTATAAATAGGGGCGGGTGCGGCAGTTTAGGGGGATTCTTGATTTGTGAGAGATTTCAGACTAGCAATCATCTGTGGTGCGACGCCGCGAGCCCGGGATGCGAAGCCTTGGCTAATTTTCAGTTCCCTTTCTTATTTTCTTTGTTACGGCCTTCTATTCCCGTGAACCAGCCATTCCTACCCACGTTCTCTTTATCCCCAAAGAAGGAAACCACACTATTCATCATCTTTCCCACGCATGAAACCGCCTGTCGCAAGCCCTATTCCATCGTAATTACTTCCCTGTTCGTCGATCCACTCCCAACAACACAACAGTCGCTCGATACCTTCTCCCCATCGCAAGCCGAACTCACAGAAGCCTTCCCTGTTCACCTTCCTCGCCATTCCCACTGTTCACTTCCTAGTCTGAAGCCGCAACCACCCACCAGATTCTACACGAGGAACTTCCTTCCTCCTCGCTGGAAGGATTGAAGACTCCGATCGCATATTCCTCTCCCCAAGCCGATCGACAACCTCCTCATTTCCCCCCATCCAACTGCTCGATACTTCCCCGTCGCAAGCCGCCCTCGTAGAACTCTCCTGTTCATATCCTCATTCCCCCACAATACCACTTCATCCCACCTCAACCTTGTCGTGGAACCTCCAGCAAGCCGCAAACAACATTTCACCCTCATTTCCTCGACAATACCTCTTCATCCCGCCTCAACCCTGTCGTGGAACCACCATACAACAGCCATACCCCCTCTATTTCCTGAATCTGATAGAGCGGTACCCATCATCTCGTGGAGCCACAACCGTCGCCGTCGCCGGATCTTCTTTGCTACGTACGTATTATCGTATTGTGTTTATTTCTTTTTTATTGAATATGAGAAGACACTCCGTATTTGCTTGGGTATTTTGATTTCTTAGCATATTTGCTCATTATTGTCTTTTCCCTATAGGGCTTAATCGTGGACATTGTAGTAGATAATACTTTGTGTGAATGTTAGCGTAGTTTGCTTGCGCACCGGAAAATTATTAAATCATCTTGTGTTAATTTGCTTCATTTATAAAATCATCGCTGCAAAATTTACTTCTAGATTAATAGTATTAAAACCCAATTGCATTTTCATTTAAGTTCTATTTATTTGAGTCCATCTTGATCACATCCTCTTAGGATCACACTAGTGTCAGCACACCCAAGTCACACGGCCTGCCCTGCGTCAATAAGTCCTATGGTTCTCATGCTTTACACAATTAACCACTTGTAATATGACAAGTGGCAAAAACTTTGTCATGCTTTCCCGGAGCCTCTCCTTGTATAAAGAGGTGATATGTGTTGTAATGAGTTATGAAAAGATTAATGAAGGTTTAGTTCCTTTTAAGTGGCCTTCTCTCTTGCCCGCTTCCCTTCGTCTCTACACTTAGCTTCGTCTCTCGTCCCCGACCACCACGTCTCCGGCCTTCATCTATGGTAACATCTTTACAATTCTAGCGTCGGCGATCCCACCGGTGAACTCGTAATGACTTAGGGCCGTTACAATGGTGCTCTCGTTAATGTTCTGGCTCCCAACTCACCGTTCTTGAAGACACGCCTTACCGTTATTGCCTCACCGGCGGGATTGGAATTCATATTCTCGTTGATGTTCTCGCTCCCAACTCATTGTTCATGCAACTTCTTTCTACTGCCATTCTTGGGAGTTTCATTCCTCCAATGGCCTTGCAGATCGACATCAGTTTGAAGTCATTTCTTCCATCACGAATTTCAAGATTAGCTTTGTTTGAGTTCCTAATTCTCTCTCCAGATTTCCCATTGAATTTCTTTACCAAAACAGCCAAAAAACGGCAATCAAGATTTCAGTATCTACACCTACAGTTCCTCCCCCACTGCTACCTCGCCTGAATAGCCCTCTCCCACACCGGCAATCAAGAACAGCTCCCCGGCAACCAACATTTCCACCATCTGATTCCATCACTCTGAAACATCGCCGGAAACGGCAAACTCACTAGAAAACCAACAAGAACGGCGGAGCACCGTTTCTTGTTGAGAGATCTTCCTCCCCGCCAACCACTGCTACCTCGTCGAAACAATCCGCTCCTACACCGGCGATCGCCGAAACAAACATCTTCCTCTGCACTCCCGGTGAGAGACGAACTCCTCAGCAAGAAGAAGAAGATCATCTTCGCTGGAAAGGCCCGTGTACAGCCATCCCTTCCGCCCGTCAAGAAGAAGAGCAGCGAACTCGCTGGAAACCCACAAGAACGGCGGAATTTGAGAGTTGATCTCGTCGTTTCCGGCCATCTCACCGGAACAGCCATTGTTCTTTATATTCCACTGGAACATCGCTGGAAACCCGGTCAAGAACTTCATCTGCAACCTGTCGGATACAGTTGCATCTTCTTCAACCTTGTCGGCGGCGGCTCAGCGATTGCGCAAGATCCGCATCAACCGTTCTTCCAACAAAAACGTGAGTGATCGGAGCAATTGAGCTAGGATTCATCTGTCCAGATTCATCTGTCGGATTCATCCGCCCTTATATTCTAAAGTTGCAGTATTTCCCAGTCTTTTACTACAATGTTGACTGCAGGCGTTTCTTGGTCTCACGCCGCTGTAACTCCAAGTTTTTACGGCTCCGTCACTCCAAGTTTCTACGGTGCCGCCACTCATAGTTTTTACGGTGTCGTAGTCACTCCAAGTTTTTACGGCACCGCCACTCCAAGTTTTTACGGCACCGCCACTCCAAGTTTTTATGGTGCCGCAGTCACTCCAAATTTATACGACGCCGCCATCGCTCCAAGTATATACGGCGCCGCCGTCGCTCCGAGTTTATATAGCCCCGTCGCTCCAAGTTCTTTCCAATGTGGACCACCACCTACGAGACATCCAAATCAACTCCCACCTTTTCGTTAAGAATACTTGGGCCCAGGTTTTCAACAATATGATTTTCAACAGCATGTTTTCCCCCTTCACAATACTCGTTGATAGAGGAGCAAAGAAAACTTCATGGGGCCATAGAACTGCAACACATGCCCATGGTTGTTGCTCCACCTATGCAAATGGGCTCTCACTCTCATACGGATCAAATTTCACATTCAGATAAGGCTCAATTTTATTCTCATCATAGCCAACACACAGTATCACTCCCACCGGCCCGGATGAACTCTCCTCTGATCTCATAGAGATTTCAATTTATTTGTCACAATCATGATCCATGTGATCAAAACACGATTAAGGAGGACATGCAAAAGATTATTGATGACATTCATCTTCGCCAAAGAAATCGTCCAATAATGGTGGACATGCAAGAAATTATTGATGACATTGATACTCGTCAATGGAAACGGCGAGTTGCAACAAACCTTAAAAGATTGGATGATTTGAAGAAGGCTTGCATCGAGGAAGAGGAACAAGTAGACATCAAAGCAAACACTCTTCATGAGGGACCAATTGTGGCAAACACACTTTCTCCACCATCGTAGGAGTTGTCATTTGTGTCAGTTGATCACGATATTTTCGACAAATCTAATAGTCATGACACAATCAGATCGGATGTATATGGATCTTTCCAAGAAGACCTCATTATGACCTCTTCAAAGAAGAATTTCGGCAATGATGAGATCACGGAAAGGTGCATAGACCTTATTGATAAAACTCGTTCCGACTATTATAATCTTGATTCGGATAATCATACCGCCAACAAATATGAACATGACAACACTACGCTGACAAGTTTCGGGATCTGCTCACATGCTCAATATGTGCCATCACAACCACACTTCACATTTGGCGGACATTTCTTGTATTCGACCCAGGCGGATGGGACGAAGCGGCCAATTTTTCGTTTGAGGGAGCTATTCCACAGTATTTTCTTGCATCTACAACTCCCATCGATCACCGCTCACTGATCACATGCATCATTTGGGTCTTTGATCCAGGTGGGCTCAAATGCCGAGATCGCCAACGTCAACTAAAAAGTTCAAAATGACTTGACCAAAATCAAAGATGGCTATAATTTTTTCTCTCCACTTCTTTTGATCGAGGACTCAACAACACGGACGTCGTTTTTCGGGCAGAGATGGAATGTAAGGGGATTAGCATAATGTAACATCTTATATACAATAAGTCGTATGGTTATCATGATTTACACAATTAACCACTTGTAATATGACAAGTGGCAAAACCTTGTCTTGCTTTCCGTAAGCCTCTCCTTATATAAAGAGGTGATTCGTGTTGTGATGAGATATGAAAGGATTAATGAAAGTTTAGTTCCTTTTAAGTTATATTCTCTCTTGCCCTTTTCCCTTCGTCTCTACCCTTAGCTTCGTCTCTCGTCCCCGGCCACCTCGTCTCCGGCCTTCATCTATGGTAACATCTTTACAACTCTAGCGTCGGCGATCCCACCGGCGAACTCGTAACGACTTAGGGTCATTACAAATATAGACATAATACTCCCCCCAACACTAGCATATATCCTCGATGCCTAAATCCATGGAGAAGAGAAGATCCGCATCTGTAGCAACAGTCAATTATAAATTATCGAATAGCAGGGGGGCAGCGATTATAATGTCCCCTTTAGATCCACTATCAGCCCAAAAGGAACTAAGAAGCAAGAAACGGTGTGAAAGAACCCATAATACACCGAATCCAAAAGGACCGGAGCAAGATCGAGTAGAGAAAAGGATAGAGGAAGGCGTCGTAGGTGAACTCTTACAACATTGCGGAGCTCGGGACCGAGCTGCTGGATTACGAGAGCAAAGCTGCGGGAGACATTCTGCAGCATGGAGTAGGCGAAGCCCCAGTGGCGCTCGGCGGGTAAGTGCATCTTGATCTTCTTCGACGCCACCATCAACTTCGTCAGAGGCATCAAATCCTCGGGGTGTTGTAGTACCGCCTTAGCAATCTCCATTCTCTCTCTCTCTCTCTCTCTCTCGCTCGCTCGCTCTCGCTCTCGCTGGCTCGCTTCTGCCCCCTCCTCTCTCTCACTTCTGCCCCCTCCTCTCCCTTGCCTTAAATTACAGATTTTTTTTGTTGCGTTGAACGCACCTAATATTAGGTGCGTTCAACGGCCAAGATATTCAACATCCTTGATCAATGGTTGTGATACGGTCGTATTAACTTTGGAAATACAACCGTATCACAACTGTATGCACGATCGTATCACAACTGTATGCACGACCATATGATACGACCGTATCACAATCGTTGATTTTCATTTTAAAAGATGTTGAATATCTTGGCCGTTCAACGCACCTAATATTAGGTGCGTTCAACGCACCAAATTCGGACCCTTAAATTACGGCCTCATGAAAGTCTCGAGGACCGGTAATCTATTTCTTCCGCCACGGAACATTTGGCAACCGCAAGAGCGTTGCCGCAAGTTTTATTCGTCACTTTTTGGGGCGTTAATATAAGCAGTCTAATGAATATTTGCAGCCCACTAAATATTTAGACATAACTCGTAACGACTTAGGGTCGTTACAAATATAGACATAATACTCCCCCCAACACTAGCATATATCTTCGATGCCTAAATCCATGGAGAAGAGAAGATCCGCATCTGTAGCAACAGTCAATTATAAATTATCGAATAGCAGGGGGACATCGATTATAATGTCCCCTTTAGATCCACGATCAGCCCAAAAGGAACGAAGAAGCAAGAAACGGTGTGAAAGAACCCATAATACACCGAATCCAAAAGGACCGGAGCAAGATCGAGTAGAGAAAAGGATAAAGGAAGGCGTCGTAGGTGAACACTTACAGCATTGCGGAGCTCGGGACCGAGCTGCTGGATTACGAGAGCAAAGCTGCGGGAGACATTCTGCAGCATGGAATAGGCGAAGCCCCAGTGGGGCTCCGCCGGTAACTGCATCTTGATCTTCTTCGACGCCACCATCAACTTCGCCAGAGGCATCAAATCCTCGGGGTGTTGTAGAACCGCCTTAGCAATCCTCATTCTCTCTCTCTCTCTCTCTCTCTCTCTCTCTCTCTCTCTCTCTCTCTCTCAGCTGATGCGTGTGAAGACGACCGGGAAACTTCGGATCCAATATAGTAGATGAGTCAACGTGCTTCGGATCCAATCTAGAAGATAATTAGCTCCTCCTCTCCCGCTGAACACAGTTGCAAAGACGGATGCAGGATCTGAAATTCGGCCACAAATTGAGGTGGCCAGATCTGAAGTTTCTATGCAAAGCTTCTGCCTCTTCAATGTAGATCCACGGGAGCAGAACAAGCCGTTTTGAGCAGCAAAATTCTGGAACAGGAGATCTGGACTTGCAAAGGTTCTAAGAGGTTGATCCAGAAAGAAAACCGCCAAAAATCAGGGAAATCGCCTTCCAAGATTTACTCCAATCGTTTCTTGTTCCTTCACGATCTGGACTTGCGGCGGTTAATTTCTGGGAAGAAAAAATCCAAACGTGAAGAAGAAACTGAAGCGAAGTTCTGGATCTAGAAAATAATCGTAGAAGATCTGGATCTGGAAGCGACGATTAGCCCCTTCTGCGATTCTTCCAAGTGATGTTCCAAACGACGATTAGATCTGGATCTAGGAGATCGATGGAAGCCGCAATCCGATTGCTAGCATAAAAACGGTGACTTCAACATGGATCCCCTTTGCGATTGGCACAGGAAACGGCGCCTAGGGCACGCGATCTGGACAGGGAAAAAATGGCGACGGGGAGTCTCCAGGAAACAGCGATCTTCCTTGCGATCTGGAGACGGAAAGCTTCCCTCCCTGCTACCTCCGATCTTCCTCAGTAGGATCGATTGAGCGAATGACTGGAAGATCGCAAGTTCTTCTGCGATCTGGAGGAGCGGTCTCGATCGACCCCGACAGAAAATTGCGAGCAGATAATCCAAACGGCGCAGAGAATCGCAACAGCAGCGGGAATGAGAGAATCACAAGCGGAGCGGAAAACTAAAATTATTATCTTGAGAATGTTGATTTCCGCTCAAGATAGTCTACAAGACCTCATCAACATGTGAAATGGGCCTTTATAGTATCTCCAGCGTAGAACAACACTCTAATGACACAGAACTCATTGGATCGTTCCGAGTTGGTCCTGATACGCGTGGACATATTATAAAGAAAATACCTAACATATTCTTATTTCAATTCATCATTATCATGATACTTATTTATTTATTGTCACGCTTTTTACAAGTGCCGTCGTATCTATGACGGCGTTTATGCGCCGCATATGGCATTAATAAACGTCGTTGTAAGCCTTAAATGTTGTAGGGAGAGTTAGTTTTTGGAGTGTTCAATTCATTGGAGTCCAAGACAACTAGGGTTGATATATAGGGTGTTGAGTTCATCTGGCTAAACTATTTTATGTTTATAAGGTTGATGAATTCGTCCTACATATAAGACCACTAGGTTAGCTTGACCTAGATTGTGTGGTGTATTCTAGCTAAGTTGTCTTTACTATTACGGTTGTAGTAGAAAGTGTCCAATATTGTCGACTATATATTAATCGTTTTCCATGTATAAACATTTAAAATGAATATACTACATCACCTATAATTAGGTGACCTGTTTTGCATTACTTGTGTTTCTATTTCATTCATATTTCTTATAGTTACGTTGTTACATATTTTAAACTTGTGTTGTCCATATTGTAACATCCTACTTTTATTACATGGTCAATTGAACCATACATGGACCATAACTAGTCAATTGACCTTCCTAATTAGCTTAGTCTAGGTCCGGGTGATCATTTTAACCTAACGAATCGACTACGACGCAATAAGTACCGAATTTTAACTAACTAGTGCTCAAATTGAAAGTGAACAGACGAACTCGGAATTGATCTTGGATGATATTATTGCATTAATGGGATCAATAAGAAAACACTGATACATTCCACTTTATTATGGCAGGTTTCAAAAAATTTGATTGAAATAGATTGCATTCAGATACGCGGCGACCCAAAAATGACTTATTGAGCAAAACAAATTTTGAAGTGTTCTCGGGCAGCGCCATTGCGCCTATGAGATCAATATGAACACAATGATGCTAGTTTCGCTTCATTTTAATGAGAATAAAAAATTGTTTAGTGAAATGAACTATTTTGAACTTCAAGAGGCCACAGAAAGGTGAACTTGAACAAACAATCTCATGATTAACCCTTGTCCGGTGTAGTGGACTCCTAGCATTGATACAAAACAAATGGCCCCATCCATGCCCGATTCCTAAAACGTGTGAGCAAGTTGACTGTTGAATCACCTGACTAATTAATTAATTAAGATAAACATTATCCTTTTCATCAAACCTAATCTTTTTCATTCAAAACCCGCCTCTCTCTTTCTCTCTCTCTCCCTACACATCTTTTCTCTTCATATTTGACCATCGTGATCCGTACCAACAATGTCTTGGAGGTAGTGTTTGATGCCACCGTCATTACTGTACAACCTATATTCAACAAGGAGAGCTCATGCGGCCATGCCTAATCATTGTCCCCCTGACCTCAGAAGGTTGATCATTAACCAGAAGGAAGGGCCTCATTGAAGACAAGTGGAGCTCAATGGGAGCTCGACTAGAGATCGTCAGAGACCAGCGAGAGCTCAACGTGATCCTCTCGGGTTCTCCCGTGAGCCCGCCTAGAGATCGTCAGCTCATTGACGACCTCATTCAGAGTGAGCTGATGAGGTCGCTCAACAGTCTCAAGCTCGTCTGCGAGCTCTCTTTCTAGATGACCTCCAGACCAGCGATCTCGCATAAAGCAATCTCAATTAGCTTGACGTCTCCAGAGACTCTCAAGAGTAAGGTCGCCAAGGAAATAACTATCCAGTATTCAACGAAAGTGGGGGAGGTTATTCACGGACCATGTACCCCCTTGGATTGCCTATAAATAGGATTCTAGAGTACAAGTAAGGAGATGTTGACCCCCCCCCCCCCCCCCCCCCTCAAGGTTCCCCTAGTCTTCAGAGCTCGCCTCTCTTGTGGCTAGCTCAGTTTTGACTTTAGGAGGGAAAGTTCATATAAACTTTTGGGTATGTGGCGGGACCTCCTTGCTGCAGCTCAGGGTCTAGTTTATAGGTGATCCAGAGATCATTCTTAGTACGTTGACTTCTTCTTGTTGTGTTTTGCCTAGAGTTGACTGTTGGTTCTGTAACCTTTGGTCACCCCCTTGGTCCAAACTTGGTGAACTTGTTTTCTTGATTCCAACACTTTGGTGAGGTGAGCGTGTACCGTCATCGAAGGAGTAAATTTCTGGCGCAAGATCTAATAACGAACAATGATGAGAGAGAGTTAGAGATAATCAACTTACGAGCTCCGTGCGAGTTCATCACACGAGCTGAGCTCACGGAGCTTAAGCATAGTATGATGGAGTCACTGCAAACTCTTTTCGTGCCCAACACTGAGGTCGTTGCGGACTTGCTGCCACTTCATCACCTCAATAGAGGATGATGAGCCGTCTAGGCGACATGGGATGGGGGTTGCCACGCATCTGGAGGAGGAGCGAACTCAGTTTGAGCGAGCCCAGTGCATGACCCCGCGAGCTCTTCGCTTGCGGGAGGACAAACCCGGTCGACCAGTGGTAGCTCAGTAGATCGGGTTGGCGAGACCGTTCTGCGAGGAGATTTTGACTGCGCCTATTCCTGAGGATTTCGTGAGACCTTTCTTAGCTATTATATCGGGAAATATGATCCCCTCCACCACATGTAATGGGTTTAAGATGTGGTTTGCATCCACAACATGATGGATGTCTTCAAGTGCCGATTCTTCGCAATCACCTTCAAGGGGAAGCAAGGACCTGGTTTCACCCGTTGCCAACATGCTCCATCTATTGCTTCGAGGATCTGCGTCGATGGTTGATGTTGTGTTTTGTGATGTCGAAGAAGAGGAAGAAGTGACTAGCATCTCTCTTTCTTCTCAAACAAAGACCGAGCAATATGCTAGGAAGCTACATCGATCGCTTCTAAGAGGTCTCAGGTGTCCAGGAGGTGGATAGCTACACTCTACAGCTAGCCCTCATGTGTGGATTACATGAGGGAAGTGACGTATGTGTATTGATTTCTCTTTGTTTGAATAAAATATGTCGCAAGGATTGTTATCCTCTGTCTTAAATCGATGTTCGTGCTGGTTGATTCAGCCATCGATTTTCTTATTGATGGGTTCCCCCTAAAAATATTTGAGTCAAACCAGACCAAAACAATCAAGCAAGTCAACCCGACCGAGCTCGCCTTGCGTACGAACTGCACTCGCTCAAAGGGTCACAAAGTCGCCCGAAGGGGGCACACATACAAGGTGGACACACGAACAATGCGCCTTTGTCGCCTCCGGCTGCAACTGCCGCCTCCGGCTGCCACCACCGCCAGACAACTTGCCCGATTCACCCGGATCGCCCGTGAGGCATTCTTGTTGTTTTCAGAAAATTATTGATCTGGGTGACCGGAACCGAGCAACGTCATTCGTCAACTCCAGATCCAGTCAGACGCAATTACCTGCACGTCCCTTCAGAAAAACTATAAAAAGGCCTCCAGGCCTTCATTTGAAGAGAAGCAATCCAAGAGACAAAAGAGAGCTTTGAGGTTTTCTGGCGATGACTTAGCACTCTGCTCGCTCCTTAGCTATGAATCCGCTCCACTCGCTCTTAAGTCTGCTCAATCTCAAGTCTCCAGTGGACGCTCTAGCAAGCATCGACAAAGCAACTGAAGAACGCTCTGGGACTTAGTCCCTTTTCCTCCTTTCTTTGTCTTCAAGGCTTGTAAAATGGATATGTGGCATGTCACCCTCCGAGGATTTCAAACACTTGTAACTGCCAAGGAACTAGTGAAATTTGGCCGACATAGATCCAGCCACATGGTTTTTCCACAATTTTTGGGTTTTCCATGCTAAAACGTCTTCATGTCATCGATGTTGGTTCACTTTTAACTGTTTGCATGCTCGACTCACTCTCGATCTAAGGCGGTTCGATTCTACGGACCGCAGGAAAACCGATTGACCCGCAACACTTATGATGAGTTTTCTTAATGTATTTTTAGGATATCACCAAATTCGGATGCATCCACCCATCGTCCAATATATTTCCTTCATAACCAATGATGGGTGTTGCTGCAATAAAGATGATGTCGTTCGGTTTGAAGAACGCATGAGCGACCTACCAGAGGATTATGGATTGGGTCTTCAATGACCAGAATGGGTGGAACTTGGAGGTCTACGTCGACGACCTCGTGATCAAATCAAAATTGTCCTAGAACATTTGAAGGACCCGATGAAGACTTTTGTGATGCTGTCAAAGTATATAATGGGGCTCAATCCCGCTAAGTGTGTTTTCGGAGCCAGTAGAGGAAAGTTCTTGGGACACCTCACTTCTGCATGAGTGGAGTCGAATCCCGACAAGGTGAGATTCATTATGAAGATGGCGTCTCCATGGAAAAAGAAAGAAGTGCAGTGGCTGTCCGGGAGGCTCGCCAATTTAAGTTGGTTCTTGTCAAAGGCGGAGGAGGAATGTTATCCTTTCTTTAGGACCCTCTGTAATAATCAGAGGTTCGAATGGGTCGTCGTGTGCGAGTTGGCCTTCAAAAACCTCAAGCAGTAATTGATGCATACCCCTCTACTTTAGGAACCTCGACAAGGAGAAGTCCTCTTCCTAAACCTGAAAGTCAAAACTTAGGTGGTTAGCTCAGTCATGGTTAGAGAGGAAGGGAAGCGACATTTGTCGATTTACTACGTGAGTAAAGTCCTTCAGAAGGCGGAGTTGTGCTCTTTTATCCAGGAAAAGCTGGCTTTTGCTTTCATCATATCAACAAGGAGGTTGAGGCCGTATTTTCAGGCTCACACCATTAAGATGGTGACTGATCACCCCGTAAGAAACATCTTGGAAAAAGTGGAGCATTTGAGTCGGCTCGTTAAATGTTCTGTGGAGCTTAGTGAGTTCAATATAGCCTATTTGTCTCGAATGGAGATCAAAGCACAGGTTGTCGCCGATTTCCTAGCATACTTCTCCTTAGAAGGAGCTATGGAGGAAAGTCCAGAGGAGTTCGTTCCGCTGTAAATGTTCATCGATGAGCATCGAGAAGGGATTCCCTTGGAGTAGGGATTATTTTGGTGAGCTCGCATGAGACGAAGATCGAACAGGTTGTGGATATACTCTTTCCGGTCACCAATAATCAGGCCGAGTACGTGGCCGTCATAGCAGACCTTTGCTTGTACACAGAGATGGGAGTTCAGTACATCAGATATCACACAGTCTCGTTGGTGATCGCATCCCAGATTCGCGGGGAGTTTAAGGTCAGGGAACCTATTCTACACCAGTATCTCATGAAGGTCAAGGGGTTGATCGGGACCTTTCAATCATTATTCATTTAACATGTACCAAAGGAGGAGAATATAGCGGCCGACCAGCTAGACAAATACGGTCTAAGTGCGGGAGGAACCCTGACTGAACTATTCGGGTCATCTTTCGAAGAAGGGGAATCAATGGACGTCGAGCAGCATCCATCATGGATGGATACTTTCATCACCTATCTCACCACTAGAGAACTCCCAACGACAGTAGAAGACAAGCGACGTTTCCAATATAAGTCAGCATATTACCCTCTCCATGATGGAAGTTTGTATTGGAATACAATTTAAGGAGGAGAATATAGCGGCCGACCAGCTAGACAAATACGGTCTAAGTGCGGGAGGAACCCTGACTGAACTATTCGGGCCATCTTTCGAAGAAGGGGAATCAATGGACGTCGAGCAGCATCCATCATGGATGGATACTTTCATCACCTATCTCACCACTGGAGAACTCCCAACGGCAGTAGAAGACAAGCGACGCTTCCAATATAAGTCAGCATATTACCCTCTCCATGATGGAAGTTTGTATTGGAATACAATTTCTGGTCCTTTGGCTCGGCGCGTCTCATAGGTCGAGATTCCTCGAATTTTGGAGTAGATACACTCTGATGAGTGGGACAGACACTTGGGGAGTCATACATTGGAGAAAAGGGTCTTGAGACCGTGATACTTCTGGTCAACAATTCGGAAGGATGTAGAGAGCTTTGCTCGACATTGTCATAAATGTCAACTTTATGCCCCGTTACAGTTGTTACCAGCTCAGCAGTTGAGAACTATCACTTATCCATGGTCATTCACCATCTGGGGAATGGACCCAGTGAGCCCTTTCCCCCAAGCTAGTGTTAACGAAGGTTCATTCTTGTGATGCTTGATTATTTCACCAGATGGATAGAGGCAAATGTGTTGGCGAACACTACGTCTCAGGTAGTGAGGAACTTCCTCTGGGGAGACATTGTGTGAAGATTCGGCATACCTCAGGCCATTGTCACACACAATGGTCCTTAGTTCGCCAGCATGGAGCTCGAGGAGTTCTGTAGGAAGATATGGATCGACCTACGCTTTGCGTCAGTTTATCACCCCCGAAGCAACAGTCAGGTGGAGACAGTCAACAAGCTTATTTTCAATCTCTTGAAAAGAGAGTTGAGAATCTAAGAGATAACTTGGTGGAGCAGCTCCCTTCTATTCTATGGGCATTGAGGACCACTCTGAATTCATCCACAAGGGAGAATTCGTTCAAGTTGTCCCATATGTCAGAAGTTTTTATCCCTGTTGAGTTTGAGGTCAGCAGTCCCAGAGTGGTTGTGACTAAAGATGGAAGCGCGGAGTGGCGAATCGAGAATGACTAAGCTTTGAAGATCTTGCTGGACTTTGTGGAAGAGTTCCGGGACCTCGCCACATCAAGGCAAGAGGAGAACTAGAGAAGAATGGTCAAGTGTTTTTACAAGCATGTCAATATCAAGCAATTCTAGAAGAACGACTTGGTAATGAAGAAAGTCGTCGCCGCCGCTAGATCGACATCCATCGGGAAGCTCAACCCAAATTGGGAAGGGTCGTTTATGGTCCTAAAAGCTCTCAAGACTGGAGGATACCGCCTACAAAATCAGGATGGTGACATGCTTGGGAACACACAGAATGGAGATGACCTGAAAGGTTCTAATCTTAAATCGTCAGCTTGAGACGAGGGTCGAGCGCACAACGGGTCTCGGCAACCTTGTACTTTCATATTATCATTGTGATATAATTTTATAGGCTTTTCAAAATGAAAACTCTTGTTTGGTTTTCTTTTTAATGCCACGTCAAGGAGCGTCCAATCTCCACAAGCATTTTTTATCATGAATCACTACCTCGCCACTCGAAACCCTTACTCGAGTCATTTAATAGTGATCGATATTAACTCATCTATTGCACGCTGGTCGACTGCCCCCCTCCCCCGCAAGACCTCATCATACTTACCCCGTTTATTGGTTGCTAGAAGGGAGGACTGAGTAATCTAAAAGGTCTTATAAGAGACTGAGTGTAACATCCCAACTTCGATAATGGGCCTAGTCGGTTCAATTAAATCCTTGGAGGAGCTTAGTCAGCGTCGCAGTGAACTACGACCCGACCTCCATCTTATATTAGTACGATGACATGATATAAATAATTGAGTAAATCAAATTGGAATCGATCTCGGTCAGTGACATTGCTCTCGTGAGATAAAAACATACTCAACGACACCAATTAAGCATCGTTTTAATGGATAATGACAAGTTGGCTAATTCAGGCTAGATCGAGCTACCTGACGACCTCAACATGACTTTATGAGCAAATGAACTCAAAATTGACTTTCGTGAGTTGCATTAGACTCGTATGCTCCATTTGAGTGCAACACAACTCGTTTCGTTCGAATCTGAGGTTGTTTAGTGAAAGTGACCGTTTTAGGCCACGTTGTTCGGCACGTTCACCTCAAAATATCATTTTGAGAAAATGAGCTCAGAATTAACTCACGTTGGTTGCACTAGACTCGTATAATCCATACAAGTGCAACACAACTCGCTTCGTTCAAATCCGATGTCGTTTAGTCAAGTTGACTATAATAGGTATCGTAAAATTATACGGCTTCTTGAAAAGCGTGAACACTTAAATTCAATCCCATCACATCAACATTGACTCGTCATTCGACGACTAGGACCCACGTTGACTTTGACATGCATGTGGGACCCACCTAGGGTTGACTTTGGTCAAACATTGACTCGTCACTCGTCCGTCAATTGCTTTCTAATTATGTTCTTTGATAATTTTCTGGATTGACCTGTGTGGTGTTCGTAATTATTGTTTATATGAATAATCGGCAACTTATCTCCACTTTTTGTTTTCATATTGTTACAATGAGGATTAAATGTTTGTTCATAAGCATTAAAGTTTATTCACGAGCATTAAAGATTGTTCATCCAAGTTAGCTAAGGAGTTGTTTAGTTCAATATAGTTGCAAAATCTGTATCCTGGTCTTCTAGAAGCTGCATAAGTATAATATGCAGGCAAAAATGAGAACTACTAGGTATCATTGTGGTGTAGCAGAATTGCATATCACATTGAAGAATTTGCCCACAAATATTTGAATACTTTTCTTTGCTATCTTTTTTTTGGAATGAATGTGATGACAAATTAACATGATTTCATCTAGATCAATTTCTACCGGTTTTATTATAGTTTTTCGTTCGATAGAAATAATGTGATTGAGGAAAGGAGATGAACGATGCTCCTCAGATGAATTTAAGTAATAGATATGAGAATCTCAAAGCTTACCAGCTTAGTTCATGCATTATGAATTCATGCATTAACCTTTTCATCTTATAGGAGTGCAGAAAATTTCATGTAGTCATGTAACTTCTAGTAAGAAGATTGCCAAAGAAAAAATATAGGGAAAATTTATTAAAATTTACTAAAATAATTTATTTAATTTACTGTTTGTATTGGGGGAATTCATTTTGAGAGTTGTATTTGTATAAAAAATATGAAATTTTAGCATAAATTTTGATAGCTTTTTTGATGATTAGATAATTTTGCGTGTATAAAAAAAATTATGGACTCTTATCTTAAATTTTGTTGATTTCTTTTGAAAGTTACATATTACTGTATATTTTTAAAAAATTTAAATTTTAGACTATAAATATTTAGTGGGCTGCAAATATCCATTAAACTGCTTATATTAACGCCCCAAAAAGTGACAAATAAAACTTGCGACAACGCTTTTGCGGTTGCCAAATGTTCCGTGGCGGAAGAAATAGATTACCGGTCCTCGAGACTTTCATGAGGCCGTAATTTAAGGCCAAGGGAGAGGAGGGGGCGGAAGTGAGAGAGAGGAGGGGGCAGAAGCGAGCGAGCGAGCGAGAGAGAGAGAGAGAGAGAGAGAGGAGAGAGAGAGAGAGAGCGAGAGAATGGGGATTGCTAAGGCGGTGCTACAACACCCCGAGGATTTGATGCCTCTGGCGAAGTTGATGGTGGCGTCGAAGAAGATCAAGATGCAGTTACCGGCGGAGCCCCACTGGGGCTTCGCCTACTCCATGCTGCAGAATGTCTCCCGCAGCTTTGCTCTCGTAATCCAGCAGCTCGGTCCCGAGCTCCGCAATGCTGTAAGAGTTCACCTACGACGCCTTCCTTTATCCTTTTCTCTATTCGATCTTGCTCCGGTCCTTTTGGATTCGGTGTATTATGGGTTCTTTCACACCGTTTCTTGCTTCTTCGTTCCTTTTGGGATGATCGTGGATCTAAAGGGGACATTATAATCGATGTCCCCCTGCTATTCGATAATTTATAATTGACTGTTGCTACAGATGCGGATCTTCTCTTCTCCATGGATTTAGGCATCGAGGATATATGCTAGTGTTGGGGGGAGTATTATGTCTATATTTTTAACGACCCTAAGTCGTTACGAGTTATGTCTAAATATTTAGCGGGCTGCAAATATCCATTGAACTGCTTATATTAACTCACCAAAAAGTGTCGAATAAAAGTTGCGGCAACGCTCTTGCGATTGCCAAATGTTCCGTGGCGGAAGAAATAGATTACCAGTCCTCGAGACTTTCATGAGGCCGTAATTTAAGGCCAAGGGAGAGGAGGGGGCAGAAGTGAGAGAGAGGAGGGGGCAGAAGCGAGAGAGAGAGAGAGAGAGAGAGAGAGAGAGAGAGAGAGAGAATGGAGATTGCTAAGGCGGTACTACAACACCCCGAGGATTTGATGCCTCTGGCGAAGTTGATGGTGGCGTAGAAGAAGATCAAGATGCAGTTACCGGCGGAGCCCCACTGGGGCTTCGCCTAC